>OX327003.1:60761976-62232601 GCA_946800695.1 Geum urbanum
TCCCACGAGTGTATGTGACCCAAAGGTTGTGAATCTAAAAACTGAAAATTTTGTATAAACTGGAATCATGGCCGGATCTGATAATTTGAGACCTGGGGCGAGAATCGAAAATGGTGTCCTCTCATGATCATACAAAAAAGATAAATATACAAAATTATGTTTCATAAGAATCCATACCAATCTACTCTCATGTGTTCTCATATCAACAAGAACAAATTTACATCAACGTAAACTAACATTTATGTTTCATTTGTTAATCATAAGTAAAATACAAAACTATAATCTAATACTTATAAACCAAAACAATATAAGTTGATGTTCCAATATTGTACATAAAAAAATTAAAACTAAATGTTTGATTTGTTAATCACAATTGAAATACAAACCTATAATTAACTAGTTATAAATCAAACTAATATATATAAATTGATGCTCCAATATCGTACATAAATAAATAAATAAAATTAACAATATTCCAACATCACACATAAAAAAATTGACATTTATAACAATACTAATAAAAAAGAAAATAAAACAATTCAGATGTCATAACTTATTTTTTCAAAGGTATCACAAAGTTACTTAAATATTTTTGTCTCGGAGTTTTTAAAAATATTTTTTATATGCATATTTTTTCTTACAATTTATTTATATACGTATATCTTAAAAAAAAAATTGAGCCTCTCGATTTTTGGTGCCCAAGGCACCTCAGGTATTGAAATCTCATTATAGCGTGGGAACCACCACCCCCACATGGGGTTTTAGATATACATGACAGTAATTTTAAGCAGAGCCTTTACGTTAGTTTTCAATCACATCACATCAACAACAATGACAATGAGCACGATTGCAAAACTGAAGGTTCTGATGAAATTGTTGATTTGGAGGCCGGAGTTGTGATGAATGGATGAGAGAAAGAGAAAGAGTTTCATATACTATAGAAAGGGAAAAAATGGTCGTCATATTTAGTTTAACGGCCGTTGTTGGATTGGCCTCCTTGTCGGTGCAGAGAGAGTAGTAGTATTCCACACAGTTTCTACACCATTGGCAATATGTATTCTTTTAGCATTTACCTCCTTTTTCACATTAGCATGTGTTCAAAATAAAGTTCCACCGTTCGTCGTTCGTTCCCAAGATTCTAGGTAAAGCTTCTGTATTTTTTGAAGTTACATCGTTCTTCATGTCTCTCACCATTCCATTTCGTAGCCTCTGGTTCAAGGTTTTTTTTATCTACATCATCTACTCATGGATGTGGTTCGTAATTGCACCATGCAATTACTGGAAATTCGCTTAATCGATCAATCATGTAAGTTGTCAAATGTACATAATTAGTTAGTTAGGGTTGTTAGGCGGTGTTTTTTGTTGCCCTATTTTTGTTGCCTTCAGAGCTCTTTTTCTTTTTCACTCATTCAGACTCTACAAACCTGAAAGATGAGAACTCGGTCGAATCCAAATCGGCAGAAGAGAACACGGAGACTATCCAACCGGTATCGGAGGAAATGGAAGCGAAACCACCCGTGGCTAAAACAGACAACGCAGAGATGACCTGTTTAAAGGCATAGCAGTGCTAAAACCTCCGTTTACTCTTCCGTTTGAAGCTCGCCTAATTATTCTTGGATTGGTTGGTCACGAATGAATGAAGTTGGTAATGAGGTGAAGCCCATTGTGAAATATTACTATATGTCATATAGATATATAGGTCCTAGAGTGTTACTAAAAATCTACAAACCTAAATAGTCATATATGAAGAAAAACTATGAACTTTCTTATTGCCGATTGAGACCTACCTCGTTTGAGAAAACCAAGTATACTACCTTTTCGCCTCTCTCTCTAGATTCTTAGAGATTTCCCAAGCCAAAGCCAAAGCCATATACCCCAACCCAAATTCACGTTATCCATCTCCAAGGGCCTTATTCCCTTCTCCTTATCCATATCTGCTATCAACTGATTAATTCCGTCCCATCTACTCTCTGCTACATCAATTACTGATATTCGTATTGTCATCTCAACAAGCTTCTCAGTTCTTGCCTCCGCACAGCTTATTCCTCGAATACAATCTTCCCCTCCCAATTTTTAAACTTATACTTGGTCTGACCAGAATCTGCATGCATGTAATATCTCTCTACCATCTTCACTAAGTGCAACAAGACATAAATCAAATGATAGTAACTATTCTGCACTACAAGTGGGAATTAACTGCTCTGGTCATCTGAGCAACTATCTAATCTCTTCAGCTTTGCGAGCTCCGTGATAGCTCCTTTATAGTTGTAAATGCATCTATTTAAGGAAGTACGCCTGAAGCTATTCACCCCATTTCACTCGGCTATCAGTGATAACTACTTATCACTGCTACATTCCTTATTTTAAGGTTCATCATGGGCTGGGTTGGGTCGGTCAGGCCCTAAATTTAAGGCTTAGGGCTGGGTTGGGCTAGACTTGATCAACGGTCAAACTTAACGAGGCTAGGTTGGACAGAGCCAAGGCGAAAATTTAGAAATCTTACCCCGCCCATTAAGGCTAGGCTAATGCTAGAGAGGCTAGGACGGCCTGGTCTCTATGGACCAGGCCAAGATGCATGGGTCTTAAAATGAGAAAAAATAATATATAAAAAGTTCAATGCATTGTTATTGTTGATATATGATATTTATTCTAAATGTATATTTTTGTACGAAGAGAACATCGAGGTGAATAAGACAAGAAAATAAAAGTAATAAGAAAAAATATGATAATAATAATAAATTATATTATATTATATTTTTTAATAAAAATTGTCAAAATGGGTCAGATTAAGCTTGACTTCTAGGTTTTTAAAGTGATATAAAAATATTTATATATTAATTAATTTCCTTATTTGAAAAGAGGTTGGGCTTGACGAGGCTTATGAGGCCAAGACTGGGGTAGGCCAAAGAGGCTTATGAGGCCGAGAGGCTGGGCTAGGCTTCAAATGTATAGCCCAGACCCTACCTTATTTCAAAAGAGGGTGGACCGGCCCGGCGCGACCTCGGTTAAGGTTGGGCTGGGCTTCGGCCCTAAAGGTTGGCGGGACTAGAATGAGGCTCGAGGCCGAATGGCCAAATGATGAGACCTACCTTATTTCTTTTCCACAGTTTACATCAACCACCACCCAAACTTACCAAAGTTACTGAAAAACAACCTTTCCTAAAAAATACAATGGAGCCCCTACCAGAACCACAACATAAATGCTAAAATCTTAAAATTTAGTTATATTTGAATAAATGTTAAGTTTTAATTGGTCGATCAATATAATTTATTAAATATATTTAAAAATTAAATACATAGTAACATAAAAGGAAAAAAAAAATGTTACAATGTTAGCTATTATCACTTTTTTCTTTTTGAAGGAACTATTATCACTTATATTCTTTGTGTTTGGAACTCGGAGATGAAATTGTTGAAGGATATTTACCTTATTGGTGTGTTCTTAGTTATGGTGGAATATGCAGAGAATAAGTGAGAGAATCTTATTTAGTGATGTATTATGATTCTTACCATATGTAACTCCATGTACTCTCCTATATAAATGAGCTTCTTATTATCAATGAAATTTTACACATCGATTGCTTTCACAATCTATATACTTTACCATATTTCCTAAAACACGTTATCAGCACAAGACTCTAGCCCTGTGCGCAGATCTTAAAGAGAAGAACAAGAAGATGAAGATTGTTTTGTAATAATCTCAAGTAAGTTTTCTATGAACACAACTTGAATTTAAATTCAAATAATCTACTCTTTTGGGACTTTAAATTTTTTAGTAGGGATTTTGGGATAACATCTCATCCCTCCTTTCTACACTGCACCTTTCTTGAAGGTGGGCATTTGGAACAAAAAGAGTTTCTTGGAATAAAGAGAGTTCCTAGATTAACTAAGAGCGATTATCATGAACAAACAGAGTTCATAAAATTCAATTGAACAAAGAGAGTTCATAAAAGTATCGATTAACGAACAAAGAGAGTTCGTAAGACCATATACATCAAAGTAAATGTCTAATTTAAATATTATGTTGGAAACAAACTAGTTATCGAGGAAGTCTTTTGTGACTGTGAAACTAATATATCTTCTATTTACTCATGGTGTTTAATATGAAAAAGTGCATTGACACCTTGCTCTGGATCTAAAAGAGAAGTGGAATAACATGTGGTTTTCCGACTTCAAGCAAATTGCATCAATCATAAAATGCTTAAACTTAGATCCATTCTTCAATTATGCGAAATTTAGTTGAGGAGCAAGATTTGATCGAGAAAATCCTCTACATAATCATAATTCAAGGCAAGATGGGAACTAAGGGAGTTCACAATGCGAATTATAAAGCACACCAAAGAGCGGGGCACATGGAGCGGAACCCTTAAGTTAAGGGAACTTTGAGACATTTTTTGGTCTCTATAATCACCTACATAAGGAAAGCAGCCATAAGTTGGCACATAAAGTTCATGATTGATGATTATGATAGAGGAAGCGTCGGCCATGGATGCTGTGGTGACCAAGAAATCCATGGGGCTGAGGTACTAATGCCAAAAGAGGCAAGAATAAGACGCATGATGTTTCTCGAATCAAACAAATTGTTTATTCTCAAGATATTTGAGAAGATTGAATTCGAAAGTTTTGGGTCAATAGGTGTTGAATACTATTGATAGGCAAAATATGTGAGGAATCTATGGATTTTCAATATCATCATCGCCACATTCAAACCACCCAATCCGAATCTACTAGATCCTAGAACGCATCAGTTTTCTGAACTATTCTATGTGTACTATTGTACAAATGATTAGACCTAGCTACAAGATTCGAAAAATTATGAAAATTTGCATAAATGTTCATATGTGTGTCTAGTTTGAGTCAATAAATTTTGTTGCATTCTGACACACCAATAATTTGGTAGAAATTCAACAAGCCAGCGTGCTAAGATTCTACGAATTTGAAGGATCAAATAAACAAACAAACAGAAGATGGAGATAGAGCTAATGTGAATCTCAACATAGCACACTTGAAAATTGGCAGAAACTCGATTAAAGAGATATTGAATTTTGATTAGAGCTTTATGCTTTCCATGTAAATGCGTGTGTGCGTATTATGTTTAATAATGTTGGTCAATTACTTTAAATTAGCAAACTTTGATGTATCATGTTGGCTTATTAATAAAGACACCATTGTATTGACTTATTAATAACAGGCTTGTCTATATTTTTTTTATCACATACATATTTTGTGGTTGCTATAAATCTATCATCTACTAGGGCTCGCCTTAGTAATTTGTGATGTCTAGAAAAAGAGATTTTCGATAAAGGTATTTGAGCGGACCTTGTCTCCCACCTACATTGATCTCTCTTTGCCTGGTCATGAATAAAGAGAGCTACCTAAATGATTATAGATGGCCTAGTAGACTAATAAATTCATCCATGTATCAAATGGGATAAGCTAAGAGTGCTAAAATCCCAGAAAAATTATCAGAAAGCTGACTCTGCTCTACAGAATAACCAGTTTCGACGATAAATTGGGAATTGTTCAGAAATATTCAGCATATGAGTGATATATGGATGAAAATATATGGATGACTAGTTTTCAGAATTACCTCCGGATTGTCGATACTTAATTTCTACAAAGAGTTATACCCGTTTTACTGAACAAAGGTCAGAAACAAGGTATAACCAAATCTGCTCTACAGATCAGTCCACCTCGATGATAAATTGAGATTTTCCCAGATTGAACCAACATATAAATGGCATATGATTGGAAGTCTACGGATGTCTAGTTTTCATAACTATGTTTGGATTTTCGATACCTATTTTCTAGAAAAAGTTGTGTGTCCATTTTACTCGACAAAGGTCAGAAACATGCATAACAGAATTGGCTGTGCAGATCACTTGGATTTGACGTAAAATTGAGATTGATGCAAAATGATTCAGCATATGAATAATATATGGTTGGTAAGCTACGGATGTCTAGTTTCCAGAAATTCATCTGGATCATCAATATATATGTTCTAGACAAAGTTATGCATGTTTAAGTACACAGAGGTCTGACCAGTCTCAGTCAAAAGCACAACTTGAGAAGGACCTTCGATGGATCGAAGACTATCCCCAGAAACCAAAATTTTGAGTTATTTTTCGGTTTTCTCTCATGCAAGAATTATTTCTTTGCAAGTATTTCCCCTGAGAATTTTAAATGTCTCATTGATGCGGGAATCACATATACTATGTTATGACATAGACAACTTATATCGAATTTGTGTCTTGTTAATTATGTTTTCATACGATGAGAATAGATATATGTCTTCTCATCATCTATGCCAACAATTTTCAAATGATAATGGACATGAGTTCCTTTGCATTATCTCTAATGATTGTGGTATGATCCGAATATTAGAGAAACTTATGTGTCAGCCAAATCAGCTATGTAAGACAACTAAAAGAGAGTTATAGAATCAAATCATGTCATTACAGATGACTTAATCGGACATTGGTCATAAGACATTGGTCCGGATTTTGAGTAAGTCAATCGGACATCCCTTCTTTCGAGTGAAATGAAGCACGAACTAGAGTTGGTTCATAAGAGAGTGGAGTTGGGTACCATTCAGTGGTGAATCCATCATCCACAGTCGGCCAGTAACCGACGCCTCTTCCCCGAAAGGAGCAAACTAGATGCTAAGATGGCATGCTAGTCTCTATCCTGCTTCTCGAGTCAACGGAGACTTCAATCTTCAACCAAAATCTTCATTGGTTATTTTAAAAGCTCACCACTCGTTATTACAAAGCCTACTCATTTGAGAGATTAGGATTGTGACAATCCTATGCAAAGGAAACATATATTCTCATTATATAGAATCTAAGGTGATTCTATGGAATGATTCGACCAACTAGCGGACCACTTAGATGTTTCTGGTGTTGGTTATAATGCAAACATGCTGGTCACGTGTTGTGTCACCGTCTACTTATAATGCTGCTTAAACTTCTAGCTCAGATCATATGACTGTGGGCTCACTACCCGAATCATCTCATTTATAGTCGATTCGACTTAATAATGATAGAGAATTTACATCGAAGAGTTCGATGACTTATATTGCACATAGTTGAGATTTGATATTGGTATCATACTCTCATGAACAAACCCAAATGGTCTCGCAGAAAATGACTATGATGATAGCTTAGACATTGGTGATGCGCACCAATAATTTATGCTTAGGGTTATGCAATATCACATGCAGCTATACTACATCGTCTCTATGATACACCATCACTCAATCTTGTTTTGCGCAGCTAGTGACTGTGTGCGAAGATAATGTCTCGCACTTGCACATATATGTGTCAAAATTGCTCTGCTATAGCACATTTGATGGTTAATCGAGATGAATGAATATATATGTTGGACATGAGTCTTCAACTATATTTCGCTATGAGAACCTTGACAGACGATCTCTTTATCGCTAGTTTTGCCGATGTCACTTTGATGAGACAGTCTTCGCGTCGTTAGGGGGAGATAAGAATAAACATGTTCAATAGGAATGACAGGAAGGGTTGTGTCCTCACTATGTCTCATCATGATCCCTAAACGATATAACGTAGCAGATTCGATGCCTGATGCTTTTTCTAGTATCATTAAAGTGACGAGATCACATATACTTGCTGCAAACATGTCTGTAAGGATTTATGTCCATTTGAGAGGACATGGTGCCGCAAAAAGGAGTTGGATATGGTGATGCCACCGTGGAATATGGCATGGTGATGTCACAAAGTGGCATAGTATCTTCATGAGCCATGGGTTCTGCTGGAGAGCGTAGGAGACCAAAAAGTTTGATAAATACTCGTCCAAAAAAGGGAGAGAGTTTGGCACAATATGATCCATTGATCATTGATACTCAATTTCATCTTATGGTTATCATTGAAGGATGTCTTAATGTTAAAACAAATTACTCATAATATAGAAATCTCTACAAAGTACAAATTACACTAGTGTACATAAGAGCATGAAATTTTGAGACTTATCGAACATATCTACGTTGAAACTCACAAACGTAGTAAAAATTGGCCTACATGGAAGGATGCGATCCAGATTAAATTATGTTCACTAATAGAGAGAAAGGTCGTTGGGCTGGTGATGCCGACACACCCATTTATGAAGCCTATCGAAATAGGTCTTTTTTAGAAAGCATGATGAGAATAAAGAGATTATAATTGCCGCATGGCGCAATGATTCTCATAACACTCTGGAATCAACTACGATGAGATAAATTCTCTCATAATGGATGTTATTGCACTTCACTACCTTGTCAGTTTGGTAGTTTCCAAAAAAATATGACATGCAGCTTATAGTTATGGTCATGATGATCTCTATGGGGATCTAGAATAGGAGATAGATATGAATGTCTCAGATGGACTTCATGTACCCAAATCATATGGCTCTAGACCACAGAGTGCGTTTGCAATGAGATTGAAATGCTCACAAAGTGACTACTTGATTGAGAAGGGATATGCCCATGCGTGTTCATTTATATGACAATTTCAGGATTTACAAAGTGTTTAAAATTCAAATTTGAGATAATAGATCTTGGAAAAACACGGTGTTGTCTCGAACTGGAACTCAAGTACCGTAATGATGAGATTTTCCATCAATCAACTTATACTCTAAGATATGTTGCACTTTACGATGATAAAGTGAAGTTTATGAGTACTCCCATAATCTGCTATAGTCTTGACCCTTTGAGGGATTCGTTTTCGTCCAAGGGATGATGACGAAGACGTGTTAGAGGCTAAAGTGCCTAATCTTAGTACAAGAGTGTACTTAGCATAATACACAAGACTTAGCTCCTCATCATTATTGAACTTGATAGCTAGATGAAGCTATGCACCCACGCAATGCCATTTTGAATGGTTTAAAGACAATCTTTTAGTATCAAAGAGTACGAAAGATATAGGCTTAATCTATCCCTACAGAGATACCACAAAGAGAGTGGCGATGGAAGTAAGGACACCACAAAGAGTGTAGTGCCGATTTTTCATTCACCCCCTACACTAACCATAGTTGTGATGTGTTGGCAAGTTGATATCTCTCGGATCCACACAAAGATTTTTCCCAAGTTGGTTATGTCTTTACCATAGATACACCGCGATATCTTGAAGTCTAGAGAACAGACTCTTGTCGCTACATCTTCTAACCATGTTGAGATTATTGATCTAACATGAAGTTGTTATGGAGTGCATATGGTTGAGATCCGTAGGTGCACATATCAAAGATCAAGTGGTTTTGAATAACCACTTATAAACCTACATGCATTATGAGGATAATGTTCTTGCATCAAGGTGATGAAGTTAGATTACATGTAGGGTGACAACACCAAACATATATCGCATAAATTATTCTGTAGTCAACAAACAATATCAATTCCTCAAGGTCATGGTTGACCAAGTTTGATTTGAGGATAATGTGGTAGACTTTCTAAGTCATTGACTAAATTCCACATTTGAGAAGCATGTGAAGAACATAGGATTGCTCAGCTTATTCAAGCTACCCTGGATGTTGATATCAGGGGAGAAGCAGACTTCAGAGGGAGTTTGGTATTCACATGAGCGTTTCTAAAATATGAAGGACAGGTTGTACTCTTTTTCCTTGACTAAAGTTTTTATCCCAAAAGGTTTTTATTACTTAGCAAGGTATTAATGAGGCAACATAGTTAAGTGTCATATCATCGTCTACGACAACTTGCACTCTTTTTACGTGGTGAGATCACTTTTTCTCCTACAAAGGTTTTTAATGAGGCATCAAGGGGGAGTGTTGAAGGATATTTACCTTATTGGTGTGTTCCTAGTTATGGTAGAATATACAGAGAATAAATGAGAGAATCTTATTTAATGATGTATTAGGATTCTTACCATATATAACTCTATGTACTCTCCTATATAAATGAGCTTCTTATTATCAATGAAAGGTTACACACCGATTGCTTCCACAATCTATATATACTTTACCATAGTTCTTAAAACATAAATTGTATTATTTATGGATTTCCTATTATGTGATAGGGGAGTCGTTGGGAGTAATTCTACAATGTGCGAAATACAAATGTGTAGGGGAAATAATCTACCATTTATATTCTCTCGTGCACTATTCATCTAAGCCAAGCGCAGTTTAGATTTTGACAGTATCTCACACACTTGTGTTCCGCACACTATAAGAACACTAGAGCCGTTGGAGTCTAAATCTTATAAGAACACCATTAATATTAAAAAAAAAATATATATATATATATATATAAAGAACCTGCGCGCGCTCTAACCGTCATAGTCATAAGTCCTCCTAGTTTGTGCAAATGTACGTGTCCGTTATTTTGGTCAAACTGCTCTCATCCTCAACACCCTCCATTTGGACCTTGGGAAACAGTCTTGGGGCCAAAGAAATTAACAGAAAGCCCAAGCTTCACATGATATAAAATCATCACTCGTCAATTCAAGCCGTAACCGACATTCTGAGTTTTTTTTTTTTGGGTGGTAAATTGAGCTTGTGTTGTAGACATTTGTGTTGATCTTATTTTCATGATTCCAAGCAAACTTGAACATGTCTTGCAACGACGATTTCTGGATCATGGTTATCTAACTTATCAATAGCCTAGGACAACAGAGAAAATGAAGCTTATATATGCAACATGTAGGCAACAAGATTTTTTGTTCTTCGACGGTGGAAGGACACATGATCAAAATACCATTATGTTACAAAGAGGCTAACAACATTACCAAATTAAGCTCCCACAGAGTCAACGGAAACAATGCCAACTAGTAAACTAGAAGGAACGTCGAGTCGGCGTCGTCACCATTAGTCCACACAAGCCAAAGGACCCTAGATATACAATGGAATTATTATATGGTTCTGATAAACATTGCATACACACATTATGACATATTTGAGGTTAAAACTCTCCATCCCATAAGTCATCAAGTGACTTGTATGGTCCAGTAGCCGTGACCATCTCTTCTTTGAGCATCATTTTGCGCTGTGGGATCCGACTGATCTTATTAAGCTCCTCTTCTGATAGTTCCCAGTCAAACACCTCCATATTCTGCCTCAACCTCTCCTTGTTGTAGCTCTTCACTGCAAGAGTCGCCCCAACCTGATATATCCATCTAATACAAACCTGAGCAACAGACTTTCCCCGAGCCTCGGCAATTTCATTAAGCACTTTGCTTTCAAGAACTTGATTCGTGCCCCAAGTGGTTCCAGCGGCACCTAATGGTGAAAACGCAGTCACAACTATACCATTGGCCTTGCAGAAGTCGCTCAGCTTCTTCTGTTGCCAAGATGGGCTCATTTCCACCTATACATATAACAATAATGTAAACAACACTACTAGCTAAATCATCCAATACTACAATATGTTATGAAAAGTAAAGAGACAGTAAAGAGACTAAAAGACTCACTTGATTAACTGAAGGAGGAATAGTAGCTAAAGAGAGCAAATGTTGAGTCTTTTTGGTAGAGAAATTGCTGACTCCAATGGCTTTGGTGAGTCCAAGTCTCTGAGCTTCCTCCATGTCTGCCCAAACACCCTTGTAGTCAATTGGCATTTGGTCCTTCTCATCTATTGGTTTCTCAAAGCCACTAAGCTCTCCCGGCGTGGCGCTCAAGGGCCAATGAATCAGATACAGATCGAGGTACTACAATCCAAGATTCTCAAGCGATTTCTTGAGAGCGGGGATGACCAAGCCAGGGTGAGCATCGTTGGCCCAGAGCTTGGAAGTGACGAAGAGTTCGTCGCGAGAGGCCACGAGGCCGAGGTCGAGTGCTTTGGCTATGGCTAGTCCGAGACTCTGTTCTGAGCCATAGAGTGAAGCTGTGTCGAAGTGTCGGTAACCGAGCTTGATGGCCTCGAGAACTGCTTCGATCAAAACCTCCGGCTGCTGATTGTTGGAGGCTGTGCCGAAGCCGAGCACAGGCATGGTCCTGCGCCCGGTGGATGACTTTAGAACAATCTCTGGGATTTGGGTCACTGCCATCTTAATCAAAGTTTTTTTCTTTAATTTGTTCAGTATTTGATGATCGAGGAAGTGAGAGAGCGAGTGGGACTTTTATAGATATAGAACTAGCCAAATGCGGAATTAAAGACGAAATCTTTATGCAACAACTCTGACGTCATTGCTCTTGTAAGTCCAAATGCCAAGTGGCTTATGAGGCGTCTACGCACAGCCATCTCAACTCAACTGAGAGTTAATGTTTGGTTGGATAGTAAGCTCTAACCGATTGAATTGAAGTTGGGTTTATATTGATCTTGTGCTGGTGAAAAGTTACATGTATAATATAGTAAAAATTGAAAGTAATATGAGGAGGATGTAGCTCAATCACATTCTGCTGGCATCAGATGTTATGATTACAGCCGAGGAAAATTTACTTGTGGTGCAATTCGAAGACTTCCTTCACTAGTCTTCGTGTTCCTTCTTGCCTGAAGAACTCTTCAAGAAACTCAGCATAGTGATAGCTTCTATACAATGGAGGGTGTTCCTTATCAATAAGTTCCTCAACTGGACCGATCAGAGTGTCCTTGTTGGGTCCATAGAACATTGTTTTTGATAGCCTTGGCTGTGTATCATTGGTGACAGCCCTATGGTGCACACTCTTATACCTTCCATTACTCAAAATCTACATTGCGGATTGAACTATGAGTGAAACTCTGACTTTTAGATATGTCACATGTCTATCTAACTCCTGATAAACAAAGAAATGCAAGAATGATGAGAGATTAAAGAAAGACAGAGGTACCTGAATTTGATCACCAAGATTGATGACAAAGGCACTGGGGAGGGGATCAACACGAACACAATGGCCATCTTTGATTACTTGAAGGCCACTCACTCCCTCAGTTTGCCTCAGCACAGTGAGCGCATTCAGGTCAGTATGAACAGCTAGTCCAAGTGTGAGCTCAGGGTCAGGACTTGGTGGATAATAGTTTGCTTGAGCTTTTAGAGTGGGATCCTCGCCCAGCTTGTTTTGCAAGCAATCCTTCTCCAAGCCAAGCCCCAAGGACAGCAATCCCATCAGCCTACTCATCAGTGTACCAACCTTCTTTGCATATGTAACAAAAACTTCACTAACCCAACATTCAAACAAATGAGACATATCATACTTATGAAATGAATGAATTAACAGAAACAAGAAACCGAAGCGACGGGAAGTGTGTACCGGTATTGTGGAGGATTCTGGGGTAAGGAATTAGTGGGATGCCAAAGATGAGAGAAGGTTTCACTCCACATCAACACCTTGTCTTGACCTTGAATCTTGAGGAAGTAGTTGAAAAGCTTGACCTGCCTGGTGTGATCTGTAGTGAAGTATTGTGCCTTCTCTTCAGCAGAGAGTTTGAAGAATTGGGTGGAAGCACTCATCATTCTATTGCAAAGCTCCTCAGGTACTCCATGGTTGATGATCTGAAAGAAACCGTAGACCTCAGAAGCTTGTGATATTTTCCGAACCAAGTCGTTGGTGTCATGGTCATTGAGGTCAACGATGGGAATAGAATCTAGAGTTGAAATCTGTGAGAGGCGTGGCCTGTGATTCTCTGGGAGAATGAAGTTTGGGGAAAGAGAGCGGGTTGGTGTCACTAGCCATTTGGAAGAATGCCATCTTTGAGAATAGGCGACTTTGATATACTCTAATTGTAAAAACAAGATCTCCATGCTCAAAATGGTTTATCTAACATTCAAACCCATAAAAGTCTTGGTCATGGTTCTGACATGATTTGCCAAACAAGAGACAGCCGAGGTAGAGAAAAACATGATCTCCTACCTCACAACGTAGCAACATCAACATAGTTTCTCCTCTGTATAATTCTTTACCTGCAGACACCGTATATAGCATCGATGCGCCATGTAAGTACATTCTCTAACTTAATGAAGGGGCGATCAATTCCTCTGGAATGGTCATCCATATGAATGAAGGAAAGGAGGAATGAACAAAACCGAATCCAAAAATATTTGTCCAAGCAAGTTTGGATCCTTTTGGGACAACTGATTGTTCCTCATTGGTATGAAGGAGTTCCAACTCAGTTGAGTGAGTTAACCAACTCACAAAATCTAGTGGCCTACTAACTCATACCAAATCTAGACATACAAGACGAGGTAACGAGTAGCGGAACACAAACTCCACTACACGTTACAATGGTTTTCTGACTTCCCCCAAATTACAAATAATTCTTAGCTATCATAATATCTCAAAACTTTAGACATTCCCTGACATCACCATAGCAAGTTACTTGTTTCCACAGGAAGCTTTAGAAAATCGGACCAACATCACAAGAAGCTGTTTTTGATTGTCTCTTTTGCAAATCAAATAAGCAAAATCAGAAGCTCTTAGTGAACTGCCTTTTGTCTACCACCACCAACTTCATGCTCAACCTGATCAATATTGAAGAAAAGTTGATTAGATATGGTTGCTATGCTAGAGGAAGTTATTTCTGGTAACACGTCAGGACGAAAGAGCTCTTACATGCAAATAAGCATTACACACTACTAATCAATATGATTAAAAGTGTCATTTGGTCAAATTTCTATTCAAGAATACTAGAATTGGTTTTTTTTTTCTTTTATAGCAGCCTAGTAGTGAAAGTGCCACTAGTTTCATATTGTCTACAGTTTAACTCAGCAAAATGAAATGTTTATAACAGAACCAACTAAGGAGTCCCGTAGTTCTGCACCTATTCACAATAATGACCTAGCACTTCTAATGATTAATGATCATTTACTGTCATATATCATGCTTATTCAAATGACCAAGTTAAATTACACAATTATTGACAGGGTAGAGTGACTGAACAAATTTAAAGCAACACTAGCTATTACCTCAACAAGCACCCTTGGTTTCTTTGATTTAGAAACAGCTCCATCTTTCTCAAACTTTCGGGACTTTCTCCCTCTCTTGCCAGCACCTGCGTCTGGCTCTTCATTCATTCCATCTGCACCATAAAGATGTATTCAGTTCATTTGATACACATAATTTTTATGCACCAATTAGACTGAGCATCATAAATCATTTCTTGTCAACTTTTAACACCAGATTATTTCATAAAGTATGAACAGTGAAGTTAGGCAAATATCAAATGGAGTACACTGAAATCCACTTTTTAACTACATCAGTGAAGGTACTAGAATTTAGCTCTACCACTATCATCATCTGCATGAGAATAATCCAATGCACGACCAATATCTTCAATATCATCCTCCTCCTCCTCCTCCTCCTCCTCAAGTTCATTATCAGCTTCAACATATTCTATCGCATCCTGCATATTCCAATAAACAAGAAAATATATATCCAATCAAAATAAATAATTTAAAATTGTGAAGTAAAACCTACTACCATATATAACACATTAACTACTGAGCTACTTGCTCACTCTAAAAGAAGGCAATGAAAAGATTGTACCTCGTATTCTTCTTCTTCTTCTTCTTGTAAGTCTTCTTCCCCTTTAAGGACCTTTTGGTACTTATCAAATGGGATATTAATAATATCTTCACCATAAAGACCAGTCTTAAGGCGTAATAAAAGTTCTTTCTCAATACTCTGCAGAAGAACAACAATCTTTGAGATATATGAAATAATATATAAATTTGGTAGTTAGTAATGTGACAGCAGCATAAGTTATGACCTTGTCCAAGACTGCAGCCTTTACAGCCTTCTCCTCTCTTCTAGACTCTCTCTTTATTTCTTTCCTCGGTAATGTCATTATTTTCTCCCTGTCATACAGCTCGAATATGATCAATGTCCAATGGCCAGTTTATTAAGGCCAACATTAAAAGAGTGATGAAACTTTTGCTATGAACTCTAATGTCATTCTTGCAGGAAAATTTCGTTTTATTCTTTCTCTTTTAAAGTGCGCGCGTGTGTGTAAAGTGTAATAAAATAATAGTAAGTATAAAGTGTAGAACTATGGAAGGAAGTATTAGAAAATCAGATGATATATACCTTGTTTTCAAAACAAGCTTCCTCATGCGTATCCGCATCTGAGTCATTTTAGTGAGTCGTTGCTTTGTTTTATGTACAAGAAACTTAGGCCAATACATCTGTCCATTCATGTAAGGCCAAGCTGATTAGTAACTTTTAACAATCTACCACTACAGAGAAAATAACAAAACATAGAATAAATGTTAATTAGGGTCAAAATTTTCAATACCAGATGTTTGTCAACGATTTCTAATGCTTTTTCATAATTTCTGGGCAACTTAACTCTTTCCCACAATTTGTTCGGCATATGAGCTCTTTCTATAGTTTTCATATAAAGATAGAAGACTCCTGCAAGACAAGCAAATGAAGGGACGAAGAAGTTCACTGATATCAGCACTAAAGTACAAATTAAAACCGGTCTGACCAGAAGCTAAAACAAAGGTATGATGCAGATTGTTTAATCTTGAAAAAAAATTAAAAAATTGCCATCAAGTTGTTTCCAAATCAATTTCATTAACAGGCAATGTAACATGTTCAGGAAATGGAATGAGATGATAGACTTGAGTTATCATATATAGGGTTGTGAACAGAGCGAGACCCAAAAGATTTAGTGGTAATTGAGGAGACCATCATTTGAATTGAAGTTAACATATTACATCATGTATACTGAAAAAAAAAAAGTACACTACTTTAGTTGGTTTTACTTAAAGGGTTGTCAAAAATCAGCTAAAGCAATGAACTTTGAACTCCAGGTTGAAAAACTCGTAACACCCGACTCTAGCTCCTACTAATCATTAGACATCCAAAACAGCACGCAACAGACAATGTAAGTAAATCACAAGACAAAAAACGCATATGCAGTAGACATTGCTAAGACTATGAATACGAAAATTTGGGATTCTTCATTGCAGAGTAACCAAAAAAGTAAAGAAGTAAATACCATCATGGTCGCGAATGGTGGCATAGCGACTATTGGCCAGAGGGCACGAGCTCCGATTACAAATCCCAGTAACGTTATAAGGGTTTCTACAGAATATTGCAGTTTCAATTCTACAAAAACCATAAAGAACGAAAGCCCAATTAGATTAACATAAATTTGATTAAAAAGCTGAGAACTTTGAAAGAGTAAAAGGTGAGTACTTGGACATGAAACTGCAATGTTTGTGTCTGATGACTTGCCATATGACCTCGTCGTGCTGCATATCTGGGTTTCTGCAATTGAGAGCTTGATTTTTGGGGATTTTTGAGATTGGGCGGGTGGGTTAGGGTTTTAGAGGGTTTATTACAAAATCTGCTCAGTAAAGAAAGCAAGGATGTGAAAACTGAACGAAGACTGAAGACGATCCAATACGATGTCGTTGAAGGTGAAGGTGAAGGTAAAGGTGACATCAACCCTTTTTGACCTAAGATTTTTGTTTTTTGTTTTCGGAGGATCGGGCTTATCTCGAGAAAAGAAAAAATAAGGCCCAGAATCCAACCTGCGCGGATTGATTGGGCTTGATTGCTAGTTTTCTTTGGCAAACGAAATTGCTAGCTTAAATTTTGACCCACATGGGGTGCGGGTCCTACGTGGGACCCACGTGACTGTGGGGTGCTCGATCTTCGTTGACCATGCATGTGACGATGACGGTTTGGTTGGCGGCTTCGATTCCATTTTTATGTATGATCTTCTTTCTACAGTCGAGGTACGTTGATTGGTGTTTGAGATGGTGTAGATTGATACTTGTAATCTTGGAGTGGATCTTGTTTAGTCTTCAATACTGTAGTGTATTTGTTGACTACGATTGTCGTGTTAACGAAAGTTTACGTAGTTGACAGTTTTCGATCGAGACTCGTAGACAAATTTAGTGTTTTGCAGTACTATTTTTTTATTCAGTTTCAGAGTATTCGATAACTTCTACGGTATTTATGTTTGAAGAAATAAAGTTATCCAATACTCTAAAATTAGAAAATTTTAATACTCTGAAATACCGTAAAAGACTCCATTAAAAGTGCATGAATGTTTATTTGTAAGACGAAATTGCATTGAATTGGAGATTCAGTTTCAATCTATCTTCAAGAGTACTCGAGTAGTATCAATATATATAAGAATGAATAGCTGATTTCGTGATATATTTGAACAATTGAATAGCTCATGGAGGATAGTTTGGACCTTGTTAGTTCATTGTATTTAGATTATTTTTGGACCGATGAGTAATCTATGATTATTTTGGACCTCTTATACGAGGATTCTTGTAATGACTCAAATTTTTTTGCAACATATCTCCTCCGAGGCAAGATTAATAGTAGACATGAAATTGAGATGAGCTACGGCGACACCTATAGCTAGACTCGTTTCCGTTCTTTATTCAAAAAAAAGAGGGGTATGATAAAAAAAAATGAAGGCGAGAGGTACGATGAGATTAAGGTGGAAGATGATGTTTCTGTTACTCCCTCTTTAGTTATATCTAAACTTTACTAGTTACAATATATTATTACCATTGAATAGGTGATTGAATTCCCTCCTCTCGCTAGCTACTCACTTATATACTGAGCCAATTCAATATTTGGACGACCGAAGTCGATCGTGTGACTCGTGTCGAATGATCAAATTCAAGAGCTTTCGTTTGCTATATGAGACAGATGATCGAGGTACGTATGTACGTATGCACGTATGCGTTCTTCCCACGGAAAACTGGAGAGGACGCTCTTGGTCCGATTATTAACACGATGAAGGGGCTCACAGAAGATCGATCACTCTCAGCAGCCACTGAGTGCAGGCGTGCGGCATAATCCATGAGTACCCTTATCTAGTTAGTTATCTCATGCATCATCATGTGACAATGGACGTGCCCTTAACACAGATACACAGATCAAACAATAAACATATATATAATCTCGATCAAGAAAACTGCAACTTAAGAGCTAGCTTGCCCTGCTTCTGTGTGTGGGATCCAAAACACGATCACTTCTCTTGTTAGTGATGATTACTCGTCCATCAAGATAACTAACTATATATATGTGGAACCGAGTTTCCATTTGTCAATTGTACGTCATTCTTCAAAGTTAGAGATCACACATGGTAGGACATCCCCTCTCGCTGTGGCGCGCTCTCTAGCAAACTCCATCTAGCTAACGGCACGATCACCGCAAAACAACTTATGATTTCTACTTAATTAGTTCCATTAATTACGTATCCTCAAAGAAGACTCATTAATTAACATATTACACGTCCATACGCATTAAATATCTCCCCTTTGCACCCATGAAACAGCATAGGAAGTCTTATTTTGAGAAATTTCTCATCCATTTCAGGAATTCCTCTTCAATAAGAAGTTATATCCCTGTTTTTCGTGCAGCGGTACCAAAAATAGAACTTCCTATTACTATTTATTATTATTTAAAATTTTAATTTTTTTATTTTCGGGTAATATTTTCAACCAATTTTCGGGTAATAGGAAGTCCTATTTAGACGCATGTTAATATGCTTTGAATCAATTTTGTATGCCGGTAGCATACGGGGGCCTCGCTGTATTAATAGATTTGTTATGATTCTTTATTTCGTCGCGATATATTCAAAATTGACATTTTTTTAAGTTATGATTTTTTATTCATTTTCTTCACGGAAGTTATAGAGGACATTAATATGAACTCGTCCGTATTTTTTATTGAATATTTTGGAAGTCCGAGCTATTTATTATGATTTTTTGAAGTTTCAGAGTAAATAGTTTATTTAAAATATTACAAATAATCAATATTTCTTAGCCGTCGGATAGTTTACATCCGTTCGAAATAGACGGCCCAAATCAACTTAGCCGTTGATTTGTCCGTTGCCCAGGAGCCACCACGTGTCGCCACGAGATTGACCCGTTACTTTTTTTTAAAACTTTTTTACCGGCACGTGTATTACACGTGCTTGGTAGAAGAAAAAAAATTGCGTCAGCCTGACGTCACCCACGTGAGTGGGGCCCACCAGACAGACGACCTCTCACTCTTCGTCTCCGGAGGACGCCGGCGAGAACGTCCTTCGCGTCAACGTCCGGTCTCCCTCTATTTTTTCTCCGTTGCACCTCCCGAACTCGGAAGACGGCCTATTGTCCGTGTCGAATGTCCCCAAAATCCGTCTCAGGTGCATATACTCTTAGTGGCAATCATATCTCAAACCTCTCATATCTTTGTGTGTTGTTAATTAATATAAGATTAAGAAATATAGGGGGCCAAGGAATCTCATCGTCATCCTCCTTTCGAATGCTACATGAGTGGACTCGAAATATATCTTACGGGTCTCTTTCTGTGAAATACATGTTCATTAACATTTGCCTATAATCAAATAGACGTGCACCTCCATGCACCAATTAGCACAATTGCCAGTTGTCAAAATTATTTATACTGCGGAAAGAGATAAGAGATATTCCTCATTATATGGTTCACTTCAATCTCTCGAACCCTCCCATATTTAATCCCATTATTTTCGATCAATCTATTTGTTTGGGAATTCGACTCATCGGATTGACGAGAACCTCATTGTCTATTTGTCAATGATAGTTCGAACCCCATGCCATATGCCAAAATGGTCCCCCAAATGCAAATTGTGCTATATGTAAATGGTGGGCTCTGGAAGTATATACGATCGATCTCGGTATGAATCGAAATCACCAGTTATTTTGAATTCTAATCTTCTCCCGCATCCATTTCTCGATCGAATCTGGTCAAAATAACAAACAAACCATCACATGTACATGCATCACTGCATCAGTGTCACTAGTTCATCATGGTCCCTCATGGCCCCATGACTTCGTGATATCGATCATAAGAATAAAATATCGCACCTCATAATAAATACTTTTAAGAAAAAAGAAGATGATGATAATCATTTCAGACCATATCTTTGATATAAATTAGTCTCTCAAATCCGGATCGACGCAACTAAAGTTACTAACATCAATTAACGTCTCTGTTTACATAGTATGACAACTAGACAAGGCATCAAGTTAAGTATGTCTCAACTCCTAAGAGCATCCTAGTATCGATGAATTAGTTATGTTTTCAAGAATTTTAGATCAGGCTTCAGATAAATCTTGATTTTCAGCTAAGCCAACTCTAATTCTACGACATTTTTCTTGTTGAAGTGTACTATACATGTACCGTTGAAAATAGTACGTTTCGATTTAGTAGTTGACCCAAGACATGCTGCGCCAAATTAAGTTTGCTCATTCGATAATGTCTAAAAACAAAACACGAAGAGCAGGAAAGGCCAAGTTTATAAACACAGAACTATATATCGAACTTACTTTGCTCCAGCTAGCCTTGAATAATGGACGCATTTTCCTTCACATAACAATATATCGTCATCTTGCTTGTTTCATTGTATCTTTCATATAAACCTGTAAAACACTGGCAGATTACAAATTAGAAAGAAAAAAATTGTTTGGGCTAATAAAATCGACAAGAAAAAAAAAACCAAACATACTAAAATGGCAGAAATTATAGACCAACAAAACAAACAGAACGGAGAGAGATGAGGATGCGATGAGGGCCTGTATGCATGTTCCGTCGCCCATGACACAGTGACACATCACGAACACGCAGTCCGTTTAATCAGTGACAAATCACAAACACGACACGGGACGTGGCAACTACACACGTAGGTGATCTGACAAAAACTGTTACGCTTACGCAGTCAGCGACGGACACAACGGCGAACGGACTCTTCGCCACCCGAAACGGCAACGAGAAAATGCTATAGGTACTGTGGCAAATGACAACGAGTACTGGATTTTGTGGACCAGAAGTTAAAGGATAAAGGGGAAGGGCTAAATATCGAACAGATGACACATATCTAAAAGCACTCACCAAATCACACACAAAAATAATGAGATTGGACTAGTACTGAAAATTCATTAATCGCCGCGGATCAAAATAGGCAACCCTTGTGAACGATTACATCATATATATGTAATATATACTTTTGGTTTTTTTGTTTCTGGTATTTAATCTCCTTTTAAACCGGCCATGGCATCGATCTATATATAGTCTATCCGACTTGGTCTCCCAAATCTTCACCGGCATGCATGTGAAAGTGTTATTGCCAGTGATTGCCGTTGTGAACGAGATAAAGACGGCTAGGGTTTCCATGAACATGGTTATGAGCATAGTGATGAGGAGACTTGCCAGCTGCCGGGGTCCTCTGAAACGACGACGGCGTCTGAGAAGCTTGACGGAGGCAACGCTCCGCCGGCGGCAACGGCACGGAGAATCTGGGAGTGGATCGGGAGGCACAAGTAATACTCTGATTGGACGAGGATGATTTGGACGACGAGGCAGAAGATGAAGGAGGCGATGAGATTTTGTTGACAGATGGGAGTGAGAGAAAAGCTCTGATCTTCAACGGCGATGCCGCCGTGGCGGCTCTGTCGTACTCCTCGATAAGATTGACGAGGTCCTCCTCGCACTTGATGGAGATGAGGGCGTCGAGATCTTCGGTCGGCAGTTGGCAACGGAGACCGACGGTCGTGCGACAAAGCTCTCCTAGCTTCAATAGTAGCTCTGAAATTACAAAAATAACACAACAACACTCGGCTCATTTCTACGTAACAATAATATGACGACGTTATACGATACAAACGAAACATGGTAATAAGCACTGACCGGAAAAGGTGATAAAGCGGTGAACGGCGAGGACGCGGGTTTCGCCCCCGAGGTAACGGAGCTTGCCGTCGGGGTAACGGGGGAGGATCTTGCCGCCGTAGCTGCAGAGGAATTTGAGGGTGAGTTTAGTGGGGTCAGTTGAAGGTCCGACCATAGTGGCTTTTTTGTTTAAGGTTTTTGTACTTGATTTAGGGCAAAGGAAGTGATGAAGTGATCGAAGAGGATCGGAGAAAGAGATCGAGGAGGGAGATCGATGGTGTTGTTGAGACTAGACTTCTTGTTGTATGTTCAAGCCTATGTATGGAACACTTTGGACCATATTTATAGAATTTTGATTTGCGAAAGAGGGGAGGGAGGGTTAACGTGGCAAAGGGAAAGTGAAAGTAGGAAAGGGGTTGGTCATGTTACGTAGGTGGATTAGATTCCCATTCCGGTGGAGTAGAAGACGGAGGTCGATCTGAACCGAGCTGGAGCTGTAACTTTTTTATTTTCTCCCTCACTTTTTTTTTTCTTGGCCATCGAAAATGTATTTGGTGCTAATCGATGGTCACTGTCATTGTCACTGATGACTTGTCTGTTTTCTTTTTCTCTTTTTACTCTCACTAAATTTGGAAGGAGATTTTTGTTCATGTCGATGGACTCTGCTTAGCAACTTATACGTGTGAACAGATAGTCTACGAGTCTATCAGTGGTGCCATTTTGATTGCTTTCTTGTGAAAGAATCAAAGAAACGAGAGTTAGCTAGGTTTGTCGTCGATGGGTTCGGAAAAGAACTGTTAACCACTTAGATAATTCAAGAATACAAGATTTGATAACAAATTTTGCAAGTATATGATCCTTAGATGATTCTAATGTATGAATGATCCCTAGCCTATTTTGTTTCAAAAATTATAATAATTAATTGGAAAGCATATACGAACAGCTAATATGACATTAATTCAAGCTTAACAAGTGTCGCTTATACATTTTCTATATTTACTTAACAATCCTAATCTTAATTAATTACTTTTTGTTTTAGTTCTTGGTTTCTTTCACTATAGAAGTAGCCAGGTAACATGCATGTAATTCTTGTTTATTTTGATGTATACGTAAGCATTCATTAATTGAAGTGTAAAACATATCATCGAAAATGATTAAGCTTGATACTAAGATCACAATTACGTCCCATACATGCATGGTTGATTTATATATACATAGACCAAGACCCAGCACACCCATGTTCATAGTCCTTTTCATGGAGGCAAACATTAATGCTAAGGCAAGACATGGGACCAACAATTCCAAATTAGCTCATGGAGCAAATTACGACTCAAATTCGTGATCGATCGAGTTGGGTCTCTTTCTACCATCTAAAAAAGTATACAGATATGCGTGGTTATATATGTAGAAGCTAATTAAATTCTCTCAAACAATAAACTACCCCAGCTGTCTTATACAAGATATATGTACATGCTCACTATATGTTTTTTTTAATTACTTTTTATAAGGAAATGCTAAATTTCATTAAAAAGATTTAAGGTACATCATCAACTAAAACATTCTCTAAGGATGTTGGCACTTAAAAATTGTGGGATGTACCATATTCAGCGGCGCCCACCTAGCTAGAACATGGGCTATTTTGTTTAATCACGGGTATGGGGGATAAACACTGAATTCGGATTCTGGTCTAGTAGCTCTTGGACATCCTCCATTGAGGCCTAAAATTTCACGGCAATAGAGTTTATATTCTATGTTGCTTTGACCACAATAAGAGGATCAGAGCTAAAGCGGACATGATGAAAGTTATGGAGTCTACTGAACATGCAGGCTTCATAAGCGGCCTCCACCTCCACTGACAGTGGTGAGTATGGGTCTTCCAAGCATCGGCCCATTGCCATAATAAAATGGCCAAGCCAGTCACGGACCACTATACCCCCTCATCCTCTAGCAGATGCATGATCAAAAGCTTCATCCATACTGATACAATATCGTCCAATAGAGGGAGGGGGGCTTCCATCGTTGAGATTGCCGTAATGAATTAAGAGGCCGCTGATTCACAAAAAGGTAGTGCTCATGCCAAGTGATAGCTTGGATCCCCATCGTGTCACCCACAAACTCCTCCTTATTCCATACCTTATCATTACGTGCCTTCCAAAGCAACCATACCATTGCAATGAGTCTAGAGAATTGCGTTGTCGGAAGATTTATTTGACAAGTGACCATCCATTTATTAAAGGAGTTAGTTGTGTTACTAACCCCCGAGGTGATAGACTTGACAAAAGGGCTGGTGCTTCGGTCCAGGCTCTAGGTTCTGATCCATTTTTTAGTTAAATTTTGTTTAGATTCGTTGTTTGAGTCTGGCTGTTCTATGTCCGCTTCTGCAAAGGTCTAATAGATTAAAGGGTTGTATGATGATAATGCAGTATGGCAAGATACCCCGGAAGGCTTGGAAGCAGTCATTCTGGAATATTATAGCAAGCTTTTCAAAGCAGGGGAGACTACTCTGGACCGGATGGAACCAATCCTATCGTCCATAACACCGGTAATTGATGATACCATGACGACCTCTCTTACAGCAGAGTACTCGGATGCAGAAATCAAGACGTTATTTTAAATGAGACCACATAAAGCTCCAAGTCCGAACGGTATGCCCATTTCTTTTAACAAAAGTACTGGGATATTGTAAGGTCAGCTGTCGTTGCCACAGTTTGGGAATTTTTGGAAACCAGCAGATTACTGGATAAACTGAATCACACACATATATGCATGTTGCCAAAAGTTCCTCAACCTGAAAAGATTAAAGATTATCGACCGATCACGCTTTGCAATGTCATCCTCAAGATTTGCACAAAGGTACTGGCGAACCGGCTTAAACCGCTATTGGATCACATAATCGACCCATGTTAAAGTGCCTTCATAATTGGTCGTCTGATAACGAACAACAAGTTAGTAGCTAATGAGATCGCACACTACCTCTAGACAGGGTAAATCCCGACACATGAATTTAAAGTTGGATGTGAGCAAGGCTCTCTGTATCTCTTGTTGTTATGCACATCAGGGTTGTCAGCTCTCATCAAACGGGCACCAGTGTTGAACCACCTCTTATTTGCTAATGATAATATCTTGTTTTCCCAAGCCACTGGTAAGGAGTGTGAGGCAGTGAAAGAATTACTCCAGATCTATGAGTTAGCTTCTGAACAGTCAATAAACTACACTAAGAGTAGTCTGTGTTTTATCTAGAATTTAGATGGAGGTAGTCAGGAGAAACTTGCTCGCTGGTTAGGAATGGAGCTAGTTCCTTATCATGAGAAATACCTGAATTTACCGACATATGTGGGCCGGAGCAAGAAGGCTACCCTTGCATATGTAAAAGATAAAGTTAGAGATTGACTAGCGGGATAGAAATGCTCATTACTTAGTGCTTCAGGAAATTAAGTGTTGATCAAGGCGGTTGTGCAGGCTCTTCCTACATATGTTATGAACTGTTATCTTTTTACCCAAGCCTTTTTGTGAGAAATTGCAACAAATGTGCACTGACTTCTACTGGGGCAACATAGTAGAGAAGAGAAATATCCATCGGTGTACATGGGATTAAATGTGCCGACCTAAGGACCAGGGAGGACTGGGATTCAAGAACTATTACGCCTTTAATCTTGCGATGTTGGCTAAACAGCTCTGGCGGATATTCCACAGCCTGGATTCCCTGGTTGGTTAGATCTATCGTGTCAAATACTTTCTTTAATGTTTTATTTGGGATGCAACTACGAGTGGCGCTCATTCCTCACTATATGTCTTCAAATTAAGCTTTGCTCCATTTTAACGTAATTTTTTCAGAGGTGGCTGGTATTATATGGTCCTGTTTATGGAGAAATACAATTTCAGAGTTATCTTGAGACTAACAAACACAATACCTTACCACGAACAAAAGAAAAATATGAGCAATTAGAGGAAAAGAGTTTGCTTCTATGCCACAGTTTTTTGAAGCCAATTTAATTTGCTTAAGTGGCAAATTAAATTAAGCTAATTCATACAGCAGCTCTATCGAGTAGTTTTCGATCATATGCAAGTGAAAAGTTATGTTTTAAGGTAAACCAACTTCCTCGTAACACGACTCCCTGTAAACTAACTCTCTTTGGAAACCCTAGCCGCGTCGCCTATCTCTTCCTCGCAGTTCTCCCTCAGTTCCCATCTGATTCCAAATCGGAGGCCACTACCTTCTTCCTCATATATCACCGATCCAATTTATACCATTTCATGTGTGTTTTCATCAACTATACAAGTATTCTTGCAAATACTTTCTCGGCCTCACTTGAGGCCGTCGATTCTCTTCATCGTTGCCACTCCTAATTTTGGTGTACTTCCTTCAATTTTATAACAGATCCTTTGTTTTTTCATGTCAACGTCGCACATCGTGGAGGCAGTTCCCTCATTTCCCGAGGTCGCTCCTCCTCCCAAAGCTGAGCCATAGATCTTGGCAGCGGCTTTGGGGGTGGTCGATCTCACCGTATCTGACAAGGAGGAGGAAGAGGAATGATATTGCGTTGTTGCTTGTTGCTTCTCTCTTAATCCTTTTGAGCTCGACAAGACTCGAGGGTTTAAAATGCAGATGCTTAGTTTGTGGCGAGATGTTTCCTTCTTGGGCAACATCAAGTTTGAACAGATTGCTTCCGATTGTTTTATGTGTAAGTTTCGGTCTGTGGCAGATCAGAAAAGCGTCGTGGAGCATAGTCCCTAGTTTCATCATGATACAAAAATTATGGTTGAGCATTTTGATGGCTTCGCTGATCCTTTCCTGATTTCGGCCTCTAGATGCTCGGCCTGGGTTTTTGTCCAGCCTGATTCAAGTCGTTTTTCTTCTGCGGCTCTTCAAGTCAAGTGGCTCAAACGCATGGGGAATGCACTAGGTGGTTAACGATCTCATGATCAACTCCTGGTGTCTCATCGTTTGAAGGCCAAACTCCGTGTGGACCTCGATCTTCTTCGGCCGCTTGTGGTGAGTGCTACTTTCATTATTGGTAGTACCTACTATGTTGACGTGACTTTAGAATATGAATGTTTTAAGGGCTATTGTGATGTGTGTGGCGCCTTCAAGCATGGCGCTGCGGGTTGTCTGAAGGCCTCTACGACATCATCTTTTGTACCACCCGAGCCAACATCATTAGCTATTAACCGAAAAGTTCTGGACAAATCGGTTGCTGCCTTGGGCTCTCTGTGGGCGAGGGGACCAACTCTTGGTACCCCCTACATGTACATGGTGTTACGGCACCCGCCCAATCTGGTCCGAACCCTACTCCGACTATGGTTCTGATCCCTGACGGAGGTGGTTTCTCTAACAAGGATACTGTTTTGCATGTTTTGCAGGTGACTGCTTCGGATTTTCCAACATCTGTGGTGATCCCTAAAGTTTCATAATCTCATTTCAATGCTTCCCCAGATTCTCTAGCGTCTGACTTCGGTGTTACTGTCATGCCGGTGGAAGTTGTGGGGCTTGGTGGAAGTTCCACAATCTCATTTCATGCTATTGGTCCGGTGATGATAGCGACTGTCCATGGTAATGAGCGACGTCCAAACAATAAGAGGGACATATTCAGCATTGGCCCTAAAGTGGGGGGAATGAAGAAAGTGTCACCCAAGAAGTCTACAATCCGTTTCCCAGCTGATATGGATGTTGAGGCGTTGTGTCGCAGTGCAGAGCAATATAAGAGGCTCCTATCTAATTAAGGAGTGGTGCGCCCTTAAGTTTGACAATTACTTGTGTTACTCCAGTTTATTAGTCTAGGACATATATGTTATATAGTTAACTCAAGTGTAATGGTACCATATAATTTCTCTCTTTAGCGTGTCGACTAATTAGATGAAATTTTGTATTACTATCGACTTTATTCCTTATAGTGAATAAAATTTTGCGTACCAAAGAAAAAAGAGTAGTTCTCGATCATATGGTTGGATTTCGTTCGCATCTCGATCTTCATCGAACAAGCCCTACCGAAATTACAACAAGAAGCTAGCCTACACAATTTGTAAAGGGGAGGCATTGAGAAGTGACAAGTCGATGGAAGAAGGTCATGCATTCATGCATGCATCCAACTTCGTATGCACACCAAACACTACACTATGTGCTTGTTTAGGATAACTCCGATCAAGACTCAACTTAGACTAGAATACGCTAATCTCTTGTCTTTTTGCTTCGTTATGTCATTCGTTTATCTCCCATTTGAGGGTGGAATGGGGTCCGACGACGTTAGAGGTCAGCCTCGTTCAGCGATTGTGCTCTCTATCGATCGTAATCTTAATCTTCCCACAATCATATCCTCCAATTCCTGAAATATAATAATGACTACCGAATAAACTAACTTGCCTGACATTTGGTGCTCGGGCACATCCCACCTTAGCCTTTATCTCCTTATCCTCCATGTTAGAGGAGAGAGAGAGAGAATCTAGCACTCTACTCTGTTTCGTTTATTCGCTTCCCATATATCATACATCTGCATCGACTCCCACTTGAATATTAATTATTAGGCTATTGTAAGTGAGTAGGTCCCTGACCGGAATTCCCAATTACGAAATTGGAGAGATCAAGGTCGACTAAATTTCAAACATATTACAATTTATTTCGTGTATATATAGTATATTTTTTAGTTCAATTTATTCGAAAATTATTTTATAAAAAAGTAACCCTAATTAATTTATATGAGAATAATATTAGTGTGACCAATCATTAATTACATTACTAGCAATTATATTATTAACGGATTTTAACGGTGTGTTTGGATAGACGTAAAAAAATTAAATTAAATTTTAAGAATTTAAAATTCTATTATTTAATTTTTTGTGTTTGGATAACTTTTTTAAGAATTTAACAATTCTTCTATCTTAAAAATTGGAGAAATTAAAAACTTAAATTTCTCCTTCCAATTCTTTCAAAACATGTATTATTTTACAATTCTCTCGTATCCTTCTTAAAAATTTGTTATTCTTGTCTTTATTAAAAAAAATTAATGAAGAATTTAAACACAAAAATTCACGAATGATATAATTTAAAATATTAAAATTTTAATTTTCGTGATTTATTAATTTTTATAATAATTAAGAATCTTTCATTCAAATATACCATAAGTCTCGACAAAAATCCTTCATCGAGTTTTGAAACTAACTACAATATATATGTTTACTCATGATTTCTATATGGTTGTGCGAGTTCCGGGAAATAATTATCCACTTGTCTACATTCTTAATTATTTTATAGCAGTGACGTCTTACTTGAATCGAATCTCTAATAATTTGTAACATTAAATTAAAAGACTTTCGTGTAACACAAGTTTAACACAACTTGACTTCAATGTAAGTCCTATTGTCAACCGAGATTAGAAAATATAGAAAAAGACATACAAAGATAAGGTAAATATTAATATAACAAATAGATCAACTATAATATTATTTAGACAATAAAGGACAGAGTCTGAAGTCCAAATACAGTATCAGCTGAGCTTAGTCCATTAAACAACTAAAAAGACAAATTTAACCCTAAACCTCAAATTCAGTTGCACCCTTCCCGTTTTCTCTCTCAAACGTCTCCCACTGATACTGTAAACAACTCCATTGCTACTCCAAAAACCTCAATTCTGGATCACTGATACGTTTTCACCAAAATCTCTCTTAAATCACGACTCACCTTCTCAATCAAACTATCAAGGTTCATTCGCGTCGCTTCAATCACTTCAAACACAATTTTCGTCGCTCACTACGAAGGTAACCACTGCTACTATGCTTGTTTATGTTGAAAAGCTTCGTTTTGTTTTATTTTGAGATGATTTTGTTTAATTTCGTGAGGAAAAGCTTCGGGAAGTCATCAGTTGAGATTGATACTGTGTTATTCTATTTGGCTGTATTTGATAATCGATCGGGCTTTGCATGTTCATTTTTGAGGTTTTTAAAAGCAATATATATTCATAGATTGGTATTTGTTTTTAGGTGGAACTTTGTTTCTGATTCATGAGTTAGGGTTTTGGTTGTTTTTTTTTTCTAAAATAATCACTTGATCTTCTATTGAATTGTGTTTTGTAGTATTAGGGCATCGATTTAGTTTTTTTTTTCTGTAGATACTATGTTTTATAGTACATTCATTATCATTCAGAGACTAAAATCTGAATGATACTGTGTTTTCCTTCTTGATCTGCTACTGAATTGTGTTTTTGTAGTATCAGGGCATCAATTTAGTTTTTTTTTCTGTAGATACTATGTTTTATAGTACATTCATTATCATTCAGAGTCTAAAATCTGAATGATACTGTGTTTTCCTTCTTGATCTGCTACTGAATTGTGTTTTTGTAGTATCAGGGCATCAATTTAGTTTTTTTCTTCTTCTGTAGATATTATGATTTATAGTACATTCATTATCATTCAGAGTCTAAAATCTGAATGATATTATGTTTTCCTTCTTGATTTGCTACTGAATTATGTTTTTGTAGTATCAGAGCATCAGTTTAGTTTTGTTCTGTTGATATTATGTTTTATAGTACATTCATTATCGTCCAGAGCCTAAAATCTAAATGATATTGTGTTTTCCTTCTTGGTTGTGTTTGAGAATCAATTGGGTTTTGCATGTTCAATTTTATTGTTGTATTTGAATGAGTGCTGCTGAATGGCTGCTACTAAGTTCATTGATTACATTTGTTGTAAGAATACCTGCTACTGTAAGTATTTGATGGAGTAGTGCTATATTTGTTCCCTAGTTTCAATTGTTAATACTTTGTAGTTTCACAACTACTGTTTTTCTTTGCACTCACTTGATACCATAAATATTTAAGTGTTGTTTGTGAATGGCTGACACTTGAAAATGTTGCTCTGTTATTTGAATGGATGATACTGAAAAGATGTTTGTGTAAATAGGTTAGGCTGATATGGCTCTAGCAAAACATGAGTGGGCACTGCAATACAAGTGCAACACATTTGCAATGGCAGATTTAATCATCAAAGTTGTAGATGCTTTAAAAACAGACAAAGATGCATGGGAAAATCTGAAGAAAAAAAATTGTTCAAAATACCATTCAAGCGCATTTTCAAAGTGTTTATTGGAGGACATGTGGATTCAAACCAACACAAATGTAAATTTGACATTATGGAAAAAATTGTTGGCAGCTTTGACAAAACCCAACAGATGTTTAATACCGGCAAAGAAATGTGACAATTAAGAGCTGAAGACGTGGTCACTATTTTAGGCATAGAAAACACAGGTAGCATGTCATTTTTTGAATCAATAACATCTAGAGTTGAAACTAAATATCTCAACTGCTATTAAATACTTGATACTTTTGTTTTTGATATTTCATTGTCAGGGATGCTGGTGCCACTAAGTAGTACTGAGTCTTTCAGATCAATTGGAAGTAGGTTTGTAGACAGATATTTTGGCAATAAGAAACGAGTGATAAGACAAACCATTTCATATCAATTGGAGTTAATCATTTCAAGAAGGAAGAGAAACAAGGATTGGGTGGAGGACGCAACAAAGATGATAATATTGTTTCTCTTTTGCACATTTCTTTTTGCCAGTTCCGGATCATGCTTATCATTGAGCTATGTGAAGCGAGTCGACGATTTAGACAACATGGGGCTATACAATTGGTCAGAAGAAGTGCACATGCAAGTACTTAATAAGATGTTTGGTGGAAAAAAAAGAAAAGTCTGAGTGGTTGTACTCTTCTAATATCGGTGAGTACTGTTATTTAAATAACTATAAAGAATTAGAATAGATAAAAAAAAACAAGTACTGCTACTTGAACATATATATTGAAGTAACATATTTGTTTCTCTGATACTGTTGCAATCTAGTTCTGGCTCTGTGAGAACACAAACTTGGTTGCTCCATGAAAAGGGAACTTTTCGAAGAAAATTGCATTAGTGAAGTGGGATCTGAAAAATCTTTGGAAAACGCTAAGGAATACGGAGATAGATAACATTCAGGTGCAACAAAAATCACAAAAATTAAAACTTATGACTGTGTTTTCTGATACTGATTCTTGCATATTGCACCCAAGGTGACGGTGTGTGTTACAAAAGATGAGTTGCGAAAGAAGAAAGCTATGCTAATGAAAGAAAAAACAACAAAAATACAAAAAATGAAAGGCAATGATGACGTTGGGTCCGTGAAGAAAGTCAATGGTCCTGAGAATGAGGTTGGTGACGACGACGTGGAGTGCCCGAATGAAACAACTGATTCGAAGACCGAGGGTAGTGATAGCGAGCTGGACTCCCCGAAGAAAGTCACTGATATTGAGTACATTGAAAAGCTGCGTGCCGAGAATGAGATTTAAAAAAAGAAGATTATAGAATACGAAAAAATGGTTGTTGAGAAGGACAAAAAATTTAAAGGGCTGCAATGATTGGTGATGGTGGGAATTCTAAAGCAAGCGGATTGCAAAAAGAAGAAGAATGATGAAAGAAAATCTAAACGTTTAACTAAGATTGCTGATACTGTAGAAAAATTAGAGATTGATACTGAAACAAAACCACAAGATGATAAGGGGGATGCAAATGCGGGGTGAACACTGGATTGGAAGAGACTTAAGGTCTTTTGTTATCTGGATAAGGAGAGCAAGTCAATCTTAGTAGATTACTGGAAAAAGAAAGAGTTAGTGTAAGTAAACTTAAGTTAGATTACATCTCTTGTTGATGCTAAACTATATATTCGTCAATAATCTTTGTATTTAACATGATGCCTTTCTTATCGGGGTACTTCCGTGATGATGTGGAAAAATTGCTAACAAATGATGCGATTTAAAACTTCATAGTGAACAAATATATAGAAATCATCTTCACAAGAGAGAAAATTCAATGTCTCTACATGAACTGTGAATTCACGGTAAGTTTTTTGATTTTTTAAATCAAGCATTGACATGAAAACTTGTTTATCAAAAAAGACGCAACTGTGTTTTCGAAAAATTACTATTGTCTTTTCCAAAGATGGTACCATGTTTTAGGGGACTGCTATAGAAACTTGTTCTGATAAGTTACTGGCTTCTACTCATTTCTTCTTCTATAGATGCTCCAACATATCAAACATTCAGGGAGTTATGAATGTACCTAAAAAAATGCTTTAGGACGAGAAGAGGAATAGTTTGGAAGAGACACAACTTATGTTTTTTCCGGTGCTTCACAGGCCGAAAGACTGCCACTTCACCCTTTTAGTATTTGATACTAGGACAAAAGAAGGGATGTATTACAACTCCATGAGGCATATAGAAGAAAGTGTGAAAGACTTGGATTACGAAAGAGCAGTGGTTATGGTATGTATCTTATAGTTTTGAGGAATATTTTACTTTATTAACAGCAAGGTAAACACAAACAAATAATGAAATGTTGTCATTGCAGAAAGATGTAATTGAAAGATGTTGGTGCCTACAATATCAGAATGAAGGCTTTGCAAGTTATGACAAACTAGATCATACACACACACATTCGTTTTCTCAATAAGAAATGATCAGAAGTGAGTGAGACAAGGTCCAACGTAAGTAAAAATGGAAAAACATATTTGAGTAAAAATTGATTTGTATATGTGATTATGATGCTACTGCTATTGAAATATGTGTTTTTTGTACTGCAGGTTGGACTGTGGACTTTTTGTGCTTAACTTCATAGAGAGATTATCAACGAACGAACCAATTCCTGAAAAGTTTTCGAAAACAAGTTTGCTAATGTATTAGGCAAAAATTATGAAGGAGTTCATGGAAGATGAAGAAAGCTTTGTGTCGAAAACGATGGGGTATCAATCAAAAAAAAGAAGGTTTCAGGTTAAGAAGTGCTAGTAAACAATATATATATGATGAAATTTAGGAACTTTGCTATATAAACTCAAACACCTTGTACTAATACTATGATATTTAGTCTTCAGTCATGGCTTCTTCATTTACATTTAAGAAATGAAAATGCTACTGAATAAAATGTCATGAAACTGAAAAGAAAAGAAAAAGGAACATTGTTATCGAAGAAATTAGACTGCTACTGTTACTGTCCTCATTTCTTTCCAATTGACTTAACAGTAGCACACTGCTATTGAATAAAAACAAATGTTACTTCAAGACTGCTACTGAGTAAAACAATAGCATGACAGGGGCCAGAGCCTAAAAACAAAAACCACAACCTATCAAAAGCCCAAATGATGCTACCATCTCATATATAAATAAAATAGAACTGCTCAATTGTGCCATTTCATTTTGTTCTCAATTGCTCGACTACTACTGTCATTTCTCCGCTCCACTTCGTCTTCAACCACACTTAATTTTACTACAAGTTCATTTGTTGATTTTTCACAATCAGTTGAGGTTTGCTTTCTTAGTTTTGTGTTATTACTGTGTTTGTGGTTTTCGATTAGATTTTGTTTTGACATGGTACTGTGTTTTTGATTAATAAATTAGGGCTTTGTAGTTATTCCCCAAATAATCACAAGACTTGCTATTGAAAATGTGGATTTTGGTGTATTCTCGATTCATTTGTGGGTTTGTTGTAGCTGATACTTTGTTTTAGAGAAACATTACGACTGATGTTTACAATGGTGCTGCTATTGGTGGACTTATTGCTACTTACAGATGATATATTAGGGTTGATACTGATCATTGAGATTTTATTCTAATTAGATTATGGCATTGAAAATAAGACAAAAAGGAGCTGCAAAAGGTCCAACAAAGAAGGATACAATGAACAAAAAAAGGAATGAAGGCTGCTACTGAAAATAAACCACAATTACCGCAGTTAAGAAGCAGTACAACTGCAATGGTAGATCCGTTCATTGACGTTAAATGTTCATTAAAAGAAGACAAATCAACATTGGAAATCTTGAAGACAAGACTGAATAGCACACCATTTTTAAAAAGTCCTCAACATGTTTTATAATGAACAAGTTAATTATGTGAAGAAATCGGATAAATTATTGCAAATGGTTCTTTCTACCTATGAAGAACAACATAGGATGCATTCAACACTGAGACTCATACACAGCATGAATTGATATGAAAAAGGCTGCAAAGGAACAAATGAATAAGGATGTTGTTGATACTCATGAAGTGAGCAAGGCGAACACGGATTTGTTGCCCTTTGACTACATTTTTTTTTGTAGATCCAAAAATCTGACACCAATATCCTCACAAGAACAACAAGGGTGGCAGACTGCTTATGCCAAATCAAACTTCGACTTCACAAAAAATTACCAGCCTAGATACACAAAAGAAGACTTTGATGATTTGGAGCAACGACTTAGAGAAGATGTTGACCTAGATTTTCCGTTTTGTGCTACTGACGACGAGGAAAAGCTGACCACAATTGAAGAATGGCAAGACTTAGCATTGCTGAAGCAAGAAATGGCCTCGTCTGCTATAGAGTCTTGTCGAAGCAAGAATCAGTACATTGAAAACCTGTGGGCTAAGAAGGAGCATTACAAGAGGAATATTCTAGTTTACCAAGACATAATTGTTCAAAAAGACATAGAATTGAAAGAGTTGCAACGTCGACACAAGAGGAAGAATGTTAATGTGGTACACCTAAGCGAAGAGAGAAACAACAGTATATAATAAAAAAGATCAAAACAAGAAAAGACTGAAAGGAGAAGGAGTTACCGAGTTTTGAAATCACCAAGGTATACAAGAAGAAGGCAATAGATGAAACGAGAGAAAAACATGATGCAAAACATCATCAAGGGAGAACGCTAGCTTGGAAAAAACATAAGGTCTTCAAATATTTGGATGAGGAGCACCAGTCAATTTTAAAAAATTACTGAAAAAATAAAGGAGTTTTGGTAAGTAAAGTAGAGTTAGATTAAAAATCTAATCAGTACTATATATGTGTCAATGATGTCAATGTTTATCTTTCTATTTCATAGCTTACCTTTCATTTCGTGGTGCTTTCATTCTAATGTGGAGGAATTGCTAAAAGATCACGCGATTTCAAACTCCATAATGGACACATACATGGAATTCATCCGCAGAAGAGAAACAATTCAGTGTCTTTACATGAAATGTGATTTCACAGTAAGTTTTCTGATTTTTAAAGCACTTTTGCTAAAATTTGGTTGGCTAAACTGCATTTCCCAAAAATATGCAACTGTGTTTTCGAAAAATTATTTTTGTGTTTTCCAAATATTGTACTATGTTTTAGGAGACTGCTACAGAAACTTGTTCTGTTATGTATTGGGTGTTAATGAACAAATTGCATAATTGATACTCATTTCTTTTACGACAGATGCTCCAACATTACGATGACTCAGAGAGGTTTGAAGCAACCTATAAAGCTATGCTTTGGGAGGAGATGATGACTAATTTGGAAGAGAAAAAAGTTTTATTTTTTTCAATATATCACGGGTCTGAAGAATTTCACTACACCCTGCTAGTGTTTGATACGAGGACTAAAATAACTCTCTGAGGCCTCTTGATAAAGATGTAAATGTTACGAAAGAGCAACAGCTGTGGTATGTATCACATATGTTTTGCAGCATATTTAACTTTATTTACAATAATTTAATACAAATAATTAATGAAACGTTAACATTGCACAATGACGTAATATGAGTATGAAAAATTGGCTAGCTTGGACTATCTGGAAGATACACACACATTCGTTTCCCAAATCACAAATGATAAGAAGTGTGTCAGACAAAACCCATCATAATTAAAAACATATAATTGCGATACTGAAAGCCTCAACTTTGCTGGTGCTACTGCATCCTTCTCTCTTTTGATAATTTAACCTTGCTGCTACTAAAATTATGGTGTTTTTATTTATATTTTTTTGGTACTGTAGGTTTAACCGTGGAATTTTTATGTTGAACTTCATAGAGAGACTATCAAAGAATGAGCCAATTCCTGAAAAGTTTGCAAAAACAGATGTGCTCAAGTATCGAACAAAAATCATCAAGGAGTTCATGGATGACACAGAAAGCTATGTGTCGAAGAAAATGGGTCTTACGGTTTAGAAATTGGTGAATAATGTAATGTTGATGACATTTACAAGCTAAATAACTTCTACTGATACTAATGTTTTTATGCTTGAGATATATTTTATTCTGTCATGTATTATTCATTTACGAATGACATTTCAGTTTAATCAGAAGAAAGATGCACTGGTACTGAGTAAAAGTCTTTAGTAGCACTGCTACTGATCCGTAGCTATTTAAAAGAGAAACGTTGCTTTAAGATTATGGGGTTGTTACTGAAAAAAGACATATTAATGAGATAAGCAAATATGATACTCTTTTTTGATTAACACGTGAACAAAGATCAACACTGCAACTTACATGAAAAGTAAAGCATTGCTAAAATTTTTGCTCATACACTGCTACTGAAAAACTAAAACTGTAACCTAAAGTCTGATACTAAACAAAGTCTAACGGTTAGCAAAACTGCTGTCAAGAACATATATTTAGTAGCGTGTTGTTGCACAACAACCCAAACTCATAAAAATACTACTACTGATTCATTACAAAAAGATACCATCATCTCACAAAAAATTATTCATTACTGCTTCTAAATCAAACAACAAAAAATGAAGTCTGCTACTGAATCCAACAGAAAAATCCAATATAACCAGAGAACAGATAGGACGCAACAAAACAGAAGTCCAATATTTTGTCTAACTGATGGGGACATTGTATGTCCGAGCATTGTGATGTCTGACTTGATGACACCGACCACAAGTGACGGGCCTTGAAAATTCACTAAATGAATTCTTTCTTCTAGTCTTTGGCCTTCCAGGGGGTTTCCTTGTAATGGAATGTTTTAGAGCATCATCTCCAAAACTTTCAGGGGACGGTTTATCTAAATCTGGAACTGGCCATATTGGAAGTTCATATGCTTGCCTGTAAAATCTTGTCTTCCAATAGTCTTTAATATACATATACATCAGTTTCCGTGCTTTCTAAATTTCTTGAACAACATGTGCACAAGGAAAGCACCGAAACTGCCACCATCTACAAGAGTAGGTTCTGTGACTGAGATGCACCATAAATATACTCTTTAGTAAAAAGCTTAAACACCTCTTCGTTGGATTTGCTGACCTGAAAAGAATGAATAAAAACACATAAATGACACTGATGCTGAAAAGAAAAAAAATGTTGAACCAAACACACACTGAAAGGAAAAATTGATAATGGGCAGATGTAAGAAGTGCTACTGAAAACTAAAACTGCTACATGATCCTCACCTTCTAATTCCTTCTAGTATCAATCCTCATCCGCAGTTTTTTCTCCATTTTTAGGCACAAAACACTTTGCCACTGAGCATATTCATCCTTCGTTTAGAGAACTTCTCCATCAAATTCACATGGATGGTTTCAACTATCAACGGCACTAACATGCACCTCTCATCCCTTATTATACTATTGTAGGTCTCAGCAAGCGCGTTGCTAATCTCACCATATCTCTTTCCTAGAAAATAAGCAATAACATAATTTTCAGGATGCAAGCCCTCTAAAAAAACCCTTGATCAAACCTCGACCTAAGTTTTTCAATTGCTCTATCCTCTCATCAAATATCTTCTTTGTTCTCGCATAAACACAGTTACTGAATTGCCTCAGAATTTGCTTCTTGAAAACAGCATTAAAGGTACTCGGATACCTCTCATTAATATTGTCTTTCAAATGCTTATAGTAGTAAGAATGCAGAGAAGATGAAAAAACCTTTTTAACAATATTGATAAGTCTCGTACCCCTATCAGTCATGAAAATGACATTGTGAGCATCATCATTCAACATAACTGTCAGCTGCTCAAGAAACCAAGTCCAATTGTCTTTACTTTCGGAATCAACAATAGCAAATGTAAATGCAAAAATTTCTGCAAAATCACACATAAAAAGTAACACACATGTCAGATTATCACTAATGCTGCTACTGCAAATTAACACAGAACAAAAGAAAGAAAAACAATAAATGCTGCTACTTCTGATGCCAAAAAGTTGAAGTAAACATTCACTGTGCTATTGAAAAGTACGAATCTCATAACCGATAATGAAAAAAGAAAAGCAATACCTTTGTTCCAGTTTTTTGCACAAGCACCCAAAAGCATCCCTTTGTACTTATTCTTGATGAATGTCCCATCTAGAAACAACATTGGTTGGCAGAATCTGAATCCTACAATGGATGCTTGATATCCAACACATAAATGCCGAAATTTCCCATCTTTTTCTTTAAGAACAACATGCGAACCATGGTTGGTTCGTCTCAAAGCATTAGTATACCATGGTAGCAGAATATATCCAGTGCTTTCACTGCCATTCAAAACATGATTGGCAGCTGACCTAGCCTTATATGTTGTGTGGTACTAAATATCAACACCAAAATTTGACTTCAAGTAATTCATAATCTGTTTCGGCTTCAACAAAGAGTCAAATCGTACTTTGTCGGCTACGATTGTGACAACAACTTTACTCTTTAACCTTTTAGGATTATAGCGACATGCAACTATGATGTGTTCATTATTCAGCTTCTTCAAATAGAAGTAGCCGTTAGTTTCACATAAAGAACCATGGACAAACCACTCACATTCTTTTTGGGTACATACTGCTTTAACACGAAAATAATCATTCTTGATATATTTGAATTCAAAGCCTTTGTCGACAGAATACTTGCACAATTTCTCCCTAAACTCAACTGCTCTGCCACGGAAAAACTGTCCAATGTTACTGATGTAATCACCCCACTCAGCATAGCATAACTTCCTCTTGTTACTCTTACTAACAAAGTTTCCCAGAATCAAGTTGTTATCCTCCTTATAGTTTGAATCATCGTTACTGACATCTTCTTCATTTTGATACTCAATACATAAAACATCAGTCGCAACTGTATCAGGAGCACATTATTCTTTAACAGCACCAGAACAATCTACCCCAACGTCTAACACATGGATCTTTATCCATTTGACAGCAGGTAGATATTCGTATACCTTAAACATCAAAACAATGTCTTCATCTGTGTCTAATATAGTAGTAGGAGAATAACTGAAAGAGTACCTCAAAGTGAACTGCCCCGATTTCATATTTTGAAACCTAGAAGAAAGTTGAAAGCAAAGATAATTAAACTTTGTTGACTTCATCACTGAAATTAGAATGCTCTCAATTCCTTATGTAACATTCGCAAGCTTAGTAATTAACGACATCACTACAAAGAAAAAGGGAAACATTAGTTAATTACTAAAATCAATTCCCCAAAGAAACACACAATGAGTAGCTGATACTGAACTAAAATACAAAAGCAGCGTGCCGCTGCACCGCGAGCCACGCCTATATCGCCTTTTTAAGCAATTGCTACTAAACACAAACATAAAAAGAGGAATCAACATGATATTATTAAACACAACATGATGAACATATCAAATCAGTTCCAACAAATAACAGAACATTGAGTCTCTAATACTGCATAAAAGCAATTGCAACACAAAAATAATGAAACAACTGCTACTGAAAAGATGATGCTACTGAAAAATATATTCCAAAAACAAAGCACCGCAAGACACACCTATATATCGTCTTTATAAGCATTAGCTACTAAAACACAACAATAAAAGAGAAAATAGACAGAGTGGTGAACATATCAAATCAGTTACTAAATTAATTAAAATAATAAGTACGTGATACTAAAACTCAAGCTACTACTAACTGAAAAGCAACTGCTATTGAAAAATAACTACAGAGGCTGATACTCAAAAATAACTACGTACATTAACTGCTACTGAAAATAAACTCGAGTTAAAATCATACATTACTACATCACAACAACAACACAACAAAAAACGATCACCTGCTACTGAAACTAAGCAATTGTTCTAAAAAACACGTTGCTACTGTGACACAAAAGTAACGTGTCGCTGCACCGTGAGTCATTCCTCTATCGTCTTTTTAAGAAAATGCTACTAAACACAAACATAAAAAGAGGAATCAACATGATGCTACTAAACACAACATGATAAACATATATATCAAATCAGTTCCAACAATAACAAAATATTGAGTCCATGATACTGCATAAAAACCACTGCTACTGAAAAGATGATACTACTGAAAAACATATTCCAAAAATAAAGCACCGCAAGACACACCTATATATCGTCTTTTTAACCATTAGCTACAAAAACAAAACAATAAAAGAGAGAATAGATAGAGTGGTGAACATTTCAAATTAGTTACTAAATTAATCAAAACAATAAGTACGTGATACTGAAACTCAAGCAGCTACTATCTGAAAAGCACCTGCTACTGAAAAATAACTAGGGAGACTGATACTGAAAAAACAACTACATTAACTACTATTGAAAAACAATCTCGAGTTAAAATAATTCATTACTACATCACAACAACAACACAACAAAAAATGATCACATGCTACTGAAACTAAGAAATTGTACTAAAAAACACGCTGCTACTGCTAAAATAACCACAATACGAACTAATAATTTCTTACGCCACTTAAAACGTAACCACAATCACATTATTCGAAGCACAATCACAAACCTAAAAACGCGATCAAACACATATTCTTGAATTAAACATCATACATCACAACATAGTAACAAAAAAATATAAACTGCAACTGAAACCAATCTAGCAATATCAAAACAACAAAACATAGCTACTGCACACCACGAACACAGCAACAAACTCACTGATAATTGATGATTTGAAAGTCACCCAACTGCTACAATAAATCCAAGTTCGAGATCATGAATATCAAGCTTCTTCGAATGCGATTCCAAATTCAAGGAGAGAATCTAACAAGGAGAAAACGTAATCTAGATATCAAGCTCGGAATCGAGAAGTATGGAAGATCGATCGCAAGGAACCAATGAGAGAACTTCCGTATGCTCTAAGCTTCGGTGCCGAGGGGGTTTTTTTTTTTTAAGAAACATAATTTATATAATATTGCCTGAAGGGTAAATTGGTAATGACGCATATGACATGTGTCAGCACCAGGTTAAATTGTCCTTGGTAGTAAGATTTTGTCCTCTATTGTTTAAAATAAAAGATATTATCTTTAAGTGTATTTGACATCTTTTTGTCCTCTATTGTTTAAAATAAAAGATATTATCCTTAAGTGTATTTGATATCTTGAATGTCTACTTAAAATAGTTTGCTACAGAAACAAAGTGGAATCCTTTGCAAAAACAAAACGAATTGTTTCTCGAACAATTAGATTTAGAATAAAATGCTTGGTATACATAGCTTGATAGCCATCGATCATGCATTCATGCATGTCCGTCGATCACTAGCAAAGTTGAAATTTCAAATGGTGATATTCGCGGAATTCGGAAGACCTAATAGGCATGCAATATCCCATATATATTCGATTGGTAGAAACTAGAAACACGTTTTTTTTTTTAAAGGACTAGAAACACACTTTTTACTCTCATAAAAGAACACACTATTCACTGCTTGCGCCCGGCCGGCGCCGCGTAGCTTAGTCTATTCAAGGAGTAGAGATTATTCCGGCTATAAGGGATTTTGAATTCTTGACCTAGCAATACCATTTTTACACGTGTCAAGGTCCCACCACGTATTCCTGTAAGTGCGATGCTGACTCAGTGACTCTTCTAGGGCTTTCCCTCCATGTTGGGTTAGCGACGGTCGGCTGTCGTTTTGTTTCCGATTTCGAAAGCGTGGGATGGTGTGAGTGAGTGAGTCACCTCCCCTGCCGTGTCGCCACCACCACACCCGGTGGCAGGAAAACTCTGAGGCTCCAAACTATCTAAAATCTCCAATGTTGTGGCGGCCATATAATCAATGTACTCTGCTCGATCTTTATATTTAGAATAAGTATATACCTAAAATCTGGTAACTATATATGATGATCGTTTAACAAAGTTTGTTACGGACGTAATGGCATGGATTAAGACCCATATTTATGTGATCATGTTGGGTACCGAAGACAGTATCGGAATCGATTTTCATGGCACAGAACCACTGATGAAGAATCTTAGGCTGCGTGGCACTGAGACTCTGTGCCCCCTCCCTCCCTATACGATTGTGTTGCTCAGTATGGGTCTAGAATGGCTATCACACACGTACATACACGTAGCAAAATAATTACCCACGTATTTATGTAGGTGCGTTATGCAAAATTTGGTTTTGGCGCGCTCCCAATAATGTGGAAATAAGTAAAAGGGATGGGCTGCGGGGCAGAGGTGGACCTTGAGGTTTTCCGTCGCGAAGCGGCGGAAGGAATGTGTTTGTTTTCATCTGAATCGGGGACCAGAGATGGTGGAGTGAATCGAGCTATAACTCAAGAATACTGCAATTGGTGTATGAAAACTGATCGAGACAGAAGGATATATCCGGTCAACAGAGAATTAAAAAGAGCAGAAAGATATGCACCCATGATTATCTGCATGGCCATGTTGGTTTCATTTTTTGTGCATTATGAATTGGGAATTAATTAACTTCCTCAAACTAGTTAGCTGCGTGATCTATATATGTAAGAGTTCAAAGTTTGTTATTGAAGTTATACCCCGTTAACGACTTAACGCTCCCATTAATTAACATGCGCTTTGGATGTCTCTTTACACCACAACGTACGTACGTCCATGACCTCATGCATGGCTCGAGGCATGCATGATGCGCAGAGGTTAGTTCATACGTCTAGTGTGATGAGCCTTGAGCCACCAGGCCACCAGACCACCAAAGTCATGTCCAGTGCGCGCGGTGTACAGTACCTACAGGTCATGAATTATGGCATTTGAATCCAAAAACCAACAAATGAAAAATATAAACAGCAAACAAGAAAATAAGAAGTCAAAATGTCCTACTCAATTAACCGAATAATCGTAGTATATTCGTTAGGAAATGTGAACAAGTGAAGTATAATTCCAAGGTTATCTCCAAGAAAGTATTGTGAGATGAAAGTAGCAAAAGGATGAAGTGAACGTACATCTATTTAATATTTATGCCAAATTTTGCGAAGGTTCTCACCTGAACTGGGTTCACCGTGAACCCAGCACCCATCACAAACAACCTCCTCCCGCCTGCTTCCGCAGCACGTGCTCCCTCCTTTATGAAGAAATCAAAGTGGGTTGAGAGTGAACTGGGTTCACCCAGCCGTACCGCAAATTTTGCCTTTGAAATTTTTTATATGCTTAGATTTTGCTTTGAAAAAGCGGGATTGGGTTTTGAAAAGTGCCATGTAAGAACATTGGACTGAGCCGCTCATTGAGCCCACGTTAGAACATGAAATACCGACTGTTTTGATACCGCCCATTGGGCCCACAGCTGTACTAGTTCCCTTTTCCTTTTACTTTTTTCTGATCAAATGGAAAAAGTTACGGTCATTCTCGTATAGGAATCAAAGTTTCTAGATGACTTTGGAGTTTGGACCCTTAAGGATCCACAACCGTCCAAACTAAATCAAGGAAACTGATCCATCAATTGGTTTGGAATGGATGCCCGACTTTCTTGACTTAGTTAGCTAGCTGCTCCAAGTCCAACACACTTACACACCCTCTGCTACGCACTTATGAAAATGGTAATGGCTATTGCCGAAACACAAATATCTTACGCGCCACGCGTAATATGGAGGTAGTCGAAAAGTCCTTTTCGTTGTCTTTTAGATATTTACATGGCGGAGTCTATGCTGGTATGGCTCGGGCTTAGAAGTGGAACGAGAAAATGGATGGAGACTTGGGAGCTAGTGTTACTTGGTGTATACGCTAAGTAAGTATGTAGACTACTGATTCAGGGTTTTTTGGATTCTCTTGTTCTACGAATCTGTGGTCAGTACTCAGTAGAGGAAGGTCTCAGCCCAAGAGGGACTCTGTTGGGGTTTGGTGTCACCTAACAAAGGTCTTTAGCGGTCGAGCCCTATTAGGATGAGGGGCCTGGACCCTGAGCTAAATTATTTCTTGGACACTCAATATGGGCTTGTTCTGGATGCTTTCTGTGAAGCCCAACATTTTCTAGTTTTCTTCTTACTTTGCTAAATTGTACACAGCTCCATTTGTGCATCCGATAAAATTGAGTGCCATGTTCCCCGAGAACCAAGAACTCTCTTGTTAATATTGAGAAATTGATGTCATAAAACTCATCACCTTTTTTGAGAATTTTCTCATAAAACTCATCACTCTATACAGACCGCATCAAACATCCTTCGTATACATATAGACCAAAGTTGGACCGACTCATCACTCTCCCTAGCTAAGCTTTGCCATCACTATTTTCTTATGAGTCTCACTATAGTGATCAGTAAATTTTGTTGTCAATTATGTTTACTTATCATTAGATTTACAATTAAAAGATAGTTGAAATTATATCATTTGTTAGATGTAGATGTAACGATAATTATCCACCGACTGTGAACTCATTGACAATCAAAATATACTGATTTTCTAATACCGGATATGGTAGTAGATTCTTCTTCTCATATATCCCTCTACTTTTTCTCAATATTGACCGGGCAAACATACTGTTTCTACCGGATTACGCGGGACGTAATCTAGCAGAAACAAGTACGAGTAATCTCCTCTCTGGTTGTCTGAACGTTGGGGTTGTTCGGATGATCGGGTGCCTTCTCTCTCTTCGGGTGATCGGGTGTTCGGGTGTTCGGCTCCCACTGTTAGAAGAATACAACAACAAACGGGCGGTCAGATGGTCGAGACAGGGCTGGTCTGTCTTCAACGCTCTGATGCCTAAGTTAGAAGATATATTAGATATAACAGTCAAGCGAACGTGTAAGAAAGTAGGTTGGGGTGTTTAATGCTAGCATTTAATGTGGAGTTGATTGTCCTCTTACCTGTAGTAAATGTCTTACCTATATATGTGGTTGGGACTGTTGATTGCTCGTGTTCTTCGATGTGGGATAGAGCTGTTTTACTATCATATGGTCCGAACATTCGGATGTGCGTTTGTCAGGCGCGTGTCCGATCGGATAGGCTCGGTCTTGCGGGTGGAGTTGTTGCTTGCTGGTTGGTCTTTCAGGTGGTCGGGTAGGTGTCGATCACCTGCTTAATTAGATAAATATGTTTAATTAAAAAAACTAATGGTGCTATACTAACACATACAGTTAGTGATCTCACATTCTCGGTACTGAGAAGTATCTCTTGAAGTATAAGCACCACTCATTTCAAAGGACGCAAACAAGCAGCCAAATCCACTCCTACCTCTCCACCCTTTCATTCCACCCAAAAAAGAAGAAGAAGAGAAAAACATATATCCGATTCCAATATACACACACTCCTCCATTGTTCTACCTCCACCACCAACTCTTCCCTCCACCAAATCCCATGGCCAAGAATCCACCTGAATAATTAAGTCCTTCTTGAATCTTCCTACCTTGTTCTTCACTCCCTCTGTTCCGAACTCACTCTCTTCTCTTCATCTAAACCATGTCTCCCTCATACTGCCTATCTTCCTCAAGAAATGAAGCATTTCTTCTCCACAACTCCCATCTCTACCTCCCAAAACAGAGTCGTCGACTCTCCAAATCCCATTACTTCCCCCCAAAACAAGACACCAACTTCCTCAAACCCAAACCTCCTTTCTTCCCCATCTTGCGTCTCAACAACTCCAAACTCACACACCCTTTTGCCTTATCTTCCTTCGCCGATGGCAACGAAGAACATTAACGACAACAGAATAATAATAATAATAATAATAATAATAATAATAACAACAATAACAATAATAATAATAACAATAACAATGTTGAAAAAGGGCTTCAAGAAAATGACGAAGCCGACTCACGTGGCATGGCTCAGGCCTTCCACATATCCTCTAGAACCGCCACGGCAATCTCCATATGCATAGCATTGTGTCACGCCCCGCCAACATTCCAAGGATTGCCTTGATCATTCGCGAGGGAAGCATGGCTCAAGGATAGGGTTGGAACACTCTAGAAGCACCCAAGGGCAGCTAGAGGCACCCAGAGGGGGCTGCCGGAAGCATACGGGGGCTGTCAGAAGCACCCGGAGGCAGCCGGGTACCAGCCAGGGGGCTGCCTGGCGCAATAGGAGGCAGCCAGGTGCCACCCGGGTGGCTGCCAGAGGCACCCGGGGGCTTCCAGACGCACCCGAGGGGGCTGCCAGAAGCACCCAGGCGGGCCTGGGAGGTGCTAGAAGGGTGCGGAACAGCAGAGACAGTTCTGGAAAGGTCCGGAACAGTGGGGTCAGTTCCGGAGGAGTCCGGAACAGCGTGGTAGCATCCGGAAGGGTCCGGAATGGTACAGAGGCGCCCGGAACACTACGGAAGGTTTCGGAAGGCCGTGGAAGGCCTTAGAAGGTTGCGGAAGTTTGCGGAAGTCTCCGGAAGACTCGGGAAGCATCAAGAGGGGTCTTGAACTCTCTAGAACCTTAGAGAGGCTCATGGGTCAAGGTCACTCCGGAGATCTCTAGAAGCGTCAAGGGACATCTTGGAGTTGTCTAGATAGGTCTAGAACTCCCTATATTTGTATATGTGCTAGATTAGTCTAGAATCACATAGGCTTGGAGGTAGAGACTATAAATAGGGAACCTCCCCTCCCATTTGAGATTGAAGATTAGATTGGGTAGATTGGAAAGATTAGAAAGAAGTAGTGAGAAAAAGAGTAAGGAACTCTAGGAACTCACCTTTGTAAAGCTTTCTTTAGCAATACAAGTTCTTCTTTCAAAGCTCTTCTCCCTTCGATCTTTCGGTTGTTCTAGCTAAGCGTTGGCGACAGTTAGGCTGACTTAGCATAAGGGGAGTGCTAAGGCCGCACGAGTGGTAGCATAAAAAAGTAAGCTCGTGACAATTGGCTGCACTCACTGTCCCTTACTTCATGAAGTCACTAGGACAAGGTCTTCCCTCGAAGACAAAGCTCTTGTCTTACGGGACTCTGCTGTTTGGTTTCTACATGGCCTGGAATATTGGAGCCAATGACGTGGCGAATGCCATGGGGACTTCGGTGGGGTCCGGAGCGCTGAGTCTCCGACAGGCCGTCTTGACCGCCGCCGTGCTGGAATTCTCCGGTTCGTTTCTGATGGGGACCCACGTGACGAGTACAATGCAGAAAGGGATTCTGGTGTCAAATGTGTTTCAGGGGAAGGATACTCTGCTTTTCGCTGGCTTGCTTTCTTCTCTTGCTGCTGCTGGTACTTGGTTGCAGGTAACATATAACATATACTGATCTGTTATATATGATTCCATCAGCTCTGTTCTAGATTTATCTCCAGTATATTAGTAATCTTTTGATTCTTTTCTGAGTGCAATTTGGATTCAGTTCAGTTACCTATACCACTCTGCATGGTCATCATGGAGATTGGAGATGCAAACTAAACATATTACTTGGTTGTTATGGTGCATTTCTTGAATGTATAACCTGGGAAAGTATATGAAGAAATCTGAGGAGTGGATCAAAATTGTATGGATCATGAATTAGGATATGGAACCTGGAAAGATACGTGGGTCCCTTTTGCTCTGATATCACATATTCTAATTAGCCTACTTGTTCTTACATTTCACTCAAAGAAAATGGAAAGAAAGTGATGGAGAACCTTATTTTTCTTAGGATGGTTCACCCTATGTTTTTTTTGTTAATTAGTTCAAGTAGATTTTATATGGCTTGCTTAATTAGTTCAACTAGAGCTTTGCATTTTCAAGTTTTTTTACTTGTATGCTATATTGATGACTTGATGTATCTGTGTCTTTCTTGCAATCCATGAATAATTGATTTGTGCTAGTCAGGTTGCATCCTATTATGGCTGGCCGGTATCAACAACGCACTGCATTGTCGGTTCAATGGTCGGATTCGGACTAGTCTATGGAGGAGCTGGTGCTGTCTTCTGGAGTTCATTAGCAAGAGTGATTTCCTCATGGGTTATCTCACCGTTCATGGGAGCACTGGTCTCATTTCTCGTATACAAATGCATCCGTAGGGTATGTTCTCCTTCCTTGGAGATGGAACTCTCAAATCCTCCACTGCCTTATATCGTATTTGGGCATGCAGTTGGCTTATCATAACATATAACAACTTAATCACCTGCTAATCAATGGTTTGAGGTGTTTTACAAGGAAAAACTCCACATCTTTTAGGCCTTGCCTTATAGAGCTACAGAACATAATGCATTGTTTGACAACTAAGTACTTCTCAGTGTCTAGTCACAGCTTCTTATTCTTTTCGAATTGTTTCAGTTTGTGTATTGCGCCCCGAATCCTGGACAAGCTGCAGCTACAGCAGCACCAGTTGCCGTGCTTGTGGGAGTAAGTGCAATCTCATTTTCAGTATTTCCACTTGGAGCAAGCTTACCTTTGGCTGTAGACAAGGCTCTAGCCTGTGGGGCTGCTGCCGCACTTGTAGTATCCAGAGTTATCCAAGGACAGCTTGGTGAACTCCTTCTCAAGTCGAAATCATCATCGCAACCAGAAACAACAGACAGCCATAACGATATTGGATTTCTCTCTGACATTGCAGGTCCAACTGGTATACGGTGTGTTTGGATACATGCAAATCCTCTCAGCATGCTTCATGTCATTTGCTCACGGTGGAAACGACGTCTCCAATGCAATAGGCCCTTTGGCTGGCGCTTTATCTATTCTTCAAGGTGGTGCTGTTGGAGGTGACATTGTTATTCCAACTGATGTTCTAGCGTGGGGTGGATTTGGAATTGTAGCTGGTCTTACAATGTGGGGATATAGGGTTATAGCCACGATTGGGAAGAAGATTACAGAGCTGACACCAACTAGAGGATTTGCAGCTGAGTTTGCTGCAGCATCTATGGTTCTATTTGCGTCGAAGCTAGGACTACCTATTTCTGCAACTCATACTCTGGTGGGTGCTGTCATGGGGGTTGGATTTGCCAGGGGGTTAAATAGTGTTAGAGCAGAAACTGTGAGGGAAATTGTGCTTTCTTGGGCAGTGACTATCCCAGCTGGTGCTTTCTTTTCTGTTCTCTACACATGGATCTTGACCAAGCTTTTATCTTATGTGTTATGAGTGTTGTACAATTGAGGATATATAGAAGTGATGATCAGCTGATGTACGTCGTTTTGTAAAAAAAACAAACATACATCCACTTCTTCTCCAAATTGATATGTAGAACCAGTGATTCTTATGCTCAAAGCCTTTTTCTTTTTTGAGTTTCTTTACTATTTATGGTCTATAATCTACTATTTAGCTAATGCAGCTCAATTACATCTCTTACAGATCGAAGATAATTTAACAAGTTTGCCGAAACTGTTTCTATTACCGCTGACGCATCAGACGTAGAGCAATTTTAAGAGCGAAAAGTTGATTAGAAGCTACTATGTATAATTATTTGACATCACCAATCTAATATAGAAAATAGCTTCTGTAAAATATAGAGCTGGAAAGGTATGCTTATTATCATATATAAGAAGAGTTCTAGTACATTTCTCAGACTATTTAAGCAACCAACATCTGAAATAGCAATTCAGTTAGGTACCAGAATACCAACGTCTGATCGATTTTAGGCAGAATAGTTATGGAGAGACCTCCTGCACAGAAGTGAGACTAGGTTCCCATCCCAGTCTTCTACAGGATCTGACCTTTGGGAGGGGAGGTACAAAAGGCGTCTTCGCTCTTATAGCTCTCCTCCGTGAAGACTTCGACCGTCTTTCCTTGGAGACAAAGTCACTGGCAGAGCAAATAGAGTCGTCCTTGTCTTGACTCTCTGAGTCCTCAGTGAGCATGCTATCCAGAATCCTCTCTTTGTCTTCAACAGGCTCTTTGGCCTTCATCTTCTTCTGCTGTTTATGCTTAAGTTTCTGCGCCGTAGTGCATGGTAATATATAATACTTGTGACCAGGCAATAGGCTCTCCTCCGACCTTAAAATGGATTCATGAGGCTTTTTGAAAACTTCTGGGCGGGCAACACATTTCCCAGGATACTTATCCATCAGCAGAGATGCAGGAACTGCATTTGGAAACAGCTCCTCTTTCCCACCAGCGTGAACTATCCTGACAAGAAAAATTTTGGACTGTGAGCTGAAGTCCGCTGAGAAGGAAGCTTGAGATTGCATGGGATCATCTCCTCTGAGCAGCTTGTTCTTCTTAAGATCATTGTCAGCATGCCTGGCTAGCCCTAGTAATTGCATGCACATCTTTAGCGTAGCAGCAATCTGAAATGTTTCAACATAGTCTACTTACTGGTATGGATTGTATGAGCATCTACATAAGTTTTGCTGTTATTATGCATTTGACCATTGTGGCCGGCTGTCCATAACTTTAATACTATTTTCCACATGAGGCTGTGATAATATCAAGGCTGGCTTTGTTTGATGTGTTAACCAATGTGAAACTCTAATGAATATTTTAAAACACCAACTAGGTGTTAAAATCTATTTACCGATTCATACTTGTGCCTGACACAGCCTTGTGCTAGGATCATAGTCCCACAGACCCGATAACACCTGTCGTTCTAGCTTCTTCAGCCTCCCACTGATCCAATTGTTATGGAGAACCAAACATCTCAGCTTTGCACAGGCTGCTCTCACATTCTTATTCTGCCATAGGTCTAGATATGCACCATTTGGAAAACGATCTCTGTCCAAGAAATGGACTGTCAGATTTGTTTCAGGTTCTAAGCATCCATGGTCACCCACACGGTTGGACCCTCCTTCTCCACATAGCATGTCGTAGAAGCTTGGCTGTTCCGATAGGCCTGAAGTTGCTGCATGTGCCACAACCTTTTTCATAGCAGCAATTGTCGAACTATCTGAACGGGCAAAGTAAAAGCCAGAGTTCAAGCGCCTAGGTAAGTTGATTGGTCCTGCATGGTAGACAATATCGCAGAGGGGTTTAGCACATTGGATAGTTGAACAGTTATACTGATGGGGATATTATTCATACACTTTCCATTTCAAACCAGAAAGAAGAAACCAGACTGATTTCCAAAATACAATACGAAACATCACAGACAAAGAAAAATGATCATGTAGAGAGAAAGCACCTGTTTTATTAAATTCATCCGACTGAGCTGCAAGAACAGCAGGACCATAAGACCAGAGTAATGGCAATGGATTTCCAAACCAGTATACATCCACATCACTAAGAAGAACATTGTAACCCATCTGTAGTATCTTCAAAACCATTCTGGACTTCACTTTGGTCACCTTCTGAAAGCACTTTGTTCCGAAGTGGCAATCATTGAAACTGATCTCACTTGGAGCGACAGGATCCCTGAACACAGGAAGGCCCTAACAGTAAAGAAATACATCTGTCAAGTAACGAACACATTAGACAGTGAGGCAAACTTCACTTTGTATATATAACTGTTTGCCTTCACTTTGAAGTAAAGCATATTAAACAGAACAGGAAGAAAACTAACAAAGAAATAATAGAGTTCTAAAAACTACCATTAAGACAGAGAACTCATAGATTTCTTGGTCAAGGGCACAGATGATAAAATTTGTGATCTGTTGGTACCGCATTCTACACACCCAGCTCATTAGCATGTCCTTGTAACTATATCCAGCAGCAGCAAGCACAATTGTCCTATTCTTGTCTGCAAGTAAAGGTAGAAGTGTCTCCAACGAAAATGGATAGTCTAGTGAGTTTGAACGCCTTGTTGGAGCCATTAGAGAGCAATCTAATGACAGACCTTGTGATTTAACGCCATCAACCCAAGCCAAACTTTTCTTCTTCCACCGGGAACCCAAGCCAGCACGTCTGTGTGCAGACTGACAAGGCTTTTCTGCTGTGTTGACAAAGACATGTTTTCCATTGCATTTCAGAAGTTTTAGTAGACTAGAATAGTTAGTTTCATGATGAGACAATGATCCATATAATGCTCCAACATGAGAATTTCCAAAATACTCCCAGCTCATACTTTCAAAGTTTGAAGCATTGGAAGCTCCAACATTCCAATTAGTCAGATGCTCCTGACCAATCAGATATAAGCTTGAGACTGTCCAACTGGCATCAAACACAAACCTCAGCTCAGATGACAAGGCCTCATTAACAATCCAACTGTTGTGTACTCCTCTACCATACAAAAAAGGAGGAAGGACTCCAGAATATAAGGGCACATCTCCGCTATTCCATGCTATAAGAAGCTTCTGATCACAGCGAATCCACTGCCAATTCTGAGCAAAAATCTCCTGCAACTGATATATGGAAAATTTCAGTGGATGTCCACAATGGACCATCAAATTTCATTTTGGGATATGCCGTTACCTTATGTGGCTTCATCAATTTGCCGCCCTCCTTTCTCCAATGCTTTCCTTCCTCATCCAAGTAGAATGGGAAGTGGGACACATTTCTTGATGAAGCAACCAGAAGCCAATCATGATCGAGTTTGTAAGCATAATTCAGGGTGGACATGAAGTCAGGTAAAACAATTGTTTCTGGATCAACCAGAACATATATGTCTGGTGAATAAGACCGAGTTCTTGCCATCATCGAATGAAAAAATGGGGTACCTAGGAACCTAGACCCACATAAACATGTATTAGATGGCAATTAGAACATGAAATTTTTAGCTCTAAATCTCCAGGATTTCCATAACCCAAGATAGACATCAATATGATAAATGGCAGCCACCGGAACATACTAATCGAACAAAATCACATTTCATACAGAAAACACAAACGAAAAAATCACAATGCAACTCTTTTTTCCCTTTGCATCTCAGAGAACCCTCTTTAGTACGAAACATACAGAAACCTTCCAATTTAAGCAGATTGTTCTCTAATCAACTATGCCATATGTTCAACACTAAGAGCATTTCGCATTCAGCTAAAGCAGTGAACAATAAAAAAGTGATTGGCTTACGTGAAATCAATGTTGGGATCCACCACAACTCTCGAACCAAACTCCCCGGCAGCAGAAACAACGGAACGGTCTCTGCTGAACAGCACAACTTCAATCTCCGGAGACAAAGCAAGCCATGAACGAAGAGCTAGACTCTGCCTATCCCCAACATAATCACTAAACGGCCTCGGCGCCGAGAATATAATAATCCTCTGAGTCTCCGAAATGCCGCCGCCAACTCGGCGACTGAGAATCGGCCTCGTGATCTGAGGTAGCATCTGAGTTGCATAGAGGGAGAAAGCAATCAACGCAATCCCACTTAGCCAGATGGACCACAGAGCACTCGACAACATTACCTGCGAGAAACAAAATCGAAGCTCAGTTTCTGTTTCAAACTAACAAGAAACGGCTGACAAGATTGAGAAACAAGAAAAGTGACCTTCATTGTACTTGGAACAATGAAAGCAATGTTGGGTCTGGTTTTGTTGTTGCTTCCGTTTATATATATCAAGACTCAAAGAGTGAGCCGAAGTCGGTTTGGTTAGGTTTAGTAACATCGAGAATGAAAGTGTGGAACTTTAACTGAACAAGAAGAAGTAGTAGAAGAAGAAGACTAGAGAGTTGCAGGAGTAACCAACACGTACACCAGCGTTGCAGTGAGCGGGCTCCATGTGACACTTTGTCGTCTTCTCTACGTCAAATTCCATTTGCCCCAAGATCTCGCTACGTCAAATTCCATTTGCCCCAAGATCTCGCTATAGTCAACGAAACCACGCGCGCTGCTTTACTAGTTTCTACGACATGTCGTCATTTCTCTGTGGTCGATTCCCAAGTTATGTTTGAGTTCAGAAAGATTAGTGTAGACTTGGCCTTCTGATTATCCCGATGTACTTAACAGAGTAAAGAGAAGAAGAAAATCTGGCATTGATCCGACTCATCTGAGAACAAAATATCATTCCCTTCAGCCCAAAATATATGATCATTTTCTGGATCAAAACACCATGAGCGAACACAGATTATATTCGACTGGTTGTGATGCTACAAAATTATAATAATACTTCCTACAGACACAAACAGCTCAAGCACATCATTATCCTGCATCGAGCCCACTAGGTCTTCCTGGCTCGCCGGACGGACACGATCAACAAGTACACAAATTTCATATCCAGAGCAACAACCGTAGAGGATTCAACTGCAGTGCATAGTGCACCGGATTTCTGTGTGAAACTTGCAAGTCTCGGAGCTTGAAACAATATAGGATATGTTATTCGATCATCTCTGCCGCCGCACAGGTGATTTGGATCTCGACTTTTCCCCCCTACAGTTATATTAGTTTAGTTGAGTCGGATAACGTTATTAGTTGAACATGCACATGACTGAGCAATTTCACCTGAGTTGCTTAATGATCGGTGTTTATGTCTCAAAAACACTAACGCAATAATGAATTAATGGCAACATACCTGTTGGAATCAAGAGAAGAGTAGGGAGAATGCCTGCGCTGAGAATGCTTGCTATGTGGAGACCGCGAAACTTGTCTAGAAATAAAAACATCAATGATACTAATTTGGTGAGCTATAAATTCATGGTTTAGGAAGAAAAATCCTAACCCTTGTGCAGGGACCATGAGTCAAACTTGATTGAAGCCTCGAGTACATAATTTATATGATAGGCCGATAGGGTCATAACATTCACAACAGACTTAACATGAGTTTTAAAAATTTTTGCATATGTCATATCTGAAAGTGAAAATAGACCAGAAAAAAAAAAACCGGAACAGTAAAAGCCACAAAGCATACACCATCTTTTTACATTTATGCATACAGGACATTCTATTCAACATATTTAGTTACAGAAAAAACATTAACCACTACACACAGACAATAATAAGCTAAAATGACCATTTAAAACTGAATATTTTTGTGCAAGGATAATTTTTATTTAACAAGAAAAATCTCCACAGCAGATTACCCACTTTGTTTTCTCACACCTACTTATAAGCAGTGGTCTGAATCTACCAGACAGAGAATAATAATGATGAGAATAACAAAATCACCTGAACCTTAGCCATGGACCTCAAACAAAAATAATAAAACATTGATTAAAAAGTTATGAGCTCATAAATCCCTGATATATATGGTACCTTTTCCTAGACCTGACGGGTGAAGGTGATAAGTGACGTCTCCTTGAGTGCAGCTTCCTGCAGCATATAACTGTCTGTGAGCACTATGTAACAAGTAGAGCAGAGAGAAAGATAGCCAGAAGAGAAAACATGAACCTTTCAGAATCCTCGGAAGATTCATCACTTGAATGATTAGCATGATTAACCACGTTGTCCTTGCTATCAATGGAAGAGGAGTGCCTTCTCTTGTGCCTTGAATTGGTGGAATATTTATGACTTGTTCTATCACCCCCCTTACTCTTTGTTCGTTCTCTTTTTCTACTCACATCTTCTTTAGAACTATCTCTACGCTCTCTTCGGTCCTCCTCAACATCAGAATGTGAAGACCTTTTTCTTGTATCAGATTCCTTTGCTCTTTCTCCTAGCTTAACCTTTTGGTCTTTAATATTTTCTTTTGAACCATTCTGATCATCTGTCCTTTCCTTTCTGGAAGGCCTCTCATCCAGCCTCCTGTGATTCTCACCCTTCTCATCTGTCCTACGCTTACCACCCTCCACCTCCTTGTCTTTCAAAGAATTCCCTTTACTCTCCTGTTGATCACGCTGATCCAGTTTCATCCTGGAATCAATATCACTCAGAGTAGATTTGGAGTCAATTGAACTAGCTTTGATCAGATCATTTGGCATACTTGTCTGACTTCTATTGTGCTCTTCAACCTCCAGTGAAGAAGTGCCATTTGCAATGGCATCATGAGGCTTTCTAATAGTTGACTGCTGAAGATCATCTTTCCCAGAATTTAGGACACCAGAACTCGGAATTGCACCATCATCATCGTCGTCGTCGTCATCATCAGTAGCATAATTTGCAAGACCCAATATATCACCAGGTGTACTGAAGCTAGACTTTTTACTGATATCTTCAGTCTCAGATTCCCTAGGCCTGGCTAAAATAAGAACATTTGCAGAACCCTTGGGAGATGCAACTTCTTGGGTAGATGGCAAAATCTTATAGTTAGAGGGAAGTCTGCCATGTCCAACTGTAGAAAATAGCAGAACAAATTATTATTATTATTAATATTTTATTTTGTACAGCAAATGCCCCAAAACAAGCAAATATAAGATAAAAAGGGAATCATCAAGGACTTTCAATTATGGTTTTACCTTCAGGTGTCGGATCATCTTCACTAAGAACTTTTGTTGCAATTTCATCAAAAAGCTCATCAGTAACCTGTCGAGGATAAATAACAATAAATAACAAATGGTATAAAAAAGTCAAATAAGCAGTTATTTCACTTTTCTAAGCAGTACAACCGTTGAGAGAACTTCAGTTAGGATACGCTTTATTTCCTTATTAATTGCCACAGTCCTAGCTGCCTCCACCTCATCCTACGGAGCAATAAAATATGCAATGTCAGAAAGTAGCTATACGCAAGGACTGATTACACTGAGCAGGTTGACAGGAATGTATGTTGTATACAAGGGAGCACTTCAATCAGGGGGAAAGACGAAGCTTTAAATGCAAAATAGACCATCTTCAAGGGAAAGAATAAAACCTCATTGTCCTCTTCTTCAGTTGATCTAGATGAATCAATGCTTTTGCTATCAGCTTGATCACCTTTTCCAAAGGATCTGTCAACGCCTTCATCCTCAACAAACAGTTCTTCCTCCTTGGGATGGTCCACTGTCGACCTTGTGATGCCTCGTTTCAAAACTTCTTCTCTCATCCAACTAGGCACTGCAGCCTAGCATCAATATCCGAACAATAGATTTAGTAAGTAGTCATGCCAATCATCATTTCACATATAATGTCAGAAAAATCCCACCTTTTTTGGGCGCTCAGAAATTGCAGAAACACCATATGTATCGCCAGGGAAGGCCACAGTAGGATGACCAGAAATTCCTGCAGTGAGAGCAAAGGGGGTACCACCACTGGTTGGGATTGTTGGCTGTAGGCTCAATCCAGGAAAACTACCAAACGAATGTGGAGCATTTCCAGGGATTGGAGATGGGATCGCCATATCAGGCTGCAGAATGAAACAATACCATCATATTCATACCAAGATCTTAGAACTAAAGTGTGACTGACGAAACTAGAAGTCGAACCTGGGTTCCTGATGGTAGAGTTGGATGATGAGGAGGATATACTACACCAGGTGCAGCAGAAGAAGTCCAAGTATTGATGGAAGGCATTGTTGTAGCAGGGTCCACACCTCTTACACCTCCGAGTGAATCGTGATAAGCATAAGTGGATGCGTGTGCACCGCCATGATCTACATTAAACCCAGATGCAAATTCTAAAGGCTGGTCAGCAGGATTGGTAGTTGGATCTCCGGAATGACTGCTGTATCCGAAGGGTGTCTGATGAGATTGTTGCATATAGTGCTGTCCGTCATGACCTGAAGAATTTGGCATAGGTAAGAAGTTGTAAGACTGCTCATTCAGTTCTGCAGAAGCATCTTTGCCTGCCATTCAAGGAAGTCAAGCAGCAATGCAAGACTAAATCAGAAAGGAAATCCTTGGGAGGAACAAAGGTCCTCATTTTACCACAGGATATATAATCTTTCAGCTTATGGGAGCACCTTGTTTGCATAAATTGTTCTACCATACATATAAAGAAAAAGTAAGTATGAGTAAAGTGGCATAACCATCCTCTAAATATTTTCTCCATACCCAACTACTAGTACAAGAGGTTCATTAGATCATTATCCACCTAATCTCAGAACATGCTAATTCAGGTGGAATACATATTCTGTACGAAAGATTACAACGAGACATTTCCAATACCATCTATATTTTCTTGTATCCAGCAGTGAGCATCAGAATAAGATGAAACCCTTGCGCGTAACAAGGTCATCACAGAAGAAAACCACAGCAATCATATAGAGGAATTATTGATGAACTTCATAAGAGTGATTGAAATAAAATATAGAACGATAATAAATAAAAGAAGACAATGATTTACTTCCCACAACTATAGAATGGAGGTACTTCTGTTCTCAATCAAATGGAAAACTCTAACCTATGTTGACCTTTACACCCATTGAATTATATAATAGCTAGCATATACAGAACAAACTATATGTTTACTATGTATATGATATGAAGATGATAACAAATATAAGAAAAGCAACTCTGCATTCATGTAGAAAAAGAAAAGAGAATGTGAAAGTATTAAAGAACAGATATTTCACAATGGGGAACCACTTGAGCGGTCACTATTCATCGCCTGTGAACACGGGAAACTAGTAACAAACAGAAAATTGAGTTCCAACACAGTTTGAACCACAAGCTTTCACATGCAAAACCAATACGCCATGTGAAAATTACCTGTAACAGAAGAATAACTAGAAGGTACCTCCTGCTGATTAACAGATGGGCTTGCGGATACGAGATTGTGATGCGCATATCCGGAGGTAGCGTCCTGCGGATGACTTCCCGGTGGCTGGTGTGTTGGTGCCCCTGCGGCTGGAGCCTGTTGATAATGACTCTGAGGGTACTGATCATAATAATGACTCTGTTCTTCCGGTCTGCCAGCCGGAACTAATTGCAACTGTTGTTCCTGGTTATCCACTGTCGTCCTGGATGCCCAAGCCCTCGCCATGGCAGCCCAATCTTGTTCATTGTTATGAACTACATTTAACCAAACAACGAAACTTAATCCCACGTAACCAATCCACATAGAGTAACTCAAGATAATCCTCCCAGCGCAACATTGTAGCACACAAAAGAAAAACACTTGAACAGCAAAACTAGAGTTATAGCAATATGAAATATAGAGGCATTACCTGGTGGATAATCCCAGCTTTGGTTGTTTGGCCTAATCTGAGCTCCCCATTCCTACAAGCATTTGTCTTAAACTATTAACACCACTAATCTAATCATCGAATTTTCACAGTAAGCTCCAATCTTTGATATTATAACCTCCCAATGCATAAATATACTACACATACCTGATTGAACTGCTGAGGATGATAAGACTGAGGAGGTCCTTGGGGCCGAGATTGAGGTTGATAATGGTGCGCCGAATAAGGAGGAGGGTAAGAGCCTGGCGGGGGAGGCAGATGCTCAGCGTGAGGTGGCGGACCCCACTGTTGCTGCGGCGGAGGCGGAGGCGACGGCGACTGTAATGAGTGGTACTGGTACTGGTTCTGGTTGGGGAACCACGCGCCTTGCTGCTGTTGCGGAGGAGGAGGAGGGAGTGGCGGCCTCGGCGGAGGTTGTTGCTGCTGCTGGTAGTGATAGGGATCCGACGTGGACGGCGGAGGTGGCGGCCTGATGTACTGCTGCTGGTGCGATCTGTACGAATCCATGACGGGGTTTTTGCCCTTCCCTTTTCTTCCTGTTAATTTCGATTTTTTTCTTATATACTGAATGTGTTCTTTCCAGACTTCGGTGGACGACGGGCGAATCAGTTTGGGCCAAAACGAGGCCCATTGAGATTGTGATCCAGTCTATCACCAATCAGACCCACATTTTTACTTTCATATAAAAAATAAAAGAATATAAAAGAGTGTTCATCTGGTATGATCACTCAAACTTTTGCTATAGTTGCAAGTACCTCAGCATTTAACTACCTTGTACATTTGCTCAGTGAGTACAGACATTCCAATAGTATGTTCATAGCTATGTTTTATTAGTGTGTTTCCTGAGAACTGAGAAACACATGGCAGTAAGTCGATCTATGCATCTGAGCTTTCTAAAATTACACTGCAGACGTTCCAAAAATTAGAGTATGATGACGATGCTGCACATTCTTTTCAAAGCAGCACCGGATATGGATGGAGATGGAGTTTAGCATCACTGCAACAGCTTCAGTTTTGTATACATACAGAACTTCCTTCACAGTTGTATCCGCTTCGAATTTATACTTATGGGTCAGCAGTAAGGAAGTTGCATGGACCTCCATCATCCATTCTGCATTTCTTCAGACATAAAGTTTGCACAAATATGCTCCAAGATCATGCTACAGCATCAGCTTGTCTTCTAGTCAATCGTGCATAAAGGCCATCCTCAACGAGCAACTCACTGTGACTGCCAGTCTGTAACAGAAAAACTATTTCAAGATCTAACATGATCGGAGGGGAAGGGTAAGGGAAGAAGGTGCACATAATTTGAATCATGATAAGAGAACATGGTGAACCATTACTTTTTACATGTAGAGTATAAACGGAGACAGTCCTTGCAAAAGGTAGACCAAGTACTAACCTCAACAATATTACCACCATCCATTACCACTATCCTGTCAGCAGCTTGTATGGTAGAAAGCCTGTGGACAAAGTGAGGAAGCTAATTTTCAGCATCACCATCAAAACAATAAAAATAAAAATAAAGACAGTACATCAGAGAAGCCTGCCTGTGTGCAATTATTATGGCACTTCTCCTTGTTGTCTTGTCTCGTTTGACAGCACGAAGAACACCCTGGAGATAATGGAGAATGATATATCAAAGCTAATCTTTTGAACGTCTAGAGAATTGGGATGTGGGGAGCTCATAGTCAGAAGTGCTTACCCTGACATTGTGTTCACTCTCTGCATCTAGTGCACTAGTTGCTTCATCAAGGATCAAAATGGTTGGGTCCCTAAGAATTGCCCTAGCAATGGCAATTCTTTGCTTTTGGCCTCCACTGAGTAAATCATCATCAACAACCGTTTGATAACCATTGGGCAGCGATGAAATGAAGTCATGAGCATATGCCTGTTTGGCAGCCCATTCAACATCTTCTTGCGTTATATCTCTAGTGCATCCATATCTAATGTTTGAACTAATGTCTGTGCAGAACAGTTTGGGTTCCTGTTTACAACAAAAGTAAGATAAAAATGTCTACTCAATCAGCTAATTTCATGATGAAAACAAAATAAGTACCTGTCCAACAAATCCGATTCTTTCCCTCCACCAACTGACATCCAACTCTTGTAGTGGAAAGCCATCGATCAAAATCTGAAATCAAGAAGGGGGAGTTGCATTCAGAAAAAAGGATCTTTCAAAGACAAACACTGATACCACAAAAGCCATTTATTCGCTTATTTGTTTGGTTGGTACTGATTGAAGCTAACGAAGATTTACCTGGCCATTTGTTGGCTCATAGAGACGAAGCAAAAGATTCACTAGCGTGCTTTTTCCACTACCACTAAGACCAACCTATAAGATAAGAGGCTAAAAGGATAAGCGGTTATCTTCACAGGCAAAAGTACAAAATTAATAAAGAGCATCAGCAACACTTACAATAGCAACAACTTCATTAGGTTTCACGGACAAGTTGATATTTTGCAGTACAGGTACCTGTTCAAATTCTAAAATTAGCAATATAATTGTGTAACCAAAAAAACCACATAATCAATTTCATATTCAGCTATGATAGTCAATCAAGTCACCAAATTGTCACTTTCTAGGATTCTGAATAAAGGATAAATAACTTTAATCTCTGGATAAACTCATATTTGCAATCTTTATAGTTTATAGAGACAAAAAGGCCGTCAAGGCATCAAACCATTATGGTATACTATATATATTTAAAACAAACTAACCGTTGGCCTTGAAGGATAATGGAAAGAAGTGTTTACAAACTCAACATCTCCAGCCAAATTTTGCAACTTTGATCCTGCCACATTAGAACAGAGTATTAGAACAACCTCAAGTACACTGATACCGATAATGAAACAAACAAAAACTCCCCAAAATTATGAAAACAATCAATAATGTGAAACAACATATACATAACAGTTCCAATGAAATTCATATGCTTCTTACCTTTTGATATAAATTGGTCGCTGGGTAAGAGATCCATTAATTGGAAGACTTTTTCACTTGCCCCAACAGATTGCATCAGATTGGATAAATTGTCACCCACCCACCATGTTGCATAAATTAGCCACTCACTGTACAATATAAACTTTGTAAGTTTCTCTGCTGTAATTTGACCAGATAGAATAGACATCCCTCCCAGCAGCACAGCAATGGCCTAGAAGTCAACATCGAGAAGGTAAGATCAGTAATCAAATAAAAACATTCTAATTTTAACATAAACTGTCGTCGTAAATTTTGAACCTGTGTTGAGTGGTAGAGTGCATTAAAGCTCAAGTTCCAAAAACCATATGCAGCACTTTGTCGTATGCTTATATCAGCTAATTTATCTAACCACAGCTTGTACCTAAAAACCACATAGCACAATGCCCCTATTAACTGCTGATGTGGTCTATATATTCATATATAGTCATTTCAGTTGCTCATGCCAGCCTTTACTACATAAATATTGACAGTCAACAGTGAGCAATAAAAATAAATGAAAGGAATCATGGCGTTTATACCTTCCAAGTTCTTGTTTTTCTGTTCCATAAACACGGACAGTTCTCACCAAAGAGAATGTCTCTTGTGCAACCTGTGTCAAATGAAGAAAAACTATGAGCCATATAAACAAGTGGGAATCAAATCTTCAAAAAGAAGTTATAGCTAAAATTATTTTTTTCTACCTCGTTGGCAGAAGCAGTAAACTCCTGAGTTAGTTTTGCTGCCTTTTTCTGGTACCTACAAGACAGGAAAAGTTTTTAAGCCTCAATCCTCACAAATCTACAATAAGAAGACAAAAAGAACAAGCCCTACAAACACAATATTTAAAAAACATTTATGTGAATTCTCTGCATTTAAAGATTTATATCTTCTATAAATTTATTGGACTGTCTTGTGGATCTGAAACCGCAATACCAAGATCCGCCCTAACAGCATTAGTTCCCTGTCCCTGTAAAGTAAGTGCCATTAAATTACAACTAACTAGTGGCTTTCAAGGGAATACCGATCTCTAATGTTATCCATTCTGTTTTTACTAAAAGTCCAGTTCTGAGCCTTGTATTGACCCATAAATTGAAAAATGACATCATTTTGGAATGGCAATTCACCATATGGAAGAATAACTTAACTTACCGACCATAAACCAGCATAATTCCTGCTAGACTAGAACATATCACCAATACACACAGACCAAGGGGCCGTGATAAAACTAGCAAGTAGATCATTGCACCTACTCCCTGCAAGAAAACAAACGAAAGTAAATTAGAACACAGAATGATTAGGCAAACTCATATCTCGATGGATTAAATGAGCAGTGGATCAACCTGAAGAACATTGCGCATTATCAAATTGAGGTCATTTCCAATAACTCTTGACACTTGCTGACAATCAGCCCCCAGCCTACTTGTCAAATCACCAACTGTTTCAGTGTCAAAAAAGAATATATCCTACAACAGAGATACTGCAGTATAAGTCTAATGATACCAGCATATCTTGATAGTTCTGAGTTGGAGGACGGAAGCAAACAATTTATTCTTTTTGAGGAAAAAATGCAAATTCTGCAGAACCTGAACAAGTAGTGAGGAGTAAAGTGTTTCCCTCATGCGCTTGACCTGAAAATATCAGTAAAGGGATCAAGGAATATAGTCTACGAGGTGGATATATCTATCCAAAAGTGATCCCAGATTAAGGTTATAATTCCTTTCACAATTTCATCATACATATTCCATCAGTAAACTAGACATGTCATTTCATAAGTTGATCCAATTATGAGAGAGTACTAATGTCATTGATTTGCATTTTTTTGATTTAGCACCAGAAAAGATGCGAAATTATGGGAGAGAAACGCACAAGAATCATATTTGCAATGCCAAAACAACATCCTCGCACACCACTGAAGTGCAGAAACAAAGTATGAGGTCAGCAGCTGTAGTCAAAACACTAATCCTACTCTGGAATGTGAAGAGTTTGCCACCAAAAAATGACCGTGAAAAAGAATGGGAAGAAAGGGAACTTAGTCCATACAAGATTTTGACCTGCATATTCCTGAAACAACACACAGAATCACCAGCAGCCGCACATTGTGGCGAAACACGGCGACTTGGCCGCTCTGCGCCGTAAAAATCGACGCCGTCAAGTAATGCGGTATCGATATTTCCGAAATCTGAAACCACCAGCAATGCATATCACTAGAAACAATTTCTAGTAAAAATAAACTATCTGGAAACTTTGAAACTACTAAAAAAAAGGCACTTACCGCGGCGACAATTAGGGCGGAGAAGGCGGCGAAGATAACCCAACGGTCCCGAGCCACCAACCCCCACATCCTCGTAAGAGCGCGCGTGACAGTCACCGGCTTCGCGAAGATGTCAATCTCCGCGTCGTCGTCGGAGAGGCTCCACCACGCTCCGCCGGGTAAAACCGACCGTAGAAGCCCGAACACTCGCCGGAGCTTCTCTATCAGCTCGACCTCGGTCTCTCCAGCTTCCTCGTCGTCGACCTTATACTCCTCAGTCGCATAGCCGTTGACCGACGCCGATTTCCTCCGCGAAAACCAGAACCGTCTCTCGGCATTGGAAAACCGAAACGATGGAGATAGAGATGTAGAAGGAACTCGATGCTTGGCTCTGACGGGGGAGGTGAACTGAACAGCTCCGCCGCGGCGGTGGTTGCGGTGAAACGGAGACTGAAATGGAGGCTGTATAATATTGCAAAGTGGCTGAGCCATAGTGGAAAATGAAATAGGCATCGGAGGAGAAGAAGAAGGCTATAGCTTTATTTATTTAAATTAATTTAATTTTTTTTAAAGCTTAAATGGAGTCTGTTAAATCCTCTGGTCCTTGTGACGACGAAGAGATGTGGAACTCGAGAGTGCACACAACAACTTACTCTGGCCCGGGTACGTCTTACCTCCAGAACAACGACGTCGTTTTGATCTCCCCACTTCAGTCGCCGCACGGCTCTAGCCTGCGAAGCGCCACGTTTACATCCTTCACAAAAGTATTACCCTTTAAACAGATTCAGAATCTCCTTCTCTGAAGATTAGATTCTATGTAATTTTGGGAAACAAAAAGGGTGCTTTGGTCATAAGAAAATTAACTGGCGGCAAATATCTCTCTCACAGTCTTTTCAGCGGGAATCTTCATAGACTCATATCTCTCTCTTTTCTCAGGCTCCAATGGCTGTAGTTCTCGGAAACCTAGCTCTGTTACTGGATGTGACGTCACCGAGGACAATACTACCGGATCGGAAGGCTCGGCCGGTGACGCTGGACGCTTTATTGAACTTAAACCTGAGCCTGTTACCGAAGAGGGAGAGCTGCTACAACGGCTTCATCGCCGCCAAGGGGTTTGACTCTGACGGCGGCAGCGGCGGAGGGGAGGGGAGGAGTCATAGAGTGGTGGCGCGTGGAAAAGCGAACTCGAAGGTGAACGGCGTGGAGGGGAACGGGAACGGATTTGGGGAAGAGGATGGGGATGAGGAGCCGGCGTTGGATTGGGAGAAGGAAATGCGGCGGAGAGTGAAGGAGATCGAGGAGAGGAGAGAGCTGGAGAAGAAGGCGGAGGAGCTGAGGAGTCGGATCGAGGCGGAGGAGGATTATGAAGAAGACCAAGGCGGAGAAGAAGAGAAGCGGATGAGAGTCAGGAAAGAGCTTGAAAAGGTTAGAGCCCTTACGAATCTTGGACCTCGTTATGGTTTCGGTTTCGTAATCGGAAAATTGAACTGTCTTGAAGACCTGAATTAATAGTCTGAATTTAAGTGTAAAAGTATCTAACTTGAAATTGAAGCTTGATTCTTGAAAAGCTTAAATATGTATAGGGATCCTATTTTAGGTCATTTATTAGTTGTAAAGGGGTTGAATGGTTTAAGTTATGTGATGAGAACAGGTGGCGAAGGAGCAGGCGGAGCGGAGAGCAACTGCGCAGTTGATGTTTGATTTGGGCCAGAAGGCTTATGGGAGGGGGATGTATGGTCGTGCCATTGAGTTCTTAGAAGGGGCACTCACGATTATTCCAAGGCCGACTTTATTTGGTGGTGAGGTAGGTTAACTCACCATCACCTTGAGGATCTCTTTTTGCCAATTCTGTGAATGAAATGTATTTGATCAGGGTGCTAATGGGAGGTGGTGTTATGGTTTGACAGATACAAATTTGGCTTGCTATGGCATATGAGGCTAATAAGCGCCATACTGATTGCATTGAGCTTTATAAGCAATTAGAGAACAAGCACCCCAGTGTGAGCATCCGACGCCAGGCTGCAGAGCTTCGATACATTTTGCAAGCACCAAAGATCAAGATTACACGAGAAGAGATGGTGACCATACCACTCATCGGTTCAAGTTATGACAGGTATTGGTCATTTAACTTCAACCATGCCATGATTTACGCATGCAAAATTATACTTTGCCTGAGTTCCATCTCTTATTTTGTCTAGAGTTTATATATACCTGCTGTGTGCATAGATCTATCCATCTCTCTCAGTCTATTACCTGTCTAGAGCTTCAATTCTTAATCTATGAAGTTAAATCCACCATGTTATCAGCTCTCTCATCTTCACATATTACTTATTCGCGCAAGGAACAATTTATCACTAAATCCTTGTTTAGATCGAATATCAAGGATAAAAATTTGAGGAATCTTGGATCAGGATCCATGTACAATTAGTTGACTTGAAGTGGTCTTAATCAAAATTGGAGTCTGTCTGAAATCAAGCTTTGACCTTTTTGTGCCAACAAACAGTTACTTGCACTATTTGGACAGGTCAAATAACGTAGTTTTGATCTTCTCCTACTGATTATAGGAAGCAAGAGTCGGAATGTTCATTAAGTAAACAATCTCAAAATGAAACATCTAGATATACCCTAGTACTCTATTGGCCAATTCGGTAGTTTGGATGTGGTTTAAAATCGATACTTCCGTGGTTTAACTGTGATCATTTTTGCAACTCTTCAATAATTTTGGCCGACTAATGGGGTTTTTCTGATGCCTGTGTACTGCAGCTATGCTGGAACTTGGAGTGATAAATACAAGGACAAAGAGGAGAGGACCAGTGGGACAGTTACCAATCAAGTTCCATCGTCGAAAGACTATTTTGGGGACTTCATGGTATGGCGACCCCCAATTGGGTTGGAGAAAAGCCAAGCTTTCTGGATAGCTTTGACACTATGGTTGGGTTTAGTTGGAGCTGCAGTCTTTCTTCAAAATTGAATCATACAAGCAGTATAGTTGAATCTACAAGTAATTGATGTGTTTCTCAAAATATTCTTGTAATTATTTGTTTATCATGTAATTAACACGCCCATACGTTGTATATTTCATAGTGAATTTATAAAATTTCTCGAACTTCTTTTCTGAAGCTTTAGATAGAAAAGAAAGAGAGAGAGATCTCGCACAGAAACACAAATGGGCCAGGAAATACAGTCCAGGCAACTAGGTAACTGGGCTAATGAAAGAACAAAGCCCAACCCATTTTTCAGAGTCCAAAACACCATGTGCAAAACCTAATGGCAAATTCGTAATAAACCCAAAGCTCATTTCCGCCAAATAAATACCCCCAATCTCATCCTCACTCCATCTTCTTCTTCTGTGAGCCGCCAAAAACCCTAGAGAGAGAGAAGCGATGACGACCCGATTCAAGAAGAACAGGAAGAAGAGAGGCCACGTCAGCGCCGGACACGGCCGTATCGGCAAGCACCGCAAGCATCCCGGAGGTCGCGGAAACGCCGGAGGTATGCACCACCACCGCATCTTGTTCGACAAGTACCACCCGGGGTATTTCGGTAAAGTCGGTATGAGGTACTTCCACAAGCTCCGCAACAAGTTCTACTGCCCCATCGTCAACGTCGACAAGCTCTGGTCTCTGGTTCCCCAGGAGGCTAAGGACAAGGCCACCAAGGACAGCGTGCCGTTGATTGACGTCACTCAGCACGGTTACTTCAAGATTCTCGGCAAGGGGAAGCTTCCGGCGGGACAGCCTGTCGTTGTGAAGGCCAAGCTTATCTCTAAGGTCGCTGAGAAGAAGATTAAGGAAGCCGGCGGCGCTGTTATGCTCACCGCTTAGGTTTGGGACCCACCCCCTCTTTCGGTGCAATGTTAGGGTTTTGTTTTTTTAATCTGGATCAGACTGTTTTGCTACAGCCATGTTATGTTATATTTTTGGAGTATTTTTTATGGATTTTCAAATCTACGGGATTCGGTTAATATCTGTGTCGTTTCTGTTGATGGATGTGCTTTGGATTTTATGTGTTGATTATTTGGATGTGGTTTGCAACTTTGCATTGGTAGGTATTTAGAATTTGTGGCCGCCTTGGCTTAGCACTATGTTAATTTGCTGTAGTTTGATCCTGTTTATTTGGTTTACATTTGGAGAGTGAGAAGCCCAGTCGAACGACTAGTACAGGGTTTGGTTAGGAGGAGAGATGACTAGAATGAATCACAAGTGGCTCCTAGTTTCGAATACCTAGACATATTTATCTGTCTACTGTTTGTGGTGCTATACAACAGGTCCTTGTTTTGAATAGCTATTCAGTGGTCCTAGTCATACATACGGGTCAAGAATGATCGGTATATTTAGCATGCAGGCATTGAACCCCAGAGCAGGTCCATATAAGCTCTTGGATCTAATAATTGGATGGTGTTATGTCAATTGCATTAGTGTTTTCTTATGGAAAAATTAATTATTGAAATGATCACCATTCTTTCCCATATTCTACATTTTAGTTGTTGTGATGTATCTAAAATATTGTTCAGTCTAGTATTTCGCATATCACCTTAGTCCTCTCGTCAAATTTTCCGTTAGTTTGTAAGGATATTTTGGTCTCACCAATTAAAAAAACTCACAAATTTATTTCTCTCATCCCCAAATCCACCATTGACGAACCTTCCTTCAAGCTCCCTCAGATTTTTTTCAACGATTGCAGTATTTGGTTGCCAATCCCATCGATCAGCCCATGGCTACAATCTCTCTAATCAATGCAACCATAAGAAGCTATATCTAGTTAATTTTGAATAGAAGACCCAAACCCAGTCTGCTCATAAACATGTTAATGTTGTGGAATGTGGACAGCCTCAGTATGCAATATATCACCAGTTCACCACACTCGGGCCTTACATTACTTTTATGGAAACGAGTCGGATGTTCGATCCGTTCATAAATTGAAACCCATCAATCAAATCGAAATCAGATAATTCATTGAGAAAAAAAAACTAAATCAGAGTGAAAGAAAGAAGAAAATGAGATCGAGCCTTCTATCATTCAATTGATTTTCCTTAATTTTTTCTATTGATGGAAATCTCGTCCAAAATTCAGATCATGATATGATATGGGCTGGTGGAACTCTAACTAGAGGATGAGGAATATGGTTCATCATTTTGCAGAGAGGAAGGAGAAGCAGCAGCAGTCCTTGAACACGGAGAGAGAGGACCATAATATCCCTATGATTAGGTGCACGTGCAAGTATTTTTTTTCTAAAAAATTATCTGAGCGACTAAAGTGAAAAATAAATTTAATCTTGAACGACTAAAGTGAAGTTTTGAAAGCATCAGTAACTAAAGCATTGAACGTGACAAAGATGAACGATCATTTCAATAATTTTTCCTGTTCTTATATCACAATGGCAATAGATTGAGGTTGGATGCTAATAAATCCTTACCTGGGATGATAATTAATCTCATCCATTGCTCATGTTTGTTTGATTACTTTGAGCAGCTGTTATTTGCCCTAGAGCTGGGACATCAAAATCGAAAATCAAAAAACAATCGAGTCGAAACCGAGTCGCGACCGAAAAAAACTAAACCCGATACAAACCGAACCGAAATAAATTGAAACATTTGGTTCGGTTTTGGTTTTTGATTCACAAAAATTAAACCAAACCAAAAAACCGAGGTATGCAAAAAAAAAAACGACATCATTTTGTGTATTTTGTAATATATTATATAAATATATACAAACTAAAAACCTTAAACTCCTAAAATTCTAACTTATTTACGCACAATCTTTATCAAATTCTCTCATAGAACGAATAAAAATGTTTGACAATACAATAAAAGGTTTTAGAGACAATTTTTTAGTTTTTTTTTTAAAAATTAGTTTTTATACATCATGTAAAAAACCGAAAGAAACCGAAATAATCCAAAAAAAAATATGAACCAAACCGAATCGAATAGTCGCGATTTTTCTGGTAAAAAAATAAAAAATTGAACCGAACCGAGAAAAATATTATAGTTTGGTTTGGTTTTTACCAAATTTTGAACCGTTTGGCCCGAATCCCACCCCTAATTTATCCCTCATGTGGTTAGACCTTTCAATAGGTCGTGTCATGTTGGATTCATGTCGGGTTGAGATTTTTATCGTGTTAAAAATACAAACTAAAACCCAACTCATTTACCTAATCGTGTCAAAAATACAAAGCTAAATCCGACCTATTTATAAATGGATGGGTCTCGGATTGACTCATTTACAACCTGTTATATAATCGTGTCGTGTCATGTCGGGTTTACTCATATATTATGACCCATTTAACAAATATCAATTAAATTGAAGAAAGTATACAATAAAAAATCAATTGCAAATTAATAATGTACTAAATCAAAAATCAATTATTTAATGTCGCAAATTTGTGGGATATATAATACTCCTATACTAAGTTTTGGATTAAACAGAGAATCTTGATCAAATTGAAAATAATGTGTAATGGGTCGTGTGGAGGGTTATATTAATGACCCGACCCATTTATAAACGGGTTACTTTCGTGTTATCGGGTTGACCCGTAGCCAGCCCATTAAAAAAGCGGGTTACTAGCGGGTCAACCCAAAAATGACACACTTTTCTTCATGCAGGTTTGACCCTATTTATTTCGTGCAAATTTTGACACGTGTCAACATTGATAGGCCTACATGTGGTGCTTTGGACATTCTAAATGTTTCTTTACCTAGATTTACTGCTATGCTCAAAATGTATGGCGAATACAACATTGCCCGATTGGTTCCCAGAACATGGTATATGTCTCTGTGTTTGCAATGTAGTGATCATTAACTTTTATATTGAGCCTGAATTCCAAGGAATGCCTTTCTAGATTAAGGGATATAGATCACACAAGTCTGATCTCCTAAGGCATGATGAGATGAGCACATCCAATGATTGTGATTCAAAGACACAAATTTTTTGGTGAGGTCGTGTTAATTTCCTTCAATCATAGTCGTTGAATGTGCTCATCTCATTCCATCCTTTATATTGTATCCCTTAGGAGAGCAAGCCCCAGAAATCATATTGCACAAAGTATAGGTTACTCCTTTCCAACTCAAAATAGGAAAATCAGAAGGAGAAACATGTTTCACAAAGCACTACTGCAATGTGTGACTAGATTAGTTGATCGACCTCGGTTCTTAACTACCAGATTTATACATATTTTTTTTCTCTATTACACCAGATTTATATCGTTGTTCAATTATTTAAGTTCTTAACTATCACATTTATATGTATTTTTTCTCGATTACACCAGATTTATACGTTGCTCGTACCTTTTCTAGGATGTGTGCATATATATATATACACACACACACATATATATATATATAGTTTTCATCAAGTGCAAAGCTTTCTACTGAAACTTCGGTGTGAAGTTGCATTTTATACAAAATTAAAAATATAATTCAATCATTGAAGTTAATCATCTTTTAGATACCCATGAAAGAATCAGGCATGCAAAATTTCAGCCTAATCGAAGATCGTTTTGCTATTTGATCACCACATTCAAGTTTTAAGCTAAATCGGACAATCTGTGTGCATTGTTAAACAGTGCCACGATCAAATGGCTAAACGATCTCCGATTTAGCTTAAATTTTGCAGGCATGATCCTTGCATGGGTATCTAAAAGTTGATTGACTTCAATGATCGAATTACGTTTTCGATTTTGTGTAAAATAAAACTTCACACCGAAGTTTCAGAGCGAAGCTTCAAACTTGATGAAAACTCTCTCTATATATATATATATATATCTACCCTGGCCGCAATTACCCAATTACTAAGAATAGATATCAAATGCTCAAATTTGAAGAGAATCGATGTTTACAAAGTACATAGATGAGGAGTTTCTTGTACTGTGTAGGAAAGAATGTATCAAGCAAGGAGTAAAATATCGAATATCGAAGATATATCGACTATCCAAAATACGGATATTTCGACGAAAATATTGATGAAATATCGATTCAATAAAAAATTGACGGAAATTAAGATAAATACATGAAAATTTGTATTTGAACTTTATGAGATTCTTATATGATTAATATGTGTTTTGAAACTTGTAAATTGTGTTTTGTTGATTATTTATACAGTTTATTTGATTGAGCTTTTGTGTTATTAGTGTGGAGGGTTTTGTGCTTTTGATTTAGTGTGATCAACATATATGTAAAATCAAAATGTCGGATAAATTAGAAAATGTCGAGGATTTCGGCGATATATCGGAAAATATCAAATATTTTGAGAAATATCGGACAAAATATATTGATATGTAGAATTAATATCGGGAAATCCAAAATATGGAAATATCGCGGAAATATCGAAGATATTATGGATATTTCATTCCTTGGTATCAAGTGACAGTTCACAGTTCACAGCCACATACACTCCTCAAAAAAATGGACTCGCGGAGCAGATGAACAGAACTCTTATAGAAAAGATAAGAGCTATGTTAAGGACTGCGGGACTATCCAATTCATTATGGGCGGAAGTAGCCAATGCCACTTGCCACGTGGTAAATCGATCCCCATCAATGGCAATTGAGCTAAAAACACCAATGGAGATGTGGACTAGTAAGCCTGCTAATTACTCTGATCTACATTCATTCGGATGTCCTGCATATGTGATGTACACCACCCTAGAAAGAAAGAAGAGAAAGTTGGATCCGAAATCCCAGAGGTGTATATTCTTGAGGAATGTTGATGGAGTAAAGGGGTACTGCTCGCAAGGTTATTGTCAGAAGGGATGTGAACTTTAAAGAAGATCAACTACTACAAAGAGGTCTGGTGATAGCAGCTCGAGAGAAAAGACTATAATCATACGAGTTGAAAGTAACCCGGACGAGGAGAATTCAAGTTCTCCTGAAGTAGTATCCGAGCACTAGAATCAAGAACCAATCGAGATGGAGGACCAAGAAGTTCGTAGGTCGACTCATGTAAAGAAGCCATTAGCCTGGCAGTCGAAGTATGTTACAGAGAGCAATGTTGCATACTGTCTTCTAACAGAGGATGGAGAGCCATCAACTTTCCAAGAAGACACAAGCAGTTTAGATGCAGCTCTGTGGATGACAGCAATGCAAGAAGAAATTGAAGCTCTACAAAAAAAATAAGACATGGGATCTTGTTCCTCTGCCACAAGGAAGGAAAGCCATTGGTCACAAATGGGTCTAAAAGATTAAATGAGATGGTAATTATCAAGTGGAAAGGTATCGCACTAGACTGGTGGTAAAAGGTTTCGCTCAGAAAGAAGATGTTGACTTCAACAAAATATTCTCTCATGTTATTTGACTCACAAGAATTCAAGTAGTCTTGGCGATGTGTGCTACGTTCAACCTACATCTGAAGTAGTTAGACATGAAAACTGCATTTCTTCATGAAGAGCTTGAAGAATAAATATATATGCTTTAACCAGAAGGTTTTGCTGAAACATGCAAGGAAAACTACTTGGTTTGCAGGTTGAACAAATTTCTATACGGTCTCAAACAGGCGCCGAGATGTTGGTATAAGAAATTTGATTCCTTTATCATGAGCCTTGAATACAATAGACTCCATGCAAATCCTTGTGCTTACTACAAGAGATTTGATGATGGGGACTTCATCATCCTACTATTGTACGTTGACGACATGTTAGTAGCAGGCCCCAACAGTGATCGTATTAAAGACTTGAAGGCGCAATTGGCTAGGGAGTTTGAAATGAAGGACTTGGGACCAGAAAATAAGATTTTGGGGATGCAAATTCATCGAGATAAAGAAAGTAGGAAGATTTGGTTGTCGCATAGGAACTACTCGAAGAGCCGCTTCAACATGCAAGATTGTAAGCCAATCTTTATCCCTCTTCCTACTAATTATAAATTATCCTCAAGTATGTGTCCTAGCAATGAAGCGGAGAAGATGGAGATGTCTAGAGTACCGTATGCATTAGAAGTGGGAAGCTTGATGTTCTCCATGGATTGCACACGACCGGACATAGCACAAGCAGTGGGAGCAGTTAGTCGATACATGGCGAATCCTGGTAATGAGCACTGGAATGCTATAAAGAGGATCCTACGATATATCAAGGATATGTCAGATGCTACATTATGTTACAGAGGATCAGAGTAAACTATCAGAGGCTATGTTGATTCAGATTACTTAAGTGATCGAGAACATAGCAAATCCACCACTGAGTATGTGTTTACTCTTTATGGAGGTGTTGTAAGCTGGGTTTCAAAACTGCAACCGCTAGTGACTACATCTACCAATGAAGCAGAATACGTTGCAGCTCCATAAGTCACCAAAAAGGTAATTTAGTTACAAATATTGTTGAAGGAGATCGAACACAAGCAAGAGAAGGTTACTCTGTATTGTGATAGTCAGAGTGCTCTGCACCTAGCAAAGAATCCGACATTTCACCCGAAAACCAAACACATATGAGTTTAATATTACTTTGTTCGTGAGGTGGTGGAAGATAGATGTGTTGATATGCATAAAATCCATACAAACGATAAACTAGTGAATACTTTAACGAAGCCGATCAGTGCAGACAAGTTCATTTAGTGTCGATCCTCTATTGGCCTAGCGGAAACATAAGCAGCATATAAATGACAAGCGTAGGAAGGATGACAAGATCCACAAAGTGACTTTAAGTGGGAGAATGCTAAGAGTAAAACCACTTTGTGGTCTTTGGAGAACTCTAGAAGAATGAAGAAAAATCAAGAGAGAGGAGGAGAGGAGAGAGTCGGTGAAGTAAGAAGAGAAGGAGTAGAACAATCAAGAAGAAATGAGAAGATAGGGGAAGAGGATAGTCGGTGAAGGAGGAAGAATAATCAAGAAGGTTCAAGAATAAAAGGAGCGGTGGTGAATGTCGGTGATCTCCTCTATAAATAGAGGATTGGTGCTCCTCACTTGGCGTGATCAATAAGAACCCAATCTAGCCTAACTAATACCTCTAGCCTCCTCACATTATTCTCTAGTTTTAGTAAACTACTCTTAGTGTGAGAGAGTTGTGTTTATAGTAGAGAGTAGTATTCTCCTCTAAATTGAGAGAGAAGTGTCATCATCCTTTGTAATCCCGTTTTATTCTAGTGATATCTTCCTACTTGTCTGTGGTTTTTTCCCGATTTCTTTTGGGGTTTTCCACGTAAAACTTTGTGTCTTCCTTTTTAGTTTTTATTGTCATAAAAGGAAACCTAATTAATTGCAGGATCTTATTCAATTTACAAAATATACACCTAAATATATAAGGAGTGTGACTCACTCCAACAAGAAGTTGATTAGCAATATTGACGAAAATAAAGACTCCATTCCATGCAGAGTGATATGATGTGTTGCAAGTAATACCAAGCGATAGTACACTATTGAATAGTAAAGAAACAAAATTATACGTGTGTGTGTAGGGGGTAATAGCTAGTTAGCAGCATGCTTGAGGAACTTAAATGGTTTATATGTGCAGGTTTGCCCAGGCATAATTGGATGAGGAAAAGGTATGGCGTTGAAAGTCTGGGAGATCATAGCACCGATTCATAGTGGAATTAGGCAATAGACTGGAGAGTCCTTAAGGTTTAGAATGTCATCTACCAAACTCGATTTCATGGCTTTTTTCGTGTAAAAATTTCCATCTTGAAAACCTAAACAAGCTAGAGGTGACTGTGCCTACTACTTTTTTTCACCTTGGATGTATCATTAAGGTCGATCAATACTTACCTTCACACTGCCTTAGCACATGCATGGAGCCTCCAAATTCTTCTCTTCATCCTCTGTTAGACAAATTTTACACTCAAAGATCTTCGTTGGATCCATTGAGAGAGGTCTGGCTCTGAGATTTTCACTAATGGGGCTCCAATTCTTCTCAATGTTGCTTCAGTGATCAACTGGTTCCCCATCATGTGGGAATGATCTCCCACAACTAATGTATGTAAAATTGATATTATCGGCGATATTTCGCCGATATTTCGATTTTTTGGAATTACCTGAAAAATTCTCAAATATATCCCCAAATTTTTCGAAATTTCCTGATTTTTATCGATATTTCCGATATATCCCGATATTTCCCGAAATTTCTGAAATTTCCGTAAACTTTTCACATTTAACATTTAGTTTGGTAAATGTTCAATCTTTACATGCTCAATATCCAATACATCATTCACGTGACATGTCCAATACATGCAGAATTACATGGGAGAACAATCATTTAATGATTATTCTTCACAATACACACATGATTATGCACAGGGAGATGAAAAAAATAGTGTGAATTTCGAACTTCATAGGTCCCCTACGTGGTTTTGAAGTATTTATATATTTGATTTTGTGATGTGTGATGTGTAATATATTGTACAAAATACCTAATGGCCTAGCCTCCCATAAGTTTTAGCCATCAAAAAATAAAAATAAAACTAATAAATTATATTTTAATAATTATCAGCACTTAACACGTACTAATTCATATAGTAATATAGAAATTTCATATGTCTTGATGTTTGATCAATATTTTCTTTTCACATATGGTAGATAATTGATCATGTAACAACCTCCAAAAGTTTCATTACAAATTTCCATGTATTTTTATTAGTTTCCGTCATTTCCGTCAGAATTTTCACTGGATCGATATTTCATCGATATTTCCGTCGATATATCCAAATTTTGGAACGTCGATATATTTTCGATATCCGATATTTTACTCCTTACCCACAACCTAATAGCTTCTCTGAACCAGAAAATTCTATCACTGACTTAGTTGAGAATACTCTTGTCTCTGACTTAGCTGAGACCTAGTATAGCTAGGTTGGTACTAAATACGTCTCTCTCCTTATATCTCTGCCACGTTACGATTGTGAATAATTCACCTATTTATATGAAATTTTGATTAAGTACTGTGATGTAAATTTATTAGTATTGTTATGAATGTCTATTTTTTTTATGTACGGTGTTAGAATATTGTTAATTTTATCTATTTATTTATTTATTTATTTATGTACTATGTTGGAGCATCAATTTATATATATTAGTTTGATTTCTAAATAGTTTATTATAGGTATTTGTTTCAATTATGATTAACCAATCAAATATTTAATTTTATTTTTATATGTACAATATTGGAACATCAATATATATTGGTTTGGTTTATAAGTATTCGATTATAGTTTTGTATTTCACTTATGATTAACACATGAAACATAAATGTTAGTTTACGTTAATTTAGATTTGTTCTTATAGATACGAGAACACATGAGAGTAGATTGATTTGGATACTTATGTAAAATAATTTTGTATATTTGTCTTTTTTTGTATATGTTTGGGCCAAAAAAAACTTAACATTTATTTTGATACTTTTGGGACATCGAGGATAAAATGGGACAGCTACGTGTGGCTTAATTAGACCTATGAATCGGGAAAGAATATATGTACGATTCCTAGATAATCTAGAGGAATCTAGAGGGAGGATATTATTCCTAATCAATGAATGTTACCTTGTCGAGCGAGGAAGATCAGAGTACTTATCTCTATAAATAGGCGAAGCAAAAAAAATTTGCAGACCTCTGCACTCATACACAATTTGCGCACCAGCAAATCTTACTCCACTGCAAGTAGACAACCAGCAACCAGCGAACTCAGGATCCAGGTCACCCGACAGAGCGTGGGGATTCTTAAGATCTATAAAGTCACACTATCCAGTATTCTCAACACTACGTCCTTAGGATTTTTGTTCTTTATACTTGCCCAAGGGTGTAAAGTATCAATTCTTTGTGGCTCAGCAGAGAGACACGAAGCTTACGTCTTGTATCAAGATAAGTAGGATTCAGCGAACGAGGTTGGTGCTCTCCTCACTCCAATTTCTTGACAATAAGCAGAGACTACGCGACACACTACACAATAACATTCTGCCCTCGACAGTGGCACGCCTCGCATATAGCATAACAACAACCGCGGATACAAAAAGAGACAGTTTGCGATCACTCCATTCGCAGCAACCTAACTGGAGAAAAATCGAAGCCAAACAGTATGATCATGAGAGGACACCATTTTTGATTTTTGCCTCAGATCCGGCCACGATTTCAGTTTCTAAAAATTTTTCAGTTTTTAGATTCACAATGTTTGGGTCACATCAAGGGAAGATCCATGATTTCGAAGGACCGTGGGTTGTATTGTGCAACGCATGAAATTTTTTAAGGTTTGTAACACGGTGGTAGCTCATTCGCACGTATTTTTTTTATTATAATTAAAGACATACATTGTTTGATTGAGGAACATAAAACCAAAAAATATACAAGCAAATTTCACCTGAAGGATATTTGAAACCTATTGAATAAGTAAAGAGAGTACAATTTCAGTAATTCAATGACCCAGCAATAATTGTTAACAGCAAGGATAAAATACATGATATCTTAAACCCAAATTGAACCCATAATTAAATCCAAATTGAACCTAACGTGACCCCAACAAAATCTTCTACGTGAACTAAAACTAAACCTAAATTGAACCCAGCAAAATCATGCAAAATGAGTAAATATGCTCATGGAGGAGATTGCCCAGAGCGATACAAGTGATGATTGAGAGCTAAAGTCAGTTAACTGTGAGCTGAAAGATCACGAGAGAAGTTCGAGAACGTTGTCGAGGTCGACGATGGGCAAGACAGACTGAAGAAGAGTACCCAAAGCCCCAAATCAACTTCGATCCCGATTCAATTTGACAAGTGTTTGGATTTTGATCTGTCACAAAAAGTCGAAAAAGTTGTTAAGAGTGAAGGAAGATGCTGCCAACGTCGAGTAGAGCAGGACTAATTTTTTTTTCAGGGACTTTGTCTAGAAAATAGTGTGGGTTGTAGCCTACACATCCCACTGTGTAGATTCGTGACTAGGTCACATACTCTCTTTGTATCTTGTCCTTTAGAAAATAATGCCATTTTAAACGTGAAAAAGGTATAATACTTGGTTGTCTCAAACAAGGTGAGTGTCATTGGTATGCAGATTTGACAATGCAATAGGAAAGTTCATAGTTTTTTCTTCACATATGACTATTTAAGTTTGTAGAATTTTAGTAACACATCCTAGGATCTATATATATACATGGAATATAGTAATATTCCACAATGGCCTTCATCTTCTTACCAACTTCATTTGTTCATGACCGATCAGTCATAGCAGCATTAGGCGAGCTTCAAACGGAAGAGTAAACGGAGGTTTTAGCACTGTTATGCCTCTAAAGTCTAAACATAAAGCTTTCTCTGAGCCTTCAGTAATTGGGACCAAACAGCATAGCAAAGGAAAATAAGAAGGCACAGAGACAAAAGATGTTTGCATGACCTGGTTTTTTTGTTTTTAATCCAGAAGATGACACAGCTTCAGTGGTATTAACATATTTCGGTCCACTATCTCCAAAAACGACTTGAGAAGGCTCCTTTGAAGATTTTGTCCATCATAGATTTAAACTCTAAAATTGCAATAAATTCATTTCACTTTGTACTATGAAATTAGAACTTAATAATGTGACGTGTTCATCTCAAACTAGCAAGAAAAAAGATTAGTCGTATTTCGAGCCAATGATTTACGACCGGGGACTATACGGTAAGTTTAATATTTGAGAATTACTTGGAGAGAGAAATTTGGTGGGTAAAAAAAGAACGTGGCGAAATTGAGTTTAGAATTTTGGAAAGTATGTCTGGCCACAAGATCCGAAGAACCAGATCCGTACGGTTTGGTTCCAGATCTCTAAAAAAATTGTGTTTTTTAAAATTCGGTTCCAGATACATCACGGTTTCGGTTCAGTTCCGGATCCTGATATCAAAATACAGTCAGATCCGAAGAAATAGTTTTATAATTAACACAACCCATATATATAAGCCAAACTATATAAATCTTAAATACCCAAACCCATATAAGCCGGTCCAACTCAAACACCTACTTTTTCTTTTCTTTTCTAATTCAATTAATTTCAATTTGTCACAATTTGTTTAGGCCTATGAAATTTAATTTGATGACTGATATGATGCAAATATGATCTTGATGAATGACAAGTTGATATGTTGATGACCACATGTGATTTAATATCCAAATTATACATTTTTATATAGATAGATTATATATGCAACTATGTCTAGCATAAAGTAAGAGGATTTTGAAGTCCAATTTACAAAAATATCATTTTTCATTTTTTGGTTCTTTTTTTTCAAACGGATCTTCTACGAGAACCGAGAACCGCTAGAACTGAAATCGGAACTGAACGATCTTGGTTCCAAATGGTTTCACTCATGATTGTTACAGAACTGAACCGAATACAAGCAAACGGTTCTGGATCCGAATCTTAAATTTTTTGACTAGATCCGAACCGAATCCAAGCCTATTGGAAAGAGCGGTCTAACTGTTCCACGACATGAGGGTGAGCTCACTTAATGTTGGGTGTAGGGGATTTTATTGTTGGATGACTCGTCTTTTTGGCGGGAAGGTCACATTTGGGGAAAAACTTTAGAGGGAGACTTAGGCCTGGGCTCGGGTCGGGTTGACTTAAAAAATAGGAAAACCAAGACCGAACCGAAAGAGTAAGTCTCGGGTCAGGTTTTAGTATAAAATATGCATAACCGAATGACTACTTTCGGGTCAGTTTCTTGGGTTTTCGATTTAAAAAATGGATATTTCGGGTCAAATTTTTACAGAAAATTTGTTTTATTTATTTATTGAGAAATGGATATTTCGATTCGGATTTTTTGTCGACCCGAATTTTTTGGGCTTTCTTATTCATTTATCTCAATTTCCACAACATTCCCTATTCAAATCTTACCTATTAAACTGAATAGTCACAGTTCTTAAATCAAATCAACACTTAGCACATTACACATAAAATCTGCCATCCCACAACACATCAAAAACTAAATAGAACCTGCCCAAATCATTACAGCTAAATACTTCAAGACACAAAGAAGTTTCAAGACCTTTAAAAGTAATACAAAGTTTCCGCAACAAAAATACAAAAAATTAGTCAACATCCATGATGTCCAAAACACTGAAAACACACAAAACAGTTTGATAAAAGTCAGATATAGTCTTAGTGGTAAAACAGGGCAGAATTAAAAAAAAATCATTTCTAGGAAGAAAAAATAGCAGCGTTGCAGCAACATCAGCAGTAGCAACACATCAGCAGACCAACAGAAGCAGCAACAACACATCAGCAAACCAGCAGTGGTAAAACTAGGTAACATGGAAGCGGGTACTGCGTGGAAGCAAATTGTGAGGCAATGCGGTGGCATTTTTTTTCAAAAACTAGTGAAAGCGGGTACGCGAAGGAAGCGTCTAACATATAATAAAAAATCAATTATATATACATAGAAAAATATAATTCGATAAGTAACGTAAAACATGATTAAAATTTCATTCCAATTTGATTGTTTTCAAACAAGTACATGCATAATAATATGATTCAAATATAACAAATACTAAATTTCTCTCATGATTCTTTTTTGAAATATGATATAGTACTTCCAATATAAAATATCAATTTTCCAAAAAAAATATATTTTTGGAATTGTGCTTTCGAGAGCTTCGGGCGAGGTTCCGCTTCCGAAGCGGGAAACGCCTTCACTTTGAAGTTTTCATGCAACCTAGATCAAAACAACAATAGAAACAGCAACAATGCAACAGCTTGAACTGCAGCAAAATAGTACTAAACTCATAATCTCGCAACTCATGATTTGACACTATTAGGTGCATAATTATGTTCTAATTATGTTCCTAACTACATGCTTATTGTTTGTATTTCATTAATAAAGCATCATTTTTACTATGTGAAAAGACCCAATCCTGATTTAGTTTCCTAAACTGGAATCAAACCCCCTCTGAAAACACGAACTTTCAAAAAACATAGAACTTTCGGCAGAGTTTCACTATATCGCGAAGTTACCATTAACCTGCACCCGAAAATACACTTCATCATATGCCACAAAAGCCAAACCGTGGGCACCAATCCCATCCGGATTTCTCAAATACATATCATAATGTAAAGTAATAAACAAAACTGTAACTTTACAGAAATCGGAAAAATCATATGAAAATATAAACATATACAGTATTCAGAACGACCTCTAGTATGTACATATATACAAATAGTAGGCCAAATTGAGAACCTACCATAAAAGAAATATAGCTCGAATACTAAGCCTCCAACTGCGACATGCGACACCAGAATCTGAACTGCAAACTGCGCACGGAAACCGAAAAGCCCAGGAGAAAGGCAAATAAAATCGTTAGAGTGAGTGGACGAAAATAAACATATGCCTTTCACCATTTACATAACATAAAAATAATGTGAGTTCTTAAAATAAATGTAGGTGTCAGGCGAATCTCTCAAGCCCGACGGTGATAGACTATGTAATACCCCGAAAATTAGTTTAATAGTTTAGATTATCGTATGACTCATTAAACTTAGAAATGACCATAATTTAGTTTGACCTTAGAGGTTTTAGAAATTCGATAAAATAATTGTCCGGCGAAGACAATGTATAAAAACGAGGTTTAGAGAAATATTAACGGAGTGGGGCAAATGGTCCAGTGGATACTCAAGTTCAAGTCAGGTACTCCCTGGTCTTGGGTTCGAGGCCACGAGCTGGAATCGTGAAACATTCCATTTTATAGGTTAGTAAAAATAATACAAATATTTTTACTCCAGTTAGAAACGGTAAGAAACTCTAATTCCAACTAGCCGATTTTTTGGAAATGGAATTTTAGCAAAACGACCAAATTTTCCTTATTCGAATCTCTTCTCCGAATCGAACTTTGTATTTTAAGATTGCAATTCATACTTTTAGAGGTCATGCTCATATATCAATTTGGTGCTAATTATTATTGGTTGATAGATATATATATATATATATATTACACTACACTACACTTTATTAGTAAAACCATACATTTTCACACATCACATTACATATTACATTCACATGCATACATAATCACATTTCAACATTTCAATCAGATTTCCAACCACATTACTATTGTTTTTACAAGTGCATTTTAACCCTAGAATTAGTAGCCCAACTATTCCATTGTCAACTTGTCTACAAAAGTCTACAAAAATAGTTATGAATTTATTTCCCATGTCTCCTCCCATGTCTATATAAATCACCCTTGAGTTCAATCTGATTTTTGCACCACTTCAATCTTCCCCTTACGTACTGATTTGAAGTCCTCCCAAAAGTTGCAATGCAACTCCCCTAAAATCCCACACCAAACTACATTTCTTCCAAATACTTTAGTACTTAATTCATTTGCTTCAAGAGGGTCACTTGAGTTAATCAAATACCTCCATCACCTACTGAAATTCTTGAGTAAGTACATGAGTACATTCCTATACTTCTTTATCTTTAAGATTACATCAAAGTTCGTTTCTGATAAAGTTTTAATTAGTCAAATATTTTTACATATTCAGATTCTACACAAAAAGTTATTCAACTTTGGCTTTTGAATCACTTAAAAAGGTTAAGTAATGAGAAAGTTATGGCTAAAACAAGTTTTGCTAATCTTTTCTTTAATCATGTTCGAAACCTCTTAATGTGCTCTTAACTTGAAATATTCATATCTCACTCATTTCTTAACCAAATTTAGTGTTCTTTATATCAAAACGAAGCTTAGGAGTTCAACTATCAATCTGGAAAGTTTGAAAGACATTAATTAATACTTACTAACTAATTAATTCGTACAAATGAGTTTAATAGCGAGTGTAACCATTTCTGGACAGTTGCTAAATATTTTTGTTTCTGGACTTGAGAACTCCCTACCAAACTTTGTGATTATTACCATTGGATTCCTCTCGAAAAACACTTCGAGATGGTGTACTCACTTCTTTGATTTGGACATAATATGGATTAATTATAAAACGGATCAAATGGAGGATTTCGGACGGACTACCGCCGAATGATACTTTTGGTCCAAGGATTAATAATTTTATTTTCTGCATTTGTACTTTATTTTTATTTACTTACTCGCATTATTTACTTCTTAAGTTTAATTTGGGACTAATGGAGGATTTCGGACGGATTACCGCCGAATGAAACTTTCGAACCAATGATAACTAATTTTTATTTCAAGTTTATCTACTTAATCGCTCTATCTATTTACTATCAAATATAATTTGGAACAAATGGAGGATTTCGAGCGGACTACCGCCGAATGAAACGTTTGGACCAAAATTTTTAATTAATGAAATACATTTAAGTTTATTACAAAATTATGATGTAAATATATACTCTATGATCTATATACATAGTCTTAATTAAAGACTTGTTGTGATCGTTATGGTTGAAGTGTGAAGTCGGGTGTATAGTACGAATTAACTCGTGCTTAAGTGAATTGTTGGTAAATTGTTTTTTTATTGTGGGAGTTAGCCAATGGCCCTAGTCCCTTACAGATAGTGCACTATTATACTCTAAGGAATGAATTGTGTCAAACCGGGAGTATATATGCTTGGGCAGGTGGCCTTAGAATGTTGTGGCTTTATATGTGTACTGGTGTTGTGAGACTAAGCACATGATTTCTTTTGAGTAATTACCAGTTAATCTAAAAGAATTCACTTCGGAAGTATTGGCGTGTTTATGTGTAGATGTGAAGTTATACAAGTATGTGTGTATATATATATTATGTACCTAATTGTACATATTACAAAGACGCAAGTATAAGTATGGAAGAATAACCGGTTTCAATATTTTACCTTTTTGAATTGGTTGTTTGGTTTGATGTTTCTTAGAAATAATTTAGTATATGCTTGTAAGCTGTACTTACTGGGTCAGTGTGACTCATGGTACTACATCTTTCTCCTTTTCAGGTGATGAGTAGAATGCTTGGGGAAAATGGGATACGTCGCCTACTAAATAAACGAATTATTTTCTACTTGTATTTTGAATTGAATAAATGTAATGACTATTATTTTCAAAAAATTTCGGTATTGTAATATTAGCGCTTTCTCTTTTCAATAAATGTACTATTCAGACACCTTGATTTTTGAAATTATTTGGGTTTCTTATTCACATCACAAATCCTTACACCATATTTCAGTATAATACTGGCTCCGGATTTGGGGGTGTGACGGACTAGGCGAATCTCTCAAGCCTAGTGGGCACATCAGGCGAATCTCTCAAGCCTGGAACTGGACTACCGGTGATCAGCCGAGTAGTCAATGCATCGATGCTAAGTAAATGTCATCACCAAGAAAACATAAAACAATACCTCCAAAACAATAAATAATCTCAATACTATACTGGAAATAAATACTGAAACCAAGAACTCGCTACGACAGTGTAAATAAATGTCCACTCATAGATAAGCACAGCGCGCAGACGCGCTAATCCTGAGATCCGGCGGAAAATACATCGCCAAACGGACGATCACGATCCCCTAAATAATCACAAATACCACTGTTCAAAATCATATTTCAAAATCCTGAACCACATCTCTAGAACCAACCCTTCCCGGAAACATATAACTCGAATATTGACGAAATCGTCAAAAATCCAATAAACACACTATAAAACCTCGCTACAAATTCGGATGCTCAATTCAAAATATAAACCTCACCACTGCGATCGATGCGCGATTCCGAGCAAAATAACATAAAACTTGTCGAAAAACACTTCGGCCGGAAAACCGCCGCCGCGCACAGCGGCAAGCCGGGCCGCCGCTGCCTCAGCAGCCGGAAAATTCCATCGGCCCAGAAAATTTCAACCTATACATGGATTTGAAGATCTCGAAATTTCCAACAACTTTCTAGTTCAAAGTTAAGCCCAATTTTGACCGAAAAAGGTCCAAATCTCACCTTGAAGTCGAAAACCCTCGCCGGAATTCTCCACCTCCGATCTCCTCCATCCGACCATGGCAAGGTGCAAGACCACTTCTAAAATCTTCCTCTCCTCAAGGGCAACAAAACCCCTAACAAGTCGACCTCCATCTCGACCTCCACCGTCGCCACTGTCGCCGGCGATTTCGCCGGAAAACCCACCAAAATTCCCGAACTTTGACAAGCCATAACTTCTTTATCTTGCAACCAAATTGAGTGAATGACCTATCAAAAGAAAGAGGAGCTCAAACCCAACAACTTTCATGAAGAAACCTCTGCCAAAAGACACCTGAATAAGGTACATCGAAGGCAAACAAAGCTCGGCCTGATATGGTGAACAAGGGTGAGTCAATTCACCCGAGTTAACTCGGTCAACTCCCCAAAGTCTAAGTCTAACTTACCCAAAAAGGAAACCCACTATTTATACTTTCCATTTTTGGTAACTTCTGTATTTATTTTACGACAAATTTAGATCGACCGTAACTTTTGCATCGAAACTCCGTTTTCAACGATTCTCGTGTTTACGAACTTATCTCGACAAATTCTTTAATTTTCACCTGAAGTCAACCAACTTCGACAAATCTGATAAAAATTCAACGGGTCAATTCAACACAAGGTTAACTAATAAAAATGATCAACGGTCGAAAACGGATCGAAACCAATCGGATAAACACGATTAAATCCAACGGCCGAAAATATTTTTAACTTATTACACGCAACTCGAAATAATCCTCCAGAAATTCCCACGAGCTTGAAATTAAATTCTCTACAACTTCCGTGAATGAACTCAAATCAAATTCTTGCCCGATAATTTAGTCGTTAATACACCCGCCATAACAACCAATTATGACAAAATCGTGTCTAATCGTGAAACTCACAAATTAATCCAATAAACATACCATTTCCGGTTCGGGTTGTCACACTATATTTCCTTGCTATGCTAAAAAATAAGGGATTGACATAGAAACGCTCTAAAAGATGGAATCTAATAAAGTCAACGGTCAACTTTGATGGTCAACGGTCAACTCCAGCAAGTCTTCGCCGGTCAGTGCCCAGGTCAAGTCATGTTGGGCCAAGGCCTCAAGACCCAAACCCACTTTGGAAATATTTGGAAAAATGGAGTCACATGCAAGTCATGTGACTGGGGTGAATCACACATCTTAAACTACTTGAAGCCTAAATTTGTGGATCATGTTTAAGCATAAAATTTGAATTTTAAAACCCCAAAATATCTCCTTGGATGCCTTATGACTGAGCTCCCATCTCCTCTCACACATATCACCTCATTTTCTCATTTTTCATAGTTTTACTCTCTCTCTCTCTCTCTCTCTCTCTCTCTAGTCCTCTTATCCTTATCCCAACCTTCTAGCACTCTCTCCCATATCTTCTCCTCTCTTTCTAGGCCAAGTTCCCTCCATCTCCACCACCATTAGAGACCTAGATCTTCCCTCTCTTGAGTAGAGCCGAACCTCTCCACCACCACACCATCACTTTGCCCTAGTTTGTGTGTTCCTCCTCTCATCTTTGCCTAAATGGATTGGTTTAGTTTTTAGAGTTCAATGGAATGGGAAGTAATCCCTCTTATCCTGGGCTCCTTGGAATCCTAAGGACTATCCTTACCACCTCTTGCAGATTTGGTGCTAGCTTGGAGTGAAGAAGTGGAGCTAGAAGCCTTGGAGTCATTTGGTGGAGCTTTGGCTTAAGGGGACTCTTCGGTTATGTCTTTACTCTTCTAGTTTTAAGTATGTATCTAAACTTTGTTATCTATTATAATTAGTGAGTAGTTGCATTTTGGAAGGCTAGGGCTTAGCCCTATCCAATTTGATGTACATACAACTATGTTTTGAGTTAGAGATTTGAATTTGGTTTACTTTACTATATATTGTGAATGAGTTTGATAGTTGATGTGATTATGGTGTGTTTGCATGTTTGGGTTTGATTCAATGTTTTCATACTCATGTCTTAGCCATAGTTGAGATATGTTTAAGAAAGATAAAAATGAACCTAAGTGAATTAGTCACTCACTTAAGGAAGATGCGCATGAAAACATGACTTAGGTTGCATTTGAGAAGATGGGTTTAAGGTTTGGTTTTCATTAGGCTTGAGCATGGATCGAAGCCTTCTTGAAGTCCAAATGACTCAAGGAGCTTCGGTCAAGCTTACATTGACTCGAATGAGATTTGTAGCTAATCGTTACTTCTTCTAATTCATGTTCTAAAATGTATGGATTAGGGAAGTCATTAGAATCTACTTATATTTCCTTTAATAGGGACTTAGGAAGAAAATCCATACACATTCATCATAAGTGAACACATATTGAACTCATTAGGCATGTGGTATGATTAGGATACGATTCGTAATTGAGTTGCATTCTAGTTTCGGTTTACTTTATATTTGAATGTTGGACCAGAACACTTCTAGTGCCCTAATGGCCTAGGAGATTTAGTATACAACTAATGGTGACTCGAAAAGATCACAAGTTGGACAAGCACATGTGAATCAGACTAAACTCATAACTTTGACATTGTTGGTACATTAAGTTGGCTAGTGGCAACATCTCTAGCCGACCAAAGATTTACATTGTTTTGTTTGTTTTACTTTATGATTGCATTTAATTAGTTAATTAACCACCTATCGTATAATTACTCATTGTAGTTCCACCACCCCTTGTATAGTTAGCTTACCAAAAAACTTAGTTAGGTAAGATACATTTCCAAATTTCACTTTAGTTATAGTGTCATGTCTTGTGTTAAGTTAATCCGTAATTTGAGTGTTTAATCGAGTCATACTAAGGAGTTTAAGTGGTCAATCCTCGTGGGTTCAACACTCGGCTTCCTTACAAATTCTATAACATCACCCCGTACACTTGCGGGTAAGAGAAATTCACTTAGCCTTAGACAAATTAATAGTCAAAAGGTTGAGGGCCTAAATCTTTCGAACATACATCCATAAATGAGAATTGAATACACACCTTATGTTCTCTTCGTCATCTTTGCTGATTTACCTATCTTTAAACCATTTTGGATAGCTGCTTCTTTTCTAGCTGCATCTACCCTTTCTTTCTTTTCTTTTGCTTCTTGAAGTATTTCCACATTGCACAATATATCAAACTGTTAGATAAAATACACAAGCATAAAACAAAAAAGTAACGAAAAAAAGCTAAAGAAGCTAACACCCTAACCTCCTCCATTTACTCAAGCCACCGATATTCCCCAGGTTTTAAAGCATAACTCAAATTCGTAATAGAATCATATTTAAGCCAATTTTGCAAGCATATCAAGCCTTCCACAGATTTTGAAGTCAAAGAACTCCGATGAGGATCAATGAATCTTTTACCGACACTAAAAGTTGACTCGCTTGCAACGGTAGAGACTTGAATGGCAAGGACATCTTTGACCACAGCCTGCAAGGTTGGGTACTTGATCTCATTAAGCTTCCACTACAACAAAACATTGAATTCAATCTTGGGGTCAGACTTCTCAGTGGGATCAAGCAAATAGCGATCCACTTCATGTGACACCACAAGTGCAGCCCCATCTTCTAATTGCCTCTCATAATCATCTTCAAACTCGACCATTTTTCCACTCACTCTCCTTGAACTTGAACTGCTTCTCGTCACACTTGGAACACTATCAACACCACTTGCACTTCTTTGGATGAATGAGGAGTGGCTCGAAGATGCATTTGATGTTTAATAGATGTCCAGAAGCTCCACAAGGAGATCCTTCAAATCAGCTTATCTCTTCTTGATAGTGGCTTCATCAAGATTAATCCCAAGTGCACATAATCTGCCGAAAATGAGTGACTTATACCTTGGGTCTAAAACTAAAGCCACCAAAAATAGTTGGTTCATGTCTTCTAGCTTCCCAGTATACTTATTGTACTTTGACTTCATTTGCTTGGCGATTTTGTATAGCACATGTTCTGTTCGATAGGCAGCCACTACTGGTTCCTTATTCAAATCTTCAATTTCTGCATATATGGCTATAATGTCACAAAAATCTTTAATAGAGGTTGGGTGATTTGTAGTGCTAACCCTTAGTGTTACATCATAGAACACTTTCAAAAATCTCACAAAAGATACCGCATTCTCCCAATTATTTTCCGTTGGTGGTTGGTAATGCATAAAACATGCATCAGATATTAACACAAAGTAGAAACTCAACACATAATTTACACGTATGCAATTAAAAATTATTCTTTGTAAATGTAGCATTAATAAGTAAGGATCATTCTTAACCGGGGATTGAGGGTACTAAGCATGACAATGTTTATAAAAAAAATATTGAAGGTATGAAGAGGTTTGAAAAGTGATTCTAACATCCTAAGTATGAAAAAATGTGTGACGTGTATCAAACAGCCTAGATATTCTATATGCGTTACTCATAGTCAAGGAAACACAAACAGAAACTAGAATGCCTAAAACATGCTACAGACAGGAAAAAAAACCTAAGCTAACATGATCATCTCATTCTTTTCACCTCACTCATTCATAACATGCACCTCAATCAATACCAACAAAATTCTAACAGTTTAGTTCTACAAAACACATGCATATTTTCATAATTAAGTGTTAAACTGGGATTGCCTTGCATTCAACACATCAATATTCTAAATCGAGATTGCCCTGCATTCAAATCAAGCATTAAGCATAAATACACATGCATATTTAAAACTAAAATACTAGAACACATGGAAGGTTACTGACATCTATGTAAGTTATAAAACTGAAATACTTCTTCAAACCAATATATAATAACCATAAATTCATACAAAAAGAAGAAAAGAGAAGAAGTCATTGTTACAATTATTTTTTTCGGGATTGCCTTAGACTACTTGGTGTAGATGACTCTTCTATAGATGGAGGTGACAATTAGGATTGCCATGAAAGTCTCGGTGGAGGATGTGTTGATGATGACATTGATAAAGAAAATTTGCAAGTTCTGAAATGAAGTCGTTCAATCTTTCAACTTCACTGACTATATTGCTGCTCCATTGTTCTCCCCGTGTTTAGGATCCTTCTGGTTGGCCTCCCCATTTCTTTATCCTGTCCTCAGCTGTAGAAGCCTGCAGTTCATGAGATAAAGATGTATCAGTCTGTAGTATATCCTTGACTTGATCACTATTAGACTAATAGTAAAGCTCTTTGCTCTTTGCTACAATCTATTTCTAGACTGTAGCAAGCCTGTTCAAACTGTTTACCTCTTTGCTCCAGTTGGTCTTATAAACCAGATAGAAAAGGACACAAGTTTGAATGACAGTCCCTATTAGCATTCCACTCCATATCCCCTGCAAGCGATGATCAAAAGCAGTAGTCACTGAAGGCATACAATTGTGTTGGCTATTTCTTGTGCTATGACAAAACACAGCAATGGAAGATCTTCAATGTTTAAGTGGCATTACACATTTTATCTCTTTGGACAAACAGGTATAACATTCTTTGCATACACGTTTTCCATCTAGGATAGAACACTGAGCATGTATCCCAGACATTCTGGAACGATTTTCTGGTGTGATTTTTCATGGCTTTAATCACCTCTAAAATTCCAGTTCACTTGTGATTAATCTAGTTACTCGTTGACCTTGAAGAAACTGACTTAGTTAATGAGGATCCCTAGGGAAATTGACTAATGTTCACATGTGACTTCTTGAAAACTGGTTTGTCTTTTTCTGCTTGTCAAAATGCTTTTGGCACTGGTTTTCCTGATGCACTCTTTGCTGTGTTAAAACGTGTTCTTACCTTGAAAACTGATATGGCTATTCTTGTACAAGTACAAAGGACCCTTTTGCCTTGTTTAGACAACCTTAGCTCATTAAGGTAAGATCTTTAGCAGCCTTGGTTTCCCTCCCTGTTTTGCTTGCTGTGTCACCTCGGTAGCTGCTGTGTTTAGGCCTGCATCGATCCTTGTTTAGGTCTGCATTTGGACAGCGTTTAGGTCTGCATTTAGGCTTCTTGGCTGATGTGTTTCACGTGGTTACTAGCTGTCTTTGACCCTTGAATAACCTGCCCTATATAAGGAGTCTCAAGCTGTCTTGGATCCTTGGTTTGTTGGTTGAGTGAAAACACTTGGGGTTTGGTTATTCTGTTTTGGTCACTCTTTGAGAGCACATTCGTGTGTAGTTTCTCTTCTCTCTTCTCTTCCCCTTCCATGTCTTCTGGTTGCCCTATATGTGCATAATAGACATGGATTTCTAAAGCATAAAAACTGTTTTCAAAACTCATATGCATTTGTGCATTGTGCATTCCATTGAGATAAAGTGTGGAGATGCCCAACCCAAGAAGTTGATCAAGAAGATTTAACTTACGTGTAGTTAAGATCTGAGTTGATACTTCTGTAAATTTCCAAAGTGTAAGCACATAGATTAAGGTAGTGTAGCTCTGTTTGTACTGGTGGGTAGACTAGTCAGGATAGCATACGGGTTATGTATCCCAGAGTGCCAGAAACTTGTAATTGTGTGTGTTACAAAGTAGTGGAAAGGTTTGTCCCTCAAGAGTTAGGGGCATGCAGTTTTTGATCCTGGTTGTAGGATTTCTGCGTTATTAAAAACATCTTGTGTCACTTTACTTACTGTTCTACATTTCAGTAATCGTTTCTGTGCTTCGGGATAGATTTCTCTCTTACTATCCGGAGAACAGTTTGAACAAAAAAGTGGTAAAGGCCTATTCACCCCCCATCTAGGACCTTTAGTCACCCAATTAAGAAAAAATCCGACAGTGACAAAAGACTTACCTGAACACCCCAGTCAAAGTAGTACCCGAAGAGTAAGCCCAAAGGTACCCCAACTACATAGTAACACGCTATGTTGACATAAGCTACAAGAGCTTGCCATCCTGCTCCGATTGCAACTCCAGAGAGTACTGGTTGAATGTTGTTGATCACAATGCAGGTTGCCAGCAGAGGTGTGAGTTGCACCACCAGCTCCTGGACCTCTGTATCACTTGAAAACAAAGTGGGGTACTGATCTCGGCTGAGGATGAGGATGAGCGAGAGGAGCACACCGATGAAAAAGGAAGTTATTACAGCCACTACTAGCGAGAATTTTGCTGTTCTCGGGTGTCCTCCTCCTAGTTCATTCGACACTCTCACACTGCATAGTATTAAATTTCAGTTCCGGATTTGAACATGTTTGTATTCGATCAGTGATTGGGAAGTTCACATATGATACTGCTTTCAATATGACTGACCTTATTGCTGCATTCATGCCAAAGGACATCATTACTGTCCACCCCAATATGTTCATGCTGCAAAATTGAACAGAGCATATATCCATTATTACTCAATCACCGGACCGTGCCTCTTAAAAGTATTGAAGCTGAAAGAAGAGTGTACTTATTACCATATGGATAAACCATCCACAGAGACTTCTGCATTCTTGAGATATCCAGCAAAGAGGATCAATGCCATAAAGTACCACACTTCCAAGCTGCACAAACAGTTGAGAGTAAACATATTACCATTCAGTTTATTGTCTTCGATCTGCTAAATAGGAATAGGTTGTCAGTGATCTTCACCATAAGGTGGTTTTTAAGTAGGTTCTTCTTTGTTGTTTGTAAAAGTCTATCCAGAAATTCATCAAATTAGACAATCATAGTTCTAACAAAATAGCTAGATAACTAAATCTAGTCCACATAACACTATTTTCTCTTCTTCGATCTCTTTTGTTTATCTGGCTAGGAACAAAAGAATTACGTATCGCTAACACAAATTGCTCAACTTAGACAGGTAGATCTATTCGTATCATTTCTACGTACGTGGACATATCCTGTTCGCAATTCTCGTCCTCATATGACTTCCTCTGAACACTAAAACACAGGTTGCCGCAGCTACTATAGTTAGCTGGGATGGCCATTTGCGGCATGCAGTCAATGCATGCATCACTCAAGATTACAACTAGCTAGAAAGAAAACGTCAGAATTAGTGGCGATGGACCATGCATGGACCCGTACGTCTTGTATTTTAGGTATAACAATATAACACAAGCCAGGCAAATCTCCAAATTCCATAAGGAATGTTAACATATAAATGTCATAACTTTAACATATATGTACGAGAATTATTATGTAGATTATAATTCATACTAGGCCGAAGAAGAAAAAGGGAATCTATCTAGCTATTATGGAGGATATATATTCTACAGTATCACAAGAACAATTGGCTTTCTTGCTTTGACTGTTGGTTGCAAGTGTTTTCAGTGGACATGAGAGTGCGTATCTTTATGTATAAGCTACCAGAATACCATACTTGCCTGGACAAGATTGCATTAAATTTATTGGGTGGAGGGGATTGATTGATCATAGACTTACCAGAGCATGACTGCTGAAGAAAGAGACAACTTAACAAACCCCCATAGGCCATGGAAGGCCTTCCAAGAGAAGCCAGTCCAAGCCCGTCCACAAGTCCCCGATATACTATAAACAAACTGCGCCACCACAATGACCCACCACGACGCGTCCAGCACCACCGCGGCCCCCACCAGTCCCCACCCGAGTTTCAGCATGAAAAGCCAGCTGAACACCGTGTGCAGTATCAGCACCACCGCCATCACCATCATCTTGCTCTGCGCCTGCAGGAACTTGGCCAGAGGACACGCCATGGCGTACGCGAACAGCTGAGGGATCATGTAGATGGCGAACACCCCCGCCGCCTTGCTTATCTCCGCCGTCTGCCCTATTCCGTACAGAATCTGCTGCGCGAATATGTACAGAAAGCACAGCACTACGCCGGTGGCGTTGAGAATGACCCACGACCTCTGCATGTAGATTCCCAACATGTCGAGTTGCCCTGCCCCGAAGGCTTGGCCGCACAGCGTCTCTAGGGCACTCCCCATCCCTAGCTTCATGAACAAACATAGTCAAGGTTAGCCTCATGTGATCCTTTATGATCCATGTTAGTTCATCGCTGTTACTAGTATTAGGGTACGACGTCTCTCATTTAGTGACGTATGCTTTAATGATATGCATTATGTGTTGTCAGACTATGAATGTGTTACCTAACTAGAATATCTAGCTATTTTTTGCTTTGAATACATTCATTTCTCATATTGGTAATAAATGTAGGTGATCGAGTAATTGATTAATTAGTACCAAAGCTCCGAAGCAGAAGCCAGCGATGACGGAGTTCTCGACGGAGACGGCAGCGAGGTCGAGAGTGCCGACCTGGCCAGCGAAGACTTGAGTGACGGCGCCGAGAGAATACTGGCATAGGGAAGTGAATATGGCGGGGCCGGCGAGGTACCATAGCTTCTTGGACTCTCGGTTGAATTCTCAGAAGAAGTCACGGACGCCATTAATGGGAGGGATGTCGTCGGAGTCGGGGTTGAAGACGGCGCTGCTGGAGATGACGGAAGGGTTGTTTAGGGATGCAGGGAAGGACTCGAGGTGTTCATGCACTTGATGATGATGATGAAGTTGTGGAACCTCGTTTCTAGGCGATAGAAGTGGCTGCTTGTTATCCGCCATATGATCGATGCTCGTGTTGGTTTGTTTAAGTGGAAATGGATTGGCATGTATTCGGCATCGGTCAAGACTGAGACATACTTATATATATGCTCAGTGGCTCAGCGGCCCAATTTGGATTTTTATTGAATAGGTATAAATGAGAAAAATAAAGCAAAAAAATTGTGGCTATAAAGAAGAAGAAAAATATGGTAACCAACAAAGTAACTGATCGAACAATTTAGAGTTGAGTGAATCGAATATAGACTAACAGGTCAAATAGTACGGACAAACATATAGGTGACAACAGTACCGATTGATCATAGAAGAAAAATTAATTAAATTATGGTTCATTTAATTCTGATTAAGCTTTCGTCCTATTAAAATGAAAAGAAGTTAGATTGTAAAAAAATAGGTGTAAATTTCACTCTCCTTAAGAAATCATCATGGCAAGTTTGGAAGATATATACTAACCCGGAAATCTGCATATCACATGTAGTAGGAGTTGTGTTCGATTCATAACAATAATCGGATTCAGCACACTAGATGTCTACAGTTAATATATAGAATCTATTCTGCATATCAAATTCAGAATAAGAACTTGTACGTGTTCGATCAATTGTTCATGTCTATAGAATGCAACTTAATTTGAGACTGATCGACGGGTATGACTGGAGGTAAAGATGCATGCCGGATCAAGTATATATTAGGCTCAGAGGAGAGAGCAATTCTTGTACGTGTTCTTCCTTTTATTACTCTCAATCTAAGAACAGAGCCGTTTTTAACGCATGGTACTGTTTGAACTATAAAATAATATTTTATTAGGAGGATTCCTGCATCCCTTTAATAAGCCTAATTTAGGAAAAAAATCAGGATTATCTTGTTGTATAACTTGCTGAGCAAGCAAGGAAGAATGAAATCTAGCGAATCTGATATTCATAATCCTTAGGATTCTGATTTCTTACTATATATTTTCAGCTAGAGCAATCACTATAAACTGAGGCTTCATGGCCAAATCAAAAGCACTTCGACAGTCACACAATTTGCCCTCGGCAAACACAACTATTCTTGTGAGAGAACCGGTGATGACATATCCAGAATTCTCACCCGAGAGAGCGTGAAGCCCCGACCCGAAGCGGATCAGAACCCCAAGATCGTCAAGCTCGTCGTTAAGAACTGGTAACATAATATGCAGTTAAGTTTATGTTTGGTTTGATGTGTTCATGTTGAAACAAACTTGCTGGATATATTATTGAAGATTAAAACTGATTTTACAGCTAAGTCTCCCAAGTCTAAAACTATGGTTTAGGGAATGATAAACCGATGACAACTGATTCAGGGGGCAGTTCTTCGATAGGTCGGCCGCACCTGTAGGGCACCGATCAGGGGCTTTGCAGAGGGCTGTGTGGGATAGGATTTTTGACATGGCATAACCTTACTGGCTGCCCTACAAGTGAGGCAGCCTCACTGAAGAGCTGGTCCTGATTCAGCAGAGGGAGAGAGATAGAGATAGATAGATAGATAGAGTGTAGGGAAACTTGGTTAAAACGAGATGATGTTGGAAAAATGACCAAACATAATGAGCATAAGGTCAGTACAAAGATAACAGTGGTTTCCTATGCCTAGTAGACTAGTCACACAGCGTTACAAATGCTTTTTCTTAGCTTCAAAATCATGCATCATTTGATGCCAATATGAAGACGGGGATAGGTCATGTGCCTCTTGGCTTCAAAGATTAGATCCTAACACTTGAAACAAGATTTGTATCTGCGCCGCCTCATATTTTTTGATGAAAAATATGACTACTTTCTTCTTCATAAACTCGTAATTAGTTGACGCCTATCACCCGAAGATGATGTTGTTCAATCATTCTAGATACCACTTTCTATGACGACGTAGTTGCGACAATGTTCTCCTTGTCATTGGGTTTGTCCGATTGGCCTCCCCATTTCCTTATCCTGTCTTCAGCTATGGAAGACTGCATTTCATTGTAAATGTCTCACTTTAGTTACTTTGTAATCTGTATTCTTCAATATAGCTAGGTTGATGAAACTTAGAAACATTCTTGTGACTTGTACAACAAGCACTTGAAATGGAAATGATGCTCAAATCGTTCACAATATATACCTCTTTGTTCCAGTTGGTTCTATAAACCATGGTGAAAAGAACCCCAGTTTGGATGAGTGTCCCGATCAGCATTCCACACCAAATACCCTGCAATATGATTCGATGCTTAGACAACTACAAAACTTTTATCCTCACATGGCATGTGGAAATAAGTCGCCAAAGGCCCAGAGCTAAAGAGAGCGATATAAACTTACCTCAACACCCCAATCAAAATAGTACCCGAAGAGTAACCCCAAGGGTACCCCAACGACATAGTAACATGCTATATTAACATAAGCCACATAAGCTTGCCATCCAGCTCCGATTGCAACGCCAGAGAGTACAGGCTGAATGTTGTTGACAATAATGCAGAATGCAAGCAAAGGCGTGAGCTGCTTCACGAGGGCTTGGACTTCCGTATCACTTGAAAACATGGCCGGATATAAGTTTCGGGTGACGATGAGAACGAGTGAGAGGAGCACACCGATAATAAAGGAAGTTATTACAGCCACCACTAGTGAGAACTTTGCTGTTCTCGGGTGTCCGCCTCCTAGTTCATTCGACACCCTCACACTGCAAAAATTGAAATTTCAGGTCCAGATTGATATGATAAAGTTTGTAAGTAGCAACTTTGGGAAGCTTAGAAGTGATATTAATTGGCTGACCTTATTGCTGCATTCATGCCAAGAGATACCATGACTGTCCATCCCAATATGTTCATGCTGCAAATTCAACAGGGCACGTGCCCAAGTGTTACTCAACTATATCCATGGTTATTCTTGACGTGCCTCTTAATTGTTATACCAATACATAGAGAAGTGAATGAGAAGAGAACTCACCATATGGAAAGGCCATCTACAGAAACTTCTGCATTTTTTAGGTATCCCGCAAACAGAATCAATGCCATAAAGTACCATATTTCCAAACTGAAATTCAACAATAGAAATATCAAAAGTTTGTTCGATATACTATTATCTACTGAAATATCGATGTCATAGAGTACCATATTTCATACCAAGTATCGAACGCTTGACGTATAGCTAGAATGTTTAATCTAGAATATATTACCAACATGTCGCATTTTCAAGACCTTCGATAGATTTCTTCAGAATAAATAAGTCATATTTATCACATTGTTTTTAAAAAAACTAGCTTGTTATGAAATACTAAACAAGTTGCTGTGTGCAATCTACACCACTGAATCCGAAATAACAAGAAATGTCAATGTAACCTAGCTAACAATCTCAAAGACTTGTGGACGAACACAATTGAACAGAATGTACGTAGCCCAAAATAGACAAATTAATTCAAGGCAAACTCTTCATAAGTTCATATATGAGGATATATGCATGTTTCTTTTAATTTGCACAAGACTCGTATTTGGCTAGCCTTGACCGGCAGTTGGGAAATTATATGCACCGGAGGTACTTATTAATACACTTCCTTTTCCCACAATAATATCAAGAGTACATCTTTCGAATAGATATTGAGAAGAAGACTTCAAGGCGTTCAATATTGACATTTGACAAATGCAAATGCTGAACCTTTGAGCTAGAAGAATCTGAAGATGAACTACTAATTATCGCTTACGTACTATAATTCTAAAATTAAGAATGACGAAGAAAAATTACTATTCATATACGTACTGATATACATCTACGTATAAGTGGTTAATTTGAAAAGTGTTTGTGTATGGAATATGGAGTATGGAATTACCAGAGCATGACTGCTGAAGCAAGAGACAACTTAACAAATTCCCAAAGATGGTGAAAGGCCTTCCAGGAGAAGCCAGTCCACGCACGACCACAGGTCCCGGAGACAATATAACCCAGCTGCGCCAACACTATGATCCACCACGATAAGTTCAGCACCACCGCGGCGCCCACCAGTCCCCACTCGAGCTTCAGCATCAGAAGCCAGCTGAACACCGTGTGGAAAACCAGTGTCGCCGCCGCGATCACCGCCATCACCATGATCTTGCTCTGCGACTGCAGGAACTTCTGTATCGGAAAGTTGAAGGCGTACGCGAACAGCTGAGGGATCATATAGATCGCGAACACTCCCGCCGCCTTGGATATATCTGCCGTCTGCCCTATTCCGTACAGAATCTGCTGAGCAAATATATAGAGGAAACATAACGGTATTGCAGTTGCGTTGAGGATGACCCACGACCTCTGAATGTAGATTCCCAACATGTCCGGCTGTCCGGCCCCGAATGCTTGCCCGCATAGCGTCTCGAGCGCACTCCCCATTCCAAGCTTCAATCACCATGCATGTTACAGGTCGAATTAGTACTATAACATATGTTCGAAACAGTGTGACATGTTATGTTGTCAAATAGTCTGGGTTACGAAGTAGAAGACGTTATTCAAGATAGATAAAACGGAAATACCAAAATGCCGAAGGAGAATCCGGCAATGACTGAGTTTTCGATGGAGACGGCGGCGAGATCGACAGTGCCAACTTGGCCGGCGAAGATTTGGGTGACGGCGCCGAGAGAGTACTGACATATGGAAGTGAACATGGCGGGACCTGCAAGGTACCATAGCTTCTTGGACTCTCGGTTGAACTCTCGGAAGAAGTCTCGGACGCTTTTGATAGGGGGGATGTCATCGGAGTCGGGATTGAAGGTGGCGCTGCTGGAAATGATGGACGGGTGTGGAGGGTCAGGTAGGGACTCGAGGTGTTCGTGTGGCTGATGTTGGGGAGGTGGAACCACTTCGTCTCTGGACGAGAGAAGTGGTTGCCTAGAATCCGCCATTGAGTTGATTTTAACTTTCAGGGGTGGGTGATTGTTAGGTCAAGTGTAATGAAAGGATGGGCACTTGTATTGGCAGAGATCAATAAATATATGGTAAGTGAACTGCGATCATGGGCACTCGCGGTCCAATTTGAAATTCATTTAAAAAAGAAGAAGAAAAAAAAGCATATATTCTGCGGTGATAGCCGCGAAGCAAACTCATATTCACCTTATCGAAAAAAAACTCGGTATAAATTCATGTGGAGTGAAATACACAACAACATGTCAATCTCCTTATGCATGTTTGACACTTTGACTAATGGCTACTAGAAAAACAGGCACGATTAAATAAATTAAAATAATTATCTTTGAAAATTATTATTAATCCAAGTTAATAGGAGGAAATTATTCAAATTTCGGAAGGGAAAAAGGTAATTACTGGGGAGGAGTTATATCAAATAGAGTAAAGATAGGTCTTTAGAGTAAAATTAGGAGAAAATTAAGAATTGTGTTTTTTTTAACTTCTTATTTAATTTGTTAATGACTGTAATATATATATCCTCCAAATATAAACCACAACCTAATTTTTTTAGGCTGTGTTTGAATGGAGACGTTTTGAATTTCGTAGTGAATCTTAAATGATGAGAATTATAATTTTACTACTTAGATTTTCAGTAAATCAGTTAATTTTCTTTGTGTTTGGATAGTCACATAACTTTTTAAAATGATGTTATCGAGATATGATAATATAGTGATATATTATTCAAAGTGAAAGAAAGGTGTGTGGAGATTAAAACTCAAAATGGGCAAAATTGAAAATTAATACAAAAATATATAATGGAAGGTGTAAATAACATTTTAGGAGGTGTAAATAGACGCAGCCTAATAATAATTAATTTTCAAAGATAAAAATGCAAATGCATTATTGAAATAAAAATAAAACACAGAAAAATCTCTCCCAACTTTTTATCTTCTTCTCACTGTCCCAACTAAAAAAAATCAGAAAAGTTTATACACGTAGAATATGTCATTTTACAATAGTTAATAAGTTTTAGTACCATTGAATCATTGACATTTAAGAGTTGTCGGACACGACTAATAACGGACATATTGTCTACGTATACGATTGAGAATAATCAATAGTGCTTGTATCTAGCTATCACTAATTAATGTTGCTAAGAAACATGAGACCGAAGTAGAAAAAGAGAAAGAGACGGGAGTTATTTTTGCATATCAAATCGATCAACTTGAGTTATGGGGTCAGGATATTGAAGGTGCTGCTGTGAGAGTTTAATCTATTGAGCCAAACTAGTTAATTGATATTTGAGAAAAGATTTGTTTTTGATTACTGTTTTTTGAGAAAAGTTAGATGCACATTTTATGCGACAAACCACCTGAATATAGTTTACTATAGAGTGTTAGTTGTATTTTACTTGTTGATATCCAACCTTCAGGTCTCATTTTTTGTAATATGAAGCTAACATGACAGATACCGTACATATATACATATACATTGGATGTCATTGAGCCAAACTAGTTGATATTTGAGAAGAGATTTGTTTTCGATTACTGTTTTTTAGAAAAGTTAGATGCACATTTTATGCGACAAACCACCTGAATATAGTATACTATAAAGTGTTCGTTGTATTTTACTTGCTGATATCCAACCTTCAGGTCTCATTTTTGTAATATGAAGCTAACATTACAGATACCGTACATATATACATATACATTGGATGTCATTGAGCCAAACTAGTTGATATTTGAGAAAAGATTTGTTTTTGATTACTGTTTTTTGAGAAAAGTTAGATGCACATTTTATGCGACAATCCACCTGAATATAGTATACTATAAAGTGTTCGTTGTATTTTACTTGCTGATATCCAACCTTCAGGTCTCATTTTTGTAATATGAAGCTAACATGACAGATACCATACATATATACATAAACATTGGATGTCATTGAGTGTGTGTGCCTAGCTAGCCGTGTTCTTATTTATGAAACCAGATTACATATACCCTAAGACCTAAGTGGCTAAGCTCCACTGGCGAGTCAGGTGTTGGCTTCCTGGGGATTAAGCCTACGTAAGATTTCAGAAAGGAAAAAAAATCATACTTCACTTTGAACAAAAAAAAATCTCGCAATAATTTTTTTCGTTTTTATGTCTCTCTTTATTACACATCATATTTTTCATGGTGCCGTTTTTTCAAAGTTATCGTCTATTTGCTCTTCCTTAACAAAATTGCATAAGATTTTATGCAAACTCAAGGATTCAATATATACTTGTATAAGGCATTTATTTTTTGTTTAGACTATATTTTTAGTGTTTGTTCGGCTTACTCTAGCCTTCTAAGTTTAAAATTTAAAATTTTAGTGAGTTGTAGTTTGTAAGACTATGTCTTTTTTCTCAATTAATTATGTTAAATTTTAACCATCATACAAATCTATTTAAAAAAATAGTACATTTCTCAGTCATAAGTGATCCAAGTAATATTTTGATCCTGACTCCGCCACTGCTAAGCTCCTAATTAACTATATATATAAGTACACAACGTCCCTAGTTTTTATCTGAATATAGAACAGCCAGCTCGTTAAGTTGATAATTTCTTTGTGACCTTTTTATCCAGCTCGTTAAGCATTCACAATTAATACACCGCGAAAATTAGCTTCCATGTATGCAAATACATGTATAAGTGATCGATGGTGTACCAAATGGCCCCAGAAAATCTGCACCTGCTATTGTCATCCAGGCCTCTCTGTTTGGTTTGGTATACCTTCCATTCTCGTTTCAATTTAGAGAATAAACAGAAGACGTTTCTTTACTACCAAATGATAATGATATATATATTTTAGAGATCATGGACGACTGTGGACTGTATGTAAATCTACTTGAGGAAAACTGACGTACTGAACTGAACAGAAGAATCCAAAACCGGACAGTAATTGTATTCGAAGGATCCACTATGAGAAGCATATGAAGAACGTCCAAGAGGGATATGACTTAATTATATGAGCTAGCTAGTAGTGTTAGTGTACTTTATGTATGGGGCGAGGATGCTTCTAACTCCCAAGTAGGGTTCTAATATCTCTTTGTTCGTTTTGTTGTAATCTGATAGGTAATTGATTTTTACGACCAAAACCAATCGATAATGGTCTGGAATGACACGAGTTACACGCTAGTCAGGCTAGTGTATATTTTTCAAATGAAGAATTCTATCTCCCCGCAACATTAACATAATCTTACATGTATAGTATTTTTCCAAGTCTCCATAGAAAACAGCATCCAGAAATAGATTTTGTTTTATTAAACAGAAGAAGCTAGCGGTGAAATTAAACCTGTACCACACGGCCCTATATCATAGTTGGGTGAGGTTCAGAGATTGCCACTGATGCAGGCCTTGTTATTGGTATTGTTTTTCTGGTAGACACCTTGTTATTGGATTGGTACATGGCACAGCTCAAACTCGTGTTTTAAATCAAATAAAATTATTTTCAAACAAACAACTATTGTATTAACTATGTTGATCACGTTGAATGCATGGAGCGAGGATTATACAGGTCAGAAGATCGAAAATGTTGTCCGTCTTTTTTTGACCAAGAAAATAAAAATAAAAAAATCATGAAGCTAGCTTATAAAGATAAGATAAGCCATGACATGATCGACGAACAAGATCAAGTAGAGATATAATAATACATAAATCCTTATATCACTACTGGAGGAGAGCTTTGGAGCGACGAAGTTAAGTTTTTTCGTCGTCCAAGAATGGAATGGTTGCCTCAGATATTAGTTACGTCGCTTCAACTAATTGAAGCGACGAATATTGATCTTGGTCGCTTCAATTAGATGAGACGACCACTTTTTACATTCGAAGTGACGAAGATTTTTTTGGTCGCCTCGAAGAAAATTGGGGCGACGAAGATTGATCAATCTTCGTCGCCTCGTTTTTGAATAATAAAAAGGCAACAACATACAATACAATACTATAATATAGAATGAATGGTCTTCTATACACAATTCTATAGTATATAAGATAGACTTTACAAGATTAACAATAACATATTGACGTGGCGTAAGGCTATGGTTGAGGTGATCTACCTTAAGTATTTGTCTACAATTAGTTAAAAAAAATTATAATTTTTTGAACTAGATATTACAACATTTTGAACAAAATTACAACCATTTTTTTTTATCATTTACAAACAATTAAACTAAAAATACAACATTGACAACGATTTATTCTCAAATTTGTAAAAATGTGCTAATTGGAATATTTACAAAAGTTTGAACGAAATTACTAAAAAGTCATCTCATTTTATAATTTTTCATATTTCCAATTTTGTTTGGTTCCTTAAATCTTGGTATCTTAAAAATGGGAACCGGAACCAAAAATTAAACTTGAAACCAAACCATTAATATTACTTTAAAAATCCAAAAAACCAACCAAACCTAGAGGTTCCGGATTAATTCGGTCCGGTTCTCCGGCTCTTCGTGGAACTTGTCACAGCCCTACTAAACCCTAATCATCTTAGAAAGTCTAATTAAGAACCCTAGTCGTAATTGATCATCATGCTGATCCAAGGTACATCACAGGCATAGTAATGGAGCTGATTATCACTACTGCCCGTACATTATACATTATACATTATGTAAAAATTATAGAGGTGGGTTCCAATATTACTATGAATATTGTTTAAAGCGTACATTATACATTATGTAAAAATTATTGATATTTACTTTAAACTTTACATTATACATTATGTATTTGAGAAATTAATAGATATTTTATGAATTTCTAAAAATAACACAAAATGAGACGACGAAGATATCAATCTTCGTCGCTTAAATATATCCAGGCGACCAAGTTTGGATACCAATATTCGTCGCTTCGATTAGGGTTTAGGGTCTATGAGGCGACCAAGTTTGGATCCCCAAGGTAACCCTGTGAATGCAAACTTGGTCGCCTCAGTACAATGGAGCGACAAAGATTGAAAATTGGTCGCTTCAGTATATTGGAGCGACGAAAATTGAAACTTGGTCGCTTCAGTATATTGGAGCGACGAAGATTGAAACTTGGTCGCTTCATTATATTGGAGCGACGAAGATTGAAAGTTGGTCACTTCAGAAATTCAAGGCGACGTAGATGGAAAACTTAGTCACATGAATATGGAAGCGACGAAGGCCTCAATCTTCGTCGCCTCATATTGATTAAATACCCACAGTTGCTCGATTCTGCTTTCTTCTTCATTCTTCTTCACCTTCTTTCTTCTTCTTTCTTCTTCACCTTCATTTCTCTCCGGAAAGTGCAAAACTCCCAAATCTATTCTTAAAACTGCAAAACCCTCTTCTCCACCTCTCTCTCTAAACCCTAAAGCTCCTCCTCTCCCCTAAATCCCCTAAATCCCCCACCCCCTAAATCCCTAACTTCCCCAAAACCCTAAATCCCCAAATCGGGTTTCTTCCCGAATCCACCGGTCTCAAGGTATGCCTCTCTCTCTCTCTCATACATAAGTCTCTCTCTTGCTCGTTCTTGGCTCTGCATTGTTTTTAAACTTGTCCATCATGCTCAGACGAGAAAATGAAAACGGAACTCTTGGCTTTCCATGCAAATTTTTTTTTTCCTCTTTGCTCGTTTTTGTGCTAGCTTGTATAGAGTTGTTCTTATATATATAATATATATGCTTGTTCATTTTCTGTGATCTTGTTTTAGTCTCTTCGTAGCTCGTTTTGTTGTTACCGTGACCGTAATTTGTTTGGGTTTTGTTAAGATTTTACATGCTAGCTTCTTTCTATATATGTTTCATGCTCGACTCCTTGTTCGAGACGCCGAAAGAGTATAAATTTATGGTTAAATTTTGCGTCTTTGTGATGGCCTATGTTTATATAGATGAAATTTTACTACTTTTGCTACCGATTGCTTTTGGTTGTGGTTAAAATGACTTAAATCTGGTAGATTTGTTTGTTAAAACTGTTGTTCTGTTCTTGGTGTAGTTATGGACCATGGTTTGTGAGATGGATACTAAGAAGTTTGAGACCTTTTCCTGTTTTTGAATTAGTACAGTTACAATTCAACCTTTACGTTGTACATTTTACTGAATTGCAAGATACTCATATGAGTCATAACTCATAAGTAAGTATGGTTACAAGAAAATAATTAAACCTTTACGTTGTACATTTTACTGACGGTTAGTCGGGATACAATAGGGGTCCTCAGCTATACTGTACTCCTCATTTATAGAGACTAACTCCAAGCTTACTGGTTGACACTTAACATCCGCTCAAGTATGTTGTCACTTGGTATATAGCCGATTGAATGTCTAGTTTTGTTTTTACAGAATGGCTCCCGGAGCTACAAGTCAACAAAAGAGAAAAGCGGCTATCCAGCGTCGTGAAGCGGCGGCGGCGGCAGCTGCGGAGGCAGCGGTGTGGCAACCTTGGAGCAGCGGTGAGGGGCCTTCCGGGTCGAGCTGCCCCACGGGACAATCTGGGACCCGGACGATACATCATTTGGAGGGTTTAACTCCCGCCCCATACCTTGAGGACTGGATTCCACCAGTGGATGACAGCGACGCCACTACGGCCTCAGAGCGCCCTCCCGCCTTCAGTATCCGATGCAAGAAGACCAAACTCCCCGACATGGCAACCGGAAACCCGACGACGATACAGCGCGGGGTCGTTGTCGGGACGAAGACTGAGTACCTCGTACGGATGAACAACAATAGGCGACTACAAGTGCCTTACTCTACGAGGCATCGGGGGCCTGCGACGAGGGAGTTTAGAAGTCTGCTTACCAGAGACATTGGTAGCATTATACGCAGAAAAGTTCCAATGCTTGCGCCTAACTTTTTGGGACTTAGCCAGCAGCACCGCGATATCGTCAATACAAGTATTGAGGTATACTTACTGCGCTTAGCTTACTTTGTTACTTTACAGTTTATGTAAATATAACTTTTACATAACGGATTTTATATGTTTTGTGCTAGATGAACTATGACATCCCGGCGACCGATGTGGAGATGTGGAACTTTATCAATGCGACGGCACAAACAATCTACAAGGATTGCAAGCATGATTGCCATCAGCATTATCTCCAGGTCAGCATTATCTCCTAGGGAGGGAAGAGGAATGAGCGTGGTTAAAAGGCCACTTCGAAGACCCTGCTTACGTGGTAAGCTTCATAAACTATTTATTCAGTTTTGGTAGCCAACGATTTAAAAATATACATGTTTATCTATTCTTATTTTAAATGATTATTTTGTGTGGCAGAGATTGTGCGAACGGAATCGAGGAAACCGAAACAAGAACAAGGAGCAGCAGCTCAACCACCATTCGGGATTCCTCGCCCTCTCATACTGAAGCGAGGTGTTGGAGAAGGAGGGTCATAGAGCGCCGGCCGTCCAGACTTGGATTGACGTATACCAGCCAGACAAGAATGCGGCTGAGAAAGTGGTAAGCGAAAATATGTTACGTTACGTTATTACAATTATTTTTGTTTACCATTCAGTAAAATTATTTATTTAATATATTTTATTTGAGCAGGCGGCAGTGAAGCGAAGACTCGACGAAGTCTTGTCCCAACAAGATAGTGCAACGGGTGACACTGACGGCGATGCGGTTTTCCGAGACCATCATCTTCCTCTTGATACACAAATAAATATCATAGAGGAAGAGGTGGGTTCAAGGCCCGTGACCTCTATAAGAGGTAATACTATAAAATCTGTTTGTTGATTGCCCTCGATTTACGTTTTGCTCCATTTTTGTGTACTATTCAAACATATTTATTTGTTCTTGTTCGACGTGACATGGGTGGGGCGCGCTCTCACACGCGACCCCAAACCGAGAGGAGGGGTCCGACTAGAGGAAACCCAATCCCTGAAAAGGGAGGTCGCTGAAGCCAGAGAGGAGGCGCGCAGATCGAGTGAGGAGGCGCGTAGATCGAGTGAGGCGGCGCGTAAAGCCAGAGAGGATTATAATGACGTCGCCCAAAGGGTCCAACAAATGGAGGCCTTAATGCGCTCATTCCAAGCTCAAGCTCCTCCACCACCTCCTGGAACGTAATCGAGCTGCATCGCCGTCCCCGAGCATGAGTCTACTGTGAGAATCGAACAATAGTATCTAGGCTTTGTATAAACTGTGTACGTTTTGATTTGTGGCATATTTTTCTATATAACTTGATTTGTGGTTGAATGAGTTCTTGTGCTTTTAAATTGTGATACGTCGTGACTTGGTACGTTAATATTTAATTTTTATTATTTTTTTCTATTTGACTCAATGAGGCGACGAAGATTGGTCAATCTTCGTCGCCTCAATTTATATTGAAGCGACGAAGTTTGACCAATCTTCGTCGCCTCATTGAGTCAAATAGAAAAAATAAATAAAAATTAAAAACATTGAAGCGACGAAGATTGACCAATCTTCGTCGCCTCAATTTATATTGAAGCGACGAAGATTGGTCAATCTTCGTCGCCCCATTTTAAACTGAAGCGACAACACCTATATCTTCGCGGTGAAAAATCGAAGCGACGAACAATATTTTTTTCGCTTCAAATAAAATAAAGCGAAAAAGTTTTTCAATCTTCGTCCCCCCAATGGTGAAGGGATGAATCTCAAGCGACGTGACGAGGCAACGAAGTTTTGGTCACATAAAATCGAGGCGACGAGAAAATAATCCAAGGCGACCATGAAGCTTCGTCACCTCAAATCTCTTCCCCAATAGTGTATATATACAATATACACACGCATGGACTGCTGGATACTCGGAATATTATACATATAATTTGTTAGTAACTAAGAACCGTCCATCACCAGAAGAGCTGCAGATCAACAAGCTAAAGTGACTGATCAACATCGATCACTCAATTAATTACCAACATGCATCATTGCATTCATTAATTTACACATCACAAATTTCAGGGCACAACTGCACGATGGAGATGAAGATATACATGGCTAGCCAGGGGCTGAGCTTTTCTCATTAATCTCTGAAATTGCCAAAACCGTACAGGATCGATCAGGTATATATTCAGGTAGCTAGAATAGAAACTGATCGAGTTGGCCAGTAGATCTAGCGGCAAGTTTGATATTTATCCATCAGATTGTCAAGTCGATTACAAAGTAGCTGAGCCATCTAGCTAAAATACAAAATATAAAACAAAAATTGTGTAACTAGAGATAGAAGTCATAGAAGAAGCTTCGTAAGGTCTCCATCATTAGAGATGTCCTATCTCAGTCGGAAGCTAGCTAAGTAGCTAGATATATAATATACAAACACAGGAGTGGCAAGACAATTAAACCTTAGAAGTGTACTCAACTACCATTCGGAATGTCAACCTATATATAGCTATGAATATTGCAGTCATCAACCGTACTGTAGTTACCTGGAGAATTGAATGGCAGTTGACAACTATTAATTAGTCTCATACTTCAGTCAGCTTCAACGCAAAAGATCCAGCAGATCGAGGATCGAATCAGAAAGCCAAAATAAAGACGTATCAAAATGCAGGCCTCAAGAAGTCCTCGATCGACCAACCATGCATGCAAATGTGCTTTGTGGTGTGGTGGCCTGGACGATTAATTAACTAATCAAGGGCAGGCTTTCTGGTGAAATTAAGAACCATGCACGTCTTTGTTTGATTGCTTTCTCTTCTAATTTAATGGTGTCTGCAGCCTCGATCATGTTGGCATATATGATATATGATATGTAAGCACGAACCATATGCTATTTAATTTTTCAAAAGTGGAAGGTGGAGTGTCTCTTAATGTAAGCTAGCCATTGAATGGCTCTTTCTGCGTGTCCGTTAACTCTTCTTCAGCATCAATCTTCATTTAAGTTCCCATGCATTGCTGGCATGCACATCAGTCATTACGTACTGGGCACTTATACATTGCGACGAAGACAGGGGCGGCCCTGGGTCGTGCGGGTGGTGCGGCCGCACAGACATCCGATTTCTGGGGCTCAAAATTTAATTTTTCATTATTTAGGTATCCAATAAATAAATAAAAAAGCCCATATGTGAATTACTACAGCTGTTGCCCAGTTGGCTATTTTATCCTCATTTCCTCTCTTTTTCCTGAAAATGTTCTCCTCGTTTCCTTTCTCTCTCTTTTTTCTTGCAACTTTTCTCCTTGATTTGTAACTTAGTACATGTTCTATATATAATGTATAATATGGTCAATTATACGTACATAATCTACAGATTTGTGATTTATTTGATTAACTATTTAAATTGAATTTCAATAATAAAAAACATAAATTAGATGAAAACGTAACAATAAAAAAATAATTAGGGTCACATTTTTAAAATTCGCACAAGACCTCTATCAACTCAGGGCCCCCTGATCAGGGGCGGAGCCAGCCACCGGCTCCCTTGAGTTCGAGCCTTGGTAAAGTTTTCAGGTAGAAAAAAATAATTATATTTTGACCTCTAAAACAAAAAATTATATATGTATATATTTATACGTTGAGTTTTTGGTACCAAATCAAGTCTCGCTCTTTATTTCAACCAAAGCTATCAAGGATGTGATGCCATGTCATACACGTAATTTTTTATTTTAGAAACTACTTCATGTGAGAATTTCTTTTCTCTTCCATTAATGCACTTTACCTCTTCGTGTCACCGCTCTCATACAGTGACCACCTATTTGTTATTCCTCACTAAAAAATTACATGGATTATTTGCAAACTTAAGGATTTAGTACTTATACAAAATATCTATCTTTGACTTTGATCATGTTTTTTGTGTTGGCTCTACTCTCTCTGGCCTTTAGAGTTTAATGTTTAAAATTTTGGGGAGTTGTGTTTATAATTTTTTTTTCTCAGTTTACTATGTTAAAATTTAACTATCATGGTGAAGTACTGAAAATCATTGGAAAAAAATTTGTGCGCTACACATTGCATATTGTCGAGTTACAATTAGTTCAGATAACAATTAATTCCTAACTCCGCCACTGGCCTTGATGTAGACATGTAGTGAAACTAGGATGGCAACATGTCGGGTCGAGCTCGAATTTTGGGTAGCCGAACCCGAACTCGAAATCAACCCGTCTGATTGAACTCGACGTGAACCTAAAAAATTTTAGTTCGGGTTTTCACCCGACTCGAACCCGTCGGATATATAATACCCGAACCCAGCCAGTTTACCCGAATAAAAAAGAAATAAAAATATATATAGATAAAATAGAATTATATGAATAGTATAAAATATATAAATAAATTAGATATAAAATATACCAAATTTCATTTTAAAAAAATAGGCGGATCAGGTTTAGATTCGGTAGAGGCCTATTCGTACTAGACCTGAACCCGCCACTATTTAGATTGATAAATGCTCGATACCTGTTATTTATTTTAAAAATTAAATTCGAATCGAACGGATATCCCAAATTCAAATTATTTTGACAGTGAAACTACCAGCTAACATTCGTTTCCATATGCAGCTCACCGAAGTGGAAATGGAATTCTATCCAACTATCCTCCTCTGTTGAATTCTGCATGAGGCTAACTAGTTTAGTAATTACCAGTTGGCTTTTTCCGATGCAAGCTTCTACGTACATGCGTTGGAAAAAAGTTTGGTAGTAATTACCGACTCCGCCGTCATTTTTCGTAGACTCGCTCAATCAATGACGACAATTCTGGTCTTCCTAGTTAGTTTGTCTTTAATTAGTTTGGCATGGACATAAAGAGTTAGATTGGGCCAAAGTTGGGTCAAAAGGCTAGGCTAGGCTTTTGTTCAACTATTGGGTTCGGCCTCATCTTTTCTTTTGAAAATTTTGATCTAGAGGCTTCGCCTTTTTTTTTCCGGTGTGTTTGGGTGAACAGGCTTCGAGTCCATACAAATAGGCTTCTCAAGAAAGCAAGAAACAGATTTGGATGAAGTGACAAGTTGAAATTCAGATCCTCTTTCCAACTGAATCTAGACTACTTCAAGCAAAAAGAAAATGTCTCAATAACATTCTTGTGTCGAGGGGGATTCGAGCTTTGGTATCAACCATACCAATAAGAGATATATTTTTTTGTTCTAAAGGATCCAAACAATTATTCAGGACATAAAAAGTATTGTCAATTATTTCTAAAATATCTCATGTGAAACAAATTTTGTCGTCAATAATTTTACTTTTTTAAGTCATAAATCTTGTAATCTCAACATTTGGAATAATTGTGTTTTAGGTGTAGCTAGAAATATTGTAGGTTTTAATCTCCTTGAAAGTGGCTGTCTTGAATGAGCTCTTAGTAGCCTTTCTCCTTTTCTTATTAAAAACAAATCAAACAAATCAAACTAAGCTACTGTAGTATAACGTCCTATGGTTTATAGGAGACGAAGGCCTTCGATTGGCCACTCAAACTGCAGCATATATAAAATGTTACTCACCCAGTAAAAGATGGACAAATAACATGCGCAACATAAGCATGAAGAATGATATGCCGTTTATTTCTTTTCGCGTAAAATTTATCTGTACTCAAAATGGTATAGTGATCGATATTATGACATGCATACGTGTGTGCTATTACGCTAAGCATCGACATATGAAGATGCATCGATGGAGATCGAATGAGTAAAAGAACCTTGTTAGCTTATATCATTTTAATATGAGCTCGATCATTATGTGAAATATTTGGTTGGAAACTTGGAATGAAAGAATCATTTTTAGATGAGAGTCGATGGTATGGTAGTAGCTAGCTAGACTTGAACGGTTGAACCTTTGCGAGGCATGCAGATAGCACCTGGGTCTACTTAATTTGATTATGAATTTGTGATTAAGCTAATATAAGCAACGTAGTAGGTAGTAGTGCTGAAACCCCACCACTCGTGTCTTGGACTACATGTACTACTTTTGATCGAGACCCTTCTTTTACATTATACAAAGAAACAGTCTTCATCAAATGCATATATATAAGCAAGCCTAGCTACATAGCTCGATCGCTACACAAAATGCAACCACATAACATATATATACGTATATAATCAATCAACTTCATAATATAGAAAGCAAATCTCGCGTCTTTCTTAATGAAACAATGTCACATTCAAATGAATATAGATAATAAGCACGGTGCCTTCTAACTCTTTGATGTGATTTAGCAAAAAAAAACAAACTCTTTGATGTGTTTCCCACTTTCCTTGTTCTTGTTGGATTATGAGCAATAATTTTGAAGCATATGCACGCTGTCATCCACTGTTTCTGTAAATGGTTTTGGTTTGATTATGTTCGAGAAGGGTCGGATCGAGCTGGTGATCTATGTCTTTATATGGGACTTAGCTAGGTGCATGATAAACTATTCATCACTTGCATGCCTCCGCGCGCTGTTCACTATAATCATGTAACAAGTTGAACAATATTTTATATATATATGGACACATTTATTTGTTGGATTCATTGAGCTCATCCAACGTCCCACTCTTGGTGGTTTCGAAAGAAGAAGAAAGCAGAGGGAAGAACATTAAGGAGGTCGATGATTAACATTTCATTGAGATTACATATATTATTTATTAATTGTTAGTAGAGAGTTGATATTTTGAATGTTAAATTCTCTTAACTTGTTCGACACGAAGAATACGCTACATATATCTTTTAAAATTTTAAACATTCAAAAATAACAAAGGACAAAGTGAAGTAAGAATTGTGATTGAGGTCGTGAAATCAACATATATAGATTTGTGTATATATCCGTAGTCTCGAAGAAAAAAAGATTCACTCCGACATTCTCATCATCGTGCCAACGCATACTTGAATATCTAAACATTTCTCCAAGTTCATATGGGCCGTTTTCTTTATTAAAGTTGAGTCGATGTTTATCAATAAGTAATGAATTGATTAATTCACAAACCTAATATAAACAAATCAAAAATACAATAACAAATATAAAATGGAGTGTAATAATTCACAAATCACATTCAAGACAAAACTAGACCACAAAGTAGATTTTCCCTTTATACTACAATTATTTATTTTGTAACATACATTTTTCGTTGATAAAAAAGTTTTTATATCTATCTATGTATCTTGTATTCTTTACACTAGAATTATTTAGAAGAATTTACCCTTTGAAACAAAATTCCGGATAATTCAACTCGAGCGTGACGCAATCAAGATTGAGACACAGTGCAGTGCAACAGATCAGCAGAACGACGTCTCTTACAAGTGGAAGCTCATATCGCTCCGCTCCACACCTTCCTTGTCTCCACCCCTCACTCCTCACTCAACCACCGCTCTCTCTCTCTCTCTCTCTCAAACAATTAATTACCATATTTACCCACATCCCCTTTCCCGCGAATTGAAATCAAGCGAGGACTAACTACTAGCCAGGAGTTAGTCGGCGGCTTAGAGCTTAGCTAGGGCATTGCTGTATGTCACTGGGAACCAACTGCAGTGAAAGTTACTACGGCCGTTACGGTGAGCTCGCTAACCCTTCGCAATGGCCTCAACTCAGAAAAAAGCGACGTCATCTTCCTCTGCTGATCACTCTCCGTCCTCCAAATCCACGTCATCATCTTCATCTATTCTCCAGCTCCGCACCGCCTCCTCCGCCGCCGATCCGCCGCAAGATCCGATCCGAAACCGAGCCGCCTCCTCCGCCGTCGTCGCGCCGCCGCAGGCTCTCGTCCGACCTCTCGACTCCATCTCCACTGCTTCTCCGAACGCCGCCGCCGCCGCCGCCGCTAAAGGTCAGTGTAATTTCTACTTACGAAACTGAAATGATCGTCGATCTTTTAGTTACTGCGGTTTTGGAGACACGTGTAGTAATTGGTGACTACTGACTAGTCTTCTGGGGTCCAAAATGTTGCGGCAGCATCACTTTCACACTGCCTTTTCAGTTTTCACTGCTCCGTACATGCTTTTCGTTTTTCTTCTTTCTTCTTTTGTCGATTGGTGAAATTTAAGGGAAGTAAGTGAATTCGTTAATAAGTTCTTTTTAGATTAGATGATGCAGATTCAATCAGAGCTTTAATGTACTCCTTACAAATAGCTCACTCTTACTGTCACTGATCGCTGATCGTTTTCGTATGAATCTTGTTTGTTTGGTTGTATAGGCCTCTCAGTTATGTTGAGAGCTCAATCTAGCCATCCGTTGGAGCCTTTATCTGCTGCTGAAATCTCGGTAGCCGTGGCCACGGTCAGAGCTGCTGGAGCAACCCCTGAGGTTTGTTACAGTACTGTCATTCATAATCTATTAGCTTAAATAATGTATTGGATTCTTGATCGATTGGTTTATATTTTTGATGTGATTATATAATCAGTGTAGACATTTGGTGTCATTTTGGTTTTAGGTGAGGGATAGCATGCGATTTGTGGAAGTAGCTCTGGTAGAGCCAGATAAGCGCGTTGTTGCATTGGCAGATGCATATTTCTTCCCTCCTTTCCAGCCGTCATTGCTTCCAAGAACAAAAGGCGGACCTATGATTCCTAGTAAACTTCCTCCGAGGCAAGCGAGACTTGTGGTTTACAACAAAAAGTCCAATGAGACAAGCATCTGGGTTGTTGAGCTATCGGAAGTTCATGCAGCAACTCGAGGTGGTCATCATAGAGGCAAAGTCGTTTCATCCAATGTGGTTCCTGATGTTCAGCCTCCAATGGTATATACTGTCCGCCGAAATGTTTGTTTGTTATTGTTTATAACCTGTTTGATAGTGTCATTAATAAAATCTAATTTGTTAATGGAAGTGCAGGATGCTATGGAATATGCTGAATGTGAAGCTATCGTGAAGGACTATCCTCCATTTCGTGAAGCGATGAAGAAGAGGGGTATTGAAGATTTGGACCTTGTGATGGTGGATCCATGGTAAGCTTTTAAATTCATATTGTTTCAAATGTTTGTGATGCAAAAGTATGAGTTCGTTCCATGCTTAGCTCTTTGGGCATAGTTGTAGACTGAGAGTCTTTTAACAGGTGCACAGGATATCACAGTGAGGCTGATGCTCCTAGCCGCAGGCTTGCTAAGCCACTTATCTTCTGCAGGACTGAGAGTGATTGCCCTATGGAAAATGGTTATGCTCGTCCAGTCGAAGGAATCCATGTACTTGTTGATATGCAAAACATGGTGGTTCTTGAGTTTGAAGACCGTAAACTTGTACCCCTTCCTCCTGCTGATCCATTGAGAAATTACACTCCTGGTGAAACCCGAGGAGGTGTTGATCGAAGTGATGTGAAATCCCTACAGATAGTTCAGCCTGAAGGGCCAAGTTTTCGTGTTAACGGGCACTTTGTTGAATGGCAGAAGGTACTTGCTTTATTTTGTGGAAACATACTATTGGGACTGTCGCAGATCAGTATGTTGTATTGACTCTTATTTCCATCTCTTTGGTGGGCAGTGGAATTTTCGCATTGGCTTTACATCAAAAGAAGGTTTGGTTATTTACTCTGTTGCTTATATTGATGGTAGTCGAGGCCGGAGGCCTATAGCCCACAGGTTAAGCTTTGTTGAGATGGTGGTTCCATATGGAGATCCAAATGATCCGCATTACAGGAAGAATGCATTTGATGCTGGGGAGGATGGCTTGGGTAAAAACGCACACTCGCTCAAAAAGGTTAGATACTTTCCCTCTGGCCTTAGTTTATTCCATCTGTTTAATTGTTGGATGTCTACATCACTCACAGTTTTATCTAACTTCTGTTGCAGGGTTGTGATTGTTTAGGCTATATCAAGTACTTTGATGCACACTTTGTAAATTTCACTGGGGGTGTTGAAACAACTGAGAACTGTGTTTGCTTGCATGAGGAGGATCATGGTATGTTATGGAAGCATCAGGATTGGAGAACAGGTTTAGCAGAAGTTAGACGGTCAAGAAGGCTAACAGTGTCATTTGTTTGCACCGTAGCTAACTATGAGTATGGATTTTACTGGCATTTTTATCAGGCAAGTCATCATTTCCATTAAATTTTATGGAGTCAATTTATTATTGTTGAAAAGAAATCACTTTGTCATGTGTGCTAGATGATCAATACTATAATGGGGCTACAGAACCATAGTAAAAATCTGTATGCTATTATTAATATATTGTGGTGCTCCCTTTTACCAAGTAAAGTAAATAGTGATTCTTAACAAGTTAAGACTTTGTTTTATAGGATGGAAAAATTGAAGCAGAGGTGAGACTTACAGGAATTCTAAGCTTAGGTGCACTGCAACCAGGAGAAACCCGAAAGTATGGTACAACTATTGCACCCGGACTATATGCGCCTGTACATCAACACTTTTTTGTTGCTCGTATGGACATGGCAGTTGATAGTAAGCCTGGTGAAACTTTTAATCAGGTCATACAAATGTTCTTAGGATCCTTTTTGCCATACTTTGCTAGTTTGTTATTTCATGTTTTGAATCTGTCAAAGTTTATATTATAACGTAAAATATGTTGGCACTCTCCACTATGTTAGTGAAATTTGCAAGTCCTGTGGAGGACTCATTTCATGGGCCTATATATTTGGTGACTCAGTGGAGCTGGGAAGTTTTGCTTCCCTCGGAACTTTTCCCTCCAGGGAAAGAGCTCATAGTTGATACATATGTAGGTTGGAAGATTAACCGCTAGTAATCTAGGATACTATATGAATACATATGAACAGATACTCTTGCTAATGTCCCACTTTAATCATTAATGCTTTGTTTTACTTTTTCTATTTTTAATATTTTGTTTTTGTTTTTTTATGATCCTTTACTGTCTTGCCATAACCTTCTGGCGTTCTTAACATTGCACTTAGTATTAATACCATCAAGGTCGGAGACGGGGTGGGGTGGTGACTATCTGTGATACAGCCAATGGAACATTTTGAACTCTCAATGGATGTTGTTTGTGAACTCTGTTTCTATCATTTAAATAATTTCTAGCCTACTTCGATCTACTCTGCCTCCGCCATTGAGTACGATATTGCTTTTTGTTACGAAACAGTTCCCTTCAACTTTCTTTCTTGTTATCTCTTTTTCCCTGTAGGTGGTTGAAGTAAATGTACGAGTTGAAGATCCCGGAAAGAACAATGTTCATAACAATGCATTCTATGCCGAGGAAAAGCTGCTGAAATCTGAATTACAAGCAATGCGTGATTGCAATCCTTTATCTGCTCGTCATTGGATTGTAAGACAGAACCCTGTTTGTTGAAGTTCTTATTCGTTCATACTTCATATGCTTTGTAAAATGACTTTGACTTCTTACTATGAAATGATCCTGTTGAAAAGATTGTTTGCCAATTGCCTATCTGCCTATCTGGTGTTTATACCTACTGTTACTTTTTTAAAAGAAAAAAAAATTATTTATAATTTTAAAAGGCTCAGATAGTACATATAATTGTCAATGATGTTGAATGAAACTTCAATAGTTGATGTTTTCAGATTTTTATCCAGGCTATAATTCTATCTTGCCTAGTTCACAGATTATGATTCTGTTTCACAATTGAATCTTTGAATTGACTAGAGAACATATTAATGTTATGCTCCTTTTGCTTGTGTGCTGACCGTGTTGAAACTCAATAATTGTCTCTGGGTTGCTTCAATAGTAGTTGCTACAGTAGTAGAATTTGCTTAAAAACTCGATAGTTCTATATGTTACAATTCAGGTTTATTCCTCTGGGACTATAGTTCGATGAAATCTATGCGCAGATAAACTTAATGCCGCATGCTATTTGCTATTTTAGGTTAGACACACGAGAAACGTCAACCGAACAGGGCAGCTGACTGGGTACAGGCTAGTACCTGGTTCAAATTGTCTACCATTAGCTGGTTCTGAGGCGAAATTTCTTAGGAGAGCTGCTTTCCTGAAGCATAATCTTTGGGTTACATCTTGTGCACGTGATGAAATGTACCCTGGGGGAGAATTTCCTAATCAAAATCCACGTATTGGGGAGGGATTGGCCACTTGGGTTCAGCAAGATCGGTCTCTGGAAGAAGCTGACATTGTTCTTTGGTGAGTGCACTTCTACGTCTTAAATCTGTAAGATAATGTAGTCAATCATGCACACGTCAGAAATTTGATTTTATATGAGAAAACATCGCAAGGAGAAAATATTGAGGACAAAGTAGGGTGAGGAAGGTAAAATGGGCTGTGTAATTGTGTGAATAGGGAAGACGTCTCTTTAGGCTAACTTGAAGAGAGTAAAGGTCATCACCGTCTGTGTTTCTGTAATGATGATGATTAGATTGAATTGAAATTTGTTCGCATTGTACAACTAATGCAGGTATGTATTTGGAGTGACACACATTCCTCGACTGGAAGACTGGCCGGTCATGCCAGTGGAACATATTGGTTTTACGCTCACGGTACGTATCTTTTGTCTAGTTTTCTTTCAATGTTCTCTTGATTGGTTACTTGAAACATTTTAGTATTTTCATTGTACTAATCAACACTGTTCACACTTCAAACATACGCAGAATGTATTCACTTGGTATAAAAATTTCTACCTCAGATACTTATATCACATAAGAATTCGAAGGCTTATAAATTCTGTGTTACCTTTACTGTTTATATTGCAGCCACATGGTTTCTTTAATTGCTCACCGGCTGTGGATGTCCCTCCAAGTACATGTGAGATGGACCTTAAGGACAATGCAATGGCTCCAAAACCTATTCAGGAAGGTCTTCTCGCCAAGCTTTGAAAGGAGCAAGGATATAGGAATATTCATTGCAATTTCAGCCATCCTTGTTCAAAGACCTGTCCATTTCTGCAAACCTGCAGTCAATGTAATAGTACCTGAATATTGTGTGTGGCAAGTTGGTGGCTGAACTACTTTTGTCAAAACATTACGTATGGAACTGAAATTTCTATGGAATCCTTTGAATACGTTAAGTGATGCTCTATTTGAGGCTGTTCATAGTCTTGCACCTAGCTTGGACTTGCAAGTCGGGCTAACTTGAAGAAGACGCTACAAAGTCCTACAGTGTTTGGTTTGACTGTAATATCGGGATCCTGAAACTTAATAATCATATTATGCTCACATTTTATTAGTGATCAGCAGAACAAAGACCATGGTCAATAATCGACAACATGACCTGATTTGAGTCCATGTAAGCTGCTTTGTTATGATTCTAATTTCTAAGTAGCATGGGCATTATACTCACCGGAATATGTTTTTGTTTTTAATGAGCCGGAATATGAATTTTAGGAAGCCTGAACCCATCGTGAGAGGATGTCATCAACCATTATGCATTTGACAAACCCAAAATGGGGACAGGGTTGGCAACAAAATTATTTGGCCAAGAACAAAACTAGGCAACAATTATCTTCGTCAAAACACAAAAATAAATTAATAATGAAAATCAAGAAAATAGATACAGCAAAATATGAAGAATAATAAGAGCAAGTTTAATGGATTAGCCAAAATTAAATTTGTTCAATTTAAATTTGAAAGTTGACTAGACAACATATTATTTTGTCAAATTTCAAGTCTAATGATTATATCAAAATAAAAAGACACAAATTTTAAAATGAAGAGATCAATTGCCAAATGAGAGATAGAAATAGAATTTGACATATTAGTTTTGGATGTTAAATTTGACATTTTTGGTTAGACATATCCTTTAAAAAGACTAAACTATCAAAAAATTTGGCATGTTATTATGGTAGATTTTAGCATAACCATTAGACTTGTGCAAAACAACCCTCTTCTCATCAATACGCCCACGCTCCAATCCCCCGACTGATTCACACTCGCAAGGAAGCTTGAGAGTTACCGAAAGACAACGTAACGCAAAAAACACCGTTCCCAGGCCCTCACGCGCCGTTTCAGAGAGTGAAGGGATTCTCCAAACGAAAGAAAAAAAGGTCTTGTTCTGTTTGGAGAGCCCAAAATAAATAGACAGAGAAGAGGAAGAGCAAAACATGCCACTCTGAGAGAAGAGAAGGGAAGAGAAGAGTAGAGAACAAGAGAATAATAGTCCCTCCCCCCACCAAATCCAAAACTCAACTCGGAACGCCGTTGAGTCGGTCGTCGTCCAAGTCAATATGGCGGCTGCTTCTCCGTCTACGGCGGCGGTGGTGGAGGAGAAGCCAATCGAAGACCAAATGTCGTACCCGATTCTGCTAGCGGAGCGAGTCCGGTCGGCCGTGGACGACGCCGACTCGTTCAAGTCGGAATGCTCGGAAGTCCGAAAACAAGTCGACCGCCTCTCCCAAATGCTCCGCACCGTCGTACGCTTCTCCACCACCACCACGGCGGCGGCGCTCCTTTACGACCGCCCCATCCGCCGCATCCTCTCCGACGTCTGTAAAAACCTCGAGCGAGCCCAAACCCTAGTCCGCAAGTGCAAACGCCACAGCGTTTTACGACGTGTCGTAACCATCACCTCCGCCACGGACTTCCGCCGCCTCTCCGCTTTTCTCGACTCCTCCCTCGGCGACATGAAGTGGCTCCTCAGCGTCTTGGACCCTAACTCCGACTCCGCCGTTGGTGGCAGCGGAATCGTACTCTCTCTGCCGCCGATCGCCAGCAACGATCCCATCCTCGCGTGGGTCTGGTCCTTCATCGCCACCGTCCAAATGAGCCAGCAGCTCGCCGATCGGGTCGAGGCCGCCGCCGAACTCGCCTCGCTGGCAGAAGACAACGACAGAAACAAGAAAATCATAGTCGAAGAGGGCGGAGTGTATCCCTTACTAAAGCTCCTGAAAGAGACCTCATCGCCGGAGGCGCAAATTGCGGCGACGACGGCGCTTTACAACTTGGCAAGCGACCGGGAGAGAGTGAGAACCATTGTGAATGCGGAGGGAGTGTGCATTATTGTTCAGGTACTGAGAGACTCGCCGGTGAGGGTTCAGACGAAGGCGGCGAGCCTGGTGTGGAGGATGGCGCAGTATGATAGTGTTGCGCAGGACGAATTCGCTAGAGCCAATGCGATCAGGCCATTGGTGACATTGTTATCTTTCGAGTCGTTTCTCGAGGATGCTTCTAAGCTTCAGCTGCAGGGAGGTAAGCAGAGCATTCACACTGTGCTTAAGATTAATAAGGAGATGGAGGAGAGTGAGAAGAGTTCGTTAGGGAGTAAGCCTGTTGTTGGTAATAATGAGAGCAATCACCGGAGGATGTATACTAATTCGTTTTCGAGTTCTTCTTATGGGTATTCTTCGGAGGGGAGTAGTCTAGGAGGGATTAACAATAGGAAGGAGAAGGAGAATGAGCAGCCTATTGTTAAGCTTCAGATGAAGATTAGTTGTGCTGAGGCTTTGTGGATGCTTGCTAGAGGTAGTATTTCGAATAGTAGGAGGATAACCGAGACTAAAGGCTTGCTTTGTTTGGCGAAATTGGTGGAGAAGGAACAGGGAGAGTTGCAATACAATTGTTTGATGACTATAATGGAGATAACGGGTGCGGCTGAATCAAATGCGGACCTTAGACGAGCTGCTTTCAAGACCAATTCACCGGCTGCCAAGGCGGTTGTGGATCAGTTGATAAGGCTGATCAAGGAGGTGAATATCCCTACATTGCAGATTCCTGCCATTAAATCCATTGGCTCGTTGGCTAGGACTTTTCCTGCTCGAGAGACTTGGGTCATTGAACCTCTAGTGACTCAGCTCGGCAGCAAGGATCTAGACGTGGCAACTGAAGCAGCAATTGCACTAGGGAAGTTTGCTTGTACCGAGAATTTTCTTCGTATTGAGCATTCAAAGACAATAGTTGAGTTCAATGCAATTCTTCCTCTGATGAGACTGCTGAGGGGGAATGAACATCCACAGTTGCATGGATTGCGTCTCCTTTGCTATCTTGCATTACATGCGGACAACACTAACGCATTGGAACCAACCAGGGTGTTGACTGCCCTCGAAGGAGCAGACCGTGCTGTCAACCCCCAACATCCCGAGTTGAGAGAGTTGATTCAAAAGGCTATATATCACCTCAATCTGTATCACACTGGAGGTCATTCTCAAAGGTTCACATATGGGCCGTGATTTACATAGTCATGAGTTAGAGGATGGAGTTTTTTGTTCAGAGTATCTGCTGTGCAGTAGTAGGAGCAGGTTAAAACTTTTTTAGTTGGAAGAAAACGAGGGTCACAGATATATAATTGATTTACAGAAGAGATGCAAGATTAAACCTATTTTGAATGTTGTTTGGCAACCCATTGATGCATAGTATGACTGATCGATTGAATGGTTTAAATACTGCTACATCCTTCTCTCCACTTTTCGGTTATTTCCTTCCTAATGCAAATTGTTGGAGTACTGTTTTATGTAGATCAGAAGATGGACGGTTACTACTATTACTATGCTAGTTATGGAGTGTGAGATACTTTTCTGGATATCTTCCTGAGTCGAAATGTCGCGAGGTTAGATGGATTTTCTTGTGAATAGGGTTTCTTTGATGCATCAGGTGCAATGGTGTACATACAGTTGCTGACTTTTGTTAAACCGAGCATAACAATTCCCCATTCTTCTGTTGCTTGGGCCTTGGTGTGTAAAGTGAATGTGCTATTGCTCCCTACCAGTTCCCTCTAAAATCAACATTTAAACATTGAAATGTCATACTGCTCTTGCTTGTAATCTTATTTTGTCTTTCAAATGACAAGAAAATAGAAATAAGAGTTGGATGTTAGGAATTTTTGCTGACAATTACCTCCATCAAAATATGCAAGGTGGTATGTCATTTCATTTACACCTTGAGGCATCTATGAAAGGAATCCTTTAATGATAAAACTAATATTCCAAAGCTGGTATGCCTAACGCAATATACAGATAAGTTAATGCTCAGTCAAAACGACATATCAGCTTTCATTTCACTCGACACCAATCAAGGCCAAACAAGTAGAAGAGCGCTTAGAACTTTCAAGTTGGAAACACAACCTGGAAAAATCATACAGCTCAAGAGATATGTCCACTACATAAAATGATACAAATTACAGCTATCATCACTCAACGGTAATAAGAAAGCAAGCCTCAAAGAGGTGATAGGAATCGATGGAGTGTGTATTATAAACCATTGATATAACTCAGGAAGATGAAGGTGCACGCCAATTGTTGACCAAAGCCATGACTTCATTACATGAGTTAACTGGAATCTGTTGAATAATTACAAACTTGATGTGTTCTGCTGCTCTTTCTCCAGATCGATGAGCCAGTTCCAAGTACATTAGAGCTTCTGACAGATGTCCCTCCTGAAAAGAGATTACCATTAATCATACATTCACTAGGAAAATAGATCAACACTTTCTTTTTATGTTTTCGTTCCCTACCTTTTTAATGAAAATTATTAGGATGAAATTCCAGTGACAAAATACAGAGAAAATGTTAACCACCAAAGGAGAAACATGTAGATATGTCTTTTTCGCATGTATTGTCTAAATAAATTACAAAAACATTGCAAACATAGTACATACCGAAAAAAGAACGAGTCCATGCTCATATTGAGCTTTACTGTGGCCATGTTCAGCTGCCCACGTCATCCACTTTCTTGCTCGACGATGACTCTGCTGTAACCCTTCCCCATACTTGTAACAGAGTGAGACATTATACATAGCACGCCCATAACCACCTTCTGCAGCTCTCAAATACCATTTAGCCTGCATGATGAAAGAAAGGTTAAATATTGAACATTCTGAATAAAGAAATAACTTCAGATAGTAAAGCAGATAGTGCATGTAGTTTAGGAAGGAAATCAAAGAGCAACTGTATCACTAGATACTAAATCATAAACCAAATTATGGATGTGGCACCAAATTTTCTTTCGAAGTTGAATATGACAAATTCTGTTAAACCCAGCTCCACAATATACAAAACAAAAGGTTCGGCAAACTTCTCAAGGGTTGGCCAGAATTCCATCCCTAATCCTTTATACTCTTAAATAGTCAAATACACTCGATTCTCCCTAAATTATGTTACTTTGTCTTACACAACCCCTTCAGTCGTGACTTCTATCGGATGTAACAGACAATATACTTACGTAGTATAAACTCTATCCATAGCTTCTACCAAAGGCACACAACAATTTTCTGAACCAACAATCATCACAGTAAAATCAGAAGATAGAGTAACATACCGCTTCTTTCACATTACGTTCTGTGCCACGACCTTGATGCAAACAAAGTGCAAGTTGGTATTGAGCTCGTACATATCCCTCACACGAAGCAAGATACAACCATTTCACAGCTTCCTTCGGATTCGGAGGTTCAACTGCACACAAAAAACAATTAAACTTGATCACGACAAAATTAACTCCAAAACATTACATTACAAATGTATGTGAACCAAATCAACAAGTTCGAAAATTTCACTACCTTGTAAATATGAGAGTCCCAAATTGCACTGAGCATTCCGATCACCGAGCATGGCTGCTTTCCGATACAAACTGACGGCCTCTTCCGTGTGGCCTCTCTCCCAATATATGAGCCCGGCGTCGACCATCGCCATGGTCAACCCGTAGTCGGCGGCCTTCAAGAACATGACGAGAGCATTGTCGACGTTTTGCGAGAAGCCGCCGCGGCCGTGCTTGAACTGTTTCCCCCAATTCATGTACTTCATCGCCTCCCTGCTTAGGCGGAGCGCGTCGCACCACGACTTGCATACTAACGACGCCGTTTTGAGGCTGCGACAGCTGAGGGAGGCTCCGATTTTGACTACCAGATCCGGCGGGAGATCGGAGAAATCGCGGCGGCCGTCGGTGGTGGTGGAGTGGTGGTGGCTGTGTTTCCAGAAGGGGCTGCTGATGCTGCTCTTGTTGTTGTTGTGGTGGTGGTGTTCGGCGGCCTTGGTGTTGAGGGCGGTGAAACGACAGCGTTCGGATCTGCCTGGCCACGTGGCGGTGGTCTGCGTCGTCATGCTTACTCCTCTGCTCCGTTTTATCTGGAGATTTTGGTGCCCAGAAAAACAGAGAGAGTTGCAGAGTGAGGCATTTTTATTTTCCTTTCGAGGACCGACAGAGTTGAAAGACTTCTTGGTCGTTACTAATTCGGTTTTATTATGGGCTAGGCCATTTGAGGATCCCGGGCTTTGATTATTTGGTTGAGGGGGATGTATGGGCTCCTCTTCTACTGAGTACGTGCTGGCCCAGCCCAAGAGGTTAAGTTCGTTCCAAAACTTCCAATTTCCGAACACCATATGCTTCCGGAATGTTTTTGAGCATGTGAAAAATATTAACAAAGAAGAATGAAGTATTCACTCAAGGAATTTGAATTTGAATGTTTGACAAAATCTAGAAGGTGATTCGAGGAAATACAAAGAAAAATACTTTGAAGCAGTGATTTTATAAGGTGCTTCGAGCAAATTACATGTATTTTCTTTCTCTTTGAACTGCTGCAACTATGAGTGTTACAGATAATAAACAACGTTATTTGGAAGCAAATTGATTTTCACAAGAATGCATTGACCAACCAAGAGCGATATATGCCTCACCAGTCCTATTCTGATGGTCAATGAATTTGTGGTTAGTTGTGGTCAATTATCCTTAGATCAACATTTAACAGATTATATTAAATTGTCTTCTAACTGTTTTTTAATTATCTACCGTTAGATGCAGATCTAATGGCAGTTGCCAACAAAATTCACTGACCACAAGAACATGACTTTATGGCTCACTTGTGCTCAACTAATTTAGATCTTGACCATTTAAATAGAATTTATGCTTCGATATTGGTAGGGATAGAGATTTTTGAGGAGCGCAATTGATCACGAATAATAGACCAACAAACATATTATTCTCGGGAGTCCTGATTTTGTAGTCAATAAATTATGTGATCAATTATGGTCAACTGTTGTTAGATGTAGATCTAACGATAGATTAAAAACAGTTAGAATATAATTGATTATCAACAGTTAGATGAAGATCTACGGTAATTAATCACATTTGACTACAAAAATTATTGATCACCGTATAAAAACGCTTCGGGAATAAATAAAAAACACTAATCTTGGTTTGTTAGTTCTTCATGGCCTTTGTCATATCCGAATACTCACGTACTAGTCCTAAGGAGGAGAGATGATCTGTGTATTTCAATATTCTTATATAGTCTGGGATGGAGGGACCAAGCTAATTAAGTAACTTCGTAGCTTCTCGAGTTCTGCCTGTAGTTTAGAAGAATGAGAGTTATGAGACTATGTACGAAACCCTCCGGGATCTATATGTGTTATTCAAAGCCTTAAAAAGATGGGAGTCGACGGGCAACGTACAAGCCATGCACGAACAGCTCCCCTCTAACCTTTCTTTGTAACTGAGCAGGTTAAAGAAACTAAAAGCTATCTTAAGCCAGCCAACAGTAATTCCCTAAGTTAATTGGATGACCCATCTTCCCATTTCTTCCATCTTATGACCGAAGATTTGGAAGAACATGGGTTGCAGTCAAACTTGCCGGTGGAGGCTTGGCCACGTCTAACACAGTAACATGCACACTTACACGGACCTCGATTACGACTGCATATTTTGTCTCCTTCCCTGCCACCCATGCCCAAGCCCAAGCCAAAGGCAAAGGCAAAGCCAAAGCCAAGCCAAGCCAAGCCAAAACCCCACTATGATCGAACAGAAGAGAAAAGATCGATTGATCGATGTACGTTTTATTTTTTATTTTTGTGTGGATCGGAAGAGATTGATCGGAAGATGTTGAAGCAAGAGCATATAGCAGGCGTTCATGATGATCACCAAGTACTATATATTCACTTCGGTCCCTCCATCCCAGATAGTACCCAATCACAGAGCTCTCTTTGCTTTTCTATTGCACATCTTCAATCCCGGCCAGTTGTTCTCTGACTGCCATTCCAGTTTTATATAAGCCTCAATCATCACAGCAGCACTCACTAGTTGTCAGTTTTCGAGAAAAAAGATTAAGCTGCATGCCCCCACAACTTTGAGCTTTCTATTCATCTTTTTTCACATACACGTTACACACCAGCTAGCAATACAGATCAAAAGTTCTTCATGAATTAGAAAAACAAATCAGAACACTCAAACTAGGGCTAGGATTTTATACAGTTTCAATGTACATTCTACATATGATGTTCTGGAGTATGACATGCTCCGATCCGGACTTTTGTGTCAAAATCTGAGATGTCGATCATGATTAACAAGTCAACTTGGCTAAACTTCGGATGCAAGTCGCCAGTCTGTGAAAGTTGTGATTAGTTGACTGCAGCAGTGTTACTTGGTGGACATGTTAAGTGACATTTTGGCAAGTTATTTGACCAACACTAGTTAAATGGTGTAACGTGGTTCCAACACTAGCACCAAATCCAGTTTTGATGATCCCCTTGCATTGGGTGGTCACATTCTACATAAACACAACTTAAACAATTCATAATCTTCAAAGTATGGTAGCATGGTAGAATTTGCACACACCTTGCTCCCTCCATGTGTTCTCTCTCCAATAATGGGGGTGTTTTAGCAAAAGACTTGGTTCATCCATAGTCTATATTCTATAATAAGAAACTGAAAGGGAACAGAGTAACATTTGCTGCCTTTGCCTCACGTTGCTCTCCTATTCTATGGTTACTGACCGATGAAATAATATTCGACTATATTCGGATTATCCTCGATGGAACATGTAGCAGTGATTATAAACTCTCTTGATCACTAACAAGATAGAACATTTTTGTTGTTTATTACTCTGATCCCAAAGAAGCCTTTTGTTTAAGTGGGTGATGCCTCTGCATTAGGTGAACAAGCATTTGCCACTTACTGGGTTAACTCCCCTTTGACATAGACATTCCATATTTCTAATCCATAAAGATTCAATCTTTAAAACACCAATTTAGCATATCATAAGTGGGATTCTCAATTATTGGTGTCCTGCAGCAACAAAAACAAAGAGAAAAAAAGAAGAAGGAGATTGAAGCTTTGAAAGTGCATAATGAGGATTGAGGACCATTCAAACTCACATTGGATTCCAATCTCAAATCCACATGTGGTTTGTCCACACACAAAATTTGAATTCCCAGCGAGAGAGCTTCAATAATAGAGAACCTTCCCACTATCTTCATAACAGTCCGAGGTTGGTGGGGGCCTGTGGGACATTGGATTCATTCCAAGTCTGAATTGGGATGATAGCTGAGCCAAAATAGTCATCTGGATCTCTCTATGTAGTTTTGAGGAGGCTTCTGAACTTAAATTGTGGGGCTTTTGCTGTAATGGGTCTCTCTGGTCAATTCAGCCATGGATGAACAGAGCGAAACAGAGCAACCTTATCTTGGCAAAAATAATAACCCAATTGAAAACGGTGTCTTTACCCTCGTTAGCTTTTTGAACCTTGCCAAGGTTTTGACTTGGAATTTTGTCACACATACGTAGCGCGCATGGAGCTGAATAGTGCTCGATCGATCACAGACAAAGATTGGTAAAGAGTGAAACAAAAACAGAGCAAAATCAATAGTAGCAAATGAGCAATATATATTTATTCATCGATGATAATTAGCTATACATGGTCATCTTCTTCTAGTTAAACCTTGACAGTAGAGATTAAAGATGCTAAACATAACAGAGATTGAAAAAAAAAACAGAGCTAAATTAAATTTTCGAAAATGAGATTGAACCAAACATATAAAGTGCGCCTAAATTAGGAGATTTGAAAATTCAGTTAGCCCTTTCGACATGGCGTATGAAGATGCTCTCTAGGTCTGGAGGAGTGAAGAACTCTCTCTTATAGTTACATTTCGACGCCACCGTCTTCTTTTTCCTAGGCGGAGGCGGACAAGTCAGCCTGGTCGGAATTCTGGCCTCGGCAGCCGTCGGAGTCGTGGAGCCGCCACTCTCTTCTTCCACGTCGTCACCATGAGTACTTGCTGCTTCCGTAATCTCCGAGTTTTTGGAAATGGTGTATATCGGCTTTAAGGGAGCCCTTAAGGTAATTCCGGCGATGACCCATTTCTGAGGGTCGGAATCAAACCCTAAGTCACCGCCAGAATAGCCCATTGTTGGCGAAATTTGTGATATGGCTGGAGGGTTAATATAGAAAGGAATATGAGAGAATCGAATAAGTAAAAGATGATGGAGCTTTGAGCTTTTGTGTGTTGTGTAAAAGGACTAAAAGGAAGTGTGGGAAAAAAATGAAGAGGATTGTGATGAGGAAGATGAGGGAATAAAAATGAAAGCAAGGGAGGTGAAGAAAGATAAAAAGAGGGGGAAAAGGCAGGGACTTTGGGTTGGTCTCTTTCAGAGAAAGAGAGTTAAGAGTTAAGAGAGTGGGAGAGAAAGGAGCAGTAATGGTTGGAAGGTTGTGTTGGTTTTGAAGTTTTTGTAGTAGTATATAGGTCAGTGGCTCACTCAACCTCAGAGAGACAAGGGAAGATAAAAAGGGAACCCGAGGAAGAGTCTCGTGACCTAAGCAGAGGAAGGATGAAGTGAATTTAAGAATAGGGAGATGGGAGAGGGAGCTAAGGGGGGGGGGGGGTGCCCGTGGAAAGGGCTGACCGAGGTCCGGGGGCGGTGAGGCAGTGGCCCACAGTCACATGACTGCGGGGGCCACGTGGGAGAGGCTGACGTACGGCGGAGGTGGAGGGAAGGGGGGGAGTTTGGCGCCAAATTTTGGGGATCATCAACACAGTCTTTCAAAATATTCCCCTTTCCTTTTACAGAGGCCAAGGGAGTTTCCCGTTTTTATCCTGGTTTCCCTGGATTAATCTCAAATTTTTTATGATGGTGTATGTTATTGAGACATGTTTGGAATGAACTCAAGTAGTACTGTAGTAGTACTGTAAGTCCAGTCATATAGTCATTGTAAGCTTTTTTTTTTTTTTACTTCAATCATTATAATTGGTTATTTGTAATTTATCATTATAATCGGTTCTTTATGATTTATTAGTCGCATACATATGCACCCTTTATTCTCTGTCCCTTTACTGTGAATGTCTTCTAATGTTATCAGTTTATTCAAAAAGAAACGTGAAGATATTTGTTTAACGAAGTGGAGTAACTTAAGCGTTAAGAACGTTATTACTTAAAAAATAGACTATTATGTATTAAAGTTCAACTCACTGGGAATAGAATTTTAATACGTTCTCTTTGAAAAAGAAAACGTGATGTTATCCTACTAATTCGTTTATACAAATTAACATACAAAATTCTTCAAATGTTATAAGTGAATTGGAGAGATCTGCAAGATGAATTTCTCCGACCGAATCATGAATCAATAAGAGTTATTGTGGATGCATGGTTAAGTCGGAGAATGAACGCCAAATTTATCTCGTCATCTTCGGTCAATCGAACCACACTTCTCCCGTCTAAAATCATTCTTGAAAGAATAATAATGTTTACATTGGAGTTCGTTTTTCATACAAGGTGACAAGACACGAAATGAGAAATCCCATGCCATCCTAGCTATGCCATCCTAGCTCGCTGATTCATGTGTGAAAAGTAGTACTGAACGAGTAGTCAAGAATCACCAGTATATGATCGAACTCGATCATCTGGTATAGACCACTGTACTGTGTTTACTCGTTCCCCAAGTTGGCAATTTTGATGTTCATGACAAGATAGATCAACTTTAGAAAGCGCAAAAGTTTCAAATTGGTCATGTTTCACATTTTAGAAGCGGAAGGATTTTGAAAGTGCTCGGAAGCGTCCGAAAGCAAGCTTCTTAAAATCTTAATTTTGGAAGTATGTCGGAAGCGCAAGTTTCCATTTTTGGAAGCGTGATTCCAATAATATTCTTTTCTGAAAGGGTTTTGAAACCGTGAAATTAAAATTAAAAACAAAAAATAATCTCGAGGGAAATGAAACATTTTTTTAGCCAAGTATTAGATTTTTTCTATGTATTCTAACATTTATGAACGTTTTCGTTCATAAACAATCAAATTAGAACTAGAATCTTGTATTTTACCAAACAGTTTTTTTTTTCAAATACAAAAACAGAGTAAAAACGCATTTGGTAGACTATTTTCAAAAAATGAATTTTGAAAACAAAAAAAACACTATATTTTGGAAAAAGACAGAATGACGTTTTCACTATTTTCTGAAAACACATTTTGTAAAAATTTTAGAAAAGTATGGAATAATTTTTTATTGGATTATACACATTTAATTTAGTCATTTTTTCATTTGAGATATGAGATTTAGCATATTTTAATTAATTATTTTGTAAATTTTATACATGTACCAAACGCGTTTTACTGTTTTTGTTCATAGAAAATAATTTCGTAATATAACCTACCATACACGTTTTTGTATCTTCAAAATGTAGAATTTGATTTCTCGTTTTTGTTTTACAAACTATTTTCGAAAAACGGTTTTGTAAAATGATACCAGACGCGGTCTTAATTTTTTTATATTTTATGATATTTCTATATATAATCAATTTTTATTAATTTATTACACGCTTACCTTAATATTTTTTTTAAAATCGCTTTCGCGATTCTGTATGATTCGCTTCCGTGTACCTGCACTCATTTCCATGCAACTAATCAATTCTACCCCAACAACCCGTTACCTGCGAGATTAATCTGTCATTATGATCTTGACCATACCAGGACAGGTTTCTTACCTAGCTTGCCTCAACTACTCGATCGTGCACGAGAGAACTAGATTTTTGGGATCCAGTTATAAGTGAGACTCACTAAATTTTACACACCCCTAGCCTATTACAATTACAGAAGTCGAACAAAGAAACACGCCATGGAGACTGACATGAACTCTTGTTTTCTACATCTTTACATGTGAAGGAAATGAAATTGGCCGAGAATCGACTAGCTACTCTAGCTCGACGGCCCATATTCATGACAGTGATAAGTTGATGACTCAGTTTATTCCCAACAACCCGTTTCATTCAAGATGAATCTGTTATCTGTCATGGTGATCTCTACATGCAATTTACTCACGACAAGAGACTTCGGGCAGTGAATAATAATGTGAGACATATATTGAAGTGTGGAAACTATACACATCAATTATATAACACAAACACACACACACACACACACATCAATTATATACAGTTAGGTGCATCGAGCCATCGACCTTAATGAAAAACGTAAACCCAGCCCCATCTTTTTGGACAAGAAAATCCCAGAGATATTGCAAGCGAGTAAAAAAGAACAGAAAAGAAGAAGACAGGTACGTTCGATTCTAAAATCTACTTTTCCATGTTCTATATTTTGATGCTTTAGTTTTCTCTAAAGTCACACAAAAGTGACATAATTCATCGTGGGACAGATCAAAAACTGGGCAAGAAGATGAACTTGTCAGACTTCCCATTCTCTAATGCTTTTCTCACCTTTATCCAATGCTAGACACAAATAGTACTCCTACAGAAAAGAGGACAGTTTTATTTCTCAATGTGTAACTGTGCAGCTGGATTGGATGCATACCTCAACAGCAAAAGAAACAAAGTGCAGAGGGTCCTAAAGGTCCCAATGGGTTTGGACTTTGGAGGATAAAATGTGTATACAAAGCAAGAAAAGAAAAGGTTTATGGACTCAATGATCAAAGTAAGGAGGATAAAGGCTTCTGTAAAGTTACACACAGCACAAACTGGACATATCTGATATTTTATATCTGGCTTAAAGCTGGGAATTTAGTAACTTTTGCAATTTACATTAGAGAATCGGAACCAGAGAGTTGTAAATAGAGACGACAAGTAGTATGTAACAGGTGGAGGAATTGTCGATAGAATGAAGCTTTTACAGCGATAGGTAAGAAACATAGACAGTTTGGTAATGTATACATTGAACAGCTTGCGGAAGCCGGACATACGAGAGAGGCTTTGATTTAATCTTCTGGATGTTTACATCCTTGAATAGCCTCTGTCATCTTCATATTGCTCCATGAAGTCATTGTTGAACTTCTTGAAACTGTCCATGATAACAGGCATGTCTTGCTCAGCTGGTAAGATGGTTGTCCTCAAGTGGAAGACCCTGCGCAGAAATATGATCGATTTTGAAGCTCACCATTTTGATATCTCCAGCATAGTTAATGTACTTAGAAAAACTAGTAACATGTAGTATATGAACTAGAAAATGAGAATCACTTAAGGAAATATTACCCTTCTTTCTGTCCGAACCCTGAACCAGGGACAGTGGAAATGCCAGTGGCTTCCAAAAGTTTGAGACAGTAGAAAACATCAGGAACTTTTCCAGCACTTTTAGCAGCCTGTATTGCTCTTGGAGGCAACCGTATTTGAGGGAACGAGTACATGGCACCTAAAATCAATATTCATAACTGTGTTAGTATAAACCACCAACTGTTAGAAACTGTATTATTTATTGTATGAAATTTTTTACCTTCTGTGAAATTACAAACTACGTTTCTACAGCTGTTAAATCCATCAGTCATTAACCTTGCTCTTCTCCTCAGAGATTCAAGGATCCCTTTGCTGCCAAGTGAATTATTAAGGCACCATTAGTTACAGCTTCAAAAGACGTATCTCGACACCAGTATATCTGTATATGAAATCGTATTCTGAAGTAATAAGTTTCTTCTATTTAACAAAGTAAATTAAGGTTCTTTATAATGGGATAAAGTACTTTTTTTCTTTTCTTTTGGTCTCAATACTTTTTGGAAGGTTCATGAACATCAACTCTTTAGACAATAATTACTATAAAAGCTGCGTGGGAAAGCTTAGCATCACCATCTTCAACGACTTTCATTTTAATCATGGAAACGCAGAATGGTTTCTACAGTTCACTTTTAGTCTAATCAAAAGTCATTCAGTTGTACAATTAAAAGACTTACCTCTCCCTAACAAACTGCTCATATGAAATGTCTCCAGGTTTGGGAGGGTTGACCATTAGGCCCATCTGTAAATTCAGATTGAATTCTTGATATGAGATAAACAGTTTTGGTCACAGAAACATGTGTTTCTACACAGAGTAACACAGCATGACTTATTTGGTCACTTACAAATATCTGTGCAGGAACATTTGGACTAAGTGCCACTGATGCAACCTTATATATCTCATCAACCGACTGCAGCATCATGTCAAAACAGAAATACACATGAGATGATTCGCATACTGTAACTGAACGGTTTAAGTATAAATTCTACATGATTCTGAAAGCTCAATCTACTTTACCTCACTTTTTTAAACAATAAGAACATAACTTCAGAGCTGATACGTATTGATGGAATACAGAACTTATGAAGAAACAAACCTGTGGAGGAATGTTTGTCATCTCAAAGTATCCACCACGCTGACCACATTCACCCCAATATCCTTTAGACACAGTGTGAAAAGAAACAAGCTGGAGTTCCTTGCTTACAAATGGCCCCATACCCATCAACACCTTTGAGAGTTACAGAAGTGATTTCAGTTTAGCAGAAACTAGAAATCTTTCACACAACCAATTCTAATAGCTCAGTAAATTTCACCTTTCTAGCACTAATGAAGGGGCGCTCATCCTGGTACACATTCTGCTGATAAACTTCATCACCAAGCAAGACCAGGTTTTCTTGGATACAGAACTTTATTATCTCTCTCAAGTTTGCTTCACTAAGACACTGACCAGTAGGGTTTCCAGGGTTGATGATCACCATTGCTCTCACCTGCTCATATCGTAGTACAGTTATACACAGACAGAATGCGATCATAGTTACTGAATAATAAGTATGCGAAGGCATTGACCAATAGTATATTCAACAAGAAACAGGCCATATATAAAACATTCATGGGGTAAAAGCCGTAAAACAACCGACAATTGGAGAGGAAACCGTTTCCCTACATAAGGGTCTTCCAAGAATCAATTCAAATTGTGTTCACCCATCCCAATTAGTTCATTGCTTTAATTTACTTGTATCAATACTAACCGTTATTCCTTTGGAGCGAGCTGTTAGAACTGACTGGCGAAGATCGGCAACATCAAGACCCCAATTTGCTGTTTCTTCCAGGTAATATGGGACAAGAGTACCACCAAATAAAGAGATCGCAGCCGAGTAAAGTGGGTACTGTGGAACTGGAACCAGAACCTGAAAGTACACATAATTAAGCACATATATAGCATTAGGATTGTAGAAAGTTCGTGAATTAACCAAGCAGAGAAAAGAATTATAATGAAAATGGAATACAATTATATTTCCATTTAGAAAGAAAAATGCATTACTCCATCCCCTTCACCACGGATGATGGCATTTAAGATCTGCATTACACCTTTGCTGGCACCATCAGTTAGGAATATGAGTTCCGGATCACTGCCATTGGAGCAAAGAAAATCAGTAAGCACTAGACATTATTACAACTGGACCAAATTAACAACTTCATTGACTCATAAAGAACGGAAATATTTTATATCTGACAACTGTCACCTTGGATAACCATCACGTCTTTCAATGAACTCTGCCACTTCCTTCCTAATTGCAGGAATACCTCGAGAATCACTGTAAGCGCCTAAATGAGAAAGAAAGTTCATCAATTTTCAATTCTTTAACAATTTTTCTGCTGTAGTTTCCCTATTGAATATAATGGAGATGAAGCAATCCCATATCCTTAACTAATTGATGAATACACCAACAATAGCAAGCCAGAAGGAAGGAAATCAGTTTTGGTGAGAAGATGCCCATGAACCTAACGACTAATAATAATAAAAAACATTTACCCAGATTAACACGATTTGTTGACATGATCTAAAGCAGGATTCTGCATTAGTAACACTGGAGAAAAAACCTTGGAGTAGCAAGGGAAACAGAGAGAAAATATAGACACATTGCATCCAACAGAATCACAATGGATGGAGATATGGCTGGCCAATACTTAACATGGCAGCATTGGCCAGTGGGTGTGAATTTGTGGTGGGAATGGAAGGAATTGGAGTTTTAATCTATACGAAAGAATGATTACGAATACATATCTTCAGTACATTTTGAGCTGTCCACCCCATTTCACATAACTACATAACATGAAATGCAGGTAAAGTGGATACCTAGACCACCAGATGTAACTGATAGGTAATGTTTAGCTCTTGAAATTGCATCAGCAGGGAAGAGCAGTCCCACATTGGGGTCATCTAATAAAAATGGAGCTTGGCATAGAGCTACCACCTGTACCAGGACATTTACTTGGTGAATACAAATTCAATAGGCAATATATGACTTAACGACTCAAACAATTTGATCTGAAAATGAAAAAGCAGTGATGGACCTGGCGAGGAAATGTTAGAGGCTTCTGTCCCAGAGCATGAGGGTTCCCAACATTGGTGAAAATAATCTGCACACAAGAAACTCAAAAGAATGAGAAAACATGGATGAAACCAAGATATTCAATAGTTTTTTAGGCTTGGTCTTCCAAGACCTTGAGTCTATGTCTCCGACCATACAACCATCAGATGATCTATATATTATGTTTACCTTCTTTCCTTCCTTCTGAAGCTCAGAAGCTCGAAGATACAACTCGCCTCTAACTGCATACTGAACCTTCTTCACGTTCTCATTCAGTGACTCATAGTCCAATGCTTTCGGTGGCATGATTGTCTACAGGTTTCAATTCTGATGAGAAGGCAAGGGAACTCACTTCCTAACCTGAATAGTTTAGAGAAGCTTATTCAAAAGACTCGTTTTTAGACCAGAAAGATCAAATGGAGAAGAAAAGCAAAGATGGCATATGACTATTGACCCATTACTCATCAAAGACTGAAAAATCCATCAGCTCCATTTTCCATTATTCAACTCTTTTCTAAGTGGCCTGTAGTCTTTTTGTCACTATGTGTCAATGAGGTGAGGATGACTGGAATCACCGAACACAAAAATGAAAACTTGAAATCTAAATTATTAAATTATTCAACTTAAAACATCATTCTGATTATCTCTAATAAATTACACAGCTAAAAAACGACTCGCACCTAACAATTCTGATACTCATGCTTAACAGATATCATATCATAATCCTAACCAAAATTGGTGAAAGAAACATACTTTGGCACATACTCAGCAACCCAATACCTAAAGATTCCAAAAGATATGTTCTTATGTTTAAGATTGCAAAAGAAACAGCCACAACGGAAATGAACAACAATCCCAAATCTTTACCAGCAAAACAAGTCTTAACAGTCCCTAAACCTCATTAAAAATTAAACCAATATGAACAAAGTCACCGACAAGTTCACATAATACAAAATCTTTAAGCAAAATGCAAACCCAGATAAGGCTTCGAATACCTGTAAACTGGAGGTGGGTTCTCTGAGAAAAGTGGAACTGGCAGAGTGAGCCTGGTGGGTTCTGAACTGGTAACGCTTCAGAAGTTGAGAATGTCAAAAGCGTGACGTATATAAATATGAAGCGTTTCGGGATGGTATCATCAGTATATATTATGTGGCACTACATGAACTGAACGCAATTGGCAGAAGCAGAGCCACTGAAAAATCATACAAATGGATTATTGGGATTTTTCTTCCCATATTGAGCCAAGAGATAAAGCTCGTGCAGAAATGTGGTGCAGCTTTAAACTTTGAGTTACTGGTAGATAAACGAGGGGCATTTGGCCTTTCAGGACCATCTTCTTTTGTTTTGACACATTGTGCAATGGTCACTCTCATTGTGTTAGACTTGTTGTAGTGTTAGATCATGGAATGGAGTGGTGCATTTTTCTTCCTTGATTTTTTTGCTTCGCATGGTTGTATCACAAACAATTCAATTCATCGGTGTCCAGTTTGGCTACATTTTTGTGCCAATCATGTTTTGTGCCAATCATGTGTTTAACCTAATATACCATTGTGAATTTGTCACCGTTGTGTAACACGTATATCTCTATTATTATTATTATTATTTTCTTGAGAAGGTCGATAGTAAAATATAATAGCAGTAATGATAACAGTATAAAGACTTCACCGGATTATTCGATTTGATAGAGCGAAACTCTATGCGTACTGCTATACTAGAAAACAGGTTCTAACACAAAGCATACACTACCAAGCCAGGGTAGCACTTGGTCCAATAAAAAATTCGGTTGCATCATCCCTTAACTAGCTAGGCACCTGCTCTATTCGCAGTCTATTGTCAGGTCTGACATTTCCCTCAAGTCTGGCTTTCTGATGTTTGATCCCACTACACCAAGTTGTGATGTGCCAATATCTCTACCACCCGAGCCCTAGTAGCCTCTAGGGCCAATTGCCTCAAATTCCGAGCTTCTAGTTTTCGCCTAGCTGTTGGTTGAAGGTTAAATCGATCTATGCTATCTAACTTATCTAACTTGCTAGCATACCTGGCCATTATAACCTGTCGCTTCCTCTGCTCAGACTTAGATTATCTTTGTCGTTTTCTAGGCCTATCAGGAAGCTGCTCCATCTCTAATTCTTCTTGCTCTGCGACTGCAACCACCTCTAATGTTGCCTCAAGAACCCAATTATTCGCAACATATTCCTCTCGGTTCCCTGCTCCACCACCAGGACTAGACAAGATCACCAGCTCCTGATACCATCCCCAGACAGTTGCTACTCCTCGAGCTTCTTCTTCAGCACATATTTCCTCCTTCATTTTTGCTCCCTCTGCCTCTTCTATCTTACCACATTGGACCATACAACCATCAGAAGTATGACTGAAGCTAGCTTCTTCTTCAACACATATTTCCTCCTTCATATTTTCTTCCTCTGCCTTTTCCATCTTACCGCATTGGATCAGACAACCATCCAAAGTGTGACTGAAGATACCGCAACTCACAGTAGCCCTATAAGGTAATATACTCAATATCAAACACATCCTAAGCTTTAGGACCAAGTGCAAGACATGCCTTCATTTCCAGTGGATGACGAAGGTCCACCTCCATAAATAGTCGAATTTCTCGTCCTTCCTCCAACTGAACCTTGCCATAGCCGAGGAATCTACCTAAGCGATTCCCCAGAGACTTCCACTAGTATTGATCCTCCACTTCACCCTTAAGGTCCCCACCAATCACCTCCACTCATGTCCACACGCAAGCCTTGGCTACTAGAATTAGATGCACCGGGGTTAAACCATCAAACTCATCTACCATAACAGTAATGTTACGATAAAACCAGGGTCCTCGATCAACCGCCCTTTGAAAATCCCATTTGTCCTTGAATCATTCCATGAACCAATCATTAGTACAACACCAAATTCGGCTTGTGTTGGATCCTAAAAGTCCTTGCCAAAGGCGCATCATTGAATGCTTGAGAGACTTTGTAGTATCATCTAACAAGAGTATTGGAGAGAAGATGCGGATTACAGCAAAGCCATAATTTGCTTCCTTTTCTGCCACACCTATAGAGATGTCACATTCAGGAAACGAAACCAAATCCATGGGCCTCTCCATAGATGAATGCATAGATCGCTAAGACCCACATACCAAAGAAGTTGGAAACAAGAGATAACGCGAAAAACAAAACCAAAAAAGAATTGATATTGGTTAAAGAAATTGGTAGGGATTCTTCAAACAAAATTCTAGTAGAATAAGACTACAAATCTGCCTAGGAATCAATGAAAATAACCGATATTGGGAAAGAATTGAGAGAGATCAGAAGAAAATATGGACGACGGCTAGAGTTTTAGGGTGAAGCTAGGAGACCTAGAGAGACAAGGGAAGCTGACGATAACCACGTTTCCGTATATCCACATTATTGGTGTCACATAACATTGATAGATCCTAACCCTTTCACATTAAAACATGATAGTCGCATATTTATGCGTCTATTCGGTGTTTAATCCATTCCCTATACTTAGTTTATTGTTATATAATTGAGTATTTAATTAATATTTATTATTTTATAGGTTTTGTGGAGGAATAAAGGAAAAGGAAATAAAAGAGCAATTCCTAGCACAATATGGATTCAAGAAGGAGTTTTGTGCAATTATAGAAGCCTATTTCAATGAGGACTTTATGAGATCAATTGGGAGACATATATAAACCAATTTTAGATTTTTGGAAAGGTTAATTAGGATTTTAGAGAGAAAAACTCGAACAAAGTAGATGCAGCCACAAAGGAGCCAGAGTGCCATTTTCGATCCATCGAAGCCCGAGCTGGACAACAGTTTATGTTCTTCATCCCTTCTTGATTTGTAACCTCTATGCTTTGTTTTTTATTCTTTTATTATGACTTTTAGTAGCTAAATATCTTGTTAAGGGGTTGCTTGAAGCTCCATACATGAAGTCTTTCTAATTCATACACTTTAATCTAGTTTCACATATTCAATTTGAATGAGATTTCTTTCTCTATGTGACTCACCGTATGAATTCTTGTATGTTTGCTTTGGTGCGCAACTTAGTACCCATGCTAGGGTTCTATTGTCATGAGATACGGGAGACTGAAGATAATTTCTTCCACCGAATTCTTTATAGTGATACACTGATTTTGTCAGATGATTGAAACTCTAGGTCTAGCAGGACACGCCTATAATGTACATGTGAACCCTTGTAGATTCTCAAAACTTTTTAAGAACTTAATGCTTTATTCTTTGTAAACCTTGGGGTCCATGACTATGGGTTCAATAGAAGGATAGATGTGGGGGAGGTCCTAGACAAACTCACATAGGCATAAAGATTAGATAATAGGATGTGTTGTGTCTATCGGCCTTTCTGGGAACTTTCATTCATTGGATATGTGCATTCGATTAAGTATGTGTTAGATAGATGGAATGACGGTGGTGGATTGCATTCCTCTTAACTCATTCATCATGTAGTTTAAACAACTTTGCATTTATTAGCATATTTACTTTCAGCATTTATTTTATGCATTAACTGTAGCTTAGCCGATTCAGTTCGGTACCCAAATCGAGTCCGAATACTTTAAAAAAAATTGTGGTAGTCCGCCACTGTGTCTAGTTTATTGTATCCAAATTTCGTACTATTCGAGTCTGTATAGAGTAGGGTCGTAGTGTCGTTAGTGTACTATAGTCGAGTCTGTCAGCATTGTAGTTTATTGTTAGGATTTAGTTTCATCAATTCCTTGTGTTTGATAATCCCTGTTTATCATACTACATCGATATATCCAAGTTGAGAATAAGGTATGTTTGAGAGGTGATTTTCCACATCATCAAAACATTTGTTCAAATGTTTCCAAATTGACATCATATTTAGCAAGAGTAAGAACAACATCGCCAAATCACTTAACGGTAGGGCCGACTTTGAGAGTTTGGAGGGGGAAATAAAATTTCGGTCCCTACCATGTTAGAACGTATGCACACTGTTTAACTAGTAATGATGTAAAAACTGAATAAATATTACATCAAAATTTCTTCAAATACATACATGATCAAATATATAAAATAGATAAATCAAACTTACCAAAATACTAATAACTCAACTTCAAAATTTGATCGGCTAGATTTGTTATACTTATAGAATTATAAAATCGAAGACTTATTACATTCAATGTTCTAAAAATCTCCACCGGGATCTTTTTACCTCGACTTTGAAAAATCGGTCTCTTTCTGATTCACTTAGTGAGTCATGCCGGAAAGTTGATGTAACGATCCAAACCAAAAGTTACGCTAAACTTTATGATTTAGGTTTTCCGCGAATTATGCATCTCGTAAAATTTTGTTAACGACTTTCCTTCGGGCGAGAAATTGATCCGACTTTCTTCACGGAAGTCCTAGAGTATTTAATTTCATGCACGTGAGAATTTTTGGAGAATTTTGTGGGTTATCGAGCTATTTCTTACGATTTTTGAAAGTTCTTATGTGAAATTATGTATTTTAACATATTTTTCTTGGCGGTTTATCTTGGGCCGTTGGATCTTGATCAGATCAAATTGTGGTCGTTGATCTGATCTGAAATTTTTGGGTATAAATACTGAATTTTTGGTAGAAATGCAGATTAATTCATAGAAATATAAAAAATTTGTACGTGTACGTACGCTACCCGTATACCCATTTCGACCCGTTTTGGACTTCGATCTCGACCCACCGGAAAATGCAACGGTTTCCGGCATTCTTGGTATGAATTTGAAGCCCTTCATCTTCTCTTTCCATTCATGTATTTATATTTGATTTTTGGGTGAGTTTTGGGATAGATTTGATGCCGTGAACCCGTGAGATTTCGGGTTGATTCGTCGGCGACATTCCGACCATTTTCCAGCATGGTGTGGTGGTGGGTTTGGTTGGGTTTGGTCCAAGGACCAAAACCTCCTTGGTTTGGGGGGCCGAGGTGCATCACCGGTGACGGAATCGACCGGAGAAGTTTTCCGACGATTTCGGGCCCAATTCCGGCCAAACGTCGTGGAATTGGGTCTAGGTTCAATTGAAAAATGTGTTGGGCTCATTGAGATCTTTCCAACAAGTGGTCAAACGCTCCCATCGGAGCAGTTTGGACCGGGAGCACGTGTGGTTCATGCACCACAGCCGATGGTGGCGCGTGACGGCTATACGCCGCCGCCCGCGGCTGAACTCTGGCAAGTCAAAAATTCTAATTTTTCCGTGGGGTTTCCGAGATGTTTTCTGAGTTATTTTTCGTGTTTTTTATCGAATTCTAAAATTAAACGAACCTGTTATTTACTCAGGAAACCGCAAGAAAGAATTTGGCGAGGGAACTTCCGCCGGACCTTCGAGCTAACTGCATACTGTGAGTGGACAATTTATTTTCACTTATTGAAATGCGAGTTCTGATTATGCACGTACAAGTATACATTTACGATTATGCATTTATGATTATATGTCGTACAAGTACGCATTTACGATTGTGTATGTGCATGGAAACAAATATGATTTGTTTTACACAGAGTACAGTCTCAAAGGTAGTAGTGGCATCAGTAGTTTGTGAATTTGAGAAATCCATATGGGAATTGGTGTCCCACAAATTGGCTTTTGTGAACTATTTGGAAGTGTGTTTTCATTGCAGGTATTTGGTTTACTCATTTTATTAAGTAAACTCTGGCGAAATTTTTTAAAAGGTTGTAGTGTTGTTATGATCTAATTCCGGTTTAGGCAATTGAATTGGGGTTGAGTTCTTTCAGTTGAGCTTAGAAATTGTGGCCATATAGCTTAAATGCATCATCATCATACTGTCCAGCGGCTTCCTCAATTGTCTCGAAGGGCCCCAGCCAAGTTTTCCTGTTTTTCCTTTCTCCGGTCCAATATCTCAGCGGAAAACCTTCCCGACTACCGCTTCTTCACTCCTCTGTAATGCGTGACATTACTCGCTCCGCCACTGAATACCTACATTTTCAAGTGTATTGAGAAAAAAAAATCCTTCATAGTGTATTATGGAAAACACATACATAATTTATCTATAATTTTCATATAATTTACCTATTATATTTAATATATATATTCACGCAATTTATAAGCAGCAAAATTCTGGAGCCCATTTCTTTTAGGTATACATATATACATTTTTAATAAAAATATGCATATGAAAAATATTAAAAAAAACTGCAAGGCACTAACATTTAAATAACTTTGTGATCCCTTTGAGGAAAGAAATTATGATATTTTCTTTTTTAGTAGTATAAATATGAATATCATTTATCTTTTTATGTATGGTGTTGGAATAATGTCAATTTATTTTTTATTTTTTATGTATTATGTTGGAACATCAATTTATAGTGGTTAAGTTTATAAGTACTTGATTTTTTTAAAGGGATAAGTACTTGATTATATATTTGTATTTGACTTGTGATTAACAAATCAAACATTTAGTTTTATTTTTTCTGCACTATGTCGTTTATATTAGTTTGGTTTATATATACTTGATTATATGTTTGTATTTAGCTTGTGATTAACAAATCAAACATTAAGTTTTTTTATGTACTATTTCGGAATATCTATTTATATTGGTTTAATTAATAAGTACTCGATTATAAGTTTGTATTTGGCTTATGATAAATAAATCAAACATAATTGTTGATATACTTATAATTTATATTTTTTTCTTGTAGATAGGAGAATAACGTGAGAGTGGATTGGTATGGATACTTGTAGGGGTGGGAAAAAAACCCGACAAACCCGACCCGACGCCCAACCCGTGCCCGATCCCGATTGTGCCCGACTCGATTTAGACCCGACCCGAAAAGTCGGGTTTTTTGCCCGACCCGATAATTTTCGGGTTCGGGATCGGGTTGAATATTGAAACCCAATCGGGTACCCGACCCGACCCGATAGTCTATACCCCATAGCCCCCAAACCGTTTATCTTCTTCTTCTTCTTTTCTCTCTCTTCTTCTTCTTCGTTTCGTCTCAGAGCTCAGTCGCTTTTTCTGTTTGAAGGATTTGAGTATCTTCCAGATTTCCAAGACTCTCTCTGAGCTCACAGCTTCGGAGAAGAAAACCCAGGTCCAAAGACTCAAACTTGTTTTCAAATTTTTGTTGTTTTGGGGTTTTCAAATTTGAGTACTTAGTGAAATTTAGGCTGCTAATATCACTGAGATGCAGCAACGTATTTCGAAACCCAGAGCCAAGAACACTGCTTTTGCTTTTGAAGTTGAGCCGAGACGATCTAGTCTACATCGGAACCCGATTCAATCATACGTTGATGAAGTGAGTGCTGCACATATGTAGTTTGAAGTCTTCTATGTATTGAGTAATGGCAATTGATGCAGCGCGTAGTGAGCAAAACACACGTTCAACTAGAATAACAACTATATTGCTTCAATGATAGGTTAGAGAACAGGTAGGATAACCCTAAACCTTGTTGATTCTGCGTCAAGAATAGCCAAGGAACAGGGGCGCCTATGCCTCGTTGATTCCTTATAATAGCCGAGTTGATAGGTCAAACTGAGGAACCCTCAATTTTATTAAATTGTAACAAAAAAACCACCCAAAACTTACAACTGAAATAGAGGGTTTAAATAGAGTTGTAACCCTAATCCACAAAGGAAAAAAATATGGAGGAGGAATTAAACAAAAGACCTAAACTCAAAACTCAAAACATGCCTAAAAGTAACAATCAAAACTCAATCCTGAGCTGGGCCTTATTCTCAGGTTTTGTTTGCTAGCCTCCTCCCGCGCTTCTCCACAACTCTATTTCTCAAAGCCATGTATTCCTCCTCTTTGTGAGCTGCATCATCCTCGCCGGGTTGGAAAGAATTCGTCCTCGAATTCAAGTCTTCATCTTCAGAGCTGTCACCATAATAAGGTAGAAGATGTTTCACATTGAAGGTGTCAGAAGTGTGGACATGACTAGGGAGCTTCAGCTTGTAAGCATTGGGGTTGATCTTTTCAATGATTTCCACTGGGCCAATTTTCCTTGCAGCAAGCTTGTTATAGTCCCCAACAGAGAAGCGATCCTTGGTGAGAACGGCCCAAACAAAATCCCCTACCTCAAACTCAACATGCCTCCTCTTGCTGTCTACAGCCGCCTTGTACTTGGTATTGGACTCTTGCAAGTTCTGCCGTGTTAGCTCATGTATGTCCAGCAGGTGCGTCATGAAATCGTCAGCCTTGGCACTAATCTTCTTGGAGTCAAGGACTGGGAGAAGTTCAACTGGAGACCTGGGTTCATAACCATAATTAATATAAAATGGGCTAAGGTCGGTGCTGCGATTTACTGACCTGTTATAGGCGAACTCAGCTTGGCTCAACTTCTGATCCCAAGACTTTAAATTCTTGCCCACCAAACTTCTTAACAGGTTGCCAAGAGAACGATTGACGGCCTCCGTTTGCCCATCCGTTTGGGGATGGTAAGCACTACTGAAATTAAGTTTGGTGTTAGCCAGCTTCCACAAACTCCTCCAAAAGTGACTAAGAAATCTGGTGTCCCGATCAGATACAATAGAACTAGGAAAACCATGCAACCGGTAGACCTCACGAAAGAATAGTTGTGCCACATTCACGGCATCAGTTGTTTTTTTACAAGGGATGAAGTGAGCCATTTTAGAGAATCTATCGACAACCACATAGATGGAGTCCATACCACGCTGTGTTCGGGGGAGCCCCAACACGAAATCCATACTAAGATCAACCCAAGGCCGAACCGGAATAGGCAATGGCATGTATAAGCCCGCGTTGGTAGCTTGGCCTTTAGCAATTTGACAGATGTGACACCCTGCTATATATTTGGTGATCTCCCTACGAATTGTAGGCCAAAAGTATGAAGCCAAAACGAGGCGTATAGTCTTGTCTCTTCCCACATGCCCTTCGGTATGGAGTTCCCTGATGATCTTTTGGCGCAAACTACAATCTGGAATGCACAATTGATTGCCTTTGAAAAGAAACCCATCAAGTAATGAGTAATCAGACCTAGTGCCAGCTGCTACTTCCGTCACAATATGAGAAAAATAAGGATCAGTAGCTAGAAGATCTTTAATGTATTCAAAACCCTCCACATGTGTCTTGACAACAGCAAGCAAACTAGATTTTCTGCTCAACGCATCTGCAACTTTATTCAAGATCCCGGACTTGTGTTTGAGGGAGAAGGTGAATTGCTGAAGGTAGGCTGCCCATTTAGCATGCCGAGAAGAGAGCTTGTCTTGAGAATTGATATGCTTGAGGGCATCATGATCAGAAAATAACACAAACTCATTATAGGCTAGGTAGGAACTCCAGTGTTTTAGGGCCTGTACCACTGCATAAAATTCCACATCATATGTACTATAATTTAACTTAGCACCGCCAAGCTTTTCACTGTAGAAAGCAACAGGTCTTCCCTCTTGACTCAACACAGCCCCAATACTAACTCTAGAGGCATCACAATGCAATTCAAAAGGTTTGCTGAAGTCAGGTAGCACAAGCACTGGAGCTGTAGTTAATTTCTGCTTAATTAGTTCAAAGGCTGTTGTGGCCTCCTCATTCCAATCAAACTTGCCGGCCTTCATACAATCTGTAATCGGGGCCATGATAGTGCTAAAATTAGGGATAAAGCGACGATAAAAGGACACCAAACCATGGAAACTACGAACCTCTTGCAAGTTGTTCGGTATAGGCCAACTCCTTATAGCTTCTACTTTCGACTCATCCACCCTAATCCCGTCTTTAGACACCACAAAACCCAAAAACAGGACACTATCAACCATGAAAGTGCATTTCTTCACTCCAGCATAAAACTTTTCTCTTCTCAAAACCTCCAATACCGCTCTTAAATGTTCTACATGTTGTTCCCGCGTAGAACTAAAGATAAGTATGTCATCGAAATACACCACAAGAAACTTACCAATAAAAGGTCGAAACATTTGGTTCATAGCTCGCATAAAAGTACTAGGAGCATTAGAAAGACCAAATGGCATCACCAACCACTCATACAGTCCTTCTCGGGTTTTAAATGCCGTCTTCCACTCATCTCCTTCCCTAATTCGTATTTGATGGTACCCGCTCTTAAGATCAATTTTGCTAAACACCGTAGCACCACTCACTTGGTCGAGTAAGTCATCCAAACGAGGAATAGGAAATCGATAACGTACTGTGATCTTGTTAATGGCGCGACTGTCAATACACATACGCCAAGAGCCATCTTTTTTTGGGGTGAGCAACGCGGGTACCCCACATGGACTCAAACTTTCTCTGATCTGACCCTTCTCTAGCAAATCCTCCACTTGCCTTCTTAGCTCTTCGTGTTCAGTAGGGCTCATCCTATAATGGGGCCGATTGGGTAGTGTCGCGTTGGGCACCAAGTCGATTTGATGTTGAATATCCCTTTTTGGTGGTAACCCTATAGGTAGATCTTCAGGGAAAACATCACGGAACTCCTTTAGCAATTCCTTAATGGGTTCGGGTACCAGTTCAACACCGTCCTCTGAATCTTTGCCCAAAAGCAGATACATCAATCCTGTCTCTTTTGCCTCTTCTACAAACCTGCTCATGGAAAGCAAATTGGTGACGTTCTTCATTTGTGGCCTTGGAACTTGCTCTCTTGCTGGCACCAACATGATTTTGACATTGTTGAATATAAAGCTATAAGTATTTCTCCGTCCATCATGGATGACACTTCTATCAAATTGCCATGGCCTACCCAACAATATGTGACAAGCATCCATAGCTACCACATCACACAACACCCTGTCCTTGTAATTAGCACCGATCGAAAGTGGAACAAATGAGCGTTTTGAAACTGTTACCTCGCTACCTTTCTGAAGCCAAGAGAGCTTGTATGGTTGAGGATGAGTTTGAGTCTCAAGACCCAACTTAGTCACAGCTTCTTCTGAGATCACGTTCTCACAACTACCTGAATCAATGATCATTCTGCAAACTTTACCCCCAATTGTGCATGTAGACTGAAAAATATTGGTGCGAAGCCAACTATCTCCTTCGGACTCACGTGGTGCTAAGCATGCACGTCGTACCACCAACAATGGGCCATCATCCCCATACACAACTTCTTCATTCACTTGCTCCTCATATGACTCATCATAGATTGGATCTCCCTCGGTTGTGACATATTCATACTGTGGGTTTTCAGTCTTAACAAACAACCCTCTATTCACTTTGACTTCCTTCTTGCACTCACTCATTCGATGCCCGACCTCACCACAATTAAAACATTTAATTCCAACTCTTCTTGCCTCCATGGATGCTGCTCTCATGGGTTGACCGTTGTGGCCTGCCCTACCTGGCTGCTCTTTTGGTGGCGCACTTGCACTAGGCCCACTACGAGCGCTAGTTCCAGCGCCGTAACCTATACTGCCTCCAGCTACCCTTCTTGTCATCTGTTTTTCCAATTGTAAGGCTCTAGAATAAGCCTCCCCAACCGTGCATATGTCAAACATATTAAGAACATCCTGATACTGCGAGCGCAACCCCCCAATATATCTAGCAACTAACTGTTCGTCAGTTTCCAACAAGTCGTTACGGGCGACTAGTTGGTAAAACTCAGTTGTGAAATCAGTCACACTCCGCGCTCCCTGTCTAATGTTTTGGAGTTGTTGATAAATCAGCCTAGCATAGTTGGGTGGTAAGAAAACAGCACGCATGTGTTTCTTCATCTTCTCCCATGAGGTAACCTTCTTCTTCCCTTGGCGCGTACGCAATTTTTTGGTTTGCCTCCACCAAGCAGACGCGTGACCCCTAAGTCTTGTAGCCACCAGCGAGACTTTCTTATTTTCGGGTACCTCCTTGAATTCAAAGACCTCTTCCACCGCCCCCAGCCAATCAAGAAATTCTTCCGGTTGGATACCGCCATTGAATTCGGGGATCTCAGTCCTCATCCCAGATTCCCAACGCCCAAAGTTACGTTCCTCTCTTCGCTGGCTATTCTCCAAGGAGTCGGATGAGCTATCATCTTCTTCCTCCTCCTCCTCTCCTATCTCATTAGTTGAATGAGATGGTTCCTCTCTGCCCTTTCCTTTCCTTGTTATAATAGCCATCTCTGTGGCCAATTCCTCAAACTTCTGTAGCAGCTCTGCAATGTCTTCTCTAGCGTAGATATTGTTGAGCTGGTCTACCTTCTTGTTACGCTTTGCACCGTTCCTTGAAGGCATGGTTAGCACAATGGATCGAATAGCCGAGCTCTGATACCAACTGATGCAGCGCGTAGTGAGCAAAACACACGTTCAACTAGAATAACAACTATATTGCTTCAATGATAGGTTAGAGAACAGGTAGGATAACCCTAAACCTTGTTGATTCTGCGTCAAGAATAGCCAAGGAACAGGGGCGCCTATGCCTCGTTGATTCCTTAGAATAGCCGAGTTGATAGGTCAAACTGAGGAACCCTCAATTTTATTAAATTGTAACAAAAAAACCACCCAAAACTTACAACTGAAATAGAGGGTTTAAATAGAGTTGTAACCCTAATCCACAAAGGAAAAAAATATGGAGGAGGAATTAAACAAAAGACCTAAACTCAAAACTCAAAACATGCCTAAAAGTAACAATCAAAACTCAATCCTGAGCTGGGCCTTATTCTCAGGTTTTGTTTGCTAGCCTCCTCCCGCGCTTCTCCACAACTCTATTTCTCAAAGCCATGTATTCCTCCTCTTTGTGAGCTGCATCAGCAATGTATCCTGAAATGGGGTTTTGTTTGCTTACAAACACAGGTTGACATAGGCCTTCCAACTAGGAAGAGGTTAAGGTCGAGTTCATCGTCATTTGGAAGGTTAGAATTTGATGTTTGCTTTGAAATTGTTATTAATTAGTTGGGTTTGTTTTATAGATGTTTACTAGTGATGTTTCGAAAAAAAAAATTACAGCTACCTTGCAAGGCCCTTGGAGGAATGCAGAATGGCTTCTTATGAAGAAAGGGCTGCTGCTTTTAAAGCAGCCGAGAAGCTTCAAGATAGTCTGCAGTCTGAAAATCCATCCTTTGTTAAGTCAATGGTTCGTTCTCATGTTTATAGCTGCTTTTGGCTGGTGAGTTGTGTTTCTAAAATTATCTTTGGTTATTTAGTGTATAATGCCAGTATAGTTTCATGATGTGGTGATGTAGTTTTGTAACTTCATTTGCTAAATGACTTGTTTACTCTTCCTGTTTATGATTACAAGGGTCTGCCTAGTAAATTCTGTGAGGAACATCTTCCAAAATCGGACTCCGAACTGGTACTAGAGGATGAAGATGGTAATGAATATGATTCTAAGTACATTGCCACGAGAACTGGGTTGAGTGGAGGTTGGAGAGGCTTTGCATTGGAACACAAGTTGGATGATGGGGATGCACTTGTGTTTGAATTGGTTGAACCCACAAGGTTTAAGGTAGGCTATGCTTAAACATATTAACTGCATATGGAATCTAACGTACTGTAACTCTTAGCTTATAGTCTAAAATATAATTATAGAAATGACATATTCGTGTGAGATAAGGACAAGAATCTGTTAGGAAAGTTGAATGTTGAAGCTTTGAAGGCATGCGTTGATTAGTAACTTCCTACATATACTTGAATTCTTAGGCAGTATCATGAAAAGTAGTATAAGTCTATAAGACTACATGTAGGAACTCGGGGAACAGGAAGCCACCATTTCTCCTCTTGGCGCTGAAAGGCTCTTTGGAAGGAGGTTGAACCATCAGCATCTGGAGCCAGAATGCCTTGATCAACATACCAGAATTTGATTCATGCCTTGTTCTCATGATTCATGTGCTTATTTCCCAAATAATTTGATTTGACTGTATGTATGGGTTTTGCTAATGCAGTTGTGTTTTCTTGTTCTAACAGCGGTATTGGGAGGGGGAGTGTATACGTTCTTGAAAAAAAATCAAATTTGGACCACTTTTTTTTGGGGACCCAAGCCTAATTTGAAGCCCAGCAAAATCGGGTCACCTCTGCCCAACCCAACCCAACCCGATCGGGTCGGGCTGCCCGACCTTCGGGTACCCGACTTATGTCGGGCTCGGGCTCGGGCAAAAAATATTGAACCCGATCCTTATCGGGTCGGGACTTGGGTTGAGTGTTTTCGGGTCGGGTCCCAACCCGATTCCACCCCTAGATACTTGTGTGCATAATTTTGTATATTTGTCCCTTTTTTTATTAGAGGGACACTATTTTTTATTCTCGCCTCAGATCTCAAATTCTCAGGTCCGACCTTGGTTGGTTGGAGCATGGTTGTGAGAACCCAACCCCAATTTAGCTGGCTAAATTGGGATAAGGCTCTAACATCACTACTAATTAAGGTGTTTACTAATAAATATATAAGAAATCTCAATAGTGAATTTCACAGGTCTCAAAAATTATTTAATTTATAGCCCATAATTTGCACTTAAATGATAAAATAAATTTATGACACCAGAGCCACTAAACACTTCTAAAACATCTAAACTAACTAGCTATTACTTGTAGGATTAGCTATGGATCCTATCGATATGAACTGTTATGCCTCAAACTTCATGTGTGCCTGACCTTAGCTGTACTCTACAACTTGGGCATTTGAAACCAAATGGCACAGGGAAGGACATTCTAAAATATGAAACAGTTAGAGTGAGTGGACAGAAACAATATAACATAAGAAAACGTGTAAAACTAAAGTTACGTCCTCCCACTGAAATTTATGTGAAAAACTGTATGTGAGTGATGTAAAATCCCATTTTATTCAACAAGTAAATGAAAACAACAATTGGCTTTGAAGGCGACAAAATTGACGGAAAACTAAAATCCAACTGAAGAATGCTAAATCTAAAAACTAAAGATTTGAAACCGAAATAAATCAAATCTGATAAGGACCTAGAGACCTAATATCACGGGTCTTCCAATGTCGGTTAGGAGCCTAGAATCCATGGAGACATGTGACTAACATGACACACTAAAATATCTGGAATAACTGTGAGAACAAGCTGACACTCTAGTAACTGATAGCTCAAGCAATAAGGATGTACCTAGGGGAGACGATGATCAAGCGGTCTAGCTAGCACATGTCACCTAATGTCGCCTAGGGTCTAGCTAGCCTAAACGACATAAGTCACTCGATGATTAGTCGAGTGACTCATATGTGCATACATAAACTGATCAGAATTGGCCTCAAGGGTGGCGGCTATAAGAGCCATAAACTAAAATGTTGTAAACTGAGATCCATTTGAGCTGGACGCTTAATTGAAGGCGTCATAGACTGAGACACGTCTTAACTGGACGTTAATTTGAAGGCGTCACATGCTAGAACAAACTAAAAATAAAATCGGACTAGTTGGACTAAATTCACAAAACGTAGACACTGAAGCAATTTAAGATTTATAACTAAACTACTTTGAAAACAACATGCATAATGAGTTAGATGAACTGGAATCATAAATCATAGACCCTAAAAATATCTAAAAACCAAGCCGAGCTAAACTGAATACATACAACATAAAGAACTAGTTGAACTGGAATCTAAATACTAATAATTCGACCATAATTGATTGAAATCCCAAAACGTAATCGTTAAATTAAAGAAGGTTAGACTATTAGTTTTGATTTAATAACTCGCATACGCGACTGTGAAAAGAAGGGTCCACTCACATGGATTGCCTGAAACGTTGCTCATCAGTCACCTAGCTCAGAAATCTAACTCGGCGTTCCTAATACAAACCGAATGTCTAAAATTGATTAAAAAGAAGTTGTGATACTACGATTAACGTGGAAAAACAACCGAGGCAAGACGTTCATCAGAAACTCACATATAATAATCCATTAATGATGACGCCTCGCTGAAATGCATTCAATAATTCATCCAAATACAAGCATAAAGAAACGTCACCATAGGCGGTGAACCTTGACTCAACACTTGACCATGTTGATGTGTCGAGTTGCCTCAAATCCTGTGCACAAGCCAAGACATTACAATTTTTTTTTAATTACATGAACCTGCATGAAAAACAACGAAGAAAGAGTTCGCGAAACTTCCCCTAGAGAATTTGAAGTTCAGGTCGTCAGAACTCCACCGCACACGGCAGCGCATGGGGCCCACGCGTCACCACATGGTGTGGCCATGCGCTGCCATAGGTCGGCCTACTCCAAATCCTGCAAATGATACATCATTTTAAAGATCTCATCGAGTACATCACACTATCTAACTACACCAGATAGAGAAAATAACCTGAAGTTGTTGAAATTTACCTCAAAAGCTGGCCGAAATTGGCAGCCGATCAGCCACCACCCTCCGGCCAAGATGCACCCCAAGGGTGGTTCCAATCGACTCCTTGGAGGGTGGGGAGGAAAACCGATATAGTGTTGCCACCCAAAATTGGTCAAAACGGCATTGATGGTAGCGGAGCCGAACCGGAAAAACCAAGAAGTTTCTTAACCTCGATTCGCCTTCGATTCGATGGTGCATGATGACTTTGAGAGTAGAGGGAGATGGGGGATGACGAGATGGGAATTTTCCGATTGAAGCGTTGTCCAGTGGTATGTGGCCAAACAGCAAGGATTCGACCAGGTCACAAATTCGGGTCGGATTGTGCTGTCGGGTCACAATTCGGGTCGCATGAAATGGGTTCTACCCCATTGGGTAAAAAATTTGAATTTATACCCTAGGGTTGAAATGAAGCAACGACTCAAATCTAATCTACTAAAGATCTGACGGTTCAAATTTTTTGACTACATGTAGATTTTTAAATAATCAATTAAATACTCCAAACTTCTATAATTCGTAATAATTAGACTTCTGAAACATAAAATAAAAATATGCACGGATTCATAATAATTTTCTCTATGATTTTTTTTAAAGAAACTGAATCCAAATTCCTAACTTCTAATATGTCAAATTTAAGTCGCGACGAACGACGAATCCCGATAAACACGACAAAACTAACTCGACTCGTTAATAATCTCCATTCCAGTTCGGGGGTCTGCTACTGCTCAGTGTAGAGAGTTTGCGTCCTTAATCCAATCTTTAATGTTAAGTCAAATGTTTAGTTTGAGCATTGAAGATGAGGAATGATTAAAAACCACATTTTCCCTTGAGTGCGCTACTAAATAAGCAATAGCTAAGTTGTGATCGATTGTCTTGAGTTTAATCACAGAAGAGAACATTACTACTAAAATAATGATCATGGATGCTTTGATTTGGTACATTCTCATAAACAAGAAGGCTTTCAGGCCTGCATGTAATGTTGCATCCCAATAGCTTCATAAGGTTTTTATGATGAATTTCACTGATCAAATTGACTTCATCCAAGAAATGAAGAAAGTCACCCACATGATCTGAACTTTCGTTGTGGTATCAAAATGATGCCCGAATTTTTAAAATTATCAAAGTGATGCTCCAATTTTCAAAATTATATCTACGTGATGCCTAGAGCTATTTTTCGTCACGGCTCTGTTAACACTGATGACGTGTCCCCTCCACATGATCTGAACTTTCGCTGTGGTATCAAAATGATGTCCAAACTTTAAAAACTATCAAAGTGATGCCCCAACTTCTGAAATTATATCTACGTAAGGCCTAAAACCATTTTTCGTCACGGCTCTGTTAACACCGATGACGTGTCCCACAGGGTCTGAACTTTCATCATCGTACCAAAAAAATGCTCGAACTTCAAAAACAATCAAAAGTGATGCCTAAACTCCCGAAACTATGTTTACGTGATGCCTAGAGCTATATTTACGTGCACAAAATTGCTATGGGCACCCCCAAAATTGATTTGGGCACCCAATTCTCTCTCTCTCTCTCTCTCTCTCTCTCTCTCTCTCTCTTTCTCTCTCTCACACACACACACACACACACACACAACATAAACACAGTAGCAGTGAGCCCCCCATGGCTCAAGCGCGATCCGCACCTAGTTCCTCACCATCGAGCATCAAATCTCATGGCGCCTCTTCCTGGAGCTCGGCCTCGTGTCTATCCATTTTGACGGTCATTGAATTGCCACCTCGCAGCCCGTTGCGAGCCTCACGCTACAGCCTCGCACCTCCAAAAGCCTCAACCTCCCACCTTCAGCCTTTTTTCCTTAGCTCAATCACATTCATTTTCTCACAGAAAGACATCAATTCAGGCCGAGGAGGCACTGTCTCTGCATCATCATCCGAATTATTCTCAACATTGTTCTGGGTCAACATGTTCGATGAAGAAGATGGGTCTTTTGCTATTCGGGTCGGTGAACTCGGATCCAAAAGATATCTCTTTTGCAATCTGGTTCTCTAAATTTGATGCGAAAGATTATGGGTCTTGTTGTTTGGGGGTCATCCTGGGTAATTAGGGTTTGTAAGATTGTAGTAGATGAAGAGCATGGCTAATATTATAGGTAATGGCTCATCGGATGAGTTCTCAAAAGGAAAGAGTAGTTATAGAGGAACTCGATGATATGAGTCAAGAAAGACCAATTGAAGAACAATTGAATATGAAACCGATGACCATGACCTTGAGAATTTCAAATATAAATTGCAGGAGATTCTTGTTAGCTACTCTTGTTGGATTTTCTTGGGTTTTGTTAGCTACTCTAGTTGAATTTCAAATGTGAAACTAAGGTCGAGAGTGCAGTGCCTTCGGAGCTCGGAGAGGCTCGCCGAGATTTTTTTGATTAGGATTGAGACTCTAGGGTTGGAGGAGTTGTAGAGAGAGAGAAAAGGGGGGGGGGGGGGGGAGAGAGAGACCATGTGTGGATCGGGCTTGAGCCATGAGGGGGCTCACTGTTGTTGAGAGAGATAGAGAGCGCAAAAAAATTCGATGTCCAAATCAATTTTGGGGGTCCCATAGCAATTTTTTGCACGTATATATGGCTATAGGCATCAAGTAAACATAGTTTTGGAAGTTTAGGCATCACTTTGATTATTTTTAAAGTTCGGGCACATTTTTGATACGACGATGAAAGTTTAGACCCTGTGGGTGACTTTTTTTAAAAAAAATTATATAAAAAATAAGGGTATTAAAGTCATTTCTCCTTGTTTTCAAACAAAAAAAACACGTCATTAGTGTTAACAGAGCCGTGACTAAAAATTGTTGTAGACATCACGTAGATATAATTTCGAAAGTTGGGGCATCACTTTGATAGTTTTTAAAGTTCGAGCATCAGTTGATACCACGACGAAAGTTCAGACCTTGTGGGTGACTTTTTTTCTTGAAGAAATGATCCACCCATTATCTTGTATTGAAGAACAACCTCTTTATGGCAATAACCTTTCCATCCGACAAAACTCCCTGTGTAGTCATCAACAAAAAATTCACCTAACTGATCAATTATGTATGTACATTGAATCACATTATGGTAAAAAAGAAATAGATAGATGCAAAAAGATGAAAATTACTGTGTAGACTGAGCCAGATCCTCCTTGTCCAAGCTTGTTAGACTCGAGGAAGAAATTAGTGGCTTTTTCGAGAACGTGCATGGCTTTTTCGAGAACTTCATATGAATAATTGAGTTGGATATGAATAATTAGTGGCTTTTTCCGCTTAACGGTATGATCAATATATATTGCACAACCACGACAAGTGGTTCAGTGGAAATATTAGGTCTCACTACGGGAACGTTTGATATGAAATCCCCACGTCATGTGTTCGAACGCTGGCAGCGTCAAAATGTGTTTGTTGAATTATAAACGTGGACAGACACTGTGCTGCAATGCACAGCTAGATCATTTCACATGTGCCAATTTATCCTGGACCTAGAAAATTTTTGGGTTATCCTTAACACATATCTCTCTCTCTATATATATATATATTGCACATGACATTCCATTACAAGTTGTTGTTTTCAACTTGCATTGTGGCTAGTCATTTTTACTCTCCAAAATTATGTTACGTAGTCGGACTCGAAAAAAAATTAATCCGAGAACATATACAATAACACTGATAAAACATTTATTATTATGCTTAAATACCATATTCATTATTATGCTCTAAGAGAAATCAGATGAAAATATTAAGACTTCAAAACCAAAAATCGGGTTGAAATCATGTAAATACTTAAATCTCAATCTATTGCCTAGGGCAAAAAGGAAGACGAACAATTTTTTCTTTTTGAGATGAACAATATAATTGATTGAGCCGAAAAATTACAAGGAAAATACCGAGTCAGTGACACGATTGAAAGAACTTATTAGAGTAATCTAAACTATTACATGCTTAGCACAGACCTATCATCACATAACTAGACTGGCTAGATGTAGGAAAAAGACTAAAAAAAAATTATGGGCCCCAAGTCCTATCTGGCTATGCACCCCAAAACTACAACACCACGAGATACTGCTCATCGGCCAACACGATTCCTTGTGAGACAAGATCTTGCCTCACGGGGTTACGCAACCCGCCCTCCTGATTGATGCCTGGTTCCCAAATTCGGAAGCAAAGGTATCCTGAGATTGACCTGTTCTGCGTCCTAGACCACTCAACAAAAATGATCCACGAACACCAATGATGAACTCCATCACTAGGAGAGGTTGAAAGCCATAAGTCAACATAAGGAAATAGAGCCACGTGCCCATATGTATCCAGAGGCCCATCTACAAAGGCCCAAGGATTGACCTGGACCATTGTTGATCAGGTTGATTATGAGAGAGAATGAAGCCCCGCCGCCATTGATTAGTCATCGGCTCGAAGCGATTCCCATATCAGCATCCCTCTCACCGTCTCACACTATTGCACTGTCGTCGCCACTCCATCCTCACAGGCTCCAAAAACTTCAGCGGTCGACAAGTTGGATTCCGACCCATTGAAAGCCGTCGCGATGACCAAACTCGCCCAACACTGTCGATCTGCCACTCTCTCACCACCGTCGCGGTTCGTCCCTACCTGCAATCATTCAAAGTGTGTCGTGATGCCACAACCTTCAATCTTCCCTGCACCGGTCGCAGTCCACCATTCTCCGGTTTCGGCAGAGATTCCATAGAAGTCCCCAACCCAGATTTGACCCATCTCCACTAGAGTTTCGCAATGCCATTAAAAGTCAGAATCAACCACATAACAAACATAACACAACCGAACGTCGTAAATAAATTTTTCGGTTGCCCTAATCTCTCGAAGCCGCCGTAGGGAAGACCCATCCGTCGATGGGGCAGTCCACCTCTAAGAACCGGGGTCTCTAGCGGATGCATAAAAAAAATGTATTCATGATTAGGAGACCGACACATTTTAATTGAAAGCACTTTTAAACTATGATCACGATAAAATAAATAAATAAAATAAAAATAAACATCAGACGACATGTCGTATACACACTTACATCTCAACGACTTCTGATCTACGTCCAGTGCTGCTCTGAAACCCCAAGCGAGGGTTTAAGAAGAAGAAAGAAGAAGAAGAAGCTGCTCTCTCTCCGACGATGACAGAGAGTGTTAGGCTTCGTGTTGAATTCAAAGACCGCCGCATTCTAACCAAGTCACAAAGAACCGAAGGACTCCGCCGCAGCTGGATTCTCCTCCAACCTCACCACCGCACCATCTCCGACCTCGCCGCCCATCTCCTCCACGTCTTCCGCCTCAACCACTCTTGCCCCGATGGCCTCCTCATCTCCGTAACTAACCCAACCCCTAATTTCAACCTCTAATTATTTCCTAATTTTTCAATAATCCAGTCACTAACTTCAAATTTTGCAGATGGATGACTTCGTGTTGCCACCGTTTGAGTCCACCTGCATATTCAAGGACAAAGATATTGTCAGGTCAGTTAAAGTTTTCATTTTTTATTTTTTTTTGGGGTGAAATTTTTGGGTATTGTTTTGGTTTTGATGTAATTAGCTTTGTTTGAATCAGGATTCAAAGGAAAGGAGACGCATTGTTGTCTGAGATTGATATGATTGAGGATGGGAGAAAGAGTATCGAGGTCAAAGAAATTGTGGAGAGACAAGCTGTGGATACAGGTGTGAAGCTTCTGGCGAATGGGGAGTTTGATAAGGGAAAAGGAGGGTATGAAAGTGATGAAGAAGAGGATGAACCTGATCGAGTCAAAGATAGGGACACAAATTCGAAGAAGAGAAAGCGATTGGATAAACCCGAGAGCTCCAAGTATGGTTTTTTACTTGATTTTTTTTAATGTTAATGGGAACTGAGTGGAAATGTGAAGTCTTGCTTGCAAATATATATATATGCTTTCAATTTTGGATGTTTGAAATGTTATGCATTTGGTAACTGGGTAAGGGTTAGGCATGTTATGATGATATACGCATTTTTATGTGATTCTATTTGTGTGTTTCAGGAGGAAGAAAAGTAGGTCTGCTGCTGGTGAAAGTTCAGGTGCACCAGAAGATGTTCGGACAGACGTTCCAGTGGACAAGAAAAAGAGCTCTCGTAAGCGTCATGCCAAAAGGAGTCTTCCTGAGAAGGACAAGTCGATTATTGGGGAGGGTGATGATTCAAGCAGCTCTGAAACTGATGAGAAAAACAATATCATGAGTGAAGAAGCTACGCCGAGTGCAAAGAGGTACCTTGTAGCCTTATTACATACATATGGTGATGAAATCAAAAAAATATTGTGTGGGAAGTACAACTTAGCCTAAGATGTCTTATACTTTCCGTATTAGCTCATAATTTTTGTGTGCCTAATGTATACATTATAGGTCCTGTCAGCTTCAAGAGAATGGCATAAATGGTGATGTTTCATCTGACAAGCCTGATCAAAGTACAAAGGTATTGATCAACAGCTTTTTCTGTCTTGTATGTCTACATATGGTATTTGGTTTTTATATGTTGGGCATCTGTAAATATCAGATACTCTTACCATAGAGAAGCTTCTCTTCTGTGATGAGATAATTTATATCTATTATTGCGCTCTCCAATATCAAATAGAAATAAACTGTGAAATTATTCCTTTCTTATTGCAGTTGCCGAGTAGAAGCGCTCGACGTAAAAAGGCCAAAAGGAAATGGTTGAGGGAAAACATGAAAGCTCAGAAGGAAGAGGTATTGTGATGTTTATGATGATAATAGTATTTCTATTTCTCATTCATATGCTGTAAGCTGACTTGTGTGCACAGACGGCCCTTTAATGAATTTTTAGGCTTAATATCACAAGTTTTGTTTAGTAATTAGTATTGCCTATTACAAAGGGATTATCTTGGTTTTCCACCAAGAGGGACTACTTGTTCCTCCAGCAATAATAGTTTGTCCTTTGTGCTCTATTTGGCAGCTACAGCAGGTGCAATCAGGCAAACCAGATAAACAGCAATCATCTTACAAAGCTAATGAGAAAGTGTGTAACAAAGCTGATCAACAATCATCTGACAAAATCAAGCAGAAGTCATTTGACAAAGTTGATCAACCATCATCTGAGAAAGCTAATAAGCAATTGCCTGACAGAGAAAATAAAGAAAGTTCTCATGAACAACCAAACATAGATAGTGATGAAGAGGACAACATTGTTCCTGTACTAACTAGGCCAGGTCATATTCGCTTTGCACCCATCGGAAAAGGTGTGTATGACTGGAATTCACTGTAGTACGTAACTGGTTCATTTGATCAGTCCATTTGACTGTAGTACGTAACTGGTTCATCCACTGTATTATGTAAATCTTGTTACTCCAGTTATCTGATATATCTACCTGTTCCAGATTATGCAGATCAGACTTTCCAGCAGAATGAAACTCCAGTGGTAAGCTTCAGTCTCCTAAAGCATTATAGACTATACTTCTCATCAAGTCACAGCTACATTTTTCTTTTCAAATCACTTGACATATAATAGGACATTATGACACACCAACCAATGCTATTAAATTTGATTGTTCGATTTTACAGCCATGACTAATACTATTGAGGTTCATTATTCCTATTAAAAGACTTAATAAAACTAACTTCCAAGCCTAGGACCCTACACTCTGGTTGTTTAGGTTATTTCTGTCCACTTAATGATTTCCCATCTGTTTCAGGATACTTTTCAGTGGAATGGCATAACCAGCAAGAAGAAAGGTCAGAAATGGGGTATGGAGAAATCATCATATTCAAGAAAAAGAGAGTATGAAGATCTGTACCAAGAGCCATCTGAAATACTTGATACCGAACAAGAGATTCCTCAAAACAATCCCTTAGACTTTGATAAGCTTGCACTCCCAACCACTGCACCAAAGGTTTTTTGTTTTTAATATTATTATTTGGGTGGACTTTCGTCCTCTTATTTTAATGAAAAAACTTTATAATTACAGTTGAAGCTAACTTTGTACTGCTCCTCCTTTTAGCTTCTTCACTCTTTATTAGACATGTTCTCAACAGTTAGTTAGCATTGGATGGTATTAAAAAATGGATTTTCATATGGTATCACTATATCATTTATGTTACAGCAATGCCAGTATTCGATAATAATAATCTGCATTTAATGTGCGACAGGATGGTGACCAAATTGCATATCGGTTGCTTGAATTATCATCGTGCTGGACCCCTGAAGTTTCTTCCTACCGTGTATGGATCATTCTTCTCCTTTGCTCTACTAACTATTTGTGATTATGAAGTTAACAAATATACTGTTTTCTTCTTTGTATAGGTTGGACGTGTAGCACATTACAACCCACAATCAAATAAGATTGTGCTAGTACAAGTTCCAGAGTATCCTATTGTCCTTGAGGAGACATTTGAGGAGACAGATGAGGTATCTGAGGCACAACCATCCCTTTATAAGGAAGATGGCTCTTTAGAGGTACTTGATCATAGAGTAATCAGAACTTTCTACTGTTTGGATTGTCCATTAGTTTATTTGCTGGGCAATGTATATTGTATGATCTACTTATTGGTATGGCCTTTCCAGTTCAAAGATTATAATTTAGTTAAATATGCCCATTTTCTTCTGGATAGAAATAAAAGGCTATCAAATATCGTTTGTACGTGCCTAGCAGAGGATGTGATTACTTATTCATATGAATCATATCTTTGATTGCTAGCATCTGACACAATAAATCATTGGCAGACAGATTATTCTTCACTTATTGATGTCCGGGTTGTCAAGTATGGGATCCTGAACACAGACAAAGCAGTCGCTGGAGGTCAAAATGGAGCATCAGCTTTGAGGCCCATGAATGGCACAGAAACTGGGGTGGCATCAGGGTTCAAGTTCAAGAATCACAAGGAAAGTCAGGCTGCTGTACCTGGTTTCAGACTAAAGAATAATGACAAGGGAACTCAGGCTGCTGCATCAGGTTTCAGGCTTAAGACTGACAACGGATCTCAAGCTGCAGAGTCAGGATTCAAGCTTATGAATATTGAGAAGGAAACTCCTATCACACAAGGTACTGTTTAGCTTTTCATCATAATCTATTATCACTCAGGCTGGAAGAAGTGTCAATAATATAGCTTAATCCTGTTTATATTTGTAGAAAATGGAAAGGTAAGTGCATGGGATGAAATCAGCCAGGCATTAAATGCGAAGAAGGCAGCGCTGTCCCAGGAGAACGGTTGGAGTAAAGATGATGATGGTTCAGAAAGGAGCTCATGGTCTTCTAGACCCTGGAGAGGTAGTGCATTGGGTCCAACAATGGCTCTTTTGAGAGCGCAAAGTGAGCTCTGAAGATTTCTAATAGTAACATAGCATGGTCAAATGTCTCCCGAGGATTATTCAGGACATGAAGGGCGAGTCATAATTTTGTTAACTTGCCCAAAGTAGATTTTGGGTGTAAAAAAGAAGTCAAGAACTGGAGATCATTACGTTTGACTAAGTACTGTACAGTGAGTGGTCAAAATTAAATGGCACATTGTCTGGAAGAACACCTTTTCGAATTATCAATTTATCATGTTATATCACTTATATCAGTCTCTAATTGATTATTATCTGCAAATTTGACGATGTTGCTATCTAGAATTTATATTGGGACCTCTTAAATTGCTCAAGAGACCTCGTTTTGTTTTCTATTACTGAATCACAAAATTATCTCCATATAAAATGACAAATAGACAAAAAAACTTTGATTTTCTAGTATAGTTTGAACAACAAATAGAACATTTTTGTAATTCTTTTCTTCTGTTCCGAACATGTATTCAGTGATCATATAGCTTTAAAAGATTGAATTCGGATTTATTCCTCACTCATATAGAGCCATTGAAGGTATTGATTTTTATTTTCTTTGTTTGAAGTTCTACTATAAACAATACTTATTAGTTAAGGTTTTCTATTTGAAGCCCTGCATATTACAAACACCATTGGAGTCGATCAAATTACTCGATCAAGTTGGATGGTATAAGAAATAGGAATCGATCGAGAAGGCCAGGTCTGGATACATGATGCAAACTGTTCGTTCTTCTTTCTTTCTTTTCTCTGCCACTATAAATTTAATAGGTTAATATGGTAATCTATAGACAGCTATGTTAAGCAATTTGAAATAATAAAAAGAAGAATAGAGGTTATTGGAGGTCTAGTGAGTAAATATGAAAGTTCAAATAGAAAAACTCTAAAAGAAAACATTAAAATAGTCTGTTAAGTCCTTTACTTGCACAAATATCAAATATGTTTTTATTACACCCTAAAATAGCAACACCTTCGATGTTGGACATGGGGATTAAAGATTTAAAGTGATATACATATGATATGCACTTATTTCAACTGATAAATCATCTTCCCAGAAAACAAAACTTTACTAGCTAATAAAATCCTTTCGGCATAAAGCAGACTTGTTCTCTGTACATACTCTATGTACCATTTCATTCATCACACAAGCAGATGATAACCACTTTGCGCTGCCCGGGATGCCAACTCGACATTTCAATCTGCAATTGAGCCATCCCACCATTCCCACCATAAGTATGCTTCGAAGATCATGATAGTTTGTAAAGCTCGATCCTTCTATTCCCTGTTTTATTCATGCAGCGAGTCTATCCTTCTATGTGTTCTGAATTGATTTACAGCTGAGATGGATCAGGAACTGCTCTGGCTCCTCACCTTCTCTTACTATCTGCAGATATCAAAAATCAATTTTAGACTCGCATCGATCAGGATAAACAGTTTCTGTTTTACCACAGAAATGATAGAATACTGGCATTACTTTCTATTAAAAGTTACTTCTAACTATACTATGGTTTAAACTTCAAAACGCTTGCTATTTGCTCTGGCAACCTGACATTTCTATTTCTTGTTCTGATATGATGCGTAAGGCTACAAGCCTACAGCAGATCATTTATCCACCAACAAAATTCAGCATTACAGAAGTGATTCAATGTTCAAATCATGTCTTGGTTGATGAAAAGAGGTTCATGCTCGTCTAAGTTCTTTACAGGCCAACATGAATTTGATTACTCATTAGGGTGTGGACTCTATTATGATCATTAGAAAAGGTTTTGAAATACACTGAACTGTTGCTAATTATAGCCTTTGGGCAGTTACTTTCGAGAAGCAATTACATAAAAAAAAAATGTTTACTTAAAAACAAACTATCATCAGTCAATCTGCTTCTATCATCGATGCTAGAATAAGGTGGTTCACTTATTATGACATATAGTGTTAGGAGAAAATATTTTAGTACTCTTATGTGCATTGGTTATGAATCAATGGGATAAGAAAATTTAAGCAATATAGAAGCAGAAGACAAATTGCAATGTTACCTGTACAGGGGCATTCATAGGCAAACCCATATGCTCAAGGAAGCAGCGTCCTATGGCTTCCCAGTGAAGATGGTTATCCTGACATATTGCATTCTTCCCTTTCTCATGCAAAATATCACTTCCCAACCATACAAATAAGACACCAGGATTATTTGCGCCCACAGTTGCATTTGGAGCTAGCAAGAGATATGCTGATCGAGACTGAAGTTTGCCAGACTGATGCATCACCACTTCATTCAAAGAAGGCCACTGGTACAGAACAGGGTTAGCCACCTCTGCAGCCTGCATGACCGTTTCATGCTGTAGTTCATATCCAGGATTGAGAATAACATCCGACATTGTCTCTTCTCTGCTGCTCACATTTTTGGCTTGGTTGCAATCAGTTTCCATCAGATCATCATCCAGGTTGGGTAATGAAAATGACCATGATCGGACCAGCTTCCTCGGAACATTAGGTGATTCGGCAACCGAGGGTAGCAACATTAGAGGTGGAGGTTTACTCCCTCTACGCTCTGCAATAGAAGGGGCAATCTCCTTGCAATTTAAACATGTACCTGTTACTTCTACAGTTGGTTTAGGTGATAATGGCTCTGTAGGTGAGGAAATAAATTCTTTGAAAAGTGGACGTGCGTTATCAGCCAAAGTGCCATGCTTTATACAAAAGGGATCCGTGGAACCCAAGCCTGAAGGTGAAGGGTGTTGAGAAGAAAAGCATGACAAATCCGACCAGTTAGAAGATGATGGTGAAAAGGTAAATGAGCTGGAGTGATCAGAGGTTGAAGGGGAGAGGGTTGGGGATTTTGAGCTAAACTTAAGATTGCTATCAGGAAACCAAGAACAAGAGTCAGGTGACTCGCAATGTGTTGTTTGAAATGATAATGGATTGGTAAGAGCAGCCGACTGACCTGCTTCCCTAAAAGTATCTCTTATCCTACTGGGGCTACTAATTGGATAGCATTCAAAGGAATCTGGTGAACCGCAAAAATGGCTTGACGATGACAATGGTGATGAAGGTTCAACAGGGGAAACAGGATCTTCTGCTTCTTTGTGAACTTCGACAACCTTATCCGATCCATCATTAGACGGGGTAGCATCACAGTTAAGCTCAGAAGATTTGACCAAATCTTTCATATGGCCACTAGAAAACTTTTGCCGCAATCTGCCCCATCCATTTTCTCTGGCAGGAAGGCTAGTTTCCGACTCAGTATTTGATACCGAAAAGGGTGGAACGACCCCACCTGCAAGTGCCTTGTGGAAAATTTCGAAGTCCACATCATACTCAGCAACCTTCCTACTAGTCGTACCAGCAACCTTACCACCTCCGGAAGAGAAAAATTCTGCCTTTTTGGCATCTTCCTTGCTGCAATCCTCTGCCGACATCCCACTACAAACAGCATCCCAAAATTCCATCGGCTCCTGGCCTTCGTGGATGTCCACTATTGGACCCTTTGCCCTCTCATACTGGATGACCTGAGAGGCAGCGGCCCTCGCATTATCTGACATCCTCGTGTCGCAATTCTTACCGATCCACACATATATAGCAGATGGAACATGCACAACAAATGCACCCCGAGAGTCGAGTCCTTCTGCACCTGGATTGTTTAGCATCTTTGGCACCAGATGAAGAGGATCATACGATGAATGTGGGGCCATTCTGTACATCCTCAACACGGAGCTCGGGCTTGCAGGCACAGCATGTACCCTCTTCTGGCACTGCAACAGTTGACAAGCAAATCCCATATTCGGATTAGTCACCCCTCTCGCCGCCTTCACATACTGAAACGCATCTTCAAAGCTCTGTCCCTCCCTCCACATGAGATACGCAATGACCAGAGACGTCGACCGCGACACTCCCTGGCAACAATGCACAAGAACCCTCCCACTTTGCTTCCTCACATCTTCAAAATAATCAAACACATCATACAAAATGCTCGTAATATCCTCCGTGGGACTATCCTTCAACCACAGCGTCTTGTACACAAGATCATTCTTGAAGTACTCAGGAGACACAAACCCAACACAGTTGAGCACATGAGTGATCCCATTCTTCCTCAACACCTCACGGTTCTTGGCCACCGCATCACTCCCCAAGTATATATGCTCTGCGATCCTCGAGCATTCCTTGTCGAAAAACGCAAGCTTGTCCTTCTTAAACTCAAACTCTCTCCCACCTTCCGAATTCGGAAATGGCTTAACCGACCCTCTCGGAGTCTGTGGCTGTGGCCACACTCCGAGATCATCCGAGCCAGCTTTAGGCCACTCCTTGACATCAGTTTTGGCAATCGAAAGTGGCTGAAGTGGCGGCAAGCAAGACCTTGCTTTAGTATTCAGCTGAGGTGGCCTAGGATAAGCAGGACTCGGTTTCGAAGGTGAACGGTCACTCCATGACATCGACCGTAAATAAGCTTTCCGGTTAGTATTGCCGGCAAGACGGTTCGATTCCTCCTCACCCAACATTTATTTTAACTAATAAAACTCACACAAATCTAATTGCTACCCATTAAACGATTCTTCGTGGAAATGAGATAGCAACCATCAAAGTGTGGAAATTGGTATTGAAAATTCAGACATGTATAGTTTTCATCCTGCCTTATAATTTTTTTTCTCACCTAAAAACCTTGACCCATCAATTGGTTATACTTTTCAATCTAGAATCTAAAGAACGGAAAATTCAAACACGAAAACGACCCAGTAAAACTGAAGCTCCCATAAAGATTCCACCCAAAACTAAATACAAAGCAAATAAGCCAAAAGGCAATAATGAGACTTTAACAAGTGACTTACTTGAACCAAGATGGTCTCTTTGGTGTGTCTGACAGAGCTTAGAGATTGGAAGAAAGAAACTGAGTTATGGAAGTGAGTCACTTTGAAGAGAAGGGAAGGAGGTTGTTGTTAACCTTGTGGTCTGGTTGGGTGATGGAGTTGGTCTTGGACTGGGTCAAAACTGCCACGTCAGAGGAACAAAGGGAGGGCATGTCAAGTCTTGTGATGTCATTTATGTCTGTGTACACTTCTTCTCTCTTCTTGAGGTTTTTCCAGACCGAGATTTTGGAGGAATAATGGTTATATATATATATTTATTTTATTTTATAGTAGTGGAATATTTGGGGAGCGGGTAGCGCTATGCTACATGAACGCTACAGTGCAGGCCTGCTGCGGAGGTCTCGATCGAGTACTGCTAATTATATAGTTGTTGTTGGGAATCCATGATTGGACTCGATCAAGCTTATTTAATTCGTTAACAAGAACACACATAAAATGTGCTTCTTCTAATGGAGAATCAATCTTCGATGTTACAATACACAGTGGGGGAAAACGCAATGTTGAGTTAGTGCCGATTGCTTTTTGTTGTTCCGAGTTAGACGTGAGGTGTGGCCGGAGAGGTAATCGTTGTAGCGGGATTAGTCGTACATTCTAGTGTCTTGAGTAGTGGTACTGTCAAAGGTAAGATTGTCATTTGTTGAAATCAGTGAATGATGATAATTGTTTGGCCGCATAATTACCCAGGAGAGAATGAATTAGGTAATCACAAACAGTCTTTTTTGTGCTTGTTTGACGTGTCACTGTCGAGGACAGAACAATTTTTTTGGTGAGTGTTGAGAACACTGATTGTGACTTCGTCTTTCGCTGGAACCTTCACGCCCTATCTGATGAAACTTCATTTGATCGTCGTCGTCTGATAAGAGTAAACTGGCAAATTTGTCATGCCCCGTCTAGTGAAAACTTGAAGTTCGCCGTTGCCGATTGACAAGAGAAAATTGTCGAATCATTCACGCCCTGTATGGTGAGAATTCTAAATTCGCAATCGCCGGGTTCTCTCGCGAGGAGAGTTGAATTTGCTGTGAGCAAATTGTATGACTGTAGAAGTACCTTTTGATCTGGTCATGAAGTCTTTATTTATAGCGATCGCTCAAGCGTATCTCTTGCTGATAAGTGTAAGAAATCTAAATCCTTAAAGAATTCTGAATACCAAATTTGTTAGATTATGTCTTCTTTGGTCAACAAGAAATATAGTGAAATAATCTGATTTTCTTCCCAAACTAAGTTTATTAAGCGAACCGCGGGAATCGGTCCAAACAATAATCTTACTTAATCTTATAATTTTCTACAGTCTGTGTATACCTCGTAGACAAACTCGTGATCCTCACGTTAATAACCAATTAAACAAGCTAGCCAATAGACAGCAACACATACACTTCGCAACCACGAGTTGGACATAAATTCTTAGGGCATCTCCAATGGGGAGATCTAAAATGGGGTCCTAGATCTAAATTTAGGACTTCATTATAGGATTTTTCATTTAGGACTTTGGCTCTCCAATGGTTAAGGTCCTATAAATCATTTAGATCTTATTTTTAGGACTTCAATCATCTCCAATGGTTAAAGTCCTATCTCAAAGTTCTAAATTTATATATTTAGATTATCTTATTTTATTTTGACTCTAATAATAATTTAGACTTTGTAAAATATAATGGTACATGATAATTAATAATAATATTAATTTAAAACATGACCTATACATGTTTAATATACAATAATAATATTAATTTAAAATACAATATTATTATGTTTAATAAATATTAATTATGATAATTTTTTACCGATACATGGATTATTCAACGACTCTCCATTTTAATTTGACATCGATATATGCATTTTTCAAGCAAAATTTCAAAATTTCAAAATTTCAAAATTTCAAGATTTCAAGTTGTCAAAATTTCAAAATTTCGAATTACCATTAAAATTTAGAAAAATACACTTAATACGTAGTTAATTCAAATGATTAAAAATAGTACAACTTAATACGTAGGAAATTAAAGACTTAAAAACAGTAATGAAAAATACACTTAATACGTAGGAAATTAAAGACTTAAAACCAACAAATAGTACAACTTAATCACTCTTCGCCATCATTACGCATCCACTCCGTTTGATTGAGTTGAAGATAGGGAGAAGAAGTTGATCCACCACGAGGGGTAGGGGTATGGAATGATGATGCATTTTGTGCCTCCATTTCCTCTCACTCAATTATCTTTTTTTGCTTCCTCTCCCAATACCCTCTTTTACAAGGTGAATATATATTAGGATCCACCGCCATTGTGCGAGCATCTTCCTCCCTTTGTTGAGCCGCCATAGCCTCTTCATAGAGTTTTTCCCTTCGTTCAAACTCTCTATCGTTTTGATCAGCAAGCCTTTTCATTTGAGCATGAATACTTAATGTTAACTCTTGGTTACCTTTTTTCTTCGCCGCTTTGGCCGCTTTTTGTCCCGTTGGACGCTCTCGCCTATCTTGTGATGTCATGCTTGGAGTTGTTTGATGTCCGGATGAATTGTTATCATCCAAGTTGGTAGGAATCTCATACTCACCAATATTTGCATCCATTGATGGTGGAAGGGAGAATTTTGGTGACTCCTTCAAGATATCCCAACAATGCATATATGCGAAATGCTCTCCATGAGATTCATCAAAATAGAACCCCTTCGCATTCCTTAACTACAAACAATCGGAACAAATAAATTATTATACAACTTAATGAATACTTACAAATAAATATCGGAACAAACAAATTATTCTAACCACAAAGAATCGGAACAAATAAATTATTCTAACTACATGAATTATTACTATATGGAAAATACTTACATCATCTTGATCATTTTCGCCACTCGCATGATTTTTGATGGCTTTGTTCATGGCGTGAGCCCATCTCATACTTGCCGGATTGATCTTCTTCCATCGAGATTCGACGCTTGTTTGGGTTCGCTTAGGTGCATTGGTTGGCTTGATACTTTCGAAATACTCATATATACGATCCCACAAAGTTCCCGCGGATTGATTAGTACCGACGGCGGCATCTCCACCAATACTCAACACGGCAACGCACAAGGCTCTATCTTCCGCTTCTTTCCAATTTTCCAAACGTGGTGCCCTTGTGGTTGGTGAAGCTCTCTTTGGACCCATGGTGTTGAACAAAAAAAAAACAGAAATTGTTATAAGAAAATAGGAGAAAGAGGAAAAGTTTGAGAGGGTGTAAGAAATTGTGTGAGAGAATGTAAGAAATGGTGTGAAATGAATGGAAATTTGGGTTAGTATTTATAGAAAAAAATTAGAAGTTACTGTTCCAACGGACTGATTTATTAAAAAAAAAATTATATTTGTTTCTGACTATTATATGAAAAATGAGAATTTGATTGAATACTAATCGTTGGATCGATTTCAGAATATATTCGTAGCCGTTGGATCAAAATCAGAACTTTTAAAAATAAAAAAACTAAAATTAACTAGGATTTAATCTGGCCGTTGATTTTGAATCTCATGGAAATCAGACCGTTCATTTTTTGACCGTTGTAGCCAACGGCTCGGTGGAGCAGAGCACGTGGCGGGTCCCACAGCGACAGTAGCTGTCTGCTACTCTCCAACCTTCTCCAGCGCGTCGCGCGTTCGTCCGCTTTCCTCTCTCCTCCACGTCGCGCGTCTCCTTCACTTCCAACCAAAGGCGCGTCAGACACGCTGTTCCTCTATCCTACGTCTCTGTGACGTCAGCAGCTCGGTGGGGAATGTGAAATTTAGATCGGTGCTAAACCAAGATCTATCCTAGCACCCCATATAACACTTGAAGCTATAATTTATAGCTTTTAGATCCCTCGACACAACCATTGGAAAGCAATTTTTTCAGGCCAAGCTATATTACTAGGGTTTAGGACTCTCCATTGGAGAGTCCTTAGCTTGTTCAAGTGAACCCTAGATGGCTATAAGTCTATAACCATCTCACAGTAAGTGTAAAGCTCATATAGGATGATGTTTCAACTTGAGTATGCATGTGTTGTGTGGGACTTGTGTCCGACATGCATTTCTATCTTCGGGGATCATTGCTTCAATTCCCATCAGGTTTCATATATTATGGAGCAACAAATAAGCACGCAAGAAAATATGTATACGGTGAAGCAAATTCGAATTCCTATAGTCGATCATATATGGGTCGATGGCTATATATCAAACAAGTTTCTAAAGCGCTCTTGGTAAAGCCGGAACTTTGATTTTAGGGTGGAGGCGAGCTCGAAGAATGGTGCTCTTTATTTTTAAAATAATAGTAATAATCATCATAATATAAAAAAATAGTTATTTTGCGTTAGATTGCAGTCTTAAAGTTGTGAAAAATATGGGACAACACATCTCCAAAGAGAACGAAGAAGATGAAAAGCTTATGTATGTATATTCTCTCTAAACAAATATCTATTTTCTACAAAAAAAAATGGGTTCCCAAAATTTTGGGTCCAAGACTGGGGCCTTATAGGCCTCTATTAAAGTCTGGGTTTGGGTAAAGCCAACAAGCATATATCCCACAGGCAATAGTCATATGATAACTTCAAAGTAGTTGTGAGAGTCTCTTAGAGCATCTGCAGCGACGTCCAAATAGGATGAGCTGGTGGCGGGCTCAGGTCAAAAGTAGCACAAGCAAAGAGTAGGCGACGAAACACCGAAGGATTTTAGCCAAGGTGACCACCTGGCGCCTGTTGACCAGCTGCTCGAGAACCCGGACGAGCAATTAGAGGAGCTAGGCACGGAACTAGGGGGGACGACGATCTTAGTTTTTCTTGTTCGCTTTCATCTCAGTTTGACAATCCCTTCCTTTCCGACCTTCGTAGTTCTTCTCGTACATCTTCGCTTAGAACTTGCTCTCTAGTCTCTACCATTTTTCTCCATGTCTCCAACTCTGTAGGTCAGATGTTTCATCAAAATAAAATAAACTCAATCGATTTTTCGATTTTTTTGAAGAAAAAAATTTCTTCTTAACAAAGAAAATTTAGCACACCTAAGATTTAATTCTTGGTTCCGTGCCTGGGTGGAGCCCACTGCCACATGTCAAAATTTCCTACTCCAATCTCTCACCCCGATTACTACTAGCTCCCAATTATCTCCCTCCGTTGGCTTAATCTCGCCTGACCTGACCTGACCCGACCCGACTCTAGCCGACCTATCTCAATAATTTATGCATGTTCCCAAACTCAATTAAATAAAGAAACTTAAACTTGACTGAATCATGTGCAATGTAATTGGAATTGATGAGCTTGGAAGAGAAGATAAGCAAAACACGACGAGGATGAGAGAGAAGCACGACGAGGATGAGAGAGAGAGAGGTGAAGCTTGGTTGGACTCTTTGAGATTGTATATTTAATACAATATACAATGCAAAAATATTCACAAAATGCAAATAACAATTCAAAAAAAATTTGCCAACATTTTTATCATAAATCTGAACTAATTATTTTACGATAAAATTATTTAACATTGACATGTGTCGTATTATTATTAGTCAAAAATCTTATGAATAAATAAAAATAAAAAATATGTAAAATTGATGAATAGTAATAAGATGTGTTATTTTTTATACTGAAGTAGAAAAAATAGAAATTACACTTTTTATAGATAAATAGTAACTATACATATGCTCCTACATACGATGAAATACATTACACAAGACTACCACTACAAAAAGTATCACGAGAAGCAACCCCTATTCATCTAAGAATTCTAGTGATGGAGGATGAACCATTGTTGGTCAACAACTGTGTATATGAAATGGAGGTCCAAGTTTTCAAACCTAAAGCTAATAGGAGGGGGACTGAATGCTGAAGTTCAAATTTGACTCCATAGACGTACACTAACAACAAATCACAAGAAGCTGAAATGAATGATACATGTTTGAATCTAGTGTAACTAGTGTACCACTAGCCAGTCTCAACTTTGACCTAGAGTTTGATGTCCCGGCCCCCTTGTTGCTCTTCAAAAAGGGTTATCAAAGATGGATTCAGATTTTTATCAAGTTGCATCACAAAACGGATATGTATCATCTTCAACTTCAAATTAATGATCTATGGCCTTTGTTTCGATATATTATTTAACCTTAGCTATTATTATCGGAAACAAAATCTAGGAAACTCTCATTCTTTTTTTATCTGATAAGAGGAAACTCCCATTCCTTGTTTCTCCAAATTTGTTGTCAAAATAATATTGAACACTCCATGTATAAACTATAAACACGTACTGTATCCTTCCTGTACGGTGTAGTCAACGGCGGTTTCAAATAGAAACAAAATCAATGTATTTTAGAATGAAAATGCATGCATGGTCAAAAATAGTGGCCACGAAAGAAAGACCACGAGAAAAAAAAAAACAAGCTTCTCCATATTTGTCCATATACAGTGTTTTTCTTAATATATTTTAAACCGGGAGTATTCTAGACAAATGGTTTTAGACCAATATGTTTAGTATTATTATTGAAGTCGACTATTCTTTCATTTCTCTTTAATGTCTTGATTTATTTACGTAGGCTTTCATTAATTTTTTAGGCTAACAACTACTTAGCACTTTCCTAGCCAAAAAAAAAAAAAACTACTTGGCACTTTTAAGGACGAAAAGACCCATACAAAGTTCTCATCCACTTAGAGTGAAAGTTGTTGTAAGCACCTTTAACAAGATCATTCAAGAGAAAAACTTCCTTACAAATAATTTGGTATGAACTTCATCCAAATTTCTCTCATTCTTTTCCTTCATTTTTGATTTTGTTTTTGCTTTTACACTCATTGACCGTTAAAAGTTTAAAACACAATCAGGGATCAACAGTCGGTATCTGATTGACTGATCCTATTACGCCTTAGTCTTGGGTCGAGCCCAAAAGAAAGCCCAAGTAAAATATTCAGGCCCAAAACACCAGCCCAATACAAAGGCCATAACTGCATTACAACACAGCAGACTCTACATCAAACTCAAAATCCACAACGGTATAGAACTAAGAGCCCAAATACAAAGCCACATTCTCAGCTTCACTTCAACTCCATCGCCGAACAATACCCAGGTGCTCCGCCGCCGCCGCCGCCGAATGGCTGCACCGCCATCTTCCCCAACTGGGTCCCACCTGTTTGTTGTCATCGTCACCATCCCTACTATGTTAACAACAACTCTCACTCTTTCAACTAGTAGTATTAGATTCCAAGCTCAGTCGTTGTCGTCGTCCTTACGATAAATCATCGGATGCTATTATGCATTTGTGACTCTTCATGTATCGAAGTCTCGGCGTCCACCGCCTCATATACCGAAGCCGAATCGTTCACTACGTCAAAACTGGCCTCATCGACCAAGCCCTCCACGTGTTCGACGAAATGACTCAATCAAACTCCCGCGTCTTCAGCCTCGACTACAATCGCTTCATCGGCGTCTTAGTCAAACACTCTCGATACGACCTCGCCGAGCATTACTACTACGAGATGGCCCCACAAGGTTTCTCTTTATCCCCATTCACATACTCCAGGTTCATTTCTGGGCTCTGTAATATCAAGAACTTTACTCTAATCGAAAAGCTGCTACGAGATATGGATAGGCTTGGTTGTGTCCCTGACATTTGGGCTTTTAATATTTACTTGAATCTTTTGTGCCAAGAGAATATGATACATTATGCTTTGGAGGTTTTCGATAGGATGGTTGAGAAAGGGAGACACCCGGATGTGGTTTCGTATACTATAGTTATCGACGCGCTGTGTAAAGATGGGAGGTTCGATAATGCGGTTGAGGTTTGGGGTAGTATGGTTTCGAGAGGGTTTAAGCCCGATACTATTGCGTGCGCCACGCTTGTTGTGGGTTTGTGTGGGGGTGGGAAGGTGGATTTGGCTTATGATCTTGTGGTTGGCGAGATGAAGGGAGGGGTCAAGTTTAATAATTTGATTTATAATGCACTGATCAGCGGGTTTTGTAGAACGCGTAGGATTGATAAGGCACGGGCGATCAAGTGGTTTATGAAGAGGAATGGGTGCGAGCCGGATTTGGTGACGTATAATGTGTTTTTGAATTACTGTTGTGATGCGGTCATGTTGGAAGAAGCAGAGAAGTTGATGGTGAATATGGAGAAGGGTGGGATGGAACTTGATGCGTATAGTTATAACGAGTTTCTAAAGGGACTTTGTAAAGCTAATAAACCGGAAAAGGCATATTCGTTGATGAAGACCATGATGGAGCCGAAAGGGTTGTGTAATGTAGTTTCGTTTAATACCATCATTACGTCATTTTGTAAGGCGTGCAACACCAGAAGGGCTTACAAAATTTTTAAGGAAATGTTTGAAAAGGGAATTTTACCAGATGTGGTGACATTCACGATACTAATAGAAGCTTTTTTGAAAGAAGGTAGTTCTGATATAGCCAAGAAGCTTCTTGATCAGATGACAGGGATGGGTCTGTTGCCTGATCGTATATTTTATACAACAATAATTGACCACCAATGTAAGAGTGGGAATTTCACAATGGCTTTTAATGTTCTCAGTGATATGTTGGAGAAAGGTATCACTGCTGATGTGGTTTTGTATAATGCTCTTATTAGCGAGCTTTGCAGGGCTTCTAGAGCTACTGAAGCCATGCATGTATACGAGGAAATGCAGACTAGAGGATGCCCTCCCGATGAGGTAACTTTTAAGGTGATAATTGGAGGTCTTATCAAAGAAAAGAGGCTTTCAATTGCTTGCGGCGTATGGGATGAGATGATGGAGAGGGGATTTACCCTCCACAAAGATCTTTCCGATACACTGATAAAAGCCATCCAGTCAAACGATGTTGAATGAAAATGGAAAATGGTTTGTACTTTTCATTAACCTCCTTATATTTTCTGTACATGTAGCTTCACTAAGTTTGTGGCGTAGCTTCAAATTTACTTGAATGGTGGGGAATTATATGCTTTGTTTGCAGCGCTGACAGCATAGTACTTCATTTTGCTTTACAGCACATAGAACTTTCCCTTTAAACCTAATCAAACCATAAATTTTCACTTCTAAAATGCTACCAATTTATGCAGTTTGTGATTGCACAAGTGCTCTCTATGTAAAAGGTTTAGGATTTTCTCAAAGAGACTTGGCATATTTTCACTACTTAGAATATAGCAGGTAGACACTTTTATATTGGCACAGAGTATATTTAAACTCCTATAATTTGCTCATTGCCTGGAGCTTAAAATTGGGCATCTATATCAGTCATTTTAATTTATCAGCTAATTCAGTTTTATAACTGTGATGCTTATTCTTGATGAATAGTAAAGCTGTGGGCCCGTGGTTCTAAGAACCTATTGTCATTATATTGCTGGGTTTGTGTGGCATTGGTTTTGTTGTCTTATTCTTCGGTATGTTGCAGAGTCCATTTCCTGAAGCCATTTGATGGTTGGTGTTTTCACCTCTTCAAGCTAGACTCCATTCAGGTGTGGAGTATTTGTCTTTTGTTCTTTGGTTGGAGTACCTTTCATTGTGAATATGTTTTTATTACTATCTTATATGTACTGATTCACAATGAATATCAGTACAAGCTGCTACTTTAGTATTAATTCCAGCTCCTATTCGAGTATTACTGTATTAGAAAATAGATAAAGAAAAACAAAGGTAGATATAACAAGTCTGATTTTAGTAGTTACTGACTAGTATCAGCACATAGAATGGAATCAACCATTAAGGAAACCTTCAGCATCTCCACTGAGTCTGGAGAATTAGAATCTTAGGAGCTACCAACTACTAAGCAACTAGTATCAGGACATAGAATCGAAAACGGTCTATATATTATCCTTTCAAGTTAAAAACAGAATTAGTGATAATCTAATTACTTGAAGTCTGAGCAAGCATTGATTATATGTTATCAGCTGTAACTTTGTTGATATACCCTAGTTATATGTCATGGTGTCTTAGATTAATCTGTCCTGCATCCTTACTAGTTGGATGAACATGATTATATCTAAAACAACACCACTTTGGTTTGTTACTCACTCATAACTCCCTTTCCCAGCTCAATTCCTCTTTTGAGTTTCATTTATTATTGTCTTAGGATGCGCCATGGTGATTTTGGGGTTAATGTCCGACTCGCGGAGGCTGCAGATCTGTATCAAGAATATGACGAGGCTATTGATCAAATTTGGGTTTGAAATCTGAACATTGACATATAGCTTGTTCTTAAAATGCTGCGGGTAATGCTCTATCTTCTCTCTTGATCATTTTTGCTCTTCATTTTAATTTCTATTTTCACTATGGAGTGTGATGGTGGTCATATACTGAAACGGATTTATGAATGATAATGCATTTCTCATACCTGTAGGGCAATGCCGGTAATAGCTGCTTACTATTTTGCCACCTCCCGCCGAAGAAATGCACATAAGAGAATATGAAGCTGTATGTCCCTATACCAAAACAGGCTGGTGGAAACGCTGGACTTTGTGAGGAGGGAAGAATAATGAGGATTACATCAAACGAAACCTTATTAGTGCTAAGTTGCACACGAATCATAACACAATACTGCCAACTTACTTCTGTATAATATTGAAGTGAATTTTCAGCCAGTAGTTGGCCTCAGCAGGACTAGAGTCTTGGTGCAACAGAACATCTTTGGTCCATGAGTTCAAATGCTTTTTGCTCTCATAAGCAATCGAGTTGTTCATCTGGAACGCAAAGTGTTTATATCCAGTTGGGTAGTGGGTACCATTGTTCCATGGTATTCAAATTCATGTATTTCTATATATTTAACATTAGTCCTGTACTGTTAGCATGAACAGTGTAAACTGTTATGTTCGTTCAAGAACACTATAAATGAAATCGAGAATTAGAGCTCGTGTTGCTTCACGATCAAATGCCATCCATAGATTCTCTCAATCTCTATCATTTGTAAATTCTTGGACATCTGCAGGCCTAAAGTAGAGGTCGTCTTTCCTTTTAATAATTTTGGGAGTTGCTGGTGATGTATTTTCATGAAAGTGGATGGCTGTCTTGCTAGTTGCTACTAGTACTCTTATAAAAAGTTGTCACCAAGATTACTTGCCTCCCATTCTGTGCTATCTTTGATTCTTTTCCTTTTTCATAAATCATCCTCGAAGTTTTCTTCAAGTCATCCTCTTATCTATTGGCTTCTCCATCAGAATAAATGCTTACTATTATCATTCCTCTTCAAGTCTTTGCTCTTCTCCGTTTGCTTAGTCGCCACTCCACACTACCATGCATCAGTATAGAGATACCAACCCTCATTTCGGCACTCCAAATCAATCACAGGAGCAAGAGCAAGATCCTCATTCACCACCACCACCTGTTGCATTGGAGCCAATACAGCAGCAGCAGCAGCAGCATGGCCAACACTCCTCCAATCTGCCGTTACCGCATTATGGCCACAACTCCGGACCACCGCCTCTCAGTCCAGAACGCTATAAGCCACGGCAACCTATTCTGCATCGCCAGCCCCGGGTGAAGCATCAAGGCCGCCAATCCCTGCCACTAGGTCCATTGATACCAATCTCCCACGATGATCAGGAAACACATTCTCGGCCTAAGAAGCAAAGCCGCCTTTCTCAGCCACGCACGCCACCAATTTCAGTGGCACCAGTTCCACAGCATGATCAAGACCAACAACATCCTCCTACAAAGCATGAAGGCCACGATTCTCTGCCACTAGTCACATCGGCAGCACCAATCCCACGCTACGGTCAAGACCAACAACATCATACGCCACAACACCATACTCCACATAGGTCACAACAACATCCACACGGTTCAAACGGTTTGCTAATGCCAGTCCCTCAGCAAACCAACTTCTTCACATGGTCTGCAGCATTTTGCTGCGCCATTTTTTGGGTTCTCATAATCTTAACAGGTCTCATTGTTCTCATTGTCTATCTAGTCTTTCGTCCTCGGACCCCAAAGTTCCATATCTCCACTGCCACACTAAATACAGCATATCTGGACATGGGATATCTCCTCAATGCTGACCTCACCGTGCTAGTAAACTTCACCAATCCAAACAAGAAAGTAAGCGTCTACTTCAGTCCCATGTACATTGATGCATACTACGGCAGCACCCTTATTGCTACTACGTACATTGAGCCTTTCACTGCGCGCAAGCATGAGTCTATGTTTGCAAATGTTCATATGGTGGCCAGTCAGGTTCGTCTCGGATTGCTTGAAAGCCAAAGGCTTAAGAAGCAGCTGGCGACTAGCAGAGCTGGCTTTGAGATCAAAGGCTACTTCAGAGCACATGCCAAGTTCGGAAGCCTCTTGCGGTACTCGTATAAATTACACGGTGACTGCACCGTTGTGTTCTCCAGACCTCCGAATGGAGTTGTGGTTGGTGGGAAGTGCAAGACGAGACACTAGCCATAGATTTTGAGCACCATCAGGTTACCGTGTTCAACTGTTCATTCTCTTCAGAATCATTACTTTTTTTTTTGATGTCTTTCTAATGACCTGAAAAACTGATATTACTTCAGAGTTCCGCTCTTCAGTTTCAATAACAGAAAGCAGAAAATGTAAAGCAAACCAGAATGAGCTCAATGCATATGTATCAATTTTATTCAATTGCATGTCTACAACAGCCAACTGTTCATCCTTCCCGAACAACATACATATTTTGAAGGCAAAGCCTGTTCAGATGTCACATCAACTCGTTTTATGACAAACTAGTTACACTTCATTTTTTCATGGTACAAAATCGAACAGGGGGAGGCTTCTGAGAACAGCTATTTACATAAGCTTTCAACAGAAAGTGAATACAGAAATTGGGTGCTCCTGGTCTTGGCCAGCGCCTTCATGGTCTTCAATTAGCCACTTCTCAGTAATACACTCGAAGCAAACATAGTAACACTCCAAGAATAATTTGCCAACACCTCATTAAAATCTTCTGTAATGATCTCTAGTAAAGAAGGGGTGCCTCAAGGCTTCAGAAGCTGTTAGCCTATTAGAGGGCTCAAATCTAAGAAGACCTTGCAAAAGGTCAATGAGATCACCGGCTGAATGATCTACATGCTGCATCACTATATTCTGCCAGAAACAACATAAATTTGTCAACTTTACAGCTGAGAACCGAAAAGAACCTTCACACAAGTTCAACCAAAAGCAACGGTACTTTAACTACGTTTCCATACAATGTACTTCAAAACTTGAAAACTCTATATACCTGGAGACGGTGTAGCTTTAAAACAGACTTGATACTTTCCCGAGAATTTGCACCTTCAGGCCAGTCCAACCTACCCCTCCTGACATACTTCTCAGCATGGCGGCTGAACCAGAAAAAAATTATCAGCAAAGGAACAAGTGATATATATAACTGAGCAAATGTTTCATGAACCTTCAAAGAATAGTTTAATGAAAACTCTTCAATGACACTTACTCTGCTCTTTTTAACATGTGCTGTGGCAGTGGACCTAGTACTCTTTCCATCATGGCAAGGTGTTCCAAATTCTCGTGTGTCTGAAACAAAGCTTCTCCCTGAACATAGTTGCCATATATTCCTTATCAAACTCACGTTATAGAGATGTACTCAAACAGATTATGACATTGTTAAACTTATTAAACATACCGAACACAATTCTACCAAGATGCAACCAACACTCCATATGTCACATGGATAACTCCATCCAAGTCCTGAAGGCATATGAATGTTAGTCAAAGACATCCATTGACAAATAGCAGTTAAAACAAAATAATTAGTTGGCAGAACCAAAGCCAAGATATTAGCATACCTAGAATAACCTCAGGTGCACGGTAGTGCCTTGTTGATACAATATAGTTGTGCTCTTGATGCTCATAGGCTGTGCTTCCAAAGTCAATTACCTTGATAGCACTAGATTTTGGCAACCTTCTAAAACAGGATCCATCTTTTGGAGACCGGGATGTAAACTGTAACTACAAATGGAGAACTTGGAAACTTAAGTATATTGAAACTTCCTGACTAAGAGAGTGCAGGTGAAAGAGAGAGATCGGAGCACTGCATTGGATGTGTAAGTGCACAAAGGCATTCAGACAGACATACCCTGTAGTCCGGTACTTTTACATATTCTGGAGAAACAAAGAGTATGTTCTCAGGCTTCAAGTCCGTATGGATGAGACGCATATCATGTATGACTGCAAAATTTATAACAGATAGAAATCATAAGAATCATACCATATTTATGAAATTCAATATCCAGTCCATTTTCTAAATGAAACCACAGACCCCCCCAAAAAAATTTATCACAAAGGTAACCTTTACTTTAAGTTTTATTGAAAGGAAAAGGAACGCAAAAATGGCAATACTACAATGCTGCTATAAACTTTGAATAGGATAACGGAAGCAACAGAAGTCCAACTACACACATGCTACACATTCCAATAGTTGCCTGCCAAGCTCGCGGACAAGATCAACCGGAAATGCGCGATAATTATTTTTCCGGAGGAAATCATATAAGCTTGGTCCAAGCATCTCAAATACCTGTTAAGACCATTTAAATTCAACAAAGTCTTAACCCCCAAAATATTTGTGAAGTTGGGGAATCATGTTATCAAAAATCAAGCATATACTTACTATACATATATGGTTACGATAGTCAAACCAGTTCCGTATTTGAACACAACTGCAAAGAATAGAGCCACTTAACAATTGCCACAAATTTCATTTCGAAACTGGCCAAGTAAATGAAATAATCATGTTAGGAAAACTGTACTCACCGACTTCCACTTCTGTCATACTTTCCAAGCAACTGTAGCACATCAATTTCTATCATTGCTGCTTCACAGTATTTCTTGATACTCCTGACAACTTTTATAGCTACCATCTCCTTTGTTTCCCTGTCCCAGCATTCCAAAACCTGACCAAAAGTTCCTACAGTCAAAAGCATGCAATATGAGAAGACAGATTACTAAAACTAATATCCATAACAGGATAGCAGCAGATTTGGTTAAGAATGTAACCTTCCCCAATTTTCCTGTGAATTTTATCTGCAAGTACAGAAACAAGGCTATAAGGACTGAAGGATGCATAATACTAAACAATATTAAAATAGATATCTTAGTGGACAACATAATATACTATATGAAAATAAAGTTTTGACATTTATACGAAGAAAAAAACTGAGAATAGAATAATAAAGGATGAAAAGGCATTCTTTCCCTTTTGAATGAATCGGTCATATATTTTTATATTCAAGAAAATCATTGTGTAAAGTATGAAAAACATAGATGTGCATCAGTATGATTCATCAAGTTGTTAAGTTTTGCAACAAAACCTGTATCATAATATTGTTCGAAACAATAGCTTCAGAAACAGCAATAAAAATGAAAAGATAAATATTTCACAGTGATAAAATGCACTTACAGCGAGAAGTTAGATTCTCTCCAAGTGCAAACATGTAATGCCCGTCTTTGTCGTCATCTCGCCATGGGGGAGAGCCTTTTTGAGTCAATCCCTTAACAAAATGATTAGGATGGTGCGGGTGTACCCTCGGAGCTCCATAGCTAGTTCCATTTCCAACATCTTCCTCGTAATATATTCCTGACTGAGCCTACACACAGCCATCATTCTCATACTCCAATACAGATACAGTAATACATCAACAACTTCACCCCCACCTATCTATCATTCATTTCTACGATAATTTTCTGCAATTTTTTACTATCACATACATATGAATTAGGAACATGTATACTATCAATCAGATCATTAGGATATCGAATTATCAAAACTATCAACCTCAACATATATATACTTTCCAATATTTATATAATATCTTTCAACAAGATCAGACTTTTACAGCTAACATCAATATACACATCATACAATTTAAAATTTTACACAAATGCAAATTAATATTTCAAAGCTAAATTTTGACCCTATAGAACAAATTGAAGCCTGAGAAAGTGAAAATTGATCTCAAGTTTGATACTTTACAACAAAAACTAGGTAAAAATTGTACCTTTGGGTTGTGAGATTGGGGGCCATCCCAAGCGAACCTGGGTCTCTTTCGAGGACGGCGATCACTATGAGAGAGAGGAAATTCCGTGACGTAATCCATCTCCATACAAGTGAGAAATCCCCAACCCTAATTTTTCAATGGAAGAACATAAGTTAATTTTGGTTTGTGATTAAACGAAAGCAGATGAAAGTTTGGTCTCCCTAACTAAGCCTGGTTTGGTTGTTCTTTGTGAGCTGCCGAGAGTCGTCTGATGCGATTCCGAGGACTAATCTGGATCGTTGGTTGGCATGTGGGGGCTGATTGTGGACCCTACCGTAACTTATTGTGTGGGTTGGATTCAAACCCTGGTTGAGGTATGATGTTGGGTTTCACAATGTTATGGGCCGAAATGCAAGAAGCCCAGTCTGATGAGATTACGTTTTGGTGAATTAACACCCTCTATTTTACAAATCACACCTCTTTCATTGATTTTCGTGTGTATTTCCTAAAAAACAAAACTACACTCTCATTATTCACATTATTTACTTGAAAATGTGAATAATGAGAGTGTAGTTTTGTTTTTTGATATGGCGAAAATATATAACCATGACAATAGTACAGAGTTCCACCGGAATGCCCGGCTCGATAAATTGAAACCCTCAACGTACTACAATACTAAATCCTTGAAATCTAAAATAACCCAGACAAACAAACCAGAGTAACATAGACTAAAAAAATTGGGATACCACTCCTTAGCTGTCCGGACACTATTTATTGGGAGATTGATTGGCGGAGATCTATTGGGGCACCATATCTATGAGAGTGTAGTTTGTATCAAAAAAATAATGAGAGTACGTGTAGTTTGTAAAAAGGGTACCAATTTCACCATTCTTGTTAATTGTAGGCCTTTAAGTTCGAGATCCGGCCCTGTGATCGATCGAACATGGATGATTAGGTCGAGTACATTGTACACGACTACACATTATCTGTTTGTGTTCGACCTCGTGATATATATTTAGGGTGCATAGTCGAAAACATAAATCCCGACGTCCTTGAGCTTCTCACGTCTGTGCGGTGTACGTGTTCGGGACAAGTTTAAAGGATACCACTTCTCCATCCAACTGCTCCAATACTTCTTATTTGTATTCTCACCAACGTAGCAAAGTACAAATGCGATTCGTTTTCCTTCCGATCTTTTTTATGTGACTTACTCGATCGGAACTTCTTATATATATAGGAACGATGAAGCTAGCAGCTGAATACCTCAAACATCGTTAAAGCTCCAAAATATGGCTCTTAACACCCTACTCCTAATCATATCGCTTACATTTCTGCTCCTTCTTCCTCTACTGTTTTTACTGAAAAAGAACAAAAAGCCTGTGAAACACTACCCTCCAGCCCTCCTAAGCTTCCCATCATTGGCAACTTACACCAATTCACTCAATCAGGTTCACCACCTCACCAGAATCTATGGCGCCTCTCCAAGAAGTACAGTCCAGTCATGCTTTTACATCTTGGTAGAATACCGACCCTCGTAATCTCATCAGCTCAAGCAGCAAAGCAGCTCTTGAAAGATAATGATCTCAACTGCTGCAGCAGACCCGCCTCCTCAGGTTCTCGCAGACTCACTTTCAACTTTCGAGACATGGCATTTGCGCCTTACGGTGAGTACTGGCGAGAGATACGAAAGTTATGTGTGCTGGAGCTCTTCAGTGTCAAAAGAGTGCAGTCATATAGGTCTATAAGGGAAGAAGAAGTGGCCAAGATGATTGATTCAATCTCCAAAGAGTCCTTATCTTCTTCTTACATTGATGTTACTGAGAAGTTGTATGCCCTCACGGGAAGCATAACGTTCAGGATTTCGTTTGGGACGAGTTTCGAGGGGAGTCATTTCGAGCACGACAAGTTTCACCAAGTGCTTCATGATACAGAAATCATGCTTGCAGGCTTCTCTGCAGCCGATTATTTCCCTGCTTATAATATTGGTTATCTCATAGACAGGATCTCCGGTAAACAAAGACAATTCGAAAGGGTTTCCGGGGAAGTTCACCGCTTTTTTCAGCAGGTGATTGATGATCATCTCAAGCCTGGGAGGACACGACAAGAACATGATGACATAGTGAACATACTGCTAAAACTAGTGAAGGAACATACTGGTCCTGGAGCTACACATCTTGGCCATGATAACATCAAGGCAGTCCTCTTGGTAAGCTTATCTAAAACTTTCTCCCTAGCTACAGCCTTTCAATCCTATATATGTTTCTTTATTGGTTATAAGCCTCTCTCGTTAAAATTGGTTATAATTACCTGTGTTAGAATTTAATTTAGATAACGTACTCAGACCACAAGTCACACAACATCAATCCTCTCTCGTTTGAATTGGTCAGACTAGGTTAGATCGATCGAGCTTCAAGTTGATAAAATCAGAAATATAGGATTGGGGTTTGAAAGATGGTCCTAACACAATCATACATATATACTTATTCTACTATATAACGATTACTATGTAACGATTACTCACCACCAAGTGTATGTCCAAGTATTACGTACTGATCCTCAGGTTAGGATCCCATGCTGAAATTTCCAATTACTTGGAATGTTCATGTCCATTACTTGTTTCATGACTTATCCTTAGGTTTTGGACCATTACTTGAATGGATATGCCCATTCGTCCATAAATTTGGTCATGTCTAAATATTCTGCATTTATTTGTGTCTATCACGCTAATTAGGTGACGATCCAGACATATGCCTATCTGTTTGGCTTCGATTTTTTTTCAATCAGGTCGCTGCGAGTGGAGTGATCGCAAACTATCTCTTTTCTTGTTCGTTGTCGTTGTTGTGCTGTGTGCGAGGCGTGCAACTGCCGAGGGCAGAACATAGTAGAATAATGCACTGCGCTGTTATCTGCTTCTTATCAAGCGATTGGAGTGGGGAGAGTACCAACCCCACTCGTTGAGTTCCACTTGTCTTGATACAAGACGTAGGCTTCGTGTCTCTCTACTTGAGCCACAAAGAATTGATACTTTACACTTGTGGGCAAGTATAAAGCAGAGCAATCCTAAGGACGAAGTGTTGAGAACACCGGATAGTGTGACATCGTAGATCTTAAGAATCCTCACTCTCTGTCGGGTGGCCTGGACTCCGTTGATTTCCTTTGTCCTACCTCGAGTGAATCTTCGAATCCCCACGCTTTTTTGGGTGACCTAAATCTTAAATTCGCTATCGCGGTTGGTTAGCTTGAGAGAACATTCAAATCCCCACGCTCTGTCGGGTGACCTAGATTTTGAGTTCACTGGTTGCTAGTTGTTTACTCGGGGTGAGTAGATTTGCTAGTGCACAAATTGTGTATGTGTGTAGATGTTCGCAAATTTGCTATGCTTAGTCTATTTATAATAGTAGGAACTCAACCTCTCCTCGCTCGGTAAGGAAACAGTCAGTGATCAGGAATGATATCCGGCCTTCTAGATTTCCTGGATCATTCAAAAATCGCATAGATTTCTTTCCAAATTCGCAGCTAGATATCCTTCTAGATTCGCAGCTATTTATTGAGTCACTCGTAGCTGGCTCATTTTGTGTCCGAAGCCCAAAAGCATCAGAATAAATGTTAAGTTTATTTTAGGCCCAAACATTACCCCCTAGTTTTACATGAAGTAAGCCTCTGCGATAGGTTGTAAACAAATGTAGAAACTAAGTAGTCGATTCCTCTCGAGCCTCGTACTTCCAAACTAGCTGTCTATACTTCTTAAAAAATCAGCCATTGATTGGGTTGCGATGGACTTCACCGTCAATGTCACGCAGCTGAAAAGCTCCCTTGCCCAAAATTTTGTCAATAATGAAGGGTCCTTCCTACTTCGTAGACCAGTTGCCACGTGCTTCCTGTTTCTCTCCCACAGGCAAGACCGTCTTCCAAACTAACTCTCCCTCTGTAAAGTTAAGTCTGCGGGTTCGACAATCATAGCAGCGAGCGACCTTATGTTTCTCTGTGAGTAAGTTAGTTAAGGCATTGAGACTCTTGTCGTCCAAATCCTTGAGCTCCTGCCACATTACTTGTACATAGTCCTCGCCAATTAGTTGGTGCTGATCCATGATCCGTAGTTATTGGACATTGATCTCTAATGGTAAAACAACATCATGTCCAAACATAAGCGCATATGGAGTAGTCCCGATAGGACTGCATTTTGAAGGGCGATATGCCCACAGAGTACTAAATAACTCTTCATGCCAAAACCTAGGGTTGTCTGCGAGTATGCGCTTAAGGATGTAGAGGATCAATTTATTGCTTGCTTCAGCCTGACCATTAGACTGTGCGTAATAGGGTGAAGAATGCAAAAGTTTGATCCAAAAGTCCGTCATTAACGTCTCTACTTCTCCGGACATGAATGCAGTTCCTCGATCAGAAACGAAGCACTCCGGGATTCTAAATCGGCAGATGATATCCTCGTATAGGAAATTTCTAATCACAGCAGCATAAGCCACTTTTAAAGGCCTCGCTTCGACCCACTTGGTGAAGAAATTTGTAGCCACAATGATGAACTTATGTTGCATAGAGGAATGCGGATGAATCAAACCAATGAGATCTAATGTCCATCCTCGCGTTGGCCACGGCTTGATGATTGGTTGCATAGGAATGTTGGGAATGTGGCTGACTGGTCCATGAGCTTGACAGCCTTCGCACCTCTTTGCAAAAGCAATTCAATCCTTTAACATCGTAGGCCAAAAGTATCTGTGTCTCTGAAGAAGCCATCTCATCTTTGGGCCAGATTGGTGAACCCCGCAGACCCCTCGATGTACTTCTCACTGTAATCGCTTTGCTTCAATCCGAAGGCACAGACCAAATCCACTCCTTCTTCCCCTCGTCTGGATAATTCACTGCCTTGGAGATTGTAATTTGGAGCAAAGTACCGGATCCTCTTGTCTACCATAGAACTAGGATCCTGTAAGTATGTAATAATCGGCTGTCTCCAATCATCGTCAATGGTAGTAAGAGCTGCAACGTACCATTCGTCCTTTTTCACTTTCCTAGCCATGAAGGAAGGCAATGTACACATTTCTACTTTCATTAGGTGTTCATGTATGTCATCGACTAACTCAATTCCTGTAGCAAGTTGAGCTAACTCATTTGCTGCAAAATTCTCTCCACGGGGAATGTGAGTGAAGGTAACCTCTATGAATAGCTCCAACAATTCACTGACCCTTTTTACGTATGGCTCAAGGATTAGACCCGTCTTGAATGTAGCCTGGAGCTGTCTGATTACAAGTAATGAATCTCCCCAGACTTGGATCTCCGTAGCACCCAAGTCCCATAAAAGCTCAAATTCAATGATTAATGCCTCATATTTCGCTGCATTGTTGGAACTTTGTATTTGAGATGGAAAGAATAGGCAAACGTTTCACCCTGCGGGTTGACCAAAGTTATCCCTGGCCCTGCAAATGCACTTGTGCTAGACCCATCGAAGTAAAGCTTCCAGGGAGCCAAAGAGATATGTGATAGCTCTAACTCCCGCTGCTTTGAAATATCCTCCATAGAGTGATATGCGAGGAAATCGGCCACTGCTTGGCCCTTTATTGCCTTCTGTAAAACATACTGTAATGAAAACTCAGACAGTGCGAGAATCCATTTTCCTATCTATCCTCGAAGTATAAGTCGGGCTAACATGTATCGAACCAAGTCTGTTTGTGTGATGACGCATGTCGTGAAGGATAACATGTAATGCCTTAATTTACAACCGGAAAAGTAAAGAGCAAGGCATAACTTCTCCATCAATATGTATCTACTCTCGCAATCTGTGAGGGTCCTGCTTAAGTAGAAAATTGCCCGTTCCGTCTTCACCTCGTCATCCTGTGCCAATAAACTCACTATAGAAAATTCAGTTGCTGAAATATATAGCTTAAGTGGCACTCCCGTATGCGGTGGTACCAAGGTTGGCAGATTAACTAAGTATTTCTTGATTGTGTCAAACCCCTCTTGGTGAACCTGTTTCCATACAAATTCCTTTTCACCCTGCAATTTGAGCAAAGGTGCGAAGGGCTTGGTCTTTCCTGCAGCGTTTGCAATGAACCTTCTCAAGAAGTTGATCTTTCCGAGAAGCTGCGGAAGCTTACGCTTGTTCTTCGGAGGGGAAGCTTTACGTACTGCTTCCTTCTTGTCATCTGGGATCTCTATGCCTCGCTGATGAACCAAGAAACTGAGGAAGTCCCCCGCTTATACTCCGAAAACACACTTTGCAAGATTCATTTTGAGCCGATGCTTCCTCATCCGCATGAATACTTGTCGTAGGTCTTCCACATGAGTTAACCTCTATTTGGATTTGACCACAACATCATCAATATAGACCTCCATTATGTCACCAGCTAGGTCATAGAAGATGTAGTGCATTGCTCACTAATACGTTGCCCCTGCGTTCTTCAATCCAAACGACATGTTGACATATTCAAACACTCCCAATACCCCTGGACATCGAAACGTAGTCTTGTGCCTATCTTCCTCAGCGACCGGGATTTGATGATATCCTGCTGTGTCATCCCTGAATGAGAGCATCTTATGTCTCGCAAGTGCATCAAAAAGCAGATCAACGACTAACATTGGGTAAACATCCTTCGATGTGGCTTGATTCAGGTCCCTGTAATCCACACATACCTTGATTTTGCCATTCTTTTTCCGTACAGGAACTATGTTGGATATCCATTCCGTATACTTAGCCACTTAGATGACTCTGGACTTTAACATCTTTTCGATTTCTTCTTTGACCAGTGTCGCCACCTCCGGATTCATCCTCCGCATCTGCTGCTGGACTGGCTTTCTTCTCTCTGCGATTGAGAGCTTATGAACAACCAGTTCTGGTGAAAGTCCTGGCATATCTTCAAATTTCTTCGCAAAGCAATCCTTGTACTCAAATAATAGATTAACGAGTCTCTTTCTTTCTTCAGGCTCGAGGAAAGTACTGATAGCCACCTCTATTGGCTCAACGATGGTTCCCAATTTAATCTTTTCAGTGGGGTCTCGAAATTTAGGTGGTGTATCATCTAAGGTTGTGGGTGTAAGCTGGATGATATCCTCTTCTATTTCTTCCTGCTGGACGTCCTCATCGATACATTCTGCTGGGGCTATGGTTGGCAGATAGTCATAGGCTTGTGACTCAATCATATAAGTGTTCAACCGTGTATATAGAGAAGCACAAGCCTCCGCCTCCTTTTCCTTGGATGAATGTATCATTGACGGCTCGTGGAGGCTAGCTCTAGAAAGTAGGGTCGTGCTTTATCCTTTCTTGATTGCATTACTCCCCACCGAGCCAGTTCTGAGGCCGTGACTCCAACGGGTCGGCCCTTCTTATTGACACCGCACACTTCCAATGGCTTGATATTTCCATTGTAGTAATCGGCATCCAGCGCATTCGCAAAGACTGAGTATGGCCGCAGATCGGCGTTGACAATGTGCGACTCGGATGTCTCCATATCCCATATGAGGAGTTGTTGATGAAGCGATGAAGGCACATAATAACTTCTATGGATCCAGTCTCTACCCAGCATTGCACTGAAAGGTAAAGTGCATTTGATTATGAAAAAGGTGTGCACCCCTACGACAGGTCCAACCTTGACTTCGATGAATAACAACCCTAAAGTCTGCGAGGCGGTTCCTGCAAAATTCTTGATTGTCATGGATATGGCTTGGATAGCTGATCTTGGGATACTTAGCAACGTCATTGCTCAAGTTGTCAGTGCATTCACCGATGCACCGGTATCCACCATGACTTTGCTAAGTTGAATGCCCCCCATGCCTGCAGTGATGTACAATGGTCTCATGTGCGATGTCATCATAGCTGTTGGTTTAGAGAACACCATATAAGATTTTTGCATTGCAGGATCCACAGTTGGTCCCTGCTCTTCTGGCTCTTCACGTTCTGCCGAAAGTAATTCTTGAGTGCTCTTGTTCACCACGGCCACTTGTGCTACCTTGGCTGGCTTGAAAAACCTGGCTGGTAGCAAGTACACCATACCGATGTGCATATCTTCAGTGTAAACCTCTTCCAAGTTTTCATCATCTTCCTCGTAGTCAACCAACTGTTCATCTTTATCGCCAGCCTCAGCTTCTGTCAACAATGGTTCCTGCGGCTGCTCATCTGCAAGATGCTCTCGCACATAAACCTTGGCTTCCAGCTTCTCCACAAAGTTCGATTTGGTTGTGAGTGTCAATTCACCAACCACTACTTCTATGGCCTTTTCCTTGGAAGCAGCAAGAGCGAGCTTCCTCTGCTCTTCAATCACCAAGGGTTTGGTTTCCACCGTAACACTGGCTTCTTCTTTGGCTCATCAACTGACTCTACATTAGGTTCGATGCGTTTGAAAACTGATTTCCGCACTAATTTGTCCTCAACTACCTCCCAAGCCCTCTTGAACGCACACTGTGCCTTTATTATAGGTTGTGGTTTGTTGATTCGAGAGAAGACACTGGGCCTGGATGCTTGCCCTTTTGGCTTGCTGGAACCCTGATTAATCGTAATCATAGGTGTGACTGCGAGCCTATTCACCCTTCGCTGGATCTGCTCCGGGGACTCCTTCAACTGCTCTGGCTTGATCAAGCCTTTATCCAAGGCTTCCAAAGTTCTTTTCGCAGCTCCGTACTGACGCTGCAATTTCCTTTTCCTAGTGGGAGTCCTCTTAACTGTTTTGTCTCCTGGCTTCACGTACCACACGTCTTCTTTAATCAACGACCGGCTCACAAGAGGAATATAAGGCTTGTTTGTCTCCACTCGCTGCCTGTCATCAGTAGTTCCAACTTTCTTCTTGGCCAATCACATGAGTTTAAACAAATTTGACTCTTTGGCTACTGGCTGTGATTCTTTCGGACTTGTCGGTTGATACTTTTCTGGCAGAGACTTGACTGTAGGACCCATTCGTAAAACATCCACCAATTCTTCGTAGGTCATCTTGAGACCACACTTCGCTTTACAGTGAGTGCAAAGTACTACAAGAGTTGCCTCTCTACATACCTCTTTTTTCTTCCCCTTAGGATCTTCCTTGCTACTACTGCAAGCCACTGCTTCGCTGGTGGCTTTAAGATCTTCTGCCTCCACTTGGTTCCTCCATGCCAAGATACCTCCAGAGTCCCCACCATAAAAGATCCTACAACAGCCTCCTCTTTCTCGCAGCCTGGAAGAACAATATTTCCCTCGTCTATCCATCGTTGGATCCGTTCTTGCAGTACCGTGCACTGGTTGGTATTGTGTGACCAAGAGTGATGAAATTTGCAGTACAATCCTTTCTTCGGAGGAATGGCCCTGGGTCTTGGTACGTTTGCAATACCAGCTTTGATCAATTCCTCCAAAAATTCTTCCAGATTGTCACTACAAAATCCGTCAGTGGTGTTTGGCCTTACCAGCTCTATTGCACCTACCGAGGTGTCTGCGAAAGGCTGTCGATCAAGTAAAGCAATTTGTGGTGATGCATCAATGGCAAGCTTGCCTTCGTTAATCCACTTCTGGATTTGATCTTTTAACTTGATGCAATCTTTAGTTATGTGGTTCCACATGTTATGGAACTTACAATACTTCTTCCCTTTGAGCTGCTCGGCAGTAAGGAATGCTCTGAAATCTGACTTGGTCAATTTCCTATCAATTAAATCCTCTATGATCTCATGATCTACACTCGCATCATAGGTATATGATTCGAAGTCTGATTTTTTGAACGCACTAGTCAACACTTGCACTGGTCCCTTTGAAGGAGTGATCTTTCTTGATTTGACCATGTGCTTGGCGATTAACTCCAGAGCAGCCACCGTTGCGTCATCCGAATCATTTCCATCAGACTCTTCCTTCTCTTGCACCGCCGCTACTATCTTAGTGCGTTTTCAATATAAAGTCTTTGGAGCATACGTTCCTCTAGACGCATTTCGCCTATTGTCGACTTCTTCCTATGCAGCATGTGTCTGAGCCATGGCATCAATGAGAGTGTTTAACGATGCGAACCTTGCGTCGACATACTTGGTGTGTAACCTCTCCTCGAGTCCCCCGACTGTGATGTCCACCAACTCTTCCATGGTACATGAAGTTCTGCTCTTGGTGTACTCGGTTCAGAACCGGTGTAGATATGCCACTGGTGACTCACTTGACATCTGTACCATCTGGCATAGCTTGCCGAGCTTCACAGCTGATTCAGACCCACCAAAATTCTTAGTAAACAACCTCTATATCATTGCCCAGTCGCGATCCGAGCCCTACGATAGGTTGGTATACCAATGTAGTGCCGCACCCGATAGTGAGGACGCGAAGACCCTGAGCTTGAATTCACCGAGCCTACCCCAAGGTCCACACTCCACTCTGAATCGGGAAATATGGGTAGCTGTCGGCTCCGCTCTCTCTCCGCTGAAGTGAGTAAATGAGATAGGCCGATAGTCCTTAGGCCACTTCTAACCAAATGGTGGTGGTGGAAAGGGATCGTTGTATGTTATCAGAGTTCCTCCTGCACTAGGTAGCCTCTGATTGATGATTTGGTTTATTCTTTCTTCCAACTCCCGCTCGGGGTTTGCTTGCGGAGGAGGTGGAGCTGGAAAGTCATCATCCTTGATGTCCTCATCATCATGGAAAGGAGGTTCTCACTCCCCCAACCTGTCATTAATTAGCGCGAAGCTGGTTGTCATAGTATTGGTGAGGTTAGCGAGAGCCGCCGTGAGAGCATCAAATTTCTTGCCGTCATCGGCGCGCTCAATCTCTCGAGCCTCATACAGGCCGTCAAGTCTGTTCTGAACTCGGGATACTGTTTTGTTGCTAGTTTCTATATTGTTCAGAATTCGTTCGATATTGGTGTTTTTCCACTGTTCTTGTTCGAGTGAGAATTCTTTGTAGGCCTTGAAGTCCATGGCCTTTATCTCCTCGGCGCTATTAGGTTCTGACGATAATGATGGTCGATCCTGAGTCATCGTTGCACCGAACCTCTGTATTACTTCTTCGTTGCTTAATCCTCTACAAGCGGACGAATTGTGTTCTTGGAACGCGGGTGCAGGATGCTTGAGGTAACTCATGAAGGTTTTGCGGTACAAATCAATGATTTGAAGACATTACCTGAGTCCCATTGGGCATGACAAAATGTTTGGCTTCGATTTTTCTCTAATCAGGTCGCTGCTAGTGAAGTGATAGCAAACTGTCTCTTTTCTTGTTCGCTGTCGTTGTTGTGCTGTGTGCGAGGCATGTCACAGCCGATGGAAGAATATAGTAGAATAATGCACCGCACCGTTATCTACTTCTTATCAAGCGATTGGAGTAGGGAGAGCACAAACCTCACTTGTTGAGTTCCACTTGTCTTGATACAAGATGTAGGCTTTGTATCTCTCTGCTTTAGCCACAAAAAATCGATACTTCACACTTGTGGGTAAGTATAAAGCAGAGCAATCCTAAGGACGAAGTGTTGAGAACACTGGATAGTGTGACGCGTAGATCTTAAGAATCCCCACGCTTTGTCTCTATTGATTTCCTTTGTCGTACCTCGAGTGAATCTTTGAATCCCCATGCTCTGTCGGGTGGCCTAGATCCTGAATTCGTTGTCGCCGGTTGGTTAGCTTGAGAGAACCTTCAAATCCCCACGCTCTGTCGGGTGGCCTAGATTTTGAGTTCACTGGTTGCTAGTTGTTTACTAAGGGTAAGTAGATTTGTTGGTGCTTAAATTGTGTATGTGTGTAGATGTCCGCAAATCTGCTCTACTTCGTCTATTTATAATAGTAAGAACTCAACCTCTCCTCGCTCGGTAAGGAAACAGTCAGTGATTAGGAATGATATCCAGCCTTCTAGATTTCCTGGATCATTCAGGAATCGCATATATTTCTTTCCAGATTCGCAACTAGATATCCTTCCAGATTCGCAGCTCTTTATTGAGCCACTCGTAGCTGGCCCATTTTGTGTCCGAGTCCAAAAACATCAGAATAAATGTTAAGTGTATTTTGGACCCAAACACTATCTCTCTAATTATGTGATGAATAAGTGAGATAAACACGTGGTGTATGCACCGTGATAAAATTATTTGAAGCCTTCTCAGTTAGGTTTGTAGTAGAAGCTGTAATAGCTTTTAATTAACATGCTGATTCTGCTAATCACTATGACATATTTGTGAAACAGAACTTGTTTCTAGGCGGGATAGATACTGGTGCAGTTGCCATGTTGTGGGCGATGGCAGAGCTTGCTAGGAAGCCAAGGCTTATGAAGAAAGCACAAGACGAAGTTAGAACCTGTGTTGGAAACAAAGGAAGTGTCTCTGAAAGTGATACGGAACAACTTCACTACCTGAAAATGATTATCAAAGAAACACTTCGACTTCATCCTCCAACTCCTTTAATACTTCCAAGAGAAGCCATGTCCTCCTTTAAAGTCTTTGGTTATGACATCGAGCCAAAAACACTGATCCTTGTTAACGTCTGGGCGATTTCGCGTGACCCAGAATGTTGGAAAGACCCAGAAGAGTTCATCCCAGAAAGGTTTGAGAATAGCTCTGTGGATTATAAAGGCCAACACTATGAGTTCTTGCCATTTGGAGCTGGTCGGAGAATTTGTCCGGGGATTTACATGGCAACAACGACAGTGGAGTTGGCACTTGCAAATTTGCTCTACAGCTTTGATTGGAAACTGCCAGAGGGAATGAAGGAGGAGGATATCAACATGGAAGAAACAACCGGGGAACTTTCCCTTACTATCTCTAAGAAAACTGCTATCAACCTTGTCCCTTTGAAATTTTCTTGCTAGAAAATAAAATTAAGTTTGAGAATAAAGGTTGGACTGATGCTCAAATCAGTCAATTGTCTGTAGTAAATCAGTAAGACAACAATTTGATATCACTAAGATTAGTAAATTAAAATATAGGTCGATTGTGATCTATTTATAGGAACTTTAGAGTTCGACAGCGTCTTTAACGGGACATATTTGAGTATCAACGAGTATGCAACATATCGTTATTATTTATGATCATTATTATAAGTAGTTGAATAAAATTTACAACCCCGGAGGATATTATGTTAAAAAACTGTAACTAAATTTTTAAGTAAAATAATTACTTCGAATACAATTAAAATTATACAAATAATAATTAAAATTATCATCATGACTATCAATTTTTTTTAAATAATAAATAAAAATTAAATTATCATATTCATTATGAGTTACGTACCTAAATATTTCCGTCATCTTTGACTACATGATGAAATAAATGTATGACAATGGAAAGTGACAATGAATGAAAACAACTAGATTCAGGACCCTTGTCATAAAAAAGGATCAACGGAAAACCGAAAACAAAGTTAATCAATGGAAGGTGATCTAGTCAAGGAGTGTAATATCAGATATCGAAAATATATCGACATTCTAAAATTTGGATATATCGACGAAAATATCGATGAAATATCGATTCGGTGAAAATTCGGATGGAAATGACGGAAACTAATAAAAATACACGGAAATTTGTAATAAATTTTTTGGAGGTTGGTATATGATCAATTATCTACCTTACATGAAAAGAAAATATTGATCAAATATCAAGATATATGAATTTGTTATATTACGTGTTAAGAGTTGATAACTATTAAAATATAATTTAATAGTTCTATTTTTATTTTTTATGGCTAAAACTTAATGGAAGGCTGAGCCATCACATTTTTGTACAATATGTTACACATCACACATCACAAAATTAAATATACAAATACTTCAAAACTACGTAGAAGACCTATAAAATTTAAAATTCACACTATTTTCCTCATCTCACTGTGCAAAATCATGTGTGTAGTGTGAAGAGTAATCATTAAATGATTGTTGTCCTGTGTAATTCTGCATATATTGACTTATATGTAGGCATGTCAATGGGGTGAAGCCGGACCAAATCAACCTAGATCCGAATATGTTTAAGGTGATCAAAAGCTAGACCTGCCCCGCCCCGTTTATCCGACGGATTTTAAATAATGAGATCCAAATCCGAATCCGGCAGATCAACAGATCTATGGGGCAGATCCGGATCCGTTATTAATATGCATGCTAAATTGCCAATAAGCTTTAACCGAAGGACTCTTAAAAATTCAAATAAAAACTTCACTTGTATCCATTACATAACCCAAAAAATATATATTATCTGACATAAATTAGATGGATAAAAATGATTTCCAGAAGATCACATAGTTCTGTCTATTAGTTTCCTAAGCAGCAAGATCTCTATCCATCATCCATAATCAAGTACGATCTTCATGAACTCAAGCATAAACATATAAACCAAATGTTAAGCTCGTCAAAATCTGCATGTATAACAAGTTTCAAAGTATTAGTAAACAAAAGGATATTAATGCTCGACACTAGATCTTTAGACCACAGGAACCCACAATAACGAAAAAACTAGCTTTAAGAGAAGAGAGTCTATGCTAGTCACTGGTGAGCAATATATTCTATTGATCAAGAAGCTAATTAATAAACTTAAACTAAGTTAGCTCAAGTACTTACATGTCTTTGCACCAAATAGACGTTTATCTTATTTTGGAACTTCTTGTTCTTCAAATGAAGCAGCTCCTCCAAAAAACACATGAGACAATTCAAATAATGTTTATATGAAGGAAAAAATAGCAGTACATTGTATATTAGGCATGCTTACTTTTACGTTTTCGTAAGGACAGCCAATCTTTTGTCGTCACCAAAGCCTCTACAGTTTCAGGAAGCATCGACGCACGTGTTTCATCAATTATTCTTCCTCCAACACTGAAAGCTGCCTCCGAAGCTATGGTAGTTGCTGGAATTGCTAGTATGTCACGAGCCATTCTTGCTAGAGTAGGAAATCTGGCACTATTGATTTTCCACCAATTCAGAATATTGAAAGGTTTAGCTCTTGGAAATAAAGGCTCTTCTAGATACTTTTCTAACTCAAATTTGTTTTGAACAATGATATCAACAGATTTTTCCCTCACATACCAAGAATCAAAACCACTTAACTCATCTTCTTTAGAAGCTGGCATGTTCTCATTCACAAAATTAGTCACTTCTTGACTTGGTTCTTTCTCAAATGTAACTGCTTCTTCATCATACTCATTAAACAGATCAATTAGAGCATTTCGTACTTTTTAAACTTGCTTATCAACATCCACACCATGAAGTTCACTATAATAATACTCAACCAAATACATTTTAAATCTGGGATCAAAAACAACTGCAATTGCCAAAACCAAGTTGCACTCATCCCAATATTTGTCAAACTTCAACTTTAGAGGGAAAACCATCAAACACAGAAATTCATGCTCACTTCTTTCCCACTTTGAAATCTGCAGCTTGATCTTACAAATATCAGGAAAGAACACATTTGAAGTAGGAAAAGATGAACCAGAAAAATGATTTGTTGCATCATAAAAATGTCCCAAACAAGCACATATAACTTTTGCAACTTCCCACTCCTCATCTTTCGAATAAAACATATAATACGATCAATTTGTGCCAACCGCCAAAACACCTCTTTCATTTCTAGTGCTCTTTGAATCATCAAGAACGTTGAATTCCATCTTGTAGGGCAATCCAATGTCACTTTTTTCTTATCCTTGAACTTAAGTTTATTTCTTGCATGATTAAACTTTTGTGTAGCAATACCAGACCTTTTCAAGTATTTCACAGTTTCTCTAACCTTAAAAATGAAGTCCCCAATTACCTTCAACCCATCTTGAACAATCAAATTCAGAATATGAGTACTACAACGAACATGAAGCAACTGACCTTCTAATGGAATGAAAGACTTGTCACAAAGCCAACTTCTCAACTTTTTCGCCATCGCATCGTTGACACTTGCATTGTCTACCACCATAGAAAATAATTTCTTTTCTAAATTCTAATCCAAAATCATGTCAGTGATATATCTGAAAAGAGTTTCTGCATCATGAGGATATTCAATACATCTATAAGCAAGTATTTTTTTTCTTCAACTCCCAATCCTCAACAATAAAATGAGATGTCAAACATATATATCCAATATCTTGATGATCTGAAGTCTAAATATCAGTGGTAAGAGTGACTCTACCAAGAAATCTTTCAAAGTATTTGCGCATCTTCTCCTTCTCTTTTTGGTGAACCTTCATTATATATGACCTCAATGCATTTCTAGACACAAGTTTAAACATAGGCTGAAGATGATTCACAAATATCTCAAAATACTCATGTTCAGCCATGTTAAATGGATAATTATGCTTAATAACAACTTTAGCAAAATCTATCCTACTTGTCTCTAGGTCAAACATAAAGTTTTCAATTGGTGTGGTCTCATCAACAACATTTTTTGTTGCAATTACCATCCGTTGACCAATAGCTCTCTTGTTTCGTTTGATACATCTAGACAAATACTTCTTCAAGTGACTAGTACCTTTATCAGACCCTACCACAAGGCTTCTACGGCAATGCATACACCTTACCTTATTACCCCATTTAGCCTTAACTAGTTCAAATTCTTTCCATACCTCAGATATCAATCTTCTGGTCTTTGGAGAATCTGGAGGTGCCGATGCGTCTGCATCATTCCCATGTGCATCCACCTCTATGACTTGGTCTGTCCCATCTCTTTGTCCACCATTGTCAACCATCTTTTGAATATAAAAAAACCCTGAAATATGAATAGGGGACGAGTGAGCTTTATACCAATGAAAAAAGCTACAAATCAAAACAAACATGCATACTGCAGTATCATGAGTAGTAGTGCAACTAATTTAACCTTTTCATATATGTATGCACACAATTTGCACCAAGCAGTTGCTCTCCATAATTTCTTTTGCTTGCAAAGCCCTCAATTTTACTGCACAAAACATTCAAAGCAAACTTGTCATGGAAACTCTCTCATCGCACTAATGTTTAATCAGATTAGAAAGAAAAAAAAACTTAAATAAGCAATGATGATGAATAAAGAGATTTTGTGAGGAAGAGAAATACTAGTATGTTGATATGAAAATCCAGTCGGTGAATTGGACCTGGAACAGGTAGAGAGAATTTTCAGTAATTGAAGAAGTTGAGAGATATTGAAAGACTGCTGTGTGAGGATAGATTGCTAGATTGAATTCGTGAACTAAAAAGATATAATTCATAAACAAGTCATAAACGCATGCATCGAAGATCAACAGCTTCTTCAATTCTTTAGTTCCCAATACTATTGGGAACTGAACGGGCAAAAGAATGCATTGGTTTAGAAAAAGTTTAGACTTCCCCCAAAATATCTTTTAGAAAAAACATTTATATGTAAGCGTATTATATTTAATAAATTATATATTTAAATATTTAATAAGAAAAGAATTGTAACAGGCCGGGTCACTAACGGGTTGGATCGAGTAAGACCCGGATTCGATCTGTTAAATAAACGGATCAACGGGTCCGGGTGACAAACAGATCAACAGATCAAAAAATTAGCTCCAGACCCGTTTAAAACATACGGATCCGGAGCGGGTCTTGGTCAAGATCCGCCCCATTTACAGGTTTACTTACATACCAACCATATGGGTCAGGGGGCGGTCTTTGAGGATTTTGGAGCTCGTAGTATGAACCAGACATTGCTCGACTTTCTTTATTGCTACCATCATTTGAGGCATTTGTTTGTGATTGTGACAATGAGTTATCACTTGTTGGAAGACCATAAGGCATGGCATATGAAGGAAAAGGCATTGCAAAATTTTGGCCATAATAATAGGGTTGGTAATTATCATCTTCAACACATATTGAGCCAAAAGTGGTGGATAACACATCTTCAACATTCCTCGATAAACTCCCTTGACCCCTTTCTCTTGGATTGTATTCACTTCTTCAACCTCCTCCACTGTATCCATGACTTGCTCTTCTGTCTCCATGGTCTTCATCTTGGGTTGAGTGTGTAAAATTTTGTTCCTCTGTGAAGTAAAATGGTTCATCTCCACTGTAACCACCATATCCGCTGCCACTACCACTGACTCCAATACTCTACATTCCGTTGTTTCCTCTCGATGAGCTTCCATATCTCGTATCTGGGGTATCACTCCTCAACCGTGGAGATTGGGAAGCATGTGAACTTCTAAGCTTTGGATTAAGTTGAATATTTTCTTGACTCATGAGAGAATCAAAGGAGGCATTCTCATCAACATGTCCTATAACCTCTTCACGAAGTACCTGCTCAACATTTATTCCTTTAGCACGGGCAGCAACAACAATTCTCTCAGCTGAATTTTGTTCCTTGTCATCCAAGTGTAGTGGTCTAATCCATTGATAAAGTTGATCTCTCTCTTCATCATCAAATTCAGTACCAATATCAAACACATCTAATGGATCTCTGGCCTTAACGTTTGCTTGGTCTGCTTCTTCATCTTGGAGCATAAGCTTCATATTATAATAACAATAGACCAATTTCTCCAGCCTAGTATATCCCAACCTGTTTCTTTGTTTTGTATGAATTAGAGCAAATGTGCTTCAATTTCTTTTACATGCTAAAGAAGAAGCAGTTTGCGATAATACTCTAATGACTGATCTTCTTACGGTAGGTGCACTTATTCCATACATCATCCACCAACCGGCTATCATATAAGAAAAAATTAATAATTTTCGTAATCAAGTTAATTTTGTGATTAATGAAATAGTACATTAATTATAAGTATACTATACATACCATGAAACATCTTTTCTCTAGATGCAACTACCCACTGGCATGCCAAAATTAAGTTTTGAATCTTTGAAATATGTGAGTTGAATGTAAAAACTGAATTATTTCATTGTCACCATTTTTAATGATAAATTATAAAAATAATTCTTTATAACCCAAACCTCTCTTCCGAAATCGCCTAGTGTCAGACAATCAGGGTCAAACTTAGAGAATACATTATGGACAACTTGAATAAGCATGGGGTCCTCTCCAATTCCTTGTTTATAATTTTAACGAGGATTCAAATAATAGTCTACAAAAAAATACAAATGAAAAAATTTATTAGTATACATTTTAATGTTAATAACTTATGGTTAAGAAAAAATAAGAACAGAAAATTAAGATTATTATTACATGTAGTATGCAAATCATGTCTTAAAGTTTTAAACCACCTGTGATTGATAATTTTGACAACCCATTTTACACTTGACTTTTTTTCCAGCTGCTCTTTCACTACACTTATCAACTCACTGCATCATGGTTGGATAAACTTCTGTATCAACGACGTGTAATACTTTGTAAAAAGGCTCAGATAGTTCACACACCTGTTCTGCTTGACTCCAAAAGAGTTGATCAAGTACTAAACTTTTAATAGTACGACAGTGTTTGATAAGGAAAAAGTTGCTAGTGCTCCACCAATCACTTGTGAACAATTGTTTCCACCCGGACTTCCTCTTGATTAAGCTCTCTAATGAAATGAAGTTAGTGGCAAATCGAGTAGGTGCGGCACAAACAATCTCCCTCTTGAAAAATTCACGCATCTTTGCTAACAATGTATTAGGATTATAAAAATAATTTGAAATAGATTTACCCCTATCAATCATGTTCTTGACACTCTCTCTCTTTCCCATCTCTTCAAACATGAAATCAATACAATGAGCTGCATAAGAAGTCCAGTAAACATTATGGTGCTTCATCAACTTCTTTCCAGCTTTAACAGAATTGGCCACATTGTCTGTCACCACCTGAACAACATTATGCTCCCCAAACTCCCTAATAATGTTCTTCAATAATACATATATATATATATTCATGATCCTTTTTATGCTTAGAAGAATCGACAGACTTGAGGAATACAGTGGTACCTTTGCAGTAGACCATGAAATTTATGATAGACAATCTTGTTGGCCCTGTCCATCCGCCACACATGATCATGCATCCATACGTCTCCCATTGACTTTTCAATGTGGCAACATGTTCAGTAATCTCTTTGAACTCCATATCCAAGTAATTGTGCCTGATCTCATAAGGTGTGTGTGTGGGGGGGGGGGGGGGGGGGTGTTACTCCCTCTCTGGCTCTTTGGCATCCAATTACCATGTTTTGGAAGTGAAGAGATGCGGCTTTTGCTAGAATGACATTTTCATATATGAAAATTTTGCTTATTAAACGACTCATTGCCTCTTTCACTGAACTGCCTCAGAACATATTCTTGACACTCTTCTGCCATCCTCGAGTTGATTTGCTGAGGTGTGGCGCTAATGGTGCGATTGGTTGTGATTCTTTGAAGCTTTGGGCTTGTTGCACATTCTAACCACTACTTTGTCCTCTATTAGGGAGTTTGTGGAGATGCTCTCTTTGCCATTGAACTTCCTTAGATGCTCGCAGTGCTTGTCGAAATTGTGCCCTTTCCTCAGGTCCCATGTCATCACCATCAAAATCTTCGTCCTCACTTGTATCTTCGAGTTGCACATTCGAATCTCCACAAAGTTCAGCTTAGATGTCGTTGATCATGTGAGATTTTTTGGCCTTTTATTTCTGTTTGTTCTTCGTTATTGAAGTGATATATTGCTTGACTGCATTCAGAACTGATTCACATCTTTTGACGTTTGAACCGGAATCAAGTCCACTGAGATGATATTTTACACGTGTGACACCTCCGCTCTTCATCACAAACCTACAATATTTGCATACTAAGCCATTCTTTTATCCGGGAATTGAATCACCGTGCTCCCATGCTGGATCACGTCTACTTGTCCCACTATCCATTGCAATAATTTGATGATTTCATACATATAAGTTTTTTAACATTGTCAAATCTTAATCAATATAATATCAATATAACATTGTTAGCGTAGCATGCATATAACTAAGTACTTTAACATAAGTACATTTAATAAGGAATATTAGAACAATAATAATATATTTATAGACATGGAAAGGACTATGTAATAACATACCTGATTGATCAATTTACTATAAATTGTTGAGAGAGTGAGAGAGAAGTTTTTGTTGAGAGGGTGAGAAAGAAGTTGTGATCAGTGATGGATTCAATAAGAAACTGAGAATGCACATATGGGGAGCAGATTGGTATCATAGCAAAAATATATGGGGAGCAGATTGGTATGAAGTATGGACGTATGGTATGATTGTTTTATAACTTTAATAAAAAAACTTTCTTTATGGGGAGTAGATTGGACAAGCTAAGGAAGCTACGTGGGGAGAAGATTTGACAAAGCACGTGAAGTATGGATTGATGATTGAAAAAGTTGAAAAGTTGTCGGAAATTTCGATAATATTGGAAATATTGAGAAATATTGGAAAATTTCGTGAGATTTGGGGATATATTTGAGGATTTTTTAGGTAAGTCTAAAAAACTGAAATATCGGAGAAATTTCGCCGATATTTTTGATTTTACACTCCTTGGATCTAACGCATGAATGTTGATTTTGCCGACAACACGTTCACGGCTATGTTCTGACATGCACCACAAATTTCTCATTCGATTGTTCCAATACCACAATCTATTTTCAACAACATGATGAAAAAGTATAACTGCATGCCATGACAGATGATAGTGTAATGGTCTATGGGTTACAACCCAATTATTTTTTTGTTCAAATAGCATAGGTTATATATACAAAAAATTAAAAAGTTATTTAGTTATAACCCGTTTAATTATAATTGAATAGACAATTTGCTGATAATATTGACAATGAGTCGATAGTTGATGAATTTGTTACAAAAATTCTTAGAGTACAGTTCAAGATTGGGTAATCAGATCATTTTTTATCTATATTTATATAGTAATACTTGATGTAATAATCTTATTTTGAATTATATTAACTTATATATTTAAAATTTTCATCAAAAAGAATTTAACCCAACTTGTTTTGGAATCCTGGCTCGTTCTTGACCGCTTGTTATATCGTATCGCATGACGTGACTTAGCTCTGCATCGTCGTTCTTATATATATAGCTCAAACATCGTGAAGGCTCCAAAATATGGCTCCTAACACTACTCCTTATCATATGGCCTGGCTTCCATTTCTCCTTCTTCTCATCCCTCTACTATTTTTACTAAAGAAGAAGAAAGACCGGTGAAGCATTTCCCTCAAAACCCTCCTAAGCTTCCCATAATTGGCAACTTACACCAATTCACCCAATCAGGTTTACCACCTTACCTGAATCTATGGTGCCTCTCCAAAAAAATACGGTCCAATCATGTTGTTACACCTCGGTAGCATACGGACTGTCGTAATCTCATAAGCTCAAGCAACAAAACAACTCTTCAAAGATAATGATCTTCACTGCTGCAGCAGACTCACCTCCACGGGTTCTCGCAAGATCACATAAAACTATAGACATGGGATTTGCGCCTTACGGTGAGTACTGGCAAGAGATACGAAAGATATGCGTGCGTGAGCTTTTCAGTATCAAAAGGGTGCAGTCGTTTAGATCTATTAGAGAAGAAGAAGCGGCTAAGATGATTTATTTAATCTCAATAAAATCTGAAACTTCTCCTCACGTTGATGTTACAGAAAAGTTGTTTGCTTTCATGGGAAGTATGACGTTCAGGATTATGTTCGGGACAAGTTTCCGGGGGAGTAATTTTGAACCCAAGAAGTTTCACCACGTGCTTCATGATACAGCAATCATGCTTGCAGGTTTCTCTGCCGCGGAATATTTTCCAGATTATAATATTGGATATCGCATAGATAGCATCTCCGGTAAACATAGACAATTTGAGAGAGTATCCAGGGAACTTGATCGTTTTTTTCAGGGTGATTGGTGATCATCTCAAGCCTGGGAGGGTACAACAAGAGCATGAAGACATAGTGGATGTATCAAGAGTGTAAAATCGAAAATATCGGTGAAATTTCTCTGATATTTCGATTTTTTATACTTGTCTAAAAAATTCTCAAATATATCATTAAATTTCACAAATTTTTTCGATATTTCTGATATATCTCCGATATTTCTAATATTTCTGATATTTCCTGATATTATCAAAATTTCTGACAACTTTTCAAATTTTCCAATCATCAATCCATACTTCACGTGCTTTGTCAAATCTGCTCCCCACGTTGCTTCCTTAGCTTGTCAAATTTCCTCCCCATAAAGAAAGTTTTTATAATAAAGTTATAAAACAATCATACAATATCAATCATACCATACGTCCATACTCCATACCAATATGCTCCACAATAGTTGTAATGTGCAACGAGCTTAGAGCTTTCTTGAGGGTTCTAGGTTCACCTTCAAACATGTATGTCATAAAATTAGGACCAAAAGATAAAGGTTCTTGTTCTCTTACTTCGTCTAGGTTCTACCTCAGACTCAGTTTCTTGGTTCTAACCATTTTCCGCAGTGGTCTCATATGTCTGTTTAGAAGAACTTATTTATTCTCTAGACTTACATGGAAATATAATTTCAAAGAAACATGCATTTCTCGATTCCATTGTTGTATTTTCATGCATATTAGAGATTTTTGGTTTATGCACTTGGAACCAATAAGTGAAACCATAAGTGGAACCATTCTCTACATACTCGATAAAAATCCAATCAATCATTTTTGGTCCAATTTTCACTTTTTTTTTTTTTTGGTTTAGGTGCTACCACCTTGGCCAGGTATCCCCACACTCGCAAGTAATTGTAGGATGGTTTTCTCCCTTTCCATCATTCATATGGAGTTTTCTCTTCTTTCTTTTTGGGTATCTTATTCAAAAGATAATTAGCCGATAAAATGACAGCTCTCTACAGACTTGGTAACAAACCGGAACTCAACAACATTACATTCATCATATCCTTTAAGGTATGATTCTTACGTTCAACCACACCATTTGATTGTGGTGAATAAAATGTTATTGTTTCATGTATGATCTTATACTGAGTACAAAAGTCAGCAAATGATGATTCATACTCACCTCTTCGGTCACTTCTCATGACCTTGATTGTCTTGTTGAGTTGATTCTCAATCTCATTTTTTAGAGAATAAATTTCTCTACATATAACCTCATCTTTTACTCTTCATGAGGTACACATAGCAATATTTTATGCTATCATCGATAAAAGTGATAAATACTTATTATCACTTTATGTTTATATTAATTTTAAATCATATATATATATATATCACTATATATGGATAAAATCAAGGGGTTCATTATTTCTTTCAGCACTTTTGAAAGATGATTTTGTTGGATTTGTCTCAACACATGTTTCACACTTATGCTTGAAACATTAGTAGACTTTTTAAGTTAATTAACCTCCATAGAGTATCATAATTAACATGCCATTGCCTATCATACCATGCATTGGAAGACACAAAGGTGAAAGCACTAGTTTTATCCATATCATTGACTATTGTCATTACATTTCTTTCCACCACTCATGTATCTATTACCAACATACACTCTAAGTTACGAAACTAGAATTCATTCTTCACTGAGCCTCGACTCAGTCCTTAGGAATGTATAGTACGTTGATTAGTTACTTTCTAGAGATCAACATTTGGACCTCTTTACTTGACCCTTGATTGTTCATCAAGCTTGGCTTGGTCATACCACCGCTCCAAGTCTTTAATCTCTCAGTCATAATCTCTGACTGCTTACATGCCTTGTCCATTGTTTGTGACATCATTTGTCACGACACAGTTCTCATTGCAAGATATTATCCTTTGGGTCAACCGCTCATAGTTTTGCTTTTGGGCCTCACCCCAAAACTCTTCTTGCTATAGAAAGGTTACTCTCCACATATAAAGCATATCACCTCATCTCCTCCATGCGATGTGGGATCTCACATCATCAAGTGCAAGCCACTCATAGTTGGCACTAATCAACAATCATTATCATATCCTCATTTTCAGCCAAATGGCTCGATGTGACATCTAGCTTTTTTAGTGTTTTTACACCTTATATTGCATTTTCAGAAAATACACACAACAACATGTTATTTTCCTAATCAATAAATAATACCCAATAGTTAATATCATATGTTATTTCTCTATTGATTATTTGGTCAAATTCACAAGAAATTTCTTATTGAATATCTCAATATTTAATCAATTAAATTTGACATGTAACCAAATCATAGTGCTTCCTTATTTCAAGAAAACTTTCCATTATCCTTGAAAAGACCCTCATTAGCATAGGTAGCTAATTGGTAATTCCTTTGGAGTCTAATTCTCTTCTGCAACATTTCGTGTTTTGCAACACAACTCCAAATTTTGAAGGCAACCATTTCCTTCAGGCAACCATTTTCCGAAGGCAACATAATATTTGGTGTAGGCAACCAATTACTTAAGGCAATACCTTCCGTTAGGCAACCACTTTGTTTACGCAACTATGTTAGTTAATATCATATATGAAAGTTCTTAAGATTGTAGAAAAATAATGTGATATTAAATAAAAATCTAAAATTACTGATTTAATTAATTAGTAAATATAAAATAAAATGGAAAGAATAAAATCTAAAAACTTTGAATTTGTTACCCAAGCAGTTGATGTCGATGAACGATGAACAATGAATAAAGTTAAGCCGCGTATATCACACGCTTTCCTTAAGAACTTTCACGCCGCCCACATGCTTGTATGACACTGTTCTCCCAAGATAAAACAACTTGAAAGTTTTTGTACCGTAACACAAGAACTTCTCGTCAAACTGAAGAGTACTTTACTCTATCAACTTACTCTATCCGGTGATGCTAAACAAATATCAAAAAAATAACATAGCGGATTGAGCAAAAAAAATAACAATTTCAATGACTGTTTTGAACTCGATCGACGTAATAGACTTTTATTTCGAATAAAATTGTCAATTGGAAGTACTCAAAATAAAAAATAAATAGCTCTATTGCTGAAAAAAATAATCAAAAAATACCCGCGATAATTTATGGTGCCTATTTTCACTTTGAACGTCTGATATTACGAAATCCGTAAATTCGCGAAGATGAAATGAATGAATTCATGATGTGCCCACCAGTGTTGTATAACTTGTTGAATGCTTTGAGAAAATATGATCATTTGAAAGTGAAAAAGTTAGAAACTAATAGAAGATGGAAAAATGAACCATAGGATGATGACATATAAGTATTATATACGTAGTGTAAAAATTTGAGTCACTTTAGTCATCGTTTGGGCCTTGATCCACACAGTCAACCTCGACGGTCATTTATGTCTCTATCATCATTATATATGAGTTACAAAGGAAAACGCTATCGGATATATATTTAGAAAAGTGAAAAGTCATACCTACACATAAAGGTACCCCTTACGATGTCTTGGACGTAAGGAGAGAAAAAATTTGAATTGCCGATGTTGTCGATAAGGCTAAATTAGCGGAATGAAAAAATAGGGGCATAAACGACCGACATGTTTGACCAAATGGATCGAGACCGAGACAATGAATATATCGGCTAAAATTTTAACCGTATTTTTATAATAGTTCAATGATAGCATTGTATGGTAGGTTTCTTAAAATACATTGTTTTTGACCGCAATTGATGTGGTCAACCGCGATGGCGTTTATGCCCCTATTTTCATATTAAACAAGTCACAAAAGAAAATATTATCGCACCGTCCTTTTAGAATATAAATTTTCATTAAAGCATACATAGATGTCCCTTAGGATATCGTGGATGCAAAGTGACCTCAAATTCGATTACTAAACTTGTCAATAAGTTAAAATTAACGAAACTAAATTAATGTTGGCGACGGAGTTGACTTTATGGATCAAGGTCAAAAATAATGTATTTAATTAAACTAACTGTACGATGCTATTATTAAACTATTATAAATATTTGGTTAAAATATTAACATGTTTCGTCATTGTTTCGAAATCGATCAATTTAGTTAAATTCAACAGTCGTTTATGTCATTATTATTTATTTTCATTAATATTGCCATCTCGGCGACTTCGACAATTCAAATTTTTTCTCTCCTCACATCCAAGGCATTGTAAGGGATACCTCTATGTGTAGGTATGACTTTTCACTTTCTTAAATGGATGTCTGATAGTGTTTTACTTTGTAACTCATATATAATGACGATAGGGACATAAATGACAGTCGGAGTTGAATGCATGAATCGAGGCCCAAATGATGACCAAACCAGTTCAAATTTTTACATTACGTAGACAATAGTTATATGCCCCATCCTATGGTTTATTTTTTCATATTCGATTTGTTTCTAACTTTTTCACTTTCAAATGATCATATTTGCTCAAAGCATTCAACAAGTTATACAACACTAGTGGGAACATCATGGATTCATTCATTCTATCTTCACGAATTCATGAATTTCGTAATATCATACATTCAGAGTGAAAATAGGCACCATAAATTACCGCAAATATTTTTTGATAATTTTTTTCAGCAACTGAGCTATTTATTTTTTATTTTTGAGAGTTTTAAATCGACAATTTTATTCAAAATAAAAGTTTACTATGTCGATCGAGTTCAAAATGGTCACAAAAATTGTTCAAATTTCTTGGAAATGTACAAAATAATCCATATATAGATCTAATTGTACGGTCCGTTTTGTTATATTTTATTTATAAACTATTAGTAGATTTTTAAACACTTAAATTTCAGTATAATAAATGAATGATAATCGAACAACGCATTTGATTTTAATTTTTTTTGTTTTCAATAATTTTAAAATGATGCAGACGACATAAAGGTTCCGTGAAAATTTTCATAGAATTTTTCAGAATCTTAACCTATTTCTTATAATTTTTAAAAGGAATAAAATAAAACAAAATTTACTTTAACTAAATTTGATTTTTTTTTCTGGGTGGATTTGAGCCGTCCAATTTATTTTTCATTTTTGTTTTACTTGTATTATCTGGGTTGTCCATTTGTCGCTTCGTACAATCGACGTTGACGTCGACAACGAACGTCGTCGTCGTCAGCGGCCGAGAGAATGAGGCACAAGGAGGAGAGGAGGTCGATGGAGAGAGGAGGAGGAAAGGAGGTCAACAACGGTGCCGCAGGCGAGCGAGCGATTGAAAATTGTCGTCGCGATTTCTCTGGGTGTCCAGAGTAATCGATAGAGGCGACGAGAGCAAGGAGAGAGAGAGAGAGGGGTGAGAGATAGGCCGAGGGCGATGGAGGAAGGGAAGAGGCAGCCGGGAAAGGTAGAGGAGAAATTAAGAGCGGCGACGAGGGATCCAGCGACGTTTTTCGGCGTCAGAGGGTGGTCACCAGCGGTTGAGAAATTTTGGCAAAGAAGATAATTCAGTGCCCTGAACCTATTGTAAGCTTGTTGACTTTTTACTTCATTGACCAATCGAATGGTGACACGTAACAATTTAAAAAAAAAGAAGGGGTGTGGAGAGATGAGGTTCATTCAAGACTAACCTCTCTCTCTCTCTCTCTCTCTCTCTCTCTCTCTCACTGAAATTTCATGGTTTTATATCCCAGGTGAGCCGCTGCTGAAATTGAATTTTTTGAGTTTTAGGCTTTGTGTAATAAGGTAGTTTTATAGTTTGGGTTTGTGTAATAAGGTTTGTGGTGGTAAATTTTGGAGTTGGAAATGCAAGTTCTGGAATAGATCTAGAATCTGCAATATTTTTTTTCCAGAATTCAGCAACTATAGTTGACGACATTCATATACAATGTCGTCGGCTATAGTTTCTCCGACGACGTCAACAAGTGTCGTCGGCTATAGGTATAACAGACAACCAATTACCGACGACACTATAGCCGACGAACCATCGTCGGGTAGAACTATAGCCGATGAAAATATCGAACAGGTCGATGATTTTTGGTTGTCAGCTATAGTACTTATTCTGGTAGTGAACCAAAATTGAACCAAATATTTTGATTTTTTTCGGTTCAGTTTGTATCGGATATTCGAGTTTGATTTTTTTCGGCCGCGGCTCGGTTTCGGCTCAGTTTGTTTTTGATTTTCGGTTACAATGTCCCACCCCTATCACTAACACAGTTGTTGATCGATGACAACTAGTAATTAAAATAAAGCTTTGGGGTAAGTTATACCCTCACACTTTCGGGTTACCATGTGTTTGTATTTCTTGTATTCTTATTGCCATCACACTACTCAACTTTTATCGGGTAACTTGCAAATTAGTAGTAGCTAAATTATGATGTGAGGAAGCATGTGTTTTCTCTCTAACCTAGTAATACCCACAGTCACGGTAGCCCTCCTTCGGCCTTGCCGTGAGACTTATTCGGCGCTTTCCTTTGACGTTGTACCCAATTTATAAAAATAAATATAGCCCAGCCAATTTTTTTAATAATATTTTATAAAATATTATTAAAAAAAGAAATATATTTGTCTATTTTTTCGCCTCTCACTCGACTATCACAGCTCGATTACTCATTAATTAATCCCTAAACATTAAACAAAAAAGCTCATACATGCACATGTCACTCATTGTCTCTATATATGCTGATAGTATATATTGATAATGATTTAATTTTTGTTGAGTTTCAAGTAAGTGGATCTCGCAGAGTGAGATATAGTTGGTTAATATTAATATAAAATTTTCTATTTTCGGGATTTAAGTTTATGTCTCTATGCCACTGATGTGTTTCTTATATTATATTATTATAATAATAAATGCATAAAGATGAGCCTCCTAATAAAGATACAAACTTAAAAAAAATTGTGCGCTACATGCATAATACACAACCCACCCTGTTCTTAAATCCTAGATCCTCCCATGCAATCAACTATGAGTCTGTATTGTTATGCTTTAGTCATAACTATCTGCCGTGTGAGGCTAGAATCTGCTCATTTAAGGATGTCCTACCAACGATTGCAATTGTTTCAAATGATTTATAGTAAATTTCTTCTCTTTCGGGCTCCTCCTTAGAGAATAGACTTAAAAAAAATAGTATCTAAATTATTGATGCAGTGCAAATAAATAACCAAAAGTAGGCTATATAGGTAAATTAATAACTTAAATTTCTATGTAACACATATAAAAGTGACAAGGAGAATGTGGATGCAGCACTTCTTGGGTACAAGAATGCTGTGCATAAGTTTGCTACTCTTATGCTCCTCCATACGCCCAGGCCTTGGCCTGTGCTGATATGATGTCACTATATGGGTCCAAAAGTACATATCACTCGGAGGGCATGAGTTATCTCATTCACCAATACAGAGAAAATGTAGAAAAAATGTGTCAAAGCTTCACGAAGCACATTTTAACAACTCGGAAGAAATGCCGAAGAATGTTGTGGTGTAACAGCATGCTGTCACTTCTATGAGTTGGGAACTCGACGTCCAATATAAAAAATAAAATAAAGTAATAATGATGAAAAAAAACTTGGTGAAAATCGATCGTCCAATAACCTGCTGGGTGACATTAGAAATTAAACTTAGCCTATCTAGCTTGAAGGACGACATTAGAAATTAAACTTAGGATCAAAGAGTGCCTTGTATAGGGATCAATCGATCTATGCATGCATAGGAATTAGGAACCTTAGAAAACAAATTTGCATGTAGATGAGAGCGAGGTACGCATGATCGAGCACCAAGGGAAAGTGAGTACGAGATAAAACATGAATGCCGACATAGCATTCAGAACTTCGATCAGGACAAGTTCCGAGCGCACCACAAGTTTCTCATCCAATTGTTTCACAATAACCTCATCAAAAAGTATAACTACACCGTACTGTCATGTCCCGTCAATATTCCAAGGATTGTCTTGAGCATTCGCGAGGGAAGCATGACTCAAGGTTAGAATTGGAGCATCCTGCAAGCATTCGAGGGCAGCTAGAGGCACCCAGAGGAGACTGCTAGAAGCAACCGGAGGTAGACGGGTGGCAGCCAGTGGCAGACATGGGGCTTCCAGAAGCACCCAGGGTCCGCCAGTAGCACCCAGGCAGGCCTGGGAGGTTCCGGAAAGGTTCGGAACAGCAGGATCAGTTCCGGAGAGGACCGGAACATCACAGAGGCGTCCGAAAGGGTCCAGAACCGTATGGAGGCACCCGGAACACTATGGAATGTGCCGGAAGGCCGTGGAAGGCCATAGAAGGTCGCAGAAGCCTCCGGAAGGCTTGGGAGGCATCACGAAAGGTCTTGAACTCTCTAGAATCTTAGAGAGGCTCGTGGGTCATGATTACTCCGAAGATCTCTAGAAGCATCACGAGACATGTTGGAGTTGTATAGATAGATCTAGAACTCTCTATACTTGTACATGTGCTAGATTAGTCTAGAACACATAAGCTTGGATGAAAGAACCCGACTCCGATTTAGTTGCTTAAACCGAAATCAAACCCCTTCGAAAACATGATCTTAAAAAAAATTCGCCAGAGTTTACTTTGAAATACATGAACCAAAATTAGAACCTGCAAAGAGATTCACACTTCGAATATTCCACAAAAGCCAAACCGTGGGTCTCCGTTTCCCCATCCGGATTTCTCAACATCATATATATAATAAACCACAAGGTTTACAAGAAATCTAGAAAACATTCAGAAGTAAACTCAACTAAAAACACAACATAAGTATTCAAAGCGACTCCTATGTACATCATATACAACCAGTAGGTCGAACTAAGAACCTACTCGATCAGAAGTGTGACTAGAAGTCTATGCCTCCACCGTCAACGTGCAACCCCAGAACTCAAACTGTAAACTAGGCAAAGGAAACCGAAAAACCCAGGGGAAGGCAAAAAAAATCGTTAAAGTGAGTGGACGAAAATAATAATATGTCTTTCACCAATATAAACATGAAATCATGATGCGAGTTTAAAATCATCAAACTCAGGTAAGGTGGTTGTCATAACCTTCTCGGATACCGTATAAAATGTGGAGGCCGTAACTTGAGTACATTTTTCTCAAAGTTACAATCATGCTCAACCAGGTAAGGAGCTTGTCATAACCTTCCTGAGAGCCATATAATCACGGGTCAGACGTTTGTCATAACCCCCCCGGAGCATCTCGGGGATCAGCCGAGAAGTCATTGCATCGATACATCCATAAATCCATACACCATGTAAAACAAATCATACATGTGCCTCCAAGTAAAAATACATAACCGTAAATGCATAATCGTAAACGCATAATCATAATTGCATACTCGTAAAATACATAACAGAAAATGCATAATCAAGACTCGCAAATCGACAGTGAAAATCAAAGTGTCCACTCACAGTACGAGGCTAACTCTGAGGTCCGGCGGAAGATCCCTCGCCAAACACCCGATTACGATCACCTGAATAATAGGGATACGATCAATACATATAGAATAACAACATACAGAGCTAATACATCAAGAATCCCGCGTTCTCGAAAGACGTATCGCTCGAAATATCGACGAGGATAGTAAAATTCTCAAATTACACCCAAATAACCCTCGTCCCAAATTAGAACACTCAAATCAACTCAAAAACCACACGACTACGATCGGGGCACGATTACGAGTAAAACAGTATAAAAATCTCCAAAATTCCCAAAAGTCAACCCTCGCCGGAGCTCCGCCGTTGACCGTCGGCGGCGGCGCAGCGCCAACAGTGAAATTCCATGGCGGAACATACCTTAAAATCTTCCTCTCCTCAAACCCAACACAACCCCCAAAGCCACTACATCATCCAACCACCACCGTGGCCGGAATCAAGCTCGAAAAGCCACGGCGAAACCAACTCCGGCAACCTAATCGGACTACCACCAAACCTCCACCAAACCCTAAATTGAATACCCAGAAACCTTCATGGGGTTGAGGGGAGCCTAACCCCCCACCACCGTGACAAAAAATCTCACCGGAAACTGCCACCTGATTCCGGCGAAATCCCCAAACTTCATCGAGTCGGATTACCTCAAATCACGACCAATTTCCACAAATGAAAACATGAATCAATATGAAATCAAGAGAGCTTTCTAACCATACCAAAATCACGGTCGGATGTGGCTGGAAACGGCTGATCCGACGGCGAAATCTAACCGGGTCAACTCGGCCAAACTCGGTCAACGGGTCAACTTAGCCCCAACTCGGTCAACTCGGTTCAAATGCGTGATTTTTTGAATTTTTACGACTATTCGATATTTATACGTCGCGAACCAACCAAATTCATGATTCGGATAACTCAAACCCAATCGGATAAGTACGACTAACTCGACGACAATTTCAAATATCCATTTTATATTATCCGATTATCTGAAAAATCCTCCGAAACCTCCTACGAACTCGAAATCAAATCCTCTACAATTCCCACGAAGGAACTCAAACCAAATTATTACCCGATAATTTAGTCGTGAACAAACTCAGGAGTATGATTAATTCACAATAATCACGGCTCGGACCAATACGTACACATTCCACGGTTTGGGTCGTTACATTGGAGGTGGAGGATATAAATAGGGAACTACCCCTCCCATTTGAAGGAGGAACTCAAGGAACTCAATCTAGGAACTCAATCAAGGAGCTTAGCTTAGGAGCAAGCTATCAAACACTCTTGTAAAGATTTCTTTAGCAATACAAGTTTCTTCTTTCAAAGCTCTTCTCCCTTTGATCTTTCAGTTGTTCTAGCCAAGTGTTTGCGAGAGTTATGCTGACTTAGCATAAAGGAAGTGCTAAGGCCGCATGAGTGCTAGCTGAAAAATAAGCTCGTGACAGTTGGTATTAGAGCCGAAGTTCTTTCGGAGCCTCATTCAACGATGGTGAAGCAAACAGCGAGCAAAGGTGCATCGCTTGACACCACCAAAGGTGCATCGGGGTCAAGCCCTTCCGATGTGGTGACGCACGAGGAAGTTCGTGAAGAACTTGCCAACCCAAAGAGGTCTACAAAAGATATGCTTTCTTCTCTCGACTCATGCCTAGCTCAGGTGGAGGAGGCCGTGAGTGGCATGGGGGCCCAGGTGGAGGATCTAAGCCAACAAATTGAGGGCTTAGAGTACTGCGATAAAGGGGATGCTTGTCCAATTGGAGGAGACCTTGCGTGGCGAGATAGGGAAGATTCCCGAGGAGTTCATAAGGGAACTCGCAAAGATGCATCAAGTCCACGAGAAGGAGTCGAATAACACGCTTGCACGCATGGAGGAGATGCATGGGGACTTGACCCTATGCAAGCGCGCATTGGCATCGACATGGACAAGCACCAGCGGTATGGGGGAGGTTAGGCACGTGGAGGTGCCAAAGCCAAATAATTTCAGAGGTTCACGCAACGCTTGCGAAGTGGACAACTTCTTATGGGGGCTATATCAATACTTTGGAGCCGTAGGCATCGGCGAGGAGGATCCCAAGATTCGGGCAGCGACTCTCTACCTCACCGACACAGCCATGTTGTGGGGGAGACGAAGGCGAGGAGACATTGAAAAAGGTATGTGCACCATCTCTAGCTTTGATGAATTTAAGAAGGAGCTTAAGAGGCAATTCTATCCCGAGAATGCCGAGGACGAGGCAAGAGCTCGATTGCGAAGGCTCAAGCACTCAAGGTTAATTTGTGAGTATGTCAAGGATTTCACAAATCTAGTGCTTGAGATCCCCGATATGACTGACAAGGATGCTCTCTTCAATTACATGGATGGTCTCCAAGTATTGGCCAAGACCGAGTTAAGGCGATGTGGGGTGCAAGACCTTAATCGACTACACTAGTCGATTAAGGTCGAAAACTTAATCGACTACACTAGTCGAGAGGAGACTATCAGCCAGCCGAGGGAAGAAGAGAGTATTCATGCCAATGGTAAGGGAGAAAGAGGCCTACGAGAAGGGAACGGAGGCCCACGCATGGACGAGTTCCGGAAAAACAGCCACTCGGGACGGAGATTGGACAAGGGCAAGCAAAGGGACACGAGGAGCTTGGGGAAGCTCAACGACAATGATGTTTCCTTTGCGACGGTCCGCATTGGGCTAGTGACTGCCCACGGAAGAATGCATTGAGTGCAATCCTAGGGACCCGTCAAAGTGAGATGAAGGCCAAGGGTGGCCACGAAGATGCACGTATGAGGGCTATACAGCTGCTGAATGCAAATCCACTCCTACGGATGAAGGTAAAGGCTTACACTTTGTCGACATCACTATAAAGGGAAACCCAACGGTGGCGATGCTCGACACAAGTGCATCCCACAACTTCATCTCCATTAAGGAGGCCCAAAGGTTGGGACTTAAGGGCAACGATGGAGGGGACTTCATCAAGGCGGTCAATTCACCAGCTCAGCCAACTCTAGGGAGAGTTCAAGGAGTCATGACAAGCATGGGGGATTGGCATGGGAAATTAGACTTCTTGATAGTGCCAATGGATGACTACAAAGTTATCCTGGGAATAGAGTTCAATGATCGGGTCAAGGCGATCCCGATACCGTTCGCCAATAGCATGTTCATCATGGATGGCGACAAGGTTTGTGTAGTGCCAACCAGAGTCACCAAGCCAGGCACGAAGGTGTTGTCGGCATTACAACTCATGAAGGAGCCAACAAGGGAAGCTACGCATCAGGTGATAACAAAAGGAAGTGGACAAAGTGCTCGGGGATAGAGTCACTTATCGTCGGGGGAGGCAAAGCCACAAGGAGTACCTCATCAAGTAGAGAGGTCTACCTGATACGAAAGCCAGTTGGGAATCCGATGACGTGCTGTGGTGATTCAAGGACGATATCCGACGCTACAATGGGGAAGCTTTGATGAGGGCATCGCGAGATCGGGTGGGGGAGAATGTCACGCCCTGCCAACAGTCCAAGGGTTTCCTTGAGCATTCACGAGGGAAGTATGACTCAAAGATAAGATTGGAGCATCCTAGAAGCATTCGAGGGCAGCTAGATGCACCCAGAAGGGGCTGCCAGAAGCAGCCAGGGGGCTGCCAGAAGCACCCAGAGGCAGACGGGTGGCAGCCAGTGGAAGACAGGGGCTGCCAGCAGCACCCAGGCAGGCCTGGGAGGTTCTGGAAAGGTTCGGAACAGCAGGGTCAGTTCTGGAGGGGTCTGGAACATCACGGAGGCGTCCGAAAGGGTCCAAAACCGTATGGAGGCACCCGGAACACTATGTAAGGTGCCAGAAGGCCGTGGAAGGCTATAAAAGGTCGCGGAAGGTCACGGATGTCTCCGGAAGGCTTGGGAGGCATCACGACAGGTCTTGAACTCTCTAGAATCTTAGAGAGACTCGTGGGTCAAGATCACTCCGGAGATCTCTAGAAGTATCACGGGACATGTTGGAGTTGTATAGATAGATCTAGAACTCTCTATACTTGTACGTGTGCTAGATTAGTCTAGAACACATAGGCTTGGAGGTGGAGGCTATAAATAGGGAACCACCCCTCTTATTTGAAGGAGGAACTCAATGAACTCAATCTAGGAACTCAATCAAGGAGCTTAGCTTAGGAGCAAGCTATCAAACACTCTTGTAAAGCTTTCTTTAGCAATACAAGTTTCTTCTTTCAAAGCTCTTCTCCCTTTGATCTTTCAGTTGTTCTAGCCAAGCGTTCGCGAGAGTTAGGCTGACTTAGCATAAGAGAAGTGCTAAGGCCGCACAAGTGTTAGTTGAAAAATAAGCTCGTGATAGTACGCTGAAATCTTCTCCACATGACAATTGTATCGCATGACGTGACTTGCTCTACAATACGTTATTATATAGTTAGAAACGATGAAGCAGCTGAATAGCTCCCCACCATCATCAAAGCTCCAAAATATGGCTCCTAACACCCTACTCCTTATCATATGGCTTCCATTTCTCCTCCTCCTCATCCCTTACCTATTTTTACTGAAAAAGAATGACAGGCCAGTGAAGCAATTCCCACCTAGAAATTCTTCAGTGCACTGGGTGTATTTACACTAAACATGTAAAATACAATCTTAATCATTTATTTAATCTAATATTATATGACACTAACACTAATAAATATTAAATTAAATGCATAGTAATACATTATACAGGAATGGTACAAATGCACCTGGTAGCATAGCCTCCTAATCTTCCCATCATTGGCAACTTACACCAATTCACTCAAATCAGATTCACCACCCCACCAGAATCCATGGCGTCTCTCCAAAAAGTTCGGTCCAATCATGCTCTTACACCTCTGTAGCATACCAACTGTCGTAATCTCATCAGCTCAAGCAACAAAAGAGCTCTTCAAAGATAATGATCTCAGGTGCTGCAGCAGACCTGCCTCCTCGGGTTCTCGCAAACTCACTTTCAACTATCTAGACATGGCATTGGCGCATTACAGTGAGTACTGGGGAGAGATACGAAAGATAGGCGTGCTTGAGCTATTCAGTGTCAAAAGGGTGCAATCGTATATGTCGATTAGGGAAGAGGAAGTGGCCAAGATGATTGATTCGATCTCCAAACAATCTGCATCTTCTTCTCACATTGATGTTACTGAGAAGTTGTTTGCTCTCATGGGCAGTATGGCGTCCAGGATTGTGTTTGGGACGAGTTTCGAGGGGAGTAATTTCGAGCACAACAAGTTTCACCAAGTGCTTCATGATACAACAATCATGCTTGCAGGCTTCTCTGACGATGATTATTTTCCTGCTTATAATATTGGTTATCTCATAGACAGGATCTCCGCTAAACATAGACAATTCGAAAGGGTTTCCGGGGAAGTTCATTGCTTTTTTCAGCAGGTGATTGAAGATCACGTCAAGCCTGGGAGGACACAACAAGAGCATGAAGACATAGTGGATGTACTGCTTAAAATAGTGAAGGAGCAAACTGGTCTTGGAGCTGCCCATCTTGATCTTGGTCATGATAACATCAAGGCAGTCCTCTTGGTAAGCTCATCTAACTCTCTCCCACATGCACAGCCTCTCAAATCTCAATCCTAGCTCTGTTTGTTTATTTATTTTTTTTATTTTTTTATTTATTTTGGAAAAAGTAGTTAACTGTGTTAGATATTAGAGAACTCGGCCACAAAATTAATTGATTTTGTTTGTTTTTATAGTTAAACTTTCGAAAAATTCTAGTATATGTGTACGTAACACATACATGACATATTTTCACTAGATCGAGTTCCACTCATACATATCTGGTTTCGATCGGCATGGTCATACCCTTTAGATTTTAGATGAAGACACATATTCAATGACTAATTGACTACATGAAAATATACATGTCATGACATATTGGACCTATACTTGAAATGGACATTGTTAATTAATTCACCCTTGGCTTTAGTCATATCTAAAACATCACGTGCATACATTTCATTTCTTTACGTCCGTCTCTCTAATTACGTGGGAATATTGTGGTAAAATTTTGTAGTAGATGTCGTAGTAGCTGAAGTTTACAGGCTGACTTTTTCTGATCAATATGACGTACATGTTTGTGAAACTATGAAACAGGACATGTTTCTAGGCGGGATAGATACTGGTGCAGTTGCCATGTTGTGGGCGATGGCAGAGCTTGCTAGGAAGCCAAGGCTTATGAAGAAAGCACAAGACGAAGTTAGAACCTGTGTTGGAAACAAAGGAAGTGTCTCTGAAAGTGATACGGAACAACTTCACTACCTGAAAATGATTCTCAAAGAAACACTTCGACTTCATCCTCCAGCTCCCTTAATACTTCCAAGAGAAGCCATGTCCTCCTTTAAAGTCCTTGGTTATGACATCGAGCCAAAAACACTGATCCTTGTTAACGACTGGGCGATTTCGCGTGACCCAGAATGTTGGAAAGACCCAGAAGAGTTCATCCCAGAAAGGTTTGAGAATAGCTCTGTCGATTATAAAGGCCAACACTATTGAGTTCTTGCCATTTGGAGCTGGTCGAAGAATTTGTCCGGGGATTTACATGGCAACAACAACAGTGGAGTTGGCACTTGCAAATCTGCTCTACAGCTTCGATTGGAAATTGCCAGAGGGAATGAAGGAGGAGGATATCAACATGGAAGAGACATCAGGGGAACTTTCCATCGTTGTATCTAAAAGAACTGCTCTCAACCTTGTCCCTTCGAAGTTTTCTTGTTAGAAAACGTATGTTAAGTACTAGAATAATGATACAAAGCTTTTGGAAACAGAACTACCAAGAGATAAGAAACGTCGTTACATTATGAAGAAACTGAAGATTTCTGAGAAAAAGAACATCAACAGCTTAAAGATAACACGGATATTAACTGCAGTTGGTAGTAAATTCATAGAAAAAGAATCAAGGAGAAAAGCATCAGTCATTTAGTAAGCCTTGAGAGAACAATTTAATCAATCCTACTCTCTACACTATCTTGAATCTGCTGATGATGAATCTCCAAGAGTAACTATTAACCATTCAGTCGAAAGCAATGAAACCAATAAGTTTATAATATGATAAAATTTCACCCAAGCTACTATAGACTTTTCTGGTTTCTTGAATAATTGAGAAGAGGCCATGTAGTGCATACTAGATTCTAGATACTGACTAAAATAATTTTTGATTTCCTTACATTCCAATTTCTTTCAAACCTTGCTGAATATGAACATGAATAATCTAACTGACAAAAAAATAGATAAAAAAAATTAAACTACACGATTAATGAGAACTCCCTTGAAGAAGACCATGAATGTGAAAGATTCACTTCAGCGGGAAGTATCCACTAGGCAAAAGCGATCGATTATAAAGTTTTATCACTGCATTTATGGGGGAATCCTTCACAAGTAAATCTGTTAGAAGCTGACATTCTCTTTAGTCTCCTAATCACAATAAATACACCAAACAAAAAAAATATTATGAAGAAGAGTGTTACTCATAAAAGAGGTTCGGCCAGCTCCATTTCATTTGAACTACTCTGTTGTTCTGTATCAGAGCGATTGAGACCTACAAAGTCCAACCCAAGCCACTGCCATGGCCAGCATACATATCTACGTCCACCCAGGCCTCTTCTCAGGTCCTCCCTATTTTCAAATTGTTCAAGCTGACGGGTAAGCTCCTCTACCCTATCTCGGAGCCTGGATGCCCTTGAGTCTGCCAATCTCAATGATTTCTCAGCAGCATCTCTAGCTGCCATGGCAGCATCTGCTGTCTCTTCTTTGAACTTCAGCTTCTTTTCTGACTCCACAATCGCCTGCTTTGCCTCTTCAAGTTCATGTTTAAGTGCCGACAACTGCAGGTGTCAATCACAGTCATTATGCCTAAGATTCAAGATCATGCTAACTGAACAACTTAGGATCAGTTTAGGAAATTAAGCTACTGGTGATATACTATATGGTCTTTGTGAAACCTTAAACAACACACATACAGTTTGTATAGACTACATGGATATTGAAGGAGCCAGCATATGCCTATTGACTTCAAATTCATTGATTCTAGTATGCTTTCTTTAACCAATCTAGCAGTGTTTCAAAATTTGAATCCCTCTTTCTAAATTTCTTTATCCAATCAACTGTTAAAGTTTGGACCACATTGCCATAGCATGAAAAAGTTGGATGTTTGTAGTCAGAGAATCTTGCATAGCATGATAACTTCAAAATTAAATCTTTCAATATATCACAAACATCCAAAAGGTTTTCATGTTATACTTGCACAGTTGGGCACAGCTCCCATAACTGCATTATAGTCCCATGTCACACCTTACCACACTCCTTCGATATGGGAATATATTTAATCTAGTAATGTCCAAGTTAAATGATCTCAGCATGACCCTATTGTTGTTTCTTCAACGGAAGTATGACACTTGAAGATCGTACAAGACTAAAATTTATATATAGACCAACTTGGGAAAGAGTACCTGTGCAACAAACTCTTGTTCTACACCTGTGCCTGCGGCAGCTTCTTGCTCTGCTGCCAATTTCCATCTTGTAATTTCTTCCTCGGCAGCAGCAATGTCCATCATAAGCCCTTCAACCTAAACATAGAAAGACAATCATTACTCCATAAATTGGTTTTTGGACATTATGTGCCACAGTATTTTCTCATATATGTAAGATGTTAAATCATATTATAGACTACAGAATGTGGTCTAAAATTGATTGTCTGGTTAGTGTAAGTAACTTACACTTTCATTTGCTAATCTCTCCTTCTCTTCAAGTTCCTCAATTCTATGCATTCTATGGTCGAGCTCCTTTGCTTGAGCCTCTACATGCTGTTTGATTAAGCTCAACTCTGCCCTTAATACAGTAAAGTAGCAAACACAAAACAACAATACCATGTCAGGACAAGGCATAAAGTACAGAAGCAGGAATTACCGAATTAGTATGAATGATATCTAGAAAGACACCTTGAGCTATGACACATATAAACATCAAATGCAGCTTAAATTTTTTTAGCACAGCCTTATACCTTAGTTCTTCCGCACAATGCTGCAGCTCTATAATCTCAAGCTGAGATGCCTTAACAATATTCTCCAAAGCACCAGCCTGTGTACATATATGATCATATCAACCCAGACGAACTAGTCTACATATGAAACAAAATTCAATCTCACAATAACACTACAGAGAGAAAAGGGATCACATACCAATGTGTATACTTCATCCTCCTCTGTCTCAACTGCCTCTAGTTTCCCCTCCCCCATATGCTTATTAAATTTGAAATCTATCCCAGCCTCCTTCAAACCATTTTCTGCAACTTGAAACAATTCCCTTGTCTTAGAAGACGGATTCAATGTTATCCTATTTGATAACGCACTCCGGAGCAACGATCCAATTTGTTCCTTTTCTTTAGCTAACCGAGTTGCTGATTCATCCAAACTCTTGATTTCATGATTCTTTTCCTCAACCAAATCCCTCGTTTTTTCAATAACAATCTTCGTTAACTCATAAATAGATTCCATCCCAGCCAGAGATGCACGCAAATTACCCTCCATGTCTGTTTCCTGAGGGAGAAACAAGGATTCCGAATAATCTGACTGATCCAAATTATTGGCATCAACTATTTTCATAACTTGATATAGCCGGTCATGAATTTTCGAGACCAAATTTAACTGATCAACAAGTAACGGCCTCTGCTCTTCCATTTTCAATTCCACATTCGACAACTTATCATCATACTCACTAACTAACTCCCTCAACTCCACACCCTCACCCTCAGCCTTCCTCAACTTCTCCTCCATCTCCCTTTCAATCTCCGACATCTTCCCACTCCTCTCCGCAACACTCTTCTCCAAATCCTCCACCATACTCATCTTCTTCGCAACCTCTTCTCTCAATCCCGCAATGGTGGCCTCCAGCTGAGAAATCTCAATGGCAATCTCGTAATTTCTCTGATCCATTTGCTCCCTGGTCTCGTTCCTAGACTTGGCCGTGGCCTCAATCTGCCTAACGAGCTCTTCCACAATCTCGTTCGTCCGCTTAATCACACCATACGCCACCGCCGGAAACCCCGCCGTGTACTTATTCGACCGCGGCAGTCCCCCCGCCGCGAAATTCTTGAAATTACTAACCTTACCTGAAATCTTATCAATCCCAGACATAAGCATATGAGTCGAATTCCCAATCTCAGACCTCAATCCATCTCTCTCCTTAACGACACCGTCTAAGTGCTTCTCAATCTCCTCTTTCTCCTGTAACGCCTCGTCTCTCGCTCTATTCGCCTCCGCGAGCTCTGCCGCGAGTTTCTCGTTCGTTCTGGAAAGCTCTTCCTTCTCGCGTAGGGCTTCATCTTTTTGCCGCCCGAACTCGTCGCGCTTCTTAATCGCCTCGTGCGCTAGAGCCTTGAGCCGCCCAAAGTGAACCTGGAGGTCCGATTTTGAGCTCTCCACAGCCTCGCGAGCCTGCCGCTCGCGATCTAGCTCGCCGAGGAGCTCGCGGAACCGCTCGGCGGATATTTGTTCCGGCGCCGGAGAATTGATCACGATCGGCGACGGATCGTCTCCCTCCACGTCGCTGAGCACCGCATCGGCGTCGTCGTCTCCGCCGCCGCTACTTGCCATATTACCGTACTCTATTACAGAAACACTCTCATCCGAGACACTTGGGCTTTTGGCAACGGAATTAACCGTGGCGAGTAATTGGCCGACGGTAAAGTCGGAATATTTTTTTTGGCGGTAATTCGGTTAAGGAATACTAGTTACTGGTTTTACGAGAATTGAAGAAAGGGATTAGGTATGTGCAGACGGAACAGATTGATTATGACGATGAAGTGAGAAAAATGAAAAAGACAGAGGAGGCAAGGCACGGTGCGGACTGCGGAGTAGAGACGACGACAACGATCACTACCAACCAGTCTCCCGCTCGGTTACGTTCTAGTCGTCAATTACTTCGTTGTAAGTCGTGGTGAATTATCATCGTTAGATCTCTACGGATGAAGAATATAAATTTATTTTTTAATTATATTTTAATTAATTATTATTAAATAAAAATGTAAGGATGATTTGACTATGATTAATAACAAAATCGTCTCCCTCTCCCCTCTTCGCTAATGAATTACGTGACAATTGCTTCCTGACTTTTGATTTATTATTTTAATACTATTTGGTCCGTCGCAGGCCTTGGGCCATACGAAGGTGGTTTGGATTTTTTATTAGTTATTTGGGCTGAGTGGCCTAGTAAACCCAATTTAATTGAAGCTGTGGGCCGAACATGTCTCGTACATCCACACTCAAAAGTGTTTCCAAAAGCCCACTCTCACCAAGTGACTAAACCCAAAAGTTATATACTCACTCTTTCTTCATCTCTTTAGGACGAGCACGAATCCTGTAAATCTCGAATTTGATCTAATTTTGTCTTGATCTTTCTCGAAACAGGACGAGATAAATAAAATAAAATTTTTACTATTTCGTCTCATTCCGACTTGTCTTATTTTTTAGGGATAGGTTCGTGTCTTGATTTTAAAATCACAGTAGACCCGTCTTGTCCCACATAATATATTATGTATATTTTATTATTTATTTTATCAAAAGTTGACATATTAAATTATCAAACAATTAACATTATTCAACAAAAAAAATTACTTTAAAACGATGAAAATATTATACTACTTTTTATATAAATTAAATGTACTAATAAAAAATGTGAAATAAAATTACTTGTAATTTTATTTTTTTAATAAAATATTTAATAAAACGATATTATTCTGTGCATGTATTACTTTGTGCAGTACTTAGATATTCGGTTGTGCTGCCTAGATACTTTGTGTAGTTTTACCTCCAAAGATGCCCCTTTTGCCGGCGGTCAATCCAACCTAGAATTCGGCTCTTCTAATTCTAGTTTGCTGCACATATTTGATGTTGGTGGTTGCGTGTCTGACTGTCTGGTGTAGGTTCACATTGGTAAATGGTTGGTCGGCGATTTGGTTTTGCGGGTGGGCTTTGGCCATGGCGGCCGGAGGATCAACCACGGGTTGGGCCTGGATCTTGGCTTTCTGTTCATTTTACTGATCGGGTTTGGGCTTTTGCTCCTATGCATGTCTCTCTTTTTTTTTCTGGATCATAAACGTAATTGTCTAATTGTCGTCCTTTACTTAATTTTAGTTACTTTTGTTCTATGTTTTGGTGCTTTAATGCCAGGCAACATTTCAATTAGTTTGTTAGGATCACATATTCACATTATCATAGCATAGCATAGCAATGATTATATCTTGTTCGTTGTCTATGAACAGTCATTGTATTTCGGTTGTATCTAACCTTCTTTACGAGATAATGTTATAGATCATTGACGTTCAAAAAAAGTTATTATATGTGTTATCAACTAATTGTAGTTCATTTGGCACAAAAATCTCTCAGGATTTTGAGAGGCTTTCAATATTGTCACTTTTCTCAATCACGTACTTATGTATGTTTGGTGTGCCACAGTCGTGGGACAAAAACGTTAAACGTAGTTTGTCGCTGTCTGACTTCTAAGAAGCGACTGGGACGAGAAGAGTACCAACTCCGCTTGATGGATCCTTTTCGCCTAAGTGACTCAGGACTTTATGGTTTTCGTGTCTCTCGCAGAGTCACGAAGATCGATACCTCACAACTCCTTCGGTGTGAAGCAGAGCAATCTCCTTGACAGAATGTTGAGAACACAGGGTGTTGTGTCCGTAGTTCGCAAGATAATCATGTTCCTTCGGGTTCGGGTGATGACCTCTTAATCGCTGGTTGCAGTATTTTGTGTCCGTAAATCGCAAGATACTCACGCTCTTTCGGGTGAATGATCTCTTGATCGATAGTTGCAGAGATTTCTCGAGATAAGAAGGTAGTTTGTCGAGAGCAAAGGATGTATATGATTGTATGATCCTTCTCTCTTCCGTTAACTTCCTCTATTTATAGGAAGCAATTACTTGTTGATGTATATCTAAAACTCTTCACAGTTAGACTCACTAAGCAACTATAATTGTTCGAAATCTTACTTCCTAGGTTTTATAATCAAAGTCTAAGATATTGATGATAAACTCGTCAGGGAATTCTTTTCTCACAAGAAAATGTAGCAATTGATTTAATATGGGCCGTAGGTACCAGCCTCTAATCCTTCCAGGCAGCCTAATCCAGCCCTCAAAATCCAACAACAAGATATTTTATCTTGAGCCCAAACATTGCCCCTCAAGTCTCGAAATTAAATCCCAAGCGTAGTTAAAGAGGCTTGTTTCCTAACGACATACCATTCATTCCAACCGGTGACTTTCCAGTCGTAACGCCATCTCAGCCAACTCTTTTGAAAAGTCGCGCCATTACGGATGGCGTCATAAAAAAAGCGCACGTTCCATCAGAGTTCATACTTCAACACACTCATTCCGCTTCCATCTTCCCAGCTTTCTAAATTTCTCTCTAAAGCCATATTTTCTCCATCACTGACTACTTTCTAGTCCAAAAATGTCGCCTCACTAGCAAGAATATCCTCACCTTAGCAAAGAGAACACTAAACTTTTTGCCAAGTTTGTTTGAACCACCGTTAAACGATAGAAACCAGGTTCGTCCACCACATTCAAAAGTATCAAACGTCGTCACCGGTCGTTTGGGCCCATTTCTCAAAACACCCATCAACCCAGCACTTTACCAGGTTCTCCATGACAGCTCCTGCAACTCCACCTTAATCTTTAGACGAGACAAGCAAGCAGACTCAACCGGGTGGACGAACAAAGACACCCTCTGCTCGATCGAAAAATGAACAACCACCTCCGATAATGAATGAACGTGGTACAAGGCTCGTCGCAAAGCAGAACTAGTATGTTGGCAAGCAGCCGACATTGTCCACCTCATAAACCTCTGCTTTTCACTACCCAGAGGAGGAAATCGTGCACCATTCGCCGCCTCAATGTGTTTCTTGGACGCAGCATGCAATTGCTTCCGCCTCCCCTGCGCTGATATGAGCATTACTCTACTAGACCTCCTTACCATTTTTAGAGTACCTATAGCAGACCCCGTTTGGAAACAAGGGGACGCCATCAATGCTGCCTATAGAGCTAGTCTCGACCGGCCCCCTTCCTACACCGCCTGGGTTACCCGCTTCATGAAAGACAAATCCCCCCAATGAGGTATAGCTTTCCTTGAGTTTTGGTTATCGAAATACATTTTTTGTGTTTCTTCTCAGAAGGTCAACAAGTTTTGGGTTCACCTTGTCGAATGCTTGTTTGAGGGCACTAAGATAGGACTTGCACAACCTATCCTCGCCTACCTCTACCGCAACCTACGATGGATTTCGTTGTCCCCATTGCAGCTCAACAAACCCTGTCCACTATGGATGTTAGACCTCTGGCTCCAAGTCTACTTCCCTGTCTTCCGGCACTCACATGTGTTAGTTGCATATTTATGCAACATTTATGTGCTTAACCGAACCTTATATTTAGTTCTTTCGTTACGTTTTTAAGCAACTTATTTTTGTTGTTGTTGTGTTTTGTAGGTAATTGAAGGAAAATAAATAAAAGACAAGTAATTGAGATTTTCTAGCTCAAAGAGGAGTAACTATGGGTTGTCAAGAGGCAAATGGACCAAGTCCAACTTGAAGATGGATTACTAAAGCCCTATGGAATGTGGATTCAACCCATTTTGTATTTGTAAAGAGAGGGAAGATAGGAGATAGACCAGCCATGAGAAAGGGAAGAGAGACGTGAAGAAGATGTAAAGAAAAGAAGAATAAAGGGAAGAGAAAACGTGAAGGAGAGGAAGGCATTCCATTCTTTAATTTTTCTATTTTTCTCTCATACTCTTATGGCTACCATGAGGAGCTAAACTCCATTGTTAAGGGGCTATTTTGAAGCCCCATTCATGTCATCTAGATTATTTATGCTTGTTAACTAAGGATTGTTTTTGTTATTTGAATGAGGTTTCTTTGTTGTTTATACATTGATGATTCTTATTCATGTATGCTTTGAGTGCACACTTAGTATGCATGTTTAGGAATCTAATTCTAAGAGAATTGACGGCTGTTGGTGATTATTACCTTCCTCAAGTTTCAATCGTAGAACCCATACATGCTTGGTATAAGAAATCCTAGGTCTAGCAAGACACGACTGTAGTGTACTTGTAAAACCTTGTAGATCCTTGAACCCTTTCTAAATCTTAATTCTTTTCTCTTGGTAAATTTGGGTCCTTGACTTCGGGTTCTTTGAGGGATAGACAATATTGATAAGCAGACCTTCAATGTTGTAAACGTAAGGATTGGGTAATAGGTTGTGTTCATAGCTTTGAATCTTTCTGGGAACTTTCATTCATGAAATTAACATGATTTTAGTTCTGAATTTGTGGTCTAGATGATGTGACGGTGGTGGAGAACATTTTACCTTAACCATTTTTATCATTGATTGTTACTTTACTCTTAACCTGTTTACTATTTCAGTTTTGTAATCTGATTTGCAGAATTTTATTCGGAAACCAAAACAACTCCGATTACATTTAAAATTTGTGTGGTAGTCCACCACTGTGTCTAAAGTGTCTTGTATTAATTTCGTGATTTTAGGTTGAGTCTAGATATTTTAATTAATTACATTAGTGTTAGTTGTCGAGGCTGTCAGGTTTCTGACTTTCGCATATGTTTGTAGTTTAGAGTATTGAGTCTCATCTTTCCCTGTGGATTGACCACTATATTATTGTATTGCATTGACAAGCATATTAAGTTCATTATATGGTAACTTTGGTAGGTGGTTAAGCATCGATCAACATGCACCGTCGTTCCATGCGATCGAGCTCCTGGGACAAACTCTCGCAACCCCCCTTGCCTTCGAATGACTCACTTATCAGACGTGCTTCGCCACCTTCTGCTTGCACGACCAATTTTCCTCTGGCCCGGCCCATCTTATCTTAGACTGCTAGTTTCCCCCAGAGTTAAAGACTGGTTTCTTACCTTTGCCTACCCAAGGTGACCAGGAAAAACTCATCTTTCTCCAAAGAAACACTTGTGGAGACTTGTTGGTTCTTAATCCCATCAAAGTCTGCTATAAGCTGTACACTCCCAACCACTTCACCAGACAACTTGGGCTAACCTAACGTGCCCTTGTGCCACTGGTTGGTTTAGTCCATCGCTACACTACATGGCGAGCAACTTCTCACCCCGTGGAGATCAATATAGTAGACCCCCACTTTGGCTTTCCCATATTGATGCTTCCGAAGGAGGAACTCACTGTTGCTCTCATATCGTCAACAAGAGTGACAGTACACTACTGCACCTGGCGAGCGCAATTTTGGGATAGTCTCCGGTCTACTCGACCACTGTCTCTCTTTGTGGCCATCTTCAAGGATTTCGAAGGCAATTTTGTCAATTCCTTTGATAGGAAAGCGTTAAACTTTGTCCCCCATCATCCAGATGAAGACACCCCTTGGCCCACGGTAAGCATCCTCCCTAATTATGCATACTTACTCTTTCTGGTTTGAACACTCACAGTTTGATGAACGAGTTGATGCCTCCGACTCTAACAACGAACAAGATGCTAGAAACGAAGAACCAGAACCTCCTCAATCTATAATTACGAGTCTCCACTAAGATGTGACTTAATATCTTCAATTATTTACTATGTTATTTCCAGAGACCACATAAACGGCATCGAGATGCCTCCCCTGCCAGAACTTCTGCTTGGACTGCTGGCAAGAAGAAACAATGCCACCCTCACAAGGCTGGCTCTGAAGATACTCCCAACAAACAACCTGAAAGGCCTTATTATGCCGCCCCTCTCTCGCCATCAAATACTACTGGCCTCTCTTCTGGCAATGACCGGCCCGAGCTGATCATACCCACTCCTCTTTTACCTCATGAGGTAAAAGTATAGGTTTGAGGGATGATTGAACACACTTCTATACATGCAGACTTTTATCTTCCAATGCTAAACTTTCTTTTTATTCTAAGGTCGTGTTCCATACCGAGGTCAACCATTAAGAGAACCTCTCGGCTAATGCTCCGCCTGAAGGGAGCATCATCGCTAGCACTAAGGCTATTAATTTCGAGGACGTCAGCATCGCAAATGTGGATATCGATATTACCAATGTCATCAATGATAACGTTCTTCACAATGCTCATCATTTAGACGAAATTCTCCATGATGGTAATGATAGTGACGCCTTCCAATTTCATTTTGAGGATGCTCCTTTTTCTTACCATGTCATGCATTACTCTCTAGAAGAACATGTAGCCATGGTTGTTAGCGCCATGCTTCCCCTTCCTAACGCCAATGCTCAAAGAGACCCAAGCAAAACAGCTGAGGCACTTCCTAATCCTCAACTCAACTCAGCGACCGAGTGTACTACACTAGCAACTGTTGCTCAAGCAACCATTCACTGGTGTAATGAGAGTCAAGGTCTGCAACCTGTCATTCTTTGGGCTTCACCTTGCTCTGAGCTTGCTATCAAGACCGCCCTGCAAGATCAAATACTTAGCTTGGAGGAGCTCTCAACCATGGAGCCTGATCCAGCCGAGCTTACCCTCACCAAGGACATAATCAAAAATCTCCTTGAAGCCGACCTGGAGACTCCTCAAGCCCTCAATGATATGCTAGATGAAGTATCAAACATACTGAAGACTTCCTTTGGCGAGCTCATGCCCATGCTCTTCCAATATGAGGAAGATCTTCGACAGCTCTATAGGTTGCAGACCAACAAAGATGACTAGTTTCACCGTTTAGATCGGCAAAAGAAACTGAGGGAAAAGATGGTCAACCAAGTGCTCAATGACCACCACCAAGTCCAGAAATTCCTCAAAAGGGCCTCCTCGAAGCAAGTGACCTTGGCGGCTAAAGAAGCTGAACTGGATGCTCTCCAGGCCAAGGTAGACCTCATTCGAGCAGACTCTCTTTCTACTCATGCGAATACCCAGCAGTTGCTTGAAGAGAGTACTAGCCGAGAAAATCATCCTAAGGAGGATGAAGACTATGTTTCCTCACTCCTCAGATCACATGGCGAGGCTTAGGCAAACTATGAGCACGCCAAAATAGAACTTAAGAGAAAACCTCTTTGCGAACTTTTGAACTCTACCTGTAATCCTGGGCCTCTTTGGATTAAGCCTATTATATAAACAACTCTTCCTATTATAAAGAATACGTTAATTAAAGTATTTGAATATCTGTGTGTGCTTCATCATGGGCCTTAGGCTCATTTCTACAAGTAGACCAGTCCCATTTCTCACACAAATGATGGGCCTCCAATTATAAGCCTGATTGGGATGAGCCCAACACCTGAATTGCCTACATTGTTCAGTTACCCCAACAATCCTCATAATTAGGATTAAATTTCGAATTTGAAATCCGAACCGTGATATCCCATCATTTAAATCTTTAAGTTTCCAAGGAGCATGCTAACCGCTCCAGGAATCAATAATCATTACTCCTCTTGACTCGGAATGGACGAACTATCGTGCCCATGAGCCTATAAAGGACACGTGTCAATTACCATAGGTGGTAAATAGATTCATGCACTTTAGACCTATGTTTACATGCAGAGCCTCTAGAGTTAGGCTTCTATAAATACCACCTTTGATTTGCTTGCATAACAACATCTCCAAAACTTCCTTTCTCACATAACTTTGAAATGATGCCTTTTCTGCAACAACTTCTCTGGCCTCTTCTGAAAGAAAATCCTCCAGAAAGCCTTTTTCTATAACAACATTATAAATAGTGATATCCATATCCAAGCCTGGGCTAGATAGTGATATCTATGTCCAGTCCCTACCTTGGTAAGGCTGCCCTTCGTTATTTGGGGGTAGCCGAGTCTAAACGTCGAGGATGGGTCGTCTTCCTCTCCTTCTCCAATAACAGTCTTACTTTTGCTTTGCAGAGATGTTGCGGGTCTTAGCACATCAGCGCCTTAGAAGGGAATAATGCGGCGTTGGTATGCTACCACTCCCTATTTACATGGGAGGCCAATTCAAGGAACCGACTGGCGAGGAGGAGTTGACAATCGGTTCGTTCCCGGGTATATACCAAGGTGGAACCTAGTCCATCAGCTCCAATGATGAAAGAGACAAAAGGGACATCCCCCGTCATTCTTCTTACATTGCTTTGGGTTGTTGTGTTCTAGTTTCCGTTTTTTCCCTTCTTTTCTTCTTTTGTCTCTTGAGGTTCTTCCTCTTTAATAAACCTCTGAGTTTTTCAATTTGTAGACTAGTTTGTATTTCCATGGTATCAGATCTCAAGGCCGCAAAGCCTTTGTAAACTTCTAATAAAACTTAATTCCATGTACGTTACTTTATATAATCTTGTTGTAAACATAACTCATTCTACAGCCACAAACATTGGCTTTGTAAAATAATCAAAAAAAAAATTAATCCAAGTTAAAGCCACAGAAATTGGCAGAAAACAAGTAAAAACTAATAATTTTAGCCACAAGAATTGGCTTAAGGTAAAATACTATAAGGTTGCCCCTTGAGTCTGGTCACGCGAGCAAAAGCATCCTAGCATGAGCAAAGTCAATCATTCTACACTAGGCGGGTCATTGTACTCCCAAACTGGCTGGGTGTGTTTCTTAAGGAAATGACCATTGATTAGATTTGCATGAAATGTACCTTCTCGATTGCAAAGATAAACTTCTCATCATCCTTGTATGTGATCAATTACGTATGGTCCTTCACATTTACTAGACCATTTGCCCCGTCCTTTTATTTTCTTGCCAATCGGTAGTACTGTCTTCCACACCAATTCTCTTTTTGCAAAACTCTTGCCCTTAGTACACTTGTCATAAGCCCGGGCTACTCTATGTTTCTCAGCACACAAGTGTTCATAGGCTTCATGTCGCGTCTCGTCTAAGTCTTTGTGTTTCTGCCACATTGCATGCACATAGTCCTCGCCAATCAGGTCATACTATTCCATAACTCTTAATTATTGAACATTGAGCTCCAAAGGCAAGACAACATCGTGTTCGAACGTTAACGCATAAGGAGTAGTCCCTGTTGGATTTCGTTTACTTGTTCGATATGCCCAAAGTGTGTTGAATAAATCATTATGTCATAAACGGGCATTGCTGGCAAGCATTTGTCTGAGAATGTGTATAATCAACTTATTACTCGCCTTAGCTTGACCGTTGGATTGAGCATAATAAGGAGTAGAATGCAAAAAATGAATGCCCAGGTCTTGCATAAGCGTTTCCACTTTTTCAAGCATAAACGATGCCCTTCTGTCTGAGACAAAATATTCTGGTATACCAAAACGACAAATAATATCTTCAAATAAGAACTGGCGAATGATACCTGCATAAGCCACTTTTAAAGGGGTAGCTTCCACCTATTTGGTGAAGAAGCCTGTAGCTACGATAATGAACTTATGTCCTTCTGACAAATGAGGATAAATCATCCCAATTAAGTCTAAAGCTCATCATCGGGCATGCCAAGGCTTAATGATTGGTTGTAAAGGGATATTAGGTAAATGACTAATTGGACCATATGCTTGAAAATATTCAAAACCCTTAGCAAAAGTGTTACAATTCTTAAGCATTCCTGACCAGTAATATCCATGACGCCATAGTAACCATCTCATCTTTGGCCAATCTTGGTGTGCCCCTACTGCCCATAAGTGTACTTCTCTCATTATTCATTTAGCATCACGACCGTACACACAACGCAGTAGCATATCATCTTCTCCTCTCTTGTACACCTCATTGTCATTGAGCACATAATTAGGAGCCAAAAACGGATCCATGTGTCTACTGGTGCATTGAGGTCTTGGAGATAAGAGATAATGGGTTGGCACCAATCTAAATTAATATGATCAAGTGTGGCCACATCATACTCATTGCTTTGTTCTTGACGAGCAAAGAAAGAGGGTAGAGTACGACGCTCAACCTTTAGAATTTGCTCGCGGACACCATATTGTAAACTTACCCCAGTCGCTAGTTGTGCTAACTTGTTTGCCGCGCAATTCTGCGTGCGCGGAATGTGGCTTAATTGCACTTCAGTAAACAACTTGGGCAAGTCAGAAGCTCGTTTAGCATAAGGCTCTAAGATTTGACCAACCCTATACTTCTTTTCCAATTGCCTAATAACCAGCTAGGAATCTCTACATATGTGAACTTCGGTGACCTCTATATCCAACAAAATTTCTAGGCCGATGATGAGTGCTTCATATTTCGCTTAGTAATTAGTATAATGGAAGTCAAGTCTGAATGAATAGAAGAAGGTTGCCCCATCTGGGTTGACTAAAGCAATCCCTTCCCTAGCCATTGTGTTGGTACTCGAACCATCAAAGTACAAGAGCTAAGGAGTAAGTGAGATGCGAGCTAAATCTAGTTCTAGGCCTTCACAAGCATCCAACATTGGATGATGGGCAAAGAAGTCAGCCACCGCATGGCCTTTCACTGCCTTTTGTGGCACATACTGTAAAGAAAATTCAGAAAGTGCTAAGATCCACTTCCAAATTCTGCTCCTCAGTATGGGCGGCAAAAGCATGTACTTTACCAAATTTGTTTATGCAATGACATAAGTAGTAAATGACAGCATATAAAGCCTCAACTTGCACCTTGAAAAAATACAAGGCTAGGCATAACTTTTCCATGGGAGAGTACCGTGTCTCACAATTTGTCAACGTATGGCTAAGATAAAAATTAGCTCACTCAGTCCTCGTTGTGTCATCTTGTGCTAGCAGACACCCAATAGAGTGATCCGTAGCTAATATATAGAGCTTGAGAGGTCCTCTCAGCCTTGGCGGGACTAAGACTGATGGGCTCGCCATATATGCTTTGATGGTATCAAAAGCCTCTTGATGAATAGGCTCCCAGTCAAAGTCCTTTTGGCTTTGCAATTTAAGCAGAGGTGAGAATGGATGTGTCTTACCTGCAACATTTGTAATGAAATGTCTGAGGAAGTTGATTTTACCCAGCAATCGTTGTAATTCTTTCTTGTTCTTTAGTGGGACAGCGTTGGGCACTGCTTGTTTCTTATCATCTGGGACTTCAATTCCTCGCTGGTGAAATTAAAAACCCAAGAAGTCTCCTGCTTGTACGCCAAATACACACTTTGCTGGATTCATCTGCAATTTGTATTGTCTCATACGAACGAATACCTTCCTCAAATCCTCTATATGATTAGTTTTGCATTTTATCTTAACTACCACATCGCCGATATAAACTTCCATGGATTTCCCTATAAGGTCATGGAACATCAAATTCATAGCACGCTGGTAAGTTGCCCCTGCATTCTTGAGTCCAAATGGCATGTCCACATACTCAAAGACCCCTGCGAAACCCGGGCATCGAAATGTTATATTTTGCCTATTGGCTTCTGCCACTGGAATTTGATGGTATCTTGCTGTTTCGTCCATGAATGATAGCATCTCATGGCGTGATACAAAATCTACCAACAAATATGCTATTGGGATCGGGTATGCATCTTTTGGTATTGCATTATTAAGGTCTCGGTAATCAACACAGACTCGCATCTTCCCATTTTTTTTCTTAACCAAGACCACGTTTGAAAGCCACGTGTTGTACTTGGCTACTCTGATGATGCCTGACTTGAGAATCTTCTCGATCTTCTCCTTGACTAGAATTGCTATCTCTGTGTTCATACGATGCATCTCCTGCTTCACGGGCTTCTTCCCCTTTATGATAGGCAAATTATTACTAACTAAATTTGGCGACAGACCGAGCATGTCCTCGTATTTCTCTACAAAGTAGTCCGTATATTCATGTAGCAATTCAATGAGCCTCTTTCTTTCTTCAGGCTCTAAAAAGGTGCTCATAGCCATAGTCATTGGTTCTTCCAAAGTCCCGAGACTGATTTTCTTAATAGGATCTTTAACTTTAGGTGGAGTATCGTCTAAGGATGCTGGGGCCAGTTTAATACCCTCATCCTCGTCTGATTCATGTAGCACATCTTCATCCACGTACTCCAATGCTGCAATCATTGGGACGTTCTCGTAGGCTTGACTCCCCATTAGGTAATTATGAAGTCGATCATGTAGAGAGAAGCAAGCGTCGGACTCTATACTAGATAGAGGCTCCATCATTGAGCCAGTTGAAGAGGTAGCTCAATAGTATAGGGGTGACAGCTATCCTCGCCTACCTGGATGATTCCCCTTTAAGCTAATTCAGAGGTCGTCACCCTCACAGGGCGGCCTTTGTTGTTAACACCATAAACTTCCAATGGCTTAAGGTCACTGTTGTAGTAGCTGACATCTAACACACTGGCTGAGACTGAGTACGGATGTGGGTTTGCATCGATGATCTCAACTTCGCCTGACTCCATATTCCAGAGTACCATTTACTGGTGGAGACATGATGGAACACATTAGCTTCGATGGATCCAATCTCTTCCCAAAATCCTACTGTATGGTGTCGTACACTCAACTACGAAGAATGTGTATATTTCAACTGCTGGCCCAACCTGGACATTGAGAAAAACAATTCCCAAAATCTTAGATATGCTACCTTGGAAATTTTGAATGTTGAAAGCTGTCTCTTAGATAGCAGACTTGAGAATGCCCGAGAGAGCCATTGCTTTGATGGTGATGATATTCAATGCTGTCCCAGAATCTGCCAGCAATTTGTAGATTTGAATCCCTTGAACTTTGCCAGTGACATATAATGGTCTCATATGCATCGCCATGGTCATCGTTGGCTTCCTGAACAACATGTATGCCTTTCTCAAGGATAGGTCAATCTCTGGCTTCTTGGCGAGCAACATCTGCTCTTGTGCATCTTCTGTAGCATTTGTCATTACCAAGTTGTTGATATTGTTGGGTATGAACTTGGCTGGGGCTGCAGGTACGAAACCTGGTTTCCCAACTGAAAAGCTTACAAATTTGGAAGGTAACACGTATACTATGCTCACGTCCAAGTCATCCTCTTTCTCTTGGATATCCGGTTCTTCATCTTCCCCATAGTCTAACAACTCTTCATCGTCTTCCAACTAGCCCACGTCGCTTGTGGTCCCTGGGCCATGTGTCCGAGCCTCAGTTATCCCCTGGTCAGGGGAAAATATAGGCTCAATGGTTGCCATAAGTTCATCCTCGATTGAAACCTTGGGTATAGATTCTAGTCCAGCTAGTAAGAATGAACCGCTACTCTTTCTAGTGGCAGCAAAAGTTGTCTTGGCTTGAGAAACTGCTTTCTTTCGCTCCTCCTCAACCAATGGTTTTGGCCTTCACCTAAGTCCTTTTGTTTCACTTGATGCAATACAACCTTGGATGAGTTCACTCGATCGTTGGAGGCTCTTGAGTACCATAGGTTGCTTAGATATATCAGTATCTCGAGCACGTTATTTTTCATTTCTGGACTGTTTACGGTCCTGGGGAACCTCAGGGATAGGTTCTTGTTTATTCTCTCTTGTGAGAAATTCTGGGTTACGGTCAAAGATGCTTGGCCTTGCCGCTCTAACCTTAGGCTCCCGAGATTTCTTGCCAAAGACTACCAAAGGATTCGCTGCTAAAGCATTCCTTCATCGCTACAACTTCTCTAGCGAACACGCCAACTGTGCTAGTAGAATTATCCAAACTCTAAAGCTTCTAATGCCCTATTGGCTTCTCCAAACTGTCGCTGCAGATTTCTTCACCTGCTAGAGGTCACTTCAATAGTTTTCCCTTTCTCATTCACGTTCCACACATTTTCTTTAGTGATGTTCCGCGATGCTGGGGGAACATATGACTTAGTGAGCTGATCTGCTATGGTCTGCTCTGTTGCTGCTAGCTTTAATAACTTTTCTGCGCTTGCCTTCGGTTGAACGCTTGTGAGTCTCTCTAATAAGCTCCTTTGGGCTATTTGGTTGATAATGCTCAGGAGAGGACGTCAAACATGCCTTGACAGCTTCCTTCAACTTCTCGTAAGTAATCTTGAAACCACAATGAAATTTGCATCGGGCACACTGGGCCACTGGCGACTCTGCCTTCAGGTCCACTTTTTCCTTACCCTTTACAGAGGCTTCAAGCTACTTTTTTCTTACTATTGTCCCTACTAGTATGTAAGTCCAGGGTCTACTTCTTCTTTTTTAAGATTATTCATTGTCAACTCCAACATTCCTACCACCAAATCCTCGTTAGGTTTTGGATTTGGAGTTGCTTGCTCGATTACTATCTCTCCTCTATCAATCCAACACTGGATTTTGAATTTCAAGCTCGTGCATTGCTATATGGAGTGCGTTCCCCAAACATGGTGGAAACGACAGTAAGGTGAGCTCTCAATATGTTCAGGGTTTGGTGACGGGCCATATGTCACCCTGACGAGATTTTCCTGGATTAGATACTCCAGCATTTCAGCCATCCGAGACACATCGTATATGATTTGTCTTTTCGGCTTCTTATTTTTCGACCACTTCTTATGTGATGCTGTGGCATGCACCAATGCCGCCCTGGGCAACTTTTTATGAAATGGCTGTAAAGGCCGAGGATCATGGTTTCCTCCATCTCCATAACTGAATCCTATTACTTGATAATCAATTAGGCTTTGCACAGTATCCTTCAATCCATAACAAGAAGAGGTCTTATGTACAAACCTATTGTGGTACCTACAGAAATATTCGCCTGGCCCTAGATAGTCCAGATCATTCAGTTTCCTAACAGACCATAAGCTAATAAGTTCATGCTTGAGGAGCTCATCGAGGAGCTTGTCCATCCTATCATGTTTGAAGATATACCTTGGATGTTTAGGGGTACCGCAATCTTCGAGACAAACTAGCTCTTCTCTGCCATCCATCTCTGCTACAATATTCTCTATCGACTTCATCTCTAGTTGTATCATATTGACTTGTGGTTCTAGGAATGACTGCGAGTCCATTAGCGAAATGGTCTTAGGTGCACTATCTAAGGTCAGTTTGCCTTCATTGATCCACTTCTGGATCTAGTCATTGAGCTTAAAACAGTTTTTGGTTGAACGATTCCACATACCATGAAATTTACAATATTTCTTCCCCTTAAGCTGTTCAGCACTAGGGATATGGCCGAAGTCTGTTTTCACCACTCGCTGGTTAATAAGCTCTTCTAGGATTTCATGAGCCATATTGGCGTCGTAGGTATATGTCTCGAACTCTAGTTTTGTAAAAGCTGCTGTTGAGAGCTTCAATGGTCACTTGCTTTGCTGCAACTTCCGAGGCTTAAGCACTAACTCGGAAGTAAGCTCCACAGCATGAACCTGGTCTTCTTCTGAATCCGATCCCATTTCTTCAGGATCTTCAATATAATCCACAGTTCTTGGCTTATTTCTCTTATATGTGGACCTCGGCGCATAAGTTTCCTTCGAAGAATTACGCCTATTATCCCTCTCCTGCATGGTACTATGGGTTTTGGTTACTGCTATAATGAGCTCATTCAGGGTGAGATGTTTATGATTGAAGAATAATCTATGGTATGGATCTTCTAATCCATTGATTGCCATCTCAACGACCGCATCTTTCCCCAAAGGTGTTCTGCATACATTATACTCTGATTTAAATCGATGGAGGAAAGCTACTAGACTTTCTGATGGTGCTTGGTTCATGGCCACTAGCTTGCTAAGGCTTGTCTCTAGCCTCGTTGTTCTAAAATGGTCGATGAAAAGAGCTTCCATCACTGGCCAGTCTGTTATAGACCTCTTCTCCAGACCTGTATACCAGACGAGTGCTTATCCGGACAACGATGAACCGAAAACTCGTAGTTTAAGTTCTGAATCCTTAGAAAAAGGTCCAAGCTATAAAGTGAAATAGGTTAAATGTGTCACCGCGTTTGCGTCATCATCGCATGTAAAAGTTCGAAAATTAATCGGCTTATAATTCCTTGGTCACTTCCAAGCGTTGGCGACGCCTTTCTGCACAGGCGGGTAGAGAGTCTCATATGGCTCATGTGCCCTGGCGAGGTGTATATCGCACTCTTCCATGAATCTCTCGAACCGCTCCTCCCAGGCGGCTGGGAAATTTCCAGCCTGCCTTGTCTTCCTCGTGAGCTCGGAGATAGACTTGGTCAAATGCCTAATGTCTTTATCAGTTCTCTTGTAAAAGGCTGCCACTCCCTTCGCTTGCTTCGCCTGAGCAAGATCTATGGCTTGCAAAAGGTCTTCAAGCAACCTGTCTTGTCCCTCCACGAGGGTTGCAAGTTGTGCCTTCTGAGTCGCATGTTCTTCTAGACCTTTGTTGAACTCGCCCCTTAAAGCGACCACTTCGGCTGTTGTCGTATTTGTCTTCTCGACAAAGATGGCGAGTAACTCTGCTTTCTCTTCAATCCTTCACTCAATGGAAGCGAAGTATTTCCCAAACCGTTCATCACGCCTAGCAGCATATGGTTTGTAAGCTTCGTATGCTAGACCGTTTATTTCTTGTTCAGTCAAGAAGTCGAAGTCCATTGTTGAACAAGATGTGAATCCAAAGATGACTTTTACCACGTTCGCAGAGAGAGAGCGACACTCGATAGATATACGTTTTCGGTAATCTGGTTGAGGATGTTTACGACATTGAGGGTATCCCTTTTTGTAAGGGTTCCCAATTGTCGCTTAAAGACACGAAAAGCTAGTCCTACTGGGCATGCTAAAATGTTTGGCACAAAAATCTCTCAGGCTTTTGAGAGGCTTTCAAACTGTCTCTTTTCTCAATCACCTGCTTATGTATGCTTGGCGTGCCACATTCGTGGGATGGAACGTTAAACGTAGCTTGCCGCTGCTTGACTTCTAAGAAGCGATTGGGACGATGAGAGCACCAACCCCGCTTGATGGATCCTTCTAGCCTAAGTGACTTAGGACTTTATGGTTTTCGTGTCTCTCGCAGAGCCACGAAGATCAATACCTCACAACTCCTTTGGTGTGAAGCAGAGCAATCTCCTTGATAAAGTGTTGAGAACACAGGGTGTTGCATCCATAGATCGCAAAATAATCACGCTGCTTTAGGTGATGACCTCTTGATCGCTAGTTGCAGTGTTTTGTGTCCATAAATCGCAAGATACTCACGCTCCTTCGGATGAATGATCTCTTCATCGATAGTTGCAAGGATTTCTCGAGATGAGAAGGTAGTTTGCAAAGAGCAGAGTATGTATGTGATCGTAGGATCCTTTTCTCTTCCGTTAACTTCCTCTATTTATAGGAAGCAATTACTTGTTGATGTATATCTAATTCACAATTAGACTCACTAAGCAACTCCAATTGTTCGGAATCTTACTTCCTACGTTTTATAATCAAAGTCTAAGACCTTGATGATAAACTCGTCAAGGAATCATTTCCTCACAAGGAAATGTAGCAATTGATTTAATATGGGCCACAGGTACTATCTTCTAATCCTTCCAGACCGCCTAATCTAGCCCTCAAAACCGAACAACAAGATATTTTATCTTGGGCCTAAACAGTAGTCTTATTTTTCTTCAAATAAAGGATCTATTAGTCAGTTTGTGTATGAACGACACAAATAGCTAAGATAGCATCATATGAATCAATTAAATACCTCCAACTCGTTCATATTACTCCAATATATCGGCATTGGTCAAGAGTTGGAAATGTAGTATGGAAAGTTTAGGGTTTAGGATTTAATCAGAGTTGACAAATTTAAGAACCTCTTGTTTGTGACGACTAACGAGATTGACGACGACTTTGGACAATTCCAGTTATAAACCAGGCGTCAACAACAAAAATGACAGGGTGAGTTCTAGCCTTCTAGGAGTCTTTCTGACTTTGTTGTGAAATGTAAATTACTTGCTACTTGCTACCTAGATACCTCACTATATCAACATCACTATCTTATATACCATAAACATACACCGAACCATCAATGAATAAAACCCATTATTTTACAATTAGTCGCTTACTTGTAGTCATTAACAATCCCAATTTGCTCGATCATGATGGTGTTTCCTGGAATCAGAATTTTCCATATACTCTGCGTACTACTAGTCTACTAGAGCTGTAACGTTTGATGTATTGATCGAGTAACTGTAGGTGTTTGTGATTTTATTTACCTTATCGAAAAATCAACCCCTACTTAGCTTGCTCTCTTGATCTGACATTATTATTGTTGTTGTTGTTAAGCTTTCTTCCAATCCTTCAGATTCTGGATGACACTATACTTCATGTTCTAATTTCCATTAGTATATACTGAGTAAGTCGTTGTGGATTGAGATGGAGATTATTGCTTCTTTTTATAATGCAAGTGTATGAACTAAAAGAGTCGACCATTGACCTTGCCTGTTCCTTGGAAAACAAGTCACGTCGATATAGCTAGTACGCACTCTTCCATTTCTTATTGAATAAATTTTAGTTTACTTGTTCGTGATTATCACTAAGAATTCTAAGTTCTAGTTCTTTCGAAGGGTAATTTTGAATGTTCTATTATGATTAAGTCACAAGTCAGAACCCGATTATTCTCGTCTTAATGATCTTAGAATTGCCTGGGAGTTGCTTGGTACTAAAAGTAAACTGCATAGGTACTTCCAACTATTCATAAATTGGTCGGTAACAAAACCAAAGCGGTCGGTTTCGTTATTGAACTAGTCATCTTTGTCTGCATAATATCTTTGTTCTTGTTCTTGTATTGTCTCTTGTGAGAGTATTTCTCCTTAAGGAATGTTCCTGCTGAGTTTCTCCTGTTTACATAGGCATTACAGCATCTAGAACTATTTAGTTGTCAACTTTCTTTCTGTTTGTTTTCTTGCAGCCTATAAGTCTTGCAGCTGATCTAGTGTGTGTCCTCAACTGGGGATTTTTCTAGTGTTGTACTTGTGACGTGAATTGTGATGGGGAGTAACAGTTCAAAAGGATCGAGGTTTTCCCGTAGTGAATCAACTGCTTCTGCATGGAGTCAGTACCCTGAATCAGTACCGTACTCTGACCAAATCCCACCTCCTACGCCACGCCCTCAGTATTCTCCACAACCAGCTTCACCACATCCACAGAGAAGGTTGGATAGGAGATTCTCTAAGATAGCTGACAACTATCATTCTTTGGATGAGGTACATAGAACTTATGCATGTAGCATATGGTTTTGTTCTTGTTCTGCTTTATGAGACCAGCTCATTTGTCCAATCATGGAATATTTGCTGATTAAATTTTTGACATGATAAAGTAAACTGTATGAGGTTTTCTTATTCATATGTTTGACCACAGGTTACTGCTGCTCTTGCACAAGCTGGCCTAGAGTCTTCCAATCTGATTGTTGGCATTGATTTTACAAAGAGCAATGAGTGGACAGGTTTAGTGTTTTGTTACTTGAGAATTGAAGTTCTTTGGTTGAAGGTAATGCATACAATATGCTCAAGCTTTGCTTTTTGGTCATTCTTTGTTAACAGGTTCGAGATCATTTGGTCGAAGAAGCTTGCATCACATTGGATATGATCAAAATCCCTATGAGCAAGCAATATCTATCATTGGGAGGGCATTGTCTGCTTTCGATGAAGATAATCTAATTCCATGCTATGGGTTTGGAGATGGTAATCGAACTTTTGAGTCAAGTATGATTTCTATGATGTATGATGTTTAATTTGTGACATGGAAATGACACCATTCTTGTCTATCTTGTAGCATCCACACATGATCAAGATGTCTTCAGCTTCTACCCAGACGACCTCGTTTGTACTGGATTTGAGGAAGTGCTAACACGTTATAGAGAAATCGTTCCCACTCTTCGACTTGCAGGTGCTGCATCCTTAATAATTCTTAAACTTGGCCAGTATACTTATCAGCAAGCTATGAACTAGTTATTTACTGATTTCATTTCATATTGCAGGACCTACATCTTTTGCGCCCATTATTGAGATGGCAATGACTACTGTCGAGGAAAGTAGAGGCCAATACCATGTTTTGCTGATCATTGCCGATGGTCAGGTAATTTGATTCAATCTACAAGACCAGTTGTTTGTTCTTAGAAAAAGAAAAAAAAAAGCTCTGCAGTGCAACATAGTTCACCTCAAATATTTTCATTATCATAGGTGACAAGAAGTGTAGATACACAACATGGCCAACTAAGCCCACAAGAACAAAGGACAATCAATGCAATTGTAAGAGCAAGGTAATTTCCGTATAAACACAGTATAACTTACTCTTGCTGGAAAAGTTTTAGCAACATTTTGGATGCTGATCTAGACTATCATGTGCTTGTATTTCTCTGGCAGTCAGTACCCCTTGTCTATAGTACTAGTCGGGGTGGGAGATGGGCCTTGGGACTTAATGAATGAATTCGACGACAACATCCCTTCTCGAGCATTTGATAATTTTCAGGTCAGCATTAGAGTCGCTTAGTTTTCCAAAAAGGGAAAAGTTTGACTTGCCTTATTATGGCTCTTGTGCTTTAGTTCTGACGGACTAGATTCTGTAATATGTATGCAGTTTGTGAATTTTACAGAGATCATGTCAAAGAATGTTGATCTGTTTAGGAAGCAGACAGAATTTGCTCTAGCAGCCTTGATGGAAATACCTTCTCAATACAAGGCCACCATAGCGCTCGATCTGTTGGGGTAACAATCTAACGCTTAAAATGTACATTTTTTCAATTTTGATGATTACTTACAGTAACATGAATATCTGTCTCCTAATGCAGTGTCCGAAATGGGAATTCCCCAAACAGAATTGCTTTTCCCCCACCTGCTGCAGTGTCTTCTCGTACTAACGGCACTAGTACACCTTATGGCAATGGCTCAAGCAGTTTCCAGCAGCGTACCCCTCGTCCTACTCAAAACAATGCAGGAGCCAGCGCACCTTATTCAACATATGATAATCAAGTGCTTAATCATCAACAATTAAGCTAAATATTTAACAGAAAATAAATATACAACTAGCCACCTCTTATTCTTCATTTCCTTTTCATAATGCAGGTTTGCCCCATTTGTCTTGCTAGTCCAAAAGACATGGCATTCGGTTGCGGCCATCAGGTACAAATTATAATCTGTCAAGTGCAGTATTGAGTTACATATTTACAGTAAACACTTGTATTGATTGTAGTTTTATACAATGTATTTCCCTTCCTTTGTGTGTTGCAGACTTGTTGTGGCTGTGGAGAAGACCTCCAAACATGCCCCATTTGCCGGAGCTCAATCCAAACTAGAATACGACTCTTCTAGTTTGCTGCACATATCCAAGATTTATTAGTGTTAAATAGTATACTTATGAGTTGTGTATATTGTAAAAGCTGGATCAAATGCTTGTGTCCATGGGCATAAAAAGGGTCAGCATTGCAGAAGTATCATTACACATGCCGTTTGCTGAAAACTTCTGAGATGTGCAGAAGCACTTTTAACATTAGGCAGGTTGATGTGTTTCCTGAAGGAACTGAGCTTGTATATAGAAGCCCTTTTAGTCCATCATGCTTGATGGCCTTGTCTATAAAAAAGGAAAAAAATGAAAGTTATATTAGAATGGTAAGAGTTGGCAACTGGCCTGAGTCATTCTCATTTCTTTTGTTTCCTCTGGATGATTGATGGTCTCTTACAAATTTCATAATGGAAAACATATGTGAATTTCGAAAAAGTGTAGGCAACAATATTGATGCTGTTTTTCCAGCTCATACATGGTGAAAAATTATATAAATAAAAGAATTACATGGGGAAGTATTGGCGTATTGCTTCTGAATATCTATGCATTCTGTCATTCAGATGTTTCAACTCGAAAAAGATGACCAAATGAAAACAGATCTCCAAACGTGATTGCCTTGAAATGTTTGATTCAACTGCAGAGTGTCATTTCTTCTATTCACGTACACCATACACAAGGAAGAACTGGGACCAAAACTATGATTGTATCCAGATAACTCGTACGGAATACCTAATACCACACAGTATGATCTGATTGCAAATCGCTCTTCATTTCCCTTCCCTCAGGCACACGAAGGAACTCCCTGTCCTTTATGTAGGACTCCATTTCTACAATGATTGAGTTAAGCTGTGAATCTCCTTGTTCTTTTAGAGCATTCAAGAAATTGTCCGAGACCAGGTTCAACAACTTCAGGAACTGATTTTTGTACTTTTTGAAGAGAGAATACCCTGCCGTCTGTTAAAAGAACTCAGCATATTAGCTTATAAGAATTTTAATCTATTTCCTTCCTACCGGATTTATCAATTTCCATACACTTACACGTAGGAATGCTTCGAGTGCAGCAGCCGTATATCTGTTGGCAGGAAGAGCATTCACAAACCGTGCAAGCCATGCCCAACCTTCTTTCAAGCCATGTATATTATTAGATTCCGTCTGTTTAAGACAATTCAAATAAAGGATTAGCAGATACAACAACCCTAGTAAGCACAATTAACCATCAAAAGAGAACATTTTGAAACTTAAGCATGCAAATATAGAGACAAACCTGAACTAGTGCTCCATACAACTTCATATAAGATTTTAGCCGTGTCAAATAACTATCAACGCTTTCGATCTTTCCATCATCTTCTTCAAATCCAAGAGCTTTATAATAAGCCTCATTTGATTCAAAAGCTGACTGCAGTAGTTAAGAGTTTACATCCCGTACGAGCAGAACCGCAAACAACAATAATGACACAAGATGAACTTAAGAAGCTAATAAAGAATAAAGGGTCAAATAGAGATGCAAAAGAAACTTAGAAAACAGATGCGAGTTAGTAGATTCACTTACCCGTGAGTAGTGCTTTGGAACTGTATAGATGCAGGCTTTGTGTAACTCAGCAAGGATAAGGTCCATTGCATGTGGAACCTGATTCACAGACACAAAGTGTAGCATGAATCAATGTTAGTATCAATAATAATATACTGCTAAACCCAATTTAACTGCATTACAGAGAAAATTTGAGCCATAATAAGGATATCAATGAAATAGAGAGATGTCTACATGCACATACATGACAAGGGATGGTAATAAATTTCATCATCAACATGCCCTATCATCGTTGTACCTTTGAAGTAACCCGAACAATAACGAGGGCTTGTGCAAATGCAGGATTTCCTGGGCGTTTACAGTTGGAGACAACCTGCAGCAACCAAATAACCACAATTCAACATAATCTTAACAGTAGAGCATGTCCTATTATTGGAAATGGAATGTCGGAAACATGACTATATCAGTCAACCTAAAGATCTCAAGATTGGCTCGCCCTGGTCTCCAAGAAATAGCAAAGATAAGAAATATGAAGTTCTGAATACTGCTAGTAACGGCTCAGGGCTAGTGGCATGATGACTACACTGATATTTATATTAGTTAAAAATGTTCCCAAAAATTGTTAGTAGTTAACTGAAAATGGAGCATACTGATGCTGCAAATAGTAAATTTTAAATTTCTGTACTGGACTCTGACATGATGTTGGGTGGACTTTCTACCCAAACAAATGTGTGAGCAAATAAAAGATGAAAGGAATAGGAATGTTTTACAGGCCAAACAATTGAAATTACCTTGTTAGCAAATGCTGCAGTGCTGATAGATCGTGGGCAACGAGCATCGCAGAAGATCTTGAGTAGTTCATATTCTTTTTGTCTGCAAAAAGTATATTGCTTTAATCTTTAGCCGCTATTTTAATAATAGTATTGTCTGTAAGACCTTTCCTTTATTGGTTTCATGTAGTTTTATGACCATACATTGTCTGTGAGATATCTAAGAGTAGTATTGAGTAAATGAAGATAAATAAATGTCAATGAGAAATGCTATGTAATTGGGATCAACCTGACCTGACACTATCTTTTGTTCCCGTAATTTGTTGAATCAACTTAGAAATTTGTCTCTCATACTTCCCGAAATTCTTATCAAAATAGAAAAACACATGAAGTGAGTGATGTGAAAACAACAGCATCTAGTTATTAATCCAAGAACAAATACGATAGATCCTTCAGATCTGTAAGTTTGTGTCATACCTCGTTGGACCTTGATTTTAGTGCTTGTATTTCTTCATCCAACTGTTTAAGCTTTTGTAGCCTCTCATGCTCTATATTTAAAGCACTTTCAGCAATCCGGATCTTCCCTGCCATCAGAGAACCCAGTCAATGCCTCAGATTGTGCACATTTACTTCAAACAAACAACTGACAGGGCAATGATATTAAAGTTAAAGTTTGGGTATGAGAAAGATAATTCTTTCCCATTTATGAGAAGTACCTGCTCCTGCTGGTTTATTTACTTCAGGACCACTGGACTGACCTTTCAGAGCATCAACCCTCTTTGTGGTTTCAGAAGCTTCCTTTGCTGCAGCTTCTCTCTTCTGAGCTTCCGTAGCAGCTCTTTTTGCTTCCTCAGCTTTCTTTGCTTCCTCAACTCTCTTTGCTTCCTCCGCTCGTTTCGCCTGCACTCAAAAAGTTATCTTATTTAGTCATTCAGTTGAAATCTATCTACGATAAATTCATCATACTAAGCAGGCAAAACAGACAGACAGCAGCTTCCACTTTAGCTCGTTCCTGTCGAAACTTTTCTTCGGCTTCCTTTCTTTTAGCATCTTCGTGAGCTGCGTCAAGTCTCAATTTTCTTTCTTCAATTTGAGATCTCACTTCACGGTCCCGCTGGACTACAGTCAAGTGATTATCAAGTGCTTCCGCTCTGCAGGTCATATCAATAATTGTATTATGTATTGATTTAATCCAAAGAAAATAAACGGAAGATATCTGGAGACCAATGGGGAAAGATAAGAGCATTAAATATTGATATTTCCAGTGAAAATATCCTTAGTATTCTTTTAATGGTAGGTTTATCCCTAAATTACAATAAGATAGTTTGGGGAGATTACTTCTTTGAGACCAAACAACCAGAACATAAACTCCATGAACAGAGAGTTTGGGTGAAAACATGAGATAGTGTAATCTTACATGTTGCGCTGATATTGAGTATCAAGTTTCTTTTCCGCATCAAATCTATCTTTTCTATATTTCTCTACTCGAACATGTGCAGAAACAGACTTCTCACATTCACCCTTCAGCTCTGTCTCTAATGCTGATATTTGGTTCCGAATTTCCTCCTGCAAAGTCCACTACAACTTCAATAGACCAAGAGAAATAGAGACCATAAAAAAGAAATATTTAAATGTATGCATCTATTCATTCATAATAAAGTATGAGCCTTTCTACCCACTCTAGTGGACTTAAGAAACTAAATCACTTTACAATGGTAAAGACTAATGTGTATTATATCTCTATACATGAGTAGTTCCAACTTCCAACCAACAATAATTTGGGGATGGGATAGCAGCAGAAATTAGTAGTTTTCATAGTAACACAAAGGAAGAGAGAATGTGGCATTCATTCTTACAAGTGATATGGCTTAATATGAAAGTGTATCAAACAATTGTTAAAACTACAATGCACCATAAAGAAGTAAGAATACTGCAGAATACCTAAACCAGCTACATAACTACAGACCTTGATTTTAAACTGATACTCACGAGATAGCTCAAGCAAACCACTTTCCACTAAATCAACCTTCTCCATCAGGTAAGGTTCAGCTTCTAGTGAAAACTCATCATCAGAATCTTCGCTGTCACTAAACCATAAAAAGATGGAAAACCCAAATTACTAGAAGAACAAAAAAATAAAAGACAATGAAAGCAAAATGACCATTTCCAACCTCGGAATGACTATCCAGATTATTTGATGGTCATGCCATGCTTAGCATATATAACCAAGCTCCCATCGGTTTATCTTTTTGCATACCTTAGATATAATCCATCAAAATTAAACCGTTTAGCAACCACGGATTTTTCATCATGAACGTCCTCATCATCACTGTCAACATTGTCCATCTCATTCTCAAACACACGCATAACAAATGGACTAGTAGAGTTTCTCCCATTACTCTTCCAATTGGGTATATCCCTAAGCCAAATTAGCATAAAACACAAAAACCTCAGCACATAAATTCAGCCATTACTAACATGCTAAATCTTTAACAACAACAACAACAAAATTTACCGTGATTTTTCTTTCGCAAATGGCAAGGGAACCTTAGACCCACTATTAATCTTGATTTCGAGGTTATTGAGCTCCGATATGAGATCCTCGAAGCTCCAATCAGGGTTGGGATCAAGTGCAACGCTGTAAGCCTTATTAGAAGAACGAAGCTCCAACTTCATGGCTCCCCTGTACACATAAACATGAATCAGACCAAAACCCAATACAACCCACAATCTCAAATTCCATAAAGTCCAATTTACCACCAAAAATTCCTGCTTTGCTCACCAATCAAATAAAAATAGAGTTATGCACTTACATTGTCATTGTTGGACACTCTCGAATCAATCCAGTTGTTCAGGGATGAAAAAGAACACACGGGATTAAAGCCCCCTCAATCTTCGTTGACCATAATCGCGGTGAAGCTTTGACTTCGATGCTTCGTTGAGGAGAAGCAATTCGAATCGGGACTGAGAATTTGCGCGTACGTGTTTTGCAGCACCCTAATTTATCAGTTATCAGATTTATAACCGGTTCGATTCAAAGACCGTTGGCGTTTGTTTTACGAATGGGCCATATAGTGGGCCAGTTATTGGGTTTAGTTGGACTGAAACTCTCTGATTGGCAGCCCAATGGCCTAGGACTACGTTTTATTTATTCGTAATGTCAAGTATACCCGTAAATCAAAATGACTCCATATCAACATTCTTTGTCGATCTCTTTCCAATCTAGTACACATGCCCCTGGGTTTAAGTTTGATAAGATCTAAGCGATACAAAAAAAAACTACTTTATATAAAAAAAGAAGTAGTTTACACAAGAATTCTCTTTTTTATATTTCTGTTTTGTTCTCTAAAAATTACGAGTTATTTATTTTTTCTCAACAACAAGTATTGCATGATCTTTACACAAACTCAGTGACTCAATGCTTGTATATAGCATCAATCCTTAGTTTTGATCTTATTTTTGGTATTTACTTTACTTTATCTAGTCTTATTTTATAAAGCTTGGAATTTTGATGAGTTATAGTTTGTGATCGAGTATTTGTTTTTTTCCTCAATTTAGTATGTTAAAATTCAACTATCGTGGTGAAATGACAAAAATCTAAGAACAAACAAAATTGTGCGCAATACAATACATTAATTACTGACTATAATTAACATTGATAACAATTTCATATTAGCTCCGCCACTGTTCTATACTATAGCCTAATATCTTGGGAGAGTGACCAAGTGAGAATTGCCTTGCAAGTGTGTTAAAGTGCATAAAAGTCTAAATGCATGAGTGCAAGAGGTAGCATTGTACGTATCTTAAAAATGCCACTTTTGTGTCTTACTACTTGCTTTGGTTGCTCATACGTGACCACAATCTATAACTTGGCGTGTTTCCGACCTTGTTAGGAAAACGGTATGACACAACAAACATGCATGATCGATCAGCATTCTAAAATGCCAAATGAACGAGAAGGAAGGACGGGTATTAAAAAGTTCTGATCGACTGAAAAAATGCCATGCCAATTTTCTTGCTCGGGAAATTAATCACATAATTCACATTACATATTACTTGGTAGTGAGTAGACTAGTGGTCAAGTGTTGTTGGCTTTACGTTAGCAGCGAAAATTTGTTAGATAAATAGAAAACTGAGACCAAGTTACCGTATCTCTTGCAAAATGACTCGGTTTATAATACACAACGAAAATATTTGTTTCCTCTTAATTGGCATGGGGTTGAACGATGGTATGGTTGCCAAGGGGGTGAGTGTGTCAATGACCTAAATGAGGGAGATAACCAAATCAAATTAAGGCTAGGCTTTTATCTCTTTATAGTAGATAAACATGAGATCCATTATGCATGCACACCTTGTTACTTAATGTATGATTTCAATGGCACACATATGATAAAGGATTGTGAATTGAAGGATTTGGTATGTCTAAGTAATCTAACTAAAACACATTACAAATCCAACATTTGCAACATTTATCGTCATCCCACTTTTCAAATGAGCTAACGAAGATGTTTTCCTCCAACTTCTTTAAGGTGCTCCCGTGCGACACCTCCAAATCTTTGAGCGGCCGGGAGTTCTTGAGGTCGGAGGTGGTGTTGAGATGGTGTTTTGTGATGTTGAGATGGCTGAGATTGGAGTCGGGCGGAGACGAGGTCCCATTCAAGCTAGATTGGGACGGCCTTAAGAAATGACGAAGTCGCCTTGATGGGAATGGTGCAAGTGGTTGGGTGCGAAGTCCACAGTTAAGTCGGGTAGACGTGGCCGGTGGTGGTCGAGGAAAGCAAAAAAGAGGCCGACTCAAAGCACGGCTGTGACGACGAGGCTCTTGTTGGCTGGGAGATCCTAATCCGAGTTGGCAAAGGTGGGAGATCGAATGGGGCAGCAATGAAAAGTTGCATCGAAGGTGCTCCAATACAAAATGGCGAGTAGCTTTTGACGCCAGTGGCCCTGTGTCGGTGAGGCCCAAACGACAGCGATTGGTCACCGGCGGACCTGTGCTGGCAGACCCTATGAGGCGGTGATGGGGAGGGCGTGACCAGAAGACGGTTGGGTTACTAAAGAAAACCCTAGCTCCTATCTTGGGCCTTTGCTTTTCGAGGCAGAGCCCATCATGGTTGGTTGGTGGGCTTCTCAAAGTGATTGGGCTTTATCTTGGCGTACCGGGGCTCTTTTGATGCAATTGCCAAGTTTCTCGCATCGCGATTGGGAACCAAGTATCGTCCAAGTGAGGAGATCTAGGCGTTACCCCGCGCAACAAGATCCGATCTCATGGAGAACTGTGAGAATCAATGGGCAGCATGTCGTAGTGTCGTAACTTTGGGGTACATAGATAGATAGGACGTGTGGCTCGAATTTTTTTCAATCATTTTAGTTATGTCATGTGATAGCGTTGTTGTGAGCACAATGTAGTAAAGATTGTCTTAGGGAGTTCTTATATCATGCCGAAAATCGATGTTTTTTTCATTTATAACTTATCAATTCGAATATATTTTTATCTTCACCTAAAAGAAAAAATCAAAACACCAATGTCTAAATTCCACTGACATGCATCATTGTTATATGAAATAAATTTACTTTATGTATATTTAAAAATGTCATTGCGTTTACTCTCAATAAAAAAAAGGGCATTCCATCTAATTCGTCAAAATAATTTCCGAAAATATCTAACAAACATAACATATCTAACATTTTCAATATATATGAAACCAAAATCCTCAATCATCCATATTAGACATCCAAGCGAAAATCCCCCATCAGAGCTTTATTGTTGGCATTTAAACCTTAAGCATTGCAAACTTTATTTTGCTCAATAAGCATTTCAAAAACTTTGTGTACAATTCTAGTATTATCTTGTCAAGTGCATGAGTCATCGCTCTGTTGTGGTGACCCTTGAATGATTCTTACTATATAAGCACGATCGACTTCGATCACATTATTTCATATCATCAAGTAGTCCTCCCTTCTCCTCTATCCAAAAACACCACAAACAACGTTAATCCCAACAAAAATGAGCACACTAGCTCTTCCCATTATTCCTCTCCTCTCCCTCCTCACGATCACCTCCCTCCTAACCGCCGCCGCAGCTCTGCCGCTCTCCACCTCGTCGCGGTGGATCGTCAACGAGGACGGGAAGCGCGTGAAGCTAGCGTGCATAAACTGGGTGGCTCATCTCGACGCCGTAGTCGCCGAAGGCCTCAGCAAGCAGCCACTCGACACCATCGCCAACCGCATCACCTCCCTCGGCTTCAACTGCGTCAGGCTGACGTGGCCGACTTACTTGGCCACCAACGACTCCCTCGCCGGTCTCACTGTTCGTCAGTCGTTTCAGAGTCTCGGACTCCAAGAAGCCGTCGCCGGAGTTCAGTCTAACAACCCCTCCTTGATCGATCTTCCTCTCTTGAAAGCTTTCCAGGTAAACACAAACATCAACATTTTACATTTTTATTTTCTTTCTATTATTATTTTTGCTTAGTTTTAGTTTGATGTTACGGAACGACCCTACACATGTACGTCAGACAACCTCGTCTGCAAGTTAAGCTAAACTCATTTATCTTCTTAATGTAAGGGTGTAATCAGCTATGGCCTATCTATGGGTTAGAGTGATGCGATTACGATGTCCTTTCCATTTTCAAGTTAAGGAATTTTTTGTGTGTTTCAAAGCTTTATGATTCAAGTTAATAGTCAATGACGTGAAGAACAATTGCAATTTCTTTCTATATTTTTTTTTGGGGGGCTTTTATGAAAATAATTTAACTACAAAGAGCAGTGATTTGGTGGGTTGGTGACTACAAATACAATAATGGGGCTCGGGTTTAGTTGAGACTTATACGCCGCCATTACATTTACCCTTTCACATGGAGACTGGCGGAACACGTACTGACTTTTAACACTGACTTTTAATTTATTGGAATTTATATCTCTCTATTAATAAAACCAAGTTCTCTCTTTGGTGTCATCAATCTTACCAAAATATGTTCTAAAAATATCCATAGTTTCATTCCCAAAAAATATTCATACTTAATCCTAATTTTTATTAAAAAAACTCATAAAAATAAAAATAATTACTATAAACATGTTTTTACCCTCCCAGACCCTATTTCTGTTGTTCCGCACACAACGGATATTTTCTAGTTTTTATTAAGAGAACACCTTTTGTTTCTCTTATTAACTGAAATTTTACCAAAAAACCCTTTTTAATTAGGTTTTAGTTTATATTTGGAGGATATTACAGTCATTAACAAATTAAATAATAAAGTAAAAAGAAAATACAATCCTAAATTATGTTCCACTTTTACTCTTGAGACTACTCTATTCCATAACTCCTCTTAGATAACTACTTTTTACTCTTCCGAATATATTTTTATAAATAACTACCTCCAATTAACTTGAGTTAATAATATTTTTCAAATAAATTATTTCAGTTTATTGAATTGTGCGTGTGTGCTGTTTTCCTAGTTTTATTTGTAAAATTGTCTGTTAAATTTTTTTCCTTATTTCAAAAACATGCATGCAGACCCATTTTTATACAGTTGGTAGCATATGAGATCAGTGGTGGAGCCACTTGAAGGCGAGGGCCGCCGCCCCCCCCCCCCCCCCCCCCCCCCCACCCCGAAAAATCATTATGTATGTATAGTTTGTATGAGATGCGCGGAAATTTGTCTTGCTCCAGTGGAAAGTCTTTAATTACAACTATGTTTATAATGGTACTCGGTTCAGATCTCCACTCTGTCACAGTAGTTTTATTATTTTTGTTGTTGTTGTTTTCTTGCTCTCTTTTACGTATTATAGAAGAAGAAAAAGTTAATATCTAAAAAAAATCAATATTCTTCTTATTTTATTTTATTTTTCTTCACTTTTGTTGTTTTGTTGCTTTATTTTACAGTGTACCAACAAAATTAAAAATCATTCTTCTTTTCTTTTATTTTTCTTCAATTTTTTTGTCTATTTATATATATGTGTTCCTTCCGTAGTTATTTGTATTTTTTTTTACATAATTTTAGCCCCCCTCATATCAATTCCTGGCTCTGCCTCTGTATGAGATGGAAAGGAAAAGATTATACGGATGGAAATATTTCCTTATTTCGATCTTTTGTGGTTTTTATCTGTATTTGTCTGCTGAAAATATTTCCTTATTTTGGAAACTAGTTCAACATTTATACATTTTGGTAGTATATGAGATCGAAAATAGAGAGTTCCACAGTAATAGTTTGACCATATAGTAAGGAATCCTATAATGTAATATTGAAAGACAAGATAGCAAATTTGATCTCTACCAAAATTTGTGTGTTAGACTGTTAGGTTTATCGATCTTGGTGCCAATTTGCTATCATTTTATCAATTTTTTTTTTTGCTAATATTCACCTTTTGTTTTTCTTTCAATCCATGAAACAATGGACTTATAAATCTTAGGTTACTACCCCTTTCAAAATAATAAAAAAAAAAATCTTAGGTTACCTATATGAGTTCACTGTTCACATGAAACACATGTTCATGAATCATGATTTGATGAAGGGACGAAAACTAATTAAGTTGACAGCAAGAGAGAAAATTTGGCTATGTAAGCAAATTGATAAAAATAATTCTACGGGGTGAAACCTCGGAGGAGTACAAATGGACAATTGAGCCATATTGAAGAGGTTAGTGACAAATATGGTTGAAACTTGAAACTGCACAATGAATATTGACAACGGCTACTTTCATCATATACGTTATCTTGACTTTAAGCTAGGGGAGTTGCTGATGCAATAGTGATTGTCATATAGGAAGTGGTTTCTAGCCTTGGAAAGAACAATGTGATGGTTATACTGGACAATCACGTAAGCAAGCCAGGTTGGTGTTGCAGCGACTTTGATGACAATGGTTTCTTTGGTGACAAGTACTTTGACCCTGAGGTTTGGATCAATGGCCTTACTCGGATGGCAACATTGTTCAAAGGTGTGCCCAATGTCGTCGGAATGAGTTTGAGGAATGAGTTGCGAGGCCGCAGACAGAATGTGGACGATTGGTACAAGTAAGGGCAACTTTTACACATTCGATATATGTTGTTGAGGAACTTTAATTCGGTAAATTAGTTTTGATGTGTCAATATCTGATACTATGTTACTTGTCAGGTACATGCCGAGAGCAGCTGAGGCAGTGCACTCAGCAAACCCAGATGTGCTTGTGATTTTCTCTGGCCTCAGTTATGACACAGATTTATCGTTCATTGGCAAGCGACCGGTAAACATCACATTTTCGGGAAAACTAGTATTTGAGTTGCACTGGTATGGATTTTCTGATGGGCAGGCATGGGCAGATGGCAACCCCAACCAAGTCTGCGGGCGAGTGTGGGGTAACGTGCAGAGAAGGGCAGGGTATTTGCTGGACAAAGGGTTCCCATTGATTGTGAGCGAGTTCGGGGTGGACCAACGAGGAACGAATGTGAATGACAATAGGTACTTAACTTGCTTCCTAGCAGCAGCAGCTCAACTTGATGTGGAGTTTGCTCTCTGGACTCTTGTTGGAAGTTACTATTTCAGGTCTGGGGTGGTTGGTATGAATGAGTACTATGGGATAGTGAATTGGAATTGGAATGAAATCCGTAATTCAAGCTTACTTGAGAGATTTTCTGTTCTTCAGTCTCCTTTACAAGGTAAAGCATTCATGTTCTTTTGTAAACATTGAAGCGATCAAAAAGACCAAGTGCGTTTGTAGATTTAGTGCTGTATTGTTTAAAACATTGCAAGCTTAAGATCTTATCTGTGTTGCTTGCAGGGCCAGGTATATCTGAATCCAGGAAGCATAAGATTATTATGCATCCAGCCACAGGCCTTTGCCTCCTCAAAATTGGATTCCAAGGGCCATTGAAGTTGGGGCCATGCGCTCAGTCCGGGGCATGGAGCCATTCCTCCAGGAAGGTTTTAGCCCTTAAAGGAACATACTTCTGCATACAAGCTGATAAACTAGGGCGTCCAGCAACAGTTGGGATAATTTGTACAGACGATAATTCAAAATGGGAGACCATTGCAGATTCTAAACTGCATCTTCAGTCTAAGACCCCCAACGGCACTCAAGTCTGCCTAGACGTAGACTCCAGCAACACCATCGTCACAAATTCCTGCAAATGTTTGAGCAAAGACAGTTCGTGTGACCCCGGAAGCCAGTGGTTCAGTCTCGTCGATAGCACAAGAACTTCCAAGGCAGTTAGTCCCATTCTTCAGGTCAACTCTGTCTTGGATGTGATTGGGATGAATATCTTATGAAGTTCAGATAACCAATTTGATCATAGATATCAAAGAAGTAAATATTTGTAAATAAATAAGTTATAGGTTAAGGAAGTTCAAGAAATCATAAGCTAGATTCAGTAAGAAAAGTGTAATTATATGTATATCAGATAAATGTAGATATGATTTCTGCTAAGATTATTGCCAATATTCATGATGCTAGATTTCATATGATGAGACCTTGCAGTAGTACAACAATACATTGTGTTTTCTTATTAGATTTTAGTAAGGGCTACCTTAGCTTGAGCATTAGAGAACAGTAGTCACCAACCTAGGCTTGAGACTCACCAGCAAACCATTCTGCATGTATAGTGTGGTTGTCATCTTTGGAACATTGTGACCCTCAACAACCTTAACCTCATACCTGAGCAGAGTAGATGCAGCCACCATTTTCATTTGCATGTAAGCAAACTTCTTCCCCAAACAAAACCGCGGACCGCCATTGAACACAGCATATTTGAATTGATTCTCATTGACTAACTCACCATCTTTGTTGATCCATCTTTCAGGATTGAACTCAGAGCAGTCCTGTCCCCAAATCGACTCCATTCGGGACATCGAGTAAATGCAGTAGAGAACGCGAGCACCCTTTTTGACAATGTTACCATCAGGAAACACATCATCTTCTACAACCTCTTTGATGTCAACTGGCACTGGTGGGAAGAGCCTCAAAGCCTCTGACAAGGCCGCTTGTAAAAACACCATCTCCTTCAGTTCTTCCACTGTAAAAACTATATCACCATCTAGTAATGCGTTTCTGGTACATTGGCGCTGGCTTAAAATTTCATTGATTTCTTTGAGAATTTTTCTTTCCACTCCGGGGTGTTTTTGCACCAACCAAAAAAACCATGCCATTCCTACAGAGCTTGTGTCCCTTCCAGCCAAAATGAAACTTATGCAGAAATGGCTCAGAAACTTATCCGAAAAAGCTTTCTTTTCGGTGTCCATGACCCTCGACAAGAGATCAGAAAGATCTCTTAAGCTGCCGAGCTTCGTCAATTCCCTCCTTCGATCCTTCACCGTGCTGTCAGTAAAATGATGAACTATTTCAATAGCTTCCTTGAGCCTCTTGTCGTACCCTATTCCAAACACCTTCATAGGGTTCCACACAAAAGGTGGCAACGTGAACCTGAACAGTGTCAGCTCAGTAGCTTCTTCAAACGCTTTCACGAACGGAACATTAGGCAAATCAAGGTCCAAACACCCCGAATCGACACCAAGAGCAGCAGTGCAAATGTTGTCGAACGTAAACCGAAGAAGCACTTATTGAAGATCAATGCTTTCCCCTGACTCCACCACCTTCTTCATCAACTTCAGCAGCTTCTTGTGCACAAGCTCTTGCATGGACCAAAACGAATACTCCACGAAACGACTCGAATGCATCTCCGAAGTGGCCAACTTCCTCTGCTCCTTCCACATCTCATTGTCTGCATTGAAGATCCCATCATCGAGCAAATCACAGAACCTCTCTCTATAGTCTATAGTACTTGCCCTTGGGGAAGTTGGTGAACCTTGTCTTGAGCATGTACTCGACGTTGGAAGGGTCGAGGGTGACGATCCCATGCGAGCCGCCGAAGGACACTCCTCTGTAGTGGAATGTCCCCCCTGCTTTGATCAGAGCCATGGTATCCCATGTTGGAAAATAGGTTTGGCTTAGATTTGAGCCATTTGATCCCACGTCAGAAAACTGAAGAGTTATCCATAATTGATAAGTAGTTGTAGCACACACTAATGCCGAGACTTTTAGTGATAAAACCCCATAGCAGTTGGATCCGGGTGGCTAAATGAGGGAGTATTGACATTATCGATTCCGTGTGCGTGGTATTCATTCCTCGCTTTCACACTAACATCCCAATCATAGATGTTGCTTGCATTGAGGAATATAGAGGGTGCAATCCCCAAAACTGGCCACAGCATTGGACCGTTTCTGTTGGTGAACATCTGAAAACGGAATATGAACATTCCCAACAGGACAATTGCTACGTCCCAGAGATGTAGCCAGTTGGGAAAAATTGCAGAGAAGAAAACCATGTTTGTGGTAATTCCTATTTCCTTTTTCCTTGTTCTTCTTGCTTTAGTGCTCGATTAGCAAAGTTTGATAAAGGCAACGTGATTAGAGAATGGGATTAAATTAGGTGGTCGATGTAGGTAGAGTCATAAAGATCGAGATGGAATATGGATTGGAACTTGGGAAAGTAATTATGGAGATGTTGAGCATTATGTTCTGATTAACAATTATAGGGAATGTGGAACCTTAATTACTAGGTAAATCCTTGGAATTGAAAGCGGTCAAGGAGTTAAGGAATCTAGAACAAACAAGTAAACAAGAAAAAATGATAGTAGTTAGTTAGTAGTTGGCAATTAACGTAGAAGCGCTTTTGGTAGAAGCACGTACAATTAGGAATCACTTCAACGTTCGTAAATGGTAATAAGAAGGGCTTCTGTGTCATCGTACCTTAATAATACGAGCTAGCTAGCATGCTTTTATCGTGAAGATGCTTCTATCAGAGAACAGTCTAGGAAGTACTACAATACTATAAGTAGTGTAATTTATAAACTAAGAAGTGCTGCTAGTACGAAACCTGATAAGTACTTAACCAACTTTGAGGGGGTGACTTATTTTAGTGTTGATGTCACATTGCCAAATATGTATTTGATGGAAACTGTTTACCTGCTCAATAATCGATTCACAACGGAAGTATGCTCAACTACACGTACTCTTTGCACGTGGATCTAGATGTTGGAATGAATATTGTATTGTAAATAGAATTAATTTTTGTATATGTGATAGGATTGTGTAAATAATTTTTTTTACATCTATGTTAATCTAAAATTGGGATGAATGAAAATATTGAATTCTCTCTGAAATATTTTTCTACTTGGTATCAGAGCCAAGTTCCTCTTCAATCGTGTCCCGACCCTAATGGACTCGAATTGAAATTTGGGCCAGATTGAAATTAGTTCCAGCTGAATGAATAAATTGGGTCTTTAAAAAGATGTATTGGCTCCTGAATGTACTTCCACGTGCTAACCTAGAGTTAGGTTGCACATGCGGGGGCATGTTGGATTGGAAATTCCACATCGAAATAAGGTAAGATGATATACAATTTAAATGAAGGTAAATTATTCCTAGTTGCACCAAGGCTTTTTGTGGATAAAACTCAATACCTTAAAGGTGGTTAATGATGGAGCCTACATGTCACGCTTGTAGCTATTCAACTTGGTATCATAGCCGAATTCCTGGAATTTGAAAAAACCCTGAATTGAATTGAAAACTCTGAACCACCACCAAAATTTTCTTCTGTTGTATTTGAACCTGAAACTAATTTTTGAATTCTGAAAAACTTAAAGAGATGGAGAACGAGAATGTAATCACTGATAATAATGGAGGAGCAATCATCCCAAACAACGAAGCAACCACCATCCACAATCAAAAACACTACCACAACACCATTCAAGACAACTCTACCTTTTCCATTGGCAAACTTTTAACTAAAACCAATTATTCTAGTTGGTATGGATTCATGAAGCTTCTTATTGAAGGACGGAACAAGCTTAACTTTTTCACAAAGCACCCCCCTGTCGTTGCCTCTGTAGAATATCAAACATGGGACACCGACAATGACAATGTGAAGTGTTGGCTTGTTGAGAACATGTCCCTTGGATTGAGGAATCAGTACCTCTGATTGCCAAGAGCTAAGGCAATTTGGGATGCCTTGTACAAGACATACTATGATGAATCAGATGAAACCCAAATTTTTGAGCTTGATCATTTATGTTACACCACAAAGCAGAATGGAATACCTCTTTCAACATACTATAATGAACTTGTAGATAGTTGGATGAGATGGATCAACGCATGACGCACTCTCAAGTCACTGTTGATGGCATTGTGAATGAATCCTCTTGTGTGATCTGTCAACGAGTTTACATGTTTCTGATGGGGATTGATGCTGAATTTAATCAAGTGAGTAAATAACTCTTGAGTAGAGAACAAAAGTTGGATCTTGAGCAGACATATGCCCATGTTAGACAATTTCAGAGCGACCGGGCTACTATCTCTATAACCCCATATGAAGCCTCTGTCATAACCACCTCTTCATCCTCATCCCATGCCGCCACCGTAGCCAATGCCGCCCAATCCTAGCGATGCCAGGGACCTACAAATTGAAACTGAAATACCACAAATTGAAGTCCAACCCTCTTCCGAAGACCCCCATTTCTACTCCATTAACTAAAGAGTCTTCCTATAATGTTTCACCTGAGGTACGTATTGATAACAATGAATTGGGTAGTATAGAAGTTAGTGTGTCTAGGAGGTCACAATGGGAAACAAAAGAGGTTCTAAAGAAACAATATGAACCAACCATAGAAGCTAAAGCCAAATATCTTATTTCTAGCTTTATATCTCACCATAGGTTGTCTGGATCGCATGCAATCGTTGTTAATCAATTATCTACGGTATCTATACCCAGTAATGTGCAGAATGCCTTAGTGGATCCAAAGTGGAAACAAGTTATGAATGAAGAATTGGAAGCCCTACAAAAGAATGAAACATGGGAGACTGTTCCTGCACTACCTGGAAAGAAAATAGTTGGATGTAGATAAGTATATGCAGTGAAGCTAAAGGCAGATGGAAGCATTGATCGATATAAAACTCTTTCGGTACGCATTCTCATTACCTCAGTTGGTCGACTTGATCAGCCATTACATCAATTTGATGTGAAGAATGATTTCTTGAATAAAGATTTGGAAGAAGAAGTGTACATCAACATTCCTCCAGGTGTCAATTGTAGGCCATGTGATGTTGGAAAGGTCTGTTGATTAAAGAAGTCTTGTATGGATTGAAGCAGTCTCCTAGAGCTTGGTTTGAGAGATTTTCTGGAGTTATGAAGAAGTTTGGATATCAGCAGAGTAACTCTGATCACACCTTGTTCATCAAACGCAAGAATGGTAAGATTACTTCTCTAATTGTGTATATGGATGATATGGTTGTCACGGGTGATGATCTAGTTGAGATGGAAGATTTGAAGAAGCGTTTGTCTCAAGAATTTGAGATGAAGGACTTGGGTCCATTAAAATATTTCTTGGGAATTGAAGTTGCAAGATCTAAGTTGGGAATCACCTTGTCACAACGAAATTATGTGCTTGATCTTCTTACTAAAACCAGAATGTTGGGTTGTAAACCTGCTCATACTCCCATTGAGATGAATCACAAGCTGAAATTATGTCTTGGTCAGGTTCCAACAAATAAAGGCAGATACCAAAGGTTAGTAGGGAGGTTGATCTATTTCGCACATACACGTCCTGATATTGCATATGTTGTAAGTGTTGTCAGTCAGTTCATGCATGATCCTAATGAAGAGCATATAGATGATGTGATGCGAATACTCAAGTACTTAAAATCTGCGCCTGGAAAAGGTCTATTCTTTTCTAAAAATGGTGAGTTTGGAGTCACATGACATACTGATGCAAATTGGGATGATGACAAGATTAATAGGGCATCTACGTCTGGATACTTCACATTTATTGATGGAAGTTTAGTTACTTGGCGGAGTAAGAAGCAGAATGTGATTGTCTGCTCTAGTGCTAAAGCTGAATAACGTGGAATGACACATGACGTATGTGAATTGTTGTAGATCCGAAATGTGTTAAAGGAGTTAAGCTTCAAGTTTTATAAGACCATGAATTTGCATTATGACAATACTGGTGCAATTGAGATTGCTCATAACCTTGTACAACATGATAGAACCAAACATGTGGAAATTGATCGACATTTTATCAGGGATAATCTTGATAAGAAGGTTATACGGCTTACATTTGTAACATCTGAAGAGCAGTTGATAGATGTACTCACTAAAAGGTTGTCACACCAAACATTTACATGAAAGATTGACAAGTTGGGCATGATTGACATCTATGCACCAATTTAAGGAGGAGTGTTGAAAAGAATATTCTATTGTAAATAAAATTAATTTCTATATATTTGATAAGATTGTGTAAATATTTTTTCTTTTTAAAAAATCACTTATATGTTTATATATAAACCCAAAATTAGAGTGTACATTAGAATTCTTCTTCTCTACTCTACGGGTGAAAAAGAAATATTCAAACTGCTCCATTAATTGTACACATATTTCGAAGAAGATTAAGTCTAGATTTCTTGGCCTGACAATTGAGCTTTACTGTTTATTTGATTCTTGGCAATGTTTTCGTTCAGAAACAAGAGTGCGAGGTGAGACGTTTTAGGTCGGCCAAAGTAAGACGTAATCTTTTAGGCGTAAAAACATAAATGTGTGGTGTACGCTTGAGGTGTAAATTATTTAAGTAAAGTTGTGTTTATATCATACTTAAATGAATAAAAATTCAATTCTATGCGAAACCCTAAACGTTCTGCAAATACCCATACCAAATCGTATAACGACTTCTTGTCAACTCATCATCGATTCATCATCACTGTATTTAGATCATCACAATCAATAGGCAGAGTATATAGAAGCAAAAAGTAATACAATTGCAAGTATGCAACAAGCATAGCAGCCATAGGTGCTTTAAAATAAGAGAAATGAACCTCACAGGCATTTTGGAGTGCAACTTCTTACTGAAAACGTTTGTATGATTATACGAGCATAGAACCTTAACAGGTTCATTGTCAGAAACGCATCAGTCATCTATAAGTTTAAGAAAAACCAAAACCCAGATGTTCAGCTCGGAGTTTGATTAGTTTTACCCCTGTGAATCTGGTGAAGGCTTAAAGTGCGTAAAAAGCTCTTAAAGGGGAAGCATCAGATGCATGCGTTTTCGGTTTTGTACTTTGGTCCCTGAAATTGCAGTCGAGCCACAACTTCAGTCTCATCTCACAACTGAGAAATATGAGTAAAGACTTGAACTTTAAACTTGAAAAAGCAACAAGTACCGCAGCCAAAATATTAGGGGGAAAAAGTATCCCTAAACCCACCAAATCGAATATGGTATAGATTAATTTGTCTGGTATATCTTCTCCTCTTTTCTTTTGTAACAACTAACAAGGGAGGTGCAACTGTCTTTAAGTCTTGATGAATGAAGCTGCTAAATATAAACAGGAAGGGGCATCAATCAAGCCTAAATCAGTATTACAATGTTTGCCAATTAACAGAACATCCTTTCTTTAATGTAAGCTTCATCTTCACTGCCTCAAACACCAAAAGCAAGAAGGTTGAAGGCTCTTTTGTTTCTAAGATGTTGCTTCCAGAGACACCTCAAGTACTTCATTGATATTGATATATATCTTGAACTGATACCGCAGATCAAGTACTGTTCCTACCTTCTTCACAACTAATGTAAAGAAGACTGCAAATTAAAGGGATTCTTTGAATTTGTGTCTGGTGTACTCAAACCTCTTAAATAGAAACCTTCCTCAACTGATAAGGTGTCGCGAAACTAGTTTTCGAATTGTACAACATAAGCAGTGATAGAACTTGAATTGTCTAGGCAGATGAGGCTATAGCCTTCTCTATCCTTTTACTTTCTTTGTTTTCAAAATCTTTTCATAAAGCTTACAATCTACTCCAAGAATCTAGTTGACAGCTTACTCATGCGTTACTTCTCAGTTGGTTTACCAACATCTCTTTGGCCCTCATGAACATGCTTGGAAGTGAACCTGTCTTGCCAGAATCCATATCATCCTTGGCAGAAGAAGTCTTGATCAAGAAGCTACAACTTAGCCATGATCCCGATGATCATCAGTTTGATTCTGAGCTATTGCTTTCTGCAGTAGAGAACATTATGATTTGTATATCAGCAGAAGAAGTAATTTCTCATTGATACATCTCTTTATTACAAAACTCTCACTCTTACCTTATTCATTATTTTCCAGTCAGAATTTAAAATGATACCAAAAAACTCTGCTCCAAATATACATATATATAGGTACTTATGTAAGGGTAAAACAAGTATATGATGTCTATAGTTTCATTCTCGATTATGATAGCTTACAAGCCATTCCAAACTCTTGATACAGGTTTCTGATCTAAATTTGGTAAACAAGATGGAAGTGTACGGATCAGAAGAACCGCTTGGAAAGATCTTACATATGATTTCACTTGAGGTACATAGTTCAAGCTCTCTCTCTCTCTCTCATTTATATTTCAGATTAGTTTTGACAAATCTTGTTGCGCAACTGCACTCATTGGCAGATACTTTACAAGTGGCCTGATGAAGAAAATCTACACACAAGAACAATGCTTTTGTTTGATTTACTCGGAAGTTATGGATGGGATGCAAAAGTCGTATTAGTAATTGCATCCTTTGTAGCAAGTTATGGTGAACTTAGGCTCCTAATGCAGCTATACTCTAGTAACCCCATGGCGTCATCAATCGCAATGCTTAAGAAATTGCCAGCTGACTGGAGTCCTTTGATGCCTCGATTTAAGGCCTTGAGTTTGTTAGTCAATGCAATGGTGGATGTAACCAAGTATATCATCAGGTTTGAACAGCTACCCCTTTCAGAAGTGGAGTTCAATCATGAGGAAAAGGCTGCTACGAAGTCTATCATCTACATAGCTTCTTACTGGATTATTAGAAGCATCTTGAGATGCTCTCCTCAAATCACTGACTCGACAGCAATGATATCTGAGCAAGTTCATGTTCCTTCCCTTTGATCAGCCTTTATAATTTTTTGTCCTTTTACATTTTGTTGAACTTCTTTTTAGTTTGAATTTCTTTTCATCAAATTTTCTGCCTTATATATATTGATGAATATAATTGTTTCTTGAAGTTTTCAGATTCAACAATAATTGCAACATGGGAGATCTTAAGTTTGGTGCATCGGCTGCGCACCATTTATAGTCACCTTAAACAGCAGGTGGAATTCTGGCATCACCAAACAGGTTTCTGGTCAACTAATGGTCACAGAATGATTTAGATAAATTTCTTAATTCTTATATTGTTTATGTTCTGTGGATTGTACTACTTCTACAATGAAAATTGGCAAAATTTGCAGAGAGAAAGCTATATCAGAAGCTGTTGAATGTCTTCACTGAACCGCAACTAGACAACCAAGAGGTGCTTCGTGCCTTATTTGCTATGAGGGATAACTTGCCACTCAAAAATTGTTCATCACAAGCAAAGGCATGTTTTATAGTACTATTACTTCAGGATACCTTTCTATCATAAGACTATATGTTAAGAGTTTGAGATGCTCTTAAGTACCTTATTTATTGTTAGTCTTCAACAGAACTGCATATCTAGGAAACTAATTAATTTTGACCCTTTCACAAATCACAATATAAGTATTACTGGTTCACTATCTCACTTGGAGTTCTTTACAGCTTTGTATATCTGATCTAAAGGACAAGACAATCGTACTCTTGCTTTCCCGGCCAGAGTTTCTTTCTGTGGACGAAACACTCTTGCTGGTTCAACAGACACATGATCATCCTCACTACAAAAATCTAGAGGGAAGCTTCAAACTTGTATGGATCCCCATTCCAGTTTCCGATCCATGGACCACTGCTGATGCAACAAGTTTTCAATACTTGTCAAATAGTCTTCCTTGGTACTCAATGAGGAAACCTTGGCGTGTTAACTCAGCAGTTGTAACATACATAAAAAAAGCATGGAACTACAAAAACGAGCCACTAACGGTTGTGTTGGATTCACAAGGAAATGTCACAGAAAACACAAATGTTCTTGACATGCTAGTAATCTGGGGTGTCCATGCATATCCTTTTTCAGCTTCAAGAGAAAAAGAGCTTTGGCAAAAGCAGAACTGGACAATGCAATGTTTGGTTGGTGAAATCGATCCACGTTTGACTAAGTGGGTATGATTTTTAACTATGAAACATCATTTTTTATGCTGTTTTTTTTTTCTATCTTAAGCTCATAACATTGGTTCTTTGCTTCCAGATAGAAGAAGACAGAAATATTTGCATGTATGGAAGCAACAGCATCAACTGGATCGTAGAGTTCTGTAGTAAGATGGAGAGTATAAAAAGGAAAGGAGTTGAACTTGAGATGGTGTATGTTGGCAAGAGGAACTCAAGTCAACAACTTAACATGTTAACCATGGTTGATAGTAACAAGTTGAGCAGTTTACTGTCTTTCATAAAAGCCCGGTTCTTCTGGCTTAGGCTGGAAGCCATAAGAAGATCAAAACTTGGACTAGGTAAACCGGAAACTACTGACCGTGTTCTAGACGAGGTGTCAACACTGCTAGATATGGATGACAGTGATAAGAATTGGGCAGTTATAGGGAGAGGATCTAATATTGTAAGACTCGAAGGGCCAGAGCTTTTGGATGAACATGTAGCAGAGTTGGCGTTGTTAGTTTGTGGCGAGTGTAAGCAACCCATGAAGAAGTTTGCTTACTATAATTGATGTAATTGCTCCAAATCGTGAAGTTGATTATTCCAATAAAATTTTGCTTCTTCATTCTTTTTGTAATTTTTTTTTTCTGCATCAGTGGCAACGTAATGGTTCTAAGTTGCTAGCCCTTATACAGGCATTTCTGATAGTAATATTAGTTTTAGGATAAACGGTAATGTATATAAACATTATGGAAGCAATCAGTGTGTAACATTTCATTGATAATAAAAAGTTCTTTATATAGAACAGTACATGAAATATATATGGTAAGAATCCTAATACATTACTAAATAAGATTCTCTAATTTATTCTCTGTATATTCTACCATAATTAGGAACATACATAATAAGGTAAATATTCTTCAACACTCTCTCTTGTGTTGGTTATGGTAGACGGTGCTTCTTCAATGCTTCTTTGATGCCTCTTTAAAAACCTTGACGAGCCAAAAAAATTTGTAGGAGAAAAAGTGATATCGCCGAGTAAAAAGATGGCAGCTCGTCGTAGACGATGATATGACACATAACCATGTTGCCTCATTAAAATATTGCTAAGTAATAAAATCCTTTGGGATAAAAACAACCTTAGTCAAGAAAAAAGAGTACAAGATGTCTTTCACATTTAGAAATGCTCATGTGAATGCTAGACTCCCCCGGAAGTCTGCATCTCCCTCTGATATCAACATCCAGAGTAGCTTGAATAAGCTGAGCAACCCTATGCTCTTCACATGCTTCTTAAATGTGGAATTTGGCCAATGACTTAGAAAGACTGCCACATTATCCTCAAATCAAACTTGGTCAATCATAACTTTGAGGAATTATTGTCGTTTGCTGATTATAGAATGACTTATGTGAAATATGTTTGGTATGGTCGGTCTACCATGTAATCTAGCTTCATCACCTTGATGCAAACAACATTATCCTCATAATGCATATAGGCTCAACCACTCTAAACCACTTGATCTTCGATATGTGCATTTATGGATCTCCACCATATGCACTCCAAACAACTTCATGTTAGATTAATAATCTCAACATAATTCGAAGATGTAGTGATAAAAGTCTCTTTTCTAGACTCCAAGATATCGCGGTGTTACCCATGGTAGAGACGTAAACAAATTGGGAATAACCTTTGTGTGGATCAGAGAGATATCCAACTTCAGCAAAACTTGCCAACACATCACGACGATTGTTGATGTAGGGGATGAAGGGAAATCAACGCCACTCTCTTTGTGGTGCCCTTACTTCCAACACCACTATCTTTGTGGCCTCTCTGTAAGGATAGATCAAGCTCATATCTTTCGCATTATTTGATACTGAAAGATTATCTTTAAACCATTCTAATGGCATTGCATGAGTGCATAGCTACATCTAGCTATCAAAAGTTCAATAATAATGAGGATCTAAGTCTTGTGTATTATGCTAAGTGCACTTTTGTACTTAGATTAAGCACTTTAGCCTCTAACATGTCTTCGTCATCATCCCTTGGACGAAAATGGATCTCTCTAAGGGTCAAGACTATAGCAGATCATGGGAGTACTCATAGATTTCACTTTATCATCATAAAGTACAACATATCTTAGAGTATAAGCTGATTAACGAAAAATCTCATCATTATGATGCTCGAGTTCCAATTCGAGATGACACTGTGTCTTCCTAAGATATATTATCTCAAATTCGGATTTCAAACACTTTGCAAATCCTGAATTTGTCATATAAATGAACACGTATGAACATATCCCTTCCCAATCAAGTAGTCACTTGGTGAGCATTGCAATCTCATTGCAAATGTGGTATGTGGTCTAGAGTCATTTGATTTGAGTACATGAAGTCCATCAGAAACATTCATATCTATCTATTATTCTAGATCCTCATAAAGATATGTCATGACCACGATTATAAGCTGCATGTCAAGTTTCTCGAAAACTACCAAACTGACAAGATAATAAAATGCAATAACATTCATTAAGAGATAATTTATCTGATCATAGTCGATCCATAGCGTTGTGAGAAACCTTGTATGAGAATATGATATTGTAAGCGGGCACAAGTTACAGTTTTGTAAAACAACTGCGGCATTGCCGAATATGAAATCGACTGTTCCGTATATGTCACACACTGTAGAAATGTCGAAGGGAATGCGCGTACAAGGTGTCCTGGTAGGCCTCAGAGCTGCAGCTGTAGAAGACTGACAAGTCGGCACCATTTCGTACCGCCACTGCCTGCATTTTACTTGGTCCAGCCGTGTCCGTATGGTTATGTTGACTGCTATAAACCCTTCCGCCTCCACAGCTGCATTGACCAATTTGATCATTACGTTAATTAGTCGATCAATATATTCATTTGACTTGGTCAAGACTATAAATTTTCATTGACAAATTAATAAAAGCAAACAAATACAAATACACATACACATGCTGTATGCAGTTGGGGTTCCATTTTATGCAAATACGAACATAATCATTCTAATGTTAATTTGTTCTTATTTCTAAAATATGTCATTTTGAACAACTCCTATTTCGAATGTTATTGTATATGCAACAGTAAGAACAAACCCATAACACACTTAAAAAGAGGGCATTGATTTTTACCTGGAGTAGCAGAGTCGAACGTAGTTGATCCATCCACGATGTTGCGGTCCCCGGTGGTGGTGGTCTGATTGATACCGTTTCCGATCAGCAACGAGTACAGCTTGTTCGACGCAATGGAAACATACTCTTCATAAACACCGGCAGTGATGTAAACCAAGAAATACCCATCACTAGCAACAGAGTTATTCGGCGCCGCATTGATAGCATCATTGATGGTGGTGAAGTTGCCTGTTCCATTTTGGCTCACCACCACAATGTCTCTCACCACAACTTCATCGTCTCCGGCTGCCTGAAGAAGCCTCCTTCCCGGCCGGCTTATCACCGCGTTATAAACCTCAGCACCTTGTTAGACAGTGACAGAGCTAGGAATATATCATAGGAGGTGTCGAAATGAAAAATATGTAATTAATAATAAGGCAAATTTCAGTTTAGTACTCTGTGGTTTGGGTTGTTCTTCATGTTACTACGTGAAGTTTTAAATTTTTCATTTTACTACTTGAAGTTTGGATTTTTCTTCATGTTACTACCCGAAGTTTTAAATTTGTCAGTTTACTACCTGAAGTTTCATTTTCTCATCATTTTTTATCTTTTCATTAAAATATTATCTAAAGATGGAGGGTATTTTGGTCAATTTATTTATCTTCAATAAAAGAAAAGTTTTTATTTTCTAAAATTGTTATTTCTAGCAAAATAAGTTATATTAATTTTCTATATAAAATGGTTGGTTGGCTAAATATGTCATGTTTACCCTTGATTGTATAGCGCCGTATAAATATCAAGACACATGAGCTGGTGAAATAATTTGTAGGAACTTATAAGATTGACTCGCTTGGCTAACCTTTAATTATTTTACAGAAAAAAAATGTAAAGTTGTTATTTTTCACTAAATAAGTGATACTAATTTTCTAAATTAAAATCATGCTCATAGCGATTTGATAAACTTGTTAATTATAATGAAGAACTGAAACATGCTCATAAATTTTTTATAGTCAAATACAAATGATGACTCAGTGGCTGTTAAGAAAAAAAAAATATTTTTTAAAAGTAAGGGTCGGCCAAGTGAGTCAGCTTTATGAGTTCTCACAAATTATATCGCCAGCCTATATGTCTTGATATCCATACGACACTAATTAAACAATCAAGGGTAGGCATGGTATATTTCGCCAACCGACTATTTAAAAAAAATTAATAAAACTTATTTTGGTAGGAATAAAAAATTTATAAAATTATTTTTTTATTAAATATAAATAAATTGACCAAAATACCCTCCATCTTCAAATAATTTTTAATGAAAAGATTAAAAAAATGAAGAGAAAATGAAACCTCAGGTACTAAAGTGACAAATTTAAAACCTTAGGTAGTAACACGAAGAAAAATCTAAACCTCAAGTAGTAAACTGAAAAATTAAAAACCTCAGGTAGTGACATGAAGAACAACTCAAACCACATGGTACTAAACTGAAATTTGCCCTTAATAATAAATAACTATTTTCTATAGAAAAATCATTCAAAATAATAACATGATCTAATTTGTATCTTAATTAATATAAAATATAAATTCAAAGAGAAATGTTTTTTCATTGTCTTTAAATTGTTAAAATGCATCTTTTTATATTTGACTAATAGTAGAGCTTATACAACAAGGATACATAAATATAGCAAAAAAGAACAAATAACTGAACAATATATATACAAATGGCTATATCTTATTGGTTATGAATATGGAGATGGGTCAAGGAGGGCCAAGGAAGCTTTACGATGAAATTGTTTTCATGAACAACCTCTTATGATGCAAAGAGTAAGCTTTGAACCTATAAGCAGGGGGTGACATGGCCCCCTTTGGACCCATGGTACCTCCGCCACTATTGCTAGACATCTTTAGGGACAACCTCCCCTTCTGAAGAGTACGATGGTTCGGCGAGCCGTTGGCGTTTTTGTGATCCTTTGGCACCCAACGCTCTGTAAACAGAGCCAACGAGACATTATGCATGCTTGTATAGTTGGTAAGCGGGACTAAGAGCTCGTCTGTGACATTAGTGATGGAGAGAATGTTTTCGGAATAAGTCTGGTGGTTAGTCAAGATGGCACTGAGGTAAGTCTGGTAATCATCAGCGTCCAAGCTCGAAAGCACGGTGTCGCCAGTGCTGTTAACCTTTTTTATTGTGTTTGTGATGAAGTCGATGTTCAAGGAGCTAAGCGATATGCAGTCCCCTAGGGCTTGGATATCGGTTTAGGATAGAGTGGAACGGTAGTTCTAGAGGTATTGGTTGAGTGAGACCATTGGGTTTTGGGATTGGAGAAGGGATTGTTGTATGGAGAAGCATTCGAACTCGTAGACGTTAGCATTCTTGTGAGGGAGGATGGATAAGCAGTAGGAAGGGTGTATGGTGGAGTTGCAGATGGTTTCAGGCGGGAGGGAATTGTTGAGAGGAACGTCGACAGCTAAAGAAACGGAGATGATAGAGATGAGAACTAGAAATAGTGACCATGAAAGGGTTACAGTTGAAGCCATGTTGATGAGGCTATGGTTATGAATCGGTTAGTCACAACTATAAATATCAATTTTTCATTTTTGGAAAGTCAACATTTTCATTTTGAGGTCAAATATTTTCTCTCTCCCCTCCCCCACGTCTCTCTCCTCTCTCTCCAGAGTCGTTAGTCGTCGGCGACGGAGCTCACCGGTCCGGTCACAAAAATCGGTGAGGCCGGTGTCAATCTCTTTGTTTCACTCCTCTTCAAAACCCCCACAAGCATGATACCTATTTCAAGAAATTGATGTTGTGGTGAAGCACGAATGGTTCACCAAGGGTCAAAAGTTCTAAGTCTTAGGGACGGTGATTTTTGGCTCGAATTGATGGTTGACACCTACTGGGCTTTGAAGCTCTCCTCGATACAAACATAATGACACCAAGACCTCACTCCAATTCTACCCGAGTTGGGAGAATCGAAGGGTTAAAAATTTTGAAGAATTTGGGAATCTGAATTTCAAAGGTAAATTTGGGTTGTTTATGATTCGAATTGGATATTGTGGTAGAAGACAATTGTGTTGTTGGGTTGATTTTGAGTAGGTTTGGCTGTGGTCCGTGAGAAAAGTCATCGCCGCCAGCGGTGGTTCACGATGGAGGAAATTATTGATGTAAATTTTATACCGTTTTTCTCGTAATTATGTACCAATTGTAATGAAGAGGTTATTAATTTGACTTAGACATAGTTGATTAAAACATGTGATTGACCGGATATTAATCAAACGATTTTACGATAGTATTGAACAGTCAAACGTCGATTCGACCTCGAGTCGCGTAACGTTTGAGGAATATGTTACACATTTTAAAAAGGATTCAAGATTTAGAAATTTGAAATTAGATTAAACCTCGTCATTAATTCGAAAAATACGATATTCGAAAATGCGATGTTCTCGACGGTAATGTTTGTTGGTAAATGAGCTTAGCTATTCGATATTATTTTTCACGATTAATTATTACATAATAGTCGTTGTTTCAGGACATGTTAGCAGTCAATGACAGACGTATTGAAACACAGACATACAGACTTTAGCTTGATGGAAATCACGTCATAGACTGTGAGTGGACGATTTATTTTCACTATTGTTTAGCGAGTCATTTTCATTATTTAATTCAGTTTTCAGATTTTAGATTTCTTTGGAGGCCATACATATAGTAGACAGTTTTATCAGTTGTGCATGCATACATTGGCAACTTGGATGATCCCCGAGTGGCTCTAGGGAAGGATCAACACTTCCCCCTGGAAATCGCGTCGTCTTTGTGTCAAGAGTCACCCGATGACTTTAGGTGGCTAGAGGTTTGAGGACTCTGGTCATTGCCTCCACTTATGCACGATACTCGAGAAGGGTCAGGAGTCCCCCTCTACGTATCCTTATATCTTTTTAGTCTTTTTAATTCGCTTAGTATTTTATTATATATGACAGTGAGAGCACATTTATATTTTAATTCCTAGTTCATTTATTTTCGTCCACTCACTCTGACGTTTTTTTGTGTTTCCCTGAGCCTTTCATTTTAAATTGCCCAATTTGCAGGTTAGTCAGCTGAAGTCGCGACCGTCCAGGGTACGAGGCATGACAGTTTATCGTTTTCATTTTCATGGTTGAGATTCTTAGTGCAGGTTTCAGGTAACTCGTGTTAGGGTTATTTGTAGCGATTCTTCGGTGCAAGTCATCCTAATACGAGTCCCGCATGATTTACGCTGGATTACGTGTTAATCTGGGACGAGTTCTGTCACATGCCTTCCCATCCAGCTGAGGGGGGGGGGGGGTTGTTAACCTAAGAAGAAGATTAATTAGCTAAATCTTGTGATTAGTTAGCTGACTAGTGTTGTTATATGGCTGGTATGGTTCATTGCTTAGTGACCTACAACTGTTGTACACGTGTCAATATTCTAGCATCTAGCGTTGTTTTTCAGCTGCATATATAAATAGCTCTATAATTTTTTCTTGCTATTATCAATACAGATCACACATGAGAGCATTTCTAACAACTCTTGAAAACTAACAAAATTTTCCATTTTAGAGAAAAAAAAATACCAATTTTAAGCTCCAACAGCTCTTGTATAGCTTTTTGTATTCTACAAAAAATGAAAAAAGTAGATAGAGAATCTCTGTATCTATAGAAAACTCAAAATTTGTATATCCATCTATAAACCTCTAAAATTTAATGCTTTCATATGTTTTCTCTCTCTTTCTTCATCTTTACCACTAGTGTACATGAGAGTATGGAATTTTGAGACTTATCGAACATATCTACGTTGAAACTCCCAAACGTAGTAACAATTGGCCTACATGAAAATATGTGATCCAGATTGACTTATGTTTACTAACAAAGAGAAAGGTAGTTGAGTTGGTGATGCCGACACACCCAAGTGTAAAGCCTATCGAAATGGGTCTTTGTTAGAAAGCGTGATGAGAAGATTCTATAACTCTCTTTTAGTTGTCTTACATAGCTCATTTGGCTGACACATAAGTTTCTCTAATATTCGGCTCATACCAAAATCATTAGAAATAATGCAAAGGAATTCATGTCCATTCTCAATTGAACATTGTTGGCATAGATGATGAGAAGACCTATATCCATTTTCATCATATAGAAACATAATTGACAAGGCACAAAGTGAATATAAGTTGTCTATGTCATAACATAGTATGTGTAATTCCCGTTTCAACGAGACATTCAAAGTTTTCAAGGGAAATACTTGCAAAGAAACAAGTCTTGCATAAGAGAAAACCGAAAAGTAACTAAAAAAAATCAGTTTCTGAGGATAGGCTTCAATCCATCGAAGGTTTAGCCTTCGATCCATCAAAGGTCCCTCTCGGGTTATGGCTCGATCCATCGAGGTTTAGCCTTCGATCCATCGAAGGTCCCTCTCGGGTTGTGCCTCGATCTATTAAAATTTACAAAAACATATCAAAATTAATTTTTGCAACTTAGAATTTCTATTTTCTCAATCAATTCAGCTATTTTCTTGAAAAAGACTTTATCATAGCTTGTTTCTTCTTTGCACTAGAACAAATTTAACTTCATCTTTGATCTTTTACAATGCGTGCATCATAATTGGTAAATTCTTTTCATTTTGTAGCAAAAAATTATTCAAGGTAATTATTGCCTCAAATGCGTTTTCTGAAGAAACTTTCAGTATAGCGGAACTGTTAGATCATGATCATCTTCAAAATGTAGATTCTTTATCCTTCAGTTATCTCTTCATCAGTAGGCGATTACATCATCATATCGTTTTCATTAAATAAGAAATATCTAAGTATCTCGATAAAATAATAAATTATTTATTTATAGATAAAATAATAATTTTATCCGGTTCCGAGGTTATTCATTTATATAGGTTTTACTGTATATAGGACGCACCGGTATTCCAGCTTACAAGATGACAAATTTTTGCATCGGTAAGTCATTACGAGTGTCGACCATGGTCAAGTCTATCAACCCTTAACCAACTCTTGTGAAGTATTCTGTCTTGCCAAGTTTCATCAAGTTCTGTTACTCTCCATCACTTTTTATTAACTCTAGTCAAGTTCCGCGAAGCTGTCTAGTTGCCCATTGAACAGTTTAACACACTTTAATTCCAAATTCCCAATGCATGTGTAACAAAACGTAAGAACTAATAAAAGTCACGTATTTGAATCTCATCACACACTAAATTTCAATTGGTCTTCAAAATAAAAATAAAATAACAATAACAATAACAATAACAATAACAATAACAATAACAATGGGGTTTAGTCACTTAGGAGTTAGGGGCAGGGCCATGAGGCTGCTTTGGGCCTCCATCCATATAGTGTACACAAAACTTAAAAAGCCGGAGTCTAAAAGCCTTTGGGCTCAAGGACTTGCTGTTTAACTAGTAATTAACAGCCCAAGAGTCCCTCGCTGTTACTCCAGAAGTTGCAGAACAAGATCAAGAATTCAAGATCAGTAAAAACGGAGGAGAAAACCAACCATTGTCGTGAAAATGGCGCGTTCAACCTCTCAAGTTTCACAAGGCAAGCCTAAAATTGGCTTCAGGGTTGCTGACCGAAGCAGTCAATTACCAGATAGCATGGTAGCCAGTATTCTTAATTTCATGGCGATGGCGGTAAGTTTGGGTCACTTGTTGCATTGTGTATATAGGAAACCTATTGATACCTCAATTAGGAGAACAGAGATGTAAAAAACAATAGAGGTTGAAGTTTATTTCCTAGGACAATTTAATTGGTTCTCGATCAGGAATATAATACTGCTTGTTGCACTTTAGCTTATATAACAACGTGTACATTGTGATTTGTATCCCTTAAGCACTTAAAGTTGAGCTTTAATTTGAAGAAGAATATGGTTTGCTGTATTAATTCAATACAATATCTTCTTTGATCAAGGGATCTCTTTACTTGGACAGACTTGGTGTCGAAGCAGCTGTCAAAGTATATTCCCATTACTGCCTTAGACAAGTAGAAGTGGCATAGTATTGGGATCAAACAAGTGATACTTCTTAGCTTGCTACCTGCAATGATCGGATATACAGTTCAACCAAGAAAGTAAGCTTGAAGCTGAAAGTGGGAAGAGAAGTGATAGGCAGCTGCTTGAAAGAAAAGTGGCTTGTGTAGTACTACTACTCTTCTAGTCTTCCATGGTTAATCATCTGGCTACAGATTTTTTTGGTGATTCTCAATATATATTTTCAAGTTCGATATAGTTTTCTGTCCCACAAATTTTGTTAAACGAAAAGTATTTGACGCATAAATTTGATCTTTGCAGCTTGCACTGACCATCATTGAAATTCGAGTATGAAGGTGAAGTAGTGAATATTCCTTAATTGCTAAAGTTTTAAATGCTTTTGGACCATTTTATTGAACTTTTGCTTTTCTTATAAAAAATGTTCGGATCCCTACCTAGTAGATCAATTTCTTCCAGAATTTTTGTTCTGTGTGTTTCATATCATATAAGAATCTTCTTTTCCTGTTTGTTTCAACTTGCATATATAGCCTTTTCCTTTTTGTATCTTAGCTTGTCCATTCTTGTTTCATATTGCTGGTTATGCTTTGGTTATATATAAAGCAAAAAAGAAATAACATATATGGTCCCCCCCCAGTATGAGAGCACGATTAACGTTCTGGTAGCTTGATCATCAAAGAAAAATTGTTCAGGAAACTTATTCAGAGTGATCTAGGGTATAATAACCTACACACAACGAACTTATATGCTTTTCTTGTGAATAGATATAGTATGTATAGTTTATACTTTGAGTGCAAAAGCACTTAACTAAAACTCTCCTTTTGTTACAGAATTAGCACTCTTTTAGACCTTGATTTCTTTTGCAGGTCATATCTCAGAAAGATGAGACCTACTTGATGCTGCGGGTACTGCTTAATTGTATTAGTGGTACGTTTAACAATTATTTGTTATAACTTATATGGTCATCTAATGTATTTGATGGTACTACATATAACTAGGAAGAGTTTGGAAGTTGTTGTGGTAGATTAGCTTTGTGCCATCGACTGAGCTAACTCATGTTACTATCTATTCAGAATATGAAAACTTCAGAGTAGCAACACCTAAGAATAACAAGCTAGCTGTGTCCTGTAGAACAGTACATTAGTAGATTTTATTCCTAGAGTAAGTATATCAGGGGCGACCTTTTGTGAAGGTGAATAAAGATTTTGAACACAACCAAACACTTGCATATCCGACCCTTGTCTAAAATCAATATCTATAACCCTTAGTGGAAGCAAGGTAGCAGCATACTGATTCGACGCTTCTCATATTCTCATTTGAATGTCCTATATAAGGTGTAAGTCTCTAGAACCAAATCATTAGTAGGCAACACAAGCCTTTGAGCTCAATCTTCCAATCCACATTTAGAGCCTGCCGTTTCCACCTTTGGGAAAACCAAAATGGCCTTTGTACCTCAGAATAAGGTCAATTTCCAAAACAGTACCCTCGTGCCTCAGAACGCTTTTGTAGCTCAGAATACCCTTGTACCTCAGAATAAGTCCCTAACCGCCCTGCGCAGAGGAGACAACTACCGTACTCCTGCTTCTCTGCGTGGTAGAGATGGGCGTCGCCAGGTATCAGCACTGGCATCAGATGACAATGCATTGATCCACCAAGTTCTGGAGACTGATAAATTTCATGAGCATCCCTATGATGCTACTCCTGTTTCCTTGAAACATATTCTTCAAGCCGTTGATGTGATTTTCTCTCGTGTCACCAAACCTGACATCCATGGAAACCTTCTAGTTCCAGTGAGTACCATGTGCATTGTCAATTACTGCAATTCAAGGTGAATGTTTTGTATTTGTTTAATTAATATGAACTTGTTCGTTAATTTTGACCATGTTTGTGCATTAGGGTTCAGCGGTAGTAACCACAGATGCACATGCAGATGCTTTGGAACACCATGAGAAGGCCCTTCATGCTAGCCTGAGTAGGCTCCCTGACAATTATGATGTTCCAATCAGAGTGTTTAATGCAATCTCTGGCGAGGTTAATTTGCATTATCCTCGATAAAACTTACAATTAAATTCTTTCATGTTACCTGTTGGAGAGATAATAGTTTGCTGTGCATTTCCATTGTTAAAATGGTTCACAAATTATATGTCGTGCATACATGTCATATCTTTCCTGCTTCTGGAGTGTAAAAAAAATGAAATTCTGCAGTGCTTTGGTGTATGGCATACGTATTAAGATGCATGCTTTATATGACAGATATTCTGCAAATGTTTGAGTGGGGAAGATGCAAACAAGACAACAATGGATGTTCTACAGATTGTCCAGCACTACGATTGGGATGACAAGGTGGTGCTTACCTTGGGAGCTTTTGCTGTGAGAGATGGTGAATTCTGGCTTCTGGCTCAGCTCTACACCACCATTGCACTTGCCAAAGCGGTTGGAACACTCCGACAGTTGCCAGATATATTGGAACGCTCCGGGACTGTGTTGAAATCAAAGCTTGATGCCTACAACAATTTGGTTAACACTGTGCTCAAAGTGACCAAGTGCATTGTTCATCTACGAGAGCTGCACCGTGATCCAAAGCTTCACGGTGATCCAAATTTAACCACAGAACTAGAAGTTTCCGCCGCTCATATCCCCACAGCTGTTTACTGGACAATTAGGAGTATTGTCGTTGCTGCATCACAACTTTTGGCGATCACAGGCATGGGTCCAGAGTAAGTCATTCCTCCTAAATCTTAAAAAAGAAAATTATTGTTTGCGTTGTGTGAAGTTGTTACTTTTGTTAAACAACCCATATTTTCGAATTTCCAAAACATTACTGATGTCCCATTGAAGATACCACGAAAAATAGATAAAAACAGTATAATTAATTTGTATTTGAGATTTTGAATTCGTCCAGGTACGTGACTGAATCATGGGAACTATCATCTTTGTCCCATAAGCTCGAAAACATACACAGCCACCTTGAGGAGACCCTCAACCATTTGCATGATCTCATCCGTGAGTTCGCTATACCCTATAATTATAATATAAGCTTCTGATGATCATTAGGCTCACCTTGTATTGTATCTAACCATCAAGTAATGGTCTGGTGCAGGGAGTAAGAACAATAATGAAGCTTTCGCTGCAATTGTGTACATCTTAGAAACACCACACATTGATAACACCAAGACTTTAAGTGTTTTATTTTACAAGAACAATCAGCCAGCGCTCTACGATGGCTTCAACAAGAGAACGGTTTATTTTGAAATTTCACTTAAATATCTCAACCTTCAATTCTAAAACACAACGAGTTTTGTAATTTGTATGTATTAATGCTTACTAAATAAAGCATATATTGCAGGTGGACATTGATGTGCTGAGGAGGAAGATCGTGATATTGTTCCTTTCGGACCTAGACGTCGCCCAAGAGAACGAGTACATGATTGCCCATCAAATGTACGCCGAAAAACGTCAGTTTCCAACAAGGTCGGAGAGCCAGTACGAGATTGTCTGGGTTCCAATTGTGGACAATTGGACAGAAACCAAGTACGAACAGTTCAGGACCCTTAGAGACAGCATGGAATGGTACTCAGTTGACCACCCGTCAGTCGTCTCTCCCACTGTGATCAGGTACATCCGAAGCAAGAACAAATGGAACTTTGTGAAGAAGCCTCTGCTTGTGGTGATGGACCCTCAAGGCAAAATAGTACACACCAATGCTGTTCATATGATGTGTGTATTTGGAAGTGCAGCATTCCCATTCACCAACGACAGAGAGAGATTGCTTTGGGAAAAAGAGACCTGGGGGATTGATCTTCTGGCAGATTCCCTTGATCAGAATCTAGTCAGCTGGGTACGTACATATTTGAAATTCTTGACAACAGAATTATCTAAAGATTTTTTGTGCTTTTCATCTTCACTACTCTTCTAAAATATGTACCCTAGTTACATTCACATAATTTGGTCAGATTCCCAATTCAACATGTTAGATTTCTAGCACTAGAATATGTCTAATAAGAAGTCTTTTTTCAGATACAAGATCGGAAATTCATTTGCTTGTATGGCGGGGAAGACATAACTTGGATCCGAGATTTCACGAGGGCTGCAAGAATTATGGCTTCGGAGGCTGGGATCCAATTGGAATTACTCTATGTTGGGAAGAGCAAAGCTAAGGAGCAAAAGTTGAGGAGCGTCATACGAATGATTGAAGAAGAGAAGCTAAGTCATGTGCTCGACTGGAACCTCATCTGGTTCTTCTGGATGCGCATAGAATGCATGTGGCAGTCCAAAGGACAACAGCTTCAGAACGAGCTTTTAAGCTCAAGTCAGCTTAGGAGGACCACAGATACTTTCAGTCTGAGAAATGACCCTGTCTTGAAGGGCATCATATCACTGCTGAGCTTCGGTTCCACCGAACGCGGGTGGGCAGTGATCGGGGCTGGTTCTGCAGACATGTCTAAGGCTAATGGGGAGCATATGCTGAGAAGCTTCAGGGAGTATGCTACGTGGGAGCCAAGGCACCGAGAGTTAGGGTATACGTCTGCATTGAATGAACACCTTGCCGGTGTCTATGCGAGCGCCCCACATCACTGCACCAGTCTCATGCTGCCTGCCACCGGACTCATGCCAGATACGGTGGCCTGCGCTGAATGTGGCCGTCTCATGGAAAGATTTACCATGTTCCGTTGTTGCACCGATTGAGAAAAGGGGAACAGAGGACTCTTTGAAGTTCTCTTCCCAGCTTCTTTGCCTGTTCCAGTATTGTTGTGATTTTCAGGATCATTTAGTTTTCAAAGATCATTTAGCTTCTGCTGCTAATTGATATTTGATATTGTTGCAATGTGTGAGAATAAATGTAACGTCTAAACTATTAGATGGTGCTTGCTGCGCGCCTACCTATATGGGGGTAGCCAGCTTGCTAGTTAGTATTATCATACCAATAAACTGTAATTCTTGTAAGCATTTGTTCTTACTATTTAGAGTTTGGAAGAATCTTGAATTTCCATTGCTGGCCGGAAATTAGACCCAACTCTAGTCTATAATTCAAACCTTATTTATTTTAGTTAATTTCGTGCTGGTTCTATCTTTTCATCGACTAAATTATCTTCAAATTGTATTAAACTTCATCCATGCAGTTAGTTAGGGTCGGCAATGGGCGCCCAAGGGCATTACGCCTTCAAAATTCGGGTTAGGACAGGTTTTTTTTTTTTTTGAAATTTTGAAGCTCATGGGCCACCTATGGGTCAGACCATATCAAATTTTTTTGGGTTAGATCGGACTTTTTTATGTATTAAATAAAAAAATATAAAAAATTAATAATGTTTAGCAATTAAAAATATCAACAATTATATGCACTCTAAATAATACTTAAGTCTCAAAAATAATTTATATTTGATAGGATAGACTTTACGGGTGGGTCTCGATGGGCGTGCTTAAGCACCCTGGCCTGGGCCTTTTCCGGCCTATGGGCTGTAGGACATTGGACCAAGTCTGGCATTGTGCCCACATGGCTGGACTTTTTGGGCCTAAATTCGAGCATGGTCGGACTTGAACTCAATGGGTCACTGGTCGCCCACGAACTTTTTGAGCCTATGGGCAAAATGGTAACCCCCAAACCTAGTCATATAAAGCCAAGTTTAGTATTATTTGTGAATTTTCAAGTCGTTTTAAGTTGTCTAGAATTAGAACTAATGGTCTCGTCGGGTTTTAATTCTTAAAGCTTCTTACAGTAGATTTAATAAATTTAAATTTGTGCCTTAAAAAAAATTAATTCGTAGAATAGCTTCCAAGTTCCAAACCTGCCATAATCGTAAATTACTTCATCCATAGGAACGTTGTGCTCTAGCTATGATCGATTCGTAGTTATTTTCGATCCAATCATGCATCTATCTTGTTCATGTTTCTGGGATACATATGTGCTACAAAATATGTCTTTTTTTAAAATTAAATAAAAAGATTGGCCTTTGCAAAAGTCGATTTGGGGCGTCAAGCGCCCACCCACAATCCCAATAAAAAGGGGGCCATTGCAACTAGGAGCCCACTGCTCGTCCCTCTATTTAAATTTACTAATAGAAAAAAAGGGGGACTAAACCAAAACCTTTTCTGAAACAGCGAGGATTGGAAAATCAGTAGAGATATGATGCGACAAAAGTCACAACGCACCAATGAACAAAAATTAAGAGCCAACTCTACGAGAAAGAATGCGATGCGCACGATCATAACCATAGTCCTCAGAAACAAAGCATGAAAGAGAAAGCCACCACAAAGAAACCTCATGCACTGCAGCATAGTTTGTCAACTTGTCCGCAACAATGTTTCCCTCACAGTAGACATGGGTCACTCTGAACTGAATGCTACAAACTCGAGTAAAATTATTAAGCCAAACTGTACGAAACCGCCACGGAATCAGGTTTGGTGTGGTAAAGTAATGTGTAAAACAAGCATCGAATCAGTTTCAAGCCATAATTACTTCCAGTTAGGAGCCTAAGCTACCTCAATAGCATCAACAGTAGCCCAAATCTCCATATCTAGAGCACAAGATGCATCACGATGAGTAGCAAAAGCTCCCAAAAAGTATCTTCATGATCTCTGAAGATGCCACCATAGCCAGCTAAAGTTAGAGATTGAAAGGACCCATCTACATTCACCTTCACCCAATCAAGAGAAGGAGATGACCAAGCCACCAGTACATAACTCATCACATCAGCCCGTAAAGCAAAAACACACTAACCCCATCATGAACTGCTCTGTTATGTTCCACCAAGACAACCCACACCAAATTACAAAGAGCTACAGACCAAATGCATTTAGTTGAAGGGGATAGCTGAACCCCAAAGTCACAACTAAAGAAAGCAGTCAATGTACTCTGAGAGAATGGTAATGTAACTTGTAGAGCAAACATGGAAATCAACTAACCCCACAAAGAAATTGAAAAAGAACACACAAGAAATAGATTTTGTATTGTTTCAACATTGCACTTACAGAATGTGCAATGTGAGCAAAGATTTACACCCCATCTTTGAAGTCTAGAGTCAGTCACAACCTTCCACGAAGAAGCTTCCATACAACAATACTCTTTTACAAGGTTGAATATGAGTATTCCATATGCGCTGGCCCCAACACATCTCATTATAAGAAGGACAAAGAGTGTGGTAAGCATCTTTTGATGTGAGCACTCTAGAAGACACTTCCTCCCATACCAAACAATCAACAGAAGCATCAATTGGTAATATATATTCCCTTATTAAACTCGCTGCATTTGGGAAGAAAATATCAAACCCAACTGGAAGCTCCCACTCCCCTACATCAATAAACTCATTAACTGTAGAATGCAAATAAGATGCAACTGCTGGAGAGAGACCACATATGTCAGCTAGAGTATTACCCAACCAATTATTATTCCAAAAATCCACTAAAGCTCCGTCACCAACCACCCACCGTACTTTAGAGACTAGAGTAGGCCAAAGCTTCTTAATTCTCAACCATATTGATGACTTGGAGTAAGTAGCGACAGGAAGCAACTTCTCAGTTAGAAACCTTGCATGCAAAAACGCTGTAGACGTCGTTGCCTTAGTTATTACCTCTCATGCCCTTTTTAGAAGATGAGCTTTGTTGAAAATTGTTAAATTCTGAAGACTTAAACCCCCATTAGACTTAAAGCAGCTTCGGATGTAAGTGTGTCTCCAGTCCAAAAAAAATTACGAATCCATCGTTGCAATTGTTGAAGAAGGCTACTCATAAACTTGAAAACTATAAATCAGAAGGCCTTGAATTACCAAATCAATTAACTGTAGACGTCCAGCCTGAGAGAGTTGCTCACCTTACATCGAACCTTGTCAGCAATTGGTTGGACAAGATTCGACGTAGGCCTGCCTTAGAAAACTGGGACGCCCAAGAAGGTGAAGGGATGAGAACCCATATAAATACCAAGCGTATGCCCCAATAAACACTGATGACTTTGCCTTGTTCACGAACTGCCCGAATTCTACGCATATTCGTCTATGAAGTTTATAAGAACCTGTAGATTCTTCAGCTTACCTTGAGTAATTAAACACCATCATGTCGTCAGCAAAAAGAACATGCAAAACTGGCCATGTACCCAACAGAGTAGAAAAAGGAAATAACTTCCCATCTTCAACAAGACCAGACAACCCTAGACTAAGAACCTCCTCCGCTAAACAAAAAAGAAGCGGGGATAATGGATTAGCTTAGCAAACCCCATGAGAGCATGTAAAATAACCACAAGGCTGACCATTCACAGAAACAGAGAGGAAGGCAGACTGTAGAACAATATGAATCCTAGAGACAAAAGACTCTGCAAACTCAAAAGCCCGTAAAACCGTTAAAAGAAAATTTCAATCAAGAGTATCAGAGGCCTTACTAATATCAAACTTAAATGCGATGTTGCTAGTTTTACACTTGAGGTCAAGCATATTGATGCGTTCCGCAGTAGTATTAATAGGGTCAACAATAGATCTGCCACGAATGAAAGCATGTTGACTCGGTGAAACAATGTGCATGCAAATACTTCCCAGTCTATCAGCCAAGATCTTTGTGATGATTTTGAAAGAGAAATTAGCAAGAGAGATTGACCTATAATTAGTGACCTGTGCTGCGTCCTCCTTTTTTGGAATCCAAGTGATTAAATTGGAGTTGAAATGAGGCAATACAAAGTTACCAGAGAAGAAGCTTTATACTACTCCAATGACATCTAAACTCACTACAGTCCAACAATATGTGAAGAAAGCTCCCCCAAAACCATCAGGTCCCGAGCACTGGAAGCATCTAATGCAAACACAGCCTGTTTTATCTCATTAGCAGAAGGAGCCATCAATAAACTAGCATTATCCTCATTTGTGACAAGACATGGTAATACACTCAACCAAACCATAATCAATGATAGCAGAATCTTTAGCGAAAAGTTGAGAAAAATGATGAACAATATGGCCTGATATGACATTAGCAAAAAATGATGGACTTTTATAACTTTAGCAAAATATAAAAGTCCAATTATAGGAATATCTAATTCACATAATTTTTTAAGAGCATAAGCTCCTCTTTAGTTCAAGTGCTCGCTTCTTATACGCGCCTCACACGCACGAAAAAAAAAACCCTAAATTTGTTCATCCCGCTTTCGTTCGGCGGCCCAGGCTCGATGGTGGCTATGCCAACATTGGTGCCATTTGGGTGCGGTCGGACGGGAGAAGCCAACAATGGTGGGTGGTGAGAGCTATGACCAGCAATGGGATCATATTGATATGGAGTAGAGATGTCGACATGCTTGTAGACATATCGATTTGTGGCAGCGTCGGAGCAACGATATGGTGGAACGATGTGGCTCTACATGCTCGATCTCCATCCATGGTGGTGCTTCCCATGTAAGAATAGAATTAGCAATTCACTTAGCTTACAGCTGTGAATTGAGATATCAGAGTTCAAAGATGAACACGTGTATACATGTATAACAGAACGTTTTGCTTATGTATATATGATGCAGTCTGTTATAGGATCAGGACAAGAAGCAGTTACTTGATGGATGTAACTGCTGTTCTTAACAACTCTATAAATAGAGATCGAATCATATCATTGAGGCACTGTCAATACACTTACTTTCATAACAGATTTGTCCCATCGATAATCTTGAAATACAGAAGTGGAATTGAGAGGAGATCAATGACTCAATCTGCATCTGCCTGTTAGTTTTCTATCTATTCTTATGCAAACTGTTTTCAGTTTCTATTTGACATAGACTTTAATCTTTACAGTACTTGTTATTCTAACAATTGGTATCAGAGCAATCTATGCTCAAATTGAAATTGAAAATAAGAATCATACAGTTACGATTCTGGGAATGAGGTATGAATGCATGTACAGCAACAGATGCATAAAACTGCTGTTAATATCTCGTACTGTTAATTATAACACTATCTACAAAATCTTCATGTATTATGTTTGAATACGTAAGTCATAAGTGAATTCATCATGCTGTCAAAATGGCTTTGAATAAACATATGACACATAAAGAAAAACACATCTCAGACTACACTATGAATTCATTACATGCTGTCAAAATGGCTTAATGAAACTTCAAAATTTTAGTCATTCAGAAGATGTTTCAGTTTATATAACTTAAAATTTAAAATTGATTTTCGTTTCCAAAGAAACTTAAACTCAAACATTTGGTTATATATACTGATATATGTACAAATATGAGAATTCTGGTGTTGATAAAGATCTGCATGTCACAAATGATATCTGTATCTTAAAATCAACATAATTTCATTCACATGTACATATATACTTAATTTAAATGTTGATTCATTGGAGTTAAACATTTTTCTGGGACATTTGTGAATAACTGATTCAGTTTTGTTGTCACAGCCATGTCTTTTCCTTTAGGCATCAACCATATTGAACTGCTCAATGGATCAAACTTCCAGAAATGGAAGAATGATATAGAACTGAACCTTGGTATCTTAGAATATGATCATGTTCTGAGGGAGGATCCACCAGAAGTACCTTCTGTCACTTCAACTAAGGAAACAAGAGACAAGTTCGCACAGTGGCAAAGACACAATAAATTGGCACTCATATGCATGAAGAAAAGCATGGCTGAATCTGTGAAAGGAGGAATACCAAGTTCTGAATATGCTAAAGCTTTCCTGGAGTCAATTGCTGAAAAATACAAAGTATCAGACAAAGCTGAAACAAGCAGTTTGATGAACAATCTTGTGAAGATGAAATATACTTCAGGAAGCATAAGAGAGTACATCATGAAAGGAATTAATATTGCTGGGAGACTAAAGGACCTGAATATGAACATTGAAGATTCTTTTCTAGTGCATCTATTGCTGAATTCCCTTCCAGATCCATACAAGCATCTCAGGACTCTTTACATTACACAGAAGGAAAAATGGAGTTTAAATGAATTAATCTCTATCTGTGTGCAGGAAGAAACTGAGGTGACTAAAAATGCTAAAGCTGTGGATGTTAATGCTATTAACAAAGGGAAAGCCAAGAAACATTATGAAAACAAGAAGTTTCAGGCAAGCACATCAAAGAATTCTGGAAAAGCTGAATCTGACAAAAGACTTGATGCTGTCAAGAAATCCTTCAAACCTAAAGGATCTATGAAATGCTTCTTCTGTAAGAAGACAGGTCATTTTAAGAAGGACTGTGAGGGTTTTAAAAATTGGCTGAACAAAAAGGGTACGTTTTCTACAAAATCTGTTTTTGTTTTGAAATCTAATAAAGACATAATTGACAATTCATGGTGGTTTGATACTGCTTCACCAATTCATATTGTGAATTCTCTACAGGGATTGACAAAGATAACAATCCCAAGCAAGAATGAGACCAAGGTTTGCACAGCAAATGGTCAAAGGGTGGCAGTACAAGCAGTAGGAATTGTTGAACTAATATTTAAAAATAAGTTTGTTTTAGTACTAAGTGATGTATATTGTATTCCCTCAATAAAGAGAAACCTTATTAGTGGTTCTCAATTTGTACTGAATAATGATTACAGCTTCTATGGTAATAATATATCTATGTGTTTTTATAAAAATTCAAAGTGTTTTGGTGATGCAAGTTTAATAGATGGTTACTGGCATGTTAACTGTATGCAAAAATTTTCAGAAATCAGCATGTCTAAGTCTGTTCTATCCATTGAAAAACTTGGAGTATTGAAAAGAAAAAGAACTTCGGAAATCTCTTCTTATCTATGGCATAAAAGAATGGGACATATCTCTAAGAACAGATTAATGAACTTAGTCAAGCAGGGAATCCTACCAAATTTGAATTTCAATGATTTTGAGACTTGCATAGACTGTATGAAAGGAAAACTAACCAATTCCAGAAATTTTGGTTCAAAGAGGACAGAATCAATTCTTCAATTGATACATACAGATGTTTGTGGCCCTTTCCCAGTCAGTACCATCTGTGACAACTCTTATTTTGTTACCTTCATAGATGATTTTACAAGATATTGCTTCATTTACTTAATTTCTGAAAAATCACAAGTCTTAGAAATGTTCAAAATTTTTAAAAATGAAGTAGAAAGACAAACTGGACAGCTAATTAAAGTGGTCAGATCTGATAGAGGTGGTGAATATTATGGGAGATACACTGAAAAGGGACAACAAAAGGGACCTTTTGCCACATATTTAGAAGAATATGGAATTGTAGCTCAGTATTCAACACCATATACACCAACTCAGAATGGTGTTTCAGAAAGAAATAACAGAACTTTGATGAGCATGGTTAGAAGCATGTTCATAAGGTCTGGACTCCCTAAATTCCTATGGGGAGAAGCTTTAAAGACAGCAAACTACATCTGCAACAGATCACCAAGCAAATCTGTTACAGGTACCCCTTTTGAGTTATGGCGTGGATATAAACCAAGTTTAAACCACATGCATGTTTGGGGGTGCAAGGCAGAAGCTAGAGTGAACAATTTAGATAAAATTGACAAACTGGAATCAAGATCCATTAGTGCACATTTCATTGGATATTCTGAAAAATCCAAAGGATTTAAATTTTACAATCCAGGAAGAGGCACTAGGATTTTTGAGACACATAGAGCAACCTTCTATGATGAAATGTTTGATCATGATGTGCAGATAAATGGTGATACAACTGAACAATTTCAGAATATGGAACAATGGTTTGTTTATAGTGAATTACAGCCTACAGCAAATTTTGATGAATATCAACATCTGGGAAATCAGATACCAGTAGTTCCTGTTATTAATGACAACATTGCCAATGAAGATATACAGATAGAAGTTCTACATGAAGATCAACATTTGAATGAAGAAATTCCTGGACACCAGAATGAAGAAATTCCTGGACACCAAAATGAAGAAGTTCCTGTTCCCTTAAGAAGATCAATCAGAGAAAGAAGGTCTGCAATTTCAGAAGACTATCATTTATATGCCACTGAAGTTGAATTTGATTTGGGGGAAGAAAATGATCCAAGAACAGTGAAGGAAGCTATGAAATCAAATTCAAGTGTGCAATGGAGGCAAGCTATGGAAGATGAGATTGAAAGCATGTTCAAAAATGAAGTATGGATTCTGGTAGATAAACATGAAGACATGAAGCCAATAGGTTGCAAATGGGTATTCAAAACTAAGAAGGATGCAGATGGGAAAATAGAAAGGCACAAAGCAAGACTTGTTGCTAAGGGCTATACTCAACAAGAAGGTGTAGATTACAGTGAAACATTTTCACCAGTTTTCACTAAGGATGCATTTAGAGTTTTAATGGCACTGGTGGCTCACTTTGACCTTGAGTTACATCAGATGGATGTTAAAACAACATTTTTAAATGGTGATTTGTTTGAAGATATATACATGATGCAGCCAGAAGGATTCATTGAAGACAACAAGAAAGTCTGCAAGCTTAAAAGGTCAATATATGGCCTTAAACAAGCATCAAGGCAATGGTACTTAAAGTTTGATGCTGTCATTTCAAAATTTGGTTTCAAAGAAAACCAACTGGATGAATGCATATACTGTAAGATCAGTGGGAGTAGCTACATTTTTCTGATCTTATATGTAGATGATATTTTGTTGGCAAGCAATAGTACCAATTTACTGAATGAAACTAAGAAGTTTCTTAAGAACAGCTTTGATATGAAGGATATGGGGGAAGCTCATTATGTTCTGGGAATCGAAATCAAAAGGAACAGACAGCTTGGCACACTGGGATTATCTCAGAAAGCCTATATTGACAAAATATTGCACAGGTTTGAGATGCAGAATTGCAAGTCTGAAGAATCACCAATGTCTAAAGGAGACAAACTGCACAAAGGTCAATGTCCACATAATGCATTTCAAAGGAAAAGCATGGAAAATGTGCCATATGCAAGATTAGTAGGAAGTTTAATGTATGCACAAGTCTGTACCAGACCAGACATAGCATTTGCAGTAAATATGTTGTCAAGATATCAATCCAATGCTGGCCATGAGCACTGGATAGCAGGAAAGAAAGTCCTAAGATATTTAAAGGGAACCAGAGACCATATGCTGATATACAAAAGACAAGAAGATCAAGAACTGACAGTGGAAGGCTACTCAGATGCTTCTTTTAAGCAAGATGCAGATGATTTGAAATCTACATCAGGTTTTATATTTATGCTTGCTGGAGGTGCAGTGTCCTGGAAAACTAACAAGCAAGGACTCACAGCAACATCTACTTTTCAAGCTGAATATGTTGCAGTTTTTGAGGCCACATCACATGCAATTTGGTTAAGAAACTTTGTTTCCAGACTTGGAATCATGGATTCTGCAGAAAAACCATTAACTATATACTGTGATAATGCAGCAGCAGTCTTCTTCTCAAAGAAAAACAGAAGGACCTCAGCTTCAAGAAACATAGATGTAAAATGTTTTTCAGTAAGAGAAAGTGTAAGAGACAAGGAGATAGAAGTAATCAAAATTGGTACTAAGGAGCAATTGGCAGATCCCTTTACTAAAGCTCTACCAAATTCAGTTTTTAAAAACCATGTTAGAAATATGGGGATATATGCTGATGTTGAATCTGAATAGATTTGATATAAAGAGCTTGTATTGCTATGAACATATTAACTAGTAAAGAGTTATTCATTTACTTAATTTATGAGCAAAATGCATTTTTATGTTGAAATGTATACTGTCTGATTGAAATATCAGAATTATGCAGATTTGCTTGTTTTAGAAATTAATACAGTAAAGATATGAATATGTGTGTTTGAAATTTCGATCTTAAGTTTATCAAACACTATATTTAATTATACTTGTGGTAACTTATGTGATTTTAAATTTGAATGTGTAATTTCTGAAGATGGATGAAATTTTATTTCATCAACATCTTCTTTAATTCCATACAATGTTTGAAATTGACAAAGTTCTTGAAACAGATTAGAACTTATGAACTCAGGTGCACACTTCAGGTGATATTTCAAGTCACTAGTTCATAATTAAGTGAATATGCTAATTCAGTGGGAGATTGTAAGAATAGAATTAGCAATTCACTTAGCTTACAGCTGTGAATTGAGATATCAGAGTTCAAAGATGAACACGTGTATACATGTATAACAGAACGTTTTGCTTATGTATATATGATGCAGTCTGTTATAGGATCAGGACAAGAAGCAGTTACTTGATGGATGTAACTGCTGTTCTTAACAACTCTATAAATAGAGATCGAATCATATCATTGAGGCACTGTCAATACACTTACTTTCATAACAGATTTGTCTCATCGATAATCTTGAAATACAGAAGTGGAATTGAGAGGAGATCAATGACTCAATCTGCATCTGCCTGTTAGTTTTCTATCTATTCTTATGCAAACTGTTTTCAGTTTCTATTTGACATAGACTTTAATCTTTACAGTACTTGTTATTCTAACATCCCATGCTTACTTGTTGAAGTTTGATGGAGCCGAGCAAATTTGGTATTATAGGAGCTGGGTTTTGACGACCCGATCATTTACTCCGTTGATACTTTACTATGTAAGCAACTGTTAGGCACTGGTTGGTCGAGATGCATCGTGGATGTGGTTTGGATTGACTAGTGTCGACAAGCAGAGGTTATGCAGCAGCAACATGGAGTCAATAGTTTATCCGACATCTCTGGGTTGGACATATGGCCAATGGTATAGTTTTTGGAGCTCTGGGTTTGGGAGATAACCCTAGGCCCAATTTATTTTTATTTTTACTGCTTAGTTCAAATAATATTGTTGACTATCGTTTGAATTGTCAATTAGTTTACACCCTTTGTGGTATATCTGCTAGCTTTGTCCAGATTGTAAACCCTTATGGTGGTTGTACTGGCTATGTCCAGGTTTAGTTTTTATTATCGTCACATCATTTCATATGTTTTCGCTTCAGTTAATAATTCATTCCATATCAGCTCATGCCTTTGTACTCCCAACCTTAATGAAATGAGAGGATTGACCAAGAGTGCTTATGATTGCCACATATTAGTGCGAGTCACTCACCGCAGTCATTATGGGTGCTCACGCATGAGTTTCACCCCATTATCCATCTCCTTTGGTTTTGCTCTTGTTCCGATCCTTTGTGTACTCTATGATTTAGATCCTAGATCCAGACAGGCTGTCATGGTTTCTCCTGGTTCGCGGTGGTGGAGAGTGTGTTGTTGGTTTTGGTTTTGACCATGTATTGAAGTGTGTTTTGGGATTTTGTTAATTTTTTTTCAATACTTTTACTCTTTTATCCTTTGTTAATTATTTTATATTAGTTTAAAGCTATAAAAAAGGGGTATTTTTTGAGTTTTTTAAAGTTCTACCTTGTAACTGCCGTAAGCACTGTTTATTTAATTAATAGAGATCTCTACTAATAAAGTCAAACATGGGTGAGTTTGATGTCATCATACTAAATTGTAAACTTCCAAAATTACTCTTAATGATAAAAGAAAAAAGAGGATAAAAATAAAAACCAGAAAAAAAATGCTATAAATATATTTTTACTCTCCCAAACTTCTATTTTTATCGCTCCGCACACATTAAGTGCAGGTGTTTTCTAGTCACATTTTTAATTTCTCTCTCCTTGTTTGAGTTTTATTTTATTTTCATTTTGCTCTATTCAATATTTATTTACAGTAATTTAAATATGTTTCTTTTCTGGGATTATTATCATGTTTTCTATATATTTACTATAATTTTGATTTTCTAGCTTTTTTTACCACATGGTCCTTTTATCAAATAATATTAGTATATGGTCCTTTACAAAGGAACTCGTACGTTCATGATTTTTTTTGTCCGGCATGTTGAATTGTTTTTTCGACGTCTTCCTAGCCTCTTCTCTCACTCTCTTCCTCGATCATTCTCATTCCTCTCCAAATTTTTCTTTACTTTTCAGTAGATAAAATGTCTGCAATCCATTAGAAATCACAATATATAAACTAATAAAATATGAATTATATAGAAACAAATCAATACCATCCCAATCCAACCCACCTTGTATTCATTTACCGATGGATATAATCCTCCTGGACTCAATGCAATCTGTAGTGTATATTCAATTGAGATGAGTTATATATCATATCATTATCGATCATATCTCAAATATGTTAATCAAAAGTATGTGAATTTAGTTGTGAACGAGGGAGGTTGAACCCATCCTTTTTGCAAACGTCTGCTTCAACTCATAGGCAATCTGCCAATTGACCCCTGATCTTGGATGAAGCAAATTGGATGGGATGAAGATGAGCAACAATACCACATCCAAATAAAGAGAGATCGACGTGAGAAGTGATGAGTTGGGACTCTTATCATAACTTTAATACCAGCCCTAAATGATAACTACCTATTATATTAAATTATTTTCAGTTTAAATCCTTTTCCAAATATAATTTAATACTATCAATTTTATATTCATATTACATACTAAAACGGGGGCTAATATTCAGTGTAATGGATACGAATCAATAAATACGTGACCAATCTATAAAAACTTTCTCATAAAAATATTGCGAATTAAATGTCTAACTATATGGCTATTTTGGATACTGAAATTGTGGTAAATAGTTATCCTAATAGATACCTTATAAATGTATATATATCTTATGCTTATTAAATACGCTTATCAGTGTATATTAATTTGATAATATATGTATATTTTAATATTGCTAAATTTGATAATAAATATTTTAGAAAATATGGGGTAAAAGCAAAATGGATTGAAGAAAATAATATAGAGCAATAATGGAGACGGATGTTGGTATCTCTCACAATTACTGTTTTCTCTTATTATTGTACGTATTTGTTATTATGTTTGTACCCAATGTTCCTTTAAAATCTTTAATTTTAATTTTATCTTTTATTTGGTACACTCATTTGTATCCTTAAATTAATGAGTATGGAATAAATTAAAAAGTGTCATTTACTATATCACAAGATAAACTTGCCAATTTGTTCCCAATAATGGGGTACGAGGCCTATAAGGCTAATTAATGGTTAAATTATATTTGATTTGGCTAATTTTTTGTAAACATGATCTTTGAACAGTTATATATCTACTGGATAAATAATTTTAACGGTCATATAATTTTGTCTATTTTATGAAAATCGAAGCTTCACTTTAATTCTTTAAAGCAAAATCAAAATAAAAAATATTATGTATATATATACAAAATTATATATTAGAAAGAAAACCGAAAAAAAAGGTTTACGCTGTAGGTATATTCAAAACTAAAATTAATGTTGCATACTGTCGGATCAAAAAAAAATGTTGCATACTAAACTTATTTTATTTCAACAATCACGTACAGATGTCAGAAAGGAAGTACGTTTGTTTTTATGGTGGGAATGACATAAAATGGGTCCGAGCCTTCACCTAGGCTGCAAAAGAGGTGGCTTTGGATGCTGGTAGTCAGCTGGAGTTGCTTTATCTTGGCAGGAATAAGCCAACAGAGCGAGCGATCACAGAGATGAAGAACAATTGCTGAAGTCCTTAATCATATAAACACGAGCAACTCAATATGAACATATCAGTAACAAAATGAAAGAAGCTTACCAGCTGCATTGATTGTGATCGACATGATGATGAGCTGACGAAAGCTTAGTCTTTTGTTCTCTACTGTTCTTACTCTCTGATGATGGGAAGAGCTGAATGTAATACGCGTAGAGGAACAGGGACCTCACATCTCCTTATATAGTGTCCAACTTGTGCCTACCCATTATCAGTGTACAAGTTGGACACTGAATCCTTTGACAACATGAAGAGTACCAAATCAGTGTACAATATGGACTAGGATTTACAGTGTTAATGTACTAACCTGTAAATGCCTTAATGAACATACAATTGTGATTCTAACTCATTGATTACATTACTTAAGCACTAACACAATGTGTATGAGTTTAAGTTCCATTCTTACAATCTCTCACTGAACTTAACTCACTTCACATATGCATAACCTGTAATCAATAAGCTACTGTAGTGGCCATGAATCACATCATGTTCTAATCCAAAATTTGAGAAGTAACTCTGTCACACTACAATTACTGAAGCAGAATTCAGAATCAGAATTGGTTCATGTGAACCAGCTGATTAAGAACCACAACAACAGTTCCTGCAGCATACATGAGTCCCAGAAATGGTAATGAGAGCTAATGAAAATGTACATTTATACTCAAGCATCACTAATACTCTTTGCCCTGCTGAATGGTTTTCAACAAAAACACCAAAATAACAAACATATCGATGACACCAGTGGAACCATGTTTGTTTTACTGAAAATAGGCAACAAGTGCAGCACAAAAGCTATACACTCCATATCCACCTGAACATACTGTAGTTACAAGATAGACAATCATATTTGAAAGAAATCAGAATCACAAGGTTAACCAAAATTTGCAATATAAGAATGAAACTGAACTGAACTGAAATTCCTCAATTTTATTGATATCATAAATCTTACACACTATATGAAACTTTACAGAACAAAACTTAAAGCTTAAACATAACAACAATTGAAACTACAATCTTTTCACACAGACACTCCCACTAAACTCAAGAATCAAGACTATCAAGCACTCCCATACTTTCACAAAGTGCCCTGAACACTCCTACAACTAATGCCTTTGTAAACGGATCAGCTAGCTGTTTGTCTGTAGAAATATTCACCACATCTATCTCACCATCTTTAACTCTTTTCTTCATGCTATAATATTTTAAGTCTATATGCTTAGAGTGGACTGATCTCTTACTGTTCTTACAAAAGAAAACAGCAGCTTCATTGTCACAATAGACTCTCAACTTATCAGAAATGACAGACTTCAGGACTTTAGTTTCCATTAGAAAATTCCTGATCCAAAGTCCCTCACAAACACCTTCATACAATGCTATTACTTCAGCTTGCATTGTTGAAGTTGCAGTAAGGCCCTGCTTCATAGTTTTCCAAGCTATTGCACCACCAGCCAACATAAAAACATAACCACAAGTAGACTTAGATGAGCTAGGATAGTTACCAGCAAAGTCAGAATCTGTATAACCTTCTAAAACTAAGTTTTTCACTCTTCTGTACACAAGCATATGATGCTTAGTTTTCTGCAGATACCTTAAGACCTTCTTCCCTGCATTCCAGTGCAAAATGTCTGGATTGCTTTGAAATCTAGAAAGAATTCCAACTGAAAATGCCAGGTCTGGTCTGGTACACACTTGTGCATACATCAAACTACCGACCAACCTTGCATAAGGCTTTTCTTTCATCTCTGCAACCTGAGCATCAGTTCTAGGATTTTTATTCTTGGTCAGTTTATCACCTTTAGACATAGGTGATTCCCCAGCTGCACAATTCTCCATTCCAAAACGTTTTAAAATCTTAGAAATATATGCATGCTGAGATAACCCCAAAAGACCTCGAGTTCTGTCCATTTTGATTTCAATCCCTAAAACAAATGATGCTTCCCCCAAATCTTTCATATCAAACTGTTTTGATAGAAAGATTTTTGTATCCTTTAAAAGCCTCATGTTATTGGATGCTAATAGAATGTCATCCACATATAAGATAAGGAAAATGAAGCCTTGTCCTACTGTTTTAAGGTAGACACACTCATCTACAATGTTTTCAGTGAATCCAAAGTTTGAAATGACATATTCAAACTTCCTATACCACTGCCTAGATGCTTGCTTTAACCCATAGATAGACTTATTCAGCTTACAAACTAAGTTTTCATGTCCTAGTTCAACAAAACCCTCTGGCTGTTTCATGAAAATGGTTTCCTCCAGCTCTCCATTAAGGAATGCTGTCTTAACATCCATTTGGTGCAGCTCCATGTCAAAATGAGCTACTAAGGCCATGATGATTCTAAAAGAATCCTTTGTTGAAACAGGTGAAAAAGTTTCAGTATAGTCTATCCCTTCCTTTTGAGTGAACCCCTTAGCTACAAGCCTAGCTTTGAACCTTTCTATATTCCCTTTAGCATCCCTTTTTGTTTTAAAAACCCACTTGCACCCTATGGCCTTCTGTGTTTTATCAGGCTTTACTAAATTCCATACTTTATTTGTGCTCATGGAGTCAATCTCTGCCTCCATGGAAGTTCTCCAATTTTCAGAATCATCACCTTTCATAGCTTCAGCAAAGGTAATGGGATCAGTGTCTTCCTCCAGTGCTCTCTCAATCTCTTGAGAGAATACCAGAAAGTCACTTTGACCACCATATGTAGGAGCTCTATCTCTTACACACTACCACATTAAGAGACATTGCCGGCGACTTTAAGTCGCCGGCCTTGTTTTTTTTGTCGCTGGAATTGACATTACCGACGACAAGTCGCCGGAAATTTCCCGCCGGAGATAGTATTGCCGGCGACGGGAAACGGCGTCGCCGGTAATGTCCTAGACATCACCGGCGACTCAAGTCGCCGGTCATGTCAAGACATTACCGGCGATACCGGCGCCGGCGTCGCCGGCAATGGAAGCGCCGCCGTGGCCGGAATGTGAGACATTGCCAGCGACTGAGGTCCATGTCGCCGGCAATGTCTGGAAAAATTTTCAAAAAAAAACGCTGTTCTAGATTGGGCCCAATTCCAGAACCTGCATTGAAAGACATAAACCGTACAATCATACAAGTTCAACAGTACACATAAATGTCCAACGTACAGTACAAATAGCAACGACGATACGAAAATTAACTACAACTACACGTCAGGGTCGAGGAACTTGCGGGTCAGGGTCGAAGTAATCCATGTACTCATTTGAATTACGGTGGCTACCCTGGTCTTGCTCTGGCGTTGACTGGTGCGGTGGTGGTGGTGGATAACTAGGGAACGGAGGGACCGGGGGAGGTGTAGGGAACGGTTGTCCGGTAGTCTGAGTCTCGTACATCGTCCGCATCCATGTGAACATCTGTGTCTGTTGCTGGACCATGTTTTGGTACTCGGCATCTCTGATTGCCTGCTGCTGGACCATTTGTTGGTATTCGACATCTCTGATTGCCTACTGCTCGGCTATCTGCCTCTTTTGCTCCTCCAACTCCCTCCGCGTCCTCTGAAGCTCCGCTGCGAGGTTACGACTAGAAGTTGAACTTCTTGACCCGGTAGAGTATTCTGAAGTGTTCTTCAATACTCCTTCGCCCGCCGAGCCCATTCCCCTACAGTAGTAGGTATTCTTTCCAGTCCCGCACGCTTTTGCCATGATCTGAGCCGCTATAGGGCGATCAAGCAGATCGATCTGAGAGGCATACTGGGTGACTTCTTCCTCGGAGCAGTCATGATGGTTAGTCCGAGCTATATTCATGGTCACTTCTGTGGTCGCCTCCTTCACTCTCGCCTAATTGAAAAGTGAAAATGAATAACGTATTAGCTAACAAAATAAATTAATATCGAATTATTAACACATGGAGAGGCGAAAGACTTACCGCTTCGTCAGGGCACTGCGGATAGAACTTTTGATGAATATACACCAACGGGTTCACTTCTTATTGTTGCTGCGCCTTAGTCGACCAACCCAAATAGTTGAGTGAACCTGCATGATGGGCCCTGGTGTTTTTCAATCTATTCGCCCGGTTCGTCTTCGAAATCGCCTTGTTTGATAAACATATGAAAAAAAATTAGTAACTAACTATTTCAATGTGATACAATACATTAGGATTGTAAGATATATTCAGGATGCATACCTGAGCTTTGGGGTGCTCGAAGTGGGCTATAAGCCACTGCCACTCGTACTCCCTAAACCGGAATTCGCTAGGGGTAGAACCTCGGCCTAGCTCCTTGTATACAGTGTAATGGGAAGAAAGCTCGTTCTTCCACTCTTTATCCCTATATTAAAACAAGGAAAAAAAGTTAGAGATATCAAAACACTTGATAAACAAAAATCTAACTCGTCATGCACTCTAATAACTCGAAGCACATCACCTCATAAGTAGTTGACGCTCTACCCACATGTGAATAAGAACTTCATCCACGTCAAACCACACCTGCAATATGAATATATAAAAGGTAAAATTATATATTTATTCAGACTTAATTAATAAATGTAAAATTTACGTAATGAAAATACGATTTGACTCACACTCAGTGCATTATGCACTTGCATCTTCACGTAGATGGGCACAGATTCCCAATCTGGCCAAAGCATTGGGACCTTGTCCCGCACGATCGCACCGGCCATGCTGACATATTTCCGCGTGGTGTCAAATGCGTCGATCACCTCGCCATCCTCATTGGCCCTTATGGGCGTTTTCCTTCCCCCGGTGGCCTGCTCAAGTCTCTTCTCGGTGCAGGTGCCTCTAGCCCCTTTCCGTTTTCCAGTCCCATTAACGAAATTGCCTAATAATACAATGTCAACAAATTGATATCATTAATTGAACCTATCGTAAGTCTTAAGTAATAATTAAGTAATCAATCTGATGTTAAATAAAATTTACCTGCATCGTCCGTTTGTTGGTTGGTGCACCTCACACTCCAAAGATACACGGGGTCGAACGTGATGAAGTTATACGCTTCCTCCACGCTCAGGAACTCCGGCCGTCCTTCAACATAAACAGGCATCCCCCTATCATCGAATTCAGGGATGACAGGAATCTCGTCGGGTAGGAAGAGACCGGACGGCGGAGATAGACGAGGCCTGGACGATGAGGCGCCAGCTCCACCATGTGCCTCAGATGATTCCCGTGAAACGGGAGTAGGCACCGGGCGAATATGGGGCATTCGGATTGAGGGAGTTTCTGATGCCCCCATTGACTGTCGCTCGTTTGACTGTCTGCCACCGGAGGGACGTCTGCTGACTGAGCATCTGCTGACTGAGGATCGAGGCTCGACTTCCGGTTGCACGGCTCTTGATCGTGCAGCTTCCTCCTCAGCTCGCGCATCTAGCAAGTCTCTCGTGCGAGCATTCATCATTGGCCCACTACGCGTGTTGCTAACTGCGGGTGAGGAGGAAGCTTGACTATTGCTCCCTCCACTATTTCGGGAACCTCTCTGAAGCCAATTTGCCGCAAAACCTCCTAGACACCGTAATAGTCATAAGGATTCGGTTCTATAACAAATCGGAACCGGAACGGTTTGGAACCGGAACTGTTTGAACCTGGAACTGTTTGGAACTGGAACCGTTATGTTACAAACGGTTCCGGTTACAAACAGTTTCGGTTCCAAACCGTTCCGGTTCCAAACCGTTTCGGTTCTATAACAAATCGAAACCGGAACGGTTTGGAACCGGAATCGTTTGAACCTGGAACCGTTTGGAAATGGAACCGTTATGTTACAAACGGTTCCGATTACAAACAGTTCCAGTTCCAAACCGTTCCGGTTCCAAATCGTTCCGGTTCCGATTTGTTCCGGTTCCAAACCGTTTCGGTTCTATAACAAATCGGAACCGGAACGGTTTGGAACCAGAACCGTTTGTACCTGGAACCGTTTGGAACTGGAACCATTATCTTACAAACGGTTCCGGTTACAAACAGTTCCGGTTCCAAACGGTTCCGGTTCCAAACCGTTTCGGTTCTATAACAAATCGGAACCGGAACGGTTTGGAACCGGAACCGTTTGAACCTGGAACTGTTTGTAACTGGAACCGTTAGGTTTCAAACGGTTCCAATTACAAACAGTTCCGGTGCCAAACCGTTCTGGTTTAAAACCGTTCTGGTTCCAAACTGTTCCGATTCCGATATTTCACCTTAATTTATACGTTAAATTAACAACTATATCACCTTAATCCAAACACGTTAAATTCCGATTCCGATTTTTCACCTATTATACGTTAAATTAACAACTATATCACCTAACTTAACATATATACATACATCATTTCCGGCTTTAAATTTTCCACATATATATATACATCACATATACACTTTGTATACATCATGCATCTTAATTTCACGTTAAATTTACACATATATATATACATCACATATTAATCCAAATCACCCTAGCTAATTTATTTTCCACATTTTTCAAACATACGTATATATATATACATTGCATATAAATTAATTAATTTTTCACATATATACATCACATATATTTCTCCTTCACCCCACAATTATCCACATTAATTTGCCACAATTTTCAAACATACCTTAATTACATTTTCCAAATATTTTCCACATGCATATATACATACATCCCACAATTATCAAAAATTAATTAATCAAAATGCATAAAAATAAAATGTGGATTGAGAGAGAGAGAGAGAGAGAGAGAGAGAGAGAGAGAGAGAGAGAGAGAGAGAGAGAGAGAGAGAGAGAGAGAGAGAGAGAGAGAGAGAGAGAGAGAGAGAGAGAGAGAGAGTGGGCTATTACCTGCCATGGTGGAGCTCGACCCAACTCTTGTCCGGCGACAGAGGGAGAGAGAGTGGGCTATTACCTGCCATGGTGGAGCTCGACCCAACTCTTGTCCGGCGACGGAGGTGAGGGGAGGAGGAAGAGGAGGAGGGGAGGAGGAGAGGGGAGGTGAGGGGAGGGGAGAGGGGAGGAGAGAGGGGAGGAGAGGAAGAGAGGGGAGAGGGGAGGAGAGGAAGAGAAAATTTAGGAGAGGGTTTAGGAGATTGATTGAGATGAAGAGAGAGGGGTTTTAGGGTTTGAGAGGGAAGAAGGAGAGGAAGAAATGGGAAGCAGCTCGAGCTGCATGATCTGGAAATACCGCCACCATTGCCGGCGAGTTACATGGTAACTCGTTGGTAATGACATTACTAACGAGTTGCTTATCAACTCGTAGGTAATGTTATTATTTCCCGAAGATTATCCGATCGACCTATTTCCGACCAATTTCCGACTAAATAATTTCCGACAACATTTCCGACCATATATAACTACAATTTCCGACTACGATTTCCGACTACGATTTCCAACACGATTTTCGACTACAATTTCCGACTACAATTTCCGACTACAATTTCTTTTGACGATTTCCAACACGATTTCCGACTACGTACAATTTCCGACTACATTTTCCGACTACATTTTCCGACTACAATTTCCGACAACGATTGCCGACACGATTTCCGACTACAATTTCCGACTACAAATTACAAACAATTTCCGACTACAATTTCCGACTACATCATTAACGTACTAAGGATGATAATCGTAATCATCTTCATCACTTGAGTCTGACTCGGTTTCATAGGTAACCTCTGGCAATATGTGCCGCTCCTCGTCATCTGAATCAGCGTCAACTTCATATGGATTCACATCGAGAAGTTCTGCTCCAGTAATTCAAACCACACTCCCAGATCTCACATTATTAAGGCGAATCGTAGATGATTCCGGAATGTCAAAAGCGTTCGGCTCTTGGTATGCAGTAACTTCCTCATCATCTGCGGTCTCACCAAGTGTGGCAACACTGTATATGTTTCTATGAGCAACATGGTTAACCACCTTCCACAGGACTTTGTTAAGAAGATCGTCAAGGTAAAACACTTGTTTTACTGATGAGGCAAGAACGAAAGGGTCTTCTTCATACCAGCTAGTAGCAGTATTCACCGAAAATGTTCCATACTGATCGGTCCTTGTGTTCTCCGGGCTAGTATCAAACCATCTACACTTGAACAAGTGCACTTTCATGCGGTTCCCATAAATTAGTTCAACAACTGAATGAAGGACACCGTAATAGTCAACGCCATCCTGCCCACCATGGACCATCACCCCACAATTCTGTGTTTTCAGTCGGTCGTCTCGATTTTCACATATAAATTTCACGCTATTGACCTGACACATCGCGTAAACTTTTGAAGCTATCGGTTTCATCGCCAGGACCCTCAATTCGTTTGACCACTCTGGGCAACCATCATCTGCTACATGGTTCATCTGAAAACGATAAGAAATACGTACACAAGAAATTATGAACATAGAAAAAACAAAACCTCGTACGTACACACATGCTATATAAGGATATATATAAAAATAGACCTATAGACATATACCCTTACCCATTGACCAAAGTAGTTTGCAAACGTCCTGTTGTGGTAATCAACATTTCCGGCAATAGCAGGGCAGTGAAGATGATAGTTTTTCCAATATTGTACTTCTTCACAGTTAATCAGTACCGACCAGTGGGCAATGGCTACCTCATTTCCATCCAACTTGTAAGACTTTGGCAAGCTTCCCTGTACTACCACGTCATTGGAGATGATAGAAAGGTTGAACTAGGGTTCATCTATCGGCATCTGTTGTTGGGGGTCCTCAAGCGCTTCCAAATACACTTTGGTGTACGTTACACACTCGTGCGCAACATATGCTTCATCGATACACCCTTCAGGTGCATATTTATTCTTCACATAGTCCTTGTAGGCTCCCAATTGTCTACAAGTTAACAAGTGCATATTAACTTACTTAAAAAATAAGAATTTACATATAAAAACAGAGGCAAACCAAATGTATGAATCATTTGTACCTTTCCATGGGATACATCCAAGTGTAGTGTACGGGACTGGTAAGCAACAATTGTTCGGGAAGATGGATCATCAGGTGAGGCATGATGTCGAAAAAATTTGGGGGAAATATCATCTCAAGCTTGCACATGATAAAAATGATGTCATCTTGCATCTCCCTGAGGTCTGATTTTTTAACTTCCCTGGTGCATAACTTCTGAAAGAATCTTGACAATGCCACCAATGGCTCCACCACCTCTTTGGGCAGGTACCCTCGAATGAAAATAGGGAAAAGGCGTTGAAGCAGTACATGGCAGTCATGACTCTTTAATCCGTACATCTTATTGTCCCGGAAGTTAACACACCTGCTTATATTTCCTGCATAGCCATTAGGATACCTGCATATATATATATATAGCCATAGGCAAAAATTATATTTCTCGCATATAACCATAATCCGGTAAAAATTTAAGGCTAAATTCCTGTATAGCCATAAGAATATATACCTGACATTACTCAGCCACCGAAAAATTTCATGCTTATGCTTCGGCTTTACGGTGTAAGGAGCTTGCGGCATTTTTCTCTTACCATCTCTTAACCACAAATGTTTCCGCATACCCATTGCTTTCAGATCAATGCGTTCCTTAGGGATGTCTTTTGTTTTCCCCTCCAAGTTAAGAACTGTGTCCACAACACTTTCACACACATTCTTCTCTATGTGCATGACATCTAGGTAGTGTCTGATAGGCAACCTGGGCCAGTATGAGAGTTCCCAGAATATGCTCTTGTGTGTCCAAAACTTATATCTTTCAGGCTTGTCTGGAATTGACGCCACTATGTCAGGATGATTGCTTAGTTAGCCAAAATCATATTCATTCAACACTTCCAAAATTTCTTCCCCTGTCTATCGCCTGGGTGCCACACCTGTTTTCACAGTCCCATCAAGCGCGTCTGGATCCTGCCTAAATGGGTGATCATATGGAAGCCAACAACGGTGACGCATCTGAACAATTTTACTGCAATGAGGACTGCAACAATCAACCGTCATGCACTCTGAACAAGCCCGACAACATACCGCGGGCAGGAAAATCACTGATGGTGCCAACAAGCATGGCATGCATCTGGAACATCTCATTTTTGAACCTATCGTAAGTGGGGTGGCCACACTCACTCAGGTACTTAAGCTCCTCAATCAAAGGCATCAAATACACATCGAGACACTTGCCTGGATAACCCGGGCCCGGAATTAACAGAGTGAGCATATTGTATTCCTTCTTCATGCACATCCATGGTGGAAGGTTGTACGGTACCAAAATAACTGATCATATATTGTATTGAAGACTCATGTTGCCAAAAGGGTTGAATCCGTCAGATGAAAGCCCTAGCCAAACATTTCGGACCTCTGCTGCAAAATGATCAAACTGCCTGACCATGTGCTTCCAAGCCTCTCCGTCGGAAGAGTGTATAAGGGTGTCATCGTCAGGCAAATTCCTCTCAGCCCACCATCTCATTGCTTCGGCCGTGAAAGCACACATGAACAACCGCTCCAGCCTATCCATAAGCGGGAAATATCGAAGTATCTTCACAGCTTTCTTGTTGCCTGCAGGAGTCAACTTATACCTTTCTGTAAAACATACCGGGCATGCTTCAAGGTCTTCAAGATCTTTTCCCCAGAATAGAATACAATCATATCTGCATGCATGGATTTTGATGTAGGAAAGCCCAAGATCTTTCAGGATATGTCGCACCTTATGATGAGTGGTAGGAAGACGATGACCGGGTGGCAGTAGTGAAGCAGTCCACTTCAACCAAGAATCAACAGCTTTGACAGACATTTTGTTCTCCATTTTGAGCTGCATCACTCCCATCACACTTTCAAGAACAGTCTTACTACAACCGTCGTACAACGGAGTCTGTTGCAATGCAATCAGGTTGTTGTACTTGTCCATACCGCTTGTGTTGACATGAGCTCCAGGTAATGGCTCGACTGGCTCAATATGGGGGAAACCATCAACGACGGGAGGGACATTTGGTGCTTCATCAGCAAATACACCGCTCTCATGAGGAAACATATCATTGATTAACATCGATGTTGGATCATAGGATGAACTAGCCCTCTCACCAAATTGTCCATGATCATGCGGACCCGCTAACGATGTTTCACCGTGATAAATCCAACAAGTGTACTTATCCCAAAACACATATTTACTCAGGTGCTTCTGGACTTTATCAATGGGAAAACGAAATCGATCGCTGAAACACTTACATTCTTTACACGAGCAATAATGAAGTGTAGTGTCTCCACAATTAGCCTTCACAAAATTCACAAAACTCATAATTCCCTGGTGATATCTGACATCCCATCTTTCGAGGCTCATCCAACTCTTGTCCATCCTGAAAATTCTAACAATTTTACGTATTATATATACACACATTCACTACGTATTAATAATCGACGCGATATCTCAATTCAACTCTAATTAAATCAATACATGCATGCATATATATATATATATATATCGATTTAATTTCTGAATTCGATTCAGTACTCGATGATGGTATTCTTCTTTTTTAAGTTCAAAATGTATTTGACTAGGTAGGAGGCTCTCTTAAGCTTGACTCCGATAGCACTACGATAATACCAGTCGTTGATTCAGACACAAGATAAGATTAACTACAAGCAGTTTTCTCATTTCGGTGACATCAACAACATTTCATATCTCACGAATTGGATTTGATCAACACACACATATATATATACATACACATATACGTATATATACGTACCTATATATATATATAGCTTCCCAAGTGATCAAGTTTTCGACGCGCGCCTTAATTTTGACAATACCGAAGGATCGATTTCAGAGTGTTTTCCTTCTTTCGATTTCACCGGATTTTTTTCGATCAAAATGAATGAGCTCCTGCGATCTGCATTTAATATAAGAGGCATTGCCAGCGATTCATTAAATCGCCGGAAAATCGTCCGAAACGGCGACGGTTGGAGTCGCCGGTAATGTTTTGAAACATTACCGGCGATTTTCCGGCGACATTACCGGCGACGGAGTAAGTCGCCGGTAATGATGAACATTACCGGCAACTTTTCCGGTCGCCGGCCTTGTCTCCGGTAATCTCGCCGGTAATGGTTCTTATTCCGGTAGTGACATGTCTTCTAGGAGGAGATATAGGATTAGATGCAATGGCTTTTAAGTTTTCTAAGTTTCCTGCTTCATGTACAGTACCTTCATTATCTGCAGAATGTTGATTTTCTGCAAAATCTGTAGCATCAAGGATAGGTTGATCGAAAATTTGTTCTGATTCCCTCAAGTCTCTTTGTTCAGATATATTAAAATGGTCTGAAGTCATATCTATTCTTAATGGCAAATGGTCTAAGTTGGTAGGATTTTGTGAGCTTCTCAGGTTTTCATCAGCTTCTTCAGTTTCAATAAATTCTGAAGATAAATCTTCAGGACTTACACCTGGAATCAAGTTTTCCCAGGTCTGGATTGTGAATCATTGCTTCTGCATTACAGCCCCACACATGACAATGATTAAAACTAGGTTTCCTCCCACACCACAGTTCATATGGTGTTTTATCTGAAGCTTTTGTGGGTGACCTGTTGCAAACATAGTTTGCTATCCTTAAGGCCTCACCCCACAAGAACCTAGGTAGTCCAGAACCACACATCATACTCCTAACCATGTTTAACAATGTCCTATTCTTCCTTTCTGCCACCCCATTTTGTTGAGGATTGTATGGTGTTGAATACTGAGCTTTTATGCCACATTCCTGTAAATACAGTGCAAATGGCCCTTTCCTTTACCCACTCTCAGTAAACCTCCCATAATACTCTCCCCCTCTATCAGACCTTACCATTTTAATTTTCAAACCTAGCTGAAGTTCAACTTCAGTTTTGAAAATCTTAAAATAGTCTAAGGATTGAGATTTTTCTGATATGAGGTATATGTGACAGTACCGGGAAAAATCATCTGTAAATGTTATAAAGTAGACATTTCCACATATGGTTTGTGTTCTAAAAGGTCCACAAATGTCAGTGTGTATTAAGTCAAGCAAATTTTTGCTTCTGTATGCAGTTTTCCTATTCAGGTTTGTCATTTTTCCTTTAAAACATTCAACACAGTCTTTTAGGTCCTCAAAGTCTTGTTCTGGTAGCATTTCATTCTTAACTAAAGTCTTTAACCTTTGTTTGGATATGTGTCCTAATCTTCTATGCCAAAGAATTGCAGATTTTTCATTAAATGGAGTTCTGATGCTTACTTCTGTTTCTGAACTGTTAGAGTTCTCTACAGAAAAGGCAACCTGTGATGGTAAGCATATACTACAGTTGATTTGTAAGTAGCCATTCACACGTTTTCCAGAACCAACACATGATGAATCTTTAAAAAATTGAATTCCATTGATTTCATAGAAGAAACTGTATCCATTTCCAACTAAAAGATCTAAAGAAACTAAATTCCTCTTCATTGAGGGAATGAAATGAACATTATCCAGAAAAAGAAAATTGTCTGGACCTAAACTAAGCTTCAGACTTCCTATAGCTTTAACTGCTACATGCATCCCATTGCCAACCTTGATGTTAATCTCATCACTTCTTGGATTCCTCTTCCTTATTAAACCCTGCAATGAGTTAACTATGTGTAAGGGAGATCCTGAGTCCAGCCAAAAGGTATTTGGCTGTGAATATATCAAATCAACTTCTAAGAAATAAAGGGAAGGAACATTTAAGGAATTAACAACAATTAGAGGCTTACCCTTCTTTTCTAACCATGCCTTAAACCCATTACAGTCTTTCTTCATGTGCCCTTTCTTTTTACAGAAAAAGCACTTAAACTTGAATGGCTGCTGTTGGTTATTGCTGGAACTGTTACTGGAGCTGTTGCTACTGGAGTTTCCCTTAGCTGTAGGATTCTTAAAATTTGTTTTCTTAGGACCTAGCTTCTTTTTCCATTTGCTTTTGCCTACTAAGTTCACAATGCTCTCAGGTTTTGAAGTTGCACCATAGTTAGGATCTTCTTTCCTAAGTCTGCACTCTTCTGCAGCTGCTATGGCTATGAGCTCATTCATTGACCACTTAGCCTTCTGAGTATTATAACTCATCTTAAGCTGCCCAAAAGTGTTAGGCAGGGAATGAAGGGCAGTGTTCACTACATGCTCATCAGCCATGACAATATTCAGGTTTGCCAGCTTAAGAGCTAAGTTTTCCATCTGCAATAGGTGCTCTCTGACCCCTCCAACACCTGTGTACTTAAGGGTGTTAAACTGTTGAGATAACAGTGAACTCTCAACCTTATCAGATTCTTTGAATTTTTCTTCAATGAGCACCAAATAATCATAGGCATAATCTACTTCAGGGATAGTCCCAGCAATGGTATCTGAAATGCAGGCCCTAATGATATTCTTAGCTGAGTTATTCTTCCTATGCCAGTAATGATAGTCCTCATATGCTTTAGGGTGAATATGCTTCTCTTCTTCTAAGACTGGAACAGGGACACTTTGATAAAAAGCTATGTCTAGATCATGGTTGTTGCTGAAATAGGTGTCTATTTGCCTCCTCCAAACCTTATAATTGGACCCAGTTAAGAGTTCAATAGTGTTAAGGGTCACCACTTGGTTTCCTAAAACAATCAGAAAAGAATATTATCAGTTTGTTGTCTGAAGTTGTTGTTTTGTTCATTGCAATTTCAACAATAGAAGACTTTCAGTTTTAAAATTTTAAGTGTTTGTGTGTGTTTTAATCCCATCAGTATCACACAGCAGCACATCACAAAACAAAACACTGAAAATCCAAGACTTGCAGTATATGCATATGATCATAGTATAAAACATATACATACAAAATTATCCCATCACTGCAGGTGAATCCATATTACACTTTGTGTGATAAATACAGAAACTGTAGCTGTATCACCAAACCACAATCTTAAAATCCATGTTATAATGCAAAAACTCAACACCTTTATGGCAGAAGAAGATCTCACACTATCTGAAGATGGATTTGAGATCATGTGTGGTGTTGTCATGTATTCTAAAACATGCAACAATACTTCTTTGGAAGCCACAATTCACATATCTTGAAATATTGACACAAAACGTTGAATCTGTTCTTTTTAATCAAAATTGACTCATTGTAATGCAAGATTGTTTGCTTTGTGCAACACGATATCCTACTTAACAATGAATCAGAACCTCAACTAATCATAAGTTCATGCGTTTTCTAAACCAGTAGATACTTAAGCTTGGTCATTATACATGGATTACTTTATAGATGATTTTATCGAAGCTGTATGCATAGGGAATTCAGAATATGCTTTTCAACAGAACCCATCATCAGTAAACAAGCAGACATACATTTAGCTAGTTGGTCAATCAGTTTTACATTTTGATCTTTAATCACAGACATTCTTCATGTTCTTAGCAGATTAATCAGCTATTCACATCCGAAATCAAAACAATCATGACTAACCTTGGCCTCTGCTCACAGCGCTGCAATGTTAGCGAAATCATAACAATTTCACACACAGCAAACAACCAATATCAAACCACAACCACACAAAATCACAATCAGAAATCGTAAGTTCCTTCCGGTCAGATCTACCCTAACTTATTGGAACACCGGGAACATTCTTCTAGGTTCTTTGCGATTTGCGAAAAGAAACAACTAACCTGATTGTGATATGGGTTTGAATCCCTTACGAATTTAGCAACGAATTCGTGCACACAGCCGTTCTGAAGTCTCATCAGCAATTCGATAGAGTTTTGACCATTGTCTCCAACGGTCAATTGAAATCCCCAAAGTTTTGAGGTTTACTGAGCTGTTGTTCATGGGCTTAGCTCATGTGCTGTACCACAGGCCCAGTTAATTGATTTCGGGCTCTCACAAGAAAATTGGGTTTTGGCCCGAAAACTGAAGTTTCTGAAATTTTTTTTTGTTCAAAACACAAACCCTTAATGCTTTCGTATGAGTTTTTCTTCATCGATTTATATGAATTAAAGAGCCGAAGCTCTGATACCAATTGAAGAACAATTGCTGAAGTCCTTAATCATATAAACACGAGCAACTCAATATGAACATATCAGTAACAGAATGAAAGAAGCTTACCAACTACATTGATTGTGATCGACATGATGATGAGCTGATGAAAGCTTAGTCTTCTGTCCTCTACTGTTCTTACTCTCTGATGATGGGAAGAGCTGAATGTAATGCGCGTAGAGGAACAGGGACCTCACCTCTCCTTATATAGTGTCCAACTTGTGCCTACCCATTATCAGTGTACAAGTTGGACACTGAATTCTTTGACAACATGAAGAGTACCAAATCAGTGTACAATATGGACTAGGATTTACAGTGTTAATGTACTAACCTGTAAATGCCTTAATGAACATACAATTATGATTCTAACTCATTGATTACATTACTTAAGCACTAATACAATGTGTATGAGTTTAAGTTCCATTCTTACAAGAGATGATCCGCACCATGAGAGAGGAGAAGTTAAGCAACACCATCGACAAGACCTTAATTTGGTTCTTTTGGGTTCGTGTTGAGAGCATGTGGCAGTCCAAAGCGCAGGTTATGACCAACCAATCAGAGGATCAGTGAAGATACCATAAAAAACGACGACATAATGAAGCGGCTTGTATCACTATTGAGCTTCGGTTCCAATGACCTTGGGTGGGCTCTGATAGGGCTTCCGAGCGGCGTGCTGGCACAGGAGAATGGGGTTAACATGTTGCAAGAGCATGAAAGACTTCAAGGATACTTGGAAGACCAGAGTCAAACAGATTGGGTTCATCCCTGCTTTGAATGATGTTAGGAGCTACGTGAGGAAGTTATACACAATTGAGATACAGAATGAAAATATAAAGAGGAGACACGAGGATTTACGTGGAAAACCCCAAAAAGAATCGGGGAAAAACCACGGGCAAGTAGGAGGATTTCACTAGAAGAAAAACGAGATTACAAGGTTGATGACACTTCTCTCTCAATCTAGAGGAGAATACAACACTACTCTAAACACAACTCTCTCACACTTGGAGGAGTTTACTAACACTAGAGTGTATGATATGGTGGACTCTACGTAAGGGAGGCTAGAGAGAAGAGGGGATTATGCTAGCTTGGTTATGATGCACACCCAAGAGAGGAGCACCAATCCTCTATTTATAGAGGTGTTCCAACTCCTCTCTTTCTTCTTGAAGCTTCTTGATTAATCTTCTTCCTTCACCAACTATCTCATCTCTTCTCTTCTTATTTGATTATTCTAGAACCTTCTAGCTTAGCTTGATTAATCAAGCTTATTCTAGATTAGTCTTACATCACCACCGACTCTTCATCTTTCTCAATTCTTCTTGGTCTTTCTAGAGTATTCTAGTTGACCACAAAGTGATCTTTACCTCCAACATTCTCCCACTTAAAGTCACTTTTGTGGATCCTTTCATCCTTCCTACACTTGCCATTTCCATGCTGCTTACGTTTCTGCTAGGTCAATAGAGGATCGACACCAAATAAACTTGTTTGCGTTGATCGGCTTCGTCAGAGCATCCGCTAGGTTGTCATTCGTATGGATTTTATGCATATCCACACATCCCTCTTCCACCACCTCACGAACAAAGTGATATTGAACTCGTATGTGTTTGATTTTCGGATGAAATGCTGGATTCTTTGCAAGGTGCAAAGCGCTCTGACTATCGCAAAACAGAGTAATTTTCTCTTGCTTGCGTTCGAGCTCCTCCAGCAATATTTGTAACCATATTGCCTCTTTGCTGGCTTGTGTAGCTGCAACATATTCTGCTTCTGTCGTAGACGTTGTTACGAGCGGCTGCAGTTTTGAAACCCAGCTTACAGCACCTCCAGCAAGAGTGAACACATACCCTGTGGTGGATTTACTATTTTCCTGATCACCTGCGTAATCTGAATCAACATAGCCTCTGACGGTAAACTCCGATCCTCCGTAACATAGTGCAGCATCTGAGGTACCCTTGATATATCTCAGGATCCCCTTTACAGTGTTCCAATGCTCCTTGCCAGGATTCGCCATGTACCGACTAACTGCTCCCACTGATTGTGCAATGTCTGGTCGTGTACAAACCATGGCGAACATCAAGCTTCCCACTGCTGATGCATATGGCACTCGAGACATCTCCATCCTCTCCGCTTCATTGCTAGGACACATACTTGAGGATAATTTATAATTAGTAGGAAGAGGGGTAGAGATTGGCTTACAGTCTTGCATGTTGAAGCGGCTCAAGACTTTCTTCAAGTAGTTCCTCTGTGACAGCCAAATCTTCCTACTTTCTCTGTCTCGGTGAATTTGCATCCCTAGAATCTTGTTTGCTAGTCCCAAGTCCTTCATTTCGAACTCCCTAGCCAACTGAGCCTTCAAGTCTTCAATACGATCATGGTTGGGGCCTGCTACCAACATGTCGTCAACGTACAACAGCAAGATGATGAAGTCACCATCACCAAATCTCTTGTAGTACGCACAAGGATCTGCATGGAGTTTGTTGTACTCAAGGCTCATGATGAAGGAATCAAATCTCTTATACCAACATCTCGGCGCCTGTTTGAGACCGTATAGAGATTTGTTCAACCTGCAAACCAAGTTCTCCTTGCCTGATTCAGCAAAACCTTCTGGTTGGAGCATATATATTTCTTCTTCAAGCTCTCCATGAAGAAATGCAGTCTTCACATCTAACTGCTCCAGATGTAGGTCGAATGTAGCACACATCGCCAAGACTGCTCGGATAGTTATGAGTCGAACAACAGGAGAGAATATTTCGTTGAAGTCAACACCTTCTTTCTGAGCGAACCCTTTCACCACCAGTCTAGCGCGATACCTCTCCACTTGATCATTGCCATCTCGCTTGATCTTGTAGACCCATTTGTTACCAATGGCTTTCCTTCCTTGTGGTAGAGGAACAAGATCCCATGTCTTGTTTTTATGTAGAGCTTCAATTTCTTCTTGCATTGCTGTCATCCACAGAGCTGCATCTGAACTGCATTTGGCTTCATGGAAAGTTGACGGCTCTCCATCCTCCGTTAGAAGACAGTATGCAACATTGCTCTCTGTAACATACTCAGACTGCCAAGCTGGTGGCTTCCTCGCACGGGTAGACCTGCGAACTTCTTGGTCCTCCATCTCAGATGGTTCTTCATCCTCGTGCTCGGGTACTTCAGAAGAAGAACTTGAATTCTCCTCCTCTGGTTTACTATCAACTCGTATGACTGCAGTCTTCTCACATGAACTGCTATCATCATGACCTCCTTGTAGTAGTTGATCTTCTTTAAAGATCACATCCCTGCTGACAATAACCTTGCGGGCAGTAGGATCCCACAGGCGATACCCCTTTACTTCGTCAGCATTCCTCAAGAATATACACCTCCGAGATTTAGGATCCAACTTTTTCTTCTTCCTTTCTAGAATGGTGTACATTACATATGCAGGACATCCAAACGAATGTAGATCAGAGTAGTTAGCGGGCTTACTAGTCCACATCTCCATCGGTGTTTTAAGTTCAATTGCCGTTGATGGAGACCGATTTACCACGTGACAAGCGGCCTTGGCTGCTTCCGCCCAGAATGAGTTGGGTAATCCTGCAGTCCTTAGCATGGCTCTCATCTTTTCTACGAGAGTTCTGTTCATCCGCTCCGCAACTCCATTTTGCTGAGGAGTGTACGTGGTTGTGAACTGTCTCTTGATACCTTCTTGCCTGCAGAGAGCAAGAAACTCGCCGTCCATGTACTCTGTCCCATTGTCAGTCCTCATGCACTTGATCTTCTTTCCAGATTCAAGCTCCACCTCTGCTTTGAAGGCCTTGAATACCGAAAATACATCGGACTTATTCTTGATCGGGTACACCCAGCATCTCCTGGAGTAATCATCAATAAAAGACACAAAGTACTTTGCACCTCCTAGGGACACAACTGGTGACTCCCACACATCGGAATGTAGCAAGTCTAGGATGCATTTACTTCTGGAGACCGACCTATCAAACTTCAATCTACTCTGCTTGCTTGTAACACAATGCTCGCAGAAAGGTAAATTTACCTGCTTAAGCCCTGGAAGTAGCTTCCGATCAGAGAGAATCTTCAAACCTCGTTCTGACATGTGACCAAGTTTAAGATGCCACATCATTGTCGATTCTTCTCCATTGTTGGCTGTAGCAGTACATGCGTCAGCTTCCTGATATGTCTCTCCTTGAAGCATCCATAGATTTGCCTCGATCTTCTTCGCCTTCATAACCACAAGTGCACCTTTTGTAGCCTTCATGATCCCATTTTGACTATTCATCTTGTACCCGCTGCCATCTAATTGTCCCCAGGACAATAGATTTTTCTTCAGGCCTTTTACGTGTCGTACCTCCGGAATACTGCGAACTGTACCATCAAACATTTTTATTTTGACGGTACCTACACCAACAATCTCCAAGGCATGGTCATCTCCCATGTACACTGATCCACCAGAGATGGGTTCATATTGATGGAACCAATCTCTCCGGGGAGTCATGTGTCATGTTGCCCCCGAGTCTATAAGCCAGACATCGACAAATTTTCTCCTGCCTTCAAAAGTTGTTGCCTCGCTATATAAAATTTCAGCGTCATCAGAGATACTTACCACGTTCCCTTGAACGTTTGATGATTCAGGGTTTCTGCTCTTCTTCAGAAGTCGACAGTCTCTTTTGACGTGTCCCTTCTTGCCACAGTGATAACACCTGAAATTCTTCTGCGGCCTTGACTTTGATCTACCGTGACCTTGGCTCCCACTTGAGCCACGCTCCGTTGATCTTCCTCTCACCATCAAAGCTTCCGCTTGCTGCGAACTTGCCAACCTGTCCTCCTTGTTTCTGCGCCTGCTCTCTTCTTCTAATACAGCAACTGCAACTTCATCGAAGACTAGGTGGTCCGTGAAGATATTGTTTGTCAGATTAATGATGAGCTGATCATACGAATCAGGTAAACTCTGGAGTAGAATCTCCGCCCGTTCACTTGAATCTATTTTCTGCCCCATGTTAGTGAGCTGTGAAAATAGAGTATTCAAAGTGTTGATGTGCTCGGTCACTGATGTAGATTCTGCCATACGAAGAGTGTAAAGCCTTATCTTTAAGAAAATCTTGTTGTGCAGCGACTTCGCCTCGTACAGCTTTGTAAGCGTATCCCATATCTCCTTTGCCGTCTTCTTCTCCTCCACGCTTGATAACACCCCATCGGCTAATGCAAGGTGAAGATCCGCCATGGCGAGGGCGTCCATCTCATCCCACTTTGCATCATCCGTGAAGTCTGCGGGCCTTGTCCCAATTGCGGCTAAGCAATTGTCCTTCCGCAATAGTGCTCTCATCTTCATTTTCCATAACGAGAAGTTAGTCCCGTTAAACTTCTCGATATCAAACTTTGTCGCCATCTCGAACTGAATGACTTTCCTCTAGAACCAGCTCTCTATATGATCGCACAACCAGTGCTTTGATACCACTGTTAGGAGCTACGTGAGGAAGTTATACACAATTGAGATACAGAATGAAAATATAAAGAGGAGACACGAGGATTTACGTGGAAAACCCCAAAAAGAATCGGGGAAAAACCACGGGCAAGTAGGAGGATTTCACTAGAAAAAAAACGAGATTACAAGGTTGATGACACTTCTCTCTCAATCTAGAGGAGAATACTACACTACTCTAAACACAACTCTCTCACACTTGGAGGAGTTTACTAACACTAGAGTGTATGATATGGTGGACTCTACGTAAGGGAGGCTAGAGGGAAGAGGGGATTATGCTAGCTTGGTTATGATGCACACCCAAGAGAGGAGCACCAATCCTCTATTTATAGAGGTGTTCCAACTCCTCTCTTTCTTCTTGAAGTTTCTTGATTAATCTTCTTCCTTCACCAACTATCCCATCTCATCTCTTCTCTTCTTATTTGATTATTCTAGAACCTTCTAGCTTAGCTTGATTAATCAAGCTTATTCTAGATTAGTCTTACATCACCACCGACTCTTCATCTTTCTCAATTCTTCTTGGTCTTTCTAGAGTATTCTAGTTGACCACAAAGTGATCTTTACCTCCAACAAATGAGCTTGTTGCCTCTTCATGGCATCAAGCCCTAGTCTCTGTCATGTGTTGAATGTGGTCGTACCGTCGAGGGTGCCGCCATGTTACGCTGCAACAACACCATAGGTGCTAATTCGATTTCGATCACGTTGATGCGATTACCGTCGATTGATCGACCTTGAACATCGATCAGCGTTGATTCGATCACGTCAGCCACGCACCAAGCTTCGATCGATCACTTCATACATGTATAATTAATTATCAAGACAATCAAGGCAAGACGAGTACTCAAAACGTGTACGTACCAATTAGGTACAGTTGTCGTCACCAGTTTCACGGGTCTACGAAAATTTATTCTTAATTAATTAGGTGCTAATTCTATGAAAATGAAAAGAAAAGAAAAAATAACGAGTGTTTTGAATTTTAAAAAAAAAAACTGGAGTGTGTGTTCAATTGGTGGGAGATAGGAGATGAGCTTCATTCGTTTAAAAATATATTTCAATGGCAACCAATAAGGAAATATGTGGGAGTCTCTTGTTTTGCATGGAGGTCAACTGGAGGTCTTCATGTCTTCATGCCGTTTATGGCGCTTTCAAATGTGAATGATTTCAGTCATTTCCTGGTCATGTTTATATTTGATGTCCCAGCTACGGGTCACGACTACTAGACACGTGCATGAGATGCGGTTTCACACTACTAGAAAAAATATTTTAGTAGTCGAAAATAATCAAAACAGGTTGACGATTTTTTTTCGTCGGCTAAACTATATTTTAGTCGTACATGAGATGCGGTTTCACACTACTAGAAAAAATATTTTAGTCGACGAAAATAATCAAAACAGGTTGACGATTTTTTTTCGTCGGCTAAACTATATTTTAGTCGACGAAGAAAAGTTGTCGTCGGCTAACGTTTTTACTCGTCGGCTAAAGTATTTTAGCCAATGGGGAAAAAAATGTCGTCAACTTTAGTTGAAATAAATCGTCGGCTAGCTAAAAGTGTGACTTTAGCCGACGAAAAGAAAACCTTGATGAGCAAAGAAATTGGGGAAGAAAAGAGAAGAAAAACTTGACGATCAAAGAAATTGGGAAAGAAATGGGGGGAGAAAACCTAGCGGATAAGGTTTAGAGAAGAAGAAAGAGAGCGACACTCGGAGACGGATCTAAATGATCGCAGACCTAGCAGCCGTTGGGCAAGTTTTCTACAGATCCTGTGTTAATTTTTGTTCTGCTGGGCAAAATCATTGGTAAAGTTTGCAGGGTAAACAGGAGACTCAGAGGAACTAAGGAAGGCAAAGTTCTGGGTTTAAACCATTGGATTAGTATAGCTCCATAGCTCTGATCCGTACGTCGTCAATTCAAGAATAAAGGCGTTGCCACAACTTTTCCTCCATGGCTGGTCTCATATGTTCCCTCATATATTTTATTATTATCTTTATTATAAGGATAGGTATAAAATCGTAGTGTTTGCCTTGAAATGAGTCTCCCTTGTATATACAATTATATGTACATACATCTAATAAAAATGGTCTAAGATCACTATAAAAATGTTTGTTAAAATTCACCGCAAGTTATGATTCTATCAACTATTCATAAAAAGGATTTATGTACATCTTTCATTGTTTTTAACTTAACATATCCTCATACATAAATCTATAAATCTATAAGTATATATGTTTAAAAGAAAAAAACCGGTCGATTTCAGTATTGCTTGAACCAAATTCTTATTCTAAATTCGTTTTTACATTAGTTGCATGTCTCTGACACTTATCAATTATGAAATTTTTTCCGCCCACCTTAAATTGGAACTCAAGATCCGCCACGGGCCCGCGGGCGCTCTCAACTTTCAAAAACCACTCTCTGATACAGTTATATGATTGATATTGATAATCATTAATTTCACGTTTTCACCATGAACCAACATTACATATACATAAATAAAAATAGTAATAAAAGAATGTGTAGCAACGAGCATAAATAAATAACTTCCTCTCTTTCAAAAAATAACATTCTCTTTTCCATTGGAAAGTAAAAGTAAATGATTATCATTCTTTGAGTAAGAATATGGATCAACCTTTTCACAAAGCTGCAAAAGAAACATTGAAGCAAGGTAGCTGACTGATTAATCAGAGCTATTTAGAATGGAATGAAATCAAACGAAGCCATATATGTCATATAGTATCCATCACTTGGACCCCGACCTCTAAGCTGTGTGGAGAAAAAGAATGGCCCGTGCACCTCAGAATAAGTACTCCCCAGCCACTCTGAGCGACGGAGACAACTGCCGTGCTCCTACTGCTACATCTCCTCAACACAGAGACGGATGTCGTCGGTTTTCGACAGTAGATGACAATGCATTGATCAGCCAAGTTCTGGGTACCGATAAATTTCATGGCCCTCGCTATCAAACTACTCACGATGACCCTCACGAGGATGCTAGAATTTCTAGGCTACAGGAAGCTAGAAATTCCCACTTTCTTGAATCTGTTGAGATCGTTTTCTCTCGTACCACACTTTACTTCGCTGACGAATATAACGGCGTCTACAATGTTCCAGTCAGTTTTCAGAATGCAGTTTCCGGCCAGGTTAGTTATATATTTGTGTACGACATATCACGTACGTATACCTTATTTTACGTACGCGTGAATCATCTCAAAATCTCTCAAATAAATACGTCTTTGTATTTCTTCTGTGCTCGGTCCAAATTAGATATATAATTTCCTAGTAGGACTAATTTGTGGGTAAGGCTAGAGGAGATCTACCTAAAAATATTATTTACAATTAGTTGAGCAAAATCACAACTTTTTAAACAAGAATTTACTACATTTAGAACAAAGTTATGTCAACTTTTTGTATCATTTACAAACTATTAAACTAAATTACAATATTGATTACGATTTATTATCAAGTTTATAAAATATGCTCGTTTGTGTACGTACTTACAAAAAATTAAACAAAATTACACAAACATAATCTTATTTTACAACAATAACCACAATATTATAAAAATAATTTTAGGTAGTAATTTTGTTATATATAGTACTCCACCCTAAACAAAATTATAAAAACAAGTTCAGGTAGTAATTAGGGGAAATTCAAGCGCAGATGCACTTCACCCTAAAAAATTTCCTAATTTGTTAGTCTAGCTGCATAATATAAATAAATTAATAACGTACAGTTATTCTGCAAAGAGTTGAGTGGGGAGGATGCAGACCAGACGACAATGGATGTTCTAAGGATGGTCCAACACTACGATTGGGATGTGAAGGTATTGATTACCTTGGCAGCTTTTGCTGTGAAAGATGGTAAATTCTGGCTCGTGGCTCGGTTCTACAGCACCAACGCACTCGCCAAAAGGGTTGGAACACTTTGTCAAATGTCTAAAATCTTAGAACCTCCGGAGACAAAGTTTAGTGCGTACAACAAATTCGTGAAGACCGTGCTCAAAGTTACCAGGTGCATTTTCCAGATACAGAAGCTTTACCGTGAGCTAAAATATACAGCTTTAAACACTGCTCATATCCCCGCAGCTGCTTACTGGACAATTAATTCGGAGTATTGTGGTTGCTGCATCAGAACTTTTGGGGATCATAGGCGTGGGTACTGGTAAAGAGTAAGTCATTTTGCCTGAATCTAAATTTCTGAATTTCAGCATCAATTCTATAACTTGGAGGGAAAATAATTGTATGTGTAATGCGTTTAATTAGTTGAAATTTATGTCTTAGAAATGATATAAATTAATTAGATGAGTATGGCCTTATTTTTTTTATTTTTTTGAAATAAAGTATGGCCTTATATCATTCCTAGGACATAATTTCAACTAATAAAACGCATTACACATACAATTATTTTCCCTCGTAGTTATAGAATTGACCTATATATGGATCACTGACCCATTAATTTTAGCATGATTGGTATTAGAGCACCCGCCCTGGTGTTTTGTTTTTGCTCGAGCAATTTGAGGAGGAGCAGACACTGTTTGAGGTGGAGCAGTCACTGTTCATCGAATAGGAGGTGCAGTTTCTGTTTTTCGCGCAGCGGTGTCAAAAAATAGCACGTGCTATTACTGTTCATAAATTAAATTTTTTTTTTTTAAAAAAAACTAATAAATTTTTACTCCAATAAGACAACACATATTTGTCAATTTCGTCGTTACGCGATTAGTGATAATGACAAATTTGTCATTTCATACAAGCTTTTAAAATCGACTATTTTTCATAAATAAATTTGACTACACTTTCTTCGTGAGAGTTGTAGAGTATTTCATTCCGATCTCATTGAAATTTTCGCATAATTTTTCGGACACTCGAACTATTAATTATGAATTTCAGATGTATTAGTCAATTTTAATTTTAAACAAAAAAAAATATAGTTGATTTAATCTGGGCCGTCCGATCAGATTTTTGATTTGAAACGGACGGTCCAGATCAATCTGACCGTTAGAAAATTTTGACCAGTCGCCCTGCCACGTGGCGCCTCCCCATTCGTCCATTAATTTTTTTTTAACTATTTACTGGCGCGTGTATTACACGCGCCAGGTAGAAATAAAAAAGGAGCCGGCCTGCGTCACCCACGTGCGTGGGCTCCGCCAGCACAGCTCGTGCTCTGGCTCGAGCAGAGGCTGCTCGTGCAGCTGCTCGTCGTTCCGGTCAACGAGCGGTCGCCTTGCCCAGTCGTCGCCGGTGCACGTCCCAGGTGCAGCTGCTCGTGCTGCTTGAGGAGGGGCCCGCCGGTTTGCAGCTGCTCGTGCTGGCTCGTGCCGGTGCCGGTGCAACTGCTCTTAATGTAGTCCATGCATTCATATATGGTTATGTTTAGCGAGGTTTTTTCTTTCGAATTTTTAAGTTTTCCTTTTTCAAATGGGAAAAGTAAAAAAATAAAATTTTTGTTTATTCTAAATATTCATACCTCAATGTTATAAAATATCATAACTATACCCTAATTTTTGACCCCGATCCAAAAACTATACTTGCCATTACTTATTACGTCTTATTCCTTTTCAAATTGCATAATTTCAATGACATAAGAATTAATGATGTTAAACGAAATAAGCTAATAACATTAGATATAATTTTTGAGTCGGGATCAAAAATTAAAATATGATTCTGATATTTTGTAAAATTAATATATGAATATTTTAAATAGACAAAAATTAAGATACAGTTCGATGAAATTTCCCTTTTCAAAATGTTGTCGAGTGTATCACTTTAGCCAAAACCTAGCTTGTGTGGGCTCTCAGCGCAATTTGTTGAGCTGACCAAGGAGTTCGAAGATGAGCGGCATCACTGCTCTAATTTAGGGTACATAGTAAGACTTTAAAATTTTACATTCTGCTCGATCTATACCGTCTAGCTATATTAGGTACGAATTGTTCTACTGTAATTTACTTTAGAAAATTTATTCCTATGTCGCCAAAATATAGGTGAATTCTTTATATTCTACTATTTTCATTAATAAACAATCGTTTACCTTAAAAAAAAAATTGTACAACTAGCTGTGGTGTTGAGAATGATATGCTATAGTTAAATGCATATGGTACGTACGTGATTTTAAATTTCTTATACGTACAGGTACACGCCTGATGTATCGGAACTATCAGCCTTGTCTCATAAGCTCGAAAACATACACACCACTCTTAAGTGTGGCCACGATCGTCTACATGATATCATCCGTGAGTTCGATCTCTAGAACTATCTCATTAGACTCCTACCGATCATCACGTAACTACACTTACTTAACTAGCTAGCTTGTAATATAATGGTCTGCAGAGAGGAAGAAAGATGATGAAGCTTTAGCTGCACTTGCGTCTATCTTAGAAACTTTACACACCGACAACAGCAAAACTTTAATAGCTTTCTTTGGCAATTGGCTCATCGATTGCTACAGAAAGAAAATGGTGTGCTTTGCAATCTCGTCACTTGAATATCTCAATCATCTGAAAACATATGATCCTCTAGTGATATTCTAAAGAACGATTAATTTTAATGATTGAATAATTTTTTCAATTTCGTGAAAATTGGAACTTTGCATGCATGCAGGTGTACACTAAGGATGTGCTAAGGCAGAAGTCGGTGATACTGATGATTTCAGACTTGGACATCCACCGAGAAACTGTTTACCACATTGCCAAGCTAATGTACTCGCAAAAACGTGAGTTCGCAACCATGTCAGAAAGACAGTTCGAGATTGTCTGGGTTCCAATTGTGGACAATTGGACTGAAGCCAAGAAGAAGCAATTCGAGGCCCTTCAATTAGACATGGAATGGTACTCAGTTCCCAACCCTTCTGTCATCTCTCCCGCTCTTATCCACGGCTACATCCGGAACATGGACCGATGGAACTTCTTCAAGAAGCCTCTGCTTGTGGTGACGGATACTCGAGGTAAAATAGTGCATACCAATGCGCTTCACATGGTGTGTCTTTTCCGAAGTACAGCGTTCCCGTTCACTAGGGAAAGAGAGAAACTGCTCTGGGAAGAAAAGATCTGCTGGATGATTGAGCTTTTGGCAGCCTATTTCTCTGGTTGCGTTCAACTCATCAACTGGCCGGTAAGTACGCTGATATAATTTAGAAAATAATGATACAAAACTTATACCATATATGTACGTATTTGGACTAAATTCATATAATTAAGATCGAATGCATGATATGCGTGCATGTTAGATACCAAGCATGAATTTTATGTATGAAAGAACTCATTTCAGATAGAAGATGGGAAGTTCATTTGCTTGTATGGGGGCGAAGACATAACTTGGATCCAAGATTTCACAGAGACGGCAAGAAGTGTGGCTATGAAAACCGGAATCCATTTGGAATTACTTTATCTGGGGACAAACAAAACTAAGAAGAAGAGGTTGGAGAGCATTGTACAAGTCATAGTAGAAGAGAAGCTAAGCCATGTGCAGAAAGATTGGAAAGAATTGGACGCCTTCGGATTCTTCTGGAATCTTCTAGAAAGCATGTGGCAATCCAAAGAACAATATCTTAAGAGCGTGGCTTCGAGCTCAACTGAGCTAACACATGACTCGCCATTGAAGGGGATTATGTCATTGCTGAGCTTCGGTTCCACCGGACGCGGGTGGGCGACGATTGGGGGAAAATCTGGAAACTTGTCTGTGGCTAATGGGGAGCACATGTTGAGAAGCTTGAAGGAGTATACTGCGTGGGAGACTTGGCATCGCGAGTTAGGGTTTACGACTGCACTAAATAAATACCTAACTCAGGTGCAAAAGAGTTCCCCTTGCGCACATGTCATTTTCATGCTGCCGGCCACCGGACTCATGCCGGAGACTGCCGTCTGCGCTATATGTGCTCAAATCATGGAGAAGTGCACCGCGTTTTGCTCCAATTGAAAAAATGGGAACACGGCATAACCCTTAATACGTTCGCGAGCCAGATCCAGTACGTACGTACTCATTTGATTTTGACATTAAGTTTCAAAGATTAATAAGCCTATAATGGCAGCTATATATCCGATGTTGCCATGCGCCATCAAGCTACGTGTGATGAAAAATAAGTGTAGTTTTTTTTTTGTCACGTGTGCCCACTGCATAGTGCCTATACTTATATGGAGGCAACGTTGTTTTTTTTAATATATTTTTTACATCAATTTAATAAATTGTAAGCATGTATTCTTACGCACTTAATTTTCAATTTGATGTAAGTCATGTAACTGCTCTTTGGTTTGTTCCGAGGCCTATCAATTTGAGAATCAAAAGGTGCGCATAAAAAGATTAACGAAATTAACGAAATTTGAAGTTTAAAACTGTGTTCTTTTCTCTTCTCTCCCAACTTAATTATAAAATGGAATCGAAACATTGAGTGATTTCGATGGATAGTTGAAACATTACTAATTTTATGACAATGAAGTTTTAGTCCACTTTTTTAAACTAAAAATTTCGCTAAGAATAAGAACTATATTAATTAATGATGCAGCGAGTCGATCACAATTAGCTTTAAAAAAAAGTCAAAAATTTTTAGGACGATTGTGAACTAGAATTTTTACGACAATCATGGACTGACATCGGTATGTTAAGCAGAGCCTTGACTAGTTGACCATGCCGGATACAGCTGTCATTGTAGAGATATTTTCTCCTCATAATACACTCATCGAGATCTGAAGTAGAACCACCTATATTAGACATTATTGGAGAGGGTGAGATGAGTAGTGAAATTAGGAAGCTTATGAACTCTGGAAAATGACTGATAAGGCATTGTTGAGTCTGCTTATGGCCACACTTGAGTATGATACAATGGACATCATAATTGGAAGTAAAAGGTCAAGAGATGCCTGACTTTGTTTGCAAGATTAATTCTCTCTAGTTTAAAGAGCCCACATTATGCAGCTGAAAATAGACCTATATACCATTAAAAATGGCAATGAGTCAATAGACATGTATATACTACGAATGAAGCATATTAGACACGAGCTTAATGTTGTTGGCATTACTATCTCAGATGAGGATATTGTTCTTGCTACTTTGGATGGCCTACCTGATGAGTATACTATGGTTAAGATGATTATAGAAGGTCAAGATTCTTTAGTCACACTTCAAAAATTCAGGTCACTATTACTTCTTGCCAAGAGAGATATTATCAAGAGAAGTTGCTCTGGTCACAGCAATTACAATGTATCCCATTGTCATGTAGCTTCCAAACAGTCTTCTTCTAGCAACTCCAGGTCTATTATTGGTTGTCAGATATGTGGATCGAAGGGTCGTGGTGCTTTTGTCTGTCGCCACAGGTTCAACTATGCAAATCAGAGTTCTAATCATATGCCTTCTATCACTGTCATGTCCAGGCACGGATGCAGTGGGGGGCTGGGGTGTGCTGCAGCACCCCCCAGTTTTTTTTGCCAAAAAAATATTAATACATATATACTAAAAAAAAATATAAAAATCCCATGTCAAACATCAAATTTAATCATTCTTGTTCGCTTTTATCTTAATTTGGCAATCCCTCTCTTCCCAACCTGCGTAATTCTTCTTGTGCATCTCTGCTCATAGTTTGCTCTCTAGTCTACACCGCTATTCTCCATGTCTCCAACTCTTTAGGTCAGATGTTTCATCAAAATAAAGTAAATTCTATCCTTTTTCAAAAAAAAAAAAATTCTTTCTAACAAAGAAAATTTAGCACACCCAAGATTTAATTCCTGCCTCCGTGCCTGGTCATGTCTGATCATAACTTAGGCTCAGTTGAAATCGGCTCTTCATCTGTTGATCAGGTACATGTGAAGAAGTTGACTCGTGGTTATCGAATTTTTGTAGATCATACATCTGCAAAAATGTGAAGAATATATTTGAATGTGTAATTTAATTTCTACCAAAAATTTGACTTAATTTCCCCTAAAAATAAAGGAAACCAAAATCCTGCATACACAAATTAAGGCAAAACATTTTGCATAAAAAAACACCAAATGCCATACGTACTATATATGAGAAAAGAGTTTTAAAATAATTAAAAATACATACCATTGCCGGAAATAATCGGAGAACTTCTTCTTAAACATCTTTTCAACCCAAGAAAGGAGTCTTGTCTGGTTTAATCGTCTGAATGTACTCCCTATAGTACTTCATGTAATGGTCGACCTTGTCACAGTCTCGCAATACTACCCAATGCGCTTCTTCGAGTTCTTCTTTAGTGGATCTTTCCTTTAATACTCCTTTAAACGATCATACAATATTTGTGACGACTGAAAGATTGTGGCGGACATTTGGATTGGCCTAGATTGGATCTTTGAGGTACCTATTGTAGTAGGTAACACACTCATGCATTAGATATGTCTCTGCTATAGAGCCATCCGGGACAGATTTATTTTTCACAAATCCTTTATACTGTCCAAGTTGTCTGCAAAATCATACAATTAATCATTTGAAGAATAGTAGAAACACAAAATATATATATATAAATGATGAACAACCGTTATAAATAATTTTACATACGTTTCTTGAGGATACATCCTAATGTAGTAGACCAGATCAGAAAGGAGCACATGTTGGGGTAGGTGGATCATGAGGTAAATTATGATGTCAAAGAAAGCAGGGGGAAAAATCATCTCTAATTTGTAAAGGTTGTACACTATTTTGTATTGAAATTCGAGGACATCTGACTTATGCAACTCACTGGAGCATAACCTCTGCCACCATCTACACAATGCTACTATTGGTTCGACACCGTCACGAGGCAAATATTGTCGAATTACCATTGGGATCAGACGTTGCAGCATAACGTGATAGTCATGAGTCTTTAGACCAATAAACTTGTGTTGCACCTCGTCAACTTCTCCTATAATATTCGTTGCATAAGTAGACAGATAACGAACAGTCTTGAACTAGCTTAATACAGAACCCCAATGTGTCAGCTTCACCGTATAACGTGCATCTGACATCTTGTTGTACACTCCTCTTTTGTCCCTCCTCAACCACAAGTAATAGCACAAATTCATAAATTTAAGATCTTTGCGGGCTTTGGGAGTATCTTTGGTCTTCAACTTAATACACAAAATTATTCCCACCACACTATCGCACACATTCTTTTCTATGTGCATGACATCAAGGTTGTTCTGGAGTTTTAACTTGGACCAGTAGGGCAGTTCAAAGAAAATACTCTTGTGATGCCAATAGTTGAGATCGTGTGGAGGGTGTGGATTGATTCTCTTCACTTCTTTATCGTTGGTCAATACACCGAAATAGAAGTTGTTCAACCTCTCTAAAATCTCTTCGCCAGACCACTGTCAGGGTTTAGGATTATTCTCTACTGTCCCGTCGAAATGAGCCTCATCCTGTCGCAACGGGTGATCATGAGGAAGCCATTTACGGTGACCCAGGTAACATACCTTCCCCGCGTGCCAAGTAGAGGTGACGTCATCTAAAAATACAAGGCAACCATTGCATCCTCTGGTTGTGCAAGATGCAAACATCTCATATGCAGGAAAATCACTGATTGTCCACATGACGGTTGCTCTCATCATGAATATCTTGTTAGTAAACTTGTCATAAGTTGGAACTCCATGTTCCCATAATAGTTTGAGCTCATCAATCAATGGTTTGAGGTAGACATCCAAATAATTTTCCGGAGATTTAGGACCTGGAATTAGCAGAATAAGGAAATTAAATTCCTTGTTCATGCAAATCCACGGAGCCAGGTTATACGACATGAGAATAACTGGCCAAGTGATGACAGCAACGTTGTTACTACCCCAAGGATTGAATCCATTTGTAGATATATCGAGTCTAACATTTCGAACCTCTGCTGCAAAGTCTTCGAACTCTCTGTCGAAACATATCTGCTGTGTATAAAGATATATATAGACGCTACAATCTGGGAATCAACGAAAGATAGCGAAGTACCTTCACAGGAATTTTCTTCTTCGAACTCCTCCTATTCTGATTTTGATATCTACACTGGTTGCATATGGGACAGTAGTCCAAATGTTCATACTCTTTGTAAGCACACAATCATTTATGCATGCGTCAATTTTCCTGTACTTTAGGCTAAGGCTGCTCAAGATCTTTCTAACCTTATAATGACTTTCCGGAAGTTTGTGATGATCAGGTAGCAACTTATATATATGCTCATGTATTTCATCAAAAGCATTGTCTGACATTTTATTCTTCACTTTTATCTTAACTTCCTCCATTATATATTGCAACACATTCTCTGGACATCCAGGGTACACCGGGGTCTGGGCTTCGAGTAGCATCATATTGTACCTATCCATCTCTGTAGTGTCACTGGCCAAGCTAACAGCGAAGAATGTGTCATCATGAGTGGTATCATAACCTCCATCTTGGTGTTGGTGTCCACCATAACTAAATTTCGGAAAAGCATCATTGACCAAATCCACAGTTGGGTTCCAAGCAGGGCCGCCGATACCGCTGGATGAGGCACCATGGTAGCTGTACCCTAAGCAGAACTCTGGTCCTGAGATGAAGTCTACTACTTCACCATGCTCACTCGACGTAGTGAAACTCCACATCATACCGTGCTCATACAGGTGTTGAGCCATAACATTAGACGAAACAAACTGATGGTTGAGACTTTTTCTACACGGACACCTGAAATATTTTTTTTCCCTGAGCATGTTCCGTTGCAAAATTCACAAAGTCTATGATGTCGTCCATATACCGCACATCACTTCTGTTCGCCAGCTGTATCCAATTTTTGACGAGAGATCTAACAATGGGGTGGGTTTTTTTAGTGAGGAGAGAGAGATAGCTGAGAGGGAGAGAGAGATAGAGAAGTGATAAGGAGATAATGAAATCTGATCGAGAGATCTAACAATTGAATTTTCTTAGACGACAAAATATTTCGTCACCTAGGTTATCACTTAGGCGACGGAAACTGTTTCGCCGCCTAGATGGTCAGTTAGGCGACGAATGGCTCAAGTCGTCGTTTCAAACTCCACATAGGCGACGAAATGTGTATCATCGTCTAAGTGTGTAATACTTAGACGACGACAAAAAATGGCCGTCATCTGAGTGTGCATCTTAGGCGACAAAATGACATTTTTTGTCGCCTAAGTGCACACTTAGGCGGCGACTTGTGTCAACCATCATCTAGGAAAATACTTAGGCGACGAAGAAATTTTCTGTCGCCTAAGTATTGCTTAGCCAATGAAAAATGTTCTTTGGGAGATGAAAATTGTTTTGTTGCCCAAGTCCCACTTAGGCGACGAAACTATTAAGGTTTGGATATGATATGAACAAACAGACGATGATTACTGAGGTATATGGCGTATCTAGACATTTGAATATGAGATTAGCTTACATGAAGCGAAATCTGATGATGGAAAAGCAGAAGAGGATGATAGAGGCATCTGATATCTCTAGTCATCGAGTGTCATTTATGAGCCTAGCATGCAGGATGACACGCAACTATTGTGACTCGAGGAATAAGGAGGCAATGATGACTGGCAGTGAACTACATCCCTAGTCACCCCTATTATCTGGTAGTGAACTATAACCTCAGATAATGCATCAGTAGTGAACTATAACCCTGGAATGGTGACCTAAGGGGCAATCAGGCAACATATATGTGCATATATAATAATCTCTTATATATATAGCCTCCATGACTACTCACTCATCTCCCAATAAGGTACAAGAAATGAACTAAGAACTGGCATATCCAGAAGAAGCAATAACTGAGCTGGAAATAACTGAGCAATATCAAGTGTAAGCCATAGACATAAGTCATAACAGAACTCGAAATCATAACATGCAACAAGAAATGCTTGAACTTTGGAACTGATGTTAAGCTAAAATCAAGGGAAGCGAAGTTGAAACACTTTAACACTCTAGCTAGTAAGCTAAAATCGTAAAATATAGTCAATTAAAAGAACTACCCTCGACATTATAATATATATATATATATATAAACTACTCGCATAGGCGACAGTGAAAAGAAAATCGTCATAAAAACAGTCGTCGATCCCCTAATTCGTAAACCGCATTCAACATTCCTAGATCAAATTCAGAGATCCAACTTAATTAATAACATGCTCTAATTGTATAACTCAATTAAGGAGATAATGGAACCCGAGGAAAGTCATTTCTCAAATACTCATTTCCCATTTTTGGTAATCTCGACACCTCGCCGAAGTGTATACGATAACAAAGTCGACGCAACATAGTGATAGATCTCGCTACTCAAGTCCCAGTGACGGTGAGCCTCGACTCGACACGACGTGACTATGTCGTCATGTCAAGTCATCGTAAATCCTGTGCACAAGCTGATACGTTACAAAATTTGTCTAACTACACAAAATCGATTATGAAATGGCATAGGAATTTTCCATGAAAAATGTTGGCTTTCTGACTGCCAGAGCTCCCATGCGCCACCACCGGTGGAGGCCACGCGCTGCCAAACTCAACCATCTCTAATTCCTACAATTGACATATCAACACGAAGCTTGTTTAAAGCCCATTACATCTCTTAACTGCACCTAAGCCTAAATTAACCTGGAATACGTCCAATTTTTACCTTGAAACATCGGGAACTCGCCAGAATCTAGCGGTATTCATATATCGTGCTCCAGCCCAGGAGGTATGCATGGTTGGTGGCAATCGAATCCTGGGAGAGTGGGGTTCAAAACTCTTAAGGTAATGGTGGCTTAGAGCGCAGTCACCGGCGTCGGCGAAGTCGGCCAAAATCGAAGCATTTTTGGCGTCGAATCTTCCTTTTCCAATAGCAATTGATTGATATTCCTCCATGGATGGGACATGGGAGGAGAGATGAGCCGATTCAGATTGGAGGGATGACAAGAGGTGGTCGTTGCCGGAAAATCGAGTCAGCGAGGTTAATGGCTGCTTGGGTGAAGGAGAGAGAGAAAATCGGCCAGTTTCAGGTTCTACCTCTCTTCAGTAAGAATATATCACTTACTAAATCAACATCCCAGATCAATTTACTGTTTGATCTAACGGCTAGGATTAATTAATCACCAAGTGTAAATTTGTATTTTAATATCCTTTTTCAATAAACTTTCAAAATTAGCTCAGACCTCCGAAAATTGAACTAAAAACAGTTGGGAGCTCGTAATAATTTTCTCCACAACTTTCGTGAAGAAAGTGAATCCAAAATCAGAACTTCAAAAAATCAACTTTTTAGTCGCAACGAATCTCGATAATCACGCAAAAATATAATTTATCGCTAATCAACTCGACTAACAAGTTTAGCACAATAATTGGGTACGATTCGTTACATAAATATAGTTTCCTCTTTCATGCTTTTATTTGTATTTTTTTTCTCTAATTTTTGTGCCCGCCCTAAGATCAAATTCTGGCTCTGCCACAGAAACGTTTGATATGGAATTCCCACGTCATGCGCTCGAACGTTAGCGGCGTCAAAATATGTTTACTGAATTATAAACATGGCCAGACACTATGCTGCAATGCACAGTTGAGCAATTTTACGTGGGCCGGGGGATTTGTGTTGGGCTTAAGAAGACTTTGGGTTACCCTTAACACCTGAAAAAAAAAATTAGGCTCTGCCACTGATGATGGTAAATGGATATGATCGATATCAGAATGTGAGACCAATCATCAAGGTTGGCCTTAGGCTTGAGCACTTTGGCTCGAGAATCCTAACCCGTCCTTGTATTTTCTCGGCCCGTAACAGGAAGGGACGAGTTTAGATTTTGGAGTATGAAGGTCTGTCCCGCCTCGGCCTATTTTACTTAATCAGGACGAGCCACAGGCTTCATATTGAGATTAATGCAATCCTGGACCGGCCCGTGGAGATAATTATCATACTCTCATCTAAAGGATAACCCTAAGTCCCTAACAGACCCAACACTTTCACGTAGCCTCTCTCTTCTCTCTCTCTCTCTCTCTCTCTAAAGTTTGTCGCCTCCAACTCTGGGAAAACCTCGCGCGTCTCATGTCGCACTCCTAGACAGCACTCCGCAAAGACGCTTTGCCCTTAATCGACAACACTCTCTCCCCCAATCAAATCTCAGATCACCCAAATTCATCGACTCAACCTCAACCTTAACCTCAACCTCAAAGGTAATCTATTATCTATCGAGCCTCTCTCGATTGTGTCTTGACCATCAATGTTTTTTCATAACTTGATCGATAAATAGAACAACAAATGTTGTTCTATCTTTTTTTTATTATTATTTTTTTATTTCTAGTTTGTTCCTATTGTTATGCATTGGTAAAGTTGTAAATTGTACAGTAGACGAATGTTTGACTAATAAGTTGTTATGGTTCACGCATACATTGTTGGTAGAACTTGACTAAAGGATTATCCAACTATCTACCTTTGTCTAAAAGCTTTGGAGTGATATTGATTGTGTTTGTCATTCGTTTTTGGTATTGATTGTGTATTGGATAGTTGTCATGTCTATTTGTATATCTGATGTTGCTTGTTTGTGTGCATTTTTCTGCAGCAAATATCCATATAGGATGCAATCATGAAAAGCTGGCGCTTCTTTACATAAGCAATCAAGAAAAGCTAACTAGCACTTTTGCAGCTGGTTTATTTCACCATTTTGTAACTTAATTTGATTATTGTGCACTAGTATATTTATTTGAGGGATTTTATATTTAAAGCTTTGGATCTTTGGGCACTGAAAAAGAAAATAAAAAAGGTTGGATCAGGTGATAGGCCCGTCCCATCCCGAACCCGTACAGGACAGGCCTTCACGGGTTTCAGTTTCAAAACCTTATCTTCTGTCCTATCCCGTAAATAAAAAAGGATGATTCGGGCTTTAGCAAGGTCCGTACCGTCCCATCCCATGTCCAGCCTAGCTGGCCTCACATTTATGCAACTCAAAGCTCATGATTTGAGTTCTGTTTTTGTATTGGAAAAATTGCTCATATGGTCACCTAACTATGTCAAGATAGATACTTTAGTAACTATCGTTTGGCATATATCAAAATGGTCACCCAACTTTGATCTCCGTATATCAAAATGGTCACTCTTCCCCAATAATCCGTTAAGTATCGAATATTCCAGCATATTTGGTTGTCTCCCAGGGTAGTTTTATCCTGATTCCTTGGAGCCATTTTTTGCCGGTGTCCTATGAAAGCTACAGTTCTTTTCCCTCCAAATATGATATTTTCCCCCAATTCTCTTCCATAAAAGGTAAAATCTAGGTCATCTTTTCTCAATTTTTTTCATTTTGAAAGGATCTGATCCAGATTTAGTTGCCTAAACCAAAAATAGGCCCTAACGACATCGAAACCTACAAATTTTTTGCCAGAGTTTCCTAAAAATATCAAGAAACCCAAAATCTGCAAGGAAACCACACTTCTAAAATAGTCCACAAAAACAAACCGTGGGCACCAAATCCTATCCGGATTTCTCAACACAATTAAACTACGCAAAACAATGCTTTCACTTGATGAACCAAGTAATTACAACATAAATAAACTCAAATACTATAGAAGTACACAAAAGGTACTTGGTCAAGACTTTCTACATACAACGAAAAGAAAACATAGAAATCAAAGCGACTTCTAATTTATATATAATACGACTAGTAGGCTAAACTAGAAACCTATTGAAGATGATAGATGACTCAATCTCTAAGTCTCCGACGTGAACTAGCAACTTCTAAATAGATACTGCAAAATGGGCTAGTAAACCGAAAGGACTAGGGAAAGGCAATAGAAAACATGAAAATTGTTAGAGTGAGTGAATGAAAAGTAATAGCTGTTTATAGAAGAAAACTGTGAAAGTAACTCAGCATGCATTTCCACCAGTGTAAAATACTATGTGAGTCCATAAACAGCAATACCAATCTTCTGGGGAGTTTACCGTATCCCAAAGACGATAAAAGACCAATGGAGGCAGTGACTAGAGTACTCTGACCTCTAGCCACTAGGAGTTGTCCGGGGAGTTTGACATGGCCCAAGGACAACCCATGATCATGTGGAGCATTTGTCGTGGCCCAAAGAGGATCTAGTGTCGAGGGGGAGTTTATTATGGCCCAACCCGGAGCTACTAGGAGATCAGCTGAGTAACCGACGCATCGATGCGAACAAACTGACTAAAAATAATAACCTCCAACATAACCGAAAACCAAAATTACATATGTATAGCTTATATATATAGCCTATGTATATAATGAACTGAAAACTGGAATAACTGAATCATAATCAATCAAAGACTCGCATAACGACTATGAAAAGAAAGGTGTCCACTCACAGTATACGGCTAGTCCTATTGTCTAGCAGAAGCTCCTTCGCCAAAGTCGTTATCGTGATTCCCTATTCACATGAAATCGTTCAATATCAGGTATCAAATAGTGAAAATAGCTTGAAAATAACCCCGGAAAACTATTCTAAAAAATTACATTTCTACCTCGCTGAAGCTCCACCGTGGACGGCGGCGCGTGACCGTCATGCACCACCTCTAACGACTTTTTCGGCGACCCCAAATCTCACATGGTTAGGTTCCTCTTGAACTCCTCTACAACTTTTCCTTCTTCGCCAGAGATAAATTCGACGCCGATAAACCCCAAACCGTATTGATAGGCCAAGATCCCTCGTCGGCGACCACCACCAACGTCGGCGCCACATACATCAATCGATAGCTCATGCCAAAACCAACATAATCTCTAACTACAACACTCTCCAATTCGGCAGTGATAAGCCACCACGAACGTTGAAACCTGGCGGCCCAAAATCGACGGCCGAACACCTAGTCGTCAAAACTCCGCCATGGAGTCTTGACGCACCACAAGACCCACCCAGAAAGACTCCACATAACTCAAGGAACAAAACCCCTAACCACCTGACCTCCAAACCTCGTTGGAGCTCCGCTGTCACCAGTGACAACTCCATGGCCAAACCAGAATCGGGTCACTCCAAATACACCACCAATCACAACAAAAACCCCATAAACACAAAGACCATGAAATGAGCTTCAAATCCCTACCTGAATCGTCATCAAAGACGGTTGGCCGACGTGATTTTCTGGAGGTTCGGGTAACCGGGTCAGGTCTGGGAGGTGCGGGTCTCACCTGCGCCTAATGGGTTGAGCCCGAGCTGGTTTCTGTTTAGGGCTGGCCCAAAATTCCTTCAAATACCCCAAACTCCTCACTTAATCTAACGGCCCAGATTCAATCATATCACGATCTAACAGTCAAGATTAAACCGACCAAAAATAGTTTCCTTCTTAATAAGTTCACACGCCGACTTCGGATAATCAAAAGAAATAACTCGCTTATCTAAAAAATTCTCCGAAAATTTTTATGGTCTCGAAATAAAATTCTCTACAACTCTCATGAAGGAAGTAATCCAATTCTCGAAGGAAATAAAAGTCGTTAATAAACCCTTACTTTAGACTAATACGTGAAAATGCGAGTTACGAGACGCTAAACATGATATTTTAGTTCGGGTCGTTACACATTTCCACTTTCATCTTCCATTAAAACAACAAATTTCCTCAAACCATTAAATAGATTCATCAAATGGAGTTCATCAAACACCAAAATCTCCGTGGTCCTTTTCACTAAACTCGATTAGCTTCTCTTGATGTCGTAACGCCAGACTAGATTGATTTGTTACTGTGGCCAACCAGCTCTATTGCAATCTTCTTGGAGAGAATTGTCAGTTGGAAGAAGGTTTTATGGGTTTTGTCTAGGCCAGGTTAGTACTATATGGTTTACATGTTTCATTCAAATTAATTCTTTGTTGGTTTACAAGTGACTAACACCCTACTTTGCTAATGTTAGGAGCCTAGAAATTGTAATTTCTTTCGATGGCATGACCCAGAAATGTGTCATTGATCACTACAAATCATTCCCGGTTTGATTCAAAAGAAAACCTTTTGGAAGGAAATTTGGAATGTTTGAAGGCAGAGAATGCAGAAATGGGCATAGCTCAGAAGAAAATGGAGGTTGAGTTGAAGACAATGAGGAAGAGGGTAAAGATGCTTTGGATGATTGTTGTGTTGCTATCTAGCTATACTGATTTTGGTAAGCATAATGGAAAATGATGGATCCCCTCTTTCTGATGTAGTCATTGTGATATGTAGCAATATGTGTGTGTGTGTGTACCATTGTAATAGATCCCTCTTTCAAGTCAGTTCAGTCGTGGTTGTTGTAAACTTGTACCAAATCAATTCATTTAAATTTGGTTCACATAAGTTCTATTGCAAACTTTTCACAATGGGTTTTTTGCTGGCTCAAATTATGTTCAATTGAATTGTAAAAAGAAACAAACTTAATTTATAACAAGAGACTCATAACAAAACAAACCACCTCAAATTGAGAACAATCTAACTTGAAATTGACAACAACTCAACCTGAAATAAATAAGGGACTCATAATAAAACAAATAACCTGAAATTGACAACAGTGCAACTTGAAATTGACAACAATCCAATCATATAATCCACATGGACTAATCTACATACATAACACAAAGAAAATCCTAATAAGTTGGGTTCATGGTCTTATATTACAAGTCATACAAAAGTGGCCAGAATGCATCATAGTGCATAAGTGTTGCATTGTTCAAACAAAAATAGCTAAAATCTTAAAGCATATAGAATATAACATGCATCTAAGTTCAATGACTAAGGCCTCCACACTCTTAAGTGACCTCTAGTCCCTGAAGTCCTCCTAGCACCTCTGTCTCCTTTTGCACTTGAAGTTGGTTATGATGATGAACCAATTTCATCATCACCCTGTGACATCTGAACTACATTTGGAACTGGTTTAGATGAAGTAGAGAATGGAACCTAAAAACATAAATGCACAAGTCCAAAAACATAAAACAACATTAAGAACAAGTTTGTGATCCATAATTCTATCAAAAGGATCAATGAGCATATCAATAACATACTTACATTTACAGATTCCCTTCCTCTTTGGGATCCTTTTCCTCCTTGAGATCCTCCTCCTTTTTCATATCCCCTTCCACTTCCACTTTGTTGCTGGTGTTTGGCATAAGTTCTTGCATTATGCCCTTTTTTCTTGCATATACCACATGCGTTGTCACTGAAATGTGCTTTTGATAGTTTTACAGCTCCTGGAGGTGGTGGTACCTCACTTGTAATATAACAAGCCATACAATAACCATTAAACATTACTGTAATATAACAAGCCATACAATAATCATAAAGCATTAATCAATGAACTGTCAAATCTGAAACTATCTAAATTAGAAGTTGAAGTATACCTACAGATGGAATCCTTGTAACATTAGGAGGTCTTCCAGAGCATCTTTTGTATTATGGAGTAATTATAGGAGAATCTATCTTTCCCCACTCATCAATGCCAGGAATGGCTTCAATGGCAGGTGCATAAGTAAGGGCATATGTCTCTTTTTTATAACAATCATGAACAAATTCCAGAACATTCAGCTACTTGGAAAGAATGGCACACATGGCATGAGCACAAGGCAAGCCATTCAAATCCCACCTCCTACAAGTGCATGTACGTTGTACAAGATTGATAGCATGGACTGAAGTAATCCCAGATTCACAACCAGCTCCTTTTCCTTTTATTTGAAACTTCATATTTGCTAACTCTGTTAGATCATAGTCTTGGCTAAGATCTGACAAGGTTTTCAGTAATTTCCCAACTCTCTTACCCACAATTGAACTCCATTTTTCAACATCACATCTTCTGTTATTCATCTTTGTCATCAAGTTCAATCTCATCTCTTCATTCAATGCTAGGACAGACAATTTCCTTATGTGTAGAATCTTTGATTTGAAGGCCTCACATAAGTTGTTGCACAAAATGTCACATTTGACATTGGTCTTGAAGTGAGATCTACTCCATTGGTCAGCTGGCATCTGTTTCAACCAATTATAGGCATTGTTATTAATAATATCTATGGCATTGATGTGTCTATTCCACCATGGGAGAGTTGTGCTCCTTGAAGATGCCAAAATAATTGTTTCAGATGACTCCCAACATGTCCTTCTCCCTTGAAGTTTGCATACAATTGCCTTGCATAATTCCTATGCTCACTGTTCGGAAATACATCATTCACTACATCTAAAAGACACTTTTGTTTGTCACTAATCAATGCGTAAGAGAAGTCATTTTTAATCTACAAATCATATCTTAGCAGCTGCATAAATCATGTACATGTCTCCCTTGATTCCTGCTCCACTATAGCATAAGAAATGGGATACATGCCATTGTTTGCATCAATACCAACTGCAGTGAGCATTATCCCCTTCATATTTGTTCTCAAATAAGTACCATCTAGCCCTATAAGTGGCCTACACCCATCTGTCCTGCCTTTTTTCAATGCTACATAACAAACATACATTTTTGAGAACCTTTTTCTTCCATCTCCATCTAAAGGTGCATGAATGTAGACTGTATTTCTTCCTTATTTTAGCAGCCCATGTCTCAAGCAGATTATACTAGTCTTCAATGGTTCTCTGGATCAATTTCTTTACAATCTTCTTTTCCCTTTGGCATATCTAATAGTTGACTGTTAACTGAAAATCTCTATCCACAACAGCATTTATACTAGCAGTTGACCATCCAGGATCTTCAATGAAAGTGGACAAGTACCTCTGTACTAAAAATTTAGCATTGCAATGGTATAATCTTCTCTTTCCTAAAGCAGAACACTTATGCTCTAACTTGCAGGTCCTTATGACCATTTCTGGTGAATCTGCAAAAATTCTTGAGGCCCAAAGCTTAAAGGGACACTTCTTTGTATTTGTCTGTCTTAACTGTTGGCTTTCTTTCCCTTTTTCTTTGCCTCTTGGCTCAAAAATCTTGCATACTGCTTGGACTCTCTTCCTGTTATTTGGCCCAAACCTCAAATCCTTCCTAGTCAGAATTGCATGCACCTTGACTGAATCCTTAACGCACTCAACATTTGGGTATCTCTTACCAACACAAAATTGTGGGTATTTCATATCATTCTCCTTGTTGAACTCAGGAAACTTTGTCCATCTATTCTTTTTTCTTCTGTTTCTTTTATCACTAAACCTCACATGAGAGTTCTTATCACTACCTGACTCACTTAAGCTATGAAATACATCTGAATTTTCGTCATCACCATCAGAAAGAACTGTTGCAGAGGACCTTCAAAACCTGGAGGGACTTCATCAACTATTTCAGCTTCTTCAACTCTAGGGAGCAATGTCCTATGAGTTGGCTTCTTCCTTACTGCAACCTCTACTATGTGTGGCTTGTAACAACCAAAGTATTTTGAATGCTCAATACTTGGCTTCCTAATTCCATTCAGGTCTTCCAACTCACATTCTTCCTTTTTTTTCTTTCACAAAGTGCCACCATCCAAATTTGCAAGGTACTTCTGCCATGATGCTTGAGCATTTTACTTATGTTCATCATTTTCAAGAGGTAAGAACTCATTTTCTTCTTCACTCTTATACCAATAAGTGATTGGAGGCTCTCTATATCCCAAGTCCTCTGCCAAATGGTTTAAACAAACCCAACTAAATAAGTATGGATCTTGATTGTCTACCCATACTATCTCACCACCCTTATACACCCTGGTATTGCCCACAATATGAATATATCCACCATGATGCAACTCTATACTTATATTGCCATCTACAACCCAATGTGCTGCAATCCAATAGTCCAAATTCAACAACCAAATAAAAAACACATATAAGAATATATCACATGATTAACAATAGGATATATTAAGCTAATTGAACCCAAACTTTCAATAAACAAAGGGATCCCATAAACAATCTCCTAATCACATTTTCCTGTACTCAGTGCCAAATAAACTACATCAAATTGGAACATTTGTTGTCGAAATCACGGTTTGACTACTGCATTTGATTACAATAGTGTAAACCCTAATCCCAATTTCGCAATTACAACGGTAACAACAAAACCCTAAAACGGCCAACCCGAAAAATCCAACCACTAAATACTTGTTCTGTCGACATAAATGAGACAACAAACAGTAGAAAGAGATGGGTCAATTACCTTTTGAGGTACGTTCTTCTTCAATGTGAAAGTATCTCCAATACTTTCGTGGTATATGATCATCCATTGCCCAATGTCCGGTCAACAAAAGTTCTTGATCTCTTTCACTTTGATTCAAAACCAACGACCTTCTTCAAAACACGTATTTTGAACTCAATTTTGACTGAGATAAATGTACAGAGAGACGGAAATGGTGAAATAAGATGACCATAATTGAAAGTCAAAGTGAAAGACTCAAGGCTTAAGACTCGATTTTAGGATTTTGAACTCGGTTCAAATCGAAAGGCCTGCAAAATTACTCATTTAACCATGATAATTTGGCACATGTTGGACACATCGAAGGCACGTACTATTTTTTAACATCTCAGTTGATGGAGTGACCATTTTGATATACAGAGATCAAAGTTGGGTGACTATTTTGATATATGTCAAACGATAGTTACTAAAGTGTCTATCTTGACATAGTTTGGTGACCATATGAGCAATTTTCTCTTCTTCTTTTTTTATGTATATTCTCAAGGATATTCTTGAGTGTCATATATATTTCATACGTACGGATATAAATGTTGTTCTCCTTAAACATTATATATATCTTGCATATATATAGTTGCGTGCATCAATTGCAAAAGTGTCACCAGTTCTCGATCCATATTTTGGATGCAATTAAACTCCTTGGCGACTATCGATCTTCTGAGCTGATTATGTTAAGAATGTGAATGGAGAAAGTCTCCCACATTAGAAATGAAGGGCCTTGCTAGTGGGTTATAATGATTTGGGATAGTCCTACCATTGCCAATTGATTTTAGTTTGAAACTCCAGGTTACTTTGTTCACTAACTAACCTTGCATTGGATGTTTGTTATTTCAAAAAACCTTGGATGTTTGTTAGTTTTTGCCCAATGAGCATTTAAAATAAATTAAGTCAAAGAAATGTGTAGACACTAGATGGTAGGCTATTATTTCTGGTTTTGAACTGTTAGTACGTAACAATTCCCAAGAATCAAACATATATATATATATATAAATTGATAATTAAGTCAATTAACCAACAAGGACTTTTGAGATCAATGTTTTAGAAGCCTATGAAACTCAATATACCCTAGTTTCTCTTGAATAAAGTAATGCAGCCTCTCTCGGTCACACTTCATTAATCCCATGTCCGATTCTGTCGAACAAGTGGCGGCTTCATTCTCCTCGGCGCTGGTGTTAGGCGCTGGTACGGTGGATGTTAGTAGAAGGCTTGCATCATCGTCTCCTCAAGAAGAAAATCTCTTCCTGGCTTGCAAGGCTCTCGACAAGTCGATCTCCCTAACAGACTTTCGCCAACAATTTCGGCGAGTTTGGTTTCTAGATGGCAGCTTCAAGGTGCAAGAAAGGCCAAGAGGAATCCTCCTTGTCACTTTTGATAGTGTTCGAGATCACAACAAAAGGGAGGGGGTCTATGGCATTATCGGAACTCTCCGCTTGTAGTGGTGTCGTATGATGGTGCGGCTCCACTATTCGGGTTACAATTTGACAAGCTTTTCTACTGGGTTTGAATTTCGAATATTCCTCCTCCTTTTGATAAAGATGAGAACATAAGTGTGTTTGCAGAAGAGGCTGGTCGATGAACTTGCTCGAAAGAAAGGTAGGATGAGGGTTTGTGTGGCACACAATATCGACAAGCCAGTGATTTTCAAGTGCACTATGAAGCTTGCACTTAGAGTCAAAGCCGACATTGATTTTTTCTTTGAGAATATCAAGGGTCGGTATGGTAAGTGTGGTTTGATTTTTCATCCAACTGATGCTTGTGTTGTGACATCTTCCAGGATTTTTGGAGTTCCACGTCCGAAGTTGGTGGATTCAAGCAAGGCTACGGGCTCTTTTTCTCTAACACTGGCAGTTGCTCCAAAGGGCTCTGTGTCCTCTCAAGCTTTAGTGACCCAGGCATCCCCGAAAAAAATCAGTTTCTATTTTGGTTTCAAGCATGTTTTTGGTTCATCAGGTATCAAGGAAGATTTTCGTTTTGGCTCACATGTGTTTCCTCGCTGGGAGGAGCGTCTGGAGGATCATGTGAGTGACTCTGTGGAAAGTTTAAAGAAAGGATGCCTACTTATTGTTATTCGTCATTCTGAGGAATCTAGAATGGAATCTAGTGAGCCACAGTCAGAAGCAGTGGGGCTGAAACGTCTTTGATTACCTTCCAAGATCTCTCCAAAGAAATTTAAGATCAATTCTGCTGGTGCACTTTATGTGAGTGGGGAACCTAAATGTGTGAATGTACCTTCCTTTCTTGATCGTTTGCAAGCTGTTTCTCTAGATCTCATGGAGACTCTGGATGAAATTGTTATCCTACGGAAGAAGAGAGTGGGACGTCTAGTGGGTACTAAAAATAAACCCAAGTCAATTGTTGCAAAAATAGATGATGTTCTAGTTCAAGTGTGGGAAACAAGAAGCCTAAATGAAAGGGTGTGGAAGTTCCCCATCTGACATACCCGGTTAAGACTCCTAGCTCAACTTTGGGCAAGGAGAAGGAGATTTGGACACCTCCAGGTGTCGGCTTGCATATGTCTTTCTTGGACTGCGTATTTCATGGGTTTTAGGCTCACCTACCACAATTGAGTGCTTAGGGGTGAGTCTAGTACCATGATACATGTCTTACGTAGTCCTTGTAAGATGTAAGCAAGCCCGACGTGTCTAGTTGAGTTTATCATTTTTAAAGATTTGTTCTTGCGTCTGATGTGTTATTCTTCTCTTGTTTTTAGAGCTAGGGTTACTGTTAGCCGTGTATGAACTTGTCCAGACTGAGAGGGTTTTAATAAAATCTTTTTTCTTTGAAAAAAATAAAAGGAAAAAATTAAATTTATTGAATAAGAAAATATAGCTATTGTTTTATAGAGGTATTTTAGTAATCAAACTACTTTAGATTTTGATTTTGATTTTGTTATGATTTGAAATGGTAAGTAAATTGCTAAATGGAAATGACATATTCTCATTCTTATTCCTTCCGATTCTGATTCCAGTTGATTATAATTCTTGGTAATTCCGATTTCAAGTAAGTAAACGTGCCTTACTACATGTTTCTTGCTTGAAACACGTAAAATGGGTTGAGCCGGTGCCTCTCTTTAGACCATTTAATACACAACTCTTTGCACCTTTGTTGTAACGTTCTCACATAAACTTCTAATTTCTCAGCCGCTTCAGATTGCTGTAAGTCAAACTATTGGGTTATTTCTTCTTCAGAGATCTCCTTTCGCTTTCTTCTGTTTGTTATTGATGAACTACTCCTTTTTTCTTTCTCATTGCTAATGTCCTCTTCGTTCTTCTCATTCGGTTGAACATACTCAATTTTGCTAATAAGGATATATAAGAAAATAAAATATATGTTAGATTGAGTACATGATTAGATCATTATTAGTGCACTGATCAAGCTACAAATGAATTTTATACATGTAGTCCTCTAAGTAATTGTACATACCTCAAATTAGTTTTCTCAAGTTGCAATGCTTCATTGGACAATTCATTTAAGTCGAATGGTAATACTTCATTTGGAAACTTATTTAAGTCTTGATTCATTATTGAATTCTTGATCTCTGTGAATTGTTTTGTACTTTTTAATGTAATACTGCAAGTTAGATATACCGTAAATAGTGAAATATATTGTCAAAGGAAAACAAAGGTTATTTGAATATTTCATTCATATATCGACAAGAAAAGGAAAAGATATATCAACAAATATTTATAATCAATGAAAACCATAATTCCAAAAATAAAAAAAATTAATCTATGTCTTCTTTTAGTTCAATATTAGATGTAGTTGTTTTTTTATTTTATTTTCAATAGCGATCATCTAAGTAAGTTGTCTAATTTACCATTCGAGGTTGTATAAAGGAAATAAATTTATATTTCATAAAATTTATATTTATATTTTTATTATTATTGTTTTCTTTACTTTAATTACAAGTTTAAAATTTCATACTTTAATTCATTTTTAATTTCTCAGAGAACTTGAAATCAGAAGATAATTCTAACAAAGATATTTAACATGAATCTAATCAACAAGTAAAAATAAAGAAAAAAGAGTATATACTTAAGGATGAAGGAGATCTACCTTAAATATTTATCTATAATTAGTTAAACGAAATTATAATTTTTTGAACAAGAAATTACAACATTTTGAACAAAAATACAACCATTTTTTATCATTTACAAATATTAATTAAACTAAAATACAACATTGACAATAATTTGTCCTTAAATTTGTAAAAATGTTCTCATTGGAATATTGACAAAAGTTTGAACGAAATTACTATAAAATTACCCATATTTTACAATAATAACAAAATTAATGAATAAATCTACAATAGAGTCACTCCACCTTAGAATCTCCCAATGCTTAAAAGGCTCTCACTACCAGAAAAAATACTATAGCCGACGAAATCAAGAAATTAAAACAGGCCGAAGACTGTTTTTATCGCCGGCTATACTATAGTATAGCCGATGACAGAATGGGGTTGTCGGCTATAGTTTTCGGTCGTCAGCCATAGTATTATAACCGACGATGAAAAAAAATTGTCGATTTTTGTCAGAAAAAATTGTCGCTTATAGTTTGACTAAAGGCGACGAATTTTTTTACTAAAGGCGACGATATTTTTAACTAAGGGCGATGACATAATAATGTCGTCGACTAAAATTCTTTATTAAAGATCTGAGCAGCAGCTCAATCATTCAAAAAATCGATGAGAAAAACACAAAACGCTCTGAAATCGTTAGGTGTTGTCGAAAGCTGCCCAAAATGAGTTCATGAAGCTATATCTCGTTACATATATATAGGTACATATATATATTTGTGTTGATTGTTGATTTTGTGTTGAATCGATGAAAATATATTTATAAGTATATGTTAGTTGTTGATATGTGTGTGTGTGTGTGTGTTAATTTATAATTAAGGAGTAGAAGAATTGATGTAATTTGTAGTTTAAATATATATATATAGATATAATGATGAATTTTTAATTAGTACATGTATATGTATAGTTGAAATTTTCAGGATGGATAAGAGTTAGATTTGCCTTCCAAAATGGGATCAAAGATATGACGTTGGAATGTGGAGTTTTGTGGAATATGTGAAGGCTAATGATAACGAGAAGACAATTTATTATTGCTCGTGTAGGAATTGTCAGTGTCGCAGTGATTTGTATCATTTTTCCATTGATATGGTATGGGAGCACATGAAGAAAAACGGGTTTTGGGTTAAGTACATATTTTAGATTTATCACGGTGAAACATCATCAGCGGGTCAGCATGATCATGGACAATTTTCTAAGAGGGCCAGTACATTCAATAATCCAATAACGAGGTTGGTCAACAATGTATTTCCTTATGAGAGCGGTGTATTAGCTCAAGTACAAGATATCTCTGCCGTCGTATGGTTTCCCTGCTATTGAGCCAGTTAAGCAATTCCCTAAAGCTGGCAACACTGCTGGTATTGACAAGTACAACAAGTTGATTGTCTTCCAACATACCCCATTGTACAATGGGTGTAATAAGACTGTTCTTGAAATGGTCATAGGAGTAATGAAGGTCAAAGTGGAGAACAAAATGAGTGTCAAGGTTGTTGATGATTATCTGGAATTGACTACTTCGGCGCCCCCCCCCCCCCCCCCGGTCATTATCTGCCTACCACTCATCGTAAGGTGCAACATATCCTGAAATATCTTGGCCTTACCTACATCAAAATCCATGCGTTCTCTTCTGGGGTAAAGATCCTGAAGGGAATGATCTTAAAAACCTTGATGCATATCCCGTATGTCACACGGATAGGTATAAGTTGACTTCTACAAGGAATAAGAAAGCTGTGAAGGTACTTTAGTATTTCTCACTGATGGATAGGCTGGAATGGTTGTTCATGTCTTCACACACGGCCAAAGTTATGAGATGACATGCAGAGAGGGATTTGCCTGACGATGATACCCTTATACATCTTGCTGACGGAGAGGCTTAGAAGCACATGGTTAGGGAGTTTTCTCATTTTGCATCAGAGGTCTGAAATATTTGGCTCGAGCTCTCATATGATGGATTCAACCCTTTTGGCAACATAAGTCTTGAACATAGTATATGACCAGATATTTTGGTATCGTACAACCTTCCTCTATGGATGTGCATGAAGAATGAATACAATATGCTTACTCTGTTAATTCCAGGGTCGAGTTATCTAGGAAAGTGGCTCAATGTGTATTTGAGACCCTTGATTGAGGAACTTTAAGTACCTAAGTAATGTTGGCCATCCCACTTATGACAAGTACAAGCACGAGATGTTCCAAATGTATGTCATGCTTGTTGGCACCATCAGTGATTTTTCTGCCATCAGGATGTTGTCAGGCAACGTTACCAGGGGATATAGGCTTGTCTAGAGTGCATAACTGATGAGTGTGGTAGCCTTCATTGCAGAAAGATTGTCTAGATGCGTCACCGTTGCTGGCTTGGACTTGATCACCCATGGTGGGAGGATGCCAAGGAATTTGATGAGACTGTAGAAGAGGATGTGCAACCCAGATGATAGATGAGGGATAAAATTTTGGAAGTGTTGAATGAATACGATTTTGGGCAGCTCAACAATCATCCTGATATAGTGGCGGCAATACCTGATAGACCCGACAGGTATAAATTCTGGACACACAAAAGTATATTTTGGGAACTCCCGTACTGGAGTAAGTTGTTAATCAGGCACTACCTAGATGTCATGCACATAGAAAAGAATGTGTGCGGAAATATGGTGGGCACAGTGCTGAATTGAGAGGAGAAAACTAAAGACTGCCCTAAGGAACGAATTGATCTGAAAAGAATAGGTATACGAAAACATTTGTGGTTGAAAGAAGGGAAGAAAAAAAATGCCTCAAACTCCTTACACAGTTAAGCATGGTCAGAAGAATGAAATTTTTAGGTGGATGAGTCATATTAGGTATCCTTCAGGATATGCAGGAAATATAGGTCGGTGTATTAACTTCTGGGACAATAAGATGTACGGATTAAAGAGTCATGACTGTCATATACTGCTTCAACGTCTCTTCCCTATTTTCATTCGAGCATCCCTGCCTCGTCAGGCGGTAGAGCCGTTAGTAGCATTATCAAGATTCTTTCAGAAGTTATGCACTAGAGAAGTGAAAAAATCAGACCTAAGAAAAATGCAACAGGACATCATCTTTATCATATGCAAATTTGAGAGGATATTTCCCCCAAAAAAATTTGACATCATGTCTCACCTGATGGTCCATCTTCCTGAACAATTGTTGTTTACTGGTCCAGTACGCTACACTTGGATGTATTCCATAAAAAGGTATGATTCAATATCTTATATATGTAAACTATTTTGGCTTATGAGTACGTCTATATATATATATTTACTCCTATATATAATTCGCTATGTTCATATTTAAAGTTAATGGTTGCAATTATTTTTTCAGATGAACCATATATATAATTTGATGGTCACCCAAACTGGTCACATGAATTGAAGCTTTTGGCAATGAAACCGATAACTTCAAGAGTTTATCCGATGTATAAGGTCAATGGTGTGCAATTTATGTACGAACATAGAGACGGCAGATGGAGAACACAGAATTTTGAGGTAATGGTGCATGGTAGCCTTCATGGAATTGACTATTATGGTGTTCTCCATTTAGTGGTTGAACTAATTTATGGGGAAGACATAACAGTGCACTTGTTTAAGTTTAGATGGTTTGATACTAAACTTCAAAACACAAGGACCGATCAGTACGGAATATTTTCGGTGAATACTGCTACAAATTGGTATGAAGATGACCCTTTTATTTTTGCACAACGGCCAAACAAGTATTTTATCTTGATGATCTGGTGCACAAAGACGCATGAAAAGTAGTCAACCATGTTGTTCTTAGAAATATATACAGTGCAGCTAAACTTGAAGAGGCCGCAAATAATGAAGAAGATATTGCATACCAAGATCCGAACGCAATTGATATTCCTAAATCCTCTACAATTCGCGTTCAATTTCGTGAGGAACATGTTGAACTAATTGACGTTAATCCAAATGAAGATAAGGAAGACTCTGGTGACGAGGAGCGACACATATTACCAGAAATTAACTCGAACACTGAGGAAGACTCAAGCGATGATTCTAACTATGAGCCTTAGTTAAACAAGAATTTGTGTTAAAATTGTTTTCACATAAGCCCAATTTTTTAAAGTATTTTCACACTTCTAAATATAGAGATGATTCTGATTATAAGTCTTAATTAGTTAAACAGGTATTTGTGTAAAACGTGTTTTCACTTGACACTAATTTTTAAAACTATTTTCACACTATACCCGATGACATTGACATATGTTGTTGGTTATTGTAACTATAGCCGACAACTTTGACACGTGTTGTCGGCTATACTATAGTCGACGATATTATACATGAAGATCGTCGGCTATACTATAGCCGATAACTTTTTTAAGTAGTCAGCTATATTTATCGCGTTTTAAACCCATAACCACCCAGTCCATGTCTCCTCTCGCACCCAAATCCTAAAAACCCTAAAACCGCGCCACCTCCCTGAATCCTCCGCTCGCTGCTGCCACTGCTCGCCCAGAATACCTCCAGCCGACTTTCTCTCTCTCTCTCTCTCAACACATATTGTCTAGGGTAGTTTTGATTGTGATTTTGATATGATTTAGGGTTTTGGATGTGTTGTGATTTTGATTTTGTGATGAAGTTATGGATGATTGTGAATTTGTGTGTTTAGGATGATTAAGGGAATTGATTATGTATTATTGAGTTATTGATGTTTGTTAATAGATTTTGATAGTGATTAAGGTTTGTGATATGTGTCATTGAGGTTATGTTAGTGATGATGATATGATTGTGATTGAGGTTATGTTAGTGATGATGTTATTTAGTTTAGATGTTAACATTGTGATTGTGGTATGTGAATAATATTGTGTATGCTTGAAAGTGTTGGATGCATAGTTATGTTATATTTGGTTAGATTGGTATTGGACGATTATATGTAATTGGTATTGCATATTTGGTGAGATTGTTATTGGTAATGGGTTGTTAGTTATAGGGTGTGGTAGTGATGATGTATATGTCTTGAAGTAAGTGTGTTGTGGTATTGTTTAGATTTGTTAATGTTGTCGTATGGTTAAGTAGGAATGGTAATTGCAGATTATATGTATTTGTGTGATTTATGGGCGGTTTTTAAGTGTAGGCATCATGAATTTGTTCGGAAAAAGGAAGAGGGGATCTCAGAAAGGAAACAAGTCTAGCACCGACAGTTTCGGGTCTACCTCTATCAACAACTTGCACGCCACATTTGGCGGCCCTCAGCTGAGCTCTCGACACCGTCAACTACTTCAGCAAATGTCGTAGCAGAATGTAGTGGCCCACCCCTATCGACCACACAACACAAGGTAGCTCTTCAATGAAGATGGCACCTCCATGCCCTCAACGGCCAGCTCTATGTGTCTCACGCCTTCGGGTGCCCGTATGCCTTCCATTACCCGGCATACGCCTTCTCCCTCTACGGCTCAAGCTCATATTATCTCTTATGTTGGTGCTTCAAGTACCTCGTCATCGGGGGTACCAAATGGACCATCGGCTATCCTCTTCATGCCTTCGAGCATACATGCCCTGCCTGATGTCGATGAGCACGAAAAGTCTACTCTAGGAGAGCTCCATTACACTCACCCGCAAGAAGCATACATCTATGTGTCGTTTGATACACATCTCTTTAGTGCGAGGGTAACACACACATCGATGTCAGAATCAGGTAAATACCTTGGTTATTTAATTTGTAACTTATTAATAATTTTTATATTAAATTGGGTGCTCCCATTTTAATTTTTTTACTTTGTCTTATGTGACAGACGCTGAAGGCAACAAAAAAAGGACTAGAGGATGCGTCACCGGCAAACAACTTGAGAAGGACCTGAAGGATAGTGGGTCACTGGTCATAGAGACCAAACTTGATGGATCAATGAAGTTGGGGCAGAAGGCAGTGCAGAGGTACTCCGGCCAAGTAGAAAGTATCATACGGAACAGAGTCCCTGTTCCGTGGGGAGAGTAGTCCTCGGTGAGTTAGTTATATATTCATTATGTATGTCCACCTATATTAATTAAGTCCTAATAAATATGTATATATATTACCATAAATGGGTACATTTCAGGTGTGGTTTGATGTTCCGGAGCACCTTAAATCTACCTGGGCAAATGAGGTTCAAGGAAAAAGGTAATGGGAGTTATATAATATATATTGAAATATTATGTTAATCATGTATAGTCACTTTTAACATTTGTGTTACATATATAGGTACAAGGAGTGGAAAACTGAGTTGTGCTCGCACTGGCGGACGCATGGCAATGGCCGTTCGGGTACCCCCCTCGATTTTATGTATAGGGAGTACGAGTGGCAGTGGCTTCTAATCCACTTCAACAACCGACAATTTAAGGTATATATGTAACATCATATTTGTGTTTACTTGTATCCTATTTGGCGAAATTAGTTTCATAATATTTTTTTAATTAATATGTGTTTACTTGTATCATACGCTTAAGTTTCATTATTAATTTGTGTTTATTGGTGAATATGTGTTTTGTTTTCATTTTATTTATTGTTAGCTATTGTGGAATTGGCAGGTTCTGGAAATAGAAATTTAGAATCTGCAGTTTTTTCTTCTTAAAAAATCAGCAATATTAGTCGACGACTTTGAAAGTGATCACATAAACCGACGAGTTTCATACTATAGCCGACGAGTTGCATACTATAGCCGACAAGTTGCATACTATAGTAGACGATCGTTTTCACAATCGTCGGCTATAGTATAGCCAGGTCAACCATATTGACTGGAGGGGGAATTTTTGGTCGATGACTTTATCGTCGCAAAAGTCACAAAATTAAACTGATGACTTTTTTTGTCGTCGGTTATTGTCAAAACTATAGCCGATGACGTGCACAATTGTTGTCGGCTATAGTTTGGTCGACGACGTTCTCCCGAGGACACCATATCCGAAAAATGTTGGTCGGCGTTTACTATAGCCGAGGACAAAGGCTAACAGACCGATGATTTTTGGTCATCGACTATAGTGTGTTTTCTGGCAGTGGATCTCATTTAGTACATTAATGTATCGATACAGTAAAGTTAGATGATATACTCGGAAACTTAATCAAGTGAAATTAACTTAACCTAATTAAGAGGTATACTTGAAGAAAAAATCAAAGTAATCAAGTGAACCAACTCTTCGGGTATAATCGAAGAATTTAATCAAAAAACTTCAAATCAACCTAATCCTGAGGTATACTCGGAGAATTTAAAATAAATAAAAAAATTTGGTATGCTTATCATAAACCTTAATAAAATATAGTGATGCATTCATGGAGAAAGAAAAACTAGTGTATATACATGTTTAATAGATTATGGAAAAAATAATTATAACACTCCCTTCTTGACGTATGAATCAATTCAAAAGAAACAAATTTCCATAAAAATGACAAACAAAATCAAAATATAAGACAACAACCAACAATTACCTCAACCAAAGAGATACCACTATCAAAAGAGTATCTAAAGAGTTGATACACATAAGCTTGTCAAATTGTTGATGTATTATAAGAGAAGAAGATATGTTTATATATATATATATGCTGGTTATGATCATGCTAATATTTAAGAGTATTCTATATATAGACGCGTGATTATAATCAATGCCAAATAGTTTTTGAAGAGTCGCTCCCAAATGTTATCGGATGGACAGAGTAAGGAAGAGGATTGATTGTTTTTTTTTTTGAGTGGTCGATTGGTATTTATATATATATATATGGATGGTTATGATCACACTAATATTTAAGATTATTCTATATATAGATATGATGCGTGATTATAATCAATGCCAAATATTTTTTGAAGAGTCACTCCCAAATATTATCGGATGGATAAAGTAAGGAAGGGGATTGATTGGTAATTATATTTTGCTACTGAAAATATGAGTACGTTGAAAGAAAAATATGGATACGCAAGTGATAGATCTGATTGAAACTGTATTTTATTTATTGATAGATGACTTTATATATGCATTATAATCTGTTACAAATTCATATTTCTATAAATCAGGGATTGAGAGAATATGTATTTCTATTCTAATTAGGACAAGATACATACCGGAATACTAGGAATATTATTCTCTTAAACATTTTCCTTTGTGTCGCGATCCTAATGTATGATGCATAGCATGTTGCCTCACTAAAAACTTTGCCAAGTAAACAAAAATCTATTGGGTAAAACAAAAGTTTGGTCGAAGGAAAACAGAGTACAACGCATCAACTACAAAAGCGGCCACATGTGATGTAAACTCCTCCTGATATCTACGAAATGAACTCTCCCTTATCAGTAACTCAATCTTGGAGTTCAGATTATCTTCGCATACCAATGCGTCTCACATGCTATGCAAATGTAGATTTTGATAATGACTTGATGAACAAGTCTGCAGCATTATCGACCAAACATACCTTGCCTTCCGTTTCAAATCTTTACCTTCTATCTCGTCCCGTAAATAAAAAAAAGGACGAACCGGACTTTAACAAGACCCGTACCGTCTCATCCATTGCCCAGCCCTAGCTGGCCTCACTCAAAGCTCATGGTTTGAGTTCTGTTTTTGTTTTATTATGTATATCCGCAAGTATATTCTCGAGTGTCATATATATTTCCTACGTACGGATACAAATGTTGTTCTCCTTAAACATTATATATATCTTGCATATAAATAGTTGTGTGCATCAATTGCAAAAGTGTCACCAGTTCTCGATCCATAGTTTGGATGCAATTAAACTCCTTGGCGGCTATCGATCTGTTGGGTCGATTCTGTTAAGAATGTGAATGAAGAAAATCTTCCACATTAAAAATGAAGGCTTTGTTAATAGGTTATAAGGACTTGGTATACTTTTACCATTACTAATTAATTTTAGTATGAAACCCCAAATTACTTTGTTTGGTGACTAGCTAACCTTGCATTGGATGTTTGTTATTTCAAAAAACCTTGAATTGGATGTCTGTTAGTTTTTGCCCAATGAGCATTTACAATAAATTAAGTTAAAGAAATGTGTGTGTAGACACTAGACAGTAGGCTACTATTTCTGGTTTTGAACTGTTAGTACGTAACAATTCCCAGGAATCAAACATATATATATATATATATAAATTGATGCTAATAAAAACGAAGATCGGAGGATTCAGGGAGTCGGCCAGCAGGACTTGAGCTTAATGCCTCCAAAATTTGGGCGGGGTTTTTTGAAAATTTGAAATCCATGGGTTAGGTTTTTTCGGACCACGCCGGATCAGACTTTTTTATGTATTAAATGAAAATATTTAAAAATTAATAATGTTTCTGTATGAATTATATCAACAATTGCATAGTCTAGATAATATATAAGCTTCAAAATAGAGAATTGGCATGTGAATGAATAATATTAAAGTAATTTGGAGATTTATATCAATCAATAATTTATAATATTTACATTTGATGGGCTTTACGGACTTGACCTTATGGACTGGGACGAGTAGGTCTTGACTGGCCTCAACGGATCAGACTTTTCAGGGTCCATGAGCTTCGAGACCTCGAACCTAACCCAGTCTTAAGCTTATAGAGCCAAAAAAAATTGAACCTAAATTCGGGCCAGACTTTGCTCAATGAACAGCCGCGGGACGCCCCATATACTTTTTGGGCCATGGGCTAATTGAATGATGAGTGATGACCCCTAATTCAAAAGAATGACATACATAGGAGTACGTAGTACATATAGATCATATTCCTCTAGCTATACATATCTATAACTTTTCGAATCAATAAATTAAATTTGAATTGCAGTGCATAAGGTATATAATATATACAAAAGTTTCCATTTTCTCCTAAATCAAAACTTGAGCCTAGATCAAGACTTACACTCCATTATGATATAGACAGCAGTGTCGTAGAAGGTCCAAATGGAGGTGCCCGACCCCTGTAAATATAGAAGGTAGAACAAAGTTAAGAATCAAAATGAAAGGATACATAGTGAAAAGAAAAAGGAAATTAATCAAGATTATTGATACAATTAAGTACATTCAACGACGAACAACCTCAGTATAGTAGGGAACAACAACGTGTGCCACAACGATTTATTGTTAAATATATTCCTGGAGTAAGAATATCAGAAGCAGGTTTCGTAAAGGTCAGAAAAGATGTTCAATACTGGAGAATATTACTTACTCAAAGAGGCAAAGCTCCTTATCTAAATTAAGAAGTGTCTATATTCTCTTCTATCCTTTTTCTATGGTTTAAACCCTAATGGAAGCAAGGTAGCAACACTGTGGTTTTAGCCTATTTTGTTCCATCCTATGTGCCTAATGTGAGCTCTATATAAGGCGTGTTGCTAGATAATGTTGAATCATATCCTGCAACAACCAGAGCTGCCTAGATCAGTTTGAGCCTAACGTACCTTTCACCACCAACATGGCCCTTCAACCTCAAAACCCTGTTGTGCCTCAAAACAGGGTCAATTTTCAAAACACCATTGCACCACAGAATAAGGTCACATTCCAAGACACCCTTGCCCCACAGAGTTCCGGCCTTGTACCTCAAAATGCCGGATTCGCACCTCAGAATGCCGGATTCGCACCTCAGAATGCCGGCCTTGCACCTCAGAGTGCCGGTTTTGCACCTCACAATACCGGTCTTGTACCCCAAAATGCTGGCCTTGTACCTGCACAAAATCCCGGCCTTGTTCGAAACACCCCTGTGGCTCAAAATCCCCATGTTTCTCAACCCAAGATGCCAACCTCCACTCTCCTAGGCAGAGGAGGAGACAACTACCGTACAAATCCTGCTCAATCTCAGTTTGGAAGAGATGGGCGTCGTCCCTATTCATCATCATCCGATGACAATACATTGATCAACCAAATTATGGGAACTGACAGGTCTCATGATCGTCCCTTCGATATGCCACTTATTTCTGTCAAGAACATTCTCTTAACAATCGAGGCCATTCTGACTCGTGCCGACAAACCTACTGACATCCATGGCACTGTAGTTCCGGTATATACTAAAAAAAAAAAATCTCAGTTCATTCTGTATTCTTTCCAACATAGCTAGTGAGATATCAACTGTGACCTTGTTTTTTTGTCTTAGGGAGGTGTTGCACCTGCAGCGGCCCATGTAGATTCTTTGGAACATGAGAAGACCTTCCATGCTAACCTGAGTAGGCTCCATGACAACCTTGAAGTTCCAACCAGCATCTTCAATGCAATTTCTTGCGAGGTTTGTATTCAATAAAACTATTGACACGTACCATATATGAGAAGAAGAAAAATTGTGGTACATGTTACTCTTTGTCGACTGATGCGTCTCTAACGTACAGATACTCAGCAAGTCGATGACGGGGGTGGATGCAAACAAGACAACCATGGACATTTTGGAGACGGTGCAGCACTACGACTGGGATGAAAAGGTGGTGCTGGCCTTGGGAGCTTTCGCCATCAAAGATGGTGAATTTTGGCTTGTGGCTCAACAATTCACGACCAACGGACTGGCAAAAGCTATTGGACAGCTGAAGCAAATGCAAGAGATACTGGAACGTGCTGGGACTAGTTTGAAACCAAAGTTTGAAGCATACAACAATTTGGTTAGTGCAGTGCTCAAAGTGACCAAGATCATTGTTCACTTGGAAGAACTTCACCGCGACCCTCATTTGACCGCTGAGATCAAAGCTACTTCTCCCACTAACCATATCCCGACTGCTGTCTACTGGACTGTCCGGAGTATAGTCATCCTTGCATCACAACTTTTAGGGATCACCGGTTCTGATCCGGAGTATATTCCTATGTCTCTGCTACTAAGATATGTTGTTTTGATAATGACACATTGGTTGCTTGATTTGCATTGAATTTGGTCTTTCTCAGGTACGTAACAGATGCATGGGAACTGTCATCCTTGGCACACAAGCTCGAAAACATATACAACCACCTTGAGGAGAACCTCAACAGACTATATGACCTCATCCGTGAGTCTTATATAGTCTCATCTGTCATCAAATAGAGTTCCTCTTTGTTTATAGCTAACCAATTAGGTTCTAATGGTGTGATGCAGAGAAGTTCAGGGATGATGAAGCATTTAATGCAATTGCACGTATCTTAGAGTCACCACACATTGACAACTCCAAGCCTCTGAGGGTTTTGTTTTACAAGGACGACCAGCCTGCACTCTATGAGGGCCATTCGGGAAGGAAGGTTTGCTTCGAGAACTCTGGCAATCCTCCATTAATTTGTACGAGTATATGTTCATTCTCAATAAGCTATCATAATTAATGAAAAATCTGTTACAGGTGGACATTGATGTGCTAAGGAGGAAGGTTGTGATATTGATGATCTCAGACCTGGACATCGTCCAGGAAAACGAGTACCTCATTGCGCATCAAATGTACTCCGAAAAACGCCAGTTCCCTGCAAGGCCGGAAAGCCAGTACGAGATTGTCTGGGTTCCGATAGTGGACAACTGGACTGCAGACAAGCGACAACAATTTGAACAACTCAAAAATGGCATGGAATGGTACACAGTGGTCGACCCTTCGGTGGTATCTCCTATTGTGGTGAGATACATCAAGCACAAGAAGAAGTGGAACTTTGTGAAGAAGCCTTTGCTTGTGGTGATGGATCCTCAAGGGAAAATAGTGCACACTAATGCTCTTCACATGATGTGTGTTTTTGGAAGTGCAGCGTTCCCATTCACAAGCAACAGAGAGAGACTGCTCTGGGAGGATGAGTCCTGGAGGATTGAGCTTTTGGCAGATGCCATTGATCAAACCTTACTTAACTGGGTAAGTATAAATCCGCTTTAGCTTTATATCAAACACTTGATTATGCATGTTCACAACTAAATTGTTGTAAACTTTTCATTTACAGATTCAGGAAAAGAAGTATGTTTGCTTGTATGGTGGGGAGGACATAAACTGGATCAGAAAATTCACAAGGGCTGCCAAAGAGGTGGCTTTGGAAGCTGGTATTCAGCTAGAGTTGCTGTATCTTGGCAAGAGCAAGCAGAAAGAGCGAGTGGCCTCGGAGATCATCCGCGCCATTAGGGAGGAGAAGCTAAGCCACACCATCGACTGGAACCTCATTTGGTTCTTCTGGGTTCGTCTCGAGAGCATGTGGCAATCCAAAGGACAGCTTATGAGCGAGCAATCCCAGGCTCATTTCAGGAACGATAACATAAAGAATGACAACATAATGCAGGGCATTGTATCCCTCCTGAGTTTCGGTTCAAGTGACCGTGGGTGGGCCGTGATCGGGCTTCCTTCCTCAGAGATGGCAAAAGCCAATGGGGATCACATGTTGAACAGCATGACTGAGTTTAGGGAGTTTTGGAAACGCAGGCACGAAGAGATAGGCTACCTCCCAGCATTGAAAGAGCACCTTGCAGGCCTCCATGCTCAGACTCCGCATCACTGCACCAGTCTCATACTGCCTGCTACCGGCATTATGCCTGAGACTGTTGCCTGTGCTGAATGTGGACGTCTCATGGAGAGGTTCGCCATGTTCCGCTGCTGCACTGACTGAGCTTGAGCATCAGCAGTGACTCATTTTCAGAGTTGCATTGGTTTTTCATTATATGCTTGCTGCGGATGCAGCTACTACTTCCCTAATTTGAGAATAAATTTCATAGGTCCTTATCTCTTATGGTTTAAGGAACCTAGTCCAATGTGTTTCATTTCATTTTGTAAGAATGCCATTTTATGAGCATCAATAAACTTCAGTTTTCAATAATTACTCTGTTTCATGTTTATATTGTTTACTTCTTATGACCTTGGAAGAACTGGTGTCATTATCCACAACAGAAGAACTATATAGATCCCAAATGTAATAGTATGTTCTTGGGCTTCAGTGTGTGTAACAATCAGATCATTGACACTAAGATCTCACCGAAATCCCCTAGGATAATTATAAGTTTCATCATAAGCCCCAATCCAGAAGAAAAACACAATGAACAAACAAGTAGTGAAACAAAGAGATGGGGTCAATGTAAAATTGCCTGGTAAAAATTGGGTTTAGGTACTCAGAGAGTCAAGGGTTCGTAATCAACTTCTAGGTAAATAATCCGTATCATAAACTCTAGTCCACAATAAAGCTTCGTCACTGCACATATACGCAAAGAACAAGATAAAGATTCAGACTTTGGAGACAAAACTGATGTACCAGGAGACAGGTAACAACAGTGCAAGTGAAAATGCACGGTGCTGTTTAATACTGGCAAAAATATCACTCTATGCTTTGGAAACTTGAACATCCCCAACCAAATTTAACAGGGAGTTCACCATAATAAAGCAACACCAAACATCAAAGAATTAAAACTGGTTTTGTGAAATGAATGTCACGACCTCAACCCAAAACAAATCTGAACAGACTACGACCATCGATAAAAACCAATACGTAGACTGGTATTGAGAAAACTGGGTATTCGATCGAAGATTAATATACGCTTCCGTTGACACGTCCCTCTGGATTTAAGAACCAGACGATGAACGTAACGCCTATCGAAAGCGACCCAAGAAAAATTAAACTATCAAACCAATTCTAAAGACCCTATAATGCGAAAGAGATAGGAGATGGAGATGCAAAATGCTTACAGGGAGAAACCGCGGCGATGGGGTTTAGGGGTTCTAGGGGTGAGATTATATAGAGAGAAGGGAAAGAGAACTTGGACGGTTGAGACTTGAGAGTTGAGACTCTTGTGGGTCTGGGCCTCTCTGAAAATGGCTAGAATGGATTTTGGGCTTCTGACAACGGGCTGGGTTCAAATTCAAAACAAATCAACCTCAATTGTTATGATTTTTTACTTTTGAGGACTGGTTGCTAGTTTTTTTAAAGAATAATGCTTATACTTCCTAGTTCCTACTCGACAATTCATTCAGTACTGCCACATTCACATCTCTACAAAACCACTCCAAAGTCCAAACCCTACATTATTGTTAAGAAAATTTTATCGACATGTACCTTTGATAAACCAGTAGAGCTCGCTGCCATATATTCCTCTTTCTTAGTGTTGCTTGGACATCGATTGTTGCTGTTAGCCTAACCAAACTCGAGAAATAGGCTGTTTGTGGTTGCTTAAGGCGATGGTCTTTTTACTCTCAACAACGAAATCACCAAATCGAAATGAATACCGTTCTTAATATCTTTAAGACCATATCAAACCATTAGAGTTTCTATACATTAAAATAAGTTTTAAAATAAGTTTTGATGAAATTTTTTATCTCCAATGGTACAAAATAGAGATTTCATGCCTTATATAGGAAAGTTTTTATACCTTAAAGAATATCTCAAAATGGGACTCAATATAAGGTATAGGAAAATTCCATCAAACAGTACCTTAATTTTCGTTCATTGTAAATATTCATACTTCGACTTTACAAAATATCATAATCATACCTCAACTTTTGATCTCGACCCAAAAACCATACATACCGTTATTTATTCCGTTTAACACCATAAATTATTATGTCATTGAAATTATACAATTTGAAACGGAGTAATACGGAATGAGTAACGACAAATATGATTTTTGGGTCGGGGGTCAAAAGTTGGGATATAGTTCTGTACTGTTTGTTAAAAAAATTCTAAAGTATAAGATTCAACTTATTTGTGGGTCATATGAGGAGGAAAAATCAAAAGGGAAGAGAGAGAATATGGTATTATGACTTTTAAGGTATGAGGTATACTATGGTTGGAGATGAGAATAGTTCATCTCATTTTGAGGTATAAGTTATTCTCATTTTGAGGTATAAGATCATCTTGATGATTAGAGATGAAAAAATCTTAAATGAATAGTAATGTTTCAAGATTTTTTTTTTTTTATATGGCGAAAATATATAATGATGACTGTAGTACAGAGTTCCACCAGAATATCCGGTTCGATAAATCGAAACCCTAAAGTTTCTACAATACTAACTTTTGTTAAACTCAAAATAACTCAGACGAACAAACCAGAGCAGCAACGACTAATTTTTTTTATATATGCCACTCCTTACCTGATTGGGGACCATATCTATTGCGGAATGACTGATGATGTTGATGACGACGACGACGATGACGATGAAGTCGTGTTTCTTTTCCCAATCAAATGAGCCGTCACAGTGCACTTTGCATCCTCCGACCCTATTCCCACACCACTCCCCATAGGGAAAGCGCGCTTAATGGCACTTAAAGGAGAGCCCCAATTCACCAACTGGTGACGAGCCATAGCAGTCATTATTAGCACTAGACCCTCTCTCATAATCCTCTGGCCTTCTGGCCGTTGTCCCCTAACAATAATACGGGCCCCCAAGTTCCTCTATTTCCTACGCGCTTGCAACACCTCAAACACAGCTTCCACTACCCTATATGTGTCAGTAATGACCTCCACCGGGAGTAAAATGTCTCTCACATCCTCCTCGACAGCCTCCATTGCCAACAAAAGAGGAGCTTCATCGCTAGCCTTCACCAGAGCTGTAGGAGGATCTGCGGACGCCACTTCCCATATGGCCGTATTATCAGCCACTTCGTCTAGCCAGGTATCTGCACCACCTCCCAAGCCTGCCGAAACCTGAATACCCTTATCGAAACCCCACGGCTCTGACTCTCTCTGAATGTTGGAATCCACAAAAACTTGTGCTCCCACCTGCTTACGATGCACTTATTAACCGGGTGATCGATCAAAACTACCACAACCCCAACAATAACCTTTCTGGTTCAGATACTCAATGTCGCAGTCAATCCAAGCCCGAGGGCCAAGACGCAGACTCATCTTAGTAGCCACTTGTTTCGTCGTATCAACTTCCACATAAATACGAATGTCACTAGTAGTACACAGACTATATGCATCCAAATTCACATACCTATCTAGGCAGTTGCCTTTTTTGAGACCGTGATAGGCTCCGACGTGTCACTGCGGATGACATGGATATGAGCCCATGCTCTTGTCACAACTTCCGCCACAGAATGGACTGGTGCAAAACCATCATATGGCTCCACCACGGTAGTCGAAGTCCCATAATGCCATGGACTTTGGGAGATCGCGCGCTGGAAGACATCCTTGTTTCTAAAATGAGCCACCATTCGATCCAAAGAATGTTAGTCAATACTTATTGAGCTGGTGTTAACCAGGCCACGCCATAGCCTTAGTAACCAATGTTTGAGGGATTTCAAACCCTCCCATGAGAATTGATCGGGTCCAAAGATTCGAATGACCGCAAAAGAAAATTCATCTTTCTACTCGACGGCGCCGTAAGAGATATCAATCTCTACCGGGGATTGAGACAACATCAACGAGAGGGAATGATATCAGAAAAGATGGAGTGTAGGATCAGTTGTAATAGGTTTTACGGTTTGGTATGGAATGTTTATGGTTTAGGAAATATGGTGAGGATCTGATGGATATAGGGGACAATAGATCTGTGATGTTATAGGTAGGAAAACAAAGACGACTAGGAAGATAGTCCTAGTCAACTTAGGAGGACCAGTGATGGGTGATTAGGTAGAGAAAGTGTTGAAAATCGAAGAGGAGAGAAGGAGAGAGAATTTCGAGGACTCGCTTATCACTCTAGTTTCACCTGCATACACATGTTTCAAGATTTCATAATAAGGTATGGAATTTTAATGATCACAGATGGTTTGTCGAAAATCCAAAACTTTTTTTCCAAAATTTCATTCACTGAGATATATTCCTCCAAACTGATGTTCAGTGGGCCATTATGAGGAAAAATTGAAATATAAAAAAATGCCCTCACGCAGGATCGAACTACGGACCTTCAGTTTACAAGACTGACGCTCTACCACTGAGCTATAAGGGCTGATTGCTTTTCTACGCTAACTTATAATATTTATATCATTTAATTATTCATAATGATTTCCCTTCACGCGGAACTTCGAATGATATGATGCAATCAATAGCCAGTGCTAGTGGGAACAACTTCTCTCTTTTTTCAACTAACTCGGCTTGATCTCTAATTAAATATATTCTGTGTATGAAATTAACATTCAATAATCAAGATCATTGTGTATCTCATGCATTCTTAATAGTAAGTTTTAGTGATTGTTGAAGACAGCCCATGGTTTCAAGAAAATGAAAGCTTTTATTGAAAAAGACTACTACGGTTTGCAATTGGTACCTTAAAAAACAGGGACAGAATATAATCTGTTCCGCTTGGATTTGGGACCTTATGGGTAGACTTGTGGATATGTTCTTCGGATAAGGCTGGGTTCAAAAGAAGGAGGGTAAGTTCTTCGCTAAATCTGCATGCCCAATAGAATTATTATTTAAAAGAAAAGTTAAATATTTGACTATATTGTTGTAGTTTTTTGCTGTCCAAAAGATGTCCTATACTAAAGTTATATTTAACTTTCAGTTATATCTTTTGTCATATTTAACAATAATGAAGAGAGAGAAAAAAACTCTTAATTAGTCAAATTTTTCCCTCCTTTAATTTTTCAGTTTTAAACATAATTTTCTCAAAATGACTTGAAGGTAATATAACTGTTGGAAATTACATATAGCTTTTAAACAATTTAACTAGTAAATTTGACTATTATTGTTGGGATGCTCTTAAAGGACATCACTACCATCACTGATGTACGTACATTTTTGGCATTTTTTCTACAAGAAATATAGAGTATATATAGCATGTGCAGCTAAATAGTAATTGTTTGAAAAACAAAATAGCTAGTGAAAAATGAAAACGGGACACAATTGTAGGGGTGATGAAGATGAGAAGCAACTTGGCAATTTGAATCATCGAGCTGAATTGTAAAGCTAGAAATGATGTGATGTATAAATAGCATAATGGTCAATGAATTGTGGAGCTTGAAAATTCAATGCTAAAGGGGACACCATCGCTAGTAGCTAGTTACAACAAAGTATGTTGAATTATAAGATCGAATATAAAGTTTCTAAAATAAAATAATGTTGTCGATCATCTGTCTACATAATTAAGTTCCAATTCGACGAAGAAAAACGTGGATCATATCGGTCATCTTCAACCAAAAAATTTTAATTAACCAAAACTAGTTTCAATTCATTATGCCAATTAAGTTGCTAATCAATGCTCAGCTACTCTCCGCTATAAACCCTAAGCTGCATAATTAGTTTCAATAGTCCAAATTTAGTTTGTATTTATTAATCGCAATACGATTCTCTTCCACTAAACCACTCGTACTTATTATTTGCAAATTGGATTGAACGCACCGTACCAGAGACATGTTTAGGTATACGATATCAGACACGTCTAAACTGAGATTGATCGATGAACTACATTAATTAATCAAATAGCTAGTAGCATATACACATGCATGAATCTAGGTTTTGGATTTCGTGTAAAACAAAATTGACCAACCACTAATGCAGTTTTAATTAAAAGTTTAAAACTCCACTGAGTAGTCTATTTGCGTGCAAGTTATAATATGCTGTATGTTGGCCCGCAGTTTGTTCATCAGGTATAAAGGTCTTATTGGAGGTGTGAATAGACTCTTAACGACTTTTTCTTGAAAGTATGGTGATTAATAATCAGAAATAGTTATGTGAAATTATTCTGATAATTAGATGAACCAAGTAAACATACGATGCTATAAGTACATAGGACAAATAACACATGTATGTTTTTTTCTCGCATAAACCCTGCAATCAGGGATAAAAACTGCGTGGCCCTTTCTCTTGAAGGCCAAAACTTTCCAATATATAACAACACTTTTACAAGACTATAGTTCCGATAATAGCAAGGAAATTGTGCTATCCTAGCCTATCTAGACTCGCGCACTAGACTAAGAGCTATACTCCATCTTATATGTAAGAGTTTTACAAATGAAAGTTACACAAGTTTAACAAATGAGCTTAGTTATCGCACAACTAACTCTCTTGGAAACTCTTCGGGTTGCTTGCATCTACCATAAAGAACTCATGGAATGCAAGATGTATGTAGATGAGTTGAAAAGATTTTCATGTAGACTTTAAAACATAAAGCATAACACAAATCTATAAGCATAAGCTTAGAACTCTGTTTTGAAGAAAGAGCGAGAATACCATCTAAAACAACCAAGTATCAAACATGGGGCTGTTGTGTATATATAGCCACGGGGAGGAGGGGAAAAGGTTTTGCCCAAAGTAATCCCAACCATGTATTTGAGACTTGATCACCATATAAACCTTTCTTTAATGTTAAAGAAAAGATCTACCAAAGTGAACTTAGCTCACAGCCAAGTACACAAGCTGTACTGAGTTTACAGCCATGTATTGAGCTGTAGACAGCTAAGAACATTTTACCCCAAAATATCTTTCTTATCTTAAGGTAAAGTGAAAATGTGTTTTGTATAAAACAAAAACTTCATTTTAACAAACACCACATGGCCAGAGATATGTTTTGGAAAAGGTTTTCACATTTATAAAAAGCTGTTTTAATAAACTCGATCATAAAGATTTGTGAAGGCAGAGGCTTTCAGGATAAGAACCTATGTAGGTATCCTCTGTGAAAAACAGTGAATGTAAATGCATGTTTTTACCTTGAGCCCATGAGTTCTTTACGGTGTATCTTTGATCTCTTTGCTTATTTCTTCACTTCTTTTTAGTATTCTAAATCATGTTTTGTAATCATATAAGATATATCAATAATCATATACCTTCATTCTCCCCCTTTGACATTCTTATACAAAACATATATTTTTACTAAAACTTATGTTTAAGAGATATCAATCTCTTTGTAGAAATTTTCATTGAAGAGTACATTTTGAAGAGTACCTACACAAAAACCTCAAGACAAAACATAAGTGAAGCAACAAATAGGAACAGTAGAGAATAACAGAAGCTTTGAAGTAACAACATGTATAGACATATGAGTTACACCAAATAAGTCTGAAATTACAACAAGAACTACAAAACTCTTTTAGTCTTATTTGGTTTCTCCCCCTATTTGTCACAAAATGACAAAGGGTATGACAGATGCAAACCAACCAAAAATGCATCTCGTAAAATCAGTAGCATTCAAAAGCAGAGCTTTAATATAGCATGGTCCTAGAAAGCATAAAAATCAAGAGTAAGATGAAAAATCAATCTTCATCTTTACCATTTTGAGCATCGTCCTCTTCGGGATCATCTTCCTCATCATCAACTCCATCTTCTTTTTCAAATTCTTCCTCATCTTTGTCTTTGTCCTCATCCGAGTTACCTTCTCCCATGGCTTCTTCGGAATCATCATCCGACTCTTTAGGAACTTTCCTAGATGTGCCCGAGCCATTGGTAGGAGTTGAACCAACAGTGCCAAGATATTTGGCAAGTTTAGCTAGCACAGCCTCTTTGGTATTAATGATGCCTTGAGCAATCACCTCTTTGACTTCTTTCTTAAGAAAGGTGTACTCAATTGGCTCTACGTATACCGAGGGTTGGCTAGTGGACTTGGTGAGTGTGGTTTTGTCAATAGGCAGTGGTTCATTGGCCATTATATCATCATCCCGGACAAAAACACTAGCAGTTGTACACAGCTTTGTAATCACAGCAGGAAAGATAATGGACTTACCCCTTTTATTCTGGTTAGTGACAGCAGCTTCCCATATGGATTGGAACATGTAATACTCAATAGGAAGTGTAAGTTCAGAGGAAAGGATGTAAGCCATGAGAGAATCTTGTTTAAAATACACTTTAGAGGATTGAGTAGTAGGAACGATCAATGATCTAACCAGAAAGCCTAAGAATTTGTGAAATTCAGACATGAATTGACTGCTCAAGTAAGAACCAACCAAAGATAACATGTGAGGACTTGAGTAGAACTGTCTGGCTAACTGTTCGAGAGTCAAAGTTGAAGAAAAAGTTCTAATCTTTTTTAACACATGTTTTTCAGTTAAGGGGAGAGACAGAACTTCCCTTATTTTTGCAGGTGAGATATCAACATCACAATTGTAATCTTTAACAATGATGGGAGAGGTGTTTAGGATCTTGACTTTCCCAGAAATTTTAGTGGAGAAATTGACATAAAATTCCCTTACAAGAGACAGATTTACACTTGGTAAAGATGCTAAAGCTTCTACCCACGCAAATTGTTCAATGAGTTCAAAACATGCAGAGGGCAAGCCATCAAATTTTAGAGGTCTCTCATAAAAAATGGGACGTGAGGCTGTATTTGTCACATAAAGAGTCCTAGCCTGTGAAGATGTAAATTGACCTGAGAGAGGAATAGGTAGAGTAGATACCTCAGGGTTCCTTTTCTTTGGAGGAAGAGGGGAAGAGCCAGAAGGCTTCTTTAGAGCAGTTGGTGGCTTTACGACCGAAGGTTTCTTGGAGGCAGAAGGTGAAGTAGTCACCGGAGTCTTGCCTTTGTCTTTAGAAGATGGAGGAGAAACTCCAATTGGACTAGGAGAAGCAAGAGGGGCAATACGACGCTGCTTGAACTCAACCTTCTTCCTTGTGGTTTGCTTGATTCGTTTAGTTCCTGATGGTCGGAAAGGAAACACATTTGGATTTAGTGGATTCATGGGGGATGGCTGAGCATGTTGCTCTCCTTGGGTTCCCTTAGTGGTGTTGGAAATTGGTGACTCATCATGAGATGAAAATGGTTCTTTCAAAACATTTGCCGCCAAACCATCTCTTCCATCCATGCTTTTTCGTTTCTTCGAGTCAGCCAAGGAAGCTTGACTATGAGTGGTTGCATGCATCGCCGAAGCACCGGAGATCTCCCAACGGTCATCACTGTGGATGGTTTTGGTGGAGAAGGATGGAGGAGTCAAGATGTGGGGTTTTGGATTATGATGATCAGCTTGAGATGGAGGGGAATCAAAGGACTCACGATAGCTTCCAGAGGGTTTCATGGAGGAGGAAGAGTTAAGCCGAGGTGATTGCCGAATAGGGTTTGGAAGAGGAATGTTTGGTCTCTTGGTTCTAGCCATTGATACTTAAAGATCAGTGAATCAAAAACCCTAGATTTGGTTTGCTTGTGTAGAAAGATCTTGGAATTTGGATTCAAAGTGGGTAATCGGGATGGAGACAGAGTGAGGCAGTGGAGTAAACCAGAAGTGACTGGTGATGATTTTTGGGAAGGACGTGAAATGAGAGAGAAGAAACAGAAAGCACTTTATTTCAACTCAAAGTACACTTCAAACTGGCTCAAGTCCAATTGTTTAAAACAATCAGCCCGAAATAAGTACAAAGTTCACTTAATGGACAGCTTTCACTAAAGCAAACGAAACCAAACTAGATCAAAGGTTAAGTGTAACCTTTTTTAGCAAACAATTTGTACACTTTGAGAACTAGAATTGATCTTTATCCCAAGTTAGTTGTAAGTACAACATTAGAAATCAATCAAGTTAGCTGAAAATATGGCTTGACAACTTTTAGCTTTGAAAACACAAATTGATAAAGCATATTGGTGATTTTGTTCAAGACATTGAATACTCCCCCTAAGGATATGGGTACTTAAGTGAAATATACTAAATATATGAGTATTCATAAAAATATATACCACATTGTTTGGATATAATTCATGGTCTTTCAAGAATTATTTTGTAGCACAACTTTGAGTGTTTGTCATGAATAAAGAAATGCAGCACACTCTTTTTGATTGTATTTCTTATGAGTCTCTTTAATGCTTTCATTTTCATTGCTTTATGTCCGTCTGAAAAATCGTTATCTTACGTTCATGTAACGAGAAATGTTATCATTGACTCCTTGAGCAGATGCTCGAAAGGGCAATATGTGTAACAATGACACTCAGAGGATAACAAGTTCGAACTCATTTAAGAATAGAATGAATTTCAGGGATCCTCATTTGATTGGCACCCACGATTGATCAATGTTTGGGGTTTTTATGCATATACTATGTATATCATGTTCAAATCAAAGATGGACTAACATTTTTTTTTGAGACATACTTCATTGATCATTTATAATTTTTTTTTTCATAAGACAAACAAGTTGTAAAAGAGGATACCACAAACAATATCCCTTTGTGATACAATTTCATGAAAACTGTAATATCTAGATATATAGTAAATAAGAAAATTCCTTTTTTTATATTTTATTTTGTATATATATAGACATATAAAAAGTTTATTGTAAAGTAGAACAAACACCAATTGCCTTACGTAGACTTTCAAAACGAAGGTTGTCAAGTGGTTTGGTAAACAAATCAGCTAACTGATTTTCAGTGGGGATATAAGTCATTTCAAGCAAGTTTTCTTCTACCAAGCTTCTGATAAAATGGTACCTAATTTCAATATGCTTGGTTCTAGAATGTAACACAGGATTTTTTGAAATGTTTATGGCACTTGTGTTCTCACAAAATAGAGTAAGTGTATCTTGTGGAAATCCATAATCATGAAGCATATGCTTCATCCATAGCATTTGAGTACAGCAACTTCCAGCTGCGATGTATTCTGCTTGGGCAGTGGATAGCGAGACACAATTTTACTTCTTGCTATGCCATGACACGAGATTATTTCCAACAAAAAAACTTCCTCCTGAAGTACTCTTTCTGTCAGTGGCATCACTAGCCTAGTCAGAGTCTGAATATCCTGCAATTTCAATATTAGAGTCAGTTGAATACATAATACCAAAATCAGTTGTTCCATAAACATATCAAGATACGTTTAACAGCTTTAACATGAGATTCTTTGGGATTTGCTTGGTAGTGAGCACAGACACCAACGCTGTAACAGATGTCAGGTCTACTTGCAGTAAGATATAAAAGGCTACCAATCATGCTCCTATAATGTGTAGGATCAGTATCAATTCCAGCTAAATCAGCATTAAATCAGCATTGATTTTGTAACTTGTTCCCATTGGGTTCCGAACGGGAGAAGAAGATTCCATTCCAAACTTTTTTACCAAATCATTGGCATACTTGGTTTGAGAAATGTACAGAATATCTTCCTTTTGCTATACCTGCAAGCCTAAAAAATAGCTTAGTTTTCACAATGACTCATTTTGAATTCTTTCTCCATTGTAGTAGTAAAATCTTTTACTAAGACATTTGAGGTGGAACCAAAGATGATATCATCAACATAAATTTGAACAAGCATAACATGCTTAGAGGTGCTTTTAACAAAGAGAGTTTTGTCAATGGAATCTCTAACATATCCATTATTGATAAGATATGAGGATAACTTGTCATACCAAGCTCTAGGAGATTGCTTGAGTCCATATACAGCTTTTTTCAATTTATAGACATGATCAGGATGACTAATATCAAGAAAGCCTGGAATTTTCTTAAGATAAACTTCTTCCTTAATATCCCCATAGAGAAAAGCACTCTTGATATCCATTTGGTATAAGGTGAACTTTAAATGACACAAAATGGCTAACATGAGTCTTACTGAATTTAACCTTGCAACTAGTGCAAATGTTTCATCAAAGTCTAATCCCTCAATTTGATTGTATCCTTGAGCTACTAGTCTAGCTTTGTTATGAGTTATAGTTCATTTTTATCAGTTTTATTTTTGTAGACCCACCTAATTCCAATAATATTTTTGTTACTAGGCTTTGGAACTAATTCCCATACATCACTTCTTTCAAGTTGGTTTAATTCCTCTTGCATAGCACTAATCCATTCAACATCACATAAGGCTTTTTTGATGTTTTTTGGTTCAATAGTAGAAACAAAACCAAGATGAGATATGAGGTTGATGTCTTTTCGAAAAAGGGTAAGGAAGGATTGAACAATTGAGAAATTGCTTACAAACCCTTGAGATGTACTTCTGGTTCTCATTGGTTCGAAAGCATTACCAATAAAATAAGACGTTGAATGATCTTTCTTGACTTGACGTTTTTCTGATCTGTGTGGAGGCTGGATGGCTAGGGTATCATCTATCCCTGCGCTTTCATGAGATGATTCATGTTCACGTTCATTTCCATCATCATCTGATATGGGATTCTGATCATCAATGGGAGTTTCCTTCTTAGTTGTATGAGATGCTTCAGAGACAACCTGCTTATCAGAAGAAGATATATGAGTACAAGTAGGACCATCATCAATAGCAACATTAACTGTTTCCATGATTTTGCATGATCTTTTGTTGTAAACTCGATATGCCCGAATATTCATAGCATATCCAAGAAAAACTCATTTATCACATTTTGGATCAAACTTGGTGAGGTAATCTCTGTCATTATAAATAAAGCAGATGCTTCCAAAAGCTTTAAGATGTGAGATGTTTGGTTTTCTTCCTCTCCAAAGTTTATATGGTGTCTTATCTGTTCCTGGCCTGAAAATAACTCTATTTAGAGTATAACAAGCATTAGATACTGCTTCTTCCCAAAAGGAATGAGGAAGATCAGCAGAGTTAATCATAACTCTTCCCATTTCAACAAGAACACGATTCTTTCTTTCCACAATGCCATTTTGCTGAGGAGTGATCGGTGCAGAGAATTCATGAAAAACACCATTTTTATCACAATAATCACGAAATAAGGCTTTTTCAAATTCAGTACCGTGATCAGATCTAATTCTAATGATTTCCTTATCTTTAGAAAGTTTTTCATTTGAAATTCTTTTTGCAAGATTGAAATATTGATCAAAAGTTTCAGTTTTTTCAACTAGAAATTTGACCCAGGTAAACTTTGAAAAGTCATCAACAATTACAAGTGCATAATTCTTTCCATGCAGACTTTGAGTTTCAATTGGACCAACTAAATCAAGATGTAATAATTGCAACACATTTGAAGTTGGTTTAGCATTTAAAGAGGAATGAGAGGTACGAGTAAACTTACCGATCTTAAAATCTCCACACATACCTTCTGGTTTCCCAACAAGTTTTGGCAATCCTCTTACCACTTCTTTGGATAACAATTTTACAATGTCTTGATGATTTAAGTGGCAAAGACGCCTATGCCACAATTCCAGTGCATTCATAGATATAGGAGATCGAAAACATACTCCAGGGGTGCATTTTTGATTTGCAGGAACACAGTAACAATGTTCTTTTGTTCTTTCTCCTTTCATAAGGATTCTTCCTTTTCCATTTAAAACAAGACATTTTACTCGATCAAAAGTAACGGATTCGTGTTCATCAACCATTTGACTTACACTTAGAAGACTAACTTCCAAACCTTTAACCAGAATTACATTGTCAAGGTTAGGAAGTCCAGGAGTGTTCACTTTTCCACAACCAATGATATTGGCATGAGCACCATCACCGAAAATAACTTTTCCAGATGGATAAGAGTCATTCATGGTAGTAAACCATTTCTGGTTCCCAGTCATATGCCTTAAGCATTCACTATCCATATACCATGAATCAGACTTTCTCGTAGCAAGAGCTGTAAGAGCAACATTGCATATTGCAATAATTTTGCTATCATATTTAGGTGAAAAGATGACCTGAGAGAAGTTACTTACATGGATTTCATCATCTGAACTGTTTCCACAAAGATCCCAGGGTTTTTGGTGAGCAGAAAAAGGCTTTGAAACATTTGCTTTTTTGCTTTTGGCCCAAGGGGAAATCTTTTTCTGGTTAACAGTTTGAGGGATAGTAAGGCTCTTAGCTATCTTAGTAAGCTCTTAAAGTGACTTTTCCAAAGAAGACTGAAAAGATGAGATCAAAGTATTTTGATGATCATTTTTAGGATTTCTTTGCTCTCTTCTCAGTTTTCTACACAGTGGTCTTATATAGCCAACAATTCCACAATGATGGCATGTGGGAACAAAAGGCTTAGAAGACATGCTAGACTCTAAAATTTTGCTTTTGACAAACACAGTAGGTTTCTTAGGTATTAATTTTTCAGTTTTCTCATATCCTAAACCAGATTTATTTTTGTCAGTTTTACCAATTCCACAAATTTTAGTTAGATTTTCTGAACCTGAGTTGAACTTTTCAAACTGTTGTTGAGATTCATCTAGAGCAATTTCTAGAGCAAGTTTTTTCTCCACTAAAGAAAATGCAAGTTTGGTTTGAGTTTCTAAGTTCCCATGAAGACACCTGACATTATTCTCAAGACAAGATTTCTCTAATTTCCATTTAATTTTTATAGATAAAAACTTTTCTTGAATTTCAACTATTATCTTCTCATTTGTTGATAACTCATGTTGGAGAGTTTCAATTTTAGTGATCATAGACGTAGATGCAACACACATTTCTGTATACTTGTTATCCAAAATGTCTTCGGACTCATCATCCTCAAGGGACTCATCCAAAATAGTTGAAGCAATAAATGTAACAATTTCTTCATCATTTTCTGAATTAGTTTCAGATTCACTATCACTTCAAGTTGCTTTAAGAACTTTGTGGGTTTTAACTTTCCTGTTTGCACAGTCAGCAGCTTTGTGTCCCAAACCAGTGCATTCAAAACATCTTAGTTTATCATCGCCTTTTTGATTTGGTTTAGATTTAAAAGATGTATCATTTGACGTATCATTATTTCTTGAGCTGGATCCTGAACTAAAGTTTTTTGAAGAGTTTCTTGAAGCAAAGAAGGGTTTTCTGTTCTTGATGAATTTTTCAAATTGTTTAGTCAGGTAAGTACATTCTTCAACAGAGTATGAAACTGGTTCATCAATTTTAGATTCTTCCTTAACCGAACTAAACGCAATGGCTTTGTTTCTTCCCGGTTTTAGTTTCTTAGCTTCATATGTTTTCAGATTGCCAACAAGCTCATCAAGAGAGTAGGTTGACAAATCATGAAATTCCTCGATGGTAAGTTGCTTAGGTGCAAAATAGGAGTTTACTGATCTAAGAAACTTTGAGACAATTTTTTCGGGTTCAAGAGCATTACCTAATCCTTGACATTGATTGGTTATGCTAAGTAATCGACTATGATAATCATCAATAGATTCTTCGTCAAGCATATATAATTGTTCAAAATCAAGAGTTAAGCTTTGAAGTTTTTGAGCTCTTACCTTTGATTTTCCTTCATGAGTTGTCATGAGAGAGTCTCATGCATCTTTAGCAGTTTGGCAGTGAATGATTCTTCTTCGCTCTTTTTCTGATAGAGCAGAGAACATGCCGTTTAAAGCTTTGATGTTCATCCTGGAGTTTATTTTTTCTGGTTCAGGATAAACTCACTTGGTTTATCTGTTGAGGCAACCATTGGAGAGGTATATCCATCATCAACCATATTCCATTGTTTCCCATCATCTTGAGAAATAAGAAATGCGGACATCATAATCTTTCATTGAAAATAATAGCTTCCATCAAAAAATGGTGGAACATTAACGAAAGAGGCTCTATCATGGTCCATTCTCGGTTTACAGAGGATCTCACTAATAAAGTTAGTGGCCGCTCTGATACCAATTGAAGGTCGTAGAGGGGGTGTGAATAGACTCTTAACGACTTTTTCTCGAAAGTATGGTGATTAATAATCAGAGATAGTTATGTGAAACTATTAAGACAATTAGATGAACCAAGTAAACATACGATGCTATAAGTACATAGGACAAATAACACATGTATGCTTTTTTCTCGCAAAAACCCTGCAATCAGGGATAAAAACTGCGTGACCCTTTCTCTTGAAGGCCAAGCTTTCCAATATGTAACAACACTTTTACAAGACAATAGTTCTGATAATAGTAAGGAAACGATGCTATCCTATTTAGACTCGCGCACTAGACTAAGAGCTATATTTCATCTTGTATGTAAGAGTTTTACAAATGAAAGTTACAAAAGTTTAACAAATGAGCTTAGTTATCGCATAACTAACTCTCTTGGAAACTCTTCGGGTTGCTTGCATCTACCATAAAGAACTCATGGAATGCAAGATGTATGTAAATGAGTTGAAAGGATTTTCATGTAGACTTTAAAACATAAAGCACAACACAAATCTATAAGCATAAGCTTAGAACTCTGTTTTGAAGAAAGAGTAAGAATACCATCTAAAACAACCAAGTATCAAACATGGGGCTGTTGTTATATATAGCCACGGGAAGGAGGGAAAAAGGTTTTGCCCAAAGTAATCACAAACATGTATTTGAGACTTGATCACCACATAAATCTTTCTTTAATGTTAAAGAAAAGATCTACCAAAGTGAACTTAACTCACAGCCAAGTACACAAGCTGTACTGAGTTTACAACCATGTATTGAGCTGTAGACATGCTAAGAACATTTTACCCCAAAATATTTTTCTTATCTTAAGGTAAAGTGAAAGTGTGTTTTGTATAAAACAAAAACTTTATTTTAACAAACATCACATGGCCAGAGATATGTTTTGGAAAAAGTTTTCACATTTATAAAAAGCTGTTTTAATAAACTCGATCATAAAGATTTGTGAAGGCAGGGGCTTTTGGGATAGGAACCTATGTAGGTATCCTCTGTGAAAAACAGTGAATGTAAATGCATGTTTTTACCTTGAGCCCATGAGTTCTTTACAGTGTATCTTTGATCTCTTTGCTTGTTTCTTCACTTGTTTTGAGTCTTCTAAATCATGTTTTATAATCATATAAGATATGTCAATAATCATATACCTTCCAGGTACTTAATTACTTGGTCTCTAGAGTTTCCGACATGCATAATATATATATTTTGAGTTTAATTTCTTGCGGTTTTACTTAAATAATCTTGTGTACATCTCGCATTTGCCATTTGAATTTGGACCATCGATAACACTCAAAGAAACGATACTGCAGCAGGCCTCTCTCGCAATTAAATAGCTGTTTTGTACCTGGGTAAAATATCACAATCTGATCGATCAATGGAGTGGTCTCAGACATATTGATGATCATTAATTTCGTCTTTTCTTCGAAAAAAATATGGATGCAAATCGACCACTCAACTTTTCCATTGCTATATATAAGATTCACAATTCAAGTTAATGCAGTAGTATGTCATAAGCGCTATTGAGGTGATGAGCGAGCGAGGTCGATCATATATGAACAGAAAGAACACGAACCACCTGCATTTTTGTAATAATAATTCTGCAGATCTGCAAAATCGATGATCACCATCAACTCAACTAATTAATTCGTATATTCAGATTTAATTAGTACATTTACCTTAATTAGGTCGTGGTTCTTGATAAGGTTGAGGTTACTATAATCTAGAAGTAATCTGCAAGCTACCCTTGGGATTTTATATATGGTGTGTGTGTATATATATATATATATTCTGGCATATATATAAACTAAAGGTTTTTGAGTTAAAGCTAGTTAGCGGTAAGTTAATTAAAGAACTACTTGGGAGGCGGAGGGATATAGATTAGTGTGATAATCCCATGGATCATGGATGAAGCTCGAGGGAGACGATTTATTGGTTGTCAAGTAGTAGTATCTAATTGCCTTGTTACCCCTAATTAAGCGCATTACCTCATGGGTTTCACAAAGGGGATCTTTGTCCCCATCTGCTTAAGACCTCGAATCTTATCGATCTTATTGACATGATGAATATATATAAGAGCTCAAGAAAGTCGTAAAATAATGTGGTGTTGACTCCTAAATTGTAAACCTAATCCTCTAGGCAGGTGGAGCTAGGAAGGCCTGCCTAGGAATTCATGTTGAGAGGACCTAACAGAATTGTAATATATACGCATGTTTTATTTGTATAATTTTACATTTGTATGTATAATGAGAGAAAAATAATTAAGAAATCTATAATAAAATGGGACATATTTTGTTAAATGTATAATAATAAAAAATTGATAAACAACTACGATAAATATTATTTGTGCCTATTATAGATCATACAAAGAAACTAAAAGAACTTAATTCAAAAAATAAAAATGTTAAACACATTTGTGATCATTTAGCCTGAAATATATACTGAAATATATTAAAATATACACTGAAATATGTCTTAATTTGTAATAATTCTTTTTTTTTGTGAAAACATACACTGAAATATGTAAATAATAATAAAAAAACTAGATTAATTATCTAGTAATTAATTAACATAGAATTTTTTTTCTGTTTGGAAAATTTGGAGGGCGAGGGCACCTGTGACCCTTCATGCCTCCGTCCTTGATTCTAGCTATAGGCCATAGAATAACAAAAATAAGAACTAATCGAACTCACATAGATTAAGAGAATCCGTAATAAACAATAGATTCAGAGCCAATCACACTCTTTAAGCACCTCTTGATCATGAGCTTTATTACGAGCATATAACTAGAGGGATCTGCTTAATTTAGAACGTAAATATATAACTAGAGAGATCGATTCTTTACGTAAAATTTGATCGAATACACTCAAATTCTATTGTACGTGGTGTAATCTCAACACTTGCCGATCTGTGTTGCTAGTTTTGTTCTTTGAACTTTCTTTTTACGATCACCTCTTCTCCAGTTCTCATGCACAGTGATATATATAGTATGTATACGTACGTACATACATATATATATATATATGCAGGTTAATAGGTTATATATAACTCTGCTGATGCTAAATTGCTAATTGAATTGGACTCATGAATCAAACACAAAATCTTATTCAAATTCCCAATTACATGCACAAATCTACCGAACAAACCAATCTCCATGCACCATATAATCTAAGCAATCGTAATCGAAGAACTAAAAATATCTGATAACGATTGCACTTGTTCGATCAGAAACTAAGAACTTAATTTAACCTAACATCATCATCATCTTCTGCTCCGAAACCGAAACCGAAACCTGCCACACCTTCACCACTCCATCTAAGCTCCCACTGATAACCGAAACGACGTCGTTGTTACTCTCCTTAACCGCCACGAGCGACTTCACCGGCTGCAAATGACCCTCCAATATCCCCAAACACCAATAACTCCCGTCCTCCCCGCGCTGCCACATCCTCACCGTCCGATCGGCGGACCCACTCAGCAACAAATCCTCGACGTTGAACAGACACAGTATCGCTTTCCCGTGCCCTCTCAGCGCTCCGGTGACCGCCATGTGGTTCGCGCTATCCTCTCTCTCCCACACCAGGATCGAACGGTCACAAGCCCCCGAGAACAATACCGATCCGTCGTCGTTTAAAGCCAGCGCGTTTACCGCGGACTTGTGCTTTTCCAGAGTAGCCACCAACACGTGTCGCCGCTTATTATTATTATGATTATTAATATCCGATACTCGCGGTTTGGCCCACACCCGGATCCGACGGTCCGCCGACCCGGTGTAGACGGTCCCGTCTTTCGATACCGCGACGGCGCTCACGGCGTCCTCGTGAGCCTTGACCGACTCGGAGCACCGGAGGCTCGATCCGCGCCAGATTTTCAAGGTCTTGTCCCAGGAGACGGAGTACACGAGGCCGTCGTTGACGGCGATTCCGGTGACGGCGTCGGCGTGCTGGATCCAGAGCCTCTTGACGTGGCGGCGGATGCTAACGTAGCTTCCGGGGAAAGGGAAGCGGCGGAGGCGGTCGTTGACGGTGGGGAGCGTCGTTAATAGCTTGTGCTTTTTTACCTCCGCCGCCGCCGTGATCTCCCAGACTCTGATTTTACAGTCCTGGTGCGCCGTGAAGGCTTTGCCGTCGGAGGAAAAGGCGACGGATTTGACGGATCCGGAGGAGCGATCGCGGCCGTTGAAGGCTTCGAGGTGGGAGAAATCGTTGTTGATATCGTAGACGTTGATTTCGTGGCCGGAGGCGGCGTAGAGTCGGTCGCCGTGGACGGCGAGGCAGGTGATGGGGTGGCGGGAAGGGGTGAGAGTGGCTGAGCAGAGGTGGGAGACGGTGGTGGTGGTGGTGGTGTCGTATTGGGAGATGAGCTTTTGAAGTGAGGGGACAGATGGCAGCGTCTGGAGGGAGAGATTGGACTGGAGGCTGGTGCTGCATGTGTCACTGGAGCTGGGAGCACTACTACTGTTATAATTATCGGATGAGCTACTTGCGTCGGAAACGACGTGTCGTTTACGGGAAGACGAGGAGGAGGAAGGGTCGTGTGTTTGGGGGAAGGAGATGGCGGAGTTGTCTACGGTGGAGCAAGTGGCGGAGAGCCACGATCGAAGCCTCATGCGGAGAGGACTAATTAATTGTTTCGAGAAAGCCGAGTGGAGTAATGTGTGTGGGGTTATATAGAGGAGGGAGGGTGCCACGTTGAAGGTGGGAAAAGACGAAAAGAGGAGTGAGGGTAATGATGAATTGATGATGAGTTCGAGAAGCGGAGGGGGGAAGACGACGCGTCTGCCGGTAGGGGTAGAATGGTAACTTGGACAGAGACGGTTGTGGAAGAGGTGGAGACCACTGCGGGATGAGGCTATAGCTATTAGCTCGTGCCAATTGGCATATGATTTTGGCGGGTGAACAGTGGGCGAGGGAGAATAAGAAGCTTTTTTTAGCAGTAAAGGCCGGGCCTGAAATGACACGGATCTGTAATCCGAGTCTTCTCTTGTCTTTGGTGTGGTCGCCGGGGACTCGATCCCAGTTGGCTGCTGCTTGTTCATGCGTGATGAGCTGTAGAAGCATATGTAAGGAGCCAAGGAGGTCTTCGTGGAGTCGACGTACACATTTTTTTAGATATTTTTAAGCTCTAAACTTTAACTTTTCCTTTTTCATATATATTCGATCATGTATGTAGTAAATGTATTTCAATGGAAATAGTAACCTTTCGGTCGACGACAAGTTGAGAATCCCCTTTCAAGTTGAGAATCATATGCCGCTTCACTGTATTTTCACTGTATTGTTTTCTTCCTTGGAGACTCCATACACTGATCCAAGACATCGAGTAGTTTTCAAGATCTTTCCTCAACATAGAGTACATCGAGTAGTTTTCAAGATCTTTCCTCAACATAGAGTTCAAGCATGTTTACAGGGAAGTAAACTTTGTTGCAGACATTTTAGCGTCGATTGGTCATCAATCTAGTAGCCTTCACATATGAGAGAGTGGTATTTCAAGCAGGGGCAAGAACGCTTTGTGCTTTGATCAGTTAGGTAGTGGTTGCTCGGAACTTCTTTGTAATTTTCTTTTCCCATTAAAAAAAGGAAAGAATTGGTAACCTACGCCAGCGATGTACAAAATAATTAGGACATGCAGAAACCCTAGGAGTCCTCCACCGTGTAATCAATAATCAAGCACAATTGATCGAGGAACTCCAATACTTCATTAGTTACACGATGGAGGAATTCCTGATCATGTGAGCTAATCCTCACTCAACGTACGTACGTACCACATCGTGCATGCAAACCCATAAGAAATGAAGAACCGAAGCTCATTTGGTTGTTAAATAACAGGTTTTAGGAGTTCTACCGGGTTACGGGCAAGCGGCATGAGAGAATGTAAAAAGAAAGAACGCGAGAATTCACTCGAAAAAGAATGAGAACTGGCGAGTTGACTACTCTTTTCAAAACTAGAAAATTAAGTCAATATTGGTTTTCCTATATTCCCTATCCTTCTTGAGAAACTGCCGACTCTTTAAGTTAATGAACTGTTGAGATGTTCAATCATTCAATTATTACAGCATTTACATCAGACCTGAAATGTTGGTTGCATTGAAGGCCTGAAACCTAGCTTCAATTCATTCATGTTTGGTATGTAATCCGTGCTATCGATCTATTCAACTTAAACCGCCAATTAAGTCTCAAAGCAACCGTCATTATTGATAATTTGATACCCTTCATCGATCAACATTTGAAAACTTTGGGTTGGTCGAACCAAAGTCACAATATATACAAGTATAAAATCACAAACAAAAAGAAAAAGTCACTATACTTGGAATACCTACGTACGCCAGCGCCAGTATTTTTGAAGCTTCAAAGCTGGAAACTAATACTTTCGTAACGATGCTTTACTATCATCTGACTCATTCATTAGAATGTTGCTAATTTTTTATAAGCCACTTGAAGTAGTGTAAGATTTGTTTAATTAATTAGTAGTAATTCATCGTGGCTTTGTAGTTAGGCTTAGGGAGGCTTTCAACTTCATATCTGGTTTCAGTTGTTCAACAGCAGAGAGCCAAAGACGTACATATATACTTTGATATTTCGAAGCTAGCATTGTTTTGACACAATGAGGTCGATTATAATAAGGATTTAAGTCCTCGTCAACATCAATGGTTTAACACCAAATCCAGAACTTCTAAACAAAGGTATTGTTTTGGATGTGTCAAAGCTTCTTGTGTGATGGAACCAGAAAATAACATAATGTACTTGCATAAGCTGGATCCCTTGCATATATACTACTAAGTATACTAACATGTTATATATACGAGTGATAGGGTACTTGATTATGTTTTTCGTATAAACTAAGAAGTTAGCAATTTTCTCTCTGCATGTTGATCGACGCTTCTATATATATATATAGTGACTTAATTAATCTTATCATTCCCCTTGGCTACAAGTTGCTTCATCTTAGTCCAAACGTATATAGCATTATTTTAAGTCTTATAGTTTGGACCATATATTGGTTGAAGCCAAGTATTTCCGGTTCTAGCAAAGTGGATTCCTTTATCGTCTTCAAGCATAGAGATTCCGCTGCAAAAGTACAAGCTATATATGTTGCTAAAACAGGATCAAACAACTGTCCGGCCGCTTAGCTCGCCATTATTAGAAACAAAACTAATCCCTTTCAGCTAAATCAGTGTATGCATGCTTGGTCGAAGTTGTTCCTTTTGGCCTGTGTATGTATAACGATAACTTAGATAAAAAAGAAATTGATAACGTAGATAAACAGCTGCACGTCTCTTTTACAAAATACCATATTAACTATTCAAACTAAAATTGTCCCCCTTCAAGTGGTGCTTGTCAATTTGCTACCGATGATAATTCATTCCAATTTATAGTTTTTATACTTTTATCACATCTCAAGGAATTTTCTCTGGACTTTAGCCTACGACACCTAAGGGAATGCAACTAACAGACAAGTTAAAACTTGGCATTGGAGCTTATGGGGAGACCGCAAGAGACGGCCATTTCTATTTTCTAGGCTAGAGTCGGAGAAAATATTTACATGATCGATTGGGTCGGTTTTTGGGTTTACATATATAGTCTAGAAATATACATGGATCCTCTTGCTTATGCTCCAAAATCTACAGACAGGTCTTGCCCAATATAACAAAACCACAGGCCCATTTAACAAAGGTCAAAATTTCTGATGGCGGCAGCAGCTATTCAAGCTAAAGCAAGCTCACGATCGAACATGCCCGTTCTTTCTTCGATCAGTTCTTGCATGGTTACTCTGTGAGTTGGAGGGTTTGGTGTGTCATGCGATTCAAGAGCTAGTATATCCATTTCTACCATTTCGTATTGAACCATATGCTTATATATATATATATATATATCTGTAGTACTTGGGGTGATTCCGTGATTGTGTAGCCTTTTTCCTGTTGAGTTATTCACCTTCTTGTGAGTTGTATGGTTTTATAGAAGTTTTCTATACCAGAGATCAATATATCATGATTCTGGTTTGGTTTTGTTGTGAATGAAATGGTTTCATTATGTCCAAGTCCTCTCACAACACAATCAAACCAGAATCATGATCTGGTATAGGAAACTTCTATTTCATCCACATTTGAATGAAATTTGATATGTAAACACACACATGCTCTTTGTCAAATGTATCAATGGAGTCTTGGAAATTAGTTGACAGTGATATCAAATCATCAAGGATCCATCTTGTGCTGAATTTGATCCCTATGAACAACTTCTATTTCATGCAGAGATTGCTGCATTGCTTTGTAGTTTTATCAAAGAATAGTAGGCACCACCCCTTCCAATCGAAACCAGTTCGGAGTGTGATCCTTGTTCTGCTACTTTCCCATTCATTATCACCGCTATGGAGTCCGCCTTTTGTATCGTGGACAACCTGTGAGCTACAACTACACATGTTCTGCCTACCATCATCTTCTCCAACGCTTCTTGGACTAAATTCTCGGACACGCTGTCAAGAGCACTGGTTGCTTCATCCAGCAGAAGGATAGCCGGATTCTTGATTATCGCTCGGGCAAGTGCTATTCTCTGCTTCTGACCACCTGAAAGCTGAACTCCTCTTTCTCCACAATAAGTGTCATATCCCTTTTCCATAGAGCTGCAAGATTACAAACAGTTGAAATAAAACTTTGCTAATCAAGTCTATATATGTTGTAATATGATGGAATAATTAATAAATAACATTCATACCTTATAAATTCATGAGCATTGGCTTGTTTTGCAGCCTTCCTTACTTCAGCTACTGACGCGTTTTCTTTACCATATACAATGTTTTCATGGATTGTTCCTCCAAAAAGAGTAGGCTCTTGGCTTACCAAAGCAATTTGCGACCTCAATTTCCTTAAGTTGTACTGCCTGATGTCACATCCATCTATCAGTACTGATCCATTCAGTGGGTCGTAAAATCTTTCGATCAAGCCAATGACAGTGGACTTGCCTGAGCCACTGTGTCCCACTAGTGCCATTGTGTTTCCGGCTGTGATCTTGAGATTCAGGCCATTAAAGATCATCTGGTCAGGCCTGACCGGGTAAGAGAAGACCACATTTTTCAGCTCTATGTGGCCCTTGAAAGTCTTTTTAACCCCTTCAAGCTCATCAGATGAAATCTCACTTCGTCTGTCCAGAAAAGAAAAAATTGAAGTGATGGCTTTCCCACTTCTTGCAATATCCGAAGTCATGCTTCCTGCATCTGCAATGTTCTTACCGGTGCTCATTAGGATGAAGAAAACTTGAAACAGTTGCGTTGAGGATATTAAGTCTCGATTCATTAGCCTCCCTCCGTACCAATATGTCAAAGCTATTGCAGCTGTGGTAAAAAACTGGGAGCTGAATAGACCAACACCAGCAACCCATGACTGTTTCATGTTCTCATTCCTCGGGCCTTGCATTGCATCATGGAAGAGGTTTAATATCCTTGTCTGTGAAGAAAATGCAGTGATAGTCCTGTGGTTGAAAGTAGCTTCACTTGCAAGTTGACTACCCACAGCCTGTGCTTTGTGTGCTTTTCTTGACATGCTTTTCATTAGAACACTCCTCGAGTAGAAGCTGCCGATGAGCAAAGGCTGTATGGCAATCATGACCATGGCTATCCTCCATGAGACTACTAGTCCAAGAATATAAGCTATGGAGGCACTGAAGAAAACCTGAACCAACAATGAGATACGATCTGCAGTAAGTGATCGAACCATGTTAGCTTCATTCGTTAGCCGTGCACAGATGGCAGCACTTGTGTTCTCATCTTGATCAAACCAGCCTATTTCAAACGTGAGAATTATTTCAAGCAATTTTGATCGAACCCTTTCGGTTAATTTCTCTCCCATGACTGCAAAATTGTAGTGTTGGAGCAGATTAGCAAAGAAGCTGAGAACTGCTATGCCTAAGAAGATGTAGCAGTAGAGTCTTGTCTTGGATTTGATGGTGGAAGTGTCTGTTTGGTAGTAGACTGACACAACCGTTCCTAAGCAATAGGCATTTAATGACTGAAGAGCTCCAAAGCAAGCAGCCCCTAGACACCCTAGTATTGCTTGCTTCCACTCTGGTGCATTCATTTGAAACAAGCGCCATTGCAATGAGGATGTCTTTGAGGTTTCTTCAGACCATTCATCGTCAAAGTCATCAAACTGGGGAGTTTGGATTGAGTTTGCAATACTTACGGAAAAAATTGGGGTAACTGCATATGATGGGCTGTTTTGCCAGCTTGAGTGAACACTCTTTGTTGTGTGCCAGCTTGATCTCCCACTCAGTGGTGCGGGGCTTTTTTCCCAGCCCTTTGGTGTCTGCGGAGTCTGAGGATGATCCATTATATCGCGGTCACCATTTTGCATGGCTTGTTGCTGTAGTTGCAGCATTTTTTTGTAAGCTCCATCTTCTCCATTATTCATGTTGACCAACTCGTCATGAGATCCCTTCTCTACCACTCTTCCTGATTGAAGAACCACTATTGTATCAGCCTGGCGGATTGTGGTGAGCCGGTGAGCTATCACAATGGTTGTTCTTCCTTGTGATGCTTGGTCTAAGGCTTCCTGTACAATAGTTTCAGATTGAGCATCCAAAGCACTTGTTGCTTCATCAAGCAAAAGAATTTTTGGGTCTCTGATGATAGCTCTTGCTATGGAAATCCTTTGTTTTTGTCCTCCAGACAATTGAACTCCAAATTGCCCAACCTGAAGAAAAATAAACAGTTTCCTGATTTAGTTAGGAATAATACTAGACGTGCTAAAGTAGTTAGATTGTAAGCCGCTTACTTGAGTGTGATATCCTGCAGATAGTTTGACGATGAATTCGTGTGCATTTGCAGCCTTAGATGCACTTATCACATCTTCCATTGTAGCTCCTTCCTTTCCAAATAAAATATTTTCCACAATGGATGTCGCAAAGAGAATTGGTTCTTGGTTAACCAGTCCCATCTGGGATCTCAACCAGTGCAGCTGAAACTTCTTTAATTTGTGTCCATCAAGGAAAATTTCTCCTTTTACTGGATCATAAAATCTTTCAAGCAAGGAAATAATCGTTGACTTCCCAGAGCCACTGCTCCCAACAAGACCCACCATCTTACCAGCTTGAACCTTAAGACTGAGACCTTGAAGAATTGGGGTATCAGGCCTTGATGGGTAGAAGAAATCAACCTTTTTAAACTCAATATCTCCTTTCAAGTATGGTAATACTTTTCCTCTTTTTTCTTCAGAGTCAATGGCAGGAACGCGATCGATCATCTCAGATATTCGGGTAGCAGCAGTACTTGCTTGAGTGATATAGGAGAGATTTGGAAGTGCACTAAGAATAGCCCTGAAAATTACAAAGGGAAGCTGTGAGTTGAGGCAAATAACCAAAATTAAGCAATAGAAAATTTATGCGGCTGTGCACGTAGAAGAGTAACCTACATTCCTCCCAACACTACACAGATTCCAGAAATAAAAACCAGGCCACCTTTTTCACCTCTCTCAATAACAAGTTTGCTTCCAACCCAAGCCTGAAAAGCCCAAACAGCAAAAACCATTCCCATGCTCCCTATTAGCAATCCCTTTGTTAAACCCTGCTTTATGCCAAGCTGTGTAACTTTTTCAAGAGCCATATTGAACTTCTTCAGTGTTTGATGCTCCCCAACATAAGAGTAGACAGTACGAATTGATGAGATTGATTGTTCTACAATCCCTCCAGCAACCTCATTGGCACCATTTATCTTAACTCCTATGTCCTGCATTACCTTCCCAAATCCTAATCCAGGAATGATAAACATGACTGAGAATGGAAGAGCAGCCAATGCCAATCTCCAAGACAGCACAAAGGCAACAGGAAGGCAGAAGATGAACGATGAGATATGAGCCAAGCAATTTGGTAGCTACAAAAATAATGAGATTGAGGTAAGAACCAAACAAAGGAGACATCAAGAATCATGCATGTCATGGACAAATGATAACCTTTTCAGCTATTGTGTCTTGGATTAAATGACCATCAGAGGAAATTGTGGAAATGACTTGGAAGGTCATAGAAGAATTAGCTTGACTGTCAAAGAACGCTACATCTTGCCTGAGGACTGATTTCAAGTATTCCATTCTCATGCGAGATGTCTGTCTCTCGGCAGTTCTAGTCCAACAAACTCCTTCTGCAAATTTTCAATATATACAGGTAAACATGCAAGGACACAAATTTAAGCACACCGTCAGGTGCAAAACATGAACATTATTACTCATTTACATACCAATCAAAGCAGATATTCCAACTCCAATTGCAACATAGAGTAGCTTGAGTGTGTACTGTCCCAAAAAAAATAAAATCCAAGTAATTATAGAACTGTAGCGGTAAACAAAGTGAAACATAAAATGAAAAATGTCCATTAGTTACCTTATCCACAATGTCATTAGAGAATGTAAGAGTATTTGCTCCATACTCATTGATGACGCGGCTGAGCACGAACATAGTAAGTGGTGTCATCATTCCATCTCCAATGCTACCCAAAGTCCCAAACACCATCAGTAACTTGTCCACACCATCTGCATACCTGAACAACCCACCTTTATTTCCCATCTTTAACCTACATATGCATGCAACGCAGTTTCTTAAGTTATGAAAAGGCCTATTTCCTCAGTTCGTATAACATTGCAAGGAGATAATATATTAAGCCAGCGCAGGTTAAAGAATAACTGATTAATTAAGCCGGCTAAGTACTTATTGTTTGATTACTTGGGACTTGTCATATTGTTGGTTACAATGAGACCAACAATGTACGTTTCCGATTTCGGCTTTCCTTCTTAACTCCTTGCAACACTGGGAAGTATATCAAAACAAGGTTTTCTTGTACTTTTTACAACTCCATATATGCATTGACAGGATCAACCGGCCAACAACAATTTTCTAATTAATCATGCTGACATGAGTTAGGCTTTGGAAGAAAATTCACGTTGATAGAAGCTAGTGTAAGCCAATTTAAAACTATCTCTACTACTGCTAGCATTTGTTTTTAGTTGCAGATGCTAGTGTCTATATCATTTGAAGATGACAGAAAACGCATCCAATAATTTCAGCATCTATTTAGAAGTTTTCGAATTGTCCAAAAGTCAATCTAGTGATCAAAATGGAGAAGACAATTTAAACTAGGCATTGTCGTCACACAAGAGAACTTTTACTTTAATTAGCACTTGGGAATTTCCTTATGTCAGAAAGAAATCCTGCTCTAATTTCCCTGGCAACACTACTTGTTTGTCACCATTCCAGTAACAAAGATGCCGGCCAATACTGCCATATTTCGACACTTGTTTGAGTTGAAATGAAAGATTTTGCAGCATATTTGCACAAGGACTAATTCAACATAAAGTTAACATAAAGAAAGGCAATAGCAATGGATCGAACTAATGCTACGAATCAATTTTGAGATTCAGGTCTCATTTATTGACTCTCATTTTCTTAAATGAACATTTTCTATCCCATTTCATATCATCCAAGGAACTCTAGCTTGTTCACGGGTGAGTCATATATATAGCATATAAAGACTATACCCTAAACTAATGCTAGCATACTAATTCCATGCCAGCCAATTCAGATTCAAGTGAACCTTACGTACCTCCTTTATTAAAATAGAAAATTACATAAGGTTATGTTAAGAGATACATAAATACTAGCTAGGAAGACCACACCCTTTTCTCGCATGCATAGAGGGTCTGCTTTGTAGCATAGTAAGGGAGTAAAAATGTGATCCACGCCACCGTCCTATGACAAGAATAGATCACCGTTTGAGCCATCCTAAACCCACCTCTTCATCTCAGCCCATCTACAAGACCAACATCTCCTTACTACTGTTACTAGTGTTCAAACGAGCCATATTGACCGCTAGATTCTGTATCTCAACTCTACTCGCATGCAGCTTCCTTTTGCTGATCAAAGTAACCTTAATTATCGATGAACTTGTGTCATATTCTCCCGTAAGCCTAAGCCAGTTTGCTGCTTAATTGGATCGGTCGCGCTCATGGCTGGATCGAGCCTCGGAGTCTCCATTGGCTTTGCAGGCGAGTGAATACGGGAATGTTTCGTTTGAATATTTTCTAGGGTTTCAGCCATGAGAGTTTGGACTTTGGAGGTAGGTGGTGAATCTGTCGTTTCAGTCATGCATGCTTTCTTGGGCTGATGTTCAAAAAGTAAAATGCTCTTTTGGGCTTCTCGGTCCACATTGTTTCCTGCTCTTTTGGACTGTGTTGGTATGTTGACTTTGGGCCAAAGTATATTTATGGACCTGATTTAATTTATTTAATGGTTAGTGCGTTGGCGTACAAACTGTCAAGTATCATATATACGGTTTTCTCCTAGCTTTGCTAGGTAAAGTTTAAGTATTTTGTAAATTGGGAGTTGCAAATTGGCACCATTTTTTACAAATCACAAGGGCTGGTTGTTATGCACCCTACGACTGAATGCACCGATGATTAATTTTTTAATCTGATACATGTCATAATTTAAGGGGCTAATTTTTTTAAACTTTCTATAGGATCATCTCTTTGCCATCGTAGTTAATCTGCTCCTTCCCAGAGAGAGGGAGAGAGGGAGATCGGTGTTCATGGACTGAGCTTATCGTAAGCTCAACCAAACTTAATAAAAATTGACATATATATCAAACCAATATTTATTGTGACATGTGACACATTTAGAAAATAGTCTAATAGCGTATAGTCTTAAAATATATTCCAGAATTTTTCTGTAATGTGATCCTTCAGGTAGCTTTTCATCGGATTCGCAGAAAAATTCGATTAGATCGATTAAGAAGAATCAGGGGAAAGACTCTGTAGCCTAGATCAGTTCAAAAGGACCGCACACCTCTACACGCATGCCATAGTTTCCACACGACCATGGTAAGCTACCAAATCTTTGACCAATTAAACTTGGTCCAAAAAATAAAATCACAATTAACAAGACAAATATCCAATTCAATTCAAGTAGCCATTAACTATATAAATTCACATCCCTCAGTCAAGCTACAAGAAAATAAACTATTTGTTACTGCAACACAATAGTTGGCATACTACTCGTAATAGTCTATACTTTTCAACCAAAGTAATCAATCATACTGCTTGGGAAAAGCGACAGAATCCGGTTCATGCAAACGTTTGTTTGTAGTTGTATAAATAATTGCCCACTTTTGCTGTTAAATGTATTCAAATGTTTTCGACTCGCATCTGTGTTGACCTAAAGTTTATACTTTATAGAAATCATGTCCGGCGATCTCACAAATTTTATCTTTCTTTGCTGTTAATATAGTGTATTTGGATTCAAGATAAATTATCTTTATTGTTGCACTACGTAAAGTTGATAAATGTGACATGTTAGGAAGAATCATAGCATGTTGGACTGAATTTAGATAAATAAGGAGACCGACAACTGCGGCCCAGTATGGTTAAGCGAGTACCTTTCCTATGAAGAGGAAAGGATTTCCTAACAAGCTTATCATCAGAGTTTTAGACTTTAATTAAAAGACCTAGGATGTGAGATTTTGAGCAGTTAAAGTTTCTTCGTGAGTCTAATTGTGAAGAGTTTTAAATAAACATTAACACGTAATTGTCTCCTATATATAGAGGGGATTAACGTAGAGGAATGGAACTATCACATACAATCTTGCTCTCGGCAAACAACGTTCTCATCTCGAGAAACACTTGCAACCTGCTATTAAGAGATCTTCACCCAAAGAGTGTGTAGTGTCTTGCGATTCAGGGACGCAAACCCCTGTGTTCTCAACACTCTATCAAGGAATTTGCTCTGCTTCACACCAAAGACCTGTGGAGTATCGATCTTTGTGGCTCGGCGAGAGACACGAAAACTATAAGTCCTAAGTCACTTAGGCAAAAAGAATCCATCAGACGGGGTTGGTGCTCTCCCCGTCTCAAACACGTCTTAAAAGTCAAGCAGCAGCAAACCTATATTCAACGTTCCGTCTCACGACTGTGGCACGCCAAGCGCATACAAGTACGTAATCAAGAAAAGAGACAGTTTGAAGACTTCTCAGCACCTTGGAAATTTTCGTGCCAAATATTTTGGCACACCCGGTGGGACAGACTTTTCGTGTCTCTAAGCAACAATTGGGAATCCTTAAAAAAGGGAATATCCTCTGTATCGCAAACATCCATAGTTGAACTATCGGAATCACACTTCTGCTGAGTGTCGCTCACTCTTTGTGAACGCAGTAGAAGCCATCTTTGGAATCACACATCGTTAAGTGATGGATTTCAATTTCATAACCGAAGATGAACTCAACCAATTATCATACGAGAATTATAGACCACATGTTGCAAGAAGTGATGAGAGATTGGGGAGCATTTTACCTCCACTAATGGTGAGAAAACGGACTCTGCAACGGCTGAAGTAGTCGCTCTGAGGAATAAGTTCGCCAAGGGTCTAGAGGAGCAGGCGACTCATAAGGCACAAATTGCAACTCTCGTGGAGGGGCAGGACAAGTTGCGTGCATATCTCCTACAAGCTTTAGAGGCTTCTCAGGCGTATCAAATGAAGGAGATGACCACCTTGTATAAAAGGGATGACAAGGACATTAGGCAACTAACTAAGTCTGTGTCTGACCTTGCAAGAAAAACATGGCAAGCCGAGAGGTTCCCAGTCGTATGGTAGGAACAATTTGACAGGTTCATAGAAAAATGAGATATCTACATCGCCAAAGCACATGAACCGTATGCGAATCTTTTCCCACCTGTACAGAAAGGCAACGCCAACACTTGGCAACGGTCTAAACACTACAAGCCAATTAATTTTTAAACTTTCATAGGGGATGAAGACGAGAATGCAGCAACGCATTTGACTTACTTTACTTTGCAACTAGGTCCTTTCGCGGAGGATCTAGAACTCCAACTAAGGGTATCTTTGGTTCTTCCTTATCAGGATCGGCACTTGTATGATATACTGGCCTAGAGAAGGGGTCCATAACATACTGGCCAACAATGGAAGCACTGCTCATTGACCATTTTGGAACGGCGAGGCCAGAAACAAGCAATAGCAAGTTAGTGGCCATGAGCTAAGCACCATCGGAGAGCCCAGTGGCTTTCCCATACCGTTTCAGGTAGGAATATAATCTGTGCAAAACACCACTCGTAAAGAATGCAGTCATCGATATGGAAATCAATGGTTTGGAAGATCAATACTACAGTATATTCTTTAGTTCCAAACACCTTTCTTTGAATGAGTTGTTCGCCGCGGTGTATAAAGCCCATAATGTCATGCAAGAGAGGACAACGGAAGAAATTCCTCTAAAGGGACATATGCGACAAGATCCTATTATGTATCGGAAAGAAATAAGCTAGAAACTGAAGCTTATATTGAGGATCATGAAGAGAAAGGATCAAATGCAGAAGAAGACCAAGTTCATGCAATAGAGCTCACTTCCAAGACAGTTGTTAAACCTAGGAAGCTGCAATAGAATAAAGGACCAGTGAAGCTTTCGATAGTAGATTTTACTAAACCAGAATTTGAAACATATACTTATGATGCCAACTTGGCTCATGAAATTCTGGATGAACTAACCAGCCAATAGGTGGCGAAGACAAACTTTGGTCCAATTCTTAATGTTGAACAACTCAAGGGGAAGAAGTACTTTAACTTCCATGGCATGTGGAATCATACGACTAGTGTTCTAAAAGGCGAGCTAGGCGAGCCAAAATGAGGGAATAAGGCCTCTAATCGTGATTTTCCACGTTTTGGGCTTCTGGGCGATCTCGGCGCCGTTGGGCGACTTTGGGCGGGCCTAGGCATTGTTGGGCGACTCTGGGTGGAAGAAAAAAAATTGAAGACCCAATTTTAAACCCAAACCTAAAAAGCTATCTCCTCAGTCCTCTCTCAGTCCCTTTTCACCTCTCCCGGATCTCCGCGCCTCTCCTCAAAGCTTCGCCCTCAATGGCTCTTCGAGCTCCACCCGCCGCACTCCACCTCTGCTCCGCTTCTCCTCCACAGCCTTTGCCTGATCTCTTATTCTCCTCTGTTGTGCGGTTGTGCCTCACTGCTTCTCCTCCGCGGCGCGTCTCCGCTCCTCGACAGTATCACCATTGATCTCATCTTCATCAAATCTCTCTGCCAAGTACTGGGTTCAATGGGTTGTATGAAATTGTATAGAAAATTTTGTATAGCAATTTCGTATGCCCTGTATTGTATGGATTGTATGAATATGTATGCTACAAGCAGGAAGCTTAACTGGTTCCTTCACTTAATCTCGTCATCGATCTCTTTTATGGTTTGCTTGATCTTGATGATGGCTTTTCGCTTGATCTCATCATATATGTCTAACTTCTTATATATATATATATGTAATTTAATATTGAACATGGTTCCTTGATCCTGATCAATTCTAATAATTATAGCAAGAGTGGATGTATGGATCGAGACTGAAAGCCATACAAGTAATTGAGGTATACTGAAATTATTTGGTGAGAATTATTTGGAAATGCCCTGAATTGCTGATTGTATAGTGTATACTTAAATTATATGCCATGGATATTTAATTACTGACGATATTGGATAATTAAGGACTATGTCACTGGGCAAGTCATTGGTAGAGCAACAAGGTGTGTACGGTTTCTGGCTTTTGTTATGCAAAATTTTTATACATATTCAAGAGAAGATGGTATCGTTACAGAGAGTACTAAACTTTTTACTCCCATAAGTATCAATTTAGCTAGTTGGCTTCCCTATACTCCTTAGAAGCATGTATCATGTACATTTATGTTGTTCTTCATCTTTCAGTCAGTCTTGGCTTGTTCCAGCTTAGAAAGGAATCAAAGGACTGTAATTATTTTTTCTTCCCTGTATTGATGGTTCTTCATCATTCTGACACTCTAGTCTGGCTAATTGCAAGAGAGTTAGCATTGCATGCTTTGCTCTATATTTTGTGAACCTGCCTTCTATCATGATTCATGAAGGATCGCATTTAATTACTGATTGTATACTAAAATTCCTATTTTTCTTATTAAATTCAAACTATGCTATCTCTTCTGGATGTTTAATGAGGTTACCTATATTGTCTAAAACTCCTGTAAGCATGCAGCTTCCATTATTACATTTCTATTTGTGTTTTTGAATTAGAATTGGTTGCTGTGACCCTGCGAAGCCTGTGATTGTGAATGCTGACTTGCTGACTTGCCATTATTGCATTTTTATTTGTGAATGTTGCAGGAAAAATGAGAAGCACACCTAGTAGTAATCCGACGTCTGGATCATGTGTGGCATCGAATCCAACCAGTGCAGAATCGACGATGCCTTTGAAACGTAACTCTAAAAATATAGGATGGTTGTATGGTGAATTAAGGGATAGTAAAGATGTGGATAAAACAAAGTGTAAGTTTTGTGGAAAACTAATGACTGGGGGAGTATATAGAGTAAAACAACATATTGTCGATAATTCACCAAATGTAAGGGGGTGTCCCAATGCTACTCTGGATGACAAGAAGAAATGTATAGAGGCGTTATCCACGCCAAAACAAAAAAAGAGGCAAAAATCCACTCATCAAAGTGAAGTGAGACAAGAAGTTCAAGTCATCGTCGAACAGGAAGTAGAGATTCAAGGGGCAAAAAAAGAACCACATCATCTTGGTCCAATGGATAAGTTTGTATCCAACATTGATCCGGAACCCGCTATAGAAAAAAGGGAAAGTATGCGACAACAAAATATTCATGATGCAATTTCAAAAGAAAGAACACATAGTGTGTATCAATATTTGGCTAGATGGATTTATGAAGCCGAGATTCCTTTTCATGCAATTGATTGTGATAGTTTTTTTAGATTTGTAGAGGCGGTTGGTCAATTTAGACAGGAATATAAACCACCAAGCCAATACCTATTGAGAGAGCCTTTATTGAAGGAAGAAGTTGAGAGAACAAAGAAATCTCTTAAGAATCAAGAAGAGGAGTGGGCTAGACATGGTTGTTCAATTATGATGGATGCATGGTCCGACCAAAAGAGAAGAAGTATCATGAATTTGTGTGTCAATTGCAAAGAAGGCACTACTTTTCTTTCCTCTAAAGAATGTTCATAGGATGCACACACCGGAAAGTATATCTTCGAGTACAGATGTTGGCGAAGAAAAGGTGGTTCAAGTGGTTACAGATAATGCAAGCAACAATATGGCAGCGGCGGATTTGTTGAAGTTGAAAAGACCAAGTATATATTGGACTTCATGTGCAGCTCACACAATTAATCTAATGCTCAAGGATATTGGCAATGAAGCGAAGTTCAAGGTTGTGATCGACAAGGCAAAAGCTTTCACCGTTTTCATTTATGCACATCATAAGACTTTGGCATTGATGAGAAAGAATACGGGGAAATGAGACTAGGTGAGGCCGGGAGTCACAAGATTTGCAACAAGTTTTCTAACTTTGCAAAGTTTGAATGATAAGAGAAGTGAATTGAGGACTATGGTCGCTAGTGATGATTGGCATGACTTGAAACAATCCAAGACGTTAAAGGGTCAAGCGGCATTTAACTCTATGTTGAGTAATAGCTTTTGGAGTGGGTTTTCACTTTACTTGAGCGTATTTGGTCCTTTATTTAAGGTTCTTCGAATGGTTGATGGAGACAAACCGTCCATGGGATGGTTGCATGGAGAACTTGAACAAACTAAAGAAGGGATCAAGAAAGCATTCAATGGTGTGCAAATTACATATCGTCCTATCTTGGATATCATTGAGTAAAAAGCAAATGGTAGGCTCGATAGTCATTTGCATTTGACCGCATATCTCTTGAACCCATTTTACTTCTACCAAGATGAGAGTATAAGTTTGAATCAACATGTCATGACCGGATTTCTTGATTGTGTGGAGAGATTCTTTCCGGATGATGTTGAAATGCAAAGTCACATAACTAGTGAAGAGTTCAAGATGTACAAAAAGAAAGAAGGTAATTTTGGAAGACCTAATGCCTTGATCACATGTTCTAAGTCCAATTTTGATCCCAGTATGAGCTTTTACAATTTGCTAGTTATATTTTTTTTATCATCTTTAGACGTTCTCAATTAATTATGAACTTTTTGCTTATTTAGTTTATTGGTGGGCTACTTATAGAAATCATGTTCCAAAACTGCAAAGGGTGGCTATAAGGATCCTCTCATTGACCACTAGCTCTTCCGGGTGTGAGAGAAATTGGAGTATTTTTGAAGGAGTAAGTACTCAATATTAGGATGCTATATTTGAATTAGTTGCTGTTTTTGGAGCTACTGTGTTTGGTGAAATTGAGCTACTGTTTTTGGAGAAATTGGAGGATGTTAACTATTGTTTTTGGAGCTGTTTTTAGTTACTATTTTTTTTATGAAATTGGAGGTTGTTTGCTACTATTTTTGGAGCTGTTTTTAGCTACTACTTTTAGTCTGTTTAGCTACTATTTTTCGAGCTGTTTTTAGCTACTGTTAGCTACTATTTTTAGTCTTTAGTCGTTCTCAATTAATGGTTGCATACTAAATAGTTTAGCTACTATTTTTATATATATATATATTTAAATATGGTTTAGTTATTGTTAGCTAAAATAGTTGGTGCTATATTTGATTGGATGTCGGTGCATACAAAAAAAAGGAATAGATTGGATGCAACAAGAGTGAGCAATTTAATGCTAAGATTAGCAATAAAAGGAACAGTGTGAAAGATCCGCTTGTTGCTAAGGATCCAAATGAAGCTCAAGGATGGCTTGTTGAAGGAGGTGATGATGATGTGGATTCCAATATTACTTGAGATGAAGAAGGTATTCAAGAGCTTAGGAGAAGTTCTCGTAATGTTGGAGTAAGAGAACTTGATGATGAAGGATTTACATTGGATGATGAGACCGATGATGTTGTTGATTATGACTTTGATTTCGAGGGTGATAATGTGGATGAAAATTATGGGGTTTGATTTTACTTTGTTATGTTTTTACTTTTGATGGATATATGCGATTGTGCTATGTGATTTGTCACTTATTTCATTTGAGCTTTAAAAATATTACTTTATATTATATTTTGGTTGGGATATTAATCATATTATGACATTTTAGACTATATTTATTGTTGATTTGATTATAGAAATGTTTTAAATATTCATTATTTCACATATATAAATATATATATATATATTGAATTAATACCGCTTAGAAAACGTCTAATTCCGATTAATCCACGTCTAGCCGCCTAGGCGCTAGAAGGTACCTTCACCGATTAATGTCGCCTAGCGATTTTTAGAACCTTGCATACGACCAAAGACTGTGTCAAGCTCAAGGACTAGGTCCAGAAATGGATTAATAAAGGAAAATTAGCCTTGGATAATACACCTAAGACCGTCTCATTGGTAGACTCACAACCATTCTCGGACCCTCAAATTAAAATGATTCAACTAGAATGGATGTCAACAGAGAATGTAATAGCGGAAGCAGCTAGCAGAGCAGAACAAGTCGATTCTCACACTACGCCAATCTAACAACGTTATACTTTCAAACAGGACAGAATGAATGAGATCCTTGATGAGCTCCTCAAAAATGAGCTTGTTAGCTTCTGGCCTGTAAGGATGCAAAAAGATTTAGACCATGCAGGACCGGGTGGCCATTTTGATAAGTACCACAACACGTTTGGGCACTCAACATCTTCTTGGATTGATTTTTTATATATATATATTTCGTAAAACAGTTAATTTTTTTTATTCGAACAGTTATGCACCAATGATAGCCCGTCACGTGGCAAGGTTGTCTCCCATCTTCTTTCCAATAGCTCTCTCCATCTTTGCCGTCCATTTTGAATTCAAAATTTAATCGGACGGCCTAGATTCAAACAAAATGGCTAGTTTTGTTTAATAACGGGCTTATCTCAATCTTTGCTTAAAAAACCCTTCAAAACTGTAAAAAAAAATCCCAAAAATTTCAAATACCCCCCTACTATTTTTCTATAAATGCTACCTTCATTTTCCTAAACACCTCACACCAGTTTGTGCACAACAAATTTATCATCCTCCTCCACCTCTTCTCTCAATCTTTTTAGTTTTTGCAACAAAAAAAATGTCTACTGATTGGTTTTTTTTTTCCGAATATGTACAATTGTGCATATTTTATTGTCGTCAACGTATGTGCCATATCTCTGAAAACAAACAAAATGTCGACAAATTGTGGGAAATTTATGCCAATTACCAACAAAAATGGGAGATGGCTCATGGTGAATCGAGAGCGGAGGCTAGGATCTGAAATGCACTTACTTTCTGTTTTGCTGAGTTGAAGCCAAATTTGACACTTTGGAAAACTTCGCTTGCATACGCAAAAATGAGTCCGGAATTCGGCGAAAATTTGTAAGATGAGGTAAGGATTTAATTATATTGGTCCTCTCCATTTTATTTTATTGTATGAAATAAAAAAAATGTCAAGTCCATTTTATTTGTTATTATTGTGACATACCAATTCGTTATTTTTTTTTATAGTTAAAGAAAGTTCAAATACTTTATGTTGTAAACAATAAGAAAGAATTTATGAACTTTGTGTGTACGGTTGGAAGTGGTCAAGAATCATCATTCTTTTACACCGATCGAAACTAGTACTCCACATTCTTACCATGCCAACATTCTCCGCTTCCTTGCCCTTCTTAGAAGTCGAGTGATGTCTGCTGCATCTTGAGCGCGAAGGTCACTGTCTTTATAAAGTAAGTATTCTTGTGTGCACAACTTCTTCATGCATTCCAGTGTTGTTGATTCTCTCATCCTTGTGATTTCAGTACATTGATCTGCAACTGCACCGTATGCCAACATGCGTACAACACTGGTCATCTTTTGTTGGGGAAGAAGTCCTTGCAATCTAGTGGCATATGCTCTTTGATGTCAAAATGGGTCGTGGTTGCAGAGTTTTGTCATGATCCGGTTGAACAAGTTTGTGCTCATTTGGAACCTCCGGCAAAAATCTTACTCGTTGAAAACAGGGTGTTTGTTGAAGTAATCTTTTATCAGATTCTGTCTCATTGCTTCTCTCTACCTTGGATGGTTTGGACGGCGGCAGCGAGGTGACTCATCATCAAATGTTGCATCTACCATGACCGCATCAGTGACAAATGAATTAGCAATTGTGGCAGCTTGCTGACGTTGTTGTCGCCTCCTCTGGAAGAGTTTTCGAAATTGAAAGGATTCATCTTACTGATGAGGGACTGCAAAGAAGTATTCAAAGAAATGTGTTTATGAGTATATTATTAAGTGACTTGTAGATGATGTGAGTATACAAGGAGTCATATATGATATTTTTCTAGCAATTTTCATAGAATCTGATGTTTGAAGATGAATACACGTATCACATCCTCATTGGTTGAATATTTTATCGGAAATCTTTATCAATAATTTAGACGATAACGATACATGAAAGTGATAAGTGTCACGTTATGACTGATCGAAAATCTTCATCAATAATTTAGAAGATGATGACACGTGGAAGTGACACGTATCACGTTATGACTGGTCGAAAATTTTATCGAAAATTTGGATTAATAATGGTGACGATAAAGACATGTACCACACGTTATGTCTGGTCAGAAATCTTATCGGAATTTTGAATCAATAATTTAGACGATAATAATTCATATCGTCTAGTTATTGGATGAAAATATTACTAAAAAAATTAAAAATTAAATTTTTAAAATTAATATATAATAATAGAAAATCATATTTTTTGTACCGCTACAAGAAAAATATGAATGAAACTTCCTATTCAATAAATAGTGATTACAATTTCTTAAAAAATATTATAGACCAATAAAAATTCCTAAACGGTACTGATGCTTTGAACCAGATTTACTCAGCCGTGCCCATAACATGTGCTCTCTTCGAAACAAAACCCAAGCACCTTTTTTCTTGGGTTCACAATGCCAGAATTGCATACATGTACAGTACATAGTTGTGTAGGTTTGTCTTGCATGCAAGAAAAAATTGGTCGATTAGAGAATTTAGAGTCATCAACTCACCACCATGAATTCCAATATATAACGCATGCAGCTAGCGGTGATATCTGATGAGAAAAATAATACGAGGTAGAGTGGTAGATTCCGGCCGGCATCACATATGGCCTGGGTCTGGATCACTCTCTCCGAGAGTAAGCTAGGGCCGGTTGGGACGTGGGAGACATCAGGTGGACCACGTGTCAAATCCCCAAACTATCCAGATAAAAGAGCATAAATAGAAGAGACTTGAGGCAAAGAATTCTGACACAAGAGAAGTGAGAGGGAGAATAGAGACTACAGGGAGGATTATGAGCCCCAAAAAGGGGTATATATGACATCTATATGGGGGCCATTAATGGGTGCTGTCATGAAAAAGAAAAGAAAGGTTGATGATGATCGAGCAGAGCAGAGCAGATCAGAGACCCGTTGACCAGTCTTAAGGCTTTTAGTGAGTGAGTGGAGGTCGACCTGAGAGCACTGCCCAGGGACGACGACTCGATCAGGATTCAGAAACAGAGATCTAACGTCATGATCCGCCGGTCCAAACCGGTCCTCTCTCAGACACAGACAACAACATGAAGAAGAGGAAGAGCTAGCATTATACCCTCACCCTCTCTCTTTTCTCTCTTTCTCTCTATCGTGAGGGAGCCTCTGCACAAAACTGAACCCTAGAAGACCACTGTTACTTTGTTCGGATCAAGGTCAAAGCATCCACAGCCACATATGTTGACACCTCGGCTCCCTACCCACGTGGCGTATCCGATACTTACCTCTCGGCGGGCAGCATTTTCACGTGGCTAGCTCCTTTGTTGTTAGACTCGTGATCGATCGAGTTCCTGCGAGGAGAAACTGAGGAAGAGATCGAGGGTTTGTATTCTCTCAAGATTGCCTGAATAATGTTGCTCATCAGCTCAGTTGCTATTGCCATTGCCACACATATATAATCACTACTAGCAAAAGAAGGTTTGAGTATGTGTGAATGGATGCTTTTTCTCACTGACGTCGGTGTGTAAAAGGTTTTAGCCACCGTGCATACACGGATGAGTCTTCTGTGACTTCTAGAAAGACGTGGAATGCTCAATCCACACACTCATATGTGGGAGTCACACTTCACACGGTTTTCTGTATAGACTCTGGATGTGGACCCTACCCTCTGTCTTTTTCAGTTTTCCTAGATTGTGAAATATTGTAATAATGTTTCACAATTACACAGTTGTCGGTGTGAATTAGTCTCCATACTTCACACCTCCTATAGTGTGTATTGTCTCTTTAATTTACAATGATCGAATTTCAGAATCTAGATCTGATTAAGACATTTGGGTCTTAATTGACATTTGTAATTGTTGTTTATTAATAGTCAAAGATACACATGACTTTCATTTTTGGGTTTATCCTCCAATATCCAAGTTTTTGAGGTTCATCCTCGTGTACTTGAGGTTCATGGTAGATAGATTGTCCTTTTACTTCATCTGTAGATATTTTCGGTCTTCTGGGTTTGCCATCTGCATCTCATAGATCTACATATGTGAGGGTACTGTCTTTTACTTCATATGAAAGAGAATTTGAAAACTTACATTAATTCCAAATAAAAACTCCGAATTAATGAACTGAAACTTAGAAATGGTGAAACTTGCTTCTCCAAAATAAGAAAGCAGTTGGTGATGCACTGTGAACTTCTAGACTCGGTAACATTTATACACTTCCCCATTAGAATACATTTTATATAATTATAAGATGGGAATGCACAACCCAAGGCACAATAATTTAGTAAAAAAATTAATAAAACTTAACTGCAGAAGGAGCCAAGAAGAAAGTGAGAGTCGATCTACCGCTATTGTTCGTCATTTGCTTGCCACTGCACTAGTCTTGGATCCCATATGAGATAATGAGCCAAGCAAAAGAGGGGAAGAAGAAAAAGAAAGATGAGACAAACAAATGGATGAAGTGATAAACCGGTGAAGAGAGAAGGAAAAGTGTAATAATAAAGTATTAAGAACCCATAAGAAAGCTTACACAATAGACTTTTGTAAGAGCACCCGCATGGGTAAAATCGAATAGGAGGAGCAATTTGAGGAGGAGCAGACACTGTTTGAGGTGGAGCAGTCACTGTTCATCGAATAGGAGGTGCAGAAGCTGTTTTTCGCGCAGCGGTGTCAAAAAATAGCACGTGCTATTACTGTTCATAAACAAAATTTGAATTTTTTTTTTAATTTTTCAACCCATCCATAAACTTGTCGTGTATGAATAATTAAATTAAATTAAATTTTAATTTTTTTTAAATTTGACATAAATTAAATTTGTCGTGTTTAAATAATTGAATAAGATTTCGGGTATGATTTCCGACGAATGACGAGTTGACACGTGTCACGCCGACAGAAGGTTATCGGGTAAATAATTGTACAAAATTTCCGATAAGATTTTCAACCAATCACGAGGCAACACGTGTCATGTCAAATGTTCATGATCGACTCTAATAATTGTATAAGATTCTCGGAGAGATTTCCGACCAATTGAAAGCCGACACGTGTCATCAGCTTATCTAATCACTTCATCTACACTCGGCTATATATTTGTTGATCGGTGCTCATCGTTCATTCACACCAAAACCAACCATATATTCCACATTCCGATAAGATGAATCCTTTTAGTTTTGAGAATTTTTTCCGGAGGAGGCGACAGCAACGTCGGCGAAATGCCGAAATTGCTAACAATTTCATCACTGAAGCGGTCGTGGTCGATGCAATGTTCGATGACGAACCACCTCGCCGCCGACCAAATGAAGAAAGAATGAGGGAGTCAAGGGGACATAATCTGATGGAGGATTACTTCATCTAACGCCCCGTCTTCAACGAACAAGCCTTTCGTCGAAGGTATCGAATGAGTACCAATTTATTCAACCGTATAATGACGGATCTCTGCAACCACGACCAATTTTGGCACCAAAGAGCTGACGCCGTCGGATTGGTTGGACTTCTTCCACAACAAAAGATGACAGGCGCTCTTCGTATGTTGGCATACGGCGCAGCCGCAGATCAATGTGCTGAAATAACAAGGATGGGTGAATCCACAACACTAAAATGCATGAAAAAGTGGTGTATGCATATCTACGAGCTTTACGGTGACCTCTATCTCCGCGCTCCAAATGCCACAGACTTATCCCGACTTCTAAAGAGAGCAAGGCATCGCGGATTTCCTGGTATGATCGGAAGCATTGACTGCATGCACTGGGAGTGGAAGAACTGCCCCACAGCTTGGCAAGGAGCATTCTCGGGCCGAAAGAAGCGTCCGACTATTATTTTAGAGGCGGTGGCCTCATATGACACGTGGATATGGCACAGCTTCTTTGGGGTACCCGGATCACAAAATGACATCAACGTGCTCCACCAATCGGACATATTTGATTCGCTCCTTGCCGGAAACAGTCCGAGTGCGACGTATAAAGTCAACGGTATGACTTACCACAATACTTACTATCTAGCTGACGGTATATATCCCAGGTACTCATCGTTTGTGAAAACAATCTCCAATCCCCAAGAGCTTCCACAGAAACTCTTTGCCAAGAAACAAGAGGCATACCGCAAAGATGTAGAGAGGTGCTTTGGAATTTTGCAATCTCGTTGGGCAATTATTCGGCATGCAGCTAGGTGTCATCACCAATCGACATTGAAGAGCATCATGTTGGCTTGCATTATAATGCATAACATGATTGTCGAAGAAGAATTTGTGGAGGAGGAGTTCGAGGAGTTGGAAGAAGAAGATCTTCAAAACCCATCAACTGCTTTCAATGTTTATGATGGGCCAGTAGATGAACAAGGTAATCGTATTCCTTTTGATCCTGTTGGAAGGGATGCACAAAATGAACAACGGTTTGCCGACCGTGTTGTAGATCTCCAATCTGCGTACATCCATGGAGAGTTGCAAAAGGACTTAGTTAAACACAACTGGTATCTAGAGACCGGCGAACGACTTTAAATGATGTGGGTGTGTAATTTTAATTAACCTGGTTTGCAACATGTTTGCTTTATTTGTTTTTCCTTTTAGTTGTTTGAGTGATGTGTGTTTCATTTTAAGTCATTATGTGTTGTTGTACTGTGCGTGAGCTTTGATGTAATAAGAAAAGTGCGTTTTTATTACTTGGAAATTTAAAGTACATCATTTCAATCAAACCCTAGAATTATTGGAAATTTAAAGTACATAATTTCATAATGGAAAAACAAATACCAAACTACTGAAACAGTGGGCGATAACAATTTGAAAATGTTTCATCGCTACCATCTCCTTCCTCTTCCTCCAATTTCTTTAGGATACTCTCCTTTTTCTTCGAAAAATACCTCTTCGATTTTGGGGTCATAGCATCCGTATCCATTGCCATTATCCTTGAATCCTCCGCTTCGGCCCTCAATTTGTAGTCCTTCTCCTTAAGGGCGAGTTGTTTTTCGTACAAAGCTAGTTCAGTGGCATCGGTTTCTTTTTGCCCGGCGAGATGCATTCTTTGATTTTCCATCATGTTTTTCAAAACCTCATCTCTTACCTCATTTGAAGATGAGCATGCTCTTTTCCCCTTTCTTTTGGCTTCCTTGGCCGCCTTCACTCCGATTGGTCTAACCGGACTAGAGTACACTTCTTCTTCATTGCTTTGTGGTGTTGGAATGACTTCATCATCCTCCACGTCGACGGGGGGAGGCATTGAGGTAAAAGGAGGAGTAGTTGCGGAGTTGGAATATGAAGGAGGTGGTATGGTAGGTTCGACGGCCCGAAAATTTGGATGGTTTTTCATCACTTCCCAACAATCAAACTTCGTAAACTGTTTTTTTTTTGTGCCACGTACCATGATTGAGCTTTTCTTATCTAAGGTGCCACAAATTTGTATGTCAAAATAATATCTATGAAATGGAGATGTTAAAATAAATGTAATAGATGAGCTTTACGACAAAATTATTAACACTTACCTCATCTTGCAAATTTTCCCCGGATTGTACATTCCTTCGTGCATATGCAAGAGCGGCACCCCAAGTTCGAAAACTCGGCTTCAACTTTGTAAAACGAGAAGAAACCGCGGTTTGGGTCCTAGGCTCCGGCCTTGATTCACCATGCGCAAGACACCAATTTTCCTTATAATCGGCATAGACTTTTTCCCACAATTTGTCGGACTTTTGCGAGTTGCCGGTAATTGGGCAAACGGTAATGCGACAATAAGAAATACAAAGTTGCAAATCTTCGGAAGCTTGCCAATTCGACATTTTGTGAGGAGGATGAAGGAGAAGAGGAAGGAGAGGATGAAGGAGAAGAGGAAGGAGAGAATGAAATTGTGTGAGATGTGAATGAAAATTGATGTAGTATTTATAGAAAAATACTAGGGTGTTATTTGCAATTTTTTAGAATTTTTAGGGATTTTTTTGCAATTTTTTAGGGGTTATTTTGCAAAATGGCAGAAAAAATCAGAAAATTCAGAAAAAAAATCAGGTTACCGTTTCGGTTGAATCTGGACCGTCCGATCAGATTTTTGATTTGAAATGGACGGTCCAGATCAATCTGACCGTTATTTTTATTTTTTTTTTCGGGCTGCCACGTGTCAGCATACCATTGGGCCGGTTAAAATTTTTTTTAACTTTTACTGGCGCGTGCAATGCACGCGCCATGGTGAAAAAAAATTACACTTGATGACGTCACCCACGCGCGTGGATGACGTCATCACCTGCACGAGCAGCAGGACGAGCGATCGCTGCTCGAGCAGCTGCTCGCCCCGCCGGTCAACGGGCGGTCGCCCTCGTTGCTCGCCCCCGGTGCACAAGCCTTTCCTCCTTGCTCGTGCGATCTGTGCTGGGGCCCGCCGATCGATCGCTGCTCGAGCTGCTCGATCTCGCAGCGGTGCGGCTGCTCTAATTAAGAGAACACCACACCATGTAAACATTAACAGTTACATCATCTGTCCATCAAAAGTCTTGCACTGATATAAGTCACACCATATCAATTGGCAGTTTGGCATAGATGTCTGTGGCTAGAAGTACATAGTTACACATGGTGAACTGTGTAGACTACTTCACACCGATGTCCGTGCATATATTCAGACCAAAAGACACGAAAGTTCATGGTTCACACAGAAGTCAGTGGGTATGGACTTAACTCCATAGGCAAAACAAGATTCCACTGTTATCAGTGTGAATTCTGTGTGCTATATAGTTCAGTGCGGATTGCTCTTTTTGCTACTAGTGAATGCATGGTAGCTACTTCCCTTCAATCGTTTGCCACTGAGTATGTCTTTGGAACGGGCCGAGAGTCCATGGACTATCGATGACAATAGTAAACACCATGGACGGTTCCCAAATTCCAAACTTCATAAAATTAAAACAACTCTGCATTCTGATATATATACATAAATATATTGTCTCATATGTAGGTAACACGATTTTTTTTATTTTTCACCAATTGACAAATCATTAGATCTAATTACAGTGCGGTTATCAAACATTGCTAGCAGAGAGCCATGGAGATAGTGCCAAAAATAAAAAGTCTGTAAAAAACAAGTAATGAAGACGTACGGTTGACCAGAAGCTAGATGAAGCAAAATTACCAAAACTCAACTGAGAGCAGAAAGAGACAGAAGAACAACCATACCCAAATCTGCAATTTATCCATGCGCAGTACCTCTGATAGATAATTATTAAAGTATCGACACAAAATACTGAAAATAGTACCTGATACAAATCAGGATTTGGCCGTGACCACATCATAATTTAATTAATGTCAAGAAGAAGAACGACCGCACAAGTCAACTCAAACATTTCACATCCGTCACTAGTAAGCTAATTTCTCATCCTCCACTTTATTAACTGCATAAGCCATTATGGCGAAATCATTGTAAAATGTAGCCAATTAGCCACCCAGACAAGAAATTAATCTAGGATAGTAACAATTAGCCACGAACAAACAGTATAATATCGAATATCGAAGATATATCGACCGTCTAAAATATGAATATTTTGATGAAAATATTGATGAAATAAAAAATTAATGAAAATTGATATAAATACATAAAAAATTGTATTTGAACTTTATGAGATTTTTATTTGATCAATATTTGTTTTAAAACTTGTAAGTTGTGTTTTATTGATTATTTATAGAAATTATTTGTTTAAGATTTTCGGTTATTAGTCTGGAGGATTTTGTGCTTTTGATTTAGTGTGATTAGTATATATAAAGTCAAAATCTCGGATAAATTCAAAAATATCGAGGATTTCGGAGATATATCGGAAAATATCGAATATTTTGAGAAATATCGAACAAAAGATATTGATATGTAGAATTAATATCGAGAAGTAAAAAAACAGAAATATCGAGGACATTATCGATATTTCGTTCCTTGGCCATGAGTAATAGTCTCACAACTTGTGAATGCAATATCTATCAGGCAGAGAATCTCTTGTATACTTAGGGGGTGGGATTCAAGCGGTTTGATTCCCTTTTTGGTAAAAACTAAAATCAAACTGTAGTATTTTTTCCAGTTCCGTTTGGTTTGATTTTTCATTTTTTAAATGAAAAATCGCTACTACTCGGTTCGATTTGGTTCTGGATTTTTTTTTTCCAGATTCTTTTCGATTTTTTACATATCGCATAAAAACTAACTTTTCAAAAAACTAAATAGAAAGGTCTCTATAAAACAGTATTTTTTTGAGTCGCATAAAAGTTTGATTAGTCTTTATGAAAGAATTTGACAAAAATTATGCATAAAAAAATTAAGATTTTAGGAGTTTAAGGTTTTTATTTTGCATATATATATATGATTTATTCCAAAATATCCAAAATGATGTCCTTTTTTGCGTACTTCAGTTTTTTGGTTCGGTTCGATTTTTATAAATTAAAAACCAAAACCGAACGAAATATTTCAATTTTTTTGGGTCAAGACTCGATTTTGTCTCGGATTTTTTTAGATTTTCGATTACAATGTCTCCCCCCTATGTATACTTCATTTATACGTAAAATAGAGAAATTATGATTCTGAAAGTGCATGAGGGCAGTGCAATAAGGCAAAAGCAAAAACATGGGGTATGAAGCGTTCAAAAAACCCATTACTACAGGAAAATGGCAGCTATATATCAACCATAATTGGTAATACAATTCTAGCATTTTTTGAGGCACTGGTCAATTTATTAAGCTTAAAGTTCTACAGACAACAATAATCTCTCGAGCCTTTGTGTAACTTTGCGTATCCCAATAATATTCCACGTGTGTATAAGAAAGAACGAAAAAACTCCTGAAGAAGTGAAGGTTGAAATGCATCGAACAGAAAAATAGAAATTACACGTCTTTCTATCTACACCAACTATATTACCATCTAAAAGTAGAAACACTACAAACTTACATTTTTCCCAAAAAATACAACATTAGATATTAAATAACGAAAGGAAAATGGAAACTGATGGTGGTCAGCTCTGCTAACCTGAGAGAGTGACAGATATAAAGAAAATTAGGGCTTTGTTTAAGACAACAACCAGGCCATATGAGAAAGAGAGAGACAAAAGAAAGAAGATGGGGATATCAGAGCTTATATATATAGTTAGGCGCGGAGCTCAACGGCGGTGACACTGGTAACCTATTTCTGATTGGTTATGATCTTCGGTGCTGCAAGCTTAATCTGAGCTTAGCTATGTCTACCTATATAAAGAAAGCTCAAAACTAGCATCTCACATCAAAGTAATGAGATTTGACATGATGGGAGGTATGTAGGTAAGAAGCAGCCGAAACAAAAGCAGCGCACTTGTTTCAAAACGGGTCAAGGGGAAGAAGCTAGCTGTCTTGGTCATCGTCGTAGTCGTCCTGGTCGTCATCATGAGCCAGAGCGCCGCCGTCTCGGGTAGTGCTAGAGTGGTCTGAGTCCACGTCATTGAGATGTGATGGGGGCAGCAGGAGAGTAATGGGGTGATTCATGGCGGAGGAGGAGGACGAGGAGTTGTTGCTGCCGGACTTGGCGCCAAAGATGGGGAGTGGCTCCGTCAGTCGCCTCCCGTCCCGCGGCGGCGAGAATACCACCGGCAAGTAGTGGTCCATTTCGCTCGGGAACTTCGAGTTCTTGAAGTGCTCCTTCAACGCTTCCAAACCCTTGAGAAAATTAATAAATAAAGAAAATTTATTATCATAAATCAATTAATTAAAATCACTACTCAAGTTCAATTCCAAATTTATTTCTCAGGAAAGTAGTAATAAATAACCCATTAAAAATAAAATTAATAAGGACGTACCTGAACTCTGGCGTAGGTGACTTCACAGATTTTTCTGGAGTTGAAGACCTCCCAGTTCTGGTGGTGGAAAGCTTTGTAAATCCTCCATGTCGCCTCTGGACTCGTCATGTTCACGAACCCGTACCCTACATTGCACTTGTTACTGTTTCCACAATAAACAAACAATCATGAACAAATTACTATCAGCTTCTTCTTTAATTTGTTGGCAGACATTTTAGAGCTATATATACACATAATTTCATGTGTAAAATTAAATAAAATGAAGCAAGTGAAAGTTTACTTGAAATCGATGGGGAGATAAACAAAGTCGTAGGAGGATAAAGGCTGGTCTTGGTCGCCGTCCCGAAGAATCTCTTCGTTGCAGTGGATGCAGTGGTTGTCCAGCATGCTCAACAGCAGCTTCTGACTGAAAAACAAAATTAAAGCTTATGAGTTTCAAATAAAACTATAATGCATCAAATTAAGGTTGAGAACAACAAATTAACCTGTATTTGTTGGGAATGTTTTTGATCATGAGTGTGGTTCTGTAATCGCCGGTGGACTTAACCATGACATCTTCTTTGATCTGAAACCGCGCGTCATCATACTTCTTGTGTTTACCTTTCTTTCCTCTACTACACCTTGGTGGCGGTAGCGGCGGTTGTTGCAGCTGCCGTGGACTTGCCACCATTGCCTGGTTGCTTTGTTTCTTCGACAGTGAAACCCTTCTCGAATGCCCAAACATCTCCCTCTCTTCAACTCCACCGCCGTGGCCGCCCAAATTCATCTCCGCCATTTGCGCCTCCACATTGCCAACATTTCCCATGCCCTGACCGTTATTCCCTGCAGAAAACCCTCCTTGCGAGCCATAACGCCGCGGCGAGACGACATTGAACCTAGACTGGTGGCCGGGGAACGTCTGCGGCAATTCAGGCAGCAACGGTGGAAATAACTCGGTAGCATTATTGACAGTAGTAGTAATGTTTGTGTTGAGAGAGTTGAGCTTCTTCCAGCTGTTACCGCCGGGCCGACTGAACTCGATCACAATCCCCTTGCCGTGAATTTCCTTCCCGTTCATTCCCACTAAAGCTTTCGCGGCGTCTCTCACATCGAAGAACTCCACGAACTTCTGGTGCTTCTTCGCCGGAGTCTCCCTCAGCTCTTTCACCGCACCTGATCAAAACAAAAACAACAAATTCTCAAAACCAGTCAAGTGAGAGACATATAAGCTAGGAAAGGAAAGACACAGAATCCATGTGACTATTGGGCAATGATGTATCCAGTCAAAACGGACCAATTAATAAAAACCATTTGTATTGAATTACCGTATGCCTGGAATGTCTGTCGGAGTGTAGAGGTGGTCACCGACGAGTCGAGGTTGAAAATGACGATCGTGCCCTGGTTCTGGCCGTCCGGGATTGCCGTGTGCACCGGGATCACGAAGTGGGCCCACACCTCGCTGATTAAGCCGAAGCGAGAAGTCGGAGTCGGAGTCGTTGTCGGGTCGTGGTGGTGGTGGTGGTGGTTACTGCGGAGGCGGGGTTGGTGGTGCATGTGTCGTTGCTCCCTAATCTCCGTCAAGACCCGCTCTGCATGCCTCAGGTCGTAGAAATGGACGGTCACGATCCCTTCCATGACCCTCTCCATCTGGACCCACCTCACCTCCCCGAACACCTCCATCTCCCTCCGAACCGTCACCTCGCTGACGTCACACGGCACCGGGCTGAGCAGCAGAGCCCTCGTCGGCCCCGTTGACGGCGGCGGAATCGGCTGCAGCTCCTGCACCGTCGTCGAGGCGCTGACGTAGGAAGGGGGCAGTTGCTGATGCTGGAAGAAGGCGGGTTCGGTTAAGGAAGGCGGCGGTGGAGGCGGTGGGTAGGGAAAGTAGAGTTGGTGGTGTGGTGGTGGTGGATGCGGTGGAAGAGGACCGAAAATGGATATCGGGTATGGGTTTCTGGGCCGGAACTCTTCGGCTGTCGGGTCGAGGCCGGCAGGAAACCGGACGAAACCGGTTTCGGCCATGTAGGGGTGGGGTTGGGATTTTAGCCGGTAAACCACTTGAGGAAAAAAGAAACAAGTGAGTGGTTTTCCGGAGCAGAGAAGGAACCACTGGGTATAATTACAACTTGGGTCTTCCAGCGCTGGTCAAATTTCCATACACAGCTCTATCTAGCTTATCTTCCCGAGTAAACAGTACACACTTCTCTCGCTGAGAAATTGGTCTGTGCTTTTAAGTTTTAGAACTACAGTGGGAAAAAGCAGGGCACAGAATGGCTTTGGCTATTTTTGCCTTTTCCATTTCCTCCTTCCCAAACAAAAGTTTCTAAAAATGCATCTTTGATATCGAGATTACCATATTGTCCTCGGGGAGTGGATTGCGTCGTTAAAGAAAGAACCAACATTCTTCGTGGGGTGATTGGGTAATTTTAGCACTAAAATGGATGTGGGCCGTACACGTGGAGGAGTGTAGAAGGTTTTTACCAAAACCGGACGATAATAATTGCTCCCTGCTGCTTCAATGTACCTTTACTTTGGCGTTTGGTATATTGAGTAAATGACCGCTTGTTTAAATCGACATTCTACTTTTTTTTTACTGTGGTTAATTTTCTGTCTCGATGCGTTGCACTCGTCTTGGTCAACTGACCAAAAGTAGACTCTTTTGTACTTGGTTTGAGAGGTCACCGGAGTCAATTCTGTAGAGAAAATGGTGGTGGGCTGGTGGGGGATGGTGGCCGGAAATTGGATTCAGACAAATGATGATGGTGATGGTACTGATAGTCAGAGAGAGTAGGAGAGGCCACATCAACTTTCACGTTTGATGAATATATATACGTTGTGATTAGGAGGATCTCGGTCACTAGTTATCTGAAAAAGTCACTGGTCTCATACGTGGGATTACTATAATGACCACTTTCTTTAACGGAAGTTGTGGTTTCCTTTATTTTCAATAAAAGCAATTTTACATTTAATCTAATTTTCGAGTGTGCTAATTGATTAATAAATGCAGGTAATTTAATGAACAATTTGGGAAGTGAAAAAATAACTTGCTTCCTTCGAGAATGTCGCCTGTCTTTGTTGGCATTACTAGAAGCTAAGTATTTGGTTGAATTTTCTTTTGTAGATCTGCTCAATCATGTAGCCAGTTGAAAGTGAAACGAAGGTGCTGCAATAATCAACCAGAGAATTCGAAGCTTACACAGGTGATTCATTGTTGATTTAATGAACGAATCACGGTTAAATAATTATAGTGAACAATGTCTATTAACGGTAAAATTATATGTGGTACGATTTTTAATCCGAATACCAATTACATTCTAAAACATGATAAAAACCACATAGATAGATGATAATGTCACAGTATAATGTGACGAGAATTAACATGCATGTGTATCATAAAAGCGCCAAACTATTGATTCCGATTGATCTAGCTTGGATTCAATCTATACCCACATTCGACTGTAAGCACATCCTCCATGAGTCCATGTCTTCCTTTCAAGATAAAAAAAAATATGGGAGTCGATGAGCAAGAACAAAACGAGCACACGTGCGCCAAAGTTTCCAGTCAGGGAGTCCAACGTGAGACTTCCAATGTCAACAATACCTAATAGTTAGTTCGATACTTTGCACGCTCGTGTCTCCCCTTGTTCAATTCTTTTCTTTCATAAACAACTCAGCTCAACACAACATTTGCATCCAAGCCTTAAACTAAACGAGTAACTTGATAATTGTTTATAGGGCACACTCAAACATTTCGATACGGTCTCTTATTTGTTTAAACATTACCTTGATCGTGACGCTCCACATAATTTAGTCCTCCTCAATCCCATAAGATATATATTTCGCAAAGCCACACCATTTTTGTACTACTTGATACTACTATATAACTCACTGCCATGGAAGATTGACCAGTGTTGGGGTATGGAGGAGTTACTTCTCCAAGGTCGTTGTTGTTGGTTTCTTTTTTTCTGCCTCTAAGTTTTGTTTTTTTTTTGGATATAGAATCCTCTCCTCTCTTTTTTTGATCAAGCTCCGCCTCAAGTTACAATGCGTTTCATTGACGACTTCCTAGCTAGGTATTTAAGGTATAGAACTACAGTACTTCACATGTTCGGCAAATAAGCCCATGACGGTCTTCCAAGCTAGGACTGGAATTCTGGAAATACTAGCTAGTTAGTTAGCGGCAAACAATGAGCAAAAGCAATATCGAGAGATACCGTCCAGTGACAATTTTCCTTGAATTGGTATAAATATTTAAAAATTAGAGTTATCAATATTTGGACATTGGTGACGTATTTGTATATGTTTGTGACTTCAGTCCATCAAACTGTCAAACTAGTAAGAACATGCTTACTACTTTTGTCTTTGCTTATGCTGACCGTGTTAGTTTTGATGAGAAGAAATTAGGAGAAGAATCTTCCTAGTAGACATGATATTATGTCAAAGATATATTTTCTTTTTACAAGATGATTTTCGTTTAACTACAAAGCAGTTGGATTATAAACTAACCGGTGTGCCCATAAATAGGTGGTATAAGTTGTAAACTAAGGTGTGCCATCCATCACGTCATCAGCTAATTTGATGGAGAAATGCTCACTATGTGAGGATTAGGAACTACAAATTGGGTTAGCTAACTAGTAATTATATGGTTCTGTGTTCCCCATTGGGTCGCCAATCTCTCTCTCCTGCCCACATAAAGTGAGTGAAAATGACATCTCCTATTTCCCCCAGCAAACCCTAATTTAAGGAGGTTTACATATGTATAGCTTTCCAACAGCCAAACACGCACAGAGACATTCCAAACTTTTGTTTGTGGCTAGCCTCCATTATCCATCACATTCTGTATAGTATATAACTTGCCCTTTTCGTATGGCTTCAACAGAAAGGCGTTTCCACCAATATTATGCCATTGGATATAGACAATGCCAAATGCAAGAAGCCCTAAAATTCCAGGTAAAAAGGTGTGGATACTGTTTGCTTTGCCTGGAAAAGAAAAAGCCAAGACTTTGGAGTATAAAAGCTACTCATGAAGCAGTAGCACATTCAAATGAAAAGTATAGGAGCGCACTGTGGACGTGGATGTATGCCACCTTACATTACCATAGTGCCTAGTGCCCGAAGACAGTTCGGCTGGCGTGAACATTGTTCAAGCTGAGTAGGTTTTTACCTATTAAACAGGTGGAAATCGCGCCTGAAAAATCTGTTTAATACGACTGATGTTTAATAGGTAAAAAAAATCTGTTCAACTTGAATAATGTTTATCGAAGAACTTTCGCCTGAAGAGTTAAATCTACAATTTCGATTGATGGATGGAGAGAGGTAGACTGGGGTTCATCAAGCAAGCATAACTAACACCGGTTCTTTAGAAAAAAATAAATAATAATAACTGAATTACGTAACACAAAATCAATTGAATTGACGATGGATGAAAATAAAATGACTTGAAAGGCTTTGTATTTGTCTCTTAAAAAATAATGCTGTCAATGGTTAAAAGACAGCATTGCAGGATTTATATCCTCAATTTGATTGGGTATGGATGAGCTGCCATTTAGCTATGTAGGTGAGACAATAGATCCAGGAGACCATTAAATTCGGCTTCCCCTCAGTACCAGGAATGTTGCCCTGCACTTGTTTTTTGTGGCTTGGTTTGCCACCACAAACTCTGAGATGCTCCAAACCAGTATTATTAGTAAAAGGACAATCATGGTTTAGTTACTTGGTAGAATCTTGAAGGGTGTGTGACATTGTCGTGTGGCTCTGGTCAGTGTGGCAACTCGTTTTGCAAGTACCACAATAGCTACATACATAAACATACATATATAGCTACATACATAAACATACATGCTTTGGGACAAGGATTCCTAAGGCATTTTCTTATTTGGGCAAGAGTTTCTAGGTAAGCTTTTAGGTTCGAGGATTCAATTATATGTTTATTTGTTGTGTTATCGTAACATAATCGCTGTGATCAAGAATGTTCCATTTATAAAATTAGTACCGGGAAGCAGCCCAATGTGGAAAGAAATTTAACTTTCTACTTCCCAGATTTACAGTCCCAGAGAGAGACAGACATAGATAGAGTGAAGAGGGCAAAAGTCACACATACTGTACGTGGCTTTGTAGCCTGGCACATGCAACAAGCAAAATGTGCAAGTTTTATAAACACCCACCCACCCGTACGGGTGTGATGTGGAAGTTTATGACCGTACCAAAATGTTTTTTGCGTTCAAGTTTCATTTTTTTGTTGGACATGGCTATATTCATTGGTTTAAAATTAGACTACCACAAACAAGACTTCGCTTTATATTAGTAGAGATATTAGTAGAGATAGTGGCCTTGTCTTGATCTGAATTCTAAGAGAAGCAGGAAGAGATTTCAGAAGCCCAATACAATTCTTGGGCCAATGGACTAGCTGTCTGCTGTCTAGGTTCACATGTGTTCTGTTAAACATACTCTACAGTTATCCATGCCCACAAGGCCACAACTACAAGCCTGCAGCAGGTCTTGTTGCTTATAGCTCATGCAATTTAACTTGCAACTTAAGCTGTACAAGTCACAAAATAAGTTTTACCAGATTGGGCCATGGAGTTTCTCATATGTTAAACTTAGTGAGCTAATTAGTGATTACTCTGGCCTTGGGTTTCAATTCTTTTTGGGAAAGGAATACCAGAGCTTTTAAAAACATGAATACTTATCAATTTCCACTAGTTCTCGGTCCATATATCAGAGTGAACTTCAATGGGGACTACAGTGCCTAAAGTCATACTAAACAGCTGAGTTCACAGAAATGCTCAACTATCTTTTTGGCTGGATGGTTCAAGTTTGAGCTTGGAGAAATAGGATTTGTACCTCTGTGCTAATCCAAACATACCTAGAGTGCCTCCAGTGTGAAGCATGACCACTTCTGCATCTCCTTCCTTTTCACGAAGGGCCATTGCCATCTCCCAAGCAGAAAGTGTGTAGACTGGATCGACTAATATACCAGTTTGTTGTGCAATGTGTTGGCATGCCTCCAATTCTCCTTCCAATACGTTGCCAAATCTGAGACATAAGTATAACATGTCATTTGACAATATGGAATATAAAGAAGGTAGTAGGAGTTGTGAAAAGGTGAACAAGCTACTCACTTTCTCGGATGGCGACGTTCTACCCAGTGCACAATTCCTTTATCTATGTCATTGATGCAGTGATCGATATTGAGATAAAAGTGCTTCTTGAAACTGGAAATCAAGTGCTTCTCCTGATGCCTATACCCATCAATTGTATCAGCCAGCATCACTGCAGTTACCTCCCATGGGAGCCTGACATGAAGCAACAGCAATAGTAAATACCCTGCCTGCCTAAAACTAGACGCTCAGTCAGTTCAAAATCTAGTGCCAAAAAGGATAAATAGTACATACAGGAACACACCCCAAACACATTGCTCCAAGTGCTAAACCAACAGCTGTTGTGCCGGTTCCAGCATCTACGACAAACTTCAAGGCTCTCTCCTTACCAAGTAAGTGTTCACGAGATAAGTACTGCACTAGGCGAATCAGACCTAGGGAGGGAGAGAATCAGTGATATCATATTGGGGATGCAGGGATCAGCTTAAACACCCTATGAAGTAAACAGGAGAAGGAATAACTGTGCAGTTGTACTCTTAACTCAGCCATACAGAGACAAAGAAATAAAAAATCATAGAAACACTCTGACAGTACCCTGCAAGGCTACAACAATATCTAGAGCTGTTTCCAGTGTCAAGCATAAGACAAAGGGATTTCAATAGAAGCACATAAATGAGGAGAAAGTAACATCATGCCCTCAAATGATACAGATGTTTAAACATAGGATACTAAAGGCTTGGTAGCCCGAGTCCAAAGAAAGTGATCATACTACTGAAGGGAATACTGAAGAGATATCAAGAAATATGTAGCAAGTGTAGAATTCCCTTTTCCAATTCCATTAAATTTACCTAATAATGCTACAACATCTCCTGCACCTTCATTGACAATAACAACCTTCCGAGGATGGCCACTTCTACGAGCATCCTTTTGCAAATGATTCGGACTGCCACCATTTTGACTCAAAGACGCCTCCAAAATATCATCAAACCATAGAACATTCCCATTGCTGCCAACCAGGTACTCGGCATGGCTCTTCAACATCTTTTCCCTATTGACATAAAGAGATCTCGGAACATATGTGACATTGCCATATATTGTAGACATCAAGTTATAGCCCGTCAGTATTTCAGGCTGCTCCCCTCGTAGAAGCAAATGCGGTTTCAGTCCCCTCTCTGAACATGAAACAGCTGAAGAACACACCAGTCATTAAATTTTATTGTTAGCATTGAGATTAAACAACCCTCTTGTAGATGCAGCAAGCCAGCAAGTAGTTACTTGTTACATACCAACAGCTGCCGTATGGGCGCTTTGACAACCTCCACAAGTGACCTAAGAAAACCAAGAAAATATTTTAGACTCAAATGAAGGGCCTGCCTGAGATCATTACAGTCAAGAAACAATGAGCTTCTGGGATCATTACTAAATCATACAATGTCTCACCACATCAGTCACATCATGATCTTCCAGAAGGGGAATCAACGCATCCAATTTCCTTGCTTTATTCCCATTTATCAACGGATGCAACAAATCATCCCTCACAATATAGAAAGACTCATCCTTTTCCACCATAGCATCATTAAAACATGGGTCAGTATTGTTCCAGAAGCAAACATTAGACAAGGGCCTGCCTGGTTTTGTTGGCCCTTTGCCTCCAGAAACCATTATTTGATGCACCGAAGCATCAGGTGTAGGCAACACCCATCTTTTATCAAGCAATCTCTCCACAAACTCTTCACCACTCAATCTCACATTGCCAAAACACTGCCAATAACCATTCATCAAATTCTACATGAACCCAAAAACTAGTAGCAATCAAAAACTCAAACTTGAATTCAACCCATTACTTGAAAACATATAGAAACCTGATTGAAAACTTGGCCGGAATGAAAGCTCCGATTGACAGCTGAAATGGCTCTCTTACAGTTAAAGCTTTGAACTTTCATACTCATTTGAGCAGAGAAGATAAAACTCTGGACCCTTTTGTAGCTGTGAAGGAATGGGCCGGGCCGGGTCGGCGCAACAAAACCAATAAAAAGGTTTCTAAAACTTTGATAGGGTTTAGCTAAAACCCCTAAAACTAAAAATGAGTTTTATATGGGTCAGAGAAATACCCAGCATCAGCAAAACTAACCAAGACATCACAATGTGTCTCTGAGTAGGGGACCACATTGAATTGGGGAACAATACCCGCAGCTGGAGAATAATTCAACGGGTCGAAGCCTTCCATCGACGTGTCAAATAGTAAATTCAGGGCGGGGGGGGGGGGGGATCTAGGGGACTGCCTTCGACGGGTTGAGAAATCCACTCGACAGGTCGAAAATCCCAGAACCTACATGCTGCGGTTCAACTATCCATTTTTCGGGAATTTCAACTTTCTCTCTGTATTCTTTGTAGGGAAAGAATATACCCAAGTTAATGGATCACTTCAAGTATCTAAAGATGTGCTTTACACCTTATTTCGATGATTTTATGTAGGCGCAAACCGAGAAGGCAATGTCTGGATGTGTGCACTGAGCTAAATTCAACCAAGCTTTAACCGTACTAAGATATAGAATCTCAGCTCCAAAAATTCCTCACCATCATCTTTTTAGATGAAATTGATCATTTTGGGTTCCAGACTGCAAACAATCATTGATGTGTTAAGAGGGCATGCCTTGTCCATTGCCTGATTTAGACATAAACAGACTAGTGAATAAGAACTCAACCAACTCGATGTTCCATCTCTAACACCAAGACAAAATCGAGTCCTACCAAGATCTATCATCTCAAACAACTTATTCATCTAATGAACACGCATGGACATAACTCATCATTCTTGTTTTCCTTCCCAATCAAGTAGTCACTTTACAGTAATGAACGTCTCAATCTTATCCCATGAGTACTTCATGGTTTAGAGTTACTTGAATTTGGTATAACCATGTCAACCGACACTCTCATGTATATCTCTGAATTAAGATCCCCATAGAGATATATAACCACATCCATTAGTTGCATACTCAATTTTTCTGACACTACTAAACAGATAAGGTAGCGGTTCCCATAGAGATATATAACCACATTCATTAGTTGCATACTCAATTTTTCTAATACTACCAAACAGATAAGGTAGTGGAAAGTAATGATGTCCATAATCAGAGAATATATTTCCTCATAATTAATACTAGGGCATTGACAAGACCCTTGCGCCATAATTCTTCTCATTATGCTTCTAAACAAAAACTCATTTGTGTCTAACCCACTTATCATTTGGTGGTTATAGCACTACCATACCAAAAACATGTCGTTTGTAATATTGTCTAGTTTAGCCTGTATTGCAACTTTTCATATTGGTCAATTTGCTCTACGTCGAAAATCTTTAACTAAGCAAGATTCCACTTCATTGTCGTCAATTCCTAGGCGACGGAATGAGTAAATGCATCATCAATGAACCTGGAGAACCATCCATAATACCGCTAGCATTTGTTTAACTTGGTGAGACTTCTTTATTTACTGATATCATCGCTGACTCTAAGGCCTCCCCCAGTGTTTTTCAATGTCGAATTTTAGACACATTTACAATCATAAACAATCTCATGTGTTGATGATGTACAGTTGTGCCTTGATAGCTTGGCTTTTCATCGACAACTCATCAATGGATTTTGACTGCTACACCCTCACTATGGGTAGAAGAAACACTATATTTTCTAGGTGTTGCGTTAACTTGCCCAATGCCAGAGACTTTAAACCTTGCATGATTTGCAACATGTATAACCGATCTCGTCACTCTCATGATATCAGTAAAGGAGTCATGCATCGAATCTGTTACATTCTAAAGATCAAGAATACATTGCACTTCAATCTTACTCTGAGATGTGTGGGGATCATGATGAGACATAATGGAGGCATAGCACATCAATTTTTGACTTTTAACCATAATAAAATCATTCATATCTCTCCCTAACAGTGACTATTTGTAAAACTAGCAGTAAAGAGATCTCTTATCAAAAGTTCTTAAGAGCAAACAACTGTTAGAGATTCACAACCAACATACATGCCTAAACGTTGTTGAGAACCCATTTTAGTACACAGTGGAAGCGTAGTAGGCACATGTACCGCGCAACCAAAGATGCATAGATGTGAAATATCATACTCATATTCAGTTACCAACTGGTACGCACTGAATGGTTGGCAGTTTTCGGGTCTCAAGCGAATAAGAATAGTTGCATGTACCACTGCATATCCCAAAGAAGATACCAGTAAATTAGTTTATATTACCATAACTTTGGCCACACGGTGTAACCACCTGATTTGTGCTTTTGTTAAACCATTATGTTAATGAACATAAAGGACGAGATGTTCAACTTCAATCCCAACTGATATGCAGTAATCATAAAAAAAAAATTGATGTAAACTCTTCTGCATTGTCCAACCTAATAAATCTAATTGGATTGTTCGAGTGATGAGTCTGAAGCTTAATAATATGTGCTAGGAGTTTTGCAAATGTTGTGTACCATGCAGATTACAAAGACGTGTGACCTATGCATCGATGCAACAATCAAAATCATATATAAACAGTCCGCATATCAGTTTGATTGGTCTACAAAATTATTGTCTGTGGAGGAATGGAAATTGTGTCAATAACAAATGATTGTCATGCATGCAAGCATCATATTACAGACATGAACAAGCTTTGTAAACTGAGCGGTATGCATTGGATTTTGCCATAAAGGTATCTTGTGAGAAAAACGCACAGAGTTGTGCTAAGCTCATCTTGGAGACCGAGTGGATTAATCTCAATCCCCCCCATCTAAACCAATGATTGTAGATATTCCCACATGCTTCTTTACTCTTAAGAGCCGGTGATAATAAGAATTTCTCAATATCTTGATCATCAATCATAATGAAAAATCTCATATGAGACCTAGTCACACATAGTAATATAAGTGAATGTATTAAATTCAATGATCCAGACCGTAATATAATATAACCACTACCAATCCTCATAAACCTCTCCAGATTTCATCGTTGACATCATTTTATGGAGATTATACACAAAACTCTTTTCCATTCTCATAATAATATTGTTCCAATAGAACACCGCTGGCATAAATATTTTATAAATTTAACAAGGTCTGATTGTCTATTAGGCGCATATAACACTCAATCTCGCCATCATATATCAACAAAATAATCTCAATCACTCCGTCTTTGAACCTAAGACATGGCGAATACTTTAAGTGAATACTTAAAGATTTAAAAGGGTGTAACCCATATAGAGTGTTAATATGGTATGCCAATAGCTCAAAACAATTGATGTATAACAACATCTGACCGGTCGAAATGACCCTTGTAGATTAAGCTCCAGGGCATGACAAAAATAGATGTAAAACTACATCTGGTGCAAAATTTCAGGTTGGTCGTTTAGAACTTTTATTTGACGATAAAACCAATGTAAAACACATCAAAAACACCAATTCCAGGTTTGATTTTTGATGGGTTGAGAAACTCACTCGACGGGTTGAGTAAACCCAAAAATCAATATGAATTTTTGATACCTATTGACGGATCGAGGGAAAGCCTTCGACGGGTCGAAAATCAACAAATTTTGAGACAGTATGTTACCTTCGACAGGTTGAGGTAAACCTTAGATGGATCGAATGAAAACCTAAAAAATTTAATTTTACGATAACTATTTTCCACGGGTCGAAAAATACCATCGACGGGTCAAAAATTAGAAAATTTTGTCATAGTGGATGACAGTCGACCGGTCGAGAAAAACCTTCGATGGGTCGAAAAAAACCTAAAACCGTATCGAATTTCCAATATCTTTTTCGACGGATCGAAGAAAATTTTTGTCGGGTTAAAATTGTGACATTTTGGAGACAATAGCTTGTGTTCGATGAGTCGAGGAAATCTCTCGACCAGTCGAAAGTGCTATTTAGTGTACCAAAGGATTGTATTCGACATGTCGAATAAAAACTAGGCTAAATTTTTGACGGGTCAAAAAATTGCCAAAACCGTTCCAGAGTGTGACATTCGACGGGTCGAGGGAAACTCTCGACGGGTCAAAAATCTCCAAAATCAAAACTATTCTCTCTTTTATGTCTCGTTTTTATGGTATATTGGTGTCGTAATGCCATAGAGCTATTTATAATTTAAGTCATTAAACAATGTATAAAAATAACCATTCTTAACACTTTTAAATATCGAAAGGAAGAAAATGTTATTAACTTGCCAACATCAAAACTTACATCAAAAGATCGTTCTTATTGAAAACAAAACCGACTACAGTAAGTCTCTAACCATGGATAAAAATAAGCCAAAAATAAAGCTAAACTTGATTACATAGCAGGAATAACAGCCTAATCTATAGATTAATTTGAATCCGAAGTCTCAATACTTACTTTCTTCTCTTCTGCTAAATGAGATTAACTCCATAGTCTTCTTTCATCTCATCATCTCTTCCATTTGGAGCCTCTTGTAGATACTTTGAATTTCCTTTCTTGCACCACATTTCTTGTGTATATGCATAGTTGATTCACACTTAAAACAAGTGCAACTATCAGATGGAGCAAAGTATGAAAACATGTAATTATTCTTGGAGCCAAAAAGGTTCTTGTTGAAGTTGGCACCCTGATCTTTATACCAAGATCTATTAGATGTTGCCGCACTCTGTTCTTGTCCCACCATGGTTGTAAGGCTTAGAACGATTGTTCTTTCTATCCTTGCGTGTCTTCCTTCTAGTGTAGTTATTCTCAAGAGTGTTCATGGTCCATGCGGGCCTTGAGCTATGGTGGAGAATCATCTCATGATTCATTTCCTTGTTAACCAAAAGGTTCATGAGGTCACTGAATGTAGTTATTATTCCTTGCTCGTACTCAATCTGGTACTAATAAGCCAATAAACTCATGGAAGAAGGGAAGGTGTTCAAAGACTTCTCGATCAAATCCTGATCAGTTTTGTCAATCCCATATATGGAAACTCAGCTCATATTAAAGTTCTAACAAAACTTGTTTGTATGTATCCACACATGTATAATCCAGAAGACGTACTGTCTCCCAACGTGTGGTCAACTCAAGAAGATATACATTATGCACTTTGTTAAAGTGTTGCTTCAGAACGTCCCATAAATCATTGGGATCTGTTTTTTTAAGTACTGCTTCTTGAAGAGTGGGTGAATATACCGCCTCAAAAACATGAGGGTTTTTGCTTTAGTTTCTACACAAGGGGCACCAAATGTGTTAGGGTCTTATGGTGTTGGTTAATCATTTTCTGACGAATGAGTTTTCCACATCAGAAACCCAGTGATGATACTCTATTCCTTACATATTAAGGATGTCAAACTCTGGCCTAACCGACTTAATCAGTAGTCATAGTCATCTACAAAAGAGACAAAGGAGATGTAATTAGTATTTGATCGAATGAACCACAATCACTAATATCAAGTTTAGGGAATACGAAACATGATCTATGATGTATGGTCACAAAAATCGATGCAAAAAATCGGTGGTTTCTTACCATACCCCAGAAAATCGTGACTGTCAATTAATCACAAATATCGGCTTCCATTTTTTCAATGTGAAATCACAATTAACCATGATATTCACTAATAATCGTGACTCCCCCAGGATCGTCACTAAGCCTAAACCTTGAGGAAAATGTGATTAAATCTTCTTCACTCATACCTGCATTAATCCATAGGAACTAGAGGCATATAATAATTTACGGTATTTAAACCTAAATCTAAACATAGATCTAGGGTGTTGCGGTAATTAAGTTTTGCAACCTAATTCTAAATCGAAGAAGGTTAGTCGATTTACCTTGAGGGTGTTATGCTCGGTATGAATACTTTGTAGTTAAAGTTTGAGAAATCCTCGAAATCCGGCAACGGTAACAAACTCCAACGACAGAAGGTGGTGCTTCGATGGTGGAGGTTAGGTGCTTAGGGGTTCAATTTTTTTCTATTTAGAAGGGTTGGCTATCAACTCAAGAGCTGTTAATCACGTGTTGAAGGAGAAATATAGATACGCAAAAGATAGATCTGAAATTGTATTTTATTCATTGATAGATGACCTTAAATAGACATTATAATCTAATACAATCAATATTCTTATATAAATCAAAATTGAGAGAATATTTACTTCTATGCTAATTATGACAAGACACACATCTATATATCAAGAGTATAATATCTTAAACAATATGCTATTTACTTAGAGAAATCCTTGTCTTGTCTAACAAAGGAATTCGACGACCAAATGTATAGGGATTCACGTATTCTGTATTAATACCTACTAGCTAGCATGCATAGAATTCTTACAATAAGCTAGAAAGTTCTACGTCGAACATACAAAGATCGATCAAATATAGTACGTACGTACGTACCATGGTGTGGACCGATACTGAACCATCCGCCCCGCCGCTTCCGCAGTTCAACTCCAACGACGCTGGACGCACCACCACCACTCGGCGGCGCATCACGCCATCATCCCCGTCGACAAAATAGTGTTGACACTGTTTCTACCGAATTACGCGCGGGGACGTAATCTGGCAGAAGCAAGTACGAGTACTCCTTCTCCCTTATCTTCGTCCGAACGCTCGGGCTGTTCGGATGGTCGAGTGCTCTTCTCTCTCTTCGGGTGATCGGGTGTGCGCGTTCGGGTGCGGCTGTTAGAAGGATACAACAACAAACAGGCGGTCAGAGGTCGAGACGGGGTGGCCCACCTTCAACGTTCCGATGCCTAAGTCAGATGATGTATTGGATATAACAGTCAAGCGAACGTGCGTGCGTGTGGAGTGTAGTGTTTAATGAGATAGGATCAGATGATGTTACCTGTAATAAATACCTTGTATATATAGGTGGTTGAGTTTGGTGCTTATTGGTGCTCTTTCGATGTGGGACTGGTATGCTTGCTAGTGTGTGATCCGTGCATTCGGGCGTGCGCCCCACGGGTGCGTGCGCGCTCGGATGGGGTCGGTCTGGTGAGTAAAGTTGAAGCCTCCCTGGTGGTCTTTCGGGCGGTCGGGTAAGTGTTGACTACCTGCTTAAGTGGATAAGTATATTTAATCGGACAACTAATGCCATACTAACAAGTTCCCCAAGTCAAAGAGAACTTTCTTGACTGGGGAGTTGAAAAATGGTTCGTGCGATTAAATACAAATACTTATCCGATTGAGCGGTGGTGCGTAGTCCTGTGACCCCCAAGTCCCCCAACTCTCCGGTCAAGGAAGGGCTCGCATGACGGAGTGGGTACCTGGGCGGCCGATCGTGTACCTGTTCGTGCGGTCCTGTACTTATGGGCCCGGCGTCAAAACGAGTCTTGCTATTTGGAGCCGCGCGCTCGTGGAGTATTGCCTGGTAAAACACGAATATGGGCAATCATAGACAGTATATGCAAATGTGTGAATGTATGGTATGATGTATGGTATGATGTATGGTATGATGCGTGAATGTATGCGAATGTTTTTCGTGACACAAGCGTTGGGATGCCGTTGTGCACCGCGTACGTCAACGGGGATGCCATCGCGTACGGTGTAGCGTCAACGGAGTGATCAAGACTGCCACGTACAATTAACGCGTACGGAGGGGACGGACCCTGTACCCGTGCCGTTCTTCGGTCTTAGTGCGCGCAAAGAGGGGACGGACTGCATGCCTTTGCCGCCTAATCCGGCTTGCCTTCAACGTCCGGGGAGGACGGGACCAATGCCCGCGACGTTCCTCGGTCTCGGCACGATCAAGGTGGGACGGACCGCACGCCCCTGCCATCCGAGTCGGCTTTTCGATCGTTAACGTTGCGCTCACACGGAGGGGCAAAACCCCACGCCCGTGCCGCCCATCGGCTTAGCACCCTCAGAGAGGGGACGGACCCCATGCCTCCGTTATGACAGCCGGCTTGCTCTTCGATCGTGTAACAGTGCGCTCACGGAGAGGACGGACCCCACACCCGTGCCGCCCATCGATTTCAGCGCGCGCAAAGAGGGGGCGGACCCCATGCCTCTGCCGCCTGACCCGGCTTGCTGTCTAACGTTTACGTGTACGGAGAGGAAGAACCCCTTGCCCGTACGGTGTAAGTTCTTCATTCGGCACGCACCCGGAAAGGGAACTCAGGCGTTCAACCTCTTTTCGGGGCGCTCGAATGGTGTTGTACTAACTTGATGGTGTTGTGCGGGCGCATGGACGTGCGGGTGCTAAGCGCGCCAGCTCGGGAGGCGTGACGCGGGCTGCCTTGGGTGGGGTGATCCTGTCTGACAAGGTGTTCTTTGAGGTGACATTCATTTTGACTTCTCCTGGGGAACCGTTTTTTGCCATAAATGCAGCCGTCGCCATTAATGCTGGCGTGCCTTGGTATTAAATGCTGATGTCGTCATAACTGCTCGAAGGGCAGGCGTCACGCGCGTGGGAGCGTGGGAGTGGTGCATGGGCGCCACATGTTGGGCTGTTGGAGATCGTGCTAGGGTTTGAAATCGAGGCGGGAAATTGAAGAGTTGGCGCGGTTACTTAGGAGGGTAAGTAAACCGCCCTGGGCCACGCGTCACGATCCGACGGTGGATCTGCGGTTCGTTCGCGTGTCCCGTCCGAGTAATATAAATAGGGCTCCCTGGTCTTCGTCTTCTTCATCACTTTCTTACTTTGCCGAAACTCTGCCGGAATCTCTCTGCAACCTGTTCACCGTTTCTTCGTTCGTGCTCTTTCTTGCCGGAATACGTGCTTTACGTTCAATCCTCAACCCGCAAATTTCAACTTGGTGAGGCTCTCGTCCCTGGTTCTCCTTTGTTTTGGTTTTTGTTTTTGTTTCTGTGTTTTTTGTGCTTTTTCTGGGTTCTGAACTTAAGAACAGGGCGTGTTATTGAGTGGGGTGGGATTGATTCGTTTCTGGGTAATTTTTGTGGGTTTTTGGGTGTTTCTGTCAGGGAAAATTTTTGGCTGTGTGGGTTTGCGCGTGCGTGCGTCTAGGGATGGAGCCGATAGAGGTGTCAAGCGGGCAATCGCGCGAATGCATATATATAGAGGGGGTGGGGTGGATTAGTTGTGGGTCGAGTGGGTCGAGTACGTCGAGTAAGTCGTCTTACGAGTCCTCGTTGAGTGTGACGCCTCTGCGCTGCATTCCTAATACTTCTCCCGTGGTGCAGTCAATGGATCCCAAGCAGGCGCTCGCAGCCGCGGGACTGGGAAGCTCGTCGGGGTCGTCGGGCGGGTATTCGGGTGGTTCTGACCCATGGGGAGAGGAGAGGGCGCAGGGGGAGGATTTCGTTCCTCAGTTCGCAGAAGGCGGACCCGTTCACTGGGTGTTTCCTGATGGGACGCCGGTGCAAGAGCCGGAGCGCGCGCCGTCCGTTTCTGAGATGGCCAGGTGGGCGCGCAACTACCACATTCCGAGTTCAGTGCGCCTGCGGATACCTGGCAAGGGCGACACGTTCACCCGCCCACCACTCGGCCACGTCTGCCTGAGTGAGTTCCACCTCAAGGCCGAGATCAAGCTGCCACTCCATCCGTTCTTCCAGTATATGCTGGCGCTGCTGAGGATCTCTCTCGGCCAATGCGGGCCCACGCTCACCCGCACGCTCGTGGCCATGTTCAACATCTTCCGGGTGAGCGGGATGGATCAACCGACGCGGGCGGAGTTCCTCCATTTCTTCCGTTACTCCACGCGCCAGAGGGACTCGGGGACCTTCACAGTGGAGCCTCGTGTGAAGTGGTGGTTGGTGGATCTGCCGAGCTCCTCAACGTCCTGGCGCACGATCAGTTGCTTGGTGGGTGGTGATTGGGAGTTGGGCGCCTTTCCGCCCGAGTATGCCGCCAACGCCGACAAGATCGATCGAGTTCCCCAAGCCTTCCATCAACTAGATACGAACGAGTATCCGCTCACGCCCACTGAAGAGGCCAAGATCGCTCGCCTAAAGTTCGTGTTCGACCCGGCGCCCGAGTCGAGATATTTCTGGGCCGCATGCCACTGGGATCTCATCGAGCACACGCGCCTTGCCAAGCCGCCTGGTCTGTGGGTCGTAGTTTGTTACTAGGAGTAGGAGTAGATTTTTGACTAACTGTTTTCTGTCGCTGACCTTCCGTTTGTGTGCTCTGCAGTTAAGATGACGAAGTCCAAGGCCACGGACAAGGATGAAGCGCTCAAGCGCCGTCTGGTCGCTCTGCGGGAAACTGCCGCCAAGGTCCGCAAGGTGGCGGATGACGGACGAGGTGGGCTCGTGCTCGGGGACGCTACTCAACCCAAGCTCCCCATTCCCAATGTGGCTGACTGTGCCCAGCCCATACGGGCGGATGCTCCCCGCCCGCCCTCGGGCAATGCTGCTGGCTCGAAGGCGCAGACGAAGGCAGATCGTGCTGAGCAGCACCGGGAGAAGCGCCAGGAGAATCGTGACTAGCGCCGGATCGATCGGGATGATCTGCGGGACAGGCGGGAGACTTCTCGTACGCCCCAGTCGTCGGCGCGTACTCCTACGCTCCAATCGTCCAGCCGTCCGCCAAGTCCCCCACGGGTATCGAGGCAGGGGGGAGTGTTGAACCCCCGTTGAAGCGGCCGAGGACGGATAGTCCGTTCTCCTTCTGTGCACCGCTGACGCAAGCCATCGAGCTCGGCGTGAAGTCCGTCAACGCGCTGGTACCGCAGGCGGTGGCTGATGGTCCAGACGAGATGGACAGGGCATTCAACCTCTGCATGGTGATGCAACACAAGATGTATCTGGCACGCGAGCGCTTTGCCAACAATCGCTATGCGGAGGGGCTGAAAGAGAAGATGTGCAAGCTCGCCGAGGAAAACAAGAGGCTCCTGTACGATCAGGCCAAGTATGAGGAGCTGGCGGATCGCCTTCGACGCGAGGTCCAGGGGGCGACGGAGCGCGCCCGGAAGGCGATGGAGCGAGAGGTGCTTCACAAGGCCGAGCGTGACACTGTTCTGGCTGCCCTGGAGGAGGCGAAGGCTGAGGCGGCCAACCGGGTGGTGGAGATGGAGTCCCGCCTGATGGAGGCCGAGCGCCGAGCATGGACAGATGAGCGCGTCCATCAGGCCCAAGCGGATGCGGTTGCCTTTTTCAAGAATTCTTCGGAGTTTAAGGAGTTGGTGGCCACTGAGGCCGATATCCAGGTGGTGGAGTTCCAGGGGGTGGTAGCGCCCTTCCTGGACTTGGAGCGTTATAATGACTTCCTAGAGGAGCAGGCGAATGGGGCGTCCGTTCAACCGAGCAAGGAACCAGTGGTGGAGCAGGCTGAGGTGGCGGCGACCGAGGAAGTGGCGGGCGGGGCTGGTGGAGCAGTGGAGTAGCTTTTCATTTTTTTTTTTTTTGTAATGGAGTTAACTTTTGTAATCGGGCCTTTGTGCCTTTGATTCCCGCCAGTTGTCTTTTGTAATCGGGCGAATTAATGAAGTTTCTTTTCTTTTCGTTCGTGTGCCTTGTCTTTTGATTTTTGTTTTGGCATCTTTTGAGTAACTCACGTGGACGCGCGCTTGCTCTTTAACTGGAATTTGACCAAGTATTACAGCTTTGCGAGTAGCCTATCCCCAGTCCCCCGAGTACATGGGCGGGCGGGGTAAGGACAAATAAACGCAACAAATAATTGTTAACACTTACAAAAAAATGAAAGTACAATATGGAAATTTTTAATGAAAGTACTTCCTCAAGTGCTGTATATTCCATGGGTGGCGTAGTCGTTGACCCTGCATGTCCCTGAGGTAGAAAGTGCTGGCATTTATCACCTCATCTACGACGTACGGGCCTTCCCACAATGGGCGAAGCGCCTTTACCTTCTATTGGATCGCCTTCATCACCCAGTCCCCCAGTTGGATTGGGCGAGCCCGTATACGCTGATTGTACAGTCGCGCGATCCTCTGCTTGTTCGCGGAGTTGTGGAGGTGCGCCATGTCTCTTCGTTCCTCCAACAGATCGTTGTTGAGCCGCAGCCCCTCACTGTTCGTGCGTGGATCGTACCCCTCGATCCGTGGGCTCTGATGGGTAATCTCCAGGGGTAGCACAGCTTCCGTTCCGAACGTCAGGCTGAGCGGGGTTTCGCCTGTGGCTGCGTTGGCGGTTGTTCGGATGGACCATAGAATCTCTGGAATGACCTCGGGCCAGCGCCCGTATCCCGCATCCCCGGGTTCAATATCTTCAATTTTTCTCTTGATGCCAGACTTGATGATTTTGTTCGCTGCTTCCACCTGTCTGTTCGTCTGGGGGTGCGCTGGCGACGCGAAAATGAGGTCCGTTCCTTGGCGCTTGCAGAAGGCTATGAGCCTGGGGTTGTTGAACTGTGGCCCGTTGTCCGTTATGATACTGATTGGCGTCCCATATCGACAGAAGAGGAAACGCCAGAGGAAACGCTCAACCTTCTCCGTGGTGATCTTCGCCATTGGTTTGGCCTCAATGAACTTCGTGTGGTAGTCAATGATGACAATCAGATACCTATACTGCCCCTTCGACTTCGGAAGCTCTCCGATCAGGTCCAGTCCCCACTGTGCGAATGGAACGGGCGACAGGAGGATGGATAGTGGGACAGCGGGCGCGTGGTGATGGTGCGCGTGCAGCTGGCACTGGTGGCACTTGCTCGTCAGTGCCGTGGCGTCCGCATGGATGGTGGGCCACCAGAAGCCGGATCGAAGGGCCTTGTGTGTGATTGACCTGGCACCCGCATGATGGCTGCACGTGCCCGAATGGATTTCTTTTAGGATCAGGTTGCCTTTCATTGGGGTGATGCATTTGAGGCTCGCCCAAGTCCTCCCTTGTCGATACAGCGCCCCGTCCCGCACGCTGAAGTTGGCCGTCCGTGCGACGATGGTTCTGGCCTCCCGCCTGTCCTGTGGTAGCTCTCCCCTCGTCTTGTAAGCAATGAGTACGTCCATGTAGCTATGCTCGTGCGGTTCGATTGCCAGGACCTGCTCCGCTCCTGAGATGCTCGGTCGTCGCAGCACTTCGACGATGCGCTGTCCTGGCCCCGTGTGTACGGGTGCCGTGGCCAATCGGGCCAGCTTGTCTGCTTTCGCGTTGAACCCTCGGTGTATATGGTTGATGTTGACGTATTTGAATCCCTTGATCAGCGTCTGCACATGCCTTAGATAGGCGATCATGGACTCCTCCTTCGCTTGGAATTCTCCTCCGACCTGGCTCACCACCAACTGCGAGTCACTGAATATGTTGAGGTCGGGCGCCTCTGAGTTCTTGGCCAGTTGTAGGCCCGCAATGAGCGCCTCGTACTCGGCCTCGTTGTTGGTCGTCGTGAATTCAAATTTGAGGGCGTACTCCGCGTTTACCCCTCCCGGCCCGGTCAAGATGATCTCGGCGCCGCTCACCTTCTTTGTGCATGAACCGTCGACGTAGAGGTTCCACTCCGACATCGGTCGCTCTTCGACCTCCGGTTTTTCGGACGCCTCCACCGTCGGGTCATTGGGCGTTCGGACCGGCGCCCCCTCTGCCTCAGTGTATTCGGCAATAAAGTTCGCCACTGCCTGTCCCTTGATTGCCGTGCGGGGTTTGTACTGGAGGTCGAATTCGCTGAGTTCGATAGCCCACTTCGCCAGGCGATCGCTGTGATCAGGCAATTGGAGTATCTGGCGCAAGGGCACATTGGTGAGGATGTGGATGCCGTGAGCCTGGAAGTATGGCCTCAACCGTCGGGCGGCGGTTACGAGCGCGAGCGCCATCTTCTCGATCGTCGGATATCGGGTTTCAACACCCGTCATGCCCTTCCCTGAGAAGAAAACGGGCAACTCTGTGCAGTCCTCCCTACGGACGAGGGCAGAACTGACGGCCGTGAGGGAAGCGGCCAGGTAGAGGTACAAAACTTCCCCTCGGACGGGTCTGGAGAGGAGCGGAATGGACGCCAAGTATTCCTTGATTTGGAGGAAGGATTCCTCACACTCGGGCGTCCACACAACCTCGCGCTTATTCGTCGTTCGTAGGGCTTTGAAGAACGGGGCGCACCTGTCCGAGTAGCGCGAGATGAATCGGTTCAGGGATGCGAGCTTTCCCGTGAGGCTCTGCAGGTCCACCCTCTTGACGGGTGGCTTCATGTCGATGATCGCTTTTACTTTGGCGGGCGCGGCTTCGATCCCCCGCTGGCTGATAATATACCCCGGGAATTTGCTGTTGGTGACCCCGAACGTGCACTTGGCGGGGTTCAGTCTCATGCCGTTCTTGATGAGGACGTCGAGCACAGTCCCCAAGTTTTGGACGTGGTCGACCGCCTGGACGCTTTTCACCAGTATGTCATCCATGTACACGTCCACAATGTTGCCAATCAGGCCATGAAACATCGCGTTCATGAGTCTCTGGTACGTGGAGCCAACGTTCTTCAGCCCGAAAGGCATGACGACGTAGCAGTACAGGCCCTTGTCGGTGACAAACGTCGTCACCTCCTGGTCTTCGGGGTCCATGAAGATCTGGTTGTAGCCCGAATACGCGTCCATCATCGACAGGAGCTCGTGCCCCGCTGTCGCATCCACCAGCTGGTCGATCCTCGGCAGCGGGAAACTGTCCTTCGGGCACGCCTTGTTGAGATCACTGTAATCGATGCACATCCTCCACTTCTTGTTGCTCTTCTGCACCATTACAGCGTTGGAAATCCACTTTGGATAATCCACCTTCCGGATGAACCCGATGCCCAGTAATCGGTCCACCTCCTCATGCATCGCCGCGTAATGCTCCGCCTTATACGTCCGTCTTTTCTGCTTCACTGCCCAGGCGCTGGCGCTGACGCTCAGCCTATGGGATATGATGCTCGTGTTGATCCCGGGCATGTCCTTGTATGACCATGCGAACACCTCCTGCTTCTCCTTCAGCAGCGTGATCAGCCGCTCGGCCACCGCGGGAGCCAGCGATGCTCCGATCTGGACCGTTCTCTCTGGGTGTTCGGAGGATAGCTGGATTGTCCTCAGCTCATCGCGCTCAGGGACGGGCGACACGGCCATCAGCCCGTCCCGCGGGTCGTCGGGTACTTCCGATCCTGGCGCGGTTTCCAGGGCGAGGACCTCATGCCGGTCCCGGGGTTTCGCTGCCTCCTCGCTGTTGTATCCCCGGACGTATCCGACTCCGCGATCGGTTGGGAAGCGTCCCAAGAGCATGTGTCCCGCGATGATCATTTTCAACTTGCAAATCGCTGGCCTCCCGATTATGGCGTTGTAGGGGGAGGGGGTGTCCATGACAATGAAATCCGTCCGGACCTCATTGTGCGGAGAGTCGGGCGCGCCAATCTCAACCCGGAGGCTGTCACTCCCGATCGGATACGATGTCTCGCCCGTGAAGCTGGCGACGCACTTGTGATCCTGTGTCATCTTGCGCGCGGGCCTACCGAGCGCCGTGTATACGTCAAAGTAAATCACGTTCACGGATGCCCCGCTATCGATTAGCACCCTCTTCACAAGGAATCGGTCGATGATCGCGTCAATCACGAACGGCAGGGTGCTATCCTTCGGGCTTCTCTCCTCGTCTTCCACCGTGAAGCTAATGGCAGGCGCCTCCTTCCTCCCCACCTTGGGCGCTCTCCCCGACCCGATCGTCAGCACCTCTCTGCTCGAGCGATCGGGCGATGACGTTCCCTCCTTGCGCTTGCCCCCGGATATCGTGCTGATAGTCCCACGGGTCCCAGTGTTCGCCTGGCGCTGTTGTCCTTCTGCCCTGGGAGGGGTGGCCCGATCGTCCTTCCTTATATTCTCGAGGGCCTTCTTTAGCATGAGGCAGCTGTTGGTGTTGTAGGTGGCGGCGTTGTGGTATTCACACCAGATGCTCGGCATTCGGCTGACCGGGGCCGCTGCTGCCGTCATGTTGTTTGGTGGCGGAAGCCGGTGTTGATGTAGGCGGAGAAGCTGCTCGGGCGACTGCTGGTCGACCGCATAGACCTCATGTCCCGCCGGTCGATAGCGCGGTGCTGGCGGTAGACGGGCGCCCTGCGCCGGTCCCCTCGCCTGGTTGTAGTGGTTGCCCTGGTAGTTGTGGGAAAACGGCATTTGGTGATTCTGTCTCTGCGCGTCCCGGTTCCTTTTGTGTCCTCCGGTTAGTTCTCCTCCGCCGTCCGAGGGTCGTCGAGGCTGAGCGTTCTCCTCCGGTCTGTTGGTGCTAGACTCGGAGGCGGACCCGTACATTCGCGTTTCCACCAACGCCTTCTGTACGACCAGGTCCATGATCTCGTCGTAGTCGAGATGCTCCTTCCTCACTAGTTTCTCTACGAATGGGGTGGCGAGCAGATTATCCATCAGGGCTACCTTGGCCACCTGCTTATCAAGGTCCCTGCACGTACTCGCGAACGTCCTCCATCGATTGATGTAGCTCGACAGGCTCTCGTCCATCCCCTGGCGGACCTTGAGGAGAATACCAGTGGTGTTGTACTTGCCTTGGAGCCGGTAGCGCTTCTGGAAGCTCTCCGCCAGTTCGAGGAACGAATGAATGGAGCCTGGCGGGATCTTGTAGAACCAGCTTCGCGCTTCCTCCGCCAGCGTTTCCTGATACAGGAAACATAGGGTTGGATCTGAATACCGGGTTCCATCCGTGGTGGATCGAAACTCGTCCACGTGCGCGCGGGGATCTCCGCTCCCATTGAACCGAGCGATCTTCGTCGTCTTCGCATGGGGGTCCCTTCCCTTCTCCAGTATGTGCGCTGAGAACGGGCTGACCCGGGGGGCGAACGTCCCGCCCTGTCCGGCCAGCTTGTCCTTGCGCAAGCGCGAGACGTCCTCCGCCAGTTCCTCCATCCGGAGGATTAGTGTGTTGTTTGTCAAGGGCGCCGATTCCTCCACTGGTGAGGGCGCTTGGGTCGCCCGGGCGCTGGTCCCGCCGAACGGGTGTTGCCCTTCGCTGGTGGTCTCCTGGGTCCCCTCGTGCTGCCACAGTTGCCGGCTGACGATGGCGTCCAACCGCTCCTCCAACCTCCGACAGATTTGGCGCTCCTCTGCCCTCTCGAGCGCCGCCTCCCGTAACTCTTGGACCAGACTGTTACGCGTTCCTCGCCATCATTCATGTCGATTGCTAATACATACCGCCCCTGCGAGTCTGGCGGCGTCTTCCTATCGGGCGTGTTGCTGTCGTTGGTCACCGGGTTGAGCATGTGGACTTTTGGTTTTTGTGGTGTTTATACGAGGTTTACAATTTGTAAGCTTCCCACAGACGGCGCCAACTGTTTCTACCGAATTACGCGCGGGGACGTAATCTGGCAGAAGCAAGTACGAGTACTCCTTCTCCCTTATCTTCGTCCGAACGCTCGGGCTGTTCGGATGGTCGGGCGCTCTTCTCTCTCTTCGGGTGATCGGGTGTGCGCGTTCGGGTGCGGCTGTTAGAAGGATACAACAACAAACGGGCGGTCAGGGGTTGAGACGGGGTGGCCCGCCTTCAACGCTCCGATGCCTAAGTCAGATGATGTATTGGATATAACAGTCAAGCGAACGTGCATGCGTGTGGAGTGTAGTGTTTAATGAGATAGGATCAGATGATGTTACCTGTAATAAATACCTTGTATATATAGGTGGTTGAGTTTGGTGCTTACTGGTGCTCTTTCGATGTGGGACTGGTATGCTTGCTAGTGTGTGATCAGTGCATTCGGGCGTGCGCCCCACAAGTGCGTGCGCGCTCGGATAGGGTCGGTCTGGTAAGTAAAGTTGAAGCCTCCCTGGTGATCTTTCGGGCGGTCGGGTAAGTGTTGACTACCTGCTTAAGTGAATAAGTATATTTAATCGGACAACTAATGCCATACTAACAGACACTATTCATCATCGGTTTCATCCTCTTCATCTCTTGGCTTTTCTATTTTTTGTCCCGGGCAAATATTCCCCCAACTTCCTGATTGAAACCGCAAGCGTGTCCCAAATAAACACGACAGGCTCCACCCTGACCGCCACGTGGAACATGAAGCTGTTGGTCGACATCCCTAACAAGGACTACAAGATCTCATACGACGACGACGGCAACCACCAGAAGCAAGGGCTCGCGCAAGCGGAGATCGAACCCGTCGTTACGGAGAAGAAGAATGAGACACGCGTCGAGCTCAGATTGAAGGCGGCGAAGGCGTGGTTCGGCTACGGCGTGGCAGAGGAGATATTCGACTGGGTTGCTGGGAAAGCGAGTTTTGGAGTCTTTTGTTGATAAACAAGATCAAGTACACGTGGCGGCTACTCACGCCTGTGCATGTGGCTGCAAGTCGATTGTGCTCCGCTTGATATAGGGCTTTCCCGGCACACTAGGACAGGCTCGTTGACGGGAGAGTTAACATGGTGCGATACTTCAGACAGATACGCCATGGGGTGGGCTTGAGGATCTCTTATACGTATGCCCTTTTTCTTTCTTTTGGTTGAATACTGTGTCTTCTTTGTTTTTATTTGCTTTTTAATGTCACAAGATACATTTTTAGATTCCTACTAGTTAGTTTCTTTAAGTGACATTGCCAGTTATGCCATCTTCTTTATTATTAGGAATTACTTTATTATTAGACATTATTGAGTTTCTCCTTATGATTACATGTGTGATCGATCATATATGTTTGTTAATGTACATTAACTTAATTTAATTTCGAAAAATTTAGTTTCAAGATATTCGGTGACTAATTATGTGAGAAGACTTATTTCAAGAAAATATTGAGATTTAATCTCAAACCATGTTAACTTGATTGAATAACAAGTTAGGGTTACACACTTGAAACTTTCCAGTCTTAATTTTTAGAAATCATCAGATGTGATCAAATGTTTAGTAACGTTTATTTCACTCATGATGATGATCGTTTAATAAATTGACGCTGGTTAATTATAAAATTATTGAACAACCAGGACCACTGGACCAGACAGCCTCCCCCCCCCCCCCCACAATTCTTTGGTCTTGATCAACATATACATGTTTGATGCAACAAGAAAATGCTATGTGCAGTAGTTTTATTGGATGGTTATGCTTTCATCGAGCACTCATGCACTTTAATTGGCTATAATTATTCATGGTCTTTTATTGTCAACACTTATCATGCATGGAACATTGTGATGAGCATTTTACAGTGTGTTTGAATGAATATTTTTTATTTTTATTGAAATTTATAATTGATAAAAATTAAATTTTATTATTTTAAATTTTATAATTTGTAAATTTTAGTATTTGAAATTGTTCATAAAAATATGACAAAAAGTTTTTATGAATAAGTTGAAGAAATTGTAAAATAAGAAATTTAAGTGTTCAATTACTCTATTATTTTTAAAATAATAAAAATTATAAAATACTTAAGAAATTTATTTAAACACATAAATTTAAGTGATAAAATTCTAAATTTACTGAAATTTTTAAATTTCAAGAATTTCATTCTCACAACCCAATAACGGACCGAAGATTCTAATTTCTAAATGGGTCGCTTAAAAGTATTAATATAGTTAAGTAATTAACATTTATCAAGCATGGAGAAAATTATCATTACCGCAGAGTTCCTTTTTATAGAGAACACCCTACATTAACCTCAGAATTCGAGCACGAGAGAAGAAATAAGACGGAGGATTACAAGCTATGGTCCTCTTCTGGCTCTTCAACGACAGAACTGGAAGGCATATCCGTACTATCATTACTATGGCCAAAGATATCAGGGATTCCATCCCAATTGTTCTTCTCCCTAGTTTCCCAATACCCACCTACGTAACTATAACATCCATCCTGATCTTGTTGAAACCATCTTGGCTGCCATCCTCTCTCTTGCAACTTCCTCGCCTGCATCACAGCATTACAAACAGAAAGAAAATTTAAGAGATCAATGTATAGCAAAAGCAAATTTGGAATCAGAATGATGAATGATTAAACCAGTCCAGAAGAAAGAAAAACGAACGAACGAAGACCAAGGGATACCTGTCTCTGTAGCTGTTCAAGTCTTAGTTTTTCTGCATTTGCCAATTCATATTCACCATTTTCCAAGTATCTTTGATCTGGCCTCAGCCTCGAGTCTGTTGGGGGCAATTTCTCCAATAATCCAGGTGACAATTCATTCAGGGATATAGCGAAAGGAGAGAAATTGTATCTTGTCTTGGCTACATAGTTATCCCTTTCCCAGAGCAACACAGCCTCTGTCATTGGATCATAACCCTTTGGTTTTGTAGTTGGATCTCCCAGCACATAGTACATCGCTTCATCCCACTTCCCCATCAACATTGCTACTTTCTCTCCAGTTTTATTGTCTTGAACAAACCCATGAACCTAGAATTTCATGAACAGGGTCAGATGTAAGTCATGTAACTTTATATACAAAAAATGGCTTGAAATTAGGTTGGCACCATTTGTAGTTACAATTGCTTCAGAATACAAAGTCCCTCCTACTAGAGAGCATGTACAAACTTCTCATTGAATCTTGTCTTGCATATTCTAATCCTACTATTCCCTCACAGCAAATTATTCGAATATGCCAGATTGGACATTTATGTTACTTCAAATATAGGAGATGTCCCACTTAACCTCACCAAAGTACTGAAACATCTTTGTAGTATGGTGCAGAAAACAAAACACATGCCACACCATAAAACTAACCTGATGTGGGTTTCGGTCTATGATGGACTGCTCCTTGAACTTTAGCTTACATGAGTAATTTCCACTGCCCTTGATGCGCATGGTGCCATAGTGATCACAGTAAATTTTTCCTAGTATGATATTGTATATGGAAGTAGTGACCTTGCTCCACTGAAATGTTTCGCCATCCTCAAACTGCAAGTTAAGGAGACCCACAGGGTCAAGCTGAATAGAACGCCCCCAAAATTTGCCTTTAAGGTTGGAGTCTGCCCAAAATTTCCAACTTCTTCCTTGACAGTGACAAGCAACAATCATTGGGTGGTGACTCACCTGAGTGCAGGTTGTGCTTATTAGAGAATTCATGTAGTATTTAAGCGGAAGCAAAAAGCAGGCTGTATTTATCATAATGGGCACATTAACTGTTTGCGGAAGCAAAAAGCAGGCTGTATTTATCATAATGGGCACATTAACTGTTTGCAAAGATATGCTATCAGACATTAATACTTAAATGGTTAAGCCTATTAGCATGCACTACCTTTTCAGAGAAAAAATGAAGTCCTTTATCTGGGTAGTCAGCCTCATACGTCTCCCCCAGGAGAGGATTGAAGGGTTTGCATTGCCGACCTTCCGTTGATGCATATCCAGATACAGCAAAAGCTGCAACGTGGAGAATTCTCATCAAATCATTCCCCTGCATGCATGAAATCCAGTCAGTTCATAAAATCCAACAATATGGGATCTTACTTTTGTATTGTTCTTTTCTTTTTAGTCACTCTCGTTTCTTTAACCTCACTGACATGTTTCTCTGTAGATGAGAATTCGATGCCTCCAACCCCAAACCCAAGAAACACAACAGAAACAGTCATATAAAGTGCAAACAGTCTAGATGACACATGAGGGATGATGGATCTTGATATCAATAATTACCAAAAACAAAAGGAAAATCTGATCATCAGATTCCTCGTCTTGGAACGCATTATGCATAGAACTGAAGGTTCAAGAAACAAATAGTATCCAGATGTTGATCCCAGTAAAATGTCAACCTGGTACATAGCTTAACTATATAACATTCCTTTAAAACTGATTTGCAACAAAAGAAACAACAGCTGAGAACCTAACCTGTTTTCCCCATTCCAGTGCTCGATCTACCAAGTAGGAATACTCCAGATCTTCAAAGCACTTTTGCAGTGAAGACAGTGGTTCATTAAAATAAACAGGAAGACAAACTCCAGACAAGTCCTTTCCAATATTGTCCTTAATAATCGACCACAAGCCAATAGGCTTCTCTTTCTCCTTTGGTTCTGGCAAATTATCCCTTCTTTTAACAGATGGATATTTAACCATCATAATCTCCTGAACTTCATGTACTCGGTCAGTAAAGAAAGAATCTCTGCCACCATTCCCCAAACCATCCCTACTCCGACATGAAGCACTTCTTAAAGTATCTGAAGACCAAAAAGATAACTATCAAACATATTCAATAAATCAATCAATCAGAAAGCAAGAATATCTATGTTTGAGAAACCATTTCCGAACCTTCTCTACTCCGATAGGATGCACTTCTCAGAGCATCTCAATTAAATAAATAGAAGAAAAAAAAAATGTTTCAAGTTATATTCCTTCAGTCAATCAAAGAGGAAGAGTTATCCATAGCATCTGAATTAAAAAATAGAAGAAAAAAATATATTTTTCAAGTTATTTTCCTTCAGTCAATCAAAGAGGAAGAATTATCCATTGTGTGCTAAACCAGTTGAATACCTTCTCTACTTCGATAGGATGCGCTTCTTAAAGCATCCGAAGACAAAATATCATAGGTATCAAAGTATGTCCCTTCATCTTCATCTGTTTCAACATCTCCTCCATCTTGACTTTCATTTTCTGCATCACTGTCGCTCGCACTGCCCTCTGACATGACGGAATAAAAATCTGTGTCATGAAAAAAACAGAAGAGATCAAATTTAATAGTCAAAACTATATATAATTATTGCATATTATCTTGGGAACTATGGACAGAGTATTTGTGGTTGTCTCGGCCAAATTAACAGGAATATGAAATCATAATGTATATTCTTAAAGTAACCATATTTCTTTTGAATAAGCTCAATAACAAAGTTTAAATAAAATGGAAGTGCAAAAGATAATTACCACTATGTCTCCTATTGCCCTGGCTGCAGTATGACTCACGCTCCTTTGTTTCGTCCACTACCGTAGTTTCCAGCTCTATTTTCTCTGTCTGCAAAACCAAAGTTTATATACTGTTTAGTTTGCACTCAACTATCCACTCATAGGGATGCAATGAACCAGAGCAGGATGAGAAATACCTCCAGTTGTCTCAATTTATCTAGCAAAACGACATGTTTACTCTGAAGAGCTTTCAACTGGCTTTGCAGCTCTGAGACTTCTAAGAGCATAATTGACTCGCAGTCCTTAATCACCGGCTCACCAATTCCCTCCTGTGCTAATCTTAATCTTAACTTCTCTGTTGAAACAACTATTTCTTCTGAAGGCACTAAATCATTGCTTGACAAAACTCTGGGAAATAAATCTTTAGCAGCCAGCAGTGCCTCAATCCATAAAGTTCTGTCCTCTCTAGATAAACAACGCAAGTGAAGAGTTTTAGTTCCTGTGAATATGGAAAGCCTTTTATCATCTGATTTGCTGGCACGAATTGAAGAGACCTGTAAGCCAGACCACTTCAAATTCAGTAACCAAAAAGAAACAGTTGACCAAGCACAAATCATGAACACACATTTTTTTCTTGAATTTTCATGCAAAGCACAAACATGAGCACTTGAATTTTATCGATTGACCTCATCTGATTCAACTACCTCACGAAAACTGAAAATTCCGAGGAAATATTGACAATTTTACCAGTTCTATCCGTCACTAAGCACAATCAGAGAACCATAAACCAAGAAAATGCCATTTATATACTTATAGTAATGTAAAGCATTTCTATATACTCATTTACTAAATATAACATTAGTTTCAATTTTAGCATACAACTAACACAACACTCACACACTACTAGTAGAGTGAGATAGTGAGGAGTAAAACCTTCAAATGCACTACGCCGAAAGGCTTGCACCGCCGCCGCGCCGGCAGGCCTAGCCGATTTCTGTTCCAATAAGCCTTCTTCATATACCTGACGGAGTCCTCTCCGATCAAACTCACCGCCTTCTCTCTCGTCGGACTCATCACAATCTTGTCCGGTCCGCTAACCTTGTAATATGAAAGCACGCCGTCTTCAAGCTGAAACCACCGCGACCTCCACCCCTTGCCGTAGTTCACCCACTTGTACAGAATCCCGGCGACTCCTCCGCCGCAGAACGCCTTCGAATCGCAGAACGCCTCGTCTACCTCGTTGTGCGCCGCAGCGAACGAAGCTCTGTCCGATTCGGTCCCCGCCGACGAGACCTGAGCCGAGAAGCTCGCCGGCTTCGAGCCATAGCTGACGTTCCGAACCGGAGCCGCTGCCGCCGTGGAGTCGAGTCCGAGCTGGTAGCGGTGCTTCGCTGAGATAGGGTCGGCATGGTCCCGATCGATCGATACCGGAGCAATGCAGCACAGCGGGTTCATCTCCAGGTCCGCCTGACCATCCGACTCAACCTTAAACGGCTCCGATCGCCGGAAAATGCAGCTGCTCCGAGATCACACTCAAGCCAAAACGCAGCGTTTTGAAAAATCTAACGAGTTAACGAAAGCGAGCACAGTAGTGAGCTGTGCGTCGGATCCATTTAAGCCTCCTCACCAGTCCACCACTCTCTCTCTCTCTGCTGCAAAAGTAAAATTAAATTTTCTGAGAAGAGCGTAGGTCAAAATTAAATTTAGACTCAAAATTTAATTAGGATTTTTTAAAATTTGGGTTTTGTGAGAGAAATTAAAGGGCCGGGTATAAATGAGTTTGGCTTTTGGGTTTTTGGGGACAGCTAACGTGCGGCCAGATGGTGAAACCTCCGGTGGGGGTTAGTGAGATTACGATGCTACCCCTGGAGATTGTGATGGGAGGTGGTACCTGAACGGGGACAGTTTTGGGAGGATTATGTGAGAGCGATGGGAGAACGACGGACCGGTGTGTCAGAGTGGAAGTGACATTAGAGATTCGAGTGGAGGAGGAAAGGGGATTGGGTGCGGTGGAGGTGCATGGGAGACGGTGGGGGTGCGGGAAATGGGGTCCGGTGATTGTGGTTACTGATTGGTTTGACTTAATGAGGTGTGGTTTAAGGATTTGTTTTTTGTCTGTATTATCGTAGCGTAATTTGGAATGTAGTTGCAATTTGCAAATGAGCAATAATTACATGATAAATACGTACGCTGCTTAATCTAGTGATGACTTATGAGTGAATTAGTTTTCAAGCTTTCCTTTTTGAAATGGCTGATTATTAATAGAATTAGCAAGAATGTACCGACAAATAGACTAAAATATCTACTCCGAGGCGGCGATAATTAGTCTTTAATTGTATAAAGCATTTGAAATACCGCATGCACGATCTAAGAATAAAGTGTTAAAAAGTCTATCATGTTTGTTAATTGTAAATTATGATTACGATATCATTTTCAACTAAATTTTGTTTCGCTTATGAATATTTATACATTATACTATAGTGTAGATTTGCCTAAATGTGATTCAAAAGATGGTCATTAATTTGTTGATTTTCATGTATTTAGTGTCTTCATACTGATATAGAGGTAAACTTCATCTTGTCCATGTGAACATCGAATGCATAAACTTTTTATTGAAACTTTCTAGCTAATATCTAGGTTTGGGTTTTATTGATCTTCTAAACGTTAAAACTAACATTAGCATATGAACATCACGGTGATGAGGATCTCGGTAATGACATTACTAGTGCTCCAGCTACAGCTGCAATATGGGCAACAATTGGGTTCTGACTTGTGAGGAGAGATCTTCCTTCAAAAGCACCCTCACACAAACTTGCTTCATGGATAGTAACATTCATCCCTTCCGTTGCAAACTTAGGCTCGAACTCAGTGATAGATTTGTTTAAACATGAGATAAATATTTTATATTGGGTTTGAAATGTTGAAGTCTTGGCAAGCGGCCCATATTTTATGAGAGTTTGGCGAGTAACCAAGTGAGAGATAGAGTCATGTTAGGACTGTAAATTGTAATTAGCTGATTCCATGCGGCTTGAATGTCTATCATACATTTTCTGTTTCAGATAAGTTACTTTTAATTAAGGAGTTGTGATAGCATTAGAACTTTATAAGGATAAAAACTCGTATGCTGGTGTCGGAGTTATATTGAGATTCAAAGAGCAAAAGAAGTTCAAAGTAATTGAAAGACTACTTAGCATTATATAAGGAAAGTAAGCTTTGTGGAAAAGGTCCCCGATCAAATACAAAATTTGCTATACGCAAGTACACTTAGACAGACATCTCGTCAAGAGATTCTATCTTCTTTGCAACCAGCAGATCAAAGTGCTTGTCACCTATCGAGTGAGAGTATTGCGATCAGAAGGAAGCAATGGCGACTGGACGATTGAAGGGCTTGTCACCTATTGAGTGAGAGTTTGGATATCTAAAGGAAGCAGTGTTCTCAACACACCGTCAGAGAGATTACTCTGCTTTGCACTGATAAGGAAGTGTGAGGTATCGATTTCGAAGGTTCTACGAGAGACACATATCAAAAGTCCTAAGTTACTGGGCGAGAAGGACATATTCAGACAGGGTTGGTGCTCTCCTTGTCTTAATCGCTTATCAAGAAGTCAGGCAGGTTTACATTCTATATTCCGTTGAAGAACGGTGGCACGCCAACATACGAAGCACATACAGGATAAACCGATACCTACGGTCAAACTATCCGAAGTCCATAAAAGAGACTGCTTCGCGGAAGGATCTCTCTGCGGGAGATATTTTAGCGTCGAACATTTTGGCATGCCCAGTGGGACAGTCTTTTTGTCTCTAAGGGCATCTCCAATGGTGAAGTGCTAAATGGGGTGCTATACCTATATTTAGGACTTCAATTTAGCACTTTTTATTTAGAACTTCAATCATCTCCAATAGTTAAGGTCCTATATGAAGTTATAAACCTATTTTAGGGCATCAATGGTAGATTTTTATTTTTTATTTTGTATAGCACTTTTTATTAGCACTTTTGTATTAGCACTTTTTATTTTGTAAATTTTTATTTTATTTTTTTTGACCGTTATATAAAAATAAATGGTAGATTGAATGATAATCGTTGGATCGATTTCAAGATATATCGTTTATCGTCGGATCAGAATCGGTAATAAAGAAAAAAAAAACTATTTTTGGTTCATTCAGATCTGGCCATTGATTTCAAATAGAAATCAATCGTGGCCGTTGATTTCGGAGCCGTTGGAACAAAAGGCAACGTGAGGAGCAGCTGCACGTGGGTGCGGGTCCTACACGTCAGTGGTGTCGCTCACTCTCTCTTCTCCGTGGCGCGTCACGCGTGGAACGACAAGGTGAGGAGCAGCTGCGTGGCGCATTGCTCCCACTCCCTCCTCCCAGCGCGTCTCTCTCCCTCTGTCAGCTACTCTCTCTCTCTCCTCTGTCAGCCGGGACCCGCACAATTAATTTTAGCACCAGTCTCAAATGGGGATCTAGTTCAGGACTTGGTATAACACCCAGATCTAAATATATAGGGTTTAGATCTTCAGATTTATACCATTGGAGAGGGTTTTTTTTTTCTGAAAGACCTATAATTATAGGGTTTAGATCTTAGATCCTCACCCCATTGGAGATGCCCTAAGTGACGCTAGGGGATCCTTACCGAAGGAATTACCCTCAGTGTCACAAACACCCACAACCGGCTTACCGTGAACATACATCTACTCGGTGTCGTTCATTGAGTAGTCAAGCGGTTGACATTATCTTCGCTAAAGACTTTAATTCAACTATGTCGTTTAAATCTTTAAGTGAAGCGGAGATAACGAAACTTACATTCCAGGAGTACCTAGCTTACGTGGCTAGGCGTGATGAACATCATACTAGTTACTATACGACTCTCGATGGAAGAATCAAACAACAAGCGACTCTTCTCGCTACCCAAGGCGACAAAATAGACGCAGCAATAGCTGAAATCCAAGCATTACGGGTAGAACTCAATAGAGATCAAGAGGAGAGAGAGGCAACTGGAGCCCAAGTAGCAAGTCTTGTGGAAGGTCAGGATAAATTGCGGATAGACATCATCCAACACTTGGGAACAAGTTTGGATGAACACCGCCGGCATGCTGCGACACTGTCTCAAAGGACAGACAGGGACATAACGTCCCTAACTAAATCTGTTTCTGACCTAGCTAGAAAGACTAGACAAGCAGAGTCTTTCCCTCTTGCATGGGAACAACGGTTAAACAGGTTCATGAACGACTGCGACATACATCTGACCAGGATGTATGATTCTTATGAGACACTGTTTCCTCCCTTGCAGAAGGATGATCCAGATGCTTGGCAATGGCCAAAGTTCTACCGGCATCAAACCTTCCAGACTTTCTCTGGCGACGATGATTCTAACGCGGCAACACATCTAGCATACTTTACACTGCAATTAGGGCAGTTTGTCGATAATGATGGACTCAAGTTAAGAGTCTTTGGATCATCTCTGTCAGGATCGGCCCTCGTATGGTATACGGGATTAGAAAATGGCTTGGTTACTGAGTGGAAGGATATGGATGCTTTATTCATAGACCACTTTGGAACGACAAGACCTGAAACCAGTGTTGGAAAGCTAGCTTCCTTGAGCCAATCGTTGACAGAAAGTCCAGTCACCTTCCTGCACCATTTTTGGTCAGAATACAATCTATGCAAGACTCCACTCGGTAAATAGGAGGTGGTAGAGATGGCCAAGAATGGTTTGGAGGACACGTACCACCAACTGTTCTTAAATAGCAAGTATTTTTCCTTAAACAAGCTTATCACGGCTGTAACCAAAGCTTACAGTACCATGCAAGAAAGAGATAATAGAAGGAATGCGTCTAAGGGAACGTACAATGCTAAGTCTTATGACAGACCAAAGTCAAAAACTGTGGCTTATATAGAAGATATAGACAACCAAGATTCGGACTCTAATGGCGAGCAAGTGGGAGCTGTGGATTTATCGACAAACAAAGTTCTAAAGCCCCGCAAACTCCAGAAGAATAAGGGTCCTATCAAGCTTTCGACAATGGCTTTTACTAAGCCAGAATTCGAAACATACACTTATGATGCCAACATGGCTCATGAGATCTTGGACGAGCTATACAGCAAGTGGGCTGTCAAAACATATTTCGGACCTCTCCCTACTACTGAGCAGTTAAAAGGTAAAAAATACTGCAAGTTCCATGGAGTGTGGAACCATATTACAAAGGACCGCATCAAGCTCAAAGATCAGATCCAGAAATGGATCAATGAAGGAAGATCAGAGTTAGGGGAACGTCCAAGACAACAACATTAGTTGATTCTAATCCCTTCCCATCATCTCACGTTAATATGATTGAGGTAGAGTGGTCATCACCCGATAGTTGCATTGGAGGTGTGGAAGACTGGAATCAGTCTGTCTTCGTGGCCTATTCTTTCAACTGTGACAAGTTGGAGGAGATTCTGGATAGGCTACGAGACATGGGCTTGATCTTTTACTACCCGGTACTTGAACTCAGACAATTATGGTATGAAGGTCTGGCTCAACATTTCTGCAGATTTCATAACCAGTTTGGTCATCAAACAGCAAAGTGTTCGACCTTGAAAGATAAGATTCAAGGGTTGATCAACTGGGAAGTGATTGAAATTGACTACAAGGGAGTGGTGGAATGGCATCCACATTACCCTCATAGGGCATCACCACCTCCCTATACACCATTTCCTTCCATCGACACATCTTCCACTTGCAAAGAATCTGAACCAATCTATAAAAGGAAGAGGTCAAGGAGGAGGCCTAGACGTAATATTGCATTTGTCCGACCTAAGCGGGCTGAAATTACTTATGATGTGTCTAGGCGAGAGGAAATATTTGAAGAGCTAGTCCAAGCAGGGATAGCTATAGTTCCCGACTATTGGGGAACACCGGACCCACATCCTGAGGATATTAGGGGTCAGCTTTACTATCGATATCATCATTGATGGGGTCACCATTCTACGAGTGCTTGTCGTGATTTGAAATTCAGGATTCAGCAGTGCATTGTCGAGGGTGTAATAATGATAGACCAAGAGCCCTCACCAAGCTTGGCGACCAATATATCTTTGACAGTTGGGATGTTGGAGCTAACGAGAGACAAATCAAACAAACGAAAACAGACCAACAATCATCAAACGAAAATAGACCTACAGTCATCAAACTACTGGTGAGAGTCCACCAAGCAAGCAAACGACAAAAACAGCTAAAGGAAAAGAAAAAGTGGATCCAAAGGCAGAGTCGCCAATAGCCTTTTGTGCTCATTGTAAACTCAGAAGCGGGTTGAAGATTTCCTATGAAGAATTGGCTGAAGCAGCTAAGGTCTTCCCAGAGTTATTTTCACAAATAGATCATCAGCCCCATAACCCACAGCGAGCGAGACAAAAGGACTCCTCAACTCCTAAGCGTTCGTGGGCAACAGAAAGGGTCAGTGAAGCCAGGAAATATGAACCAGAGATTGCTGACATGCTCGCGAAGCCGTATGTTGCACCAGCTTCAAGAAATATCACAAAGGAGAACATATGGTATGTGAAGGAAAAAGGGAAAACCATAGAGGTAACTCCAAGTAGAAGAAGAAATCTTTAGTGACGATTTGGGGAAGCCAAAAAAGCATTAGAGGCTTATGAAGCAGGTCTGCTCAAAGAAGAAGAATTGGTGTGTTATCCAGAAGCGCTGCAAAGGCGAATGAATGCCCTTGCAGTAAACCCCATAGTGGTTGTCGGGAAAAAGTCTCGCGACCCCAAAGTGAGAGCACAACGACCAGGTGTCTTTGACCATAACCCAGAGTTATGGTCCAAGGACAAACAGCCCGAGCCTATTCATGAGGATCATCGTGAAGTCACACAACGAAAGCCAGTGAGACGACATCTCAATTTTAATGATGAAGCGATGGAAACAATAGGGCTACATACACCACCAAATGAGAGGAAACATGCTCAAAAGAATAATACTCCAAGCGAGACCAGGGTCTTGCAATGGAGACCGAGACCTTTAATCATAGAAGAACAAAAGAAGGTTAGTCAAATTGTTTCTCATCCTAAGGAACAACATCCAACACTACTCATGCCAGCAACTGTAGATTCTATACCTGAGGACCAGATGCAACATGTTGCTTCTCTGGAGGTCACTGCAACTTTGGATCTCGAGGGACAGAAATCTGAAGACAACAATGAGGAAGATGATGAGGAGTTGTTGGATTACAGTGAAGGTGAAGATGAAGAAGCTGAAGAATACGTCAAAGAGGTGGATACCACTGTTAACATAGTGTTCATTTTGTCATCCAAATATGCTTTACCTCCACCAGTATCGATGGATGAATCGGTCACGAGCGAAAACGTTAACAAATTGGTAGTGCCAGAAGAAGAACCAACATTGACAGATCACTTAGCACCCGCCAAGATATCAAAGATTGATCCATCATCAACAAAAGGACAGATGATGTTGGCAAGCCTACCGTGGACATGGCCATGCACATGCGGCCGTTATATGTAACGGGAAATATCCAAGGAATTCAAGTAAACAAACTTTTAGTGGATTAAGGGGCAGCAGTGAACATCATCACAGTCAAAGCAATGGCCTTATTAGGCGTTCCCAAGTCTGCTATCCAAGAAACTGATAGTCGCATATTTATGCGTCTATTTGGTATTTAATTCGTTCCCTATATTTAGTTTATTGTTATTAATCGAGTGAATTAATTATGTTTATTTGTTTTTAGGTATTTTGGAGATTAATGGAGAAAAGGAGATTAAATAATATGTTTTGAAGTTATCTGGCGAGGAACTGCTAAGCGAGGGAATATATGCAAGCTCGATGGGTTTAGTGACTGCAATTATATATGCCTTGGCGAGGAGATTACGTACGTTGGTTCTTGGCGAGCAAAGTTGGTGGGAAGTAGAAGTGGACTTGGACTTGGAGACTAAAAGAAGAATAATAAAGAAAGAAGTCTAATTTGAGTGGAAGTCCTGCACGTGGGTTAGCTTGGTAACCAAGTTGCATGCTTATATATATATATAGCTAGCTAAGGAGAGAGGACGTACGTAGAGATAGCAAGAGAGAGAATAAGAGAGAAGAAATAAAGAAGAGTTGGAGAAGAAGTTCTGTGCATAAAGAAAAACCCGACTACGTCGACGCCAAGAGTTCTTCTTTCTCCTCCTTTTATTTATCTTTTATGAATTCTTTGATGTTCTTATGTAAAATTATGAGTAGCTAAATTTCCATTGTTAGGGGTTGATTGAAGCCCTAGATATGCTTACGATTTTGAACCCCTTTTGATTCTATTAATTATATGGATGAGTTTTGTTTCACTGTTTTCTCACCGTATATTTTCTATGTTCATGTTTCTTTGAGTGCACGCTTAGATGCATGGCTTAGGATCTATAGTCTTGATTATGTATATGACCACCTTATCATTGCATATTCTCTAGAGACAAACATGAATTTGTGTGAAACAAGCCTTAGTGATGAAAGGGTGACCACCTTATCAACCCTTGAAGCTCTGTTATTCTTCAAACACTCTTAGAACGTAATGACTTCAGTTCTCTAGGCTTACATCACCATATGTATAAGTCGGTTAAGTGAGGATCAAGATCGAGCGGATTGTCCCTCCCTCTTTCATGCCAAGTAAGAGAGTGTAATACATAAGATGACTTAACCAAAGCTCTTGTGTGGAGAGTATTCATCCATGGTTAGTTCAATTATATTGGGGAGGTCGTAAGTATGTCTAGGGTGGATAGAAGTTCTTAACATTCATATCTCTTTGGTTATTTACAACAATTTACTTTCAACAATTTATTTTCTGCAATTTACTGATTTCTGCATTAGCTGTAACTTCGCTGATTTATTTCGGTGACCAAATCAACTCCGAATACCCTCAAATTTTGTGTGGTAGTCCACCACTGTGTCTAGTTTATTGTGTCAAAATTTCGCTGCATTTGAGTCTGTCTAGCTTAGGTTCGATAGCCATTAGTGTACTGTAGTCGAGTCTGTCAGCATAGTAGTTTGTTAGGATTTAGTTTCACCAATTCCTCGTGTTCGATAACCCCTATTTATTTTACTACATTGATATATCCAGGTTGTGAATACGGTATCTTTGAGAGGTGTTTATTTTCCTTGTCAGAAATCACACTCAACGTCAGAAACTTTTAGGGTAGCATTTCCAAGACTTTGGACATTGTCTTTTTGCAGGTACACATCGGTCCAGCCACCAATTCACATACTTTCTTTGTAGTAGAGTGCACAGCTCCATACAGTACAATTCTGGGGCATGACTGGATCCACCGGAGCTATTGTGTACCTTCGTCCCTCCATCAACAGATGTTACTCTGGAATATGGAGTCGGGTGAAGCAGAAATCATTGATGCTGATCCCCGTCCATACTCCATTTCTGCTAACTCTTTAGAGGCCATTTATTATAACAGTGACCTTAGGCCACTAGAGGTATGTGGCGTCGATAACAAAGGCCGCCCAGTTGGTGTCACGGCCTCTGAACTAGCTCAGTGGGGTATAATTCAAGTAAATCAAGATAATAGCAAACCCTACACCATTGAGCTACCATCCAAACATTCTCAATGATCGGGTCTCTATCAAGTATAGAGACCGAGGCTTGTTACTCTTTATACGAGCGCTTTTCACAATTTTCTGTTGGAGAGTCAAGCCTATGAGAATGTTCCAATGATAGAAACATTGGAATATGTGGATGAAGATGTGCTACATGACTTGGAAGAAAAGAAAGAAATCAAATTAGCTCCAGCAGCTTTAGATGATTTACCTCCTAAAGTCAAAGATTCCATTGAAAAGATCAATCTTGGGACCAATGAAGAGCTAATCTCTGTGGCCATTAGTACCTTCCTAGAGCCTGAAGAACGACTGAAGCTCATTGAATTGCTACATGAGTACGCTGATTGTTTTGCAGAAAAGTATGACGACATGCCAAGACTGTCACCAGACTTGGTTTGTCACAGCTTACCCATCATAGAGAAGAAGAAGCCGATGAAACAGGAGATGCATCGAATGAACACAGAAACAACAATTCTAGTCAAGGAAGAGGTCGAGAAAATGCTCAAGTCAGGGATCATATGAGTAGCCAAGTATAACAAGTGGCTATCAACGTAGTCCCGGTCAAGAAAAAGAATGGAAAAATGCGAGTATGTGTTGACTATCGAGACTTGAACAATGCAACTCCAAAAGATGCATACCCAATGCCAGTAGCGGATTTGTTGGTGGACTCAGTGGCTCGTCATGAGATGTTAACATTCATGGATGAGACTACTGGCTATCATCAAATTCCAGTGGCAGAAACAGATAGACATAAGATTGCGTTTCGGTGCCCAGGATTTGCAGGAGTATTTGAGTACGTGGACATGCCATTTGGACTCAAGAATACAGGGGCAACCTACCAACGAGCAATGAACTTAATCTTCCATGATCTTATTGGTAAGACTATGGAAGTCTATATCGATGATGTGGTAGTTAAAACGAAGTGCAGAAGTGATTACATTGAAGACTTGCGACAAGTGTTTCTCAGAATGAGGCAACATCAACTGAAGATGAATCCAGCTAAATGTGTATTTGGAGTACAAGCAGGAGATTTCTTGGGATTTCTGGTTCATCAACGTGGGATTGAGATCCTGGACGACAAGAAATAAGCAGTTCTTAGTGCAACCTCACCAAAGAGTAAGAAAGAACTACAACAGCTATTAGGAAAAATCAATTTCTTACGACGGTTCATTACCAATGCTGCTGGGAAAACACAACCATTCTCAACTTTGCTCAAGCTTCAGAATCAGAAAGACTTTGTATGGGCGCCTATGCATTAAGAGGCGTTTGAGACCATCAAAGCATATCTAACAAACCCGCCAGTCTTGGTACCTCCAAGACCAGGGGTTCCTCTTAAGTTGTATATATCAACTACAGACCTTTATATTAGGAGTTTATTAGCTCAGGACGACACATCAGGAACTGAACGTGCTATTTTCTATCTCAGTCGTACCTTGAATGAGTGTTAAACAAGATACTCTCCAATGGAAAAGTTGTGTCTGGCCTTGTATTTTTCAGGATGTAAGTTAAGGCACTACATGCTTTCCTTCACCACGCGCGTTATAGCACAAACAGATTTGGTGAAGTACATGCTTTCTAGACCCGACCCATTCTCGGGGGACGGATTGGAAAGTGGATTCTAGCTTTGTCAGAATTTTTTTTGCAGTATGTTCCCCAAAAAGCGGTTAAAGGCCAAGCAGTGGCCAACTTTCTGGCCCATCATCCAATGAAGGATGTTCGCGAGGGGCCAGAACTGGAACTCACTCGTATTGATTTGGCCCCTTAGTGTTTATACTTTGATGGGTCAAGTACGAGTACTATGGCTGGGGCAGGAGTAGCATTAGTCTCTCCACGCGGCCAAACTTTTTCTTATTCCTTCAGGTTGGACTTCAAATGCAAAAATAACCAAGCAGAGTATGAAACTTTGATCATTGGATTGGAACTTCTATTAGATATAGAGATCATGGATGTGCATGTATTTGGAGATTCCTAACTGGTAATCCGACAACTTGAAACCAAGTATAAGGCTAGACCAATATTAGAACCATACGCTAAGCGAGCCTGTGAATTACTCAAGTTGTTTACTGAGGTGGAGTTGAGCCATGTTCCTCGCGAGAGGAATTATGCAGCAAACGAGTTGGCTCAATTACCAACGGGGGTGAGCTTACAAGATGGAGTACGTGAACGTATATTAAAGGTTGAACGAAGGACCTTGCCATCTTTCTTTGCTCTCCAAGAAGATAAAAATGAGTGGTACGTTGCTACCCTTGATCACATTGATGTGGATTGGAGACATGATATTATTTCCTACCTCCAGAATCCTAATAATCCGGTAGAGAAGCGGATTCATTTTTTAGCTCCTAATTATATACTAAAGGATGATGAGTTGTATAGAAGAGGAGAGGAAGGCATACTCTTACGTTGTGTCTTTGGACGTGAAGCTAAGCGATTAATGAGGGAAGTCCATCTTGGGATAGTAGGGGCAGACCAGGCTGGTCCTAAGATGAGATGGTTAATACGACAACATGGCTTTTACTGACCAAGAATGCTCAGAGATTGCATCACATTCGCTAAAGGTTGTGAAGAATGCCAGAAACATGGTCCAATTAGCCATATGCTCAGAATACCATTACAGCCTATAATCAAGTCTTGACTAGCTCGAGGATGGGCTTTGGACTTAATTGGAATGATTCATTCTCATTCATCTGAGGGGCACAAATTCATCATAGTGGCTATTGATTTCTTCACAAAATGGGTTGAAGCTCGACCTCTCAGGGTATCATCAGCAAAGGCCATCCGCCAATTTTTATTTGAAGATATCATTTGTAGGTTTGGCATTCCTGAGAGTTTTGTTTCAGACTGTGGGGCAGCATTCATGTCCGGAGATGTAGACGAGCTTATGAAAGATTTTGGAATACATTTTCTACACTCTTCTCCATACTATGGCCAACCTAATGGTCAAGCTGAAGCAAGCAATAAAATCATTATCCATATCCTTAAACAGATGCTTGCGAGCAATGCCAGATTGTGGCATGAAGAATTATTTAATAATCTGTGGGCTTATAGAACAAGTAAAAGGATACCCACAGGTACCACTCCTTATGCATTAATGTTCGGCCATAATGCAGTCTTGCCTTTAGAAATTAACGTTCAATCTTTACGGGTGATGGAACAACATAGCCTAATCGGTGAAGATTATGTACAAGCAATGTGGCAAGAGCATGAAGACTTGGATGAGAAGAGAATACAAGCTTATGATAGTCTATGTGCTGAAAAACGAAAAATGGCTCGTGCCTATGACCGATGTACTAGGGGCATGAGTTTTGCAGAAGGAGAACTGGTCTGGCGAGTCATTTTGCCTGTTGGCAAGAAGACTGAAGGCCGAGGAAAATTGTCAGAAAAATGGGAAGGATCATACATCGTCGATCGACTTTTGGGTAAATGAGCAGTTCGTTTACGAGATCGAGATGGCACCATTCATGCTAATCCTATAAATGGTCGTTTCCTTAAGAAGTTCATACAACCAGTCTGAGAGTATGAAAACCCTCCAACTGTGGCTTAATCCAATTTATTCATGCTCATCACATCTCACCCGCATGATTAAACTGAAGGGACAATACATAGGGGTTATTTACATCATATTAGCCTATACTTGAGGCAAATTTTAATTTGAAATTTTCTTCTGAGACAAGAGAGTTCATGTTAGCCAATTACTGTGGCCAAATTTATGTACAAACTACATCTGAATTTAATCAAAACAAAATTCCTGTTTACATAAGGAACTCTTTGCTTTAAACGAAAATTACATTATTCAGAAGAATACAAAGGCTTTGCGGCCTCAAGCTCTGATACCATATGAGAAACAAACTACAATCAGCAACAGAACAGAAAGATAAATACAGTTTATTTTTTCCAAATCCTCTACCTTCAAACAGTTGATATCCAATTCCTTGGGTCCACATATCAAATATGCATACATTGAAAAGAGAATGCGACCTCAAGCAGTGAGTTGGAGAGGATTTGAAATGCCAAGGAAGCCAGTTCAACAGATCAGAAGACCATATAAACTAGACTTGGAGTTTGTTGCCTTTTTCCTTGGGATGAAGTCCGTATCTTTCCTCTTCAGTGTAGCCATGTTCATAGGGCTTGCAGCCTCTATGCATATGGATACTGGCCGGGTGCACAGGAGGAAGACGAGGTGTTTTCAACCTCGGGATCATGGCTTCCTCTTCTTGTGGAAGCATAGAAGAGTCAGCCAAGGCAACGCATGGACGTAGATATTGCTATCTAGTCCAGGTTTGGACGTAGATATTGCTATCTAAAGACTATGATATGGAAGGCTTCATCTGGAGGTTTCTTTAGATAGGAGAACCAGAGCAAACACACAAAAAAGGAGTTCATTCTCGCAAGGAAGTTTGGAAGGTTGATCACAAGATAATAAAGGGGAAACCTTTTATAGAAAGGAGTCACATCAGTAAGGCTTCGCGAAAGTAAATACACCCGTTAATAGAGGACACACGTCTAATTGGAATTGGGCCATGTTGCAGTTTATCTATCCCCAGAGGAGAGCATGATGAATGAAAGATTTTTGGGGCAGGTAAAACGTATTTTGAAGATTTGATTGTTTGCCGCGATACGGATTCCAAGCATGGAATTAAATTCCATTTAATGTTGGACAATCAGGGCAAGCGAGCGGTTAGAGTCTATAAATGAGACTTTCTCCCATTTGATTAAGTTTTGGGAAGGCTTGATTCTGAGGCCCAGTCTTGCCGTCAAGCCCAATTGATACTTTACTTCCAAAATTTGGACTGAACAATTCAAATACTTAAATATTTTTTGGAGTAGCAAAAAAGGCTTAAAATCTGAGGCCTAATGATTACAATAGGAGGGAATGTTTCCTCACAGATGCCTTTGAGATTTCCAGGGCCAGCCAGGATTGTTGGAATGTTTGTAGAGCGCTTGTGGCTTCTTCTTGTGCCTCCTGCATAAGTTGAGCTTGGCTCTCTCCTTCAATCATGATTTGGCACACGGTGTCTTGATCTCTAAGGGTATCAGCTTGTAGATCGTCTACTTCATCCTTAAGGGTAGCTAATTCAGCTTTAAGAATAACTATTCTAGCTTTTTTGGTTGCCAAGGCTTCTTGATGGGTAAACGTGTCCTTCAGAACGGCCTGGATTCGTTCTTTCTCTTCTTGAGTCTGGCGTTCCAACGTCTCCACTACTTCTTTCTTACGCTCGGCCTCGAGTTTCAGGCGTTGGTGGGTTTCACTTTGGCTCAAGAGTTGGTAAAGTTTCTCATCAAGGTTAGGAAGACGATGGATAAAATCTGTTGGGGTAGTAGCCCTTAGGTCTCTGATTTGTTTGCAAACATATTGGATGTCTTGAGGAGAGTCCAGGTTCCCAGAAAGGATGTTCTGAAGGGTGACATCAATTGCAGAAGGAAATTTCAGTGCACTCAACCTAATATACATTCCTTGCAACATTTTTGTTGTTTCTTGTGGTTGGAGTGCCTGAGATGAAGGTCTTAGTGATGAAGACGGTGCAGTAGCTTCTTCAATTGCAGGTTCTGGTTCTTCATCATTGACACACAGAGAACTGCTAGGCTGATCCATGGCGGCCATTTCAGGGAGTTTAGAAGAAGGGCCTGGTGAGCTCGTTTGTTCCTTTGGACTTGCTGGTAATTCAGGAGTCATCTCATCTTTGTCCAAAGGAATGCTTTTGGACTAAAAGTAATAATACAAGTTGTCAAGATCAGTTAAGGATAAATAAGATACAGAACGAAGTAAGTAGATAATTTCTTACTTGGATAGGGAACAATAACTGTGTTTCTTCAGTCGCCTGGAGCTTTTGCTTTGGCGAGGAGGGAGTTGGTTCCTGTTGTTCTGGATTAACCTCAACCAATGACTATGGTCTGGAGACTGGGAGCTCTGGCGAGGAAGAAATTTGATGTTCTTGCTCTGAAATGACTTGGTCATTTTGAACACTTGTGCCCTCGCCAGAGGAGGAAGGAATGAAGCAAGATTGAAATTCAATCTGCAGGCGCTGGAACAGAATGGAAATATCAACAGGCTTGTTCTTCTCTTCTTCCTCAAGCTCTTTCAGGATGATTCTAGCCAGAAACTAGGCTATGAAGTCTTTGCAGCACTCTTTGCCGCTGTTGATGACTTCATGTCCTGTTTCATGATCTTCAGCTCTATATATAATGTTGGAATCATTAAACTTCAAAATATAGGCTTTGCAGCATCCTTCAGAAAGCCTTTCCCCCAGTGAGTTTACGATATAATAGGCTTCGTCTTCAGCCTTGAGGACGAAGAAGTGGTCATTCCAACTCACTATATACACTTGAGGCTTGGTGCTCTTGCTGATATGTTCCCACGTTGTATCAAAAGAAGCAAGACCACCCAGGGCTGCAAACTTTTCTGGATTGAAATACCCAATGAATGAGTCATCAGATGAAATCTTCAGGGGTCTGATGTTTGCCTTCGAAATAACCTCGAGATCAAAATGTTGATCCGGGTAATAGCTTGCGAGGGCTTCATCCTTGCATAGTTCTTGCCACTCTGAGGAACCTTGGATCAGGAGGTCATCAAACTCAGAGACCATGGGCATGCTGTTAGGATTTGCACATAGCCAGTATGCAATGGTGAAAACCAATGCTGAGCAGGCGCTTGCCCCAGAGGCTTTGTCACTCTGTTGATCAAAAGTGGCATGGAAGACATGAGCCTGAAGCTTGGCTTGTTTGTCCCTGCTAGTGATCTATGTAGCTAACCAGGTGCCACTTGGAGGTTCTTCAAGCTTGGTGAGGATCTTCCTGCGTTTATGAGACTAACAAAAGTTTGGGTTAGCTACGGTTCAGTGACAAAATCGAAATGTCTGTTCTGGGTAAATTACTTGCAATACTTACTAATTGCCCAGAAGGATTGGACATTTTCTTCTTGAAGGATTGCATGGCAACAGTCACGTCTGGGTCAAGGGCGTGCTGTTTTTAAGAAGAAGGGTTAGCTATATACAATACAAGAAGTTGCTAATACATGTGGCATTTTTTGAATGTAAGAAATATACCTGTGGCCAGGGAACTTTACTTGTGTTCCTGTAAGACTTCACAATGATTGCCAAAACTTTTTCATTCGAAAACCTTTTGCCAAAATCATAAAAGATAGTGGCAAAACGGGCATACGGTCCCTTATATCGTACACCTTCCCAAAGTTGGGAACGCCAGACTTTGTATGATTCAGTAACCGATTGTGAAATCACAAGTGGCTTCGTTAAATTAGGAATTACCATTGTAGGGAAGCCAAAGTGTTCATCCTGCACCTCTGCTGCTGTAGGATGACTAGTCCCTCGCCAAAGGGTATATGAAAGGACCCAACCCCGATTTAGCTTCCTAAATCGGAATCAAACCCCTTCGAAAATATGAACCAACAAAAACTTTTCGAAATTTCGGCAGAGTTTCGTTACTAGCGTGGAATTACCATTACCTGCACGCGAAAAATACACTTCATCCTATGCCACAAAAAGCAAACCGTGGGCACCAATCCCATCCGGATTTCTCAATATATCAACAGTAAAGTAAACAATACATATAATATATACTTTACTGAAATCCGGGTAAAATCGTATAACATATTCAATAGGAAACTCAGAGCGACTTTTAATACATAATCATATACGCATACCACAGTAGGTAGAACAATAAACCTACTGGATGAAACAAAGTAGCTCGAGTACTATGCCTCCGACCACGACGTGCGACACCAGAGCCTGAACTGCAAACTGGGCACGGAAACCGAAAAGCCCAGGGGAAAGACAATAAACACGTTAGAGTGAGTGGACGAAAATAAATGTCTTTCACCAAGTACTATATATACATATAAAATCATATGCGAGTCAATGCACGAAAATCAAATGAAACGTGAGGAGACATCGGCTACCACTCACGTACAGAGCATGCAACGTAAATGTATCGCGGAATCTCTCATGGACTACCACGCGATAGCACAGTCTGAACCACGGGATCCCAGACCCACACGTGATTCCTAGCCAGAAAGGCCTCGGGTCAGGATATCTGTCCTTCCCGGAGCGTACTCGGGGATCAGCCGAGAAGCCAGTGCGTATCGATACCACATCATATACTGAGACTGTACTCTGTGTAAACCAAATCATAAATCTTTTCTATGCACATGCTTAAAACATAATATGTACGTATATGTATATATTCGTATACGTATATCCGTATAAGCATAATCGTAAAACACATGCTCGTAAAATCATAATCAATCCGCATGCTCAAGTTCGTAAATCATTTATAAAAGACTCGCAATCAATCTGTGAAAAGAAATGTCCACTCACAAACTGGCGTAACGCGTATCGCGTTAACCCGTGATCCGGCGGAAAATCTCTCGCCAAACGAACGATCACGAACACCTGAATATTCACAAAATCCATATCTAAAACTCATATCTCGACAATACACGACAAATCACGAGAAACCACCGTCCTCGGAAAAACGAAATCCGAATACGACGAATCGTCGAAAAATCATATATATATCACCTCAATACCTCGTTTTACGTTCGGATGCTCAATTCGAAAAACGAACCTCCCCACTGCGATCGGAGCGCGATTTCGAGTCAAACGACATGCGACTTGTCGAAAGTCAAAAAGTCAACCCGTTGACCGTTGACCGTCGTTGACCGCCGTCCATGGCGGCGCCACTGTTGACCGGAAAATTTCACGGCGGAGCTACCCTTGTTCCACTCCAAATCACCCACTGAGCAACTTTGTCAACTACAACAAAGGCCAATTCACACTCTAACTCATCCAATTTCATGATAAACCGAAATGAAACACAAAATTCAAACCCAAAATTCTCCATGCTCAAATCAAATTAGAACACCATGTTTATATGGTTAGAATCACCTTGAAGAGAGCTACAAAACCCAGTCCATGATTGAGTTCAACTCGGCTGAAATCACAAACCACCATTAAACCCCAAAACTTCAAAACTTGGTTCAAGCTTTCTCTCTCCACCGTCCACCTCGCCGTGAACGGTGGCCGGGGATAGACTCGGGGCAACAAGGCGAAGGGAACGAGGTAAGGAGCAAGCCACGGGGTGGCCGAAATCCCCACGCCGCCGGCGAGCACCGAGAGTCGTCGTGCTCTCTCTCTCCTCCACCTCGGTCAACTCGTGTTGACCAGGTCAACCATTTAATTTCAGGTTTGACTTTCCCAAAGGGGAAAGTCCACTATTTAAAGCTTTCCCAAAATGGAAATTCATACTTATCCACTTCGACGAACTTGAAACGCACGTAACTTCCTCGTCGTAATTCCGATCCCGATAATTCTCGCGGCCACAAACTCGTCTCGACATACTCTTCAATAATCACCCAAAGTCAAACATATCGGCCAAACGGATAAAAAGTCAACCCTTCGAATCAACACACAATTAAATCAACCAAACAAACAACAATCGGCAAAATTCGTAACTAATTCCTCGTAACTCCAAATCATACTCCGGAAGTTCCCACGAACTCGAAATTAAATTCTGAACAACTTCGGTGAAGAAGCCGAAACCAAATTCTCGTCCAGTAATTTAGTCGTTAAGTAGCCTACCATTTAAATCTGAACTTCAAATATTCATAACTAATTCCTCAGTCGTCCAAATAACGATCCGGAACCGCCCACGAACTCGTAATCACACGTACAACGACTCTCGAGAAGAGACCCAGCTCTAATTCTCGGCCAATAATTAAGTCGTTAAGAATCCCTGGCGGTCCAAACCCTGTCGTCAATCTGCGGCTACGCAATAACTCATATATACAGCTGATCATACTGCTGATTCTGGTCCGGGTCGTCACAGTATATTTGTTCACAGAACAGGCGAGGGGCATAAGAGCGTCTTGAGTAAGCCCAAGTTATCTCGAGAAATGATTTGGGGCATAGAGTTCATACCCGGGGCTCGCAGGGTCTGGGACTGGCAGGTCCTTGCAAGTGTGACATTGAAGGAAGAAGTTCCTCGCAAGGTTGTTTTGCTCTAGCGAGGGCATAAATCCACTCGCAAGGATGCCAAAAATGACGACGTTCCAAAATCACTTCAACTGCTTCGGTTGGAAATTCTTTACGTGTGCAGAGGTAGTTGAAGCAAAGAAAATAGGACCATGTTCTAGTCCTAGTTGGTGCAGACACCAATGATTGGCCCAACAGCTTGCGATCTTCAAATGATGGAGCTGTTACGGGGCAAAAGAAAGGAAAGTACATCCGCAACTTGAGCTCTACCATCCAGAGTGGTCCTGGTTGATTAAGGTCGAGCTTAGAAAGAACGACTCGCCTCAGCCCATAATAGATGTAGGCGAAAACGGACTCAACTAAACCCAGATGTTCACAGTGGAAAAGGCATTTTGCAAGGTTGGTCCAACATCTGTTGACCTTTGAGGAAGATGGATAGAAGATGTACTTTGATAGCCAATATTCTATAAAGGCTATACCTCCTTGGTCGGTGTCTTTCTCCTCCTGTGCAAAGTGTTTTACCCAGGAAGAGTAGGAGGAATGACAGTTGATAGAGGCTTGAACTGATGTCCCAGTGTGTTGATTGTACGACCAGGAGTTTGCAAATGCTGGAACTCCAAAGAGGGTATACAAATCAAGGAGAGTAATGCTCACATCACCACAGGGAAGATGGAAGCAGTTGACGATGCAATCCCAAAAGCACATGGTTGTGGCGAACGGAGCTCTGTTGCCACCAGTTGGGAGAGAAAAGCACAAGTCAATGAGTTGGGTGATTCTAACCGCTTCCCATCGATTGATATCTTGTCCGCGACGATGCCGATACCAAGCAAGATCCTCTGCATTTGGGTGCGGCCACTTCCCAATTAAGCAAAGGGTATCTTTATTTGTCCATTCTTTTGGTTCTTCCTTGAGATGTTCTTGGACTATCAAGGTTGAATTACAGATGGGTTGGCGGAGAAGATTGAAAAGCTCTGGATTTATTGGAACATTCAGAAAGGGACCAAGTAGGCTAGTGCCTTCATTTGGATCTATGGATAGAGAGATGGTTGCCTCTGGGTTTTTTCGTCTGGCGACGGCTTTGAGGTGTCTTGAGAATTTCTCGGTGCTATGTTCTGTGTAAGGAGTGGAGATGTCTTTACATGGAGGCATTGTTTTGATCGGAATAGATGAACGGCGGCGAGAACGAAAGGTCTTTGCTTTTGACTAAGGAGGTTGAAAGTACAGAATCAAGGCAAGTGAGAAAGTCTCGTTGGGGAATGAGATTTTGTTGATGTGGACTGGTGCTTTTATATTACGTCAGCCGAGTGATGCAACTTTTTAGAGGAGTTGTGTAACGTGGCGCTTGCGTGTGATGTTACTGTTTGGTTTAACAGCGCGTCACTCGGGTAATATTCAAGTCTTTTCGCTTGCATGGGTAATTTAAGTTCAAGACTTAAGGGGCAATGTTTGGGCCTGAAATAAATATTTCATATTGGGCTTGAAAGACTTAAGTCTTGGCGAGCGGCCCATATTTTATGAGAGCTTGGCGAGTAACCAAGTGAGAGACAGAGTTTTGTTAGGACTGTAAATTGTAATTAGATGATTCCATGCGGCTTGAATGTCTATCATACCTTTTCTGTTTCAGATAGGTTTCTTTTATTTAAGGAGTTGTGATAGCATTAGAACTTTATAAGGATGAAAGCCCGTATGCTGGTGTCGGAGTTATATTGAGATTCAAAGAGCAGAAGAAGTTCAAAGTAATTGAAAGACTACTGAGCATTATATAAGGAAAGTAAGAGCTTTGTGGAAAAAGTCCCCGATCAAATACAAAATTTGCTATACGCAAGTACACCTAGACAAACATCTCGTCAAGAGATTCTATCTTTTTTGCAACCAGCAGATCAAAGTGTTTGTCACCTATCGAGTGAGAGTATTGCGATCAGAAGGAAGCAATAACGACTGGACGATTAAAGGGCTTGTCACCTATCGAGTGAGAGTTTGGATATCTAAAGGAAGCAGTGTTCGCAACACACCGTCAGAGAGATTGCTTTACTTTGCACTGATAAAGAAGTGTGAGGTATCGATTTCGAAGGCTCTGCGAGAGACACATATCAAAAGTCCTAGGTTACTAGGCGAGAAGGACCTATTCAGACAGGGTTGGTGCTCTCCTTGTCTTAATCGCTTATCAAAAAGTCAGGCAACTTTACATTCTATATTCTGTTGAAGAACGGTGACACACCAGCATACAAAACACATACAGGATAAACCGATACATGCGGTCAAACTATCCGAAGTCCATAAAAAAAACTGCTTCGCGGAAGGATCTCTCCACGGAAGATATTTTAGCGTCGAACAAGATTCATGAGCCTGTTTGATATGAATCTCTATGATAGCTGTGTAATTCACTACACATGACTTCAAGGGTTGGTTACGTGGACTCTAGACAAGCAGCTCCTCGATTAGGTTTCGAGTATCAAACGACATGGCCTTGAGTACATCATTGACCATTATGAGGGCGAAGCCTTTGACATCTGCATCGGCGCTCTTGGGGACCGATGTGAGCGCCGAGACACAGAGACTGCGGTGTGATGTTTTGGTGCAAGCTTTTTCGATGAGATTGAGATCCGTCGGCAAAAAGACACGGCAATGGCTTTTAGGGACGAAATAAGCAAGGTGGATGAAACATATGAGAACTGCGAGACGTCTTGGACTCTCCATCTTCGGCTTCAAGCTAGACAAAATTGTAAACAGATGACTCATATGAGGCGTAGCGCGCAAGCCAAAAAATACAAGGGTTTGAGAATATTAATTCATCCATGCAATGGAAATGGTTTGGCTAGCACGCTTTAGTTAGTTGATCTTTGCTCATCGCATGATCCCATGATACCGTCACTAATTTAGCTCGATCATGCACTATGAAATGATCCATCCAATTGTACGTTTGGTAATATTATCATATACGTAATCATTATAACAGGTGGTCGAATTGATAAAAATTGAAGGTGCATGTAGAATTCTTCTCAATTGAATTCGATTTCTGTCGACGTTGTTGATCTGAGTTAAACCACAATCTATTACATATAGTTTCACATTACCATGGCATGTATGCAAGCAAAGGGGGAATTTCAACATGAACATTTTTTATTGATATGACGACGTAATTATGAGAGTTGAACCATTTAATTATGATGAAACAATGGTTGGCATCTTTGACATAATATTAGCTAGGCACTTGCTGCACTATTGATTTAGTCACCACAGCGAGATCAATCACATTTGTGTTCAAGAGTACTAGACCGCGGAAAGTTTGTTCCAAGCCATTGCTGCATTGCATGGCCCAAACAGATACAGTATATGTTTGGACCTGAAATAAATATTTTATATTATGCTTGAAAAGTTGAAGTCTTGTCGAGCGGCCCGGTTAAAAGATGTAGTTTGCCGAGCGGTTAAGTGAAAAAATAGAGTCCGTTTCCAGATCAACTTAGGGTTGTGGATTCCGGATAGCTGATTCATGCGGCTTAATGTCTATCATACATTTTCTGTTTTAGATAGGTTTCTTCTAGTGAAGGAGTTGTGATAGCATTAAAACTATATAAAAATAAGCAAGAACAGAAGAAGTTCAAGAGAATTGAAAGACGATTACTGAGCATTATATAAGGAAAGTAAAAGCATTGGTAAAAAGGTCCCTGATCAAACATAAAACATTTGCTATACGTAAGTACACCTAGACATCTCGTCAAGAGATTCTATCTTTGCAGCCAGACGATCAAAGTGCTTGTCACCAAACGAGTGAGAGTATTGCGATCAGAAGAAGCAATTATCACTACTGGAAGATTGAAGAGCTTGTCATCGATCGAGTGAGAGTTTGGATATCCAAAGGGAGTAAACGCGACTGGAAGGTTGAATGGCTTGTCACATATCGAGTGAGAGTTCGTACATCCAAGGAAGCGGTGTTCTCAACACATCGTCCGAGAAGTTGCTCTGCTTTGCACTCGTAAAGGGTAGTGTGAGTTATCGATTTCTGGGGCTCTGTTAGAGACATATAAATCCGAAATCTCAGGTTACTAGACGAGAATGACTCATTTAGGTAAGGTTGGTGCTCTCCTTGTCTTAATCGCTTATCAAGAAGTCAGACAGTTTTAAGTTCTATATTCCGTTGAGAGACGGTAGCACGCCAGCATACGAAGCACATACAGGATAAACCGACAACTGCGATCAAACTATCCGAAGTCAGTAAAAGAGACTATTTTGCGGAAGGATCTCTCCGCGAGAGATATTTTAGCGTCAAACAGTATCATCCATGGCATTCGCTGCATCCTTCAAGTTCAACTCGTTGACACCATGCAGCCCTTCATAGGTTACATGAACCTTAGAGTTCAAGAGAGAGGCATAGTTTCTAGGCAGGTTTGTATGAACGAAACATTGCAGCCCTGGCGAGAGAGCCGAGTGAATCCACTATGAGCTCTCTCTGCTCTGTTGTTGAGTACGACGCCGTTCATGAGGGAGGTTAGGCCTCTGACATCTTCGTCAAAGCTCACGGCGATCGGCCCCAAAGAATCGAGACAGAGACCGGGGTGTGGTGTTCTGTGGCATGTTTGCTCAATGAGACTGACATCGGTGGGAAAGTAAACAAGGGTGCCATGGCTTAAGGGAAGAAACAGAGGAAGCTGAAAGAAACATATGAGAACCGCTGCTAGGGATATTGAGCTCTTCATCTCTCTAGTTGAGTTTGCAACACAAACGATATGGCAGAGCTATTTGGTCGATCATGCTTTGAGAGAGGTGTACGTGGGTGCTCTTATATAGGGACTGAGAGGTGTAAGCATGACATGCCGTAAAATTTTGCCATCCAATGAAGCCCTTGGTATTTGTCCAACGAAAAAAAAAATTGACAGGAAGTGTGGAACTATAAGCCAATTAACAAAAACAGAGACTTAATACTGTACGAGCAATTTTATTAATTTACCAAAGGTGAATAACATAGTCCGACATAGCAGAAAGCTCGTACGTACGTATATATAGATTAGGGCATCGACTGCACTATAGCTTTGGTAACCATAGCAAGCTCAATCACACTTGCGCTCGTCTCTATTAGAGCAGGGATGAGCGAATCGCCCAAACCACCGTTACAATACTTGACAAGCTGGACAGTATCATCCATGGCTACCACCGCAGCTTCCCTTGGCATCTCACCAGTGATTCCATCATGGGCTTGCATGTCGATATGAAACTCTATGATCATGGTGTAGTAATCTACGCAATCGAGTAGGGAGTCATGATCTGTCTTAGGGTCCTTCTTAATGATGTAGTTGATTATGTTCTTAGCAGCCTTGGCTTTGGATTTGAGTACTTGGTCTGACATTATGAGAGCTAGGGCTTTGACGTCGGCGGCGGCAGAGCTCTGGGGGACCGATTGGATATAAGAGATGCACATATCGGGGTTTGGTGTTTTGAGGCAGGTTTGGGAAATGAGATTGTCATTGTCTGTTGGTAAGTAGACCCTGCACTGACTTGGTGGAAGAGATGAAATTTGAAAGAAACATATGAAAACCACTATAGAGATTATACTTTTCATATCTTCCTCGCTATATATGCAAAGACCAAATCGACTCCCTTCCCTGCTTTGTCTACGATGGACACAAATGGGTGAAAACGATATATATATATATAGATAGATAGATAGATTGATCTTGAACCGTTTTGTTTTTGGCAAACACGATTGTAATGAAATTAAACGTAATGGGATTGACAAACTAAAAATATGGGATCATGCTAATCAAGCTGTTTCGAGTTATGCAGCCAAGATAGCCATGCCCACTATTTTTATTTTTATTCTGTTGCAATCTAGGGCTATGCCATCTTATTTTACCATTACAGTGTTTTTCTTTTCTTTTACGATTGTTGATAAACAAACAAAAACTACGAGGACTATATACGATGGCAATTGCCCCTTGAATATCAAATAGTACACAATTATCTATATTAGTAATTTAGTAGAGAAATTACGTGTCAAGACAATGGAATCATGTACATGATCATTGTGAGATGTGACATTGGCATCAAAGTTTTCTTCCTTGAAAATATATGTTTTTTAGGCGAAGCGATATTGATAATAGTCATGTTCTGGTGATCAATAAGTTCATGGTCAGTCGTGATCAATTACTGTTAGATCTGTATCCAACAAATGATATTAAATTATTTTTAAACTGTTTTTTAATTATCTACCGTTGGATGCAGATCTAACGACTGTTGACCACAAGTGACCACAAAATTCACTAACCACCATAGCAGAACTCGATATTTATAATATTTGGCGATTATAATCAAGTCAGGCATACCCCATCACAAATTGACCTCAAATAGATTTGTTGGAGTTAAAAATCTTTCCAAAAGAAGAAGATAAAAATTGCACTTACAAATAGGTCCTCCCTTCTTTGAGCAAATGCATCCATTTTAGGAGGGTTGGACTAATTTTCAACATTAAATACACTATTCACCTAAACTAGTGTTTGGTCCTTGGGATTGACAATGCACCAACAAGACCAATCCAAAGATTAATTACTAATCATTTATATTTTTAATTTTTCACAATCAAAATATGCTTCATGAAATTAATATTTATTTCATCCTTTAAAAAATATATTTATTTCATATATTAGAAATAAAAGAAGTGTATGTTGGAAGTTTTAAAAATTTGTTTAAATTTTATATTATTTATGTATTAATTTGTTAAAAATAATTATAGTGAAGCCTAACCCTTTGATTTATATCAAAAGGTTTAGATTCATTAAGAATTCAATGATAAATGAGTCGATTTTTTATGCAATTAATATGGAACCACGGTTATAATTTATAGAGTAACAAAAATGACAAATCAGCTATGTGCTCCACTCATAATGTAGGCGAACTAAATTACCCCAAACTAATCTATAAGCTAATCCTTACCCGAGATCTTGATCGAATTAGGTTGGCCTACATGAGACTCAACTCTTACCCAGCCCAATTTCCCCCGGTGAATGTGTTTATTACTCCTCCCCTTTGTCTAACCCATATAATTAACCCAAACACCAAGACTCCAAGAGCCATTGACCTCATCAATGGGAAAAAAGAGAGCCATTGACCCCACGTCGTTTTTCATGGAGCCATACGACAAGTCACACACAACTAACCCAAAGAGAAGCGAACATTAAACTGACGGTGTCTCTCATAGACTCGTAGTCGGTGCGCCGTAGTCGACATTCTCCAATCCTAAAAAGAACAGAAAAACCCAGAAACTAAATGATGATGCTGATGATGATTACGAGACCTGAAATGAGTCCCCGTCGTTTTTAAATTATGGGTCGCGTATTCATCTCAACCACCACCACCACCACCGCCAGCTGCAACTTCGTATCGTTGAGTCGCCGCTGTCGCTTCCGATCCAAGTCTACGTCACCATCAACAACCTCCTCTATTTTCGTCACCTCACTAAAATCATCATTACCATGATCCTCTGCCTCACTCCCTCTCTTGGATCTCAGCTGCAGATCCACCTTATAACCCAAACCCAAACCCAACTTCAACTTCAACAATCTCAATCCCTCTCTTCTTCTTCTTCTTCTTCTTCTTCCAATGGACCCCGCCTCTCGTCCCGCCGTCGTCATTGACAGTGGCACCGGGTAATTAATTAATGCACGCACACCACCTGTTCGATGAAATGCCACTCTGAATTGTTCTTGTCTGTTCTTCGATTTCTGAATTGTTTTTTTGTAGGTATACTAAAATGGGCTTCGCCGGAAACGTGGAGCCGTGTTACATCGTCCCAACCGTAGTTGCTGTCAACGAATCGTTTCGGAACCAATCTCGAACCACTTCCAAGGCCGGGTGGGTGGCTCAGCACAACGCCGGAGTCATGGCTGATCTTGATTTCTTTATAGGGGATGAGGCAGTGCAGAAGTCTCGATCCAGCTCGACTTATAATCTGAGCTATCCGATTAGTCATGGGCAGGTAGAGAATTGGGACTCCATGGAGCGGTTTTGGCAGCAATGTATATTCAACTATTTGCGTTGCGACCCTGAAGATCATTACTTTTTGCTGACGGAGAGCCCGTTGACGGCCCCGGAGAGCCGGGAGTACACCGGAGAGATTATGTTCGAGACATTCAATGTTCCGGGGCTCTATATTGCTGTCAATTCTGTACTTGCTCTTGCAGCTGGCTACACTACCTCTAAGGTTGGTGTAGGACATTTAAGGGTCTCATGGTTATTAATGTATGCATTATTCAGATGTTATAGTTAGGAACTTTAGAAAGTTTAGCTGTTCGTTTAGTTTCTGGGATTGTTGTTAGAAGTGATCATTAATATGTGCATAGTGGGATAGTTTGGTAATATTATTTGATGTCTCTTTTTTCGGTCTGGGAAGATTGACATTTGTTTTTTTTTTTAGTGTGAGATGACAGGTGTTGTAGTAGATATTGGAGATGGGGCGAGTCATGTTGTTCCTGTTGCAGAAGGTTATGTAATTGGGAGCAGTATTAAGTCTATTCCTATTGCCGGGAAAGATGTCACTCTCTTTGTCCAACAGCTTATGCGAGTATGTTCTATCCTCTTCTTATTATGATAATATCTATCCATTGGTCTTTATCTTTTTATAGCTTGGGTTAGTTGCTGGAAATGATGATTTGCAGACTTTAATTTCCAACTACGTCTGTGCTTGCTAAGAATCAGATATAAGAATTATAGATGGAACACCTACAGTACCGGTTATGAACTTTGACAATATTTCTTGAGAATCCCATTTCCCTTGTCTGTACTTACTCTGGGTGTTTGGAAAAAAATTGTCAATTCTGTAGTGTAGATTGACTTGCAAGAATTGTAAATGATAGGTGCCCATTCGTTCTTCATTCAATTAGAGATGTTTTCTGTAATTAGATTAACTCATGACTTAGTTTACAGAAAAGGGTTTGTTTATTCATGATTTTCGCAATCTGCACAGGAAAGAGGAGAGAATGTGCCACCAGAAGACTCCTTTGATGTAGCTCGCAAAGTGAAAGAAATGTATTGTTATACTAGTTCTGACATTGTCAAGGTCATCTTTACCTCCATCTTGATTTATATTGGTTGTTTCACATAGGTGTAGTTTTCTTTACACCTGCTGTGATAAGCAACACAAGATTGCAAGTTCAACTCTATGTACTTGTGTAAAACAAAAGTTCACAACTTTATGCTTACTCTTCAATCAATGTACAGACTAATTGATGATAATTTCTTGTTTATCTAATGATTCCAGGAATATAATAAGCATGACAAAGAGCCATCCAAATATATTAAGCATTGGAAAGGCATTAAACCAAAGACAGGGGCACCTTACACTTGTGATATTGGCTATGAGCGATTTCTTGGACCAGAGGTTTGTTTCTCCACCACTTTCTTTTCCTTTTTGCATTTTTTTTACTCTATCTCAATTCCATGGAGAAACAAAATCGATTTCTTCGTACTCTCTCAATGGTTGCATCTTAGTTGTTACTAACCATAGTACTGATGATATGGTCCTGGCTTTCCTTAACAGGTATTTTTTAATCCTGAGATTTATAGCAATGATTTCACCACTCCATTACCAGTTGTAATTGACAAGTGTATTCAGTCCGCCCCAATTGACACCAGGAGGTCTTTGTACAAGGTACTGTGGGCTTTGCCAAACATTTTGTGCTAAATCATTCATGGTTGACATGTTAATGTAAGCAATAGAATGATTATGTTTCTTGTCTCAAATGGATTTCCAAGGCATATATGGTGTTGATGATCATCACTCAATGATTTTTACTCCTTCTTTGAACATATGTCGATGGATTTCTTCTTTTATACCTTACTGTCTTGTGTGTAAGTATTAATTGCAAAGTTACATACGACTTACTGATGTAATCTTATACATCTAATTGTCATCAGAATATCGTGTTGTCTGGAGGTTCAACAATGTTCAAGGACTTTCATAGAAGACTGCAACGAGATATAAAGAAGATTGTGGATGCCCGATTGCTTGCATCTGAAGCTCGTGTGGGTGGTGAATTAAAAGTAAGCCTTTTTGTTCTGGACGACTTATGTCTGGTGTTATCTTAATCGATTGATTTAATTTTTACGTTTGTTTGGGCCTGCAGTCACAGCCAGTGGAAGTGAATGTAGTAAGCCATCCCATCCAGAGATATGCAGTTTGGTTTGGAGGATCTGTACTCGCATCCACACCTGAATTCTTTGGGGTATGATTTTCTTTGTTTAGGGTGGTATGGTCATCATTGGCTGATTGCAATTTTTTAATTCTTTTCATAAAGCTTAAAACCTCAGATACCATTTTGTCTTTTTCAATGTTGAACCTATGTACCCATGCACTTTTGGTCATGAATACACTTATTGTGGGGTCTAATTAGGCAGTCACATATATGCATTTGCTGCAAAGCTGCTCTTTCATTGTGTATGGTCAGTAAGTCCACCTATAACAATACTGCGTAAGTGGCAGTCCAGTGCAGCTGCTCTACTATGCGGCTCCACTAACTACAATCATGTCAATTTTCTTGGTATTAAAGGATTGGTCTCCACAATGTTGCTAGACCCATGCAACCCCATCTCTTGGAGGAAGGGATGGTCAGTCCCACTTGTTCCTTCTGAAAATGAGCCTAACTTATCATAAATGAGACAGTTGAAAGGGGATTTCTAAACTTGGTTGCCAGTTGCCACCCATGTTGTCTCCAAACACTTTCCCAGAGCGTTTCTATTTCTGAAGGATGCTGAGCTTTCAACTTCTGTTAAGCTTAATATGAATTTTGCTAACGTTCATAAATTTCCTGATACCAAAGTATTGCTTCTGATCAAAATTATTCTCATTGGTGTACAGGCTTGCCATACAAAAGCAGAGTATGAGGAATATGGTGCAAGCATTTGTAGAACAAATCCTGTTTTCAAGGGTATGTATTGATGCACATATCCACTTTGGCTCAATCATGTATGTGCTCACAGCTTTTGATGAAAAACAAAGTACTTTGTCATTTCCACCTTCAACATCGTCAGTAGTTCACTTCATGATATTTGCTTGGTGCCATCCAAACAACGATTGTGCGAGGTGATGTAAAATATAGTTACTCGACCTCAATTCTGTAAGAGATCTGGGGCTTCTTTTGTAATGATTATTTCGTTAGGGGCGATAGGTCTCTTAGAAGCCAGATAGAATTTAGCTAAAGGTGTTGATGAAGAGAATCACGGTTTGGGTAGACATGAACCTGGCTGAACTGCAGTTTTGGTGACCAGTTTAGATAGACTTATGCTTAAGGTTACCCTTTTCCAGTTTTCCTTTCTGTGATAATATACAAAGTTCAGGTAGTTAGTTAAATTCTTTTGGGTTGCATTTGTTGTAGTACAGTACAGTACAATTTCTAATTTGAGTTGGATCTATTCTTCATTTGTTAGAGATCGTGTATAAATACCTCACTTTGGTAAAGTCATTTGTTAGAGTTTGACAGCTTGTACCTCATTTTGTCTCGAATGATCATCTTTTATGTAGCCATGTTTTTACCTTTTGGATTCCCCTGGAAGACACTTTTCAGGGTCCAACTCATATTCTTGTGTTACTTTCTTCATTGTATTCATGAACTTGAATGCTATATACTTGTACTTGACCCATAATTCTCCAGTGATCTAATATTTCCTTTTAGAAAAAGTATCAAATATTTTTATCGGGAGCTTTTCCATTGAGGATCTCTATGGTGAGGACTTGGTGAGTATTTTCTATACAATAGTTTATAAGTCTCAATTTTGATCATCTTTTGGCATATCAACTGTTAGATGTTTAGCTATATACGAGTAGATCATTCTTGTAAATTTTCAATCAAATCGAAAATCGAAAATCGTTAAGAGATTAAAAATCATGATTTATCAATTATTAATATGAACGGTTCAAGTTTGATAAATTTGGAACATTCATTTATATCATCTTGTTCGACCCCTTAACGATTTTTAAATTGGATGAAAATTTATAGAAATTATCTACGTAAATATGGCTAGATATACAATGATTGATCCTCCAAAATATTATTGGAAAGTATAATTTTTAAGAAGGTATTTACCAAGTTCTCACCATAAAGGTCATCAATAAAAAATTTCTCTATTTTTATCTATCTAGATAATCTAGTGATATAATCATTTAAAAACTAATAATTTACAGTAAATTAAATCAACAATAGCCCCATCATAATTAGTCTAAAGAGGTTGACTAGTAGTCAAGATAAGGATAATACCATATGTAAGTGAGTTATAATCCACTCTGATGATATCGAAATGATTAAGATTACGTGTTCGAATATCAATATACACTAAATGTCTTCTCTCAAAGTTAAGTCAATACAAATTATTTGGGCCCAAAAGAAACTTAAACATTTTCACATACTATGAGCCAAGAAGAATACAGCCCGACTCCTGCGGCTCATCAAGATTGTTGCGAATATGGAAATATTAAAAATCACATACGAGATTCCTAAGCAAGTTAGGAAGATTTACATCCTTATTTTCCTAATTTGAAATGTTTCCTTGAGCGATTGGCGAAGAAGAGCACTAATCTCTATAAATAAACCAATCAAAGCAGATTGACAAACACACATACACGAATCTGCATACAAGCAATTCATTACTTTCTCAGCGAGTAAACAATGACAACGATGATCAAAGGAGTCTGGTTCACCCGACAGAGCATGGAGATTCTGGCGGTTTACGAGGTCACCCTACCCAACGACAACGAACTCAGGATCTTGTTCACCCAACCGAGCGTGGAGATTCAAAGGTTCACTTTACCTATCAAATCGACGACGGGGATCGGAGGAGTCTGGTTCACCTAAAAGAGCATGGAGATTCTAAGGATTCAAGAAGTCACCCTATCCAGTGTTCTCAACACTTGCTCTAAAAGATTGCTCTGCTTTATACTCACATTGCGTGTAAAGTATCGATCATTTGTGGCTCAACGAAGAGACACGAAACCTAATTCTTGAAACAACTTAGGCAAGTAGAACTCAACGAGCGAGGTTGGTGATCTCCTCGCTCCAATCGCTTGTAAAGAAACAAAGAGACCGCGGCGCAAATCACAACAACTACATTTTGTCCTCGGCAGTGGCACGCCAAACATGCACAACGCAACTAAAAAGAGACAGTTTATGAGCTTCTTCATCACATCGACCTGACTGGAGAAAATCAAGCCAAACATTTTTGCACGCCTAGTAGGACTCAGGTTTAGTGTCTCTCAACAGCAATCATTGAGAATCAGTATAGAAGAAAGTTTTCTAGCTGTCGCAAGCACCCATCACCTAACTTTTAGGAACATAACTCAGCTAGTTACCAGGGTCTAAGCAACAAAGAAGTCATACAATGATTTGGGGCGGCAATGACCTTCAAAAATAAATCAGTAGCCGAGATTAAAGCTCTTAATTCAGCGGCTTACCATGACTACATCATGGAAAGAGATCAGCACATTGATGGTTAACTAGACCACATTCTCCGAGCAATCAGTGAAAGTGACCAATCAGTCGCATGATTCCTAGCAAAGGTGGAAGATATGCGGGCTTCCATGCCAGGAGACCGACAATTATACAATGCAAAGTTTGATAGTCTATCAAACTCAATCACTACTTTAACATGAACAATGACTGAGAGCTTAACCGCTATAACAACAAGGTTGAACATTATGTCAATTATACATGACCGTGGAGAGGAGCGAAGGGAGGATGAAGAAGAATTTCAACATCCAAAACCTCATCTTCCGCTACCAGAGCTCGAACTAGAAGAGCAAATCAGCAGAATAATTGCACAAAGGTTGCCTGCTACAGCCAGAGTGGCTGATATATACAACGATCCTCTGGATCCACCACCACGTGATTGGAAGTGGCTAAAGGGTTATCGGCCAATTTCCTTTACTCACTTCAACGGGGAAGGATCAGAGTCAGCCGCCACCCACATGACGCAATTTAGAGCTCAATGCGGCCCATGGGGAACTCTTGGTAAATTCAAACTCAGGGTATTCACATCTTCATTGTCGGGAGTTGCATTACATTGGTATACCAATTTACCACATGCTTCAGTGCTCAATTGGGCTATGATGGAAAGATTGTTCACTAAGAATTTCGGTGGAGCGGAACCTATAGTTAAGCTTGGAAAGCTATGCCAAATGGCTCAGATGCTTAGCGAATCCCCAGTGGCATACTTACACCGGTTTAGAACGGCATACTCCAAGAGAAAAACTTCATGCACTATGGAAGAGTTTATGGATATCGCAGTAGGGGGCCTGGAAGAACGGCTGCATACCAAGTATGTGGACATGAAGTTTACTTCTTTGAATGCACTCATAGAGGCAGTAGCTCAAACTCATGCAGCGTACCAAGAGGCTGACAACATATGCAATACATCTAGAGGTACCTATTATGCAAAGGCTCCGTATCATGGAGAACGACATAAGACAGTCGCTGCGACTTACCTAGAAGGTGAGTCTGAAGATGAAGACACAATAGTGGCTGGAGTAGAGTTAACAACTAAGTATCCAGTTAAGTCCAAGAAGGTAACACTTACTAAGGGACCAGTGCGAGTATTAACAAGCGTATTCACCAAACTAGAATTTGAAACATATTCTTACGATGCTAATGCAACACACAAAATTCTGGATGACTTGTTAGATAAGAAATCAACTAAGACAGACTTTGGTGCATACCCGACAGCAGAGTAGCTAAAGGGTAAGAAGTATTGCAAGTTCCATAACATGTGGAACAACTACACAACTACGGATTGTGTGAAGTTGAAAGACCAGATCCAAAAGTGGATTAATGAGGGAAGAATCACAATAGATGCAGCGCCCCAGATTGCCCTACTAGATCATCAACCGTTTGCTGAAAATTTAGTAAGCACTATTGAGTTGTTCCAATCAAGAACTACAAATACCTTCCACAGTGACAAAGCGGCAGAGATCTTGGACGATCTCATACGTGAGGGAATTGCAGCAGTGCCTTTCGGCCCAGCACCAAACAGGCGAGGGGCAACTAGCAACTCTTACTGTAAATTATACTATGATTGGACACATGACACATATCAATGCCAAGAACTTCAAAAGCAGATCCAATAGTGGATTGATGAAGGAAAAATCGTAGTGTTAGATGCATACGAGGAGGATGTCAGCACTGGTTCGTTCATGGTTGGAACCTTGAAGGTGTCATGGAGAGGTGGAGCAAAAAAGCAAACTTTGGATCTTAGGGGTACTATCGAAGCCGCTACATCTGGAAGTAAAAAGATAAAAGACCTAAAGGGGAAATAAAAAGAGGTCATCACTGAAGCAACTCCCGTTGTCCTTTGCACACGATGCAAGGCATAGTGTGGATTGAAGATGACTTATGATGAGTTTATAGAGGCTGTGCAAGCAGGTCCACAAATCAATTCTCCTCCTGAGAAATTTTAACTATCCAGCCCGAAAGCAATAAAGGGAGCTCCAAAGGACTCGAATTTATACAAAAGGATATGAAGAGAAGAAAAGAAGTTTGAGTTAACCAAATGTGTACAACGAGTCTCCAAGGAGGACTTAAAACCTTACATCCCACCTGCAAGTCCATCCTCAAAGAGGATGTCTGGTATATGAAGGCAGGAGGAAAAACCGTGCAAATTACTCCTACAAGGAAGCAAAAGCTGTAGAGATAATTTGGCTCAGCAAAGAGAGGACTTTGGAAGCTTAGGACAAATGATTAATAAAACCAGACCAGCTGGTGGAATCTCCAGAACAAATCAAAAGAAGAATGAACAGACTTGCAGCTAACCCGGTAATCACTTTTGATAGGAACTTTGGTAGACTAAAAGTTAGAACATCTCATCCAAATGTTTTCTCTAAAATCAATAAGAGTGAAATGATCTCTGAAAGGCAGCAAAAGCCAAAGAGACAAAGAAAACTAATCGAGATGGAGGAAAAACCAATAAGAAGGACAACCTTGGAGCAAATTCAAAAGAAGACCGAGACAGTAGTTGAAGCTAGCAAGATGCCAATGCTTAGATTGCGTCCCACGCCCTTGGTCATTGAGGAACCGAAGAAGAAAATCCTCGATTCAAGTATTGAAGTCAAGAAAGAGTTAAGGGTATTACCCAGTCAGAAGTTTGAATGACCTAAATCTAAGGTGCAAGAGCCTACCATAACAGTGGAACTAGAATATGTAGTAGGTGCATCAGCCACGAATGAGGTAGTAGAGGACAATAATGATGAGTAGTTGGTGGATTATGAAGAAGATGACGTAATGGACGTGCACGTTGGAATGGTGTATGTATTACTAGCTCGGTTCACAAAACCAGTAGAAGCCAAGCAAGTGGCTTTGGTAAGTAAAGCAATGAAGGGAGTCATCCTCGTAGAATAGAAGAAAGAGGAAGAAGTAGTTCAAACAATAGAGCTAGCATTATGAAAATTGCATATGATCTCGAAACCTACTACAACTATGGCTTCGCACATGAGACCACTATGCATTACAGCGAATATGGGGGGCATCCAGATCAACAAAATTATGGTTGACACCAGAGCAGTAGTGAACATTTTGACTACGTGGGTGATGACTTTGCTTGGTATTCTTAGATCCTCCATACAAGCTACGTCCATGACCATTAGGAATTTTGCAGGGACAGTCTCGCAGACTCTCGGGTTATTATTCATAAAATTCAAAGTTGGTCCGGCAGAAGCTACTCATACCTTCTCTTTGCTAGATTGCAATGCACCTTACAGTGTGATTCTAGGTAGAGACTGGATCCACAGGAGTTACTGCATCCCTTCATTGCTTCATCAACAACTTTTGCTTTGGAATATGGAGACTGAGGAATCACATACAATCACTGCGGATCCAAGACCATATTTTGTATCTGCGAATGTTTTGGATGCCAATTACTATAGTGGAACCTTGAGACCATTGGAGGTATGTGACGTTGATAACAAAGGTGGACCGATTGGCGTAACAGTCTCTGAACTAGCTCAATGGGGAATAGTGCAAGCAAAAGATGATAAGGCACACCAATGTTTCATTGAGCTAACCTCTCCTAACCATCAATGATAATACAACCTTCTAATGAGTCGGAAGCAGAGGCTTACGCTTCTCTATGTGAAAGGTTGCAAATGTATATGATAGAGAAGCAGGCCTACAATTGTCTGCCCACAGTTGCATCAACATAATGCATATATGAAGACGTACAATAAGGAATTAATGAAGAGGAAGAGATCATCCAGCTAGCTCCAACAGCTTTAGATGATACTCCACATAAAGTAAGAGATCACGTCGAGAAGATTAACTTGGGAACAACGAATGAACCAATGGAAGTAGCCATTAGTACCTTTTTAGAGCCTATGGAAAGAAAAAGGCTCATTGAGTTATTACTGGAATATAAAGATTACTTTGCAGAAAAGTTTAAGGATATGCCAGGACTTTCTCCAGAGTTAGTGGTATACAAATTACCAAATCATGGAAGGGAAGAAGCCAGTTCAGCAGCATATGCGGAGGATGAACACATAAACAATGACTCTCATAAAAGAAAAAATAGAGAAGATGCTGAAGTCTGGGGTCATCTAGGTGGCTAAATACACAGAGTGGATATCCAACATAGTTCCAGTACGAAAGAAGAATGGCAAGATACGAGTCTGTGTTGACTACATGGATTTGAACCATGCTACTCCTAAAGACGCATACCCTATGCCAAAGGCAGACCTATTAGTGGATTCAGTGGTAAGGCATGAGATGTTATCTTTCATGGATGGTACAGCGGGGTATCATCAGTTCCTAGTTGTTGAGGTAGACCGACACAAAACTGCATTTCGATGCCCAGGAGTACTAGAGGTATTTGAGTATGTCAATATGCCATTTGGGCTAAAGAACACAGGAGCCACATATCAGCGGGACATGCACTACATCTTCCATGATTTGTCAGGCAACACCGTGGAAGTATACATTGATGATATAATGGTTAAATCCAGAAAGAGGTCTTATCATGTTAAGGACCTAAGGTAGGTATTCAAATGAATGAGGTAGCATTAGCTGAAGATGAATCCTGCCAAGTGTGTGTTTAGAGTACAAGCCGAGGATTTCTTAGGATTCCTAGTACACCAGCAAGGAATAGAAGTTCCAGATGATATTAAGGAAGCTGTAATTAAAGCGTCATCAGCAAAGAACAAGCGAAAGTTACAGCAGCTTCTGGGAAAGATTAACTTCTTAAGAAGATTCATTGCCAATGCTGTAGGAAAGACCAAGCCTTTTGCTCCATTATTAAAGTTACAGGGAGAAAAAGAGTTCGTTTGGGAGCCATTCCAAGATGCGTTTGATAATATCAAGAAATACTTAGTCAACCCACTAGTCTTGGTACCACCACAGCTAGGCAAGCTTTTGAAACGTTGTTCTCGGTTGGAAGCTTGTTAGCACAAGATGATGACGCCCAGCTAGAGTGAGCAATTTTCCACCTAAGCAGAATGCTAACGGACTGTGAAAGCAGGTAACACCAATGGAAAAGTTGTGCCTCACTCTATACGTTTCTGGCTGCAAGTTAAGACATTACATGTTATCCTTCACCACATGTGTCATCGCTCAGACAGATTTGGTACGATACATGTTATCCTGACTTATACTTAGAGGATAGATTGGAAAGTAGATTCTTGCACTGTCAGAGTTTTCATTGCAATATGTTCCGCAGAAGGCGGTAAAAGGCCAAGTAGTGGCCAATTTTTTAGCACAAATCTGGGGTGACTCGCTGCTAGTAATACGACAGCTCGAGGCAACATTCAAGATTGGTGCAGCGTTGGAACCATACATGAATAGAGCGAGTGAATTGTTGGAACATTTCATTGTTGTGGAATTAATACACATTCCCAGAGGAGAAAATTATGCAGCAAATGAACTCACACAGCTTGCTACCAGGATCGAACTCGCATATGGTGTACAAGAGCATATCTTATAAGTTGAACACAGAACTCTTACTTCCTTTATAGTAAGGAAATAAGAAAAAGATGAATGGTACGTAGCTGCTTTAAATTCCATTGATGAAGATTGGAGGCAGTCACTCATTGCTTACTTGAAGGATCCCAGTACTTTTGTAGACAAATGCACCAAGTATTTAGCTCTTAATTACTTTCTACGAAACGATGAGCTGCTCAGAAGAGGAGGGAATTGTATTGACATGTTTTGTGTATATGGAAACGAGGCCAAAAAGTTGTTGCGAGAGGTCCATATAAGGGTTTGTGGTGCTCATCAATCAGGACTTAAGATGAGATTGTTGTTGCGACGACATGGTTATTTTTAGCCCTCTATTCTAAAAGATTACATTTCTTTTGCCAAGGGATGTGAAGATTGTCAAGTTCATGGACCAATTAGTTATATTCCAAATATTTCTATGCAGCCAATCATTAAGTTGTGGCCTGCACGAGGATGGGCTTTAGACATAATTAGAATGATTCACCTTCAATCATCCATGCAACATAAGGCTACCAACTTCTTCACCAAATGGGTGGAAGCAAAGCCATTAAAAGTTGCTTCTGCTGCTGCGATCAGACAGTTCCTATATGAAGAGGTCATCTGCCGGTTTGGTATTTCATCATGTTTTGTCTCATATAGGGGGGCAGCATTTGTATCTGAAGAAATAGAGGAGTTGATGATAGACTTTGGGATCCAGTTTTGCACTTTTCATCATATTACGCACAGTCTAATGGCCAAGTTGAAACAAGCAACAAGATGACCCTACACATATTGAAGAAGATGCTCGTAGATAACCCACAATTATGGCATGGAGAGTTATTTAGTACACTTTGGGCCTACACGAATTCGAGGCGCAACCCAACAAGCACTATCTCATATGCCCTAATATATGGTCATGATGCAGTTTTACCTTGGAAATCAATGTACAGTGTCTGTGAATCATGGACCAACATTAGTTATTTGGTGAAGATTATGTTTAGGCAATATGATAGGAGCTCAAAGACTTGGATGAAAAACGTACTGAGGCTTTGAATAACCTAATCTCTGAGAAGAAAAAGGTGGCTCACATTTACGATCGTCGCACCAGAGGACTAAACTTCGTAGAAGGAGAGTTAGTATGGAAGACGGTTCTCCCTCTTGGTGAAAAAAAAGATGGACGGGGTAAATGGTCTGCAAAGTGGGAATGACCTTTTGTGATTGACAAAATCAAAGGCAAATAGGTTGTCCAACTACGAGATATAGATGGGACAGTGCATCGTAACCCTATCAACAACTGATTTCTAAAGAAGTACAGATAGCCGGTCTGAGAATATGGAGCACCCGCAAAGCCAGCCACTTAGTTTTATAATTTCGCACAGCCTATAAATGGGGCTCTCTCTTCAGGTAAAATTAGGGGACAACTAGTATACACCTAGGCCAACTTCCGTTGCCAAAATTTCAATTTTTACAACTTTGGTTGTTTTCCATTTGATTCAGAACCTATTAAAGGAGTTCTTTTTACATTTGTATTCAAATCCAGCTTTAGTGGTTTACCATTGCTATAGAAACTAATTTCGATGCAGAAACAAGATATATACAAAGCAGTAAAGTAAATGTTTCATTTGATGAAAAAAAATACACGTTTTGAGGCTTTGCGGCCTCTAGCTCTGATACCACTCATCAAGTGATGGAAAATCTATAACAAAATGACCAAACTTAGTAGCCAAAAGGGTGAAAGTGGTCGATCTAGCTCTTAGTCACAACAAACACCAGGTGGGCGGTCACTGACCAAGGGCTAGATCTATCTCCGCTTGCATCAGGCTCTAGCAACTCGGGGTTTTCCCCAATAAATCCCAACAAGCCTTCCCTTCATCAGACTTGATCTTCAACACTCCACCCTTACATGTAATAGAAACCTATAAGAATAGGGTTTCGAAGGACTGGAACAGAGGTCTTCAGGGATGGAATGAGTGAGGGACAACCTGCAGAGCTACCAGCTAATTCTCAAAGGTTTGAGAACAAGAATGCAAGCAGAGAGCCTGAGCTTAGGTACTTCTACCTAAGATAGAATTGAGCTTGGGTACTTTTACCTAGATGAGCATTAGCGGAATAAGAAATCTGGAGGGATTGCCTTAAAGCAGAAAACAAAGAAGCCATACATGGGAAACATGATCCTTTTGGATGATGGGAGAGTTTTTTTGCGAAGATGAAGATATAAGTAACATGCTATATATAGTGGCCTAACCCTAGAGGCTTTAACGAGCAGAGTGGGAAGCGTTGCATCGATTCAATACGATAATTAAGGAAGTCCACACTCCCTGATGATTTGCGTATCTTTTGAAGACTGAAGATTAGCCGTTTTGAGAAACAAATTAATGAAGCATTCAAAGCGGACAGTTATTCTGCATTCAGCGTGATCTTTGGGGGTGCAAAATTAAAGACTAAGTAGAGATACATATAAAGGAATTAAGGGCTTTGGACCAGAAGAGTTGAATAAATAAACATTACAAATAAAAATTAAAGCCCATTAATTGGGGCTTGGTTTATAATCAGTACGAAAATTCTCAGGAAGATGGACAACCAAGCTACTTAGTTCTCGCAGAGTAGTCTTTACTCGCAGATAGTTGGCATTAACAGTTGACCATTTGGCCTCAGCGTCAGCTGCGAAAGTCCGAATTTCAGTCACATTCTGTAGCAAGGCCTTTCCAGTTGCAAGGATTTTTGATGCTAGCTACTTTCTCATATTGAAGTTGTCTTCCATCTCTCGCAACTCTACTTGGAGACGAGTGATTTCAGCCAGTTTGAAGTAGTCCTTACCAAGAGATGCAATATGGGCATGCTATGGCTTCCACTTATGATTATGTTCTTTACAAAGAGAAACAACTTTCTCTTACAGTCCTTTATAGCTCGGGGAGCTAGAGTAGCAGCGCTTCCATCAATTGCAGCGTATGTGGATCAGCAGTATCTTTGGCACATCAATCAATGCGAATGTTCTCCAGGATTGCATTTCGAACCTCATCACTCGTAAGGTCTAGAACCCAGAGGTCATGAAGATTGGCAAGAACGATCTGTACCTGCGGGAGCTCTTATTCAGGAAAAACCAACTCTTCAAAGAGCTTGTGGGCCTCCTCTAAAGTATTAATCATGAGGTCTCCATCTTTAGGAGGGCTAGTAGAAGAACTAAGAGAAAGTATTGCGGAAGTCACAACATGGTTGGCAGTAGCTCCATCACAGCCTCACATGACATTTGCAAAGTGCCCAAGTGCGTGACTACCTATATCAAGAGAAAACTCTTCTAAGTTGAGGTCTTTATGAGAGAAAACCTATACAGAGAAGGTTAGCATTAAAGATTTGCTTACCACCAGTCACAAATAGAGGTCATAAAGAGAACAAAGCAGACCTGAGGCAGTAGTGGTGGAGTGAAGACATTATATAGATTAGTATTCAAGGGAGACAGAGGGTCGTGAGCGAGAGGCTGAAAAAGTCTTGAGTTAGAGTATGTTAAAAAATAAAGGAACATCAAAGCAAAAGGAGTTTACCTCTGTTGAAGGGCCTGTCTTGATAACCACAGTAGCTATTGCAGAAGCAGGGTTGGTTTTAGGAACAAAAATTTGCTCTACATGGTCCTTGGGCTATACAAGCTCAGTTTCCTCATCCATTGGAAAAGGGATAGCCCCCGGCTACGACATGGCAGCAATATTCAACTAGATAAGCCAAACACAGTGGTTAAGATATTTGAAGACAGTTCAAACAAACTTAATGTATGCATGATTAACACACCTTAGGGACTGCAGTGTGTCCTGGTAGTGGGGAACCTTCACCATGTTCAGCTTCCCTTCTCTTCCTTAGAGATGGGTCAGGTTCTTGGACCTCTTGAGTTTGGACTTTCATGTCAACAAGATTAGCTATTAATTCATGAAAGAGTTGTTGATAGACCTACTCAATGAGGATAATATTTTCTCGAGGTAAGGTAAGAGTGTGATCTAAGGCAGCAGAGGGGCCCTCATTTTGGTACTAGTTGGGAAAAATCTCATGAGATGACTCTCCAATTGAAGATAAATAAGAGTTCGCAGGAACATCATTCTGAACTCCCTTCCCTTTGCTTTTTGGACATGAATTTCCAATGGCTCACTATCTTTGCTGGCAGTGTTAAGCGAGACTGCGGAGGGAGAGTATGGACTTGCATCTCTTTCAGGACATTTGCCAGGATGTTCCACTCTAGAGCTCTATTTAGAATAACGGAGTTGTTTCTACAATCAACATCAGCAGATAAGTCAAAAAGGCACTAAACAGAACATGAGTCAATAGTACAGAGGCCAAAGAAACTTATCAGTGGCATTTGCTCAGATGAATCCCCATCCTCTTGATTCCAATTTTTAGCCATGGGGAACTAAGGAAGGGGAGAGTCTTCTTCTTCTTTGCAACAGCCTTCGCAGAGACTTTCGTTGTAGAATTCGCAGCGGCCATACTAGCCGAAAAAATCTTGGTACGTTTTACAGTAGAAGCAGGCGACACACTGTTTTCTTTTTGCTTCCTCTTTTTCTCCCTATCACCTTGAGAAGGGGCCTTCGAATGGCCCAAGGTCTTATTATCTACCAGAAGCTTAAAAAAGGGAAGAAAAGATTCTGTAAAATTCGATGAAACATGTCAGTCTTGCTTTTCCTCCATATATGACCATAGTGCCGCTCGCACTAGTCTAGATAGGCACTAACAGCAGAATAAGTAGCACAAATGGTATGACAACAAATTTCTTCAAGATGCACAAGAAGAAAGGTAGGAGTTGTGTACTTCTGCAGCGTACTCGCAGTAGGTTTATCCAAATAGGTTCTCCAGGAAGTAAAGTTGTTGAATGATTCAATCAATGGGCAGGGTAGCCCTTAGGTCAAACCAAATTGTCATGCAAAATGATTGGAAGCATACAGTTTGTTCCATACCACTGAATCAAGAATGATAATGTCAAAGCAGGAGACACATTGAATGAATACCTCCTTCGCAGCAATGGTTTGGGTCGGAGAAACTATAAAGCAAGTTGCCAGCTTATGTGGGTATCTGCGAGTGACCACTAGTTCCACTTTTTCCTTGGGAAATTACCTCAGGGTCTAGAACTGATTGAAGCATTGAACATAACTCATAGGATCAGTCTCACCAGCACAAGCTAGAGTTCTTCCCAAGAGTTCATCAGGCTCAAAATCCTTATGAGTCGAACTGCGAAGCAAAGGGAAGTACACTTGAAGCCAGAGGTGTAAAATTCAAACGGGGTCAGCAAACTTAAGTTTGAACGGGTTCAGAGAAATCCACCCGAGACTACGATATAGGGCCCCCAAAGCAGGTTGAGCTGGGCCGAGCCTTTGGCCACTATAGAGTGCTTCGACGGCCTTAGTAAAGGTACCTGTCATCTTATCCGCAACAACACAAAAGACATAGCGACACAACCAATACTTAAAAAAGGCAATACCTCCACATGCATTCTTTGTTCGCTGTGCATCAAAACTCAGGCCAGGTTTAGCAGTGGTCTGAAAAGACTCCTTGCTATAGCATTTCACTCAAGTGGAGTACGCGACACCGGTAGGACGTTGGGGGTCTGCATGAAACAAATATACCTGATCATCGAGGTTACCAGAGATATATGGTCGAGCCGCAATAGGAAGCCTAGTAATAGTGACCACGTCCAGCAGACTCACAATCATATTTCCACAGGGGAATACGAAGGTGTTACTGCTCGTCTCCCAGAAGTACAACGCAACAACCATTAGAGCACGAGCACCTCCTGAAGGAAGATTGAAACATAAATCCAAGGCCTGGGACATTCCAGCTTGTACCCAGAATTCTCCATCCAAGGATTTACGATCTTTATACCATTGTAGGTCTTCCTCCCTATTGTTGGGACTTTTGCCCAACTTGACATCAAAATCCTTACCATCCCATTGAATGGGCTCAACAGCCTCAACATGATCAATAAGCAAAGGACAGAAAACTTCCCAGCTAAGGGAAGAAGAGGCCTTGGTCGTATCAACTGTTGGACCCAATATGACTTCATCACCATTTCTAATATCAAGGATTTCATATGGAAAGCCCCGATCCCGATGGAGGTGTGGGAGCATATATGCATAGAAGCTTTCAACATCCTGTTGGGAGGATTTTGTGTAGAACTTTTGGTAGGGCGCCGTAGCCATAGAAAAGAAGATGATGATTGAAATTGTGGCAAGAATTTGAGAAAGTGCAAAGCATAGAGAAGAGGCTTTTGAGAAGAGAGAGAAACACAAGCAAATACATAAGGGTTTTTAAACGTTGTGCGCAACTTTCCAAAGAGGTGCACTCAAGTAGCTTAAGCGAGGCTATTGAACTGTTGGGAACGACACGTCGCAACAAAGACCCCTTCGATTGCCTATGAATTAATCTCGTGGTCTGGGGGGCAATGTTTGGGGCCAAAATAAACTTAAACATTTTTACATACTATGGGCCAAGAAGAATACAGGCTGACTCCTGCGGCCCATCAAGATTGCTGCGAGTCTGAAAATATTAAAAATCACATACGAGATTCCTAAGTAAGCTAGGAAGATTTACATCCTTATTTTTCTAGTCCGAAATGTTTTCTTGAGCGATCGGAGAAGAAGATCATCAATCTCTATAAATAGACCAATCCAAGCAGATTGACACACACACACACACATACACAAATCTGCATGCAAGCACTTCATTACTCTCTCAACGAGTAAACAACGGCAATGGTGATCAAAGGAGTCGTGTACACCTGATAGAGCGTAGAGATTCCGGCGGTTTACGAGGTCACCCTATCCGGCGACAGCGAACTCAGGATCTTGTTCACCTGATCGAGCGTGGAGATTCCAAGGATTCAATAAGTCACCATATCCAGTGTTCTCAACACTTGCCCTAAAAGATTGCTCTGTTTTATACTCACATTGTGTGTAAAATATCGATCATTTGTGGCTCAGCGAAGAGACACGAAACGGAAGTCTTGAAACAACTCAAGCAAGTAAAACTCAACGAGCAAGGTTAGTGCTCTCTTCACTCCAATCGCTTGTAAAGAAGTAAAGACATCGTGGGACAAGTCACAACAACTACATTCTGCCATTGACAGTGACATGCCAAACACGCATAACGCAACTAAAAAGAGACAGTTTGTGAGCTTCTTCATCACATCGACCTGACCAGAGAAAATCAAACCAAACACGAATAAAGAAGTGGAATATTGAACCTCCCCCGCAACATTTGTGAAGTCTAATCGTAAAAGAGAAGTTTAATCGGAGAAAAAAATATACGACACAAAGTAAAAAAATTAGAAGTTACCGTTCAGAATTTTACAGCCAAAGAATTTTACGGCCTTTTTTAAGATAAGAGGGACTGTATTTCATCTCCGCATAGATCTTTGAGCAAAAGCCCAGTTGAGAATTTTCACATATTCATGAAAGCGATGAGGACCCAACTCGGAGTTCGTCCCAACCTTTCATAGCTAGCTACCAGACCCAAGAAGAAGAAGAAGAAGAAGAGAGTAAGACAATCTCTGCAATCTGTACTCGAATCTCAATTTATCAATCGTGCTTTTGCTATCCATTTTGTTGATTCGTTTTGAGCTCCAAGTTTGGTACTTTGGATTTCCCTGATTGAATTTGCTGTGGGTATTTGCGTTTTCTGTATAATCTCTGAGATTTGGGAATTGGGTTGATGTGCTTGACCTGTTTCTGCTGATTGGGTTTTGAAAGTTCCAATCTTTTTTGTTTCTAGGGTTAGGGTTTATGATAGTTAGTATTTTAGTCATGTGATTTTGGTACGATAGTTTGTTTCACCAAGTTTGATTCATTAATTCGTTTTCTGTTCAAATTTGATGATAAGGGTAGTCTTTGAGAGAGTTTATAGAGCTGCATACAGTTTTGTAAGCAATTGGTTGCAAGTTCATATGAGGTAGAACTAGATCGAATCTCGGGTTATTGTTACTGTCTGTGGTTGTGAACGTTGTATAAGAACTGTACCGATTTTATATTTCTTTTCTGGAGTTGAGATGGATTTTAAGGCAGTTTTCTCTCTTCTGTATGTTATAGGTAGACATATATTCGTTATCTTTCAGTCTAGTTAGGTTGGTGTGTCTAAATGGATCCGATGGGCGAGGAGCAAATAGATTATGGAGAGGAGGAATATGGAAGTTCTCAGAAGCTTCATCATCAGGAAAGTGGAACCATCCCTGCGCTTGCGGATGAAGAACCAATGGTAGAAGATGACGATTACGACGATCTGTACAATGATGTTAATGTTGGAGAAGGATTCCTACAGATGCATCGATCTGAGGCACCTGTTGAACCTGCTAGTATTAATAATGGCGGACACCAGGGTCAGAAAACTAATGTTCCCGAAGTAAGACTTCATAGTGGTGTTTCTCAGGAACTGAACAATCCGGGTCCTGCAGTTGAGGGAAACTATTCTAGTGCTCCTGAACAGAAGGATCAGCCGCGAGTGTCTAACGTGGCAGACCTGGGATCTCAAAGGGGCATGACTCATGATGCTCAGGTCAGGAATATGGGGTTTCAGGGGACAACAAATATGCCACCTAATGTTGGAGTCGATTCTTCAGATCTTCCTGCAAAAGTTCCCAATGGGCCTCTTTTACAAATGAATTCTGGCATTAATGGTCTTCCAGCTGATTCACAGACTTCGGGTAATCATATGAATATGAAGATAAATATCAATCGTCCCATGATGAATGAAAACCCGATCCGTCCACCAATTGATAATGGTCCAGCCTCATTGTTTGTGGGAGAACTTCATTGGTGGACAACTGATGCTGAGCTAGAAAGTGTTATATCTCAGTATGGGAGAATCAAGGAAATTAAGTTCTTTGATGAGAGAGCCAGTGGTAAATCCAAAGGTTATTGTCAGATAGATTTTTATGATCCAGCTGCTGCCTCTGCATGCAAAGAGGGAATGGATGGTTATCTTTTTAATGGCAGAGCTTGTGTTGTTGCCTTTGCTTCTTCACAAACATTAAAGCAGATGGGAGATTCTTATGTGAGCAAATCCCAAGGCCAGGTTCAAACTCAGACCCAAGGAAGAAGGCCCATGAATGACGGTGCAGGGAGAGGAGGAAACATGAATTATCAAGGAGGAGACACTGGAAGAAATTTTGGAAGGAGTAATTGGGGACGAGGCGGACAGGGGGTACCTAATGGTGGGCCTGGTGGCAGGGGACCAGGGAGGGGACGAGGAGGGGCCATGGGAAGAGGGAACATGGGTGGAAACAATGCTGGGGTTGGACCAGGTGCTAATGGCGGAGGCTATGGACAGGGCCTTGCAGGACCTGGATTTGGTGGTCCTGTTGGTGGTATGATGAATCATCAGGGTATGATGGGTCCTGGGTTTGATCCCATGTATATGGGCCGAGGAGGAGGTTATGGAGGATTTCCTGGTCCTGGTTTTCCTGGAATGCTTCCTCAGTTTCCTGGTGTTAATGCAATGGGACTTGCCGGGGTTGCTCCTCATGTGAATCCAGCTTTCTTTGGCAGGGGAATGGCAGTGAATGGGATGGGGATGATGGGTTCTTCTGGAATGGAGGGGCATCATGCGCCTATGTGGAATGATCCAAGCATGGCTGGGTGGACAGGAGAAGATAATGATCGAAGAACTAGGGAATCGAGCTATGGTGGTGACGATGGTGCGTCTGAGTATGGGAACTATGGAGAGGCAAATCATGAGAAATCAGTTAGGTCAAGTGCTGCCCCTAGGGAAAGAGAACGAGAAACTGAACGTGAATGGACAGGAACCTCTGAGAGAAGGCATCGTGATGAGAGGGAACAAGACTGGGATAGGTCTGAGAGGGAGCCCAGGGAGCCAAGGTACAAGGAAGAAAAGGATAGTTGCCGAGACCATCGGCGGAGGGAGCGTGACGTGGGTTATGAGGATGATCGGGACAGAGGACACTCTTCTTCAAGACCTCGCAGCAGGTCCAAAGCAATGCCGGAAGATGATCATCGTTCTCGATCGAGGGATGTGGATTATGGGAAGAGGAGACGATTGCCATCTGAGTAATTCAGGTAAACGATTTGTTCTTCTTTGGTATGTCGTTGAGACTGCAAAAATTGTGTTCGGACAGAGTCTGGTGTACCTGGCCTCGGATAGCTTCTGTGATCTTCATCTTCCTCTGTGTTTTTATGGCCTCAGCTGCAAGCATTGCTTCTTGACAAAGAAGTAAGTTCAATGGGTGTGAGTTCAGATCCCCCTTTTCTTTTATACTGCTTTCTACAGAACAATTAGTTGTGGCAAATAATGAGTGTTTTGAAAACAATTGATAACTTTTAGTAGCATACCAATGAAGATAGAGCTATTCAGGTTTGGTTGCTCACATCCTGATGCTCTTATCTTGTTGGTTTAGTTGCTATGCTGCCCAATCTATCATCAAGACAATTGATTAATGGTTTGTGATATTTTATTAAAGTTCTTATGCTGTATGTGATTGTGTCAGTGTTTTTTTTATATTTCTTTTTAAGTTGTCTACTTTATTTTAGCTGAAATAGTGAGAAGGATGCTACAAAAGGATAATTATAAAAAAATGTATGTTTTCTTTTAACACATTTAACTGATGTTTGGTGTAAACTAGTATGTTTGAATTATTGATATATCAATCTTGGTATTTATTCTAGACTTTATTGGCTGTGTGGTGTGCAATGATATATTAAGCCGTGACAATAGATCTAGTGGTGTCTTGGCAAGTTTTACTATCTGATGTCTATTGACATGCGGGTTTTCTTCTAATATTATATCCAGGGAGTAGAGAGAGGAACTCTTTCTTTTTATGCTTGAATCAGTGTGTGCTGGTCAAGGTGGAAGATTTCTTGCATGGATGCGTTGCCAAGTGTGCAACAGAAGCCTTTTGACTATTTTTGCTTTCAACTTGTTTTACTGTGTCTAAAATCTGTATCAGTGCTCGTGTAACTAGTTATGTAGTGTTCGAAAATTAGAGAAGTTTTAGGGGGAGAAGACCTATCAGTGTGCATGTAAACCTACTGAATGTCTGTAAATTTAGACTTTTGTACCAGGTCCACCTGTAATGCTCCCTTTGTAGGTTTTAGGTTTTACAACTGTATTAGGCCAGTGAACTTGTAAAAAGTACTCCACTTAAGTTCTATCCTTAGTTGTCCATATCATGTGATGTAACTGTCAACAACTGGTCTGTGGCCCAAGTCAAGATTGAGCCAGTAATGCGTCATACCAAGCAGCCGTCATGCCCCCAGTTTTTGTTGAAGCTACCCTTGAAGGAAGATTGTTATTTGTAATGTAAATTGTCAAGTGTACTGGGGTTTTAGTTGTGAATCATTGGTGTGCTGTAAATAAGTTGGCAGTGAAATGGCTTGTTAGGATTTGATTTTTTTTCCGTGGAGAACTATGCTATGCTCCTTTTACAATTCTCATTGGGACATAGTTTTGTACTCTCCGCATGGATCAATTCATGTTATCTGTACCTTCTTTTTTTCATTGGGACAGATGAACAGATTATAATGTTTCTCAGAAATAGATAGCACAAGCTTTGGTAATGTTGACATGTATGTTTTCTCAACATTGTACAGTTGAGATTTGGTGTTTCAGTCCTGGTAATTTTGTATTGTTTCTCAATATGTACAGTAGAAGTTTGGCGTATTAACCATGTGAAACATAGTTCTTGAAGAAGGCGGCTTCCCAGAAGCCCAGTTTGTCTCCTCTTTTCTCTTATATTAATTGTTTATCCAGGGATCACTTGCCATGCATGTCTTCCTGAATCCTGATGGCTTCCGCTTTGCTTGACGAAGCCTTGAAAGATTTGTTTGTTTTGCTGTGATAGCAACTTGCATCTGCTGTTAACCTGAGCTTCATGTGTGAATATCCCCATTATCCCCCTGAAAGCAGAAAAACTTACCCTATCCATCCATATACCCTTGACATTAACATAGTTGCATTTGTAAGTTGGTTATTGGTAACCAGTACTGGTCTTGCGGCTTGTTTCTCATATGAGTTCTTAGCTAATTGGCAGGAATGCTTACACTTTCTAGTTTCTATGGTGGTCGTGCTTTGGTTGTTCTCAACATACAATCCTCCTTGTTCCTTTTGTTTGGCCTATTTATTCTTCTAGTGTAATAATGGTTTCTGGAGATGAATTTTAGGAGTATGTTTCGGTTGCATCACTTGCATGCTTTGTTTCTAGACTAATGCTATGTTTGGAATTGAGTTTAATGACTTAAAATTGTTTATTTTTAACTATTTCGATGAAATTATTGTTTGGTAAAATAATAAAAACTGTTTATTTTCAACTATTTTGATGAAATTGATATTTGTAAAATAATAAAAACGGTTTACTTTTAACTTTTTAGTTCAAAAACCCTAGTTAAAAAAAAAAGTGAATAATTGCTTTTTTGAACTGTATTTTTTTAAATTTGAATATTTTCATCTCATTTTCAAACTAAGCTAAAGTCTATTTTGCAAAATGAAAGGCGCATGAGAGATTGTACATTAACTTTTTCAGATATGATATATCTCAACGGATGAGATTAACATCTCTATGAGGCTAACCGATGTTGATTGAAGTTAAAACATAATTTACACCAACTTGTCGGGAGAAAAAGTTATGATAAAGATCTTTCAGTGCAAATTAGTGACTCAGAAACACATTTGAATATAGATGGAGTAACTACTCAGTTACAGTTCTGGTTATGGTTCTCGTGGTAGTCTTCCACTTTCCTCCCTACATAATACGGGTTGACATAGAGTTACTATCTGTTACAGTTATGGTTATATTCACAATTACACTGCCTATCAGATTTATAGTGCAGTTTTAGGTGTCCCATGGTATCATTTCCTAGTTCCTTTAGGTTACAGTTACTAGCATCGCTTTTGTGCGTTGATCTATGCTTTTTGCTTTCAATTCAATAATTATTTACACCGTTTCATGTTTTTAGTTGTATTTTTTGATTGATTTTTCAATAGATTGCTACTCGTTTACCCTTAAAAATATCATTATTTTTCAACACAAGTCTTCCATACTCTAGCATTTACAGTAACACTTGTTCAAGTTGAGTATTAGAACACTAGTCAATGAAGTGATACAGTAGAACCTCGATTTAAAAATACTACATATAGGAATAACCTTTTTATAGTGATAAAATATCTCGGTTCTAACTCGGAACCAGTTATAAATAGGAATAACCTCCACATTTTAATAAATTATAAGATGTTTTGGTCCCATATATAGAAAAGTTACCTTTTTTTTGAGGTAACGGTAAAATTACATTAAAGTAGTAATTTACAAGGAATCGACCGATTGACGGCACGATAGAAACGATCCTCTAAAGTAAACTGCCTAAATTACGCTCAATTCATGTAACTTGACAACAAGAATAAGGCAGCGAGGATCCCAAACCTCGGATTAAAAAAATCATTGCTCCAGTCCCTAATCAAGCTATCTACCACAACGCAGACCTGAAGGTCACTCAACAACACAACATCTCAACTCAATCCTTATACCACGAGGATATAACAAATAAACTAAAAACCTGAAAATAAACATAACAAGACTTCGGCCCAGACCCAAGCCCTTCAGCCCAAACCCAGCCTGTTATGAGGGCAACACAAAAACAAAGCAGGCCCAAAATCCAGGCCCAACCTGGATTCCAAGCTCTATCACCTGCAAACACTGCCGCCACAGCCACAAGCAAGGATCCATCCACCGTTCACCACCATTGCGCCGCCAGAATGGAGAAAGCTCATTTACCACATGCGGGGTGGTCAGACCAGCCACAACTACGTCATAACCAATCTGAAACCACTTGCAACTCACATCAGAGCTAGCCGAATCTAGCCTCGCCACCTCCTCTCTGCCTTGCTTGTCACCGTACGACCAACCACAAACCACAGAGCTCGTCCTCCAAAGTAGAAACCAAAGGAAGCAGCCGACCAGTTTTCAAGATCCTAGCACCTCAGATCTCCATATCGGGTACGAGGTAATCACCGCCGCCAAAACACAGTGCCACTGGAAACAGGGTCATCGAGCCCTGACCGGCTGCACCCACACTCGCCGACGAGGCCGAGGCCAGCGCCAGAGGGAGGGGTCGGACGAGACAAGAATGTCGATTGAGAAAAGTTTTCTATGCGCGTGAGAGAAAAAGCCTGCTTTGGATAGGTTATAATCGCCTTAGAACCTATAATTCATAGAAATGTTACCTCTTTAAACTAATTATTACTAATAATTTTAAAATATAATATAATTTAAGAAGAAGTAAAATATTTTTTATAATATTTTAAGATAATAATTATTAAAATTTGAGGATATGTAATAACTCATAATTATATTATATATGTTAGATTAGTTGTTATTATAAATATGTTATTTATTTCATGTTTATAATTTAATTTTTGGATCATAAATTTTATTAAATCTCTATTACACAATAATCTTTATATAAAAATAAATGATATAAGCGCTAATAATATGAATGTACGGAGATTTTAATGTATATGGATCAAGTTTAGTAGTAAGTTTGAGTTTTAAAATGTGACAAAAATAGTAGAGGCGTCTTTAAACGATTAAACTGATATGTAGGGCAGTAGGGAGACATTGTAAAATTTCTTCTATCTCTATTCACTGTAAAAAGAAAATGCGCTGAAAAACAAAGACAACGTAGAAAATAAGAATAATCATGAAACAAAGCCGTGTAGTCGATTTTCATGAGAAAGAGTGAGACTTCGTCGGACCAGCTGCAACAAGACCAAAGACAAATCAGAAGTAAGACAACAGCATCTGCGTAATCTCAGTCCCAGGATTAGTAACTTGCTTATTACCCTGTGTATTCTCTTGAGCTAGGAATTCTGGATTTCTCTGATGTAAATATCTCGTGGGTGTTTGTGGTTTCTGTTTGTAATCTAGGATTTGCAAACTGGGTGTTGTATACTTGATCTTATATTAGCAAAATTTTTATCTTTTCATCTATTGAGTGTTCAAAGTTTCAATCTTGATTGTTGTTTAGACTCGAGGTTTCAGAATCTATGATTGCCCATGTGGGCTTTGATGTATAATTTCTCAGGCAATTTTATCACTGTTATTGATTGATGTTTGTTCATGCAGATTTGTATTCGAGTTTTTGTATCATTAATTTCTGTATTATATGAAACTCAATATGTATTTTGGAATTCCTTAATTACTGTATGCGGTCAGATCTGTAACTCTCTATTTTTTTGTCGTTGAAAGAATCTGTAAATCTATATTGTTAGTGTGTCGGATGAGATAGGATCTAAGGACAGTTTTGTTCTTTCTTTCTTCTGTATTGTATAGGTAGAGAACTAGAGATAGATAGTGATCATCTTTCGGTTTGTATTGGTCGGTTGGTTTAAAGGGATTCAATGGCTGAGGAGCAAATACATTTTAAAGGGGAAGAATATGGACAGAAGCTTCAGTATCAGGGAAGTGGAGCCATATTGGCGCTTGCAGATGAAGAACCAATGGTAGAGGATGATGAGTATGATGATGTTAATGTTGGAGAGGGTTTCATACTGATGCACCGAAAGGAGGCACCAGTCCCTCCTAGTGGTGGTGGCAATGGAGGACTCCAAGGTCAGAAAAGTGATGCTCTTGAACCAAGAGGTCAAGCTGGTGCTTATCAGGGACTGACAACTCCCGGGGGTTCAGTTGGGGGAAACTATTCTAGTGTTCCTAAACATACGGATCTGCCACCAGTGGCTAAGGTGACAGAATTGGGATCTCAGAATGCGAGGGTCATGGAGATGAATCATGGTGCTCAAGTCAAGAATATTGGTATTATGCCCTCCAATGTTCATGGTGATTCTTCAGATCAAACTGCAAAAAATGCTAAGGACCCTCTTCCTGGGAGTCCTGGTCCTCCATCTTTCTCACAGATGCCAGGTAATCAAATGAATATGAAGGTCAATCTTAATCGTCCCACAATGGTGAATGACAACCAAATCCGTCCACCAGTTGAGGATGGTTCGGCCTTGCTGTTTGTGGGAGATTTACACTGGTGGACAACTGATGCTGAACTGGAAAGTGTTATGTCTCAGTTTGGGAGGGTAAAGGAAATCAAGTTCTTTGATGAAAGAGCCAGTGGTAAATCCAAAGGTTATTGTCAGGTAGACTTTTATGACCCAGCGGCTGCCAATGCGTGCAAGGAGGGAATGGATGGTTATGTTTTCAATGGTAGAGCTTGTGTAGTGGCTTTTGCTACTTCACAAACGTTGAAGCAGATGGGAGCTAATTATGTGAACAATTCCCAAGGCCAGGTTCAGAATCAACCTCAAGGAAGAAGACAAACAAATGATGGTGCAGGGAGAGGAGGAAACATGAATTATCAAGGAGGAGATACTGGAAGAAATTTCGGAAGAGGTAACTGGGGACGAGGCGGACAGGGGTTACCTAATGGTGGGCCTGGTGGCCGGGGACCAGGGAGGGGACGAGGAGGGGCCATGGGAAGAGGGAACATGGTTGGAAACAATGCTGGTGTTGGACCGGGTGCTAACGGCGGAGGCTATGGACAGGGCCTTGCAGGACCTGGATTTGGTGGTCCTGTTGGTGGTATGATGAATCCTCAGGGTATGATGGGTCCTGGGTTTGATCCCATGTATATGGGCCGAGGAGGAGGTTATGGAGGATTTCCTGGTCCTGGTTTTCCTGGAATGCTTCCTCAGTTTCCTGGTGTTATTGCAATGGGACTTGCCGGGGTTGCTCCTCATGTGAATCCAGCTTTCTTTGGCAGGGGAATGGCAGCGAATGGGATGGGGATGATGGGTTCTTCTGGAATGGAGGGGCATCATGTGCCTATGTGGAATGATCCAGGTATGGCTGGGTGGGGAATGGAAGAACAGGGAAGAACAAGGGAGTCAAGCTATGGTGGTGATGATGGTGCTTCTGATTATGGGAACTATGGAGAGGCAAATCATGAGAAATCCGTGAAATCAAGTACCACCCCAAGAGAGAGAGAACGGGGATCTGAGCGTGATTGGACAGGAACCTCTGAGAGAAGGCATCGTGATGAGAGAGAACAAGACTTGGACAGGTCTGAAAGGGAGCATAGGGAGCCCAGGTATAAGGAAGAAAAAGATAGTCACCGAGACCATCGGCGACGAGAGCGAGAACGCGAGGTGGGTTATGATGATGACTGGGATAGAGGACAAACTTCTTCAAGACCTCGCATCAGGTCCAAAGCAATGCCAGAAGATGATCATCGTTCTCGTTCGAGGGATGTGGATTATAGCAAGAGGAGGCGATTGCCATCTGAGTGACACAACTAGAGGATTTCTCCTTTGCTTATTCTTTAAACAGTTGAATATGTTTTCTGGAACTTTTGTACCTCCTCGAGTAGCTACTGTAATTCTGGCCGTTTGCATCTTCCTGTGATTTGACTGGGCCCACCTGCAAATTTGGAGAAGTAAGTTCTTTATTTGTGCATAGGAGGGATGGATAAGGTCCCTCTTGTTTTCATTCCACATTCTATAGAACATTTGTTTGTTGGAATTAGTCTGTGCTTAAAAAATAATTAGAAACTTATAGCAGTTAACCAATGGAGAACAGCTGTGGAGGATCCTCATATCCTGCAGCTGATATCTCATTGGTTCAATAATTCTTCATGATTGCTCATTAGGGTTGTGGTATTTATAGTGTGAAATTTTGATGTTTCTTTGTGATTGTGGGAGGTTTTCAACTTTGTTTTATTAAACCTCTGTTTCGAATATTCACTGAAAGGTGGGAAGATTTGTAATACTAGAGAAAAGGGAAAAAAAAATCAATTGTCTCTGTGCTGTCTTATCATTTAACTGATGTCTCATGATTGGTATTCATAAAATAAAATGGATAAATATACAGTATATAGAGTGGTGCTGGACTTTTATTGTCTGTTTGGTATTGAATGTATTAACACATGAGCATCATGGTTTTTGTGAGTTTTGTTGGCAAGTTGGTATGACTAGCATTCATCTGCAAGACTGCAAGTTATATCAATGGCTTCGGAGGGAATTCCTCGAGGTCATTGTTGTCTTAGGTGTCCTATAGTCCTATTGGTGATGCATGTAGGGAAGGAGGGAAGGATTATTATCGCCAATTGCTGGGAGACTATTAAATTTTTATTGCTGTCTTTCCTGTTCTCTCTGCATCATCTTACTGTATTTAAGTGGCTGCAAGGGATTATAAGGTGGTGTCTTTGACGGTTGAATCTTTTATGATGTCTGTTGACATTCGGTTTTCTTTTAATCATCATATCCAGGGAGTAGACTTGGAAACTCTTTCTTTTCACGCTTGAATCTGCCTGTGTTGTTACATGGATTCGTTCTCAAGTGTGCAAAGCCGTTTACTATTCCGACATTCACCTTTTTTTTTAAGGACTGCCCAAAATCTGTAATAGGACTGCTTGTGCAACAAAGTATCTAGAATGAGTGTCTTTGAGGTGAAACATGGCTGGCTGTCTTTCTGTAAATATAAACTTCTGTAGTAGGTCATGTTATACCCTCTGCTGTGTATGGACTGTATTAGACATCTGTAGTAGGCATACGAGTGAGCTTGGAAAAAATGTTGTACTGAGGCTATGTGCTTAGGTTTCCATATTCTGTGTTGTAAGTTGCAACTGTCAATAACTGGTCTGTGCACTAGGGTGACGGCATTAAGCCAAAGAAGCCACCTGGCTAAACTGTATTTAGTCATGATGAGATTCCTATGACCCCAGTTTTTCTTGATGCTATTCCTTCAAGGAAAAGTCCTTTATTTGATGAAGTTTTGTAAAGTATAGTGTGTAGTGTACAATGTTTAGGGTTGGTGTTTGAGTTGTAAATTCCCCGAGTTGCGGTAAACATAGCTGTTTAGGGGAGCTTTGTACACTGTCATGGATGAATCCATGCGTGTCTGTACCTTCTTTTTTCACGGGGACAGATTTTATTGTTTCTCACAATAGTGAATTGTATTGTACGTAGATGTTTGCCGGTGTAGTGATGCTGTTTCTGTATCATGTCTCAATAATATAGACTACAGATTTTGGTAGTCTGAGTTATTCATTTGTTGCTGATCGACTCCTGGATGAGTCTCTCGTCAGCTGAGATTGCAGCTCCGCTAGGCACCAATAGTGCTGAGGGGCCCACGATTTTGGATCGGATCCTCAGGCTCCTGGCCAGCCACTCTCTGCTCAACTGCTCTGTAGTTGATGCTAATGATCATGATGTTCGTGGTGCTGAGCCCAAGTTTAAGAGGGTTTACAGTCTTGCTCCTGCGTCTAACTACTTTATGAAGAGTGGTGAAGAGGGTGTTTCTTTGGGACCCTTGATGACTTTGATTCAAGACAAGGTCTTCATGAAAAGCTGGTCTGTGTTCTGCTTAGTTTGATTATTTTTTTAAGATTTCTACTGTAACTACGTACTAACTAGCATAAGTAGTAGCATAACTATCACTAACTACTAATTACCAACGTTGGTTCAGTAGAAATCGGAATCTGATCAGATTCCAACTCGGTTTAACTTGGTATGTACATTTTGTAATACAGGTTCCAATTGAAAGGTGCTATCGTTGAAGGAGGAATCCCATTTAACAGGGTCAATGGCACACATGCCTTTGAATATCCAGGTTTGGACCCAAGGTTTAACCAAGTATTCAACGCAGCAATGTTTAACCACACTCCTACAGTTATGAAGATAAAATTCTTGATCTCTACGAGGGTTTTGGCAACCTTCAGCAACCTGTTGATGTTGGTGGTGGTTTGGGTGTGACTCTTGGCCAAATCACTTCTAGATATCCTCATATTTAAGGGTATCAACTTCGACTTGCCTCATGTCATCAGAGATGCACCTTCTTACCAGTATGACTTCAATAGTATTAATTATTCCATATCTAGTATACACTGTTAATCTATATATTCATGATCTTGAGGAGTGGAACATGTTGGAGGTGACATGTTTGCAAGTGTTCCGAGTGGGGATGCTATTTTCATGAAGAATCATTCGAGTACGGACTGTACAAAGTGCTCATTTGGTGGTCAATAAACCGTGATCACATAATTTATTAACCATGAGGACTTTGTACCATATTAAAGTAGCAATTTGTTGTTACTTTTTGTCAAATTTAAAGGGCGTTTGTGTACATATAAAACAATAGAAGGTTACATATATAATGTAGCATGCATGCAGCTAGCTTAGAATAACAACGAGGCGGCAGCGACGGCGGCGACGGTGACAGCCGACCCCTGGGCGGTGGTAGCACCGGACTTTGGAGAGTCAGCACTATCTCCAAAAACTCCATCAGCGACACGTCCACCAACGCCAGCAGCGGTCACGGCATCGGCAAGGCTGGGACCGCTGGCCAACGGAGCACCGGCTGCGTCACCACCAATGCGACCCACGGTTCCAACCTCATTGCTGTCGGCGGTTGGCCCGGCGGCGCCTGTGGGTACGGGTGCGAAGACAAGCAACGAAGCCTTGGGGGCTTCGGCTTCGGCTGCGAAAGCCACGGTAGCGAGAAGAGCTAGGGAAACAAAGACAACAACAGCTTGACGTGCCATTATGGATTCGAACTAATCGATCGAGTTTCAGATTTTGGTTATGGAAATATATTATGGTGGTGGTGACGGTGAATGTGGGCGATTATATATGAGTTTTTGGGAGCCGGAGATATTGGTCGGCGTTGAGGGCGTTGCGGAGAGCTGTGAGGAAAGCCACTGGTGACAGTTGGTTCCGTTTTTTCAGTTGCAGCAGAACTTTGCCATGCATGTATCAATTACCATATTTTGACTTTGGTCTTTAAGGTCCAAGGTGTACTAAGTGACTACTTTCTAAGTGAGGCCATATATCATACGTTATTGGTTTGGCCCAATACCAAAACCTTCTCGTAGGGTATTTCAACAAGGTAACAAATCAATGTGAATCTGTGTAACTAAAGATCACCATTCCTTGTCACACATTTAGAGATCGATCTACCTTACTTGATAACATTTTGTCAGTTCGATCTTCATTGTGCATGTTGCTCTGAGTATGTGACTTTGGAACGTGATATGCTTATCTTCATGGAAACTTGAATTGATGAGTGCTCTGCTAAAAGCAGAGATCCAATCTTCACTTTGTTTGGATGCTAATATTTATTTCAGCTACCAATATTCACCTTCGGAATTAAATTTTCGGGTCAAAGTTGTTGGAATCAGAATGATCGACATAGTGCCATTCCCTTTTTTCAAATTTCAAGTAATCCCTGCCAACCATATTGTTGCTAATTGTGGATGGCATGGAGCTAAGCTCCTAGTTCTCATCAGTGTTGGTGATCCCATTTATGGCAAACTGGGGTTGTCAGAGTCAGAAAATAATGGCATGCACTTGGGTTGTTCGCCACGGTCTCTAGCTAGATGAAGTTCATTTTTTTTAATAGAAAATTTGAGGTGATCACGTAATTAGGATAGTTAAATGCAATGATACACTGCTCTAAGTATGATTATGGGTAATACTAAAAAAAATTCTTTTAATTAGATAGCGGCAAGCATCCATGTCTACTCCAGGCCTTGATGTCACGTACTAGCAGTTTTGTCAAGAATACACATATTGTTGATATATGTTCTTCTTTTGGTTTGCAAGAAGATGGCCCTCCATTAATAAGAGTACCACCAAACATTTATTTGCCCGATTTTTTGTCCAATTCCATTCCTTCATTCAAATCTATAAGCCCCTAACTCCCTAAGTTCCTAACCACTGCACCACCCCATGTGAAGGGAAAACTGATCAAGATGGACAATTCACAGAGAGGATAGGAGTCATCATATATAGAAGTACGTAATACAACTTGTGCTTTCACTTCACGTATATAACCATCAACACTTTGGTCTTGCTTCACAACAATTTTGGCGATGATAAAACAAGCCAAGGTTGAGAACACCATAGTTATATATAATGTGAAATATACAACAAAACAGAGAACGGAAAATCCTATTATAGCTACTAATTGTAATTACAGTCTCATCAGCAACGTGACCCCTTCTTACAGTTCAGTGAACCAGCAGCAGCTGTGATTGAGCTCACTAGTGAAGATGGCCTTGCACCCAAACTCGAGGCCTTGGCGTAGCTCGAAGATGATCCGGCACCGGACGCTGTAAAAAATGCACCGTTCAGCATTAAATCCCCTGAGGACCTCCAGTTCCAATTGCTCCACTCTTTCTCTGGTGCATCCTCATGTTTAGTCACCTGAAACAATAATAAAAAATAAAAAAACATTTGTTTAGACATGCAAGAACTGTTTACATTTTACAATAATCAAATTTACCACGTACGGTTCATCAAAAGCTTACCTCTTTGTTAAATCTGTCATTTGGTGCAAGAAACCTATTCCCTTGACTGTTGATTGTAGGAGAAGCACTGCCTCCAATTGCATACATCTCCCAATGTGTATAGTCATTGTTCACCACATGAAAGTTACCATGTCTACACCTGTAATTTTACCAAATGAAATTAATTAGTATCTCGACAGTAAAAAAAATTAAGTCGGTGAAATTCGACTTTTTTGTGTAGGCAGCTAGGGTAATTAACTACCTTGGCATCCTCTGGACAAGGCCTTCACCAAAGTGATTGAAAGCAATGGTGACCTGCATGCTCTTGTCCTGCGTATAAGTGTCACTGTGCCCCAACAACATAACCTTGTTATGGTGCGTCATGTAATTATTCGAAATCGTAATAGACGTGGATCCATGTATAGCATCAATGAGACCGTCGCGGCAGTTCGAAAGCGAGCAATGATCCACCCAAACATGGCTCCCTCCGAAGATCGAAACCCCGTCTCCGTCGGACAGAGTCCTCCACCCATAATGCCCCGGCGAGTCTCTAACATAAGCATTCCCGCCTTGCTTGCAGTCGTGTATGTTGAGGCCGTGGATTATAATATTAGTCACGTACTGAATAGTAATGCAAGGACCTCCGGCGATGTGGACGTTGGCTCCTCGGCCGTCGATGGTCTTGAACGAGTTCATCATAAGCTCCTCTTTCAGCTTTATGGTCATGTCGCCGTTGAAGATGATCCACAAGGGCTCGTCTTGAATGACGGCGTAGCGAAGAGTCCCTGGTTTTGGATTGACAGGGTGGTCACCGGAGTCGGTGACCACGTATATTTTGCCGTCTCTGCCTCCGATGGCGTGCTTTCCGAACCCTATTGCGCAGTCGGCGAGTCGCTGCCGGTTCTGCTCCCATTTCTTGTCGCAACGCCAGCAGTCGTCTATGGGGTTTCCGGTGCCGCAGCTAAGAAATCCCAAGCTCCTTCTCGAGGCATTGATGCTCCTACAGAAATTAACAAAAGTATAAACATGACAGACACATTGTTAGAAAACTTCATGTTACAACTATATATGAGGACCAATTATCGTTATAGTTGTAAAATAATATGTCATATGTCAACATGACAACATATTACCTGTGAACTTCTTGGATGACTGAGTCGGGGTTTGGGACAGGGGAGGAGGAAATGAGAGATGGGATGAGGAGGAGAGAGAGGAGTGAGAGAAGAGGGAGTGGCATTGCCATGGTTGTTAATTACTAGTTGATCTCTGCTGCTGCTTTAAAGAGGAAGAAGCAAAGAGAGAACAGACGAGTGTGTTGTTTTGTGAGGAAGTTCAGGGGAGGTGAAGTTATATATATAGGGGAACAATGATAGGTTAAAGAGCTTCAATTATAAACAATGTTAATGGCTATGGTTCAACAGGTCCATGATTTCTCTGATACAAAAATATTGCTGTTCATGATTTCTGTATTGAGGGTCCCGGGACAGTAGTTTGGCCGTTAAGTAATGTCCTCTTCCCGGAGGAGATTTGGATGCCAGTGATAATAATTAATTCATTTGCATTAAACTAATCTGAATGCTTATCATACCAAACGATATCGAGAGAAAATTATTCAGCTATAAGTTGCATCCATCTTTTAAGCTATAAAGACATTATATTAAGTTATTCGATACATTATACGAAGTTGATATAATGGATGAAGAAGTATATGTTCATGAGTATGTTTTTTTTTTTGAATAATAATAGCGGTGTGCAGTCTTCGAGTCTTAATTAATGAGAGTGTTGAATACATAAAGGATAGACATAAAATTTAAACCTCATATTACAATAAACTTATATAGAATATCTCGAATAATAACAAGACATCATACAAAAATTATGTACACAATTACGCACCACCTAACAGAGAATAACAACTTAATGGTTATTCCATCTGTTTCTAAACAAAGGTGATAAATTAGAAAGATTAAACAGCTTTCCCGGTAATTCGGAACAATAAAGCTTCTACGGCGAAAGCGATGCATTAATACTCGGTGCAGAACAGCTTTCTCAACCTCCTGCCGACACTTCCTCTTATCCGACCACTAGGTGGGAGTAACCATTTGAAAACAATTCGAACCCAATCCAAGATCGACAAAGCACACATGGAAAGATCGCCTAAATCGCTTGACGTACCCCGCAACACGAGGGTTTATTTTCAACAAGAAATAAATAAACAAAACACTAAAAAATAACATCAATTTAACATAATTTGGACATAGGGCTAATCATAAGGCCTAAGAACAACCCGACCTAACAACATATGGAGCAAAACAGGCCCAGACCCGTTGACGTTGACCAACCTCTATCACCCCTCTTCTTCCCACCGCCACAACTCTCCCACGACCGCCTACAAGGGTCGCATCCATCGCCTCGGTCCGCATGCCCAGTAACCACGCAAGGTAGCGCCCAACCTCATTGAGTCCAGAAGCAAAAAATCCAGATCTGAAACAATCAGACCCAGGCCTCATGCCGCCGACTTGGACGCGAAGGTTCCGACCCAAGAAATGACGAACCAAAGCAAAGAGCACGATGTCATTCGCCGCCGGAGCACACCTGCAACAGTAAGAAATCATAGATCTAGAGATTGAATCCCACACTGAACCTAGCCACACCTTGCACCATAGTCGACCGAAGATAAATCTACAACACTCGAACACCACACCGCGTCGGGACGAAGCTCGTCCGGCTGCACTCGCTTCGTAGCAGCGTGGCCAAGGGCCGTCGCTAGAAAGGCAAGTTGTCGGACAGACAACAATAATAAGCCCTACTACCAAGGTTTTTTTCTATGCGCGTAATCAAACACGTGTATATTCTGAGTTATCCTACAAGTATCCATGAGTATGTTCTTTACCAGTGAAATTTTGGATCATTACACTTGCCGATTAGAGAGATAATATTGAATTCCAAATGTTGACACGCACTACCACATTTTGCATTATTGCCGGCGACAAGGGGAAAAAAAGGCCGGCGACTTGCTCCGTCGCCGGCAATAATGAGCATTGCCGGCGATATGGACCATCGCCGGCAATGAGTTCCAAAAATCGCCGGAAATGGTCAAAATTTATTGCCGGCGACGGAGAAAGTCGCCAGCAATAAGTTCCCACAATTTCTGGCGATTTTTTGGCCGGAATTTTGCCGGCAATAACTCCATTGCCGACGATTTAATGAATCACCGGCAATAACTCTTATATCAGATCCAGATCGCAGCAGCTCATTCATTTAGATATAGAAAAATCCGGTGAAATCGAAAGAAGGAAAAAGCTCTAAAATCCTTGGGTATTGTCAAAAGGCGTCGAAAACTCGCTCGGGAAGCTATATACGTAGCTATATATAGGTATGTATATACGTATGTATATATATGTGTGTTGATTTAATTAGATCGATATATATATATATATATATATATATGCATGTGTTGATTTAGAGTTGAGATATCGATTATTGGTTTGATATGCAAATAGAGTGGATATATTGTTGATTTCGAGTGATTGACTGTTGATTTTGAGTTGATTTGAGATTATTTCGATGAAAATATGTTAATTTGTGTATATATATATATATGTATGTATATAAAATTATTTTGTGAATATTAATTGTTAATATGTCTATATATATACATGCATGTTAATTTGTAATTGTGAATTGTTGGTATATATATATATATATTTTTAATTTATATGCATGCATGGGTCAACTTTTGTTAATTAATCGGATGAATTCGAATGTAATTAATGATGATTTATTAATTAATTAGTAGTGAATGTGTGTATATATATATATATATTTATAGTACGTAATTAATGTTAGAATTTTCAGGATGGACAAGAGTTGGATGAGCCTCGAAAGGTATAAGTTGACTCCTGCAGGCAACAAGAAAGCTGTGAAGATACTTCGATATTTCCCGCTTATTGATAGGCTAGAGCAGTTGTTCATGTATGCTTTCACGGCCGAAGCTATGAGATGGTGGGCTGAGAAGAATTTGCCTGACGATGACACCCTTATACACCCTTCCGACGGAGAGGCTTGGAAGCACATGGTCAGAGAGTTTGATCATTTTGCAGCAGAGGTCCGAAATGTTTGGCTATGGCTCTCATCTGACGGATTCAACCCTTTTGGCAACATGAGTCTTCAATACAGTATATGGCCAGTTATTTTGGTACCGTACAACCTTCCACCATGGATGTGCATGAAGAAGGAATACAATATGCTGACTTTGTTAATTCCGGGCCCGGGTTATCCAGGAAAGTGTCTCGATGTGTATTTGAGGTCTTTGATTGAGGAGCTTAAGTACCTGAGTGAGTGTGGCCACCCCATTTACAATAGGTTCAAAAATGAGATGTTTCAGATGCATGTCATGCTTGTTGGCACCATCAGTGATTTTCCTGCCCGCGGTATGTTGTCGGGCAATGTTACCAGGGGTTACAGGGCTTGTTCAGAGTGCATGACTGTTGATTGTTGCAGTTCTCATTGCAGTAAAATTGTTCGGATGCGTCACCGTTGTTGGCTTCCATATGATCACCTATTTAGGCAGGATCAAGACGCTTTTGATGGGACTGTGGAAACAGGTGTGGCACCCAGGCGATGGACAGGGGATGAAATTTTGGAAGTGTTGAATGAATATGATTTTGGCCAGCTGAGCAATCATCCTGAAATAGTGGCGTCAATTCCAGACAAGCCCGAAAGGTATAAGTTTTGGACACACAAGAGCATATTCTGGGAACTCCCCTACTGGCCCAGGTTGCCTATCAGACACTACCTAGATGTCATGCACATAGAGAAGAATGTGTGTGAAAGTGTGGTGGGCACAGTTCTTAATTTGGAGGGGAAAACAAAAGACATCCATAAGGCACGCATTGATTTGAAAGCTATAGGACTGCGGAAACATTTGTGGTTAAGAGATGGTAAGAAAAAAATGCCGCAAGCTCCTTACACCGTCAAGCAGAAGCATAAGCATGAAATTTTTCGGTGGCTGAGTAATGTCAGGTATATATTTTTATGGCTATGCAGGAAATTAATATAATTTTTACTTATATATGGTTATATGCAAGAAATATAATTGTTGTTTATGACTATATATGCAGGTATCCTTATGGCTATGCAGGAAATATAAGCAGGTGTGTTAACTTCCGGGACAATAAGATGTACGGATTAAAGAGTCATGACTGTCATGCACTACTTCAACGCCTTTTTCCTATTTTCATTCGAGGGTACCTGCCCAAAGAGGTGGTGGAGCCGTTGGTGGCCTTGTCAAGATTCTTTCAGAAGTTATGCACCAGGGAAGTTAAAAAATCAGATCTCAGGGAGATGCAAGATAACATCATTTTTATCATGTGCAAGCTTGAGAGGATATTTCCCCCAAATTTTTTCGACATCATGTCTCACCTGATGATCCATCTTCCCGAACAATTGTTGCTTACCGGTCTGGTACACTACACTTGGATGTATCCCATGGAAAGGTACAAATGATTCATACATTTGGTTTGCCTCTGTTTTTATATGTAAATTCTTATTTTTAAGTATCATAACATGCACTTATTAACTTGTAGACAATTGAGAGCCTACAAGGACTATGTGAAGAATAAATCTGCACCTGAAGGGTGTATCGCTGAAGCATATCTTGCGCACGAGTGTGTAACGTACACCAACTTGTATTTGGGAGCGCTGGAGGACCCCCAACAACATATGCCGATAGATGAACCCCAGTTCAACCTTTCTATCATCTCCAATGACGTGGTAGTGCATGTAAGCTTGCCAAAGTCGTACAAGTTGGATGGAAATGAGGTAGCCATTGCCCACTGGTCGGTACTGATTAACTGTCCAGAAGTACAATATTGGATAAACTATCATCTTCACTGCCCTGCTATTGCCGGAAATGTTGATTACCACAACAGGACGTTTGCAAACTACTTTGGTCAATGGGTAAGGGTATATGTGTATATATATTTTTTATATCCTTATATAGCATGTGTGTACGTGATTTTCTTTTTCTATGTTCATAATTTATGGTGTACCTGGTTTCTTATCGTTTTTAGATGAACCATGTAGCAAATGATGGTTGCCCAGAGTGGTCAAACGAATTGAGGGTCTTGGCGATGAAACCGATAGCTTCAAAAGTTTACTCGATGTGTCAGGTCAATGGCGTGAAATTTATATGTGAAAATCGAGACGACCGACTGAAAACACAGAATTGTGGGGTGATGGTCCATAGTGGGCAGGATGGCGTTGACTATTACGGTGTCCTTCATTCAGTTGTTGAACTAATTTATGGGAACCGCATGAAAGTGCACTTGTTCAAGTGTAGATGGTTTGATACTAGCCCGGAGAACACAAGGACCGATCAGTACGGAATATTTTCGGTGAATACTGCTACAAGCTGGTATAAAGAAGACCCTTTCGTTCTTGCCACATCAGTAAAACAAGTGTTTTACCTTGACGATCTTCTGAACAAATTCTCATGGAAGGTGGTTAACCATGTTGCTCATAGAAACATATACAGTGTTGCCACACTTGGTGAGACCGCAGATGATGAAGAAGTTACTGCATACCAAGAGCCGAACGCTTTTGACATTCCGGAATCATCTACGATTCGCCTTAATAATGTGAGATCTGGGAGTGTGGTTCGAATTACTGGAGCAGAACTTCTCGATGTTAATCCAAATGAAGTTGACGCTGATTCAGATGACGAGGAGCGGCACATATTGCCAGAGGTTACCTATGAAACCAAGTCAGACTCAAGTGATGAAGATGATTATGATTATCATCCTTAGTACGTTAATGATGTACGTATTTTAGTATATATAAACGTGCATGTATGTTTGTTATATAAACGTGCATGTACGTATTTATAGTCGGAAATTATAGTCGTAAATTATAGTCGAAAATTTTAGTCGAAAATTATAGTCGTAAATTATAGTCGTACATTATAGTCGGAAATTATAGTCGGAAATTATAGTCGGAAATTATAGTCGTATTTATAGTTGAAAATTATAGTCGTAAATTATAGTCGGAAATTATAGTCGTAAATTATAAAAATTTGGTCATGCCAACGTCATATCGATCGGTGTTATATATGAATTAATAGTTGGCGGAAATTCTTGGCCGGGAATCACTATCATTACCAACGAGTTGAGAACTCGTTGGTAATAGTATTACCCATGAGTTATCAACTCGTTGGTAATAGTATTACCAACGAGTTGCTTATCAACTCGCGGGCAATACTATTACCAACGAGTTAACTCTTTGGTAATAATATTGCCGGCGAGTTGATAAGTAACTCGCCGGCAATACTCCCTTAAATTCTAGCCAGCTCGAGTTTTTCCTCATTTCTTCACCGAGCTCCTTGTAAACCCTAAAATTAATCCATCTCTTCCTCACATCGCCGCCCACAAACATCTCTTCCTCTCCTCAAATCTCTCCTCCCCTCTCCCCTCCCCTCCTCCCCTCTCCCCTCTCCACACAAAAATACCCCAAAAACCCCAAATCTCAATTTCCTCTCCTCCCCTACCTCCGCCGCCGGAATCCGAGCTCGACCATGACAGGTCCCCTAGCTCTCTCTCTCTCTCTCTCTCTCTCTCAATTTTTGTTTTTTTTTATAATTATGTATATATATATGCATTTTAATTATATTTGTATGTATTTTAATTAACTTGATTAATTAAGTTTTGGGTGATGTTTTAATTTTTGATAATTATTAGGCAAGTGTATGTATGTATATATGTAGAAAATATTTAGGTAATTTAAGGTGATTTGGATTAATTGATATAGGTAATTTAAGGTAATTTAAGGTGTTGGGCAAATTAAGGTGATTTGGATTAATTGATATAGTTGATAATTATATTGTATTTTTGATAAGTTAATTAGTTAATTATGTAATTATGTATTTTTGTGTTGGTTAATTATATTTGTTACGCTAATTAGTAGAATATATTTGTTAACTTAATTAATTGGTTAAATAAGCATTTGGGTAATAATTAATTGATATTTTGATAATTATATTCGTAATGATCGATATGATATGATGCAATTTAATTTAATGTTTGATATGATATCATAAGCATTTGGCCTATGAAATTTAATTTAATGTTTGATATGATGCAAATATGAAATTTGATATGTTGATGATCATATGTGATTTAATATGCAAATTATACGCTTTTATATAGAAAGATTATATATGCAACTATGTCAAACAGAAAGTAAGAGGATTTTGAAGTCCAATTTACAAAAATTTCATTGTTAATTTTTCGATTTGTTTTTCAAATGGATCTTCTACGAGAACCGATAACCGCTAGAACCGGAACCGGAACCGAACGGTTCCGGTTCCAAACGGTTCCATCCTTAATTTTCATATAACCGAATCCAGGACTAATTGTTGGATGTGCAGGAGGTTTTGCAGCAAATTGGCTTGGAGGCATCAAACAGAGAGGGACTAGATCCAGTGGAGGGAGCAGTAGTCAAGCTTCCTCAGCCGCAGTCAGCAACACGCGTTGTGGCCCAATTATGAATGCTCGCACACAAATTTTGCTACGTGCGCGAGAAGAGGAAGAAGCTGCACGATCCAGATCCGTGCAACCCTTAGTCCAGGCTCGACCCTCAGTCACCAGACAGTCAAGTGAGCGACACTCAACGGCCGCATCAGAAACGCCCTCCATCCGAATGCCCCACATTGGCCCGGTGCCTACTCCTGTTTCACGGGAATCATCTGAGGCAGATGGTGTTGGCGCCTCATCGTCCAGGCCTCGTCTATCTCCGCCGTCCAGTCTCTTCCTGCCCGACGAGATTCCTGTGATCCCTAAATTCGATGATAGGGGGAGGCCTATTTATATTGAAGGACGGCCGGAGTTCCTGAGCGTGGAGGAAGCGTACAACTTCATCCCGTTCGACCCCGTGTATCTTTGGAGTGCGAGGTGCAACAACCAGCAAACGGACGATGCAGGTAAATTTTATTTAACAAGATTGATTACTTAATTATTACTTAAGACTATAAATAGTGTCAATTAATAATATCAATTTGTTGACATTTTATTATTAGGCAATATCGTTAATGGCACTGGAAAACGAAAGACTAGAGGCCCCTGCACCGGGAAGAATCTTGAGCAGGCCACCGGGGGAAGGAAAACGCTCATTAGGGCCAATGAGCATGGTGAGGTGATCGAGACATTTGACACCACGCGAAAGTATGCCAGCATGGCCGGGGCCTTCGTGGGGGACAAGGTCCTAATGCTGTGGCCAGATTAGGGATCTGTGCCTCGCTACGTGAAGATGTAAGTGCATAATGCACTGATTGTGAGTTAAATCGTATTTTCATTACGTAAATTTTACATTTATTAATTAAGTCTGAATAAATATATAATTTTACCGTTTATATATTCATCTTGCAGCTGTGGTTTGACGTGGATGAATGCCTTATTCACACGTGGGTAGAGCGTCAACTACATATCAGGTGATGTGATTCGAGTTATTTGAGTATATATCGAGTTAGATTTTTGTTTATCAAGTGTTTTAATATCTCTAACTTTTTTTCCTGGTGTTAATATAGATATAAAGAGTGGAAGAACGAGCTTTCAAAACATTACACACAGTACAAGGAGCTAGGCCGAGGTTCTACCCCTAGCGAATTCCGGTTTAGGGAGTACAGGTGGCTGTGGCTGGTAGCCCACTTCGAGCACCCCAAAGCGAAGGTATGCATCCTGAATATATTTTACAACCATAATGTATCGTATCACATTGAAATAGTTAGTTACTAATTTTTTTACATATGTTTATCAAACAAGGCAATTTCCAAGACAAACAGGGAGAACAGATTGAAAAACACCAAGGCCCATCATGCAGGTTCACTCAACTATTTGGGTTGGTCGAGTAAGGCGCAGCAACAACAAGAAGTCAACCCGTTGGTGTTTGTTCATCAGAAGTTCTATCCGCAGTGCCCTGAAAAAGCAGTAAGTCTTTAGCCTCATTATTTTGTAGTTCACATATGCATGTGTTAATAAAACTATTTTTCTCTATTAATTTATTTTGTTTAATAATACGTTATTCATATTCGCTTTTCAATTAGGCGAGAGTGGAGGATGCGATCACAGAAGTCACCATGAATATAGCTCGAAACAACCATCCTGACTGCTCGGAGGAAGAAGTGACCCAGTATGCCTCTCAAATCGATCCGCTTGATCGCCCTATAGCGGCTCAGATCATGGCAAAAGCGTACGGGACTGGAAAGAATATCTACTACTGCAGGGGAATGGGCTCGGCGGGCGAAGGAGTATTGAAGAACACTTCGGAATACTCTAGCGGGTCAAGAACTTCTTCTAGGAACTCTAACCTAGCAGCGGAGCTTCAAAGGACGCAGAGGGAGTTGGAGGAGCAAATGAGGCAGATGGAGGAGATCAGGCACGGATGCAGTGGGGGGCTGGGGTGTGCTGCAGCACCCCCCAATTTTTTTTGCCAAAAAAATATTAATACATATATACTAAAAAAAATATAAAAATCTCATGTCAAACATCAAATTTAATCATTCTTATTCGCTTTTATCTTAATTCGGCAATTCCTCTCTTCCCAACCTCCGTAATTCTTCTTGTGCATCTCTGCTCAGAGTTTGCTCTCTAGTCGATCTACACCGCTTTTCTCCATGTCTCCAACTCTTTAGGTCAGATATTTCATCAAAATAAAGTAAATTCTATCATTTTTAAAAAAAAAAAAATTCTTTCTAACAAAGAAAATTTAGCACACCCAAGATTTAATTCCTGCCTCCGTGCCTGGAGGAGATGCGGCAATTGGCCGAGTAGCAGGCAGTCAGAGATGCCGAGTACCGGGTGATGGTCGAGCAACACCGAATTATGGTCCAACAGCAGACACAAATGTTCACATGGATGCAGACGATGTACGCGTGCCAGACTACCGGACAACCGCTCCCCACACCTCCCCCGATCCCTGTATTCCACAGTGATCCACCACCGCAGCCGTCACCGCCACAGCAAGACCAGGGTAGCCACCGGAGTTCAAATGATTACGTCCACATGGATTTCCTCGACCCTTAGTGTAGTTGTAGTTTATTTTCGTATTGTTGCTGTTTGTACTGTACGTTGGACAATTATGTGTGTACTGTTGAACTTGTATTTTTACGGTTTCTATTTTTCAGTGCAGGTTCTGGAATTGGGCCCAATCCAGAACTGGCTTTTTTTTGACAAATTTCCCCGGGTATTGCCGGCGAGTTGGACTCAAGTCGCCGACAATACCTCTCAGTTTCCGGCCACGGCGGAGCAACATTGGCAATGGTCAAGACATCACCGGCGACTTGAGTCGCCGACAATGGTTTAGGAATCACCGGTGACTCAAGTCGCCAGCGATGCCCCCCTATTGCCGGCGACTCAAGTCGCCGGTGATGTCTTGACCATTGCCGGCGACTTGAAAAATAAGTCGCCGGTAATACTTTCACCGGCGAGAGTATTACCGGCGACTTGTCGCCGGTAATGACTATCACCGGCGACTTATAAAGAAAGGCCGGCGAGTCGCCGGCAATACCTAAAAATGTGATAGTGACGTCATATACATTATATAAGTATCAGTGGATGCATCATGTTAAAAAAAACGACTCAACTTTAATCTATAATCTATTATAATCAGTTAGTGAGAGAGCTAGCAATAAATTGTTATTCGAATTAATAAAACATAAAAGAAAAATTATAGTCTTGACAATATAAGAAATTTTCACTAATACAAAAAGGGAGGATGTAATAAGTCTTATCCTCACACATATTTGCATAAACTAAAAATACAACATAAAAAAAAGAAAAAAATTAACTAAACCTTACTCTACGAGAAATCGAATATTAATTCAAATAAAAGAGACTCTATCGATGGTTGTTCAGTTAGTTAAATAACAATTAGAGTGCTTATAGAAGCTTGTGAACTTGCACATGATGATAGTTGATCATTCTTTTCATTTTTTAAACCATGAATTAATATCTTTAGTTTTAGGTTGTTTGACACGATCGTGTTCTTCATCCAACATTTTGAAAAATAAAGACATTTATAAATATAACAAACCTAAATCAACCGAATAGATTCTTGAGATAGCTTTCAACTACAGCAATCATAAACAAACAAGCCTAATACCCAACAAAATTGACATTTACAAATTAGCCTATTAAAGCCTAAGATAATCACTGTTGTAGTGTCGTCACACACTCATGACCCATCATAGAAAACATCCACACATCTTTACATAGAGTTAGATGACTTAGATCCAATTCAGAATTACACAGGTCTACATCAAACAATAATACACAATACACACAAAATTACAACAAATAAGAGTACGTGACTTACCACAGTGATTGAGATTGAGAAGATTGAGACTTGAGATTTAAGAGGAGTGACCGGTTGAGTCGTGAGTGAGTGACAGGCGAGGTGACTCAGGCGAGTGAGGCAAGAAAGATAGGCGAGATTGAGTGAATATCAACTGGGTTGTGGGTAATGGGTACTAAATCTCGAACACGATCAACTAATCATCTTTTTATTTTGTATGAAGTAGGGTTTTTTTTTTTTTGCCCAAAATTCTTATATGGACTAAAGCCCAAGGGAGCCTTGAACTGACTCCACCACTGGTTATCACGTATGAAATTACATTGTTGAAACAATAAACTCGATTAAGGAGATAAGGAAAACGAGTAGAGTAGTAAACCCGAAATCTTATTTCCATGCACAATATCACACATGATTTTTCACTAAACAAAAAGTATTGTACCACTAGCTACATCCATGCATGATCATTATGATCGACCTAAGATTGAACCCTTTACAGTGCTGTAACATCAGCCTAATATATATTTTAAGCTCGAAATTGCCAATAACACAAAAATAACCAAATGCTCTAGCTATACAGATCTCTCATGTACACCGACACTTTCATAATGAAAAACCTCTGTCGGTGAGTTTAATTAGCTGAATACACAAAGTTGCCTAAGCAAAAAGCTTCCCTGCTTTCCCAGTCACATTCAAACGCAGAGAGATGTTCTGTTTGTATCTTGTTATATATGGCCGATATATCAACTTGGGTCCTATCATCGTACACCCAAAATAGATGTGCTATTGTGTTTGTGCCCCTTGAAGCCAAAAACACCTCCATCACACTAGAGCTTCTTGCTTTAGTGTCGCTCCTCGGCTCCTCCCTAGTTTTAACATACATGATTTATTTACCTCGATGTACGTGGTACTTATTCCTCCAATTTGAAATGGTTTATTTCCTTCATTTGGAAAATGGAACAAATTTTGCAGAGAAAGAAGCACGCACGTGCATGATGCATGGGATGCAAGACTTGGGAGCAAACTCATCAGGGCTAGTGTGTAAATGATTCGAGTAGTATGGGAAGGTCTTGGCCTCTTAGATAGTAGAATCATAAAGCGTTTTTTTGACTTTGGTACCTTGTTGCATGTGGCATACCTCACATTCGCTCTACTCTGTCACTCATTATTTGCTATATTTTCTCGTGTCTAATAATAGGCTTTTGAAATTTATAGATTATCAACCTTCAACTTTCCTTTTGGCTACACTACATGCCCCGGCTCTTGTTACCCTTTATATAAACTTGTCGTAGTCACCGTGAGTCCGTGACCTTAGTCCTCCCCACTAATTATAGTGTTAGGTCCAGTTTGGGAAGCTCAGAGTATCTGTACCGGCTGATCGAGGAAGATGAATTGCTCGAGCTGATGCTGAACCTGGCAGTTAATCACTTCCATGACTTTAATTATTTTTTTTTTCTTTTTGAGATTTTAACTATTTTGAATGAGAGTATTTCTTACTCATTTTGAGTAACGTGGAGGCTCCTTGAGCCAAAATCTCAGATTTTTTAGAGCAGCAAAATTATCAATTTTTAGAAATTTTATATGAATCAATTTAATTTATATTAAATCTTAAATCATTTTCATGAGATTGTTATTGATTGAGGTGTATGTCACATGGCGGGTCCGTACTATCCATATAACATTCTGACGTGGCGAGTATATGTTTGGAGGTCATGTTACACAACTTATATCCATGTGAACTTTGCTCCCTTTAGATTTTCCCGGTCCCACTGGACTTATCAACAAACCTCAGCCCTCCGATACTCATGTCTAAAGAAGCTCTAGGTCGTTAATGCGGGTAGCAGAGTAGGTGGTGATCAACGGCTACACCCGAACCAATGTGGACAGCATTTTCTCTGACAATTTGTTTTACATATTTTAAGAAGATAAGAGAAATTATTGTTTCCTAAGGTGCCAAGTTCATCTAGTTCGTCCATAGGGCAAGGGAGTGAAGGGACCAAATAAATGTTTCTTGATGTTTTATTTGCCCTATTTCTGATAATGCACTTTATCATATCGATCGTTGTAAAGTTCATGTCTTCTCATGTGTTGTTATAATGGACCAATATTATTTAAAAAAAATAAAAATTAATGGACCAATATTAAATCATGTTCAATTATATCAAAAGTTTGACGCTTGATGTTCCTTCCGAATTTGTTTTGATTCACAAGAATAATCACATATTTCTCTAATTTATTAATGTTTAATTTCATGATTTGTTTTGGAGCATTATTGAACGTTTGAGAATAAAAACACTAAATCTTTTGTCACATTGTTTTCATAACTGATTCATCAAAACGATCAATTACCGAAAGATTAATTATGATTACACAACACATGATCGAGCTATTGATACAGTAGAAAGCCTCAAAATAGATAATTATTACTAACGAGTAATTAATATCGACTATGATCTAATGAAACTATGAAAATGAGATGTGATGTGATGCGTAGTTGAGTACAAAGAGTACATGATGATCATCTACTCACCACGTGTCCGTCTCAGAGCGCAGTGCCATTTGGCAAACCGATGATCCTGCGGCCCTTGTCTGTGCTTTGATCATATTAATCAGCAACAAAAATATAATGCATAATTAACTAATTAATTAGGCAGAAACTTCAAACTTAACGTGTATGCCCTAATTAATTCATACCAAGAAACAAACTAAAGGGAACTCGATCTATCACATTGTATGCATGCATGATATCGGCTTATTACTTGCATCATACCGATCACATTTGTTTTGCTTGATCTATGGCCAAACAAAACTAGCTAGCTATATACACACCAGCATCGATCGATCAAGCTCAGGTAGCCGGGTACACACTAGCTACGTACGTACAAAACGTAAGGTAGCGTACCAAATGGGAATCAAGCTAATTGGAGGATTTATTCGGAGAGTAAATTCGAATAATTAAGTAAGTGTGCTTGCAAGTACTACGTACTGTTTGTATATTTATTGTGTTGGCGTGGATCCATATCTAGTTTGATGTTATGAACATCGACGCCATTGAATTGGGGTGTGCATATATATATATATATATAGGAGTATAATTTGGTACATGTGAGCATGTGAGTTACTGCAGTGAAGGGACATATGTACATGTCGGCAAAGAAATCTGACCGTGTTCCTAGTTTCACCAATAATAGAGGTACATAAATATGCAGAAAGAAATTCAGCCTCCTAAATCCTAAGTACTTAATTACGTATACTTACGTACGTACTATTGGGCGTCGTTTTTGGCCGGAAAGGAAATTGAGGGGAGACCAATTCCCTGAGAGGGAAAATGAGGGGAAATTAATTCCTTACATTCATCTTAGGATTTTGTTTTTCTCTAATTTATAGTAATCATTACAATGTTTCTTTTATCAAAAAAAAAAACCTGGTTGAAAATATTAAATTATTATACATAGGATATTATTATAAATTTATATAATTTTATTTTTTATTTCTATCAACAAACCAAACACCGAAAAAATATTCAAAACAAGATTTTACTTTCAATTCCTAATTATAAGAAAATTAAAGATAAGAAGTAATTTACTTTCTTTTCCCGACTACCAAACGAGACCTTGATACATCAATTCAAAATGCTTATAGCTAGCTTGCACGACGTCATTTGTTCGTTATGTCATATATTTGTGCTTAATTTGTAGCGTTCAAATTTTGGAGTTGAATAAATCACATGCATGATTCTTTAGTAATTGTTACATTGTGTGCAAAGCTAGGATTCTGTGACTAATGTTTAAATCGTGCAGCGGTACTAAGTTCTCCTCTAGCTAATTGCCTAATTGACTACAAGCTTTCCTTTAAGTAATGTCGAATCAAAACAAGTTGTGCCCTAAAGACCAGGGCTCTCTGAGGACCAGGTCCGACGACTCATATGTCAACCTTCATCACATGCATTTGTTCTTCACACACACACACACAGATATATATATATATATATATATATATATATATATATATATGCCCATATTAAGGGAGGAAAATAGACAATGGCCTTAGCTTGCCAGCGTTACTAGACTATACACATTAATTACGTATGACTTTCATAACGCAAACAAACAATATCGATCTCAATCAAAGGCCAGAAGCTTAATTAGCTTTCTTGTGGTACAAGGAGGGACAGTTTGTCATGCACGAGTCGTATACGATTTGTACGTACTGCCTGTAGTTCTGCATATAATTCATTCGATCATATATTAACTAAACACCAGAACAGATCGCTAACAGAATTATAATAACAGCCGCTGATCTAGTTAACTTGATGATCGGATCATCTGTTTAAGCTTGGTTCGAGTCTTCGAGATCAAACTAATGATCGATTTTGTCTCTCTTATCAATTGAACTAAATAAGATCCATCGATCGTTGCATTATAACTTATCAGCCACAAATGATCGCATTTCAGTTCTTATATATTCTTTTTGTAATTCTTGTGACTCTTCCTGACCAGCTGGATCTGTTTTGGGTGTTCAAACGGATTGAATTGATGACTCTCAGACTCTGGTACAGATTTTGTAAGAGCAGGCGCCATATATATAACCGAGATAAGGAGAGAGGGATTAGGGCTTCAGCTAGCTGCTGTTCCGTGCATGCTCATGGGCCGAAACAACTAAAAAAGACAGTATAATGGTTGGGAGCTTGGGATTTTAGAATAAGATTATTATGAAAAGCTGAGGAATAAAAAGAAAGTGAAAGACTTATAAAAAACAGCCTAAGAATTAATATGGACATTACATCATCGTTCATTAACAATATATTAGTTCTATAATTGATGTATAAGTAATTGATCATCGTTCATTAACAATATATTAGTTCTATAATTGATGTATAAGTAATTGATAAACAAAGATATTTCCTACTACATTACCTTAATCCTTAAGGGAATATGATTTGCCTTGGTGCAAATAAGAGTTCTACATTGAACTTTTTCTATATATATTCCATATTCATTACAAGTTGTATTAGAATTAAGAAACTTTATGAGAGGTATTAGTTTTATACACATTATATAAAGATATAATTAAGATCCATGTTTTAACTATTAAGAAATCATTTATTTACTCTGTCTCATAGAAGAGTCGACTATTCAGGATAATAAAAAAGAAAAGATATTTGGGTAAATTACGTATAAGGTCAGTTACGTAAGACTAGTTACGTATAAGGTCACCTTACTTTTCTTTCATAATTAAGGCCATTTGATAAAACAAAAAACCTTGAAGTTTGATTAATTTACGCTGAATGCCATTTCTCTTTTCCCTTTTCATGAGTGGTGGGTGAGGTCTCTTCTCTTCGGTACATCACAGAAGGCCGATCTCGATTCCTCCGGCAGCGACTCCAACGTCGTCTCCAGATTCCGGCCTCCGAAGAAAGCGGCGACGACGTCTATCTACAGCGCTCTTGCAGAAGAGTTTTTAGGCGGGAGGTCGAATACTCCGATTATGTCCGCCTTGATCTCCGTCGTGAAGTCAACCACTGCTTCTTCTCACTCGTCGTCGCTTGCGCTCGGAATCTCGCCGGTGAAATCGACGTCGATCATGCCGTTTTTGCAGGCGTCCAAGTGGCTCCCTTGCAACGAGTCCGCCGTTGCTCCGGTCAAAGTCGTCAGCCAGAAAATTGTGGACATGAAAGCTCCGCTGCGTGTGGTGGAGGACGACGTCGTTGCTGACGCCGTGATGATGAGCAGCGGCGGCGTGAAGAGCGGGTGGTTGTCGCGGCTGTTGAGCTCGTGCTCGGGTCCTTGTTCGGACTCTGGTACTTGTTCAACATCTACTTCAATATCTACAACAAAGCAGGTAGATATTGTTTAGCTAGTCTCTCTCTCTCTCTCTCTCTCTCTCTCTCTCTGTTGGAGCATAGTCTGTGGTAGTGTTTAATTTGGTTTGGTTGGGTTGTTACGCAAAAGTTGTTGTGTTTTGGTTATTACGTACGTAGTAGTGCCTATAATAATCTGTGGTAGTACATATGTTACTCTGTAGTAGTATGTACAGACTGTAGTGTGCTTTGGTTGTACTTCTGTCTGTGAGTAGTGTGTAGACTTGTTGTGTGTAGTGTGTAGTGCTGTCCTGAGTAGTTTGTTGTTTGCTCTAAACTAGTTTGTACTGTTGTCCTGGGTAGTGTGCACTGCTGTCTGTGAGTAGTGTGTAGACCTGTTGTGTGTAGTGTGTAGTGCTGTCCTGAGTAGTTTGTTGTTTGCTCTGAACTAGTTTGTACTGTTGTCCTGAGTAGTGTGCATTGCTGTCTGTGAGTAGTGTGTAGACATGTTGTGTGTAGTGTGTAGTGCTGTCATGAGTAGTTTGTTGTTTGCTCTGAACTAGTTTGTACTGCTGTCCTGAGTAGTGTGCACTGCTGTCTGTGAGTAGTGTGTAGACCTGTTGTGTGTAGTGTGTAGTGCTGTCATGAGTAGTTTGTTGTTTGCTCTGAACTAGTTTGTACTGCTGTCCTGAGTAGTGTGCACTGCTGTCTGTGAGTAGTGCGTAGACCTGTTGTGTGTAGCGTGTAGTGCTGTCTGTGAGTAGTGTGTACTGCTGTCTGTGAGTAGTATATAGAATTTATGTAAGTGGTATGTAGTGTTTTGATGGTATGTCTTATTGTTTTGCAGAAATTGCACAAATGGAGGACCCTAAAAAACCCAAGGTCCAAATAAGATCGTCATTGAGAGGCTTCTGCAATATCATGGGTGAACTTCATAAAAAATTGCCTCCAAAAACAGTGAAGACGTTGCAAAAAACACCATTTGGCAGTTTCATGAAAAACACTACAACAATTTGTTGAATGTACTATTGTAGTTTTTAGAAAATACTACTCTAGTTGTTGGATAGTACTACTCTACTGGGACTTATGCATTCTAACTAAAACTTTGTTGAAGGTACTACTGTAGTTTTCAGAAAGTACTACTATAGTTGTTGGATAATACTACTCTACTGGAACTTATGGGACTTTATGCATTCTCACTAAATTTTGTTGAAAGTACTACTATAGTTTTCAGAAAGTACTACTCCAGTTGTTGGATAGTACTACTTTACTGGAACTTTATGCATAAAAAATATGGATAAAAAAAGTGACCTTAACTAAGATAAAAAATATAAAATGACCTGAAAAGTTAATATAAAGAGTCAAAATTTGAAAAACATAAAATATGGATAAAAAATTACCTTAATTAAGATAAAAATATAAATGATCTTCAAAATAAATATAAAAGGGCAAAATTGGAAAGACAGGAAATATGAATTAAAGAAAGTGACCTTAATTATGATAAAAAGTTTAAATAACCTTATGTGTAAAGTAGGGTCTCTAAATGATCTTAAATGTAATTGTTTAAAGATATTTTGCATTATGTTATCATCTACAATTCTAGGTATTTGTAAGTTTTCTTATTCCTTGATTGATCTATATATATGTTATTTGTGTTTTTGTATTGATGACACTTACATAATACATATACATATACATATTCATAACCCTAATTTATATTTAGTATTCGTAATCTTAATTATAATTTTACAAACAGAACTGCTATGATTGAAATTACAAAGAGAAGAAAGAAAAGAGGGGAGGATGTCGAGCCGAGTTGTGAAGCGTGCCAAGTACAAGAGTTCACTCAAGGACCCAGGAACCGCTGGTGTTCTAACTATGATGGAGACCAAGTTTGTATTCGTGCCAAATGATCCCACCTCGGCCGCCAAGCTGGATGTCCCCTTCCAACTAATCAAAGCTCAGAAGAACACTAAGGAGAATCCAAATACACTACGACCTTGGTTCAATATCACCAATACCAGGGATGGGAGTTACAGTTTTGAGTTTGAGACCTATCCGGATTTACATGCGTGCCGAGAAATCATAGGCAATGCCATAGGTTCGTCTGCTGCGGCAAATGTTGCTTCTTCTGCAAATGAAGTAGTATTTAGTACAGCAGAATTGGAGCTCCGAATGAAGCTTACGCAAAAAGACAGTGAAGTGCAGAAACTCCATAAGCAGTTTGTGGGTGGTGGTGTCTTGACAGATTCTGAGTTCTGGGAAACTAGAAAGAAGTTGCTTGATGGAGTTAGCCGTAGAAAGTCAAAGCAGCAGCAAGTCGGGATTGAAAGTTCAATGATACTGGACATCAAACTTATGACTGATAGTCGGATGACCAAGGTCACATTTAATCTGACCGAGGAGATCAAATATCAGATTTTTGCTCTGAAACCAGCCGTACACAAGGCATTCATTGGTCTTGTTCGGAGTAAGATGACAGAGAAAGACTTCTGGAACAAATATTTCCGAGCTGAATACCTCCACATGTACAGTAGCCTAAGAAATGTTGTTGAGGATGATGAGGAGCTTGCAATTTTCTTAAAGGAAGATGAAATATTAGTGGCAAGGGAAGCTCGTCAGAAGATTCAAAGGGTTAATCCAACTTTGGATATGGAAGCTGATCAAGGAGATGACTATAGACATATTCCAGATCATGGGATCTTTCGTTATGGCAATTACAGGGATACAACAACTGATCATCTGCAGAATGACCAGTATACAAGGACTTTATCGCAAGACCTTAATAGACAAGGCGCCGTTGTACTTCAAGGAAGAAATCTCAATGTGCAAGAGAGACTTGATAGTTGGATTACTCGGATGACTGAGATAGAGGACCTTCAAGGACCTCATGAAGATCCTCCTGTTGCTCCATTATGTATTAAGGACCTTCGAGACTACTTTGATACGCAACAAGCTAGTGTACTTCAAGCTAATTTGGATGATTCACGTACTGGAACTGAGCAAACAAAACGCAAACGCAAGCTGACTACTACTGAGGAAGCATACGGTTCCTTGAAAATTAAAAGCATTGGATTGAGCAATGCCACAGTTGAACCAGAAGTGGCTCTTACGGTTTTTGATGAGCCGACCAAGAATATCTCAAGCATGGGAAGAATTCTAAGGAGAGTAGTAGTATTCTGGACGACGGGTCACCTAACAGAACCAGAGAGGAATTATTACATCATTGGATGTCTATTCAAGAACTACCGAGGCAATTTTGGTCTTCATATCCAATTACAACTTGTTTGTATACTAATAAGGTAGGCCGAGTGAAGGATGCTATGTCAAAAATTTATCGACAGCTAGAGGAGATAAAGGAAGCTGTGCCTGTGGAGTCGGACTTCCGGCACCAGGTCTCCCTCCTTGTTCGTCCAATGCATCAGGCTCTTGATGCTGCTTTTCAGCATTATGATTCAGACTTACAACAGAAAAGAGAGTTGCGAAATATTGGGAATGTATAAATTGTGTGCCCCTCATTGACTAGTCGGTACAGTGTTGTAGTTAGTTACTAGTGTGTATACAACATCACCATCTAATCAATTTTGGTATCAAGTCAAAAGATCATAGAAGAGGAGGCAAAACGATGCAAGTAATCACTAAAATTGATTGGCCAAGCGAATGAAATTCTGACTCAACTTAAATAAGCTGTAAAATGAACTTTACAAATCAACTAGCTATTATTAACAGCTTGAAGCCCAAGGCAAGCCAATTTTTTCTTTTAAAAAAAAAATATCAACAGACAATGTAAGCATTTGTTTAGTTATGTACCTAGCTTGAACCCTCACAAATCCTTTGATTCTTCTATGTACAAATAGACATGGAAATCTAGACATCAAATGAAATAAGTCACGATGAAGATAAATTAGATGACAGAAACGAATGATGGTGAGACAGCGAAAGCTGGTGAGTAATGACATTGATGGAACTATCTAAGATCAATATTAACCTGCTCTGGATTACCCCTTTCAGTCTGGTTAGCAACGAGCTCAATGCCTAGTTGACCTTTGTCCCCGGCTCCAAATGCATATAGCTTCCCCGATTCAGTGAGGGCAAAAGTGTGAGCATTCCAGTATATGGAATTGGTGAGACTGATCTGTACAACCCGCTCATTTACTTGCTTGAGTGATGACACAAGCTCCGGGGCCAACACATTTGCATGCCTATTTCCCTGAGAAGTAGGCAACAGAAGAGATGATTCAGCAAAACTAACATTAGCCACAACAACGGGGTCAACATCCATATCTATAAGCCTTTCTTGTATCATGCATCCATTTGTAAGTGAACACATTGCTGTTGTGCGATCAACATTACTATAGTAAAATAAAGGTAAGAGAAGCAGTAACTGTGCCATTAAGAACACTAAACACTATAAACTGAAAGCAACAAATCTATCCTAGATTCATTTTAAAGGCAGTGTGAAGCAGTTTGATTGATACCAATTTGGACACCAGTAATCCTGAAACGGATTCTGAAATAGTTCACCAATTCATATAATATGTGGAGTTTCTGAAATGTACAGAAGGCAGCACTTGTAAGCAGAAACTTTGTATAATAGAAGTATGAATAAACCAGACCTGTCCTTCAGCAGCAGAATTATGTCCAAGACTAGCCGATTCTCCACAACCAAATGAGTACACATCACCATCCCCGGACACCACAAAGGTTGTGTAATCTCCAGTAGCTACGTGCACTGCTTTTACATTGCTCAATGATTCCACAACCTTGGGTGCTGATTCACAATCTTCATTCCCATGACCCAAGCACCCGTAACGTCCCCAACCCCAAGTGCATACCCTTCCATCCTGTCCAACCACAGCAGCATGCCAGGCACCAGCCGCAACCACCATGGGCTGAAGGTTCAAAAGCTGAAACTGTTCAATCAGCCGTGGTTGCTTCTCATCAGTTCTTGAACCATGTCCAAGCTTGCCACCCAAGCCACAGCCAACAGAGTAAACAGACCTGAAAGGTTTAAAGAATACATGATCAAAGCTATAATAATCTTAAATACAATAACATAAGCTTGGAAAGAATTCCTCCGGAACACAAAAGGAAAAGATCAATCTGCAAAAGATCTATATTGTGGCCAAGAGTTAAGTTGGCATGCATGATGAATACTACGGAACAAGTCTGTTTTAGTCCAAGAACAAGTTTTGTCAATTTAAACGAGAATGCTACAGAGGCAAAAAGATATGATGAAATGCTTACATTCCATTAGGCTGACAAGCCAGAGCAAGAAGATAGCAGTATCCAGCTGCAATTTGCACCACCGGTACATTCTCAAGGGATCCCAACAAAGGATGTGGCTCAACATCAGTTGACTCGGTCTGGTGACCAAGTTTGCTATCACTTCCCCAAGAAAATGTGTAAACTCTACCTTCCCTCGAAAGCACAGCTGTGAAGAAATTTCCAATTGCAGCTTGCACAACGAATATATCTTTCAAAGACTCCACCAACTGTGGAGTAGTAACCAGCTTTGATCCTTGAACCCCGTACTCAGTTTCGCCAAAAGAGTCCTTCCCAAAGGCATATACCTTCCCTGCATCACTGATCAGCATTGTCCTGCCAGCCCCAGCAGCTGCATGGATGATTCGAATGCCTTGCAGAGATCTGCAACATAATGGAGTTCCATTAAGTCAACAATTTCTCTATCCTGTTTCTCGCAATTTACACAATGGTGTCAAAGGATCGGTGAATATTTGGCAACCTGATTGGTCGAGGCCGCCATTCCTCTTCAGTGGTGCCTTGTCCTAGCTGTCCTGAGCTGTTAGAACCAAATGTGTAGACAGTTCCTTTTGAAGTCACAGCAATGCTGTGACCAGGTCCAGCTATTGCCTGCGATTTCTCCCTTCGGAAACATGCCTCTCCAGCCAATAGAAACCTCAGGACCAATTTCCATGAACCACCACATCTTTGCTTCAATTCTTGACGCTGATCAGCTGTCATCGGCTTAAAAATAGCTCTCTTTTGGCACATGTCTAGAGCAGCGAGCTCCGATATGCACAGATCAAAGTCAGGAGCAAAGTTTGCAGGCTGCCTGAAGAAGGAACATGTTCCCTGCAAACACACACACATCCAAAATCAATCTACCAGAATTGAAATTAAGACTTAAAAACAGCACAACAAACTCAAAGCATAGAGAAATAGATCACTTGCCTCTAACTTTGCAAGGTCTTGAGGGTCCAAATTGCAAGCAGTAAGGACATGAAGGACAATTGAAGGGTTAGCAGCTAAAGGGAACTCTCCAGGAGTTGAGGAGGTCCCGAAGCAATGGCGTTGCCGCCTTTCAAATGTTGGTACAGGAGTGGCAACAATGGTGGTAATTGGCTGGTCAGGAATGTTATGGTATTGTAGTGTTGGGGTTCCGCTCGCTGTTGCATCCATTGGCACTGCCTAAATTTGCAGTGGCCAAGCTTGACAAAGAAGAAGTTCTAATATTTCGGAAATTCAAAATATCCAGCATTAGCATCTAATGTCTTAGAAATTCAAAAGTGCTGCTAAGTTTATCTATGCATCAGTATCTACCTTCACAATTATGTTATTGTTCAACAAACTTCGAGTCTAGCTCAAACCTACAAACGAAAAAGCATACCTATAAAAAACAAAGTCTCAATATGACAGCAAGAAGAACACATTATGCAATAAGTTATCTCCAGTTAACATATAAATGTTAGTTAACTAGGATTCATATACCAAGACAATAACAAAAATTGACCTGTAATAAATCAGTACCCGATCATTTGATCATAGTTTAACAAAAGCAAAGAAAGAAACCCAAAACCTCAAAACAACGTATATAAACTTGATGTAAACTGAAAGATTGTGACTTTGAGAAGAATTATAGGAGTCTTCCGCAAATGGATATTCCCTTAGCCAAAAGAGACCCCAAAAAGGAAAGAATTTTGACATCAAAATAGAAAACTTGAGTCTTGTAAACTCATTGTAAATCAGCCGGGTTGGATAAGTCCGATCAAAAAGATTCAAGCAAGAAAACTGATCCTTCATCATTCAATACCAAAAAACAGAGGGTTACAGATAAAAGCAAAAGCTTTGCAGTTAAGTAACCGCAAATACCAAAACTTGTGAAAAACCCAGATCAAAAAACCATCAGAGAAAAAAAACCAATCATAATACTTGATCAGAAAACCGATTTAAGCAAGAACAAAGAGAATCCACAACAAAAACAGAACACAACAAATGCTTGAGGTACTTGTTCAATTCTGCATTATGATCGCAACAGATCAAGGGGCAACAAGTCAGATGTGAAGATTACATATCAGAGAAACCAACGATTGCACAAAACCCATCAGCATCCGCTCAATAATTCAACGTTATTTCTTAGAACACAAAAGAAGAAACAGAGAGAGCCAAGCCAAGGCAAACTTGGGATCAGAAGAAGTGGGTGAAATCTTAATCAAAAGGCAAAGGCTGCTGTGTGATCCATGTAGAGTGGTATGAGGATTCTGTCAAGGATTTAGAGAGAAGAAGAAGAAGAAAAAAGGGAGAATTTTTGGGTTTGTGTTTTTGAGAGAGAGAGAGAGTGGATGATGGATGAATACGAAGAGGTGAGAGAGCTTTTGTTTTTATTTTCTAATGGGAATTTGAGATGAGTTTGAGGGTGGTGATCAAGCTTTTACTTTACAATATATTTCGCCTGTGCCCATTGTTACACGTCAGCTTCCTTCCTTCTCTGTTCTTGACGCAAACTGAGGGAGGGAGGGAGGGAGGGAGGGAGATTACATAAACTCGGAGAGTTCTATTCATAATGGCTTGGGGTTTTATTTGTTTATGGTTTTGATTGGGATCGTTTTCCATTTCTAATTGGGTTGCTTGTACTTATAGAATCGTGGATGGTGACAACTTGAGCTCATTTCGATCTCTTCTTTGTTTGAGACGTTTTGGAATAAAATTGGTACGGGTGATAAGTAATGTAATTTTGTCAAGTATTGTGGTTATGAACTTTGAGACTAGTGATCTGATCGATCGTTTTGATATCTTTTCACAAATAAGGCTAGATTCCTCAAACAGCCTTACTCCCCAGTCCAAACCCTAGATTCCTCAAACAGCCTTCCTCTTCTCCTCCTTCTCTCCTTCTTGATCCGATATCTAACTTTCATTCGATCTCTCTTTTCCTTCCCTTTTGTTTTCTTGAAGTCGATTGTGTCATGGCCGATTCGACCAATGATGTTGCTGAGCAATATAGCTTGGCTATGGAGTTTATCAATCAGGATGCAGCAAGATTGGAGGAGATCGTACTTACTGACTCTGACGATGATGTTGTGACCTCAGAGTGCTTTTATGGCGTTTTGAGGTTGTTCGGCATGGATCCACTGCCTGCGCGGAGTGAGAGTGGCATGCGAGCCACCTTTGCTAGACTTTGCGGGACGTCGAGCCGACCAGCCAAGGTCTCCTATATACGCAAGGCCCCGGACAGATTTTTCTGTACCTTCTGGGATGTGGCGATGGTGCGCCGGGCGGTTCAAGGCGGACCGTGCTATTTTAAAAACCATACAGTGGTGGTGGAGAAATTTGATGGTTTATTTGATTGCATGACGATAATGGCGGCGGTGGTGCCAGTGTGGGTCAAGGTTGAAAATGTCTCGGATGGTGGGATGAATGAAGCATGGGCCCGATGTATTGACTGACAGCTTGGCGAGTTGAAAGAGTTGGATCTGGCCAAGTTAGGGCAGATCAAGGAGATGTGGCCGAAGGTTGCGATGAATCTCCAGCGTCCCATTCCGGTGTTTTCAATTTTTGGCAGGGGTCTCAGCAATCCTCTCCTTTGAATACATGGGATCCGATGCTTTTGTAACTTATGTGGCCGATTTGGCCATGATGGTGATGTTTGTGAGGTTTTGGTGGCTCGAGCAGATGAGGCAGCGACGGCTCGTGTGACGGTGGAAGCCAAGGCAACGACAACTGTGAAAACTTTGGCCTCGCCCCTTTGGCTAGGGTTGAGCCGCCCACCTCAGGAATTGTGGACTTGATGCAGGTGCATGAGTCAAACGTGGCAAGCACGCATGGTGTGAAATTTGAAGTTATTTCCCATGTGTCTCCCATGCAGGGTACTCAGACCACTCCTGGTCTATCTTATGCTTCTGGCTTAGAGCTCAGTCGTTCCTCAGGTATGGAGGACCACATGCAGCAGCTGGCGCTGATGGCTAGGTCGGCATTGCAAACCCATGATTTGACTCTCATGCCTTTTCAACAAGGCATTGGTACTACTACATGTGTCAAGAAGCGGCAGGCACTTGAAGGGAAGCTAGGTCTGGCTTCTCAAGGTGAGATGGCTTGCTCAGACCGATGGGCGGCAGGGCATCTCGAAACATGAATCTCCAACTAAGAAGTTGGCTGTGGATAAGGCGGCAAAGGCTAGGGCTAAGGCGGTGGAGCGACGACTCACTTTATTGTACTTTGAGATACATAGTTAGAAACGATGTGGGATCCCAAACTTTTTAGTCTTTATCCTACACCTATTGGTCTAGATATATAAGTACTTGTGCAAATATGTAATAGTGTAGTTTACTCTATGGGGTTCTTTCTACCCAATCGGAAGTTCCGATGAACTCCTTGTACTCTATCACAATATCAATTCTATCGTTATTTAAAAAAAATAGAATATCTTTTATAGTCTGATTATTCTTAATATATATACATATATCGAATAAGAGATTTGAGGCGATTATCTATGCTTTGCAGTGATGACCGTTTCATTTTTTTATCGATTACTTTTTTAGATATTTGCTGTTTCTAAATGTACTTTGCTACACTCCAAGATGAATTTTGTGTTATAATCTCGCTTATAGCACACCATTTGTGATACATTATCAACCCCATGTACATAATTACACATTCCAATCGAAGTAGGAGACGTGAGTTGGAAGTTGCTAATGATCGAACAATGTTTTTCTTTTGAACAACTGGCAGATAATCGAATTGGTGACTATGCTAGTTTTTATGTTTCATTACAACTCCACGTCTCCACCATTAGGATCGAACTATATTTCCTATCATCTTTGTGACTTTAATACTTTAATAGCTTCCATTAATGGTAATATTAGGGTTTTAATGAGGCCATGATAGGCCTCAAATCAAATCGTGACACGTATTAATTGTCAATTTTAATTCCATGTCAATATTTTAAATTATAAAATCAATTTTGTTGTTTTGACTTTAAATATTACAAAAATGAATGAAAAATAAAAATTATAATTGAACTCCAGATTTGGAAACCCCAAAATAAAAAACGCAGAATAATTCTAATTAAATGTTAGACTTAACTAGAGTACGTTCTAATAAAATTGTAAACCTAATTCAATACAATTGGTTGATCATAAACACTGAAAGTTTTAATTTCTAGATAATTATGTCGACTGACAATTTAATTTAGTTTTAAGAATGACTTACAAGAGGTGAAGAACCGTACATATGCAAACAGAAGCCGGCAATTTCCATATCATGTCGTCAAACAGGTTTTAGGGATGGCCATTTCCAGATTAATTATATATGTTGTCTAATATCCATATAAATCTGCATATATATCAATCAAATTGTCCTCCAGTGCCATGTATATATAGATCTATTTAGGTTTCTATTTGATTTCCGATGAAACCTATATGCAAACAGATCGAAGCTTGCTTCAAAATCCAATAGTACTATAACAATCCTAATAATCAAGCTTATTTAGTTGCACCAGTAGTATGGTAGTATAAAACTGTTTTTCACGAACACACATCTCGATCTTATTTGTTAAGTTAGTTCGATTTCTTAAATAAACTCATCCCAGAAATTGAGCTTTAGTCTGTATACCTTTCCTCTCGATCTCCTGTTTATTTTCAACTAGCTTAACCACCCGTGTGTACACACGTGTTAAATCAGATCACCCACTACTTTATCCACTTTTATGACAGATTTTGTTGGGCAAAATTGTTGTTCACCTTTTTTTTTGTCTCCCGTGGGTTTTTCTTTTCTTTATCTTTCTTTTCTGTTTTTTTTTCTTGAGGCTGATTTTATTTTTTTATAGGGGTATTTTCGGGTTTCCATAATTTGGTATGGGATGACACCAAAAGCTACGCTTGGCTTTATATTAGTAGAGATGAGTAGATTAATTGATGGTGTAAGAATATTTGTAAGGATTATTTGAAAAGAGAGAGAGGGAAGAATATCTTATAAATATGATTTGGTAAAAGAATAATGACATAAATGTCATGTTACAATTTATATAAGATTTGCGGCCTGGCTCAAATGATCAAAGTTTAAAATCATTTTTCATTGATAAATATGAAGCTAAGATATAGATCAAATTGTCACTTCCATCGATGGGGGACGGAAATTTTCTCACTAAACTAGTGGCCTAATTTCCAAATGGTCCCGAGCAAATTAATTAGTGTTCTTCCACCTTCCACATCTTCATCTAAGTTTTCTAAGTGTGCAGGATTAGCTGATCAATATTGATAAGATTGATCGGTATTAAAGACTGCAGGTATATATGAACACTAGCTTGTACATATAGATCCAAAACGCAAATGGTTAATTGAAACCTATTAGTTAGTTAGCTCCTTCATTGTTAACAAAAATCTCAACACACGTTAATTAGTTTACACTGGATTGTACGTGCCCTAATCAACATGCAAACCTTAAGCTACAAGCAAAACTACTCCATAAAATAGAAGTGAAATTCCAAGGTTACTAAGCTGCGATATCTCTGCGTTAAAGTTTTCTCCTTTCCTAGAACCAAACCCGGGCCATCGATCATCTGAAAGCAAATGGGGGTGGATCTGTCGAAGTGTCGAGCAATGAGGGAAAGGGAAGTGTATGTCAATATTTCATATTTAATTATAATTATTTAAAATTTAGTATAGATATTATTTTTTATTAGAAATATGTTTTATATTAAGAATAAATTTTGTAAACTACTATATATACTCCAATTTAAGAGTGAATGAATATAACACAATATTATTGAATTCTTCTTGAAACATTTTTCTACTTGGTATTAGAGCCGAAAATTTTGAGAATTGCACGCTACATCCACACTTTCTCCGAAGGAAGTGTGAGTGTCGCACACCACCAGATCTTAAAGTTGTTTTATTCCGTTGAATTGAAACCCTGAATTGAAACCCCCTAAATTACCACCACCATTTTTTATTCCGCTACACTTGAAACTCTTGAAATTGAACATAAATCCTTGAAGTTGGAAAACCCCGAATTGAAGTTGCAAACCCCTGAATTTCCACCACCATTGAACAATCCTGAATTTCCTCCACCACTGAAAATTCCTATCATTGAAAAATTCTTCCACCCTAAATTTATTTATTTTTACCTTTGAGGAGATGACCCTCATGAAGATGTCGCTTGAATTTGAACTATATTACTCAGGGGGAGTTTCAAAGTTTTTCCTTCAAGAGGAGAAAAGTGTTTGTGAAGGAAATTCTCTGAATCTACCAGAATTTGAAGAAGTAGAGAACTTGGAGAGAAGTTTTGAAGTTGAAAATTTTTGAAGCTGGAAATCCAGGTGCAAACTTGAGAGCCTCTTTTGATGGATCGAAGGAAACTCTCGATCCATCAAAGTCTACACAAGAGATGAACCCGAGAGCATCCTTCGATGAATTGAAGGAAACTCTCAATCCATCAAAGATTGGAGGAGAGATGAACCCCAGAGCATCCTTCGATGGATCGAAGGAAATTCTCGATTCATCGAGGACTGCAGAAGTAACGGACCCGAGAAGAACCTTCGATGGATCGAAGGGTATTTTCGATGGATCGAGGATTGAAGCTGAAACGCCTTAAATTGAAGTCTAATCTCATGAAGACCCCCCTTCTACTCCATCAATTGAAGAACATTAGTGAGAACAACAAAAAAACAAGAATCAAGGAGGCCAAAACTAGAAGCAGCTGGCTGATATTCTTACTAAAGGATTATCTCATCAGACATTTAACGATTGAATTGACAAGTTGTGCATGATTGATATATATGCTCAACTTGAAGGAAAGTGTTGAAAATATTGTTCCATATCGAATTGTAATTATTATGATTTAATATAAATATTGTTTTTTTATTAGAAATATATTTTCTATTAAAAATATAATTTATAAAGTGTTATATGTATTCTAATTTAAGAATGAATGAATACAACATAATATTATTAAATACTCAAATATTTTCCTACTCGAAGGGGACACACGCCCCACATGCAAATCAATTAGCTGTCCAAAAGCTGAAGGCCTTCAGTATGAAACTTGTTTGCTTTTGACACAGCCTTCTCGTAGACTCTTCTGATGTCAGGCACATATAAAAAGGATCGGATGACATATAAAGCTAAGTAAAACATTAACCGGCCGGTTGGGAAAGGTAAAAATGATGGTGCACCCGAACTAAGTTAAATTTCTACCCGAACTAAGATAACAGAGTAGGTGCTCCCAGCCGTACGTGCGAGTGTGATTGAACACTGTACATTTTGGTAAGAAGTCTGTTTAAAAATGTATTTTTTTTAGAAGTCGAAATTTCATTAATAAGAATCAGGATACAATCGGAATTTGGGACTAAAACAAAGAAGAAATAACGATAATGCATAAGACTAAACAAACGACACCAAACTAACGTTGAATCTCAACATTCGTTGGAGACGGATATGCGAGCAGTTACTAGATCACTGATGGTATGTTGACTTTTGGGATCGCCAAAGCTACTCTTAATGTCTATAGAGCTTATGAGTCTAGTATACGTCCCCTGCCATACCCGTGTATCCAAAGTGGTGACGACTTCAATGCAGGGCGCTAAAAGTCTCATACAATGAGGGTAGTCTCTCATGACGACATATCTCGTCTAATGTTGACACATAAAATAAATACCCAAAAGTTAGATCATATTTAACCAAAAAGTGATAGGTCTAGCCCACCTAGCAGTAGAGATCCAAACAGGCCCAAAGTTGAAGGTAGATGCCCAATACACCAGCCCTACCCGGATTGGGCAGAGAGGCTGCAACACAACTTGCGCCGCCACATCTGCATCTCTGTTCCTTCCTCCAATGCGACCCGCGCCATTTCCACTGAACAGAGGCCAGTTGCCGACGATACCTGCTATCCATAGTTGCTGCATCCTTCGATACCATCACCATGAATCAGCATCCATGTCTCCTGCACGACGAGGTCCACGGGGTTCCTACACATATCGTAACCACCTTCATAAATTATGTTGACAAGTGTTAATCCCACAACAGAAGCCATCACAAGGCGGAAAACATTCTCCTCGCAATGAAAAGGCTGTCGCCATCGGAAGCTCACTCACAGCCTCCTGAAACCGAATTCCATCTGAAACCGGTCGACCCAGCTAGGAAGGACGAGAGACCAAGGAACCAACAAACTGGAAACATGAAGAGAACTTCATGCTTGTGAAGAAGATAGATGAATGTACAAACAAGAAAGAGACTCGACTTAGGCACGAGAAGGAGAGAAAGCAGGGACATCGTCGTGGCAACCACGCTGATTGATCTAAGAAACTAGATGTGTCGTCTCTCCTAGCGGCGGCTAGGGAGCTAGGTATCACTGGAAAAAAATACATGCATTATTTTTGCTCATTCGTATGAAGACTCCTGTGTTTGGAAACATTCAAACAAAACAATGATGCAAGAGTATGAGGGGTCAGCTAGCTTCGATCACCATACATTAATATTATATGATGCCTTCAAACTATATATATGGCAATTAATTAAACAACTAATTAACGTCACGCAGATGTACGCGAGAGCAGACAGCATGCATTATCCATTTAATTAAGTTAATTAAGCTAGCCATCCACCGAAGATGGGTCAAACTCATATATATAGAGGAGTTCGATCATCATTAAGCAGCATCCAGCTTTCAAGTAATATAACTAGTAGTGATGATTTTGAGATAAATACCAGCCTGTTGGAATGAGGAGGATGAGAAATATTTATACCTAAATAAGGCATATATTCAGAGACCAAGTGAGGAAAAGGCTTGCCATGTACTTGTTCTGCATGTGTATTGACAGCTGATTTCCTCGTGTGCACAATTGCCGCCAAAGTAACTTCATCGTGCATGATCTCATCAGGTAATTAATTATGTGACAATATCGTAGAGTCCTTGAGCAATATGATTTGAGAAATTTGATCAAGAGATATCTTATCGTTTCAATTGTCTACGAAATCTCATCAGTTTAAATTGTTAGAAAAATGGTAGAAAATTAGTTGTATAATTTAAACAAAATAATTAAGTGAGATGTGTTTAAGGAGACTTATTCTCTTTAGATAGAGATACAGAGATTTCCTGTTATATCGGGACATTTATTGTAATAGATTGTATCAGCATATATTTAAGGCATTCTATCAATGAAAGAGTTACAATTTTTAGTCTATTAGATTATTCCTCTCAAACACTTTATCAGACACACTCTGAGTTAATAGTCAGTTATCATTACAGATAAGAAAAATACCATAGCCCTAAATATTCCACCGCTGGCCTTCATCACCAACCTTCTTCACCGCTGTCGATCTTCACAACTCGGCCTCCATCATCGCCGATCATCACCATCAGTTCCTCCTTGCTTCCAACGATTTTTCTACTTCGTCAAGATTGCTCGACTTCCAAGGAACCGCTACAGACAAGTTATTTCTCAACGTCGTCCAAATTTTGTACCGGTCATTTCGAGCATATCACCGATTGAGGTAAATTTTTTAAATCATCAATCTTTAGAGCTAAAACTAAAATTTACTTCTTGCAAAACCCTAGATCTAGGATTGTGATATTGTTTGTGATTATTATCTATACCCTATCTCCTATGGACTTGTATCTATGGAATATAAGTAACGGTTCTGGGGGAGTCACGGTTTAGAAAAGAAAAGAAAAGTAAGGAAAATCGATCTCATGTGCTGGCTAATCATGGTTTCTAGGTGTGGTTTTTGAGCCACCGTTTATTGATGATCGATTTTGTGAGTATACATCATGGATCCCGTTCTTATTCATTAAAACTTGATGTTAGTGATCATGATTTTTTGATCGATACTAATTAATAAAATCTCTTTGTATTGTGTAGATGAGCGCGAACGAGCCGATTAGGCCAGAGTTAGACCTCCTTGATCTTCAAGGAAAGGAATACCATCGTTGGGTCTCTGATGTGGTAACACATTCATCGGTCAAAGACTTAGCAACACCATTCAACCCGTTGGGCCAAACGTGATTCCACCATTACCAGAATTGAAAGCTCAAGCTCTCATGTTTTTGAGGCGTCATATTCATTCAACTATAAAGAAGCAGTATCTAAAGAAAACTGACCCCCTGGACTTGTGGGATGCTTTGAAGCAACGCTTCGACAATGTGCATGACGCACAACTTCCTGAGTTGACTGCAAAATGGGAAGCTCTCAGGCTCTGTATTTTCCAAAGATCCAAGATTTTAATGAAGCGACTTTGAATTTGCAGTTTGATTTGAGCTTTTGTGGAGTGGACAAGTCAGAAAAAGACATGATTAAAAAGGCTCTGACTACATTCCCTATCTCTATGAGCACTTATGCTCATTAGTACCATATCGAGTACGAACAAGGGAGTATCGTTACCTTTAGTAATCTCATTAAAAGCCTATCTAAAAAGGAAAGTCATCATAAGATCATCCTCAACAATAAGGCTAGACCAGCTGGTACTAAAAAGACTGAGAGCTATCAAACTGGAGGAAATGCCCGCAAGAACAAAAAGAACAGTTGTTCAGAACCTTACAATTGTGGTGGACAAGCTCCACATGCGGGAGAGGAGGGCGTCGGCGGGGCCGAGGCCGCAGCCAAAATCTGACATGATATAGAGATCAGAATGCCACCTCTAACAAGAACCAATCTGGTTCGGGAAATGATGGGTAAAGGCATTCCAATTATGAAAAATCCACTTGCTATCAGTGTGGTTCAACAAAGCATATGCACAGGCAGTGTCGTGCTAAGAAAGAAATCCAGAACATCTACAAGAGGCACATGCAATACTTGGCTCAAGAGTCTAACTTTGCTGGAGATTTTGAGATGGACGTAGATATAAATCTCGTCATCGCAGAGGACAAGGAGATGACCATTGTTACTCCGAATTTTGAATAGCCTATGTAAAAGGCGTTATCTCTGTAATAGATTCAAGTTTACAGTTTGTTTTGGCTTGTTAAACGCCATTTTTCTTATACTATTGTCTTACTTTTGATTTAATTTTTTGAATAAGAACATCTATGATGCAATCCTTATTTGTTGGCAAGTAATGAAATTTTCTTTATTTTTCGGTTTATGAAAGTGTTGAGAATAATATTTCACTACTTATATAAAGTATAGTTCGGTGTTTACAATTTTATATGGCATAGTGACACAATGATACAGTAAAAATTAGACACAAAAAATCGGATATTTTGAGCTCAGGAAATTTTCGACTCGTTGAATGTTCCACTCTGGATTGGTTTTAACATTTTTCGACCTGCCGAGGACTTCCTCGACCTGTAGAATGTTTGCTTCTGTCTCGGTGTATGTCCAACTTTGACCCATCGAAAAATGTGTTCGACCTGTCTAAAATAGTTATCGGAAAATCTATATCGGTTTTTGTTTTCTTTGACCCGTCGAATGTATGCCATTGGACAAACTTTCGACCCGTCAAAAAATTACTTCGACCCGCCGAGAACTTGGTATTGGAAAATCACATTTTATTTTGGGTTTCTTTGACCCGTCGAGAGGTTTACTCAACCCGTCGAAGGTTACATCCGGTTTTGTGGTGTTTTGATGTATTTTACATTGATTTTCTTGGAAAAAGGATGATTTTACAACCTACAATTCAGCACTAGATGTGATTTTACATCGGTTCATGTCATGTAATATCAGCACTCAACAAGGGTCACATCCTTATTCAAATTTTTTAGTATCTACTTAAAGTGTCCGCCTGGTCTTTAGTTCAAAGACTCATTTATTTACATTCCTTTTGTAGAAGTTTCAAGGCGAGATTGAGTGTCTTGTAGATAGTGGTACTATCCACACAATTCTGCAGAATAGGCAATTGTCTGTGGATCTTTTCCCATACAACTCCTCAGAGACTACTATTAAATGGCGTGATTCAGTAGAATTTTTTCTACCTCATGGTACAAGATTGTTGATCACTTTTGCCTTATACGCACCAAAGGCCAATCAAACATTGCTAAGTTTCAAAGATATTTGAATCAACGGTTTCCACTTGGAAACATATTATGAGAATGAACAAGAATTATTGTGTATTACCTCTGTTTAGTGCGGTCGCAAGCGCATTCTAGAGAAGTTTTCGACTATCCGTAGTGGTTTATATCTAACTACAGTTCGGATAATTGAATCCAATGCCATGACTCACATAACTTCGTGTGACTTAGAATCATACATGCTTTGGAACTTTCGACTAAGACATCCAGGTCGAGACATAATGATCAAAATATTGAAAAATACTCATGGTCATCCATTCTTCAAAGTGAAGAAGCATGTGAAATACCTAAATCCATCAGTTTTGATGGGGCTGATGAGACTACTCCTCACAATCTTGGCTCGGTATCCAAGACAAGTGAAACACAATCTCAGCAAAGTACCACTGTGGCGCCGTGCGTTATCACACCAGATTTATATGTTGCAATTTCTGATGCACATCGCTCATTTTGTAAAGCTTGCTCTTTAGCAAAGTTATTGGCACGTCCTTCTTTTGTTGTTGATAACACCGAAAATATTACATTCTTACAAAGAATCCAAGGTGATATTTATGGACCTACCAAACCGAAATGCGGATCATTTAAACATTTCATGGTTTTGGTAGATGCATCAACGCGATGGTTATACATTGTTTTGCTATCCACAAGGAATGCTGCGTTTGCAAAACTTCTGACACAAATTATTAAGCTCTGGGCTCACCACCCTGATCATCCAATTAGGTCTATTAGATTAGATAACGCAGGAGAGTTTACATCAAAATATTTTGTGAATACTGCATGTCTGTTGGGATTGAAGTTGAACATCTCGTTTCTCATGTTCATTCTCAGAACGGGTTAGCAGAGGCTTACATCAAGCAGTTACAGCTTGTGTCTCACTCATTGGTAATGCATAAAAACTTACCGGTATCAGCGTGGGGTTATGCAGTGTTACACACAACTATGCTTCTTCGTTTTTGACCCATAGGAAGCCAACCATTCAATGCACACCAGTTGATAACTGGATATGAGCCTAGATTTCAAATTTGTGCATTTTTGGTTGTACGGTATATGTGTCTATTACGCCTCCACAAAGCACCAAAATGGGTCCTTAACGAAGATTAGGCATTTATGTTAGCTATGAAGCTCCCACGATAGTCTGGTATCTTGAACTTTCGACAGGAGATCTCTTTACTGCAAGATTTCCAGATTGTCACTTCGATGAGACATACTTCCCGACATTAAGGGGAGAAATGAATGTATCTATTTCGGTTCAACGTCAGGAATTGACGTGGTCTAATACCACTATGTATCATCACGATCTCCGCACATCTCAGAGTGAGATTGAAGTACAAAGAATACTTGGTCTTCAAAAAGTAGCAGACTCTATGCCTGACTCCTTTACTGATATCGCTAAAGTGACGATATCGGATATATCTACTGCAAACATTCCTGTAAGGTTGGAAATCTTGAAACGGGGATTAGTTAGTACCAACACTGAGCAAGGAAATGTTCTTCATACTCATGTGGAAGGTGTTGCATCACCCTCGGCTCCCACTAGGAAGAGGGGGAGACTAAGAAAATTAACTGATGAGCCGCCGGTTAAAAGGCAGGCCATCGAGGCACAAAATGATCCATTCATCATCAACATTGTGAATCCTTCACAGGAGATTGTCTCTGACTACAGTTATGTCCTTAAATCATGATTGGCATGTCTGGGGGACGCCTCAGAATCTCTTGTGATGTCAGAGAATAAAGAAATCTCGCTTAGAACAAATGATAGGCGCATTCTTATGGATAGATCTTCCATGTTAGTTGATGATGCATTTGCTTAATCCGTCGCTCAAGAGATCATAGATGACGATAAAGTGGAACCTCGCTCTGTGGAAGATTTCCAATGAAGAGCTAATTGGCCGAAATGGAAAGTAGCAATCTAGGCCAAACTAGACTCTTTGAATAAAAGGTAGGTATTCAGTTCGGTAGTGCTATGGCCACTGAATGTTAAGTCAGTAGGACATAAATGGGTCTTTGTTCGGAAGCGTAATAAGAAGAATGAGGTATTGCGCTATAAAGCTAATATGGTGGTGCAAGGTTTCTCTCAACGCCCTGGGATTGATTATGAGGAGACATATTCTTCGGTCATGGACATCATCACCTTCCGCTACCTAATAAGTTTGGTAGTGTTCATGAAACTAAACATGCAACTCATGAATGTGGTTACTGCATATCTCTATGGGGATCTTGATTCAGAGATATACATGAGAATATCGGATTACATTGCTATGCTCAAATAAAGTAACTCTAAATGGTGGAGTGCTCATGTAATCAGATTGAGATGTTCATTATATGGATTGAAACAATCCAGTAGAATGTGGTACATACGTCTTAGTGACTACTTGATTTGGAAGGGATATATGCCCTTGCGTGTTCATTAAAATGACAAGTTTGGGATTTGCTATAATAGTTGTCTATGTGGATGATATGAACATCATATAGACTCTTAATGAGATCAATGAGACAGTTGGCTACTTGAAATCTGAATTTGAGGTGAAAGACCTTGGTAGGACTTAATTTTGTCTTGGATTAGAGCTGGAACATCGAGTTTGTGGAATTCTTATTCACCAGTCTGCTTATGTCCAAAAGGTGCTTAAGAGATTTAATATAGACAAAGCACACCCTGTTAGCACGTCAATGGTTGTTCGCAAATTAGACCCCACGAAAGATCCATTTCATCTAGTAGATTACGATAAGGAAGTCTTGGGAGCTGAAATTCCATATCTTAGTGTTATTGAAGATTTGTTGTATCTAGCTTAGTGCACGCGTCTAGATATTTTCTTCTCAGTGAACTTGTTGGCTAGATTTAGCTCTATGCCAACGCAATGTCCTTGGAATGGAGTAAAACAAATCTCCAGATACTTGAAGGGTTCCATTGACTTGAGTTTATTCTTCCCTTACAAAGAGTAAAGAAAGAAATTGGGAAATCCCGAAAAAGGGATGGTTGAGTCACAACATACAAGTTCTGACTCATTCGACTTGTTGAGTAGGTCTTTCGACCCATCGAAGGGAGTGAACCGTGATAACCTGAGGGGGTCTTTCGACCCATCGAGGAAATGTATCGACCCATCGAAACCAGTACCCTGGATCGAACAGAACCATTCGTTCGACCCATCGAGTGAGTATTTTGACCCGTCGAATTCCTCCCCTGTTGTGAGCAGTTTTACTGCAATCCCCTATTCTGAAACATCGGTAGATGTGCTGGTCGGATTTGCTGATGTTGAGTACTTCTCTAACCTACACAAAGGTCGTTCACAGACCGGTTATGTGTTTACCATGGATAACATGGCGATTTCTTAGAGATCAACTAAGCAAACCCTTGTTTCTACTCCCTCGAATCATTCAGAAATCATTGCTTTGCATGAAGCGGTTAGAGAATGTCTCTGGCTTAGGTCAGTCATTCATCATATTCGAGGGTCTAGTGGATTACCATCTACTACAACAACTTCCACTCGCATCTTTGAGGATAATGCGGTATGCATTGAACAGATGAAGTTGAGTTACATTAAGGGTGACAATACAAAGCATATATCACCAAAATTATTTTTCAATTAGCAACAACAACAGTTGTTGAATATCCATGTGAACCAGGTGAGTTTGGCAGACAATGCTGCAGACTTGTTTACCAAGTCACTACCTAAATCAACATTCATGAAACATGTGAGACGCATTGGTATGCCCAGGTTATCTGAACTCCTTGACTGAATTTGCAGTCAGGAGGAGTTACATTTCTGTAGATATCAGGGGAAGTCTACGTCACATGTAGTAGCGTTTGTAGTTGATGCATTGTACATTTTTTTCCCTTAGACCAAGTTTTTGTTTCACCCATGAGGTTTTTGTTTTCTTGAAAAGGTTTTTAGTGAGGCAATTGGTCATGCATCATTCATTACGCCATCGACACACGGGTGAGTGTTCAAGGAGATTTATTCTCTGTAACTTCTGAAGTGTGTCTTATCCTAATTAGTACAGTAGATTAGATAGAGATACATATAATTCCTGTTATATCGGGACATTTATTGTAACAAATTGTATTAGCCTATATTTAAGGCATTTTATCAATAAAAGAATTACAGTTTTTTGTCTATCAGATTATTTCCCTCAAACATGATGCATTTAATATTAATGGAAGAGAAACATGAATTTGCGTTCTTCTAAAAGAGTACATAAAAATTATGTATTCAATTGTTTAAATTGGGTAAGAGGTGAATGAGAAATTGTTACCCAAAGTTGGTCACTTGAAACAAAATGAAGGAAGTTTACCCCACATGGGAAAAACTATAAATGTGGAAGTCTTTAAATATGATTCCATTAGATATCTGACATCGCGTCTACTGTTTAGTTAGTAAAGTAAGCATGTTTTCACAAGATAATATTCAATGGGTTAACCCCTACCTATCCTATGCAGGTTTTCAACCTCAGAATCTATCACCCAGTCTATCGAGTCTTTGGTTGCCAATGTTCATTCATGTGGGGAATTGTTCAAAAAATGGTCGTTTTCCACCATTTTAGTGGGACAATTTAAACAAAATTATTAAGTGGGATGTACTTAATATTAGTGGAAGAGAAATATAGACTTGTGTTCTTCTACAAGAGTACATAAAGATTATGTATTCATTTATTTAAATTGGTTAAGAGGTGAATGAAAAATTGTCACTCAAAGTTAGCCACTTGAAACAAAATAAAGGAAGTTTATCCCACATGGGAAAACTAAGAAATATGGAGTTTTTTTAATTATGATTCCACTATACTATGCTTTGAGTGAGCAAGTAGAGAGGCTCTCTCTTGGTTGAATTGGGATTGTGATATGGACTTGTGTGCGCTTTGGGCCCAAGTCACACAAGTTTCTTTTTGCACTTATGAAAACTGACGTGACTTTTGGCTTTCTATATTCATTTTGGTTATAAATTTTTTGTCTTTTCAGATAACTCTGGTTACAAACTTGTTGTCAGAATAAATTTTGGCAATAAGTTACCGAAATAAATTTGGCTAGTTAATTGTTATAAAACCGAAGACCTTTGGAGTGGCCGACATTTATGTTCCTCCTCATTCGTCCATGTATGAATAAAGGTGTCATCCTCTTCATTCTGCATCCCATCAGAAAGCAATCTCCTCTTCTGATCTCTTCTCCCCCTCTCAAGATTTCGAGTTCAGCTCTAGTGATAGAGTAATGTACTCTTCAGTTCGACGAGAAGTTTTTGTGTTGTAGTACAAAAATTTTCAAGTTGTTTTATCCTGAGAGATTAGCGTCATATAAGATTGTGGGCGGCGTGAAAGTTCTTAAGAAGAGCGCGTGTTACACGCGACTCAACTTTATTCATTGTTCATCGTTTATCGACATCAACCACTTGGATAACAAATTCAAAGTTTTCAAATTAGTTCTTCCCATTTTATTTTATATTTACTAATTACTTAAATTAATAATTTTAAATTTTAGTTAAAATCACATTATTTTTCGACATAATTAGCATGTATGTCACGAGACATCATATATTGTTTGTCTAAGATTCTAAAATGATTTAAAAAAAACATTATATGATTTCAGAAATTTTTAGATGTAGAAACTATGCTGAGATTCTTATAAAGATGGATATTCTTCCTTGACAATCTAGATCAGATCAAGATTTAGGAAAATTAGAACTAATCACAGCTAACAGAAAAATCATCAACAACCACATCACGACATCTACACAAGGTTACATCAACAATTTTATTTGAATGGTGTTGCAGGAGAAATAAAGATACGCAAGAGATAGATCTGAAAGTGTACTTTATTCATTGATAGATGGTCTTAAATATGTATTAATTATAATCTGTTACAATTAATATCCCTATAAATCAGGGATTGAGAGAATATCTACTTCTATACTAATTAGAACAAGACATACACTGGAATACCAGGAATATAATTTTCTTAAACACTCCCACTTGTGTGGTGATCCTAATGGATGATGCATAGCATGTGGCTTCACTAAAAACCTTGTCAAGCAAACAAAAACCTCATGGGTAAAATAAAAGCTTGGTCGAAGAAAAAAAGAGTACAACACATCAAGTACATAAGCGACTAAATATGATGTAGACTCCCCCCGATGTCTGTGAAATGAACTCCCCCTGATTAGTAACTCAATCTTGAAGTTCAGATAATCTTCGCATTCTAATGTGTCTCACATGCTTCACAAATGTAGATTTTGGTAGAGACTTGGTAAAAAAAGTCTGCAACATTATCCACCGAACCAAATCTGGTTCACACAGATATTTAATAACTTCTGCTATTGCTGATTGTAGGAGTACTTTGGCAAAATGAATTAAGTATGACCACGCTTAATGCAACCCAACTTCATTTGTTCAATGCAAACCACATTATCCTAAAAACTGTAAGTGGGTGTTGTTATAGTAGATGATAATCCACTAGACCCTCAAATATGGTGTATTATTGTCCTAAACCAGACACACTTATAAACTGCTTCATGCAAAGCTATAGTCTCAGAATAATTTGAGGTAATAGCAACAAGGGTTTACTTTATTGATCTCCAAGAATCGCCATGTTTCCATGGTGAATACATAAACAGTGTGAGAACATCTTGTATGTGGCTTAGAGAGATACCCAGCATCAACAAAGTTAACCAAGATATCACAATGTGTCTCTGAGTAGGGGACTGCACTAAATTGAAGAACAAGTGCATGCAGCCGTAACAACCTTTGACGGGTCGAAGATTTTTCTCTACAGGTCGAGAGACAGGTTCTGATCGATCCAGAGGCTACCATTCAATGGGTCAAGAGATCCACTCGATGGGTCGAAAATTCCAGAATCTATAGGCTGCGTTTCAACCTTTCCTTTTTTGGAATTTCAAGTTACTCTATGTATTCTTAGTAGGGAAAGAATAGGCCCAAGTCAATGGCTTCCTTCATGTATCAAAATGTATGTTATACTCCATTTCAATGACTATGCATATCGAGAATGTAATGTCTTGATGTGAGCACTAAGCTAAATTCAACCAAGCTCCAACTGCACTAAGATATGGAACCTCGGCTCCAAAAGTTCCTCACCACCATCTTTTCAGATGAAATTGAACCTTATGGGTTCCAGACTACAAACAACCATTAGTGTGCTAAAGAAGTGTACTTTGTCCATTGCCTGATTTAGACATAAGCAGACTGGTGAATAAGAACTCAACCAACTTGATGTTCCATGTCTAACACCAAGACAAAATCGAGTCATACCAAGGTCTATCATCTCAAACAACTTGTTCATCTAATGAATACGCATGGGTATAACTTATCATTCTTGCTTTCTATCTCAATCAAGTAGTTATTTAGAATAGTGAACGTCTCAATTTGAACATATGAGCACTCCGTGGTTTAGAGTTACTTGAATTGGGTATAACCATACCAATTGGCACTCTCATGAATATCTCTGAATCAAGATCCCCATAGAGGTATATAACCACATCCATTGGTTGTATACTCAGTCTTTCGGGCACTACCAAACTAGTAAGGTAGCAAAAAGTAATGATGTCCATAACCAGAGAATACATCTCCTCATAATCAATACTAGGGCGTTGAAAAAATTCTTACGCCATAATTTCTTCTCATTGTGCTTCCAAAAAAAGATTCATTTGTATCTAATTGGCTTACCATTAAGTGGTCATAGCACTACCATACCAAAAATTTGTCATTTGGAAGAGAGTCTAGTTTAGCCTAGATTGCACCTTTCCATATCAGTCAATCTTCTCTACATTAACCGTTGACAATCCGCAACAGAGAAATGTTCCACTTCATTTTCGTCAATTCTTGAGCGACAAAATAAGTAAATGCATCATCAACGAACCTGGAAGAACCATCCATTATACCGCTAGCCTTTATTTAACTTGGTGAGATTTCTTTGTTTACTAACATCGTAATTGACTCTGAGGCGTCCCCAATGATTTGTCAATATCGACTTTTAGACAAAATTACAGTCAGAAACAATATCATATATTGATAATGAATGGTTGTGCCTTGATGACTTACCTCTTCACCAGCAACTCATCAGTGAATTTTGACCGACGCTACACCCCACTATGGGCAGGAGAAACGTTACCTTTCCCAGGTGTTGCATTAACTTGCCAAATTCCAGGGACTTTCAACCTTGCAAGATTTGTAGCATGTATAACCAATCTTGTCACTTTCTTGATATTAGTAATGAAGTCAGGCATCGAACCTGCTACTTTCTGAGGATCAAAAATGTATTGCAGTTCAATCTCATACTGAGATATGCGTGGACCATGATGAGACATAGTTGAGACATACCACGTCAATTTCCGACGTTTAACTAGAATAAAACCATTCTTATATCTCCCTAACGGTGATAAGTATGTCTCATCAAAGTGACTTACTGTTAAACCAGCAGTAAAGAGATCTCCTGTCAAAAATTCTAAATAGCGGACAATCGTTGGAGAATCATAACCAACATAAATGTTTAATCTTCGTAGATGACCCATTTTTATACGCAGTGGAAGCATAGCAGGCACATGTACCGCACAACCAAAGATGCATAGGTGTAAGATATCAGGCTCATATCCAGTTACTAACTGGTACACACTGAATGGTTAGCGGGTTACGGAGTCTCGAGCAAATAAGCATAGTCGCATGTAACACTACATATCCCTAAGAAAATACTAGTATAGTAGTATGCATTACCATAGCTCTGGCCACAAGCTATAACTACTTGATTTGTGCCACTTCTAAACTGTTTTATGAATGAACATGGGGAACCGGGATGCTCAACTTCAATCCCAATAAACATGCAATAATCAACAAAAGATTTTGATATACATTCTCCTGCATTATCCAATCTAATTTACCTAATTGGATTGTCCGGGTGGTGATCCTGAAGTTTAATAATTTATGCGAGGAGTTTTGCAAATGCAGTGTAGCATGTGGATTGCAAATACGTGTGACATATGCGTCGATGCAGCAATCAAAAGCATATATAAACAATCCGCATACCAGTTTAATTGGTCCACAAATATATTATTTGGAATCTGTAGAGGAATGGAAGTCGTGTCTACAACAAAAGATCGTCATGCATGTAAACAATATTACAGACATGAACAAACTTTGAAAATTGAGCGATATGCATGGGATTTTGCCATAAAGGCATCCAGTGGGAAAGTAGTGTACTCGTCTTGGAGACCGAGCCTAAACCAAGTGGAATACTCTCACCCCCCCCCAATCTAAACCCATAGTTATGGATATTCTCACACACTTCTTTGCTCTTAAGAACCGATGATGAAGGACCCGACCCTAAATTAACTAGTAATCTAGAATCAACCCCTAACGACTGACCCTAATTTACGAGTTTCTGTGAAATTTTTGGCATAACTTCCTTTATAAAAGAGACACCCAAAAGCCTGCAGGGAAAATTGACACTCCGCAGATAGACCCACAAACAATATCGTGGACCACCGATGTCCATCCGGATTTCTCAACATAAAACGGAAATCAGAACTGATACATTATTCAGAATTTAAAAACATAACTCCAGTAAATACACTGATTCATAAACAAAGAAACTCAACTCGACAACTATACGAGTGACAACCTATTCACAAGAGTCTCACTAAGACGATACTACAGAACTAGTATCCAAGGTGACTTCATTAACACAAGAGACATACTGATAGTGAGTTGGAACCTACTGTTGAAGGAATTGATTGGTGGACTCGACGCCCTCGATGACATCCAGCAACCTCATGATACACACTGCAATCAGGGCAAATAAAACCGAAAAGCCCAGGAAAAAGGCACATAAAATCATAAAAACTGTTAGAGTGAGTGGACGAAAATAATAATTCACTTTTTAACTGAAACTGTAAATAATATTCCTTTCATATATAATATGCATAAAAATAATACAAGTCTGAAAATAAACATCCAGGTACACCTGGGTACAATAAAATATGTGAAGGCTACGACTCGGGTCATCTGACCTCAAGTCCAATACTGCCCAGGTCAGGTTACTGGCCCTCCTGGGTGCTGAGTAAATCACGGGGTCCCTCTCGGACACTTCCGTAAATCCTGGGGTCCCTCTCGGACACTTCCGGAGCATCTCGGAGATTAGTCGAGAAGCTAGTGCATCGATGCAACATTGTGACTATGCTCAACGTAAATCAAATCATGCATATGCTTCAAATGAAAATTCATAACTATAAATGCATAACCATAAAATGCATAATCGTAAAATGCATAACATAGACTTGTAAACCGACAGTGAAAATAAAATGTCCACTCATAGCATTTTCTGGGATATTTATAAAGCTAAAACCTGCCAAACGGCACACTCATTCGTTTGACACGCCCGCTAACTCAAGATCCTGAAACCGCGATTAAAATTAATTTCTGATCATCAGAGTTCATACTGAATAGTAAAGATCGTAATCTGGTGAGTAATAACATCAAGGATCTCGTATACTCGTATACTCATATACTCGAATAACATAATTTCTGTTTAATTATAATTCAACCAAATTTTGAATTCAATTCCCTATAATCCCTCACTTTTAAGAGTCGCAAACAAATTTCGAATATCAAATGACTCGCAATTAAACTGATACACAAAGCATCCTTTAATTTTGTCGTGAATTAAACTGATAATTGTCTGATTAAATACTCGTCCAAATTTATTAAACTCAAATCCTAATATAAACCTCATCATTGCGTTTGACACGTGAAAACGAGCAAAACGACATAAAACTTTATCAAAAATTCCACCTTGCCGGAGCTCCGCCGCCGCCGGCCGCCGGAATCCCATCGACACCAAAATCTGCAAATGATACAATATTGGAAAGCCTAAGACAATCCCAACAACATTATAGTTCAATGCTAAACCCAATTCTAACCGGAAAACATCGAAATCTCACCGTGAAGTTCAAAAACCTCGTCGGAAATTCATTTTCCGATCGACCACCACCTGCCACGGCAAGGCCCAAGACCACATGGCTTCAACTCATCATTCCAAGGGCTACAAACCCCCCATAAAGTAGACCCCCAATATCGCCGTTTTGAGCCGCCACCAACACCACCGAAAACCGCCGGTTTCGGCCGGTTTTCGTGGCCTTTCACCGCCGTTCTCCGGCCACACACCCCAGTGATCCACCAACCAAAAGAAATAGGGAACCAAGCCCAACAAATTTCATCAAGGAATCACGGCCAAATGTGGCCGGAATAAGGCACATCGCCGGCGAGAAAATTCGGTGGCAAAACGGGTCGGTTTGACCCGTGGTCAACGCAGGTCAACCCATAATTCCCAAAATGGAAACTTTCCATTAATATCTCATATAAATACCGTACACATACCAGCCCAAATCAACGGTTCAAAACAAATCTGATTAAGATCAGACGACCACGATTAAATCAGTAATTAAATTAACACTTTTAAATATTTTCACCAACTGACTTCAAAATTCGATAAAACAATGCTCGCTTATCCGAAAAATTCACCAAAAATTTCTACAATCTCAAAATTAAATTCTCTACAATTCTCGTGAAGGAAGTCAACACAATTCTTGTCTAGTGAAATAGTCGTTAACAACCCACACGATACCATTAATTCGCGATAATTCTACTTCATGCTGATTAATACGTAGATTTTGGTTCGGGTTGTTACAGATGACTATTAGAATTTCTCAATATCTTGATCTTCATAATGAAAAAGCTCATGAGGCAGAGCCACATACATAGTAATATAAATGACTGCATTAGATTTAATGATCCAAACCGTAGTAATATATAAAACCATTACAAATCCTCATAGACCTCTCCAGGTTGCGCCGTTGGCAGCATTCTATGGAGATTATACAGAAAATTCTTTTTCATTCTCACAATATTGTTCCATGTGAAAACCGTTGGCACAAAAGTTTTCAAAACTTAACATGGTTCGATTAGAGTGCTAATCATAGCACTTTCAAATAACATATGTATAACAACATCTGACCGGTCGAAATGACTCTTGTAGATTAAGTTTCATGGCATGACAAAAACCAATGTAAAAACACATATGAAAAACACCAAATCCGAGTACAACCTTCGACGAGTCGAGGGATATTTTCGATGGGTCAAAGATTCTCATAGGTTAAACCCGAGGCTTGGCCTCAATAGGTCGAGATTTTTCTTCGCTGGGTCACATAATGCAATGTTGGATCCCGAGACCTTCCTTCAATGGGTCGAGTGTTTCACTCGATGGGTCGAAGATTCTCAGAGCTTGAACCTGAGGACTGCCTTCGATGGGTCAAAAGGAAACCAGGCAAAAATTTTGACGGGTTGTAAAATGCCAAAAATCGATGCAGAGTGTACCCTTCGACGAGTCGAAGAGTTTCTAAGATCAAATCATCCTCTTTTTTGTCTCATTTTTATGATATATTGGTCTCATATTGCCATAAAATGTTGTAGAATTTGAACCCTATAAGCAATATGTATGAACATAATCATTCTTGACACTTTCTAATACCGAAAGAAAGAACTTTTATTACCTTTCCAATCATTAAAACTTACACAAAAGATTGTTCTTATTCAATAATCATGACTACAACTAGAGTTAAATACAAAACTAAAGTGATTACATAGCAAATACATGAGCCAAAAGCTTCGTAAGGAGCTTCTTAGAGGCCCATTACTCTGATTAAAGATTTTACATAGACTAATTAAAAACGGCAGTCTCCAAACTTACTATTATGTCATCTGTTATAATAATATTGACAGATATTACATAGCATCTCATCATCTTCAGTGAAGTTAGTCTCATGTGCTAGATATTGATGGCACGTATTGTAGGCATTCTTCCTTAAGTGTACGACACTATTTGTGTATATGCTTGGTAGAACCACACCTATAGTAAGGTGACATGCTGATAGAAGCAGAATTTGAAGAATTTCCACCATTCATAGGACCAGAATTGGAGTGATTCTTGTTGGAGTTGTGGTTGTTGTCATGGCGAGTCTAAGTCAAATTCCGACTATTTCCTCCTTTACCATGACCTCTTCCACATCCCCTTCTACCACCATGAGTTTAATAATGTTTCGAATGGTTGTTTCTCTTCTCCTTTTGTGCATTTCCAGTATGATTAGCCTCATGGACTTTCTTTGTACCGGCTGAACGAGCATTGTTGTGGAGAAGGGATGCCTTTCTTTCTTGGCCAGCATACTCATAAGATCACTGAATGATCGAAGTCTTCCTTTCTCATAATCGATTCGATATTGATGTGCAAGGGTGTTCATAGAGGTAGGAAATGTGCTCAAAGATTTCTCGACTATGGCTTATCGGTCTTTACAACACCATAAATGGCAAGCTCAGATTGTAGCTCTAACATATTCTGATAGAAATCATTAATCTTAGGATAACCCATTAACTGGATTCTATCCCATCTTTCTATAAGCTCTGGAAGTTGTGCGTCATGCACATTGTTGAACTATTCTTGCAAAGTTACCCACAAATCCACGGGGTCATCATTTAACAAGTATTGTTTCTTCAGAGCAAGATGAATATGTCTCCTAAAAAACATGAAAGCTTGAGCTTTTCGAGCTATAGTGTCCTCGTTGGCTTTAGTGCCAGGTGGTAGCGATTGGATTGTATCAGTTAGATGTTTACCGAGGAGAGTATTCCTCACATCAGATACTCATCTGTGGTATTTTGCTCCTTAAATATCAAGGATGTTAAACTCTGGTCTTGCCAACTCAGTCATCTACAAAAGACAAGAGATGTAATTAGTTTACCGATCGAAAGAGCTGTTAGTATTGCATCATTAGTTGTACGATTAACATACTTATCCACTTAAGTAGATTAGCGACACCTACCACACCACATGCAAGACCACCAAGGAGGCTCCAACTTCACTCACCAGACCCACTCCATCTGAGCGCACACGCGCCCGCCGGGCGCACGACCGAACGCACGAATCACGCACCAGCAGAACCACCAGTCCCACATCGAAGAACACCATCAAACACCAAACTCAACCACCTATATATGTAAGGTATTTATTACAGGTAAGATCATCTCATCCCATTCGTTCCTTCTTAACGAATCCCATCCCATTCGTTCCTTCTTAACGAATCTCACTAATCCACCAATTCACATCCCAACTCACTCGCTCACACGTTCGCTTGACTGTTATATCCAATACATCATCTGACTTAGGCATCAGAGCGTTGAAGGCGGGCCACCCCGTCTCGACCCCTGACCGCCTGTTTCATTGTTGTATTCTCCTAACAGCCGCACCCGAACGCGCGCATCCCACACGCACGAAGGAAGAAAGAGCGCCCGTCCATCCGAACAGCCCCAACGCTCGGACGCACCAGGAGGAGAAGGAAGTCTATCGTACAACAAGGAGGAGGAGGAGGAGGGAAGTCTATTCTTGTTGCTTCTGCCCCGTTACGCCCCCGCGCGTAATTCGGTAGAAACAAGAACCACAATCACTAATATCAATTTTAGAGGATAAGAAATATGATCCATGATGTATGATCACAAAATTCAATGCAAAACCAGTGGCTTCATACCACTCCCCATAAAATCGTGACTGTCAAATAATCACAAATATCGACTTCCCTTTTGTTTACTGTGAAATCACAATTAACTGTGATATTCACTAATAACCGTGACTCTCAAAACTGTCACTAATCTTAAACATTGAGGAAGGGGTAATTAAATCCTCTTTAACTCATACATGCATTAATCCATAGGAACTAGAGGCATATAATAATTCACAGTATTTAAAACTTAAATCTATACTTAGATTTAAGGTGTTGCGGTAATTAAATTTTGCAACATAATTTAAATTGAAGAGAGTTGGTCAATTTATCTCAAAAGTGTTATACTTTGTTTGAAAATTTGATTGTGAAAGAAGTTTGAACAAAAGAAAACACATCAACAAACTTCCGGCGGGAGAAAAAAATGAAACTGAGAGTTTGAGAAAGAAAGAAAAAAGGAGCTGTGAACGGAAAGGAAACACGTAGAACTGGATCTATAAGTAACCACCTCTAAATCTGTATTATTGTTGATATGTTCTGTAGCAACACAATGAACAACAAAGAGAGAAAAAGTGCCGTCCATCTGCTAACTGCTTCATCCAGTTTCACATTTTGCCAAAAAGAATAAAGAAAGTCTACATTACAAAGGTATTACATGCTACTGCTACTCCTGAAGCAGATGGGAAAAGCTTTTCACCCTTTTTTCTGCAGAATATGCATGCATTCAAAAATTTGTTACAGCTTACACAGGGCAAACCCCAAGATCTTGTAGATCCTACTTGTGTGTGTGTTGGATATAATATACAACCTCTGATTCCTTTGGAATGGCTGGGATCCTATCCATATTCTACTCGGGTGATCAGTAACTATTTTGTCAACCTGAGTAGCTTCATTCACCTATGGAATTAACAATGCTAATGCTACATGTTTGTCATTCTCTGCTTTCTTCTTCCACAGTGGTAGTGGAAGTTTGTACTTTAACAGATTCCTGAAATATCGTACATTTCTCACGTGCTACTCAGAATGAAAGTCTAAAATGCATTTAAAAAGTTTAGATAGCATATTGCATTCTTTCAAAATACCTTTTCATTTTCTCTACTTTCGTTTGACTCCTGCACGACACTCCTATCAGGATCTACATTGGAAGAAATTTCAGTGTTTTCCATCTGAAGCACGGATAGAGTGTTCTTATCTTCCTTCAAGTCCTGTACAGGCTGATCACCATTTACAGAAACTCCATCATCAGAGGAATTATGTCGTGTGGACGGAGATTCAACTTCTGCGCTCTTTTCAACGACTACGGCAACTCCATTCTCATCCTCAAGTAACTTGGCTTCTCCATGTACCTCATTAGTTATTTGAGTTCCTTTAGCTGCTGCTTCTTCCAGCTTCCTCTTTTCTTCTTCTCTTTGCTGCTTTCTCCGAGCCTCCTGCTCCTTTATCATTTTGAATCTGCAAAACATTACATTAACTTTTTCTCTTGGGAAAGAAATATCACAACTGAAACAGAACATAACAATGACAGTAAGAGCTACTAACCGTTCACCAGGCCGTAAGCCATCTGAAGTTAACTTCACTTCTTGTTTGGCATCCTTTTGGGTTGAATTTAGAGCAGGGACAGACTTGGTTGTATTTAGTGCAGAGACAGACCTTCGGGATTTATCTTCCTTTATAATGGTATCACTTAGTTGACCAATTGGATTCTTTGCACCACCAAACTTTTGAAGCCATACTTGTTGCGCTGTGCTTAGTATGTTGTTCGTGAACCTATTACATATTTCTGAAACATGTAAGAGAACATAGGCAGTACTATTTCCCAAAAGGAAAATGCTAATATCAACAAGATGGAAAACCACACAAAATACAATAAAAGCGGTTGTTCATAAAACAAAAGGTCTTAACATCTGCTCACCAATAAAGACTTAGCCCTGATGGAACTGAAAGTGAAAAGTAACCAATCAACAAAGGAAGGAACTTGGTAATGGTTTGAGAACTCTTCATGTTTGGATCGCTAGTCTGAATGTTATATACCAACATGTTAGAAAAAGATAAGATAAACATAGGGGGGGAATAACAAAATTGTGGACTCATTAGAATTCCCTATATCAACATGTTAGTTAACCAAGTCACTTCAGATCGAGGAAATGACAGACCTGTGGCTGTGATGACTGCATAATTTGAACAGATATATACTGTGAGGCGATTAGCAAAACAGGCAACACAAGATATGCAAAGGTGTCCGACCATCCAAGAGGTGGATGTCCATCCTGAGAAAACAAATTCCAACCAAACACGATTACAAATCCCACAACTCAGTCTCTATGGAAAGGCTTGAAAGCCTCATTGAGAGTATATGTAACATAGCAATAAATAAAAGTAAAGGGAGTGGTAAAGATCAAGACACTCACTACAAAAGGGAAAAGCCAAGAGATTCCACTGCCACTACTTGGAGCAGCAATTGTCGTAGGACCAGCCAACGAGGGTATCCAAAAGAAGCCTTCTGTAAGTAGTCCCTCCGAATATGATAGTTAAACAAATAAGTATCCATCGTGGAACAGCTTATTAACCAAATGAAACAAACATGAATCCCTTTTTAAGTACCTCATCTGCTACATTCGAAAGAGCTCTATACAATCCAATCCATATGGGTATCGTCGCAAGCGTAGGCAAGCATCCTACCAACACACGACCAGAACAATAAGCTCAAATTGGAACCGTATCTTTCGATATCACTCACAGTTTTCAAACCTAACAAATTGTACCTGCCAAGGGGTTTATGCCAGCTAGTTTATACAATCTTGCAGTCTCAAGCTGAATTCTCTCCTACAAAGTAAAAAAAAAGTAAATAACTTGAGCTCATAAAACACAATCTAACTTAGCTAGGTAAATCCAAGAGTGTAATTTAGTACCTGATCGCCAGAATAGCGTTCTTGTATAGCTTTAATCTGCGGCTGCAATGACTTCATAGCCATGGTGGACTCGACCTGCTTCTTCGTCAACGGAAAAGTCGCGGCCTTGACGAGAACGGTCAAGAGTATAATAGCGAAGCCATAAGAGTACGGAACATGAACAGCAGAGAGTCCGTCTTTCAAAACCTTGAGCCCGCTCTCGAGGTAGTTTGTGATTCCGGAGAGCCAATCGCTGTTGCTCTGTTTCTTCGCCGTCTCCGTCGTCGCCGATTGAGCCGAGACCACCGTGTCCGCCACCGTGTAGAACAAGCTCTCGGCTTTGGAAATGAGCTCTTTCAGAACGGGCTCCGCGTCCTCCGGGTCGGGAATTAGGCCCGACCCGAACCCAACCCGGGCGGCGACGAGTGGGGAGCGGAGGGAGTGGTAGCGGTAGTGGATTAGAGTGTTTGAGTTCGGGTTGTACGGGTTCGGGTTTGGGCGGTTTGGAGTTGGGGAGATGATTAAGCTTGGTTGAAATGATAATAAAGGAGGCATCTTTGAGGAAAATTGGGATTAGAATTTGGGGGAAATTGGAAACCCTAGAATTTAGAGCTGGGTTTTAGCAGAGCAGAATGTCGTCTCTTACTCTCTCTGTAACGGAGAAAGTCTGGTTCGGATTTTCTTCTCAATTTCCGAATTTGCGGGGGACTGAGAGAAGGGAAAATATCTGCGCAACGACGTGTCGTCTGGTGTTGCTTGCTTCAAAGTTCAAAAGTCACAGCATGGCTCAACAGTCCAAATGTGCTAAGCTGTGTGCTGGTTAAAGGAGGGGGTTTGATGAGTCTGATACAAGGCCCATAGGATTCTGTCTTGGCTCTGAGTCCATTTCGTTTTGGGGGATGACTATGTTGACCTGTTTTATGATGTGAACCGAATTTATGATGTTGGTGCCGGTGTCGGGAATTGAGGTCCGAAAATCTGTTGGTTATACTCGAACGGTGGTTGTGAATCGAAAAAATTGACGGATTGCTATGGGTGTCAATTCTTACTGAATTATAGAACCGGTGCGTCAATTATTGAATTTGTTCGTATTTTATGAAGGTTTTTTTTAATGTGTTCAACACGGTACATATACCAAGGAAAATGATTTTCAACCACAACTAATCTTTTAAAATAAATTATGACCTTAGTGCAAATAGTCACAAATGTTTCCACTAATGGTAAGTTGGTAACTTTTGAATTAAGAGCTAGCTAGGTTGAATTTGAAGCTTTTGAGTAAGGGGAGAACCATGCATGTATGAAGAAGCCTCATGACACTAGTAAATGTACAACTTCGTAGAACTTGGCTACCAATCAAGGTCATTAAGCTCAGTAACGACAATAGATAAGAAAGTGTGTTGAGTCATGAACATGAGGTCCAAGTTCCACCAATCAACACTCTCTCTGGATAAGAAAACAATCCACATAACTCAATTCCATTGGCTCTCATTTCCCTCCCCCTACCCCACCCCTCTATATTCCATATTTTCCAACTACAACCAGCAACCAACCATTGAAGCCTTGCTATCTGTGCTGCCAATCCCTCACACCTTTGCATAACACCTAAAGCTCCAAGCAAATCAATCTCAAGCTAGCTCAACAGAGCATCAATGACAGCAACAATGGCTACTACAATGGCACTAATGAACGCCAAGTGCTTGAGCACCACTAACTCATCCTCCTCCTCTCCCAAATTCATCCCTAACCTCAAGCCAATCACCAACGCAAAACCTATCTCACTCCTCTCCATCCAAAACCTACCAAAGAATGCTCTTTCCAGCTCAGCCCTAGCCGGAGCCATCTTCGCCACCATAAGCGCCTCCGAACCCGCCTTGGCAGCTCAACAACTCTCCCAAATCGCCGAAGGCGACAACCGCGGCCTGGCTCTCCTCCTCCCCATCATTCCCGCCATAGCTTGGGTGCTCTTCAACATCTTCCAGCCTGCACTCAACCAAATCAACCGCATGGTCAACAAGGGAGTCGTCGTCGGCCTCGGCCTCGGAGGACTTGCCGCTTCAGGGTTCGTGTCCACTCCCGAAGCTTCTGCTAATGAAATGGCTACGATCGGTGAGGCCGCTAAGGCGGCTGCTAATGACAACAGGGGACAGCTGCTGCTCATAGTGGTGGCTCCGGCTATTCTTTGGGTGCTCTACAACATTCTACAACCGGCTTTGAACCAGCTTAACAAGATGAGGTCGCAGGATTAGCAAGATCGATTAGTCCTGTATTTTGTAAAGGGTGCGATGGCACAAAGTTAGTAATCACTTTTGTAATTTGCACCATATGTTATCATCAACTATATCTCTTTTATGTTGATTAGTATTTTTTTTTCCTCATTCTCTCAAGTGTTCAGATATTCTTGTTATGTATTTACTAGGGTTGATGTGTAACTTGTGTATCATACAGTATATATATAGTAGTCATCGTGTCGCTAGCTCCTTCTGATTAACAAACATTGGGTCAATTGTGTGACAAACTAGAGATAACCTATAACTTAAGTTGGAGTAACCAATGCATTTTCTTGAGCTAAGAATATCAGTATCATATCGACCGATAATGATATTTATATAGACCGATAATGATATTTATATATGAGTGTTCGAGGTTGTCAGATGATGAGAATGCAAATGTGAAGATTGAAGGGGCAGATCATGTTTTGCTAACCGTACGTACCGGCCAATAGGGCGTAGAAATAGTATTTTACATTGTGATGATTATAGTTATAAGCAACAACGTCACAGTCATTTTGACTAAACACTTAAACAGACGGGCTAAATGGTGACGTAAGCTAAAATTTGGTAAATAAAGAGCCCCCAAATTATGAGCAGCCACATTACAAACTTGAAGGCTAATCTAAACATCAAATTATTAATACAAAAAATACGTGTATAAGGCAGCGGAGACATCTAATTAAGGATCGCTTTCAGCAACCAGGCCATGCCAATTTGAAATGCCACTTGGTTTGATCATCGTAATGGCCTGATCGATAAAGAGAGTCGGATTCAACGATCGAAGATATGTAGGAAATGAAACTAGCTAGCATATACCGGCGGTTTTAAGCACAGACCAGGTTAGGCCGTTGCCCAACCTGAACTTTTGTAACTTACCTTTGGAATAAAGAGCTTGGGAAGAGATCTGAGCAATTAAAATGGCATATTTCTGGCCTTTCTGGTCAAAACTGAGAGGAAATGCCGACCGAGCTAGTCTCCGTTCTATTGTTTTGGCTTTTGGCCTTCAATTATGTAACTAATGAAAACGGTATCGTTTTTGAGTTTAGTTAAAAAGAGCTAGGCTTGCTAATGGACAATTGAAGCCTGCATAAATAACAAAAATACGCTATCAAAAAGTACACTAAGCAAGTTTAGCAACTTGCCTAGTCCACTTGTCTCTTAAGTCTTAACTGATCATTATTTTTTTCTATCTTCTTTTGAGCGAATATCTTAGCCTTATGCTTTTTGGGGTGAATCTCCTTCTTCATCGAATAATCCCTATTTTTGTTTAGTAAGTCTTTTTCTCTGTCTAAAAATAAAATATGGAGACTTGGAAATTTAATTTTCTTTCTTCGAGTCTAAAGATAATACAGTAAAACATCGATAATTTAATACTCGATTAATTAATAATCTTATTAAAATAATATTTTTTGTCAGTTTTAACTTGGAGACTTGAATATTAATTTAATACTCGATTAATTAATAACCTCGTTAAATTAATAAATTTTGTCAATTTTAAGATTATTAATTTATTCAAATTTTACTGTATATAATCCATAAAGTATTATTTACATATACTATCTTACTACAATTTTTGAAAAAAAATATAATTATTATCTTGTCCAACCTCATTAAAATTTCTGAATCCTCCACCGCATATATATGATAAATAGCCATTTAATTTGTTGGATGGAACCAGGCGATTAAGTTAAGCAGCCAAAGCCAAAAGCTAACTGTCCATGCCATAATCCATATTGCTGCTCGCACATAAGGCACCTTGCAACCATCGTCAGGATCAAAAGCAATGATCAGATATACAATAAACACAAACTCACAAACAAAGGGAACCCACTTCGTTTTAGTGCATGCGCACTAATTACACATGATGTTCTTCGATCTCCCGTTGCTTATATACAAAGGTCACACTAATCACCATATTGAAACCTGCCTCCTCAAGCAATGTTTATAAATTGGTCTCGATCATCTAGACATCTCCCGCCCTGTCACATACAACACAAGACATCTTGCATGCGCTAATAATTATTGCTCGAGCTCTCCCTCATTCTTTTTGTTGTTCTTGTCAGCCCCCAACTCGTCACCGTTTCATTCGTTAGTTACCATTACTATTTTATATAACCCTAGCCAGAAACAGAAAAACCGGCCGGCTCCACATATCTCTCTAAATCTGTTTTATTGTTTCAAACCGGCCACTATATACACGTCCCCAAAGTCTTAGGGTATAAGGGGGGAGACGAAGGCGGAGACCGGAGAAGAGATCGAGCAACCCATGGCTTTGAAAGCGCTGGTGGTTATGTCTCAAGATGAAGACATGAGACCCGGCACTCATCTTCAACATCATCATCATCATCACCATCTCAATAAACGACGAGTCACTTTCAAATTCATCATGTTGCTCTCTTCCCTTGTCTTCCTCCCCGTCCTCTACCTCTTCCTCCACGTCAAGCACGACCTTCACCCCATCGTCATCATCGACCACTCTCTCCCTCACCACATCCACGTCATTTCCGCCGACCCCGAGATTCGGATCCGCTCCGGCTACGACTCCTACGAGACCTACCTCCACCGCCAGCTCAACAAGACCCTCAACCCTAAGCTCCGTAAGGTCTGGACCACCCGCGACTGGGACCGCAAAATCCAAGTCTTCTCCGAGTTCTTCTCAAAGCTGAAACAAGAGGGGCTCCTGTCCAACGAATCGCGGGCACTGTGTATCGGCGCCCGGATGGGACAGGAGGTCGAGGCCCTGAAGCGAGTTGGGGTGACCAACTCGGTAGGGATGGACCTCGTACCGTACCCTCCTTTGGTCGTGGAGGGAGACTTCCACAACCAACCGTTCCAGAAGGAAAAGTTCGACTTTGAGTTCTCGAACGTGTTCGACCACGCACTGTACCCGGAAAAGTTCGTAGGGGAGATCGAACGGACGTTGAGGCCCGGCGGGGTGTGCGTGTTACACGTGGCGATATCGAAGCGGGGGGATAAGTACTCGGCAAACGACCTGTTCAGTGTGAAGCCGTTGGTGGAGATGTTTGGGAAGTCAGAGTTGGTCCATGTTAGAAAGGTTGACGGCTTTGGGTTGGATACTGAGGTTGTCTTTCGGAAATGGGAAGCCAAACCAATCCAACAAGTCAAACCTATCCAAGAATCCTGACTGCTCATTTCGTTTGAATATATATATATATATATATATATATATATATATATATTTAACTCTGGTTAGGGTTTAGGAGTGGTCGATGATGTAGGGGTGGTGTGTTTGTAAACTATGTACTACTGAACGAATATGCTAGTGCTTGCTAATCCTTTCTTGAGTATCACGGTTTTTATTGATTGCATGACCAGGAAGAAAGAAAATGGATGATGAGAGGACTTAGACCTCGGAATTTAACTTGGTCTTTTGAACCTCCTTTTCATTTCTGACATGTCATTTGTTAAGCGAATTGAAAAAAGGTTGACAAGAACCATTTCACCGGATAAGTGATGAGTTGCTCCATATATATATATACTAGAGTGGATACCCGCGCGCGAGGCATGGGTGGTGACAAAAAAAAATTTGAATAAAAAGAATATTAATGTTTTAAGTTGAAAATGAACAATTATTATAAATACCAAAAAATTAATTGATAATAGATATAGGATTCATACCCTCGCCTTGCCGACAACAAAAATCTGAATAAGAGGAAAATTCTTGACAAATCCATTCATTGTAATGCGTAGATCTTACGTAGAGAAGAACAATGGTTTGCAGTCACTTAAATAAATGTAGGACCGAGAGTAATGTCTTCAACTAAAGACGTGGGAGCTGAGAAAGGTTTGGACAACTGGGATTTGAGATCACTCAAATTAGCTCTATAACATGGATTAGAGAAAGATCGAGCCTGAATCGAACACATTCATCTTAATTAAAAACTGCGTCTTTACCACTTAGCATCACTCGACAATTTCGTCCACCAACACAAAAAGTAGTATCAACCAAAATCTCAACCGGGTTGATATGGAATTACTCCTTTAGAACTGAAATTAGTCATATTACCACATATTATTGAAATACATAGGCACCTAATATGGAGCGAATTCTTATGCCTTGAGGGATTCTCCTCATGAGACTAAAATAGAGGCACCAAATATGTAAATACATAGAGAAACCAAATATGCAACGAATCCATTGTACATATTTCATTTTATGAGAATAAAAGCATCACAGTACTCATGAATTCCTAATGAATGAAACTTTAGCTTCAATTCTGATAGCATAATTACCTAGGTTGGGATAAAACATCCTATGTGTTTGTTCAAAACTCATGAAGCAAGAATCCTTGCTACAACTAAGATTAAAGTCTCAATGCTTTGAGAAAAAGCTAACATCCAAGAGCTAGTACTAATAGATATCCATGCCCATATGCTCCAACTTGCTTGTCATGTACTCATGTTATGAATGACATGTTATTTTTGAGATCAAAAATAAGATTGTAATCAAATGCCAAATAACAGATACATTGTAAGTGGTACTTTAGTAGTAAGAAGTTGCATACTGAATTCAATGAGTTTACTGTTATTAGAGACCATAGTTTCTACATAAAACTTATGTTTATGTGCTTTCACTCACTTATAGACTTAACTCTTGCATTTGGTTCTTTGCAGCCTTGGTCACTGAGATTAATAAAATAGTGAGCAACTTGAAGCATATAACAATTTCTCACACAGTTCAGAGGCTTACTAAATCATATAGTTGGCCGGTATCCATAATTTCATATGAACTCCATATCAAATTTGAAATTGCAATTTGATTAAACCACCACAATATTAATCATACAACAAATAAGTACTCTCGGGTGATTGGTGGATACACTTGACAGACTCTCAGTCTTGGAAAGTGCCAAATAATTAGGTTCATAATGTCCTGGTATTATATTCCATTTTTTCATATAAAAATTGCTCTTGTATCAAATTGACGATATAATGTATTAAGTAACTGATGAATAACTTCAATCACACAATAACTGACCTATATCAAGCTCTTGCATGTCACTCAATCTATTACCTATAAAAGATACAATAACAAAGAACTCAGTATTAGAACTGGTAAAGTATTTTCAAATAGAAGCAAACACACGCAACAGACTAATGTGCTATTCATTATATATGAATAAATGGATGCATTACATATTTTGATAGAACAAAGTCTAACTATCACCATAACTGTCGAAGAGGGCGTAGGCATCAATATACAATATTTGTAAATAAAAGCAACATTTGGTGAGATAATATATTTTAAATTTACAATGAAAAATAATGAAACTCAGTGCCCATAAAGTAAACTCCATGTATGTGTTTTATAAGATTAAAGTCACAGATCAATTTTAATGAGTAAAGCCTAGTAAATTTTTTAATCTTGGGTCTGTCTGAGTTTCTATAATTATAAAAAGAAGACGCAAAAAGAAGTGATGAAACCAATACTCAGAAATAACAAACTCAAAATCAACATTTGTTGTTGCATATAAACTTCAATCCCTGAAAAAACAAAAATGTTATCTAGTTAAGTACATAAATCCATTCTAAAAAATATATACCAAAACCAAACTGAAGTGAAGGAAATGGAACACACACAGGGGCCAATGACGAAGGATAACCTAATTATGAGCACATGAGATCATTGTTATAATCAAAATCTAACACTTGCATATCCCATATACATGGAAGCTCATGAACTAACAGATATTTAAGTTTTAAGTCTTTAACTAAAATCAAAGAACTCTCAAGTTTATTTTTTGAAAGAGGAAGGAAAGCAGTTGCTTCACGAATTTCAAAGAAGCCAGCTGATCTCAACCATCAAACACAGAAGTAAATCTCCTAAAACTTGGATCAAGCATGCACAAAATAAAAATAAAAAAACTCAAACCCAAACCAAAGGCATAGATGACCATAGCAGAGAGTTCACCAAGATCCCGGATGTGACCAGAATTAGGTGAACCCGTCGTAACATTATAGATATTATAGATGTTTGCTCCATTCATTTATTATAGATGTTTGCTCCATTCATTTAAAATGACATTTGCTCCATTGTAGATTCATATTGAGACAGGTAAATTGGAACATCTATAATGTTACCAAACCAATTGTATGTCAAGCTCTACATGTCTTAACTACACTGGCAGATGCATACTTATAAAATCTTCATATGACATGCCTCCAATTTCCAGCCTTAACTCTAGATGAAATATCAAATAAAGAGAACTGAATCCGTGGTGGCAAAAAATTGACAAAACTGAATGATATAATGCCTCATTTTCTCTTGTAAATTTTTGTATGTTGTCAGACCAAAAACCTTTCGGAAATTTAATGGCTACGAATCACAGTAAGTTGATAATTAAAGAACTTACAGTAGGTGGTAGGAGGCCCCCAAAAAGGATGATTTCCGCAATAAGAGAAAAATAAACTGCATAATACTGCTTCAGGTTTCCTGAAGTCTGCAACCATTGAATCCACCATGTAATTAACACTATGCATAGAGTTTTATCCTTTAAGCATTTGGAAAGATACTGAAACCTTGATTAACTTCAATCAGTCAATATAAGTCGAGTATTCATATAACACTTACCAAGGGAGGCAAGAATGGAATGAATCATGAAAAGTCCGGAAGTTCGATTTATTCCTTTTCGGTTAACATTCCAAGCTCCTCTGTTGTATTCTCAGCCTACGAAGCTACAGAAATCGAAACTCATTCAACAGAAATCAAGGACATTCAAAGAGACGCATAAATGGTAACTGTGAACAAAATCAAGTAGTAATATGCTAATACTCAGGAAGTGTTAACAACAGAGTGATAATATGAGAGATCTAAGAGCTCACCATTGCAGATTGAGTAATCGAGGAATGAACTCAGTTGGCAGGACTTAATCGTTGTTCCTTCTCAATCAAGCTCGACAATCGCGACACAATCAAAATAGCCCACAAAGACAAAGCCTTCACAAACTAATTCTGATTCAAACACCAATCTACCCGAACTATCAAAAAATATAAAATGATCTAAAGTAACCACATTCAGAATTCATACCCTTTTCTTCACACAAATAAAGCTACAAACTCACAGTCATTTCAGTATTGAACAACAACAAAATACCACTATAAACTAAAACGTTAAAATTGGGATCACACTCTGTATCAAAATTTAAACTTTATCCTTTAAATATGTCATTTGTGCTTTGAATTACACATCATACAATGAATTACAGACCCTAAACAACAGAAATGTGAGAAACTCAAAATGAGAAGACATAATCAAATTCAAGATAACCATATCAATTTGAAATGCATATCAAATGCTAATAAGGAAACTCCAACCCACTCCGACAAAATTTTTTTGTGAGCTCTCTATTCTATTTCACCTTCTCGTTTCGGTGTAATCTCCAATCACAGTCCAAATATGAAATTGAGACTTTATCTGAGAGATTGATGAGGCCAGTGAAATAAAAATCACATATTTGACTAACTCAATAAAAAACAAAAAGCAGAAGCCGATGTATCTGAAAAACAATATTCTAGCCTCTACTGCGTTGTTGCTTATGCACTGTACTACATACCGTCTATTTTTTAGGCTTAACCATCTGTGGGAAGGTAAATTTCTCACACCATCCCAAGCAGCTAGCTAGCGCAATTCATATTCATCAACAATCCCATAATCATTTCACTCTCCATAACTTTTCATTATTCAAATCCTAGCTTCTACCATATACTTCCATCTACTAATCACCATTAATTTTCAGTAAAAAAAAATAATTGAACCAAATGGCACACACAAATTTAATTACTGTAATCATCAAATTCATATTGGAAGTGAAATGAAAATGAAAAGTGTAGCAGACTCAAGATCGCCAGTGATTTGCTTGAAGCTCTTATAGTCGCCGTCACCGTGGACGACGAATCGGAGAACAACATGTCAGATCTCGAGTCTCTCCGATCGAATCGATAGCAATAGAACTGGAGGTCATGTCAGATCCCGAGTCCCTCCCATGAAGACCAACTCCGGCGGCCGCAAAGGGTAGGAGCTCTTCATGAGTATTGGTGAGCGGTAGAGGCTGGGTTTGAAAAAACGGGATTCGGGGAGAAATTCGTGGAGGCTGAGATTGATCAGCAGAGATGGGAGCAAATATCTGAGATAGAGAAAATACTTGGTTCCTTCAACCATGTCTCATGGTTGAGATAGCAGAGAGAGAGGAAGAAAAGAAAGACAGGGAAAGAGAGAGGGAGACGAAGATAAGAGGCTGCAATTAGGATAGAATGAACGGTGAATGAAAGGGAGAAATGAGAGAGAGAGGAGAGGGGTGCCAAAATTTAGACGAAAATGCCCCCTTTGAACAGTGCCCTTAGCAACAGTAAACCCTTCGACTGACTTTTGTTAAATAGTAAATATGGGTTAACGTTTCTATGTTGCCGGAAACTCATTGGCCGGAGATAGTGTTAACTGTCGAGGAGCTGGTTAATTTGCTTTGTCAAACATAGAGAGCACTACTGGAGATCTTGATTTATGCTGAAAGGACCCAACCCCGATTCAGTTACCTAAACCGGAATCGAACCCCTTCTGAAAATACGAACCAACAAAAACTTTCAAAATTTCGGCAGAGTTTCGTTACTAACGTGGAATTGCATAAACCTGCACCCTAAAAATAACACTTCATCCTATGCCACAAAAGCCAAACCGTGGGCACCAATCCCATCCGGATTTGTCAACATCATAATATAAACAATAAACAGTAAACATACTGTACTATGTATATATATATCCGAGAAAATTCGTATAAACATGTATCAGAATGTATCAGAGCGACCTCTAGTGTAACATATACAACATATACATCAGTATGAGAAACAAGAACCTACTGGCAAACACAGGTAGCTCAGATCACTAGCCTCCAACCGCGACGTGAAACACCAAACCTGAACTGCAATTGGGCACGGAAATCGAAAAGTCCAGGAGAAAGACATGAAAACTGTTAGAGTGAGTGGACGAAAATAAATGTCTTTCACCAGTTGATATATATGTTAAAAATAACATATACGAGTCCAGGTAAATAGAAATAATAAAGTACACGAGGTAAAATCATACTCCTCCAGCGTACTGAGCATGCAAGTAAAAATCCCACGGGGTCACTCATGGACACATCCGTGCTAGTACAGTCCGAATCACGGGATCCCAGACCCACACGTGATTCTAAGCCAGAAAGGCCTCGGTTCCGGGGAAACGCCCCTCGCCGGTCAGGTAGGGGTAACGCCCCTCCTGCGAGCCTACCATTGGGGATCAGCCGAGAGGCAAGTGTATCGATACAACAACGTAACTGAGACTGTACTCTGTGTAAACCAAATCATAAACAGTTCGATGCAAATGCATGAAACAACATATAAGTGTATGTATATTCGTATACGTATATCCGTATATGTATAATCGTAAAACACATGCTCACGTAATCCGAAATCTCATACGCATGCTCAAGTTCATAAAACATATATAAAGACTCGCAAACAATCCGTGAAAAGAAATTGTCCATCACAGGTGAGCAAAACGTGCACTCGCGCTAATCTCGTGGTCCGGCGGAAGATCCCTCGCCTGAAGCACGGTCACGATCTCGATCTCGATCTCGATCTCGATCTCGATCTCGATCTCGATCTCGATCCCCTGAATATTCATAAAACACAACTGATCAAAATCATAGTCCACAACTCTGTACTGAATCACGGAAACCAACCGTTCCCGGAAATATGAAATGCGGTACAAAATGATTAACGAAATTCCCGAAATCTCCACTCGAAACCTTCGACTGAAAATCGGTTACCCAAATCAATCCGAAAACCTCTGGACGATAATCAGGGCGCGATTACGAGAAAAACGACATTAAAAACACCAAATTCTAAAAAGTCAACCCCTCGCCGGAGCTCCACCGTTGACCGCCGGCGGCGCCGGCGACGCGCCGTCAACGGAGAGATTTTCCGGCGGGGAAGCTCCAGAATTAAAGCTCTCCTCAAACCCAATCACTTCCTCAACTACCACCAAAGCCAATTCAAACCGGAACCTAGCCAATAACAGCTCGAAACCCAAACGGAAAACACCTCCGGTGACCTAATCGGACCTCCTCAATTCCTCAATTTCAACTCAATTTAAACACATGGGGAGACTCACGAGGTCAAGGGGAGTCGAACCCCCCTAACCCCCACCACCGAGGCTCGCCGGAACACGGCCAACCATCACCGGCGATAATCAAGAAACGGACTCGATTCGGGTTCACCCAAAACGACATCAATTTCAACCAAACCAATTACCAATCGACTCAAAATTGAAGGGAGAAGCTAACCATACCTTCCTCAAGGTCTGAGGTGGCCGGAAAACGGTCGTCAGACGGCGAAGCCGAAACGGGAAAGTTTTCCCCTCGGGTCAACGGTCAAACTTGCTATTTTTGGAAAGTCAACAACGGTCAAAGCCAAATAGTGATTTTCGACGATTTTACGACTATTCCTGATATTTATACTCGCGCCTCGGGTCAATCGACGGTCCAAAATGAACATTCGAAATGATTCGGATAAACTCGTCGAAAACCGAATCTTCAAATAATCACAAAATATTCCTCGGTCATTGAAAAAATCTTTCGGAACTGCCCTCGAGCTCGAAATCACGTACTCTACAATTTCCGTGAAGACACTCAACTCAAATTCTCGGCCAAAAATATAGTCGCGAATAGAGTCGACGAACCACATATATAACGTAAAACTGCGACTATGACCAATCTCGAGAATCGTGCCGAATACGCAACTGATTCTGGTTCGGGTCGTCACATAAGCGACAAAGAATAAAAAGGAAAAAAAACTTCGTCGCTTCAACTAATCTAAGCAACGACTATTGACGTCGTCGCTTAAAAAAAAGTGCGACAAATATTGCTCAATATTCATCACTAAAGTATTGAAGCGACCAATATTCATAGTTTGTCGTCTCCGTTTATCCCAGAACCATGTTTTGGAAAATCTAGCGACGATATTCAATCTTCGTCACTAACTAACTATTGAAGCGACAAAGTTAAGTGAAGTCGTCGCTCGAATGTAAACAAAGCGACGAACATTGGTCAAACTTCGTCACTTAGTTTTTTTTTCATCTACCTTTGTACTTCGTCTTAAATGCAACTTGTATATATAGGTAAAATTTTAGGTTTACAGATGCAATCGGGTTCTGCATCTGTTTTTGGAGGAGAAGAGAGAGAAGTTAGAAGAAAGTGAGATTGGAAGGCTTTTGTTACCAATTCTTTGATTCTTAAGTAAGGTTAGCGCAATTTCTTTATATTTATTCCTCTTTGAGAGCATATTATGTATTAATTTAATTTAAATGGTTGTTTATGTTGGTTAATGGAAGTTGAATGATGTTGTGTTGAATTTTGTGTTTTATTGTTGTTTTAGTGTTAGAATATGGAAATTGTGGTGTTTATCAGCTTAGAACTCGTGTTTGAGAATCAACAACTCATCTAGTTGATCGAGATGAGTTGTTGAATCTTGAATGGTCCCATTTTTGGACACTTTAGACGAACACGACCTTGTTGATCCTTTTTCTATTCATTTGGTTTCAGTTTCAGTTTTAGTTTTAGGATATAGTTTCGACAATGTCTCTCTACAATGTTCCTCGAGTGCAAATTAGGTTGTTTAGATTTTTGTGCACTTGAGGAACTGTAGGGAGATGCTGCCGAAATTTCTGAAACCTATAGCTAAAACCACATGGGTGCAATAACAAAAGTCGTGTTCTCCTGAAGGGGATAGAACCCAACCTGGAGGAATAAAGAGAAGAAGTGTTAGGACAGGTTTTGATTGTATCATAAATGTTGTGTTCTAACCTTATACATATTCTCAGTTTATGTTATGATAGGAAACATGGATGATGTCCCCGACAAATCTTTTATGAATCATCATTAGACACACCCTGACTACATAACAGAAGTACTTAACTTCATCAATTTTTTGAAGACTCACACTATTGGAACCCAGTATCTCCCTTATCCATACGCAATTTACAAAAATGGTCCTTATAATAAGGATATCATAGAGATTTATCATCACTGCATACACCATGGTTTGGATCTGACTTACACAGTTTGGCACCTACATTGGGAAGTTTCTGGTCAACCGACAAGGATCAGACGATGGAGACAGTGGCTTAAAGACAGAGTTGAGGCTTCCAGTGTTGCGGGTTCTTTAGTGATCTCGCCTGTGGAGATTATACAAGATATATTTCCATACTATCCTGGATACCATGGATATGCACCGCATAATGTTGTTGAAGAAAATGCTAAAGTTCACTTCAATGACATGGTAGATGATGATTATGCGAAGTATGAAAGGCTTCTAAGAGAGTCGCAAACCCCATTGTATGAAGGGAGTGAAGAAACTGTATTAAGAGCCATATTACATGCAATGGAAATTAAAGTTGAAAATGGATGGTCGGATACGAGTGTTGATAAATTATGTGAATGGTTGCATAAGTTTTTTTAAGGGCATAAATTTCATGTGAGTTATTCGAGAATTTAAAAAATCCTCAAGGATCTTTCCCTTGGATATGAAAAAATTCATGTTTGTGAGTTCAACTGTTACCTATTCAGGGGAGCTGATTATAAGACCCGTAGGACTTGTCCAATATGTGGTGCTGAAAGATATAAGCCAGATACGGATGACATTCCAAAAAAGGTAATATTGTATTTCCCTCTCACTCCTAGGTTGAAACGCCTATTTATGTCCCCACACACCGCAAAACATATGCAATGGCATGAGATGAGGCCACTAGATGAAAGTACCCTCCGGCACCCATCTGATGGAGAAGCATGACAACATTTTAACAGGACATTTCCAGGTTTCGACTACATTAAGGGAAGAAATGTGCGGCTTGGGTTGGCAACTGATGGTTTCAGTCCATTTGGAACAATGTCAACCCAGCATAGTACATGGCCCGTGGTTGTAATGCCATTTAATCTACCCCTAATATGTGTATGAGGAAGGAATATAAAATGCTGGCCGTGTTGATTCCTAGCCCTAAATCTCCAGGAAAGTGTCTTAGTGTACTCATTCGTCCATTGATCGACGAGATCGAAGACTTGTTAGAAAATGGAGTCTTTACTTTTAACAAAGTGGACAATGATGTATTTACGATGAAGGCAGCGTTGATGTGTACTATAAGTGACTTTCCTGGTTTAGAGATGCTTGCGGGCTCTACGGTGAAAGGGTACAAGGTATGTCCAATTTGTCTAGATGAGTTGACAGCAGAACATATTTGTGAGAGAATTGTTTATAAAGGGCATCGAAAATGGCTCGACGAGACAAACTCGATGTGATCAAGTTTGGCATTTAATGGGAAGCCAAAGTGGGAAAAAAGACCAGCTCATAAAGACGAAGATGAAATTTTGGAGGAAATTAGGTCACATAGTTACGACACTCTTAGCCATCATCTGGATTTTCTGGTCCCTTACTCAGCACACAATAGACAATGTTGGACCCACGATAACGTATTTTGGTTGCTTCCCTATTGGTTTTCATTGTTAATCAGACACTGCTTAGATGTCATGCACATTGAAAAGAACGTGTGTGACGTTATCCTTGGCACCATTCTTTCAATTAAAGGAAAAACAAGGATGGTCCAAGGGCTCGCGAAGCGTTGGAGAAAAGGAAAATCCGCAAAAGTCAACATCAATCGGAAGCTGAAAAGAAGACGGGAAAGGTTCCTCATGCACCTTTTTTAGTTAAAGAGAAAAATCGTGAAAAAGTATTTGAATGGTTTCGCTATGTTAGGTATCCACTTGGCTATGCAGGAAGTTTGAGAAATAAGGTCAAACTAACCGATAAAAAGTTTTATGAATTGAAGACGCATGATTGCCATGTCCTGCTTCAACGTCTTCTTCCAGTGGTTATCCGAGGATTTTTGCCAAATAACGTCGTGAAGCCATTGATAGCATTGTCAAATTGGTTTCAGAAATTATGTGCTAGGGATTTGAAGAAGACAGATGTTCAACACATGGAAGTTGAGATAGTGATGATTCTCTGCAATGCAGAGTTGATTTTTCCTCCACATTTATTCACCTCTATGGTTCATCTCATGGTTCACCTTCCCGAACAAGTTATGCTTACAGGCCCAGTACATTTTACATGGATGTATCCAATGAAAAGGTATGTGCACTAACCAAATATTTTCTTTTTTGTTAAACTAAATTTACACTAATTGTATATATGCACTAATCGTAGATGACATTTTATAGGCAATTAGGTGAATATAAAAAGTCAATGAGTAATACACGTTACCCCAAGGGGAATATTGCAAAAAGGTACATATCATCGGAGTCGGTGAGGTACTGTAAGTCTTATCTATAATTGGAAGAAGATGAAGATCACAATCCTCTAATATGGAATATTAGCTGTGTTTCGCAGTTAGTTCTGCCCTGTATTATGGATACCACCGGAAATATCAGGTTATCAGAGGAGTAAATGGCTGAGGCTCACTGGCAAATTTTGACGGATACAGAAGAAGCGTAATATTACATGGACACTCATTTGCAGGCGTACATAGCGAAAAATGGTGACAATTACAACGAGCGTCCCATGAGGAGGAGTTTCCATCGATGGTTCTTAAGATATGTACGAAAATTGAACAATTTTTTTTCTTGTGCAAAGATCCTAAACCCTAGATAGTATAACTAACACCATCTATTTTTCAGGCAAAGAACTTGCATGATGTTCAAGACCTTAACTTTAACAGGGCTATATGGTCATTGGCTCGAGGTCCACAATTCACCCGGATTTATAAGGTGTGCTATGTGAACGGTATCAAGTATGTCTCATTCGATAGAGATCAAAGTCTCGTGACTCAAAATAGCGGGGCCGGTGATGTTAAGCACGAAAGTTAGAAATTTCTATAGCCATCTTGACTATGTAGTTAAGGTATGTTATTCAGATAATATGTCGGTCGTGTTGTTCAAAGGTATATGGCACAACACCACTGACGATCTAGATGTCGAAGAAATTGACACCGTCAAGGTAGATCATGGTCTGATATCAGTGGATACAAACACTAATTACTACGAGAATTCACCATTTTGTCTTGCAATAAAGACAAAACAAGTGTTCTAGTCAGACGATCCTGCGGTGGGTGGTACTTGGAAGGTGGTGCAAGAAATGTCGCACCAAAATGTATATAATGCCAAAGTACTAGCAACAGAAGATAAAAGGCATCCTTCAGAGAATCAAATCACATAGCCTTACCAAGAGGACACACTAAGTTCAATACAATTTTACCATATTAATGCATCTAATGTCCAACTCGATTTAGAAGTACACGAAGAGGAAGAAGAATCAAGCGGTGATGACCGAGATGATATCGACGTCGACGAATTCGATGAGGAAGAGGAAGATGAAGACGATGATGGCAGAGATGACGAAGAGGAAGACTACTAGTTATAATGTTATATGTTGTAATATGATGATGATGATGATAAATATTTTATGTTGTAATTTTGAACCATACTTATAATATTCTTATTAAATAAAAACATATGTAAACAAGCATAACTAATCTATTATGTTCAATCCAAGCGACAAATATTGGTCCATATTTTTCGCTTTAAATGTAAAGCGATGTTGTCTGCACAAAAGTCGTTGCTTCAGATCATGTGTAGCGACGAAGTTGGACTCACTAAACCCTAGGGAGAAACCATAAATCCTAAACCCTAAACCTAGTGAGTTTAAACTTTGTCACTTCACATGATTTGAAGCCACGAATATTGTGTGATTGTCATTGCTAACTTAAACATATTTGAAGCGACGATGTTTGAGAATGTTCGTCGCTTCATATGATTTGATTATATCTAGACTTTGCTTCTCCTTCCTCATTTTCCTGTTCTTCTTTTTTGTTCTCTCTGTGTTCTTCCTTCTGCAAAAACCCAATCTCGTCTGTGTCCCTTTCTGGTTCTCCCTCTCTCTCCCTCAATTCACCCCCAAACCCTCTTCCTCCTCACCACTTCTCACTCTCACCGTCCGATGATGATGATGACTCTGAATACCAGTCCTTCACCACAGTCGATTATGATGACTATTACTACCACCCTCACTCCGATTGAACCACTATAAAGTATGTAACTTTGTCAATGTTAGGTTTTAAAGCATTAACCTTTTTAGCTTTTTACAAATGTAATGTGTGCTTGTTGCATTGCCTGTTTGTGTTTGAGTCCATTTACTTAAGCTTAACATGATCTTAGCTATTGTATTATTAGATGTTTCACTTATGTTTAACATGATCTTAACATATTTATGTGGGTGAAACATTAAGATGAAAGTGTATGGAAATTAGGATTCATGAAGGGCTTTTATGCTCTTATTGATATATCACAGAGATTGGGAGCAAAGTGTATTTCCGTTCTCAAGGTTAGACAAATGAGTTGTGAACAAAGAAGATGGACAGATAAGAAAAGTCTTCGTTTTCTTATTCTTTCTGGTATATCATCAAGACATCATGCATGTTAGAGCTTGCTAGATTGTGTGTACCCATTTTATAAATATAGTACTATAATGTTTCCTGATCAGTGGACGTAGGACATGTATGCTGAACTAGATTACATCTATGGTCTTGGTGTTCTTATTTGTGCTCTCTTAGTTTTGCTAGCTAGCATAAGAAGCCAAATTTTAGCAAATCAAAAGGGCTAAACATGCATTAGATAGCTGCATATGATCTATATTTACAGGTTCTAGAGTAATGGTACCAGGTTCTAGTGCCTAGAAGAAGAAGAAGGTGCTCGAGGAGAGAAGGGAGAGGAAGGCGGCCGAAGCATTAAGGGCGGCCGCGACGACAACAACGAGACCAAAGGCGGCGAGAGACACTCTGGTACCCATCTCTTCGTTGGAAGATACCAACCCTTTAGAACTGGGGGATGCTGGAGGTGACGCTGACAGTGGCGCTGAGGAAGGCGATAACAGTCATTCGATAAGTATTAGGAACAAGAGGGGTCCTATGGAGCTGTGTAAACTTTTTCAGCGTTATGTGAGTTATGATAATAAAAGCTTTGGTCTGCTAATAACATTGCTTTATCTTACAACCCGGTATACGTTTTGATATGGCAGATGTGGTTGATATGACAATGGGGAAGAAGGTGAATGGGCGGAACCTTGAGAAGTGCGGCATCGTAATGGGCACAAAGACTGCATATTTGAAGATGATGAACAACAACTAGCCTCTGAAGGTTGAGTACACCAAAGAACACAGGGGTCCCAAAGAATTAAAGTGGAGGACTTTGATGTCCCGAGACATCGGGAGCGCCTTCCGGAGCAAAGTTTCGATGCTTGCGCCTACCTTTGCTGAGTTGGATGAGGAGCACCAAGATGCATTGACCACTTATATGGAGGTAAAACATTATTTTACAATAATTTCGAAAAACTATTTTTCAGTCACATTATATTGAAATATGATAATCAAAGGCTCGTTTGATTTTGTTTGAATTGTTTTTTACTAGATGTTCTATGACCTCCCTCCCACCGAGACAGGCATGTGAAAATATATCGATGAGACCGCCGCAAAGATTTACAAGGATTGGAAACACGACTGCCATACTCATTAAGTTGAAGTATCAAAGGTGACGTCTGAAGAGTTCATCCATCGACCTGTGCAGTGGGAGTACCTCAAAGCTCACTTTGAGGATGACGGTTATAAGGTAATGAAAATTAATTATCGTTTTTTGCATTTCATATAATTTCTTAATTCTCATATGAAATATGTTAATATTTATTTGAAATAGTTTTTGCAGGCGATGTGTGCCCTGAACGCCGCTAACCGGAACAAGGGAAATGATAAGAGGTATGCAATCAACCATCATTCTGGCACCACTCCCTACAGCTACCAGGTCGCTGCAAATGAGGAGAAAGGGCATCTAGCGCCTTTACTCCAGACAGTCTGCGATGTTTATCAATCATCCCAGAATGTGAAGGAGAAAGTGGTGAGTGACATTGTTTTATGCGAATATATTTTTGACTTGGAATTAAAAAGTATAATAACACAAATCTATGGGACAATTATTTTTTTGTAGACATCGGTGAAGAGGAAGATGGATGAGCTGTGTGCTAGTTGAGTGAGTGATAAAGCGGGCAGGAGTCACGTGACTAACCCCGTTACTGTCGACGAGCAGATAGTTGTAATCGAGCAGGAGCTAGGTGGGAAGCCGGGGACGAGGGTCCGGGGTATATTTTTTTATGGTTATCTTTTAACAAACCACTTGACTTTTTGTGTTGTGTTTTTATTTTTAGATACCACATGGTTTTTAATTTGACTACTTTTTTTTGTTTTTACCAATTTTCAAGGTCTAGGGGTTCATTAAAACGCCCGCCAAAACCAAGAGGCGGTGCACCCGTGCCCCACAACGATGCGGAGGTTGAGAATTTGAGGAGGCAACTAGCAGACATTTCCGAGCGGTGTAAAGCCTCGGAAATCAAGAAAGAAGAGATGAAACAACGTATGACAAGGTTGGAAGCCTCCCTCAATGATGTCATCTTGGCCCAAGGCAATCCGGGTGACAATGTCGCCGCAGCAACTCCGTTTGTCGCCGATAAATCCTCATGTGGTTCAACAGGTATTCCCGAGAATGACCAAGACTAGGACCCTTCATTTTTCTTGTATTTAGATTAATGGACAATGTTGTTATGAAACATATTGTAACTTTAGATGAAAACTACGTATTTATAAAATGTAGTGTGTTTGTGTTATGTTGGATTTGTGTTTTATGTTATTTGAATGTACGTATTGAATTATTAGGATGCGAAGGAAATTGGTTCAAACCAGACCCACAAACCTGTTTTTCTACTCTGTAACACTGAATGAAGTGACGAAAATTGTTCAATATTTGTCGCATGAAAATCTAAGCGACAACCAAATTTCGTCGCTTCCATGTTATCATCTCATCTTTTATTCTCTAAAACTTGACGTTAAGAGACGAATTTTGAACCAAAGTTTGTCGCTAGAAATCGTAAGTGACTAACCCAAAGTTTGTCGCAAAAACTCACAAGCGACGACCCAATCTTTGTCGCTAGCTAGTGAGCGACGAATGTTTGGTTCGTCGCATGAAATATCTATGCGACGAAGATGTGTTCAATGTTCATCACTTGAAATCTAAACGACAAGAATGAAGTGACGGCAGCCAAGCGACGATTTATCGTCGCTTAGGTATTGAATCGCTTCGATCGATTTCTAGCATGGTGGAGTGCTCCTTCTTCAAATTGTTTGGAATTTCTGCTATGGTGCTACACGTAAAATACCTACAAAGTGGTTCAGTTGGATACATCCAAGTCTTGCACCATAATCATAGTGCTTGTTTAAGTCTTTAATATGTCACTTTTGAAACGAATCTGAACAGAAACACTACAAAATAAGGATCACAAAGGATCTCGTCCATATGTTCAATTGTAGTCCAGCGGTTTGGATATTTGGCTTTCACCCACGAGACTCTGGTTCGATTTCCGGCAATCGAATACTTGTTTAAACTTAATAGTTGTGTAATTTGTTTTAGAAGAAGCACTGCTTGTCCAATCCTCTTTTAAGAATTTTTTTTAAGATCCTTTGTTATGAAACTATGCTCTGGGCTTTGATATGACTTCTACGATCCATTCTAGTGTTTTCACTTCACAATTTTGTTTTGAAGGCAATAGCAAAGCAATAGTGAATTAGTTCAAATGGAACTTCCCTTGAAAGAAGTTGATGATTGATTAACAAAGAGCAAGGATTTAAAAGCGTATGACAAAAGCTGGATTCTCTAGTGCATACACTCAGAACTTTCAGAAGTTCTAATCTGCTAAATCAAAGTGCGACCACCAAAGTTTTGTCCTCTGGTCTATTCCTTCTTCCTTGAATCTTTGAGTTGTCCCCTCTTTCTAATGCCCAGGTTGAATCGAAGTCGCCACGCATCAACTGCAGACTCCGGGATTGAGGATGCCAAAGCCCAAAGAAGAGTGTGAGGCCAGTAAGGAGTGCAACGAGGTTCATAGCCTATCCAGCGCAGAGCTGCACGGGCATAGCCATCAGTTGATGGTACAAAGAAGGAAGATCTCTTGATAGATGCCATCTTTGTTGCCACATACAACGGAACCTGCAAAGTTTACAAACAAGGGAGCGAAGTCAATACAAACAATCAGCACTAATGGCAGGCATCCACTACTCAACATGGTAGTGCCAAACATCGCAAGACAGTGCTCCTAACCGTCCTAGAATCAGATTTCATTCTAGAGTCTGGACTAATGCTTTTCTATATAGCAAAATATGAAGGGTTTAACTCCCATTTTTCTAACACCCATACAACAGCATATTACGATCACAAACATGGAGGGGTCAGCAAGAAGCTTGCAAAACAAGGTATAGGATAAAAGCGACTCATCTCAACTATACGCGATCCGAATATTACAGGTTACAAAACATATATAACACACTTGAGCTACTTATTGACTGCCATTCACATTCATGAGTCTTCAACTGGCAAGCATCCCTCATCTGTGGTATTGTTGCCAGCTTTTAACTTTTCAGAAAGTTATATGATGCCTCTGAAAGGAACACAGGTGACACTACCCAACCTCATGTAACTGAAATGAGATGTGCAGGAGGCCAGATTCTTCAAACTAATACGTGAAATTTCAAGAAGGCATGAGGAAGAACCAAGAAAACATGACTTTTCTTAACATTTTTCTAAGAGAAGATACACAACCGGTCTTACATTTTATGTCACTGTCATGTCCATCTATTGCAGCACATCATACAAACACTTCCATAGATTATCTTTCCAATAAGAAATGTTACCAAATACTGAGTTTCTATAGATCAACCTCAACTACCTAAAACTATTACCAAGTGAGCTAATAATCATCTTCACTTTATCACACTTCAGAGCGTAACTAGTATCTAATCTAATAAAAAAGCTAAGCAAAACAATCCGAAAATCTAGAAACAATACCTGACACTGCACATCAATCCCTTTAGCCTTGTACTCCACATGAAGACACCTAGAGAACTGATCAATATACCTGGAAAAAACAACAACAATAACAATCACACACTCAGCAACAGAATCACCATTGCTCAATAAAAACGAGTCACATCGAGATAAAAACACTCACGCCTTCGTAGCTGCGTAAACAGCATAGAGAGGATCAGAAGGGATCACAATGGCAGCACCAGACCCAATATTAACAATAGCTCCTCTCTTCCTCTGTAACATTCCCGGCAGAACAGCCTGAGTCACTTTAGTAGTTCCTTCCACATTAACCTTAATCAAGTTCCTCAACAGCTCCTCATCCGCTTCATGAAAGAACCTCGCATAAGGATACGAAATCCCAACGTTGTTGATCAACACACCCAAATCCAAGCCATCAATGCTCTCCTTAATCCTTCTCACGCCGTCGTCCAAGTCGCCGCTGAAGTCAACGATGACGGTCTTGATCTGGGTCTTGCCGTACTTGGCCAGAATCTCGTCGGAGACGTCTTTGAGCTTTGTGGGGCTCCGGCCAACCAAAACCAGATTGAGCCCTTTACGGGCCAATTGAAAAGCGAAGGCTTTGCCGATTCCGTCGGTGGGTCCGGTGATGAGGACCCAAGATCCGTACTTTTTGAGGTTCTTGGCGGGGCGGAGGAAATTGACGAAGACCCAGTTGAGAAATGAGAGTGAGAATCTGAAAATTGAGAAAGATCCTATTGCAAACAACACTAGAACCCACCAAGGTTGGGACTTTAGGTGCCCAATAATACAACACTCCATTGTTGTTGTTGTTTTTTGTTTTCCCAAATCTGAGATTGGAACTATTGAGATGAAGAAGATGTAGAGTTAATGAGTTGTGTTGGGAAGTGAAGGGTGTGAGAGTTATTATACGGAAGCGTGTCATGGTGAGATTTAGAGGGAGGTTGATGAAGTAGATGAGCGGAAAACCACCACATTTAACTAACCTCTGTGTCGTGAATAAATTTCTATGCGGCCCATTACTGATTGGTGACAAAATATTACGAAGTTGGCTCACACAAGGACAAGTAACAAATTTCCTGAAAATGGTTTTCCTTATGGCAAACAAGGTTACAAAACCTGTTGCTTTCTTTGGATGAGACTCTTGGTAGTACAGTAACTACCGTGTTCTGCTAGTATTCACATATGGTGATATGGAACCTACAGATTGACATTGCACATGATTGGTGCAAGTGCACCGATGGTGCGCTGAAGATGCTCCCAAGTTCTTATTGTATATTACTCAGGTACAATACTACTCTTTTTGTAGTAATTGGTGGTTATTAAGTTCTTAAAGTCATAAGGTTTGTAAATGTCCTGGCCTACGATAACTTTTATGTTATGATGAAGCATTGATTGGCAAAATAAGATTTCATGATGGATGGCCGCCTAGTTACGTACCTACCTATTTTGTGGTTTTCTTCAAGAATATTGGAGCTGGAAGCAGTTGGGAGTTCATGGAGGGACAGTTCGATCTAGACGGTTTTCCGTTAGGCAAAGGTTAGGCAAATAGTCCCGATCGAGTTAATATTCATGTGTCAGACTATTAGTAGATGGGGAAGTAATGAACAGTGGATGGGAGTTGGATAATGTGTTATTTTAATTTTCGTATTACGCTGTTTTTCAAGGTTTGAGTTGTCATCAATTTGTCTCCGTATAGGAAAAATTAGAGAAAACACCTTGAACAATTATCAATGTTGTTAAAATTTGTCATATTAAATTGATAATTAATTAGTGCAAATTTATTATGTGGCTGATAACTATTGTGATTGAGATAAAAAAAAATTATAATCAAATTTGAAAATAAATGTTGAAAGAAGAAGGAGACGTAATGTTAGTATAAAACAAAAAATTCACATTTCACTTTTGGTAAAAGGACAATATTTTAATTAGTAGATAAAATATTTACATATCAAAAGCGAGCTTGTATGAAGTATTTGTAGCTCTGTTTCTTGTGTCATGTCGGTGAATTCAATGGATCCAAATGATAAGGTGAAATTATTATCATGTCTTGTCCAAGCGCAGTTGTCGTCGAAGTAAGAACAGAATAAGAAAAGTAACAATAAAAGTACACATGTAAAAGATATTTTTGACATTCAATTGATTTGAACACGTAAACTGAAAAAAATATATATCAATTTACAAACAAAGTACTATGCAATATAATACTTACAACTTACAATACATAAGAATTTCTTAGTTACACAGATTATAGAAGTCTTACTTTACATTATAAAACATATATATACATGATTAATAAATTAGAAAACACATAAATAACATGAGTAATCATCATGTTATCTACGATAGAAAGTTGATAAAAATGCTCTGATTACTCAAAAGAAAATACGCTATACGCAGACATGCCCATAATCGCCACTAACATCATCTCCCACAAACTCAGCATCAACCCAACCGCGAAACCGGTGAAGCAGAAACGACGGGCGTATGACTAGGAACGATACACGACCATGCACGCGGAGGTGGACATACTGCAGAAAATCGGTTTCATCCGAAAGGTTGACTATCCAAAGTGGATCTCCAACGCCGTTATGGTCAAGAAGCACAACGGATCATGGTGCATGTGCGTGGATTACGACAATCTAAACAAGGCCTGCCCGAAAGACAACTTCCCATTGTCTAGGATCGATCAGCTCGTAGACGCCACTGCAGGACACGAATTGCTATCCATGATGCACGCATATTCGGGGTACAACCAAATCCTCATGAATCATGAAGACCAGGAGGCCACTTGCTTCACTATGGACAAGGGGCTCTACTGTTACGTAGTAATGCCGTTTGGCCTCATAAACGCAGGCTTCACCAATCAAAGATTGATGAATATTATATTCGATGGGCTAAGGGGCGAAATCATGGAGGTCTACATTGATGACATACTGGTCAAAAGAACCAAGGCAATGGACCACCCCGACCACCTACGAACCGTACTCGACATGCGATTAAATCCGGCTAAATGCACATTAACGACAAGCAAGTTTCTCGGATACATCATCAGCCAGAGGGGCATCGAGGCCTCCACCACGAAGGTCAAAGAAATACTAGACATGCAACCTCCCACGACCAAGGCCGAGCTCCAAAGCCTAACGGGAAAACTAGCATCCCTGAATCGCTTCATCTCCCGCTACTCCGACAAATGCACACCATTCTTGAAGGCCCTCCGGACAAAAAACAAACGAAATGTCATTTGGACACCCAACTGCGAAGACGCATTCACATCCATCAAACAATATCTGGCCTCAATCCCTCTCCTATCCAGGCTCGTGAAGGGAGAAACCTTGTGTGTATATATATATATATATATATATCTGCTTCTCTAACGACCGTTAGTTCGGCCCATGTTCGGAGGGAAAAAAAACTTGGAACTGCCGGTTTTCTTTTTCGGAAAGGGCATGACACCACCCGAAACCCGTTACCCAACAATTGAGAAGGTGGCACTCGCACTCTTAATAGCAGCAAGGCTACTCAGGCCATACTTTCAAGCCCACAATATCCACTTTCTTACAAACGTTCCATTACGACAAGTACTACAATCGCTCGATCACCGTGGCAGTTTGGAAAAGTGGGCCGTCGAGCTAAGCGAATACGACATCCATTATACACTCCGGACAGCGATAAAGGGCCAAATTGTCGCAGACTTCATAGCCGAGTACATAGAGGCCGAGGATACAACACAGCCTGTCCTTGACGGCACACCATCCATTAGTAATGACATACCCGAGCAGGAGCTCCCAAAACTCAAATCACCATGGAACCTCTACGTGGACAGCTCGTGCACCAAGAACACTAGTGGGGCCAACATCATTCTTACCGGGCTAGGAGGCGTACAAGTAGAGTACGCACTCAGATTCGAATTCAAAGCAACCAACAACGAGGCCGAATACGAAGCTCTCATTGTCGGACTGCAACTTGCCCGAAACTCAGAAGCCCCAATCATCAACATCTTCAGTGACTCGCAACTGGTCGTTAACCAAATCCAGGGCGACTTCAAAACAAAGGGAGATACAATGATGGCATATCTCGGTCCTATTCACACGATGCTAAGTAACTTCAAGTTTTTCAACATCAACCACATCCCCAAGGGTAGAAACACCAAGGTAGACACACTCACCCATTTAGCAACTTTGCCCGTCTATATAGAGCCGGGGCAACAGGTAGTGGAAGTCCTGAAAGGACTAAGCATCACAAAAACAATAGAAGAGATCTTCACCATCGAGCGACACGTGGCAAGCTGGATGGACCCAATCGTCAAGTACAAAACCAGGGGCGAACTCCTAGTAGACCGGACACAAGCACGAAATATCATAGCCAGAGTAATCAACTTCAGCATCCGGCACAACAGCATGTACCGACAGGGGAAGACATGGGCCAACCTCAAATGCGTCACACTACAGAAAGGCGACATGATTATGAGGGAAATCCATTCGGGCGTATGTGGCCATCACGCAAGAGCACGATTGATCGCACATAAGGCACTCCGAAGTGGATTTTGGTGGCCTACCATCCATGCTGATGCAACCAAAATTATGACAACCTGCAACCAATGCCAACTATACGCACACAAGAACCATATGCCTGTGGTTCCCCTATCGATCCTCACTTCTCCAGTTTCGTTTGCACAATGGGGACTCGATCTCATCGAAGAACTTCTAAAATCTAGGGGCCAGTATCACTACATCATTGTGATCATTGACTACAATACCAAGTTTATCAAGGCTGAACCGATGGTCAAGATCACAACCGAAAAGGTGAAGAGATTCCTGTGGCGTTTTCTCTATTGTCGCTACGGCACTGATAACGGGCCGCAATTCTGCAACGATGAGCTCAAAGCATTCTGCAGAAAGCAAGACACCAATATGGTATTCCCATCACCAGTACACCCTCAGATAAGCGGACAAGTAGAAGTAACCAACAAAATCATCAAGGAGGGAATAAAGAAGAAAATCGAACTCATCGAGAAAGGAGACATCTGGTACTGACGATAGCCCATACTCTTCCCCGAGATACTATGGTCAATCCGAACGACCGCAACAGCCGCAACAGGAGAAACCCCGTTTAGCCTCACATTCGGAATGGAGGCTGTACCACCACTTGAACTCACATACAGAAGCCCAAGAATCGAAAGCTATGACCCTACCACAAACGGAGAAGGACTACGACTCGACAACGACCTCCTTGAAGAGAAACGGAACATGGCACATCTCCACAACACCACGAACAAGCAGCGAGTCGCTCGCCTGTTCAACCAACGGGTCCGGGAGCGCCCGCTTCACTGGGGGGCTAGGTTATGAAGGCAATCCAAACGAAGCCAAAGAGCTTACGCCCGTCATAGGAACTCCCTTATGTCATCGACGCAGTTGTAAGCCCAGACACGTTCTACATCAAAGACATGTTTGGTAAAAGGATAGGCAACCCCTGGAACACACAGCACTTAAGAAAATATTTTCACTAAATGTTCATCTACCTGCGTTTGATTATCACTAACGCGCGTACATCTAATGTTTGTGTGTGTAACTTTTTGTATAAAGTACGATCACACGTTTTGTTTTTAGCCAGTGATAATGAAAGTTAATATACATCAAACGCATTCAGACACAATGTAAGCGAAACAAAGGTACTTCGATATATTCCCAAAAATAGTTGTACATAGTTCAGCAAATGCACGCAGGCGCAATAGCAAAATGCTATAACAAAAATAGAAAGCAAAAGTACATGATATTAGTTAGCCCCATCCACGGAATCAGCCCCACCCCCCTTTAGCTCCGGCACTCCATCTTCAGCCTGCTCTCCGCCATTCGGCTCCTCAAGCGAACGCTTCAGCTTTTCGGCCTCAGCGGCTTGTCACGCCCCGAACTCGTCTACCTTGACAAATGGAAGTACGAGCAAGGAGAAGTCCTCACACTAGACGTTGGCCTCATCAGCAACCAAATCCTCGAACTTGTCCGAATTCTTGAAAGCCTCGACCACATCGGTCTTGACCTTCTCAAACTCGGATGACTTCTTGAACTTGACCACCGCCTCCTCCGCAATCTTCCTGCGAATGTCGTCCGCCATCTCATGCGACTAAACCTCAGCAAACTCGCGCTCTAGCTCCGCAATCCAGGCACCGCTGGACGATCGGAGGGCGGCTAGGTCCGTCTCCAGGATGGCGATCCCAGACTGAGACTCCCCCAGCTCCTTCTTTAGCTCATCGAGCTCATGGACCAGCTCATTCACCCGGGAGATCTTGCGGTTGGATATATCCGTGGACCTCATTAGAGCCATCTGCATCTTGGAAACTTCGGACGTCAGCCGCCTGCTCTCGACTTTCGCCTTTGACAATGCAGTCGTCTGCAATATCGACCCCTCCAGGCCCTTAATGAGGAAGAGCTGGTGGTGGAGCTGAGTGTAGGTGTCAAACGCTGCGTTCAAAGACTCGCTCAGAGTCACGCTGAGCTGACGCTACTTCTGTAACAACTCTATGCTCGCACCCATGGAGCTCTGGATGCGAGCAAGGAACTCTGACGACAGCGTCGTTTCACCCGCCATGGCAATGGTAACGCCCGGCGAGGCTTTGGTGGACGGGCCCTTGGAACGTTTGAGTGGACGGCTGGAAGCCCCTTGAAGACCCAGGCCGGGGCACCCCTGCATCTTCAGGATGCTGGAGGGGAGAAAGCTCGAATAAACTCTTGTAGGAGCCCGTATTGGCTGAGGAGTGGGACTTGCTCTGAGAGCCGGAGCGCGGTCGACCTTGACTTTGGCGTTTGTCCCTGTGATCGATTTGACGCTCGTAACACTTCTTACTCTGCACCTCTTTCTCCCGGCGGAGACGGTCCTTATGGGCTTACTTGCCCTCTTCCCCTCGATGGGTGTCGAGAGTAGCTTCTTCAACTCGGTTCTCTGGAGTAACGGCTGGCACAGTTAGAGCCCTGATAGCCACGCCCACGCCCACGGCCTCCACCTCCTCATCCACCTCGGGATCTGGATCGAGGTACTGATTGTAATCTGAGGCGTGAAGTACGGGTGGGGAGTGTCACCCTGGATGAGACGACTGTTTCCATCCTCTACGACCATACGGGCCTGCCTGGCCCTCTCCATCAGCACCAGCATACGCTGGTGAGCCGCATCTTGCTTGGCTGAGGAACGAGACTTCTTCATTTTCGCTGCAACAAACAAATACAAGGAGCACGTCAGCCCGAAAACCCACACAAACGGTACAAACAAACACACAAAATGGAGAGGTCACGAACGTACCGGGAGGGCGTGAGAGACCATAGCGTTCGACTAGGTCCCAGTGGTTGGCCGCCCAGAAGTTTCTTGCATCCGGATAGGGATCGAAGGCAAACTTGATCCAAGCTAAATGCCTCTCCTCCAAACAGGTTAGGGGTACGATCGTTGATCTACAAAAAAAAATAAGGCATTAGCAAGCACAAATACGAAACAAAACGAGCAGACAAACGCCGATAACCGGCAATACAACACCACACCTAAAGGTTGAAAAAACTCGGGGACTCGATGTATCTAATCACGTCTACGCGATAGCGCACCATCAGGCATGTCGAACTCCTACTGACCGCTGACAAAACAGTGATACCGGTGCCAGGCAGTCGAAGAGGAAGGGGGCTTCGTTAACCACCACTTCGTTTAGGGTTCCACCGTTATCGTACCCTTGTCCTTCATACGTGGGGAGTACTTCAAACGGAAGAAGTGACCGATCTCTGCACGAGTGGGGAACTGCAACCCACTGAGCTTCAAGATATTGTGAAATGCGATCAGCACGCGTGTCAACGTAGGACCACACTAGCTTAACGTAATGTTGAAGAGGGCGAGCGCGTACTAGAAGAACGGGTGAAGTGGAAGCTTCAACCTAGCCTTGATCTGGAACTCGCTCACACAAACGTAACCGCGAGGGGGACGTATGAACAATTTGCCTTGACGGAGGGCCCTCAGCTTCACCGTTCGGGGAATATGGTGGTCCCGGTACCACCGCTCGATCTCGCGTATGGATGGGGACCCCTCCGGCTCTTGAACCGCTTGCCCATCGGTAAGACGCCACAGCATGGGCCCGCCTCAAGGGAGTACGGGGAGAGCAGCCCCTGACGCCCGTCCACCACGTGGTAGGATGACGTAACCATGAGAGCCTCCGGAAGAGGAGGTAAACGCCTCACCACTTGGCACCACGGAGGCACTTTGATGTTCTGACCGCACAACAATAAACCCGCTCTGCTCCATGTTCGAAATGGATGACCTACGCAAAGCACCACCAGAATTAATGGACAGAGGGGAGAGGCTTAGCACGCTATCTGACGAAGAGTCCGAAATACTATTGGCAAGACCGTGTGACCCTATACGGAACCTAGAGGGGTTTACGGAAGGGACTCATTGCTGGAAACGGATACCAGTTCCATTATCCTAAGAGAAAAAATCAAACGGGAGAATAAGCCAAACGGTGAACATATGGAGTATGTCACGAACCCAGTTCTTCAAACAGCACAAACAGATCCCATCATTCCGCAAACACCCAAAATAGATCAAAAGCCCCAAAAATAGCAAAAACCTGAAGAACAAGACTGTTCTTTGTTACATACCCAGAAAGCAACAAAAAAGCCAGAAATTCATTTTCTTCAACCACAAAAACAGAGAAACGCAATACCCTACCTAGCCTAATGCACTTCACACTACCAAAAACACAAGAAACGTACCATAAAAATCCAGAAATTACCGTAAACAGTAACAAGTGCAAACGCACCAAAGCAACACGAATCACACATTTTCGAAGCAACAAGAACAAGAAATTACCTTTACAAGACAAGAGAGAGATTCACAAAGCGAATAAAAAGCTCCAAATTGATCACAAGTGGCTTCAAGAAGGCATTTCGGCAGAGTTTTAGTTGAGAAAGCGAAAGTGTAAAAAAATGAAAGTGAAACCCAAGCTATTTATAGGCAGCGAAACTAACCCTAGGCGAACGCCTACCATTTATTTCTAGTGCTTCTTATCGCAGGATTACGACACGTGTCCTACGCATCCTACGCGCTCCCGCCAAAATTAAATTACCCTATCACTCTGAATTCCGTGCGCCATGCATCACATATGCAGCAAACAACCGTAAAAACGTCTGACACACGGACATGTCAAACGACAGGTAACCGTTATGAAGTCGAAAATTTCAGAATGCGAAAAGACAAGGGGGACCCATTTCAAAAACAGCAACATCAAGTTTTGAAGCCTACCCCGATAGTCAAATAGCAACAACGTTCGCACTATCATGGCACAAGTTGCAACATGACTTGTGGCCACGAAAGCGGATCTAAACAGCAACATCAAGTTTCGGAGTCCACCCTGATAGTCAAACAGCAACAACGTTCGCACTATCGTGGCACGAGTAGCAACATCACTTGTCGCCACGAAAGCGGATCCAAACAGCAACATTAGGTTTCAGAGTCCACCCCGATAGTCCAACAGCAACAACGTTCGCACTATCGTGGCACGAGTAGCAACATCACTTATCGACACAAAAGTGGCTCCAAACAGCAACATCAAGTTTCGGAGTCCACCCCAATAATTGAACAATAACAACGTTCGCACTATCGTGGCACGAGTAGCAACATCACTTATCGCCATGAAAGCGGCTCCAAACAGCAACATCAAGTTTCAGAGTCCACCCCGATAGTCGAACAACAACAATGGTCACACTATCGTGGCACGAGTAGCAACATCACTTGTCGCCACGAAAGCGGCTCCAAACAGCAACATCAAGTTTTAGAGTCCACCCTGATAGTCGAATAACAACAACGTTCGCACTATTGTGGAACTAGTAGCAACATCACTTGTCGCCATGCCACGAAAGCGGCTCCAAACAGCAACATCAAGTTTCAGAGTCCACCCCGCTAGTCTAACAGCAACAACGTTCGCACTATCGTGGCACGAGTAGCACACTACAAGAAAATGACCCATTGCCGGCGACTTTTATGTCGCCGGCAATGTTTTGGACATTACCGGCGATTTTTGCCGGAAAAATCGCCGGTAATGTCTTTTTTTTTTTTTTACATTATCGGCGATTTTTGTCGCCGGTAATGTCCGTCGCCGGCAATCTCTCGATGGTATTGTAAAAAAAAAAAAAAAAGACATTACCGGCGACTTCATTTATGTCGCCGGTAATGTCTTTTTTTTTTTTTTTTTTTTACATTACCGGCGACATAAATGTATGTCGCCGGCAATGTCTTTTCCGGCAAGAGATTACCGGCGACTTACATTTATGTCGCCGGTAATGTTAAAAAAAAATTAAAAAAAAAAAGACATTACCGGCGATTTTTCCGGCAAAAATCGCCGATAATGTCCAAAAATATTGCCGGCGACATAAAAGTCGCCGGCAATGAGTCATTTTCTTGTAGTGGCAACATCACTTATCGACACAAAAGCGGCTCCAAACAGCAACATCAAGTTTCAGAGATCAAACAGATAGCCCCACGACACGAACATTCGACATCTGACCTCGAACCAGCTCTTCATCGGAGAGTTGGGGGACTCGGGGGTATCAGGGCGCAGACCCCTCCCCAAGTGATCACGTGTGCGCAACAGGGAAAAAGCTTTACAACTCCCCAATCAAGAGTTGATTCCCTTGACTTGGGGGACTTGTTAGTGTGTGATCCCGTAACACACAATTACCGCATACTTAGTCACTACAAATGGGTCAACACAGCTCAGACTAAACGCAAAGCAGCAAGACAGGCTTCAACTTTAAATAAAGAACCAACACCATCTGAACGTCCACGCATTCGGAACGGCAAACAGAAAGTACCAGAATAGGCCATGTACTAAAGACATTATCCCACATCGAAGAACAACAAAAGACTCCATACTCAACTAGCAATATAAGGAACACATTTATGACAGATACAAGGTATGCCCGATACTCTATCAATACTATTGTTACACTTCATACATTCTAACTAGAGCGTCGGAGAGTCGAAGGCGGAATCACCCCGTCAAGACTCCTAACGCCCATTTGGTGTATTACTCTTAACAACAGGTAAATGACGACATATGTGCGGTAGCTTAGGTCATTCGAAACAGCTCCATCCACTCTTATGCTAAAGTCCCTTACAGAATTTGGTAGAAACAGTTTTGATTGTCATAGAGCAAGAGGCTGAGACTATCTTATCCAAAATAGTGATTGAGAGAGAGAGAGAGAGAGAGAGAGAGAGAGAGAGAGAGAGAGAGAGAGAGAGAGAGAGAGTCAAAGAAGGCTGAGAGTAAAGAGCTTTATGATCCAAAAAGATGAATTTTGTTTCATTTTTTGCGCAATAGTAACAAAAATACCCTCCACTTAGGAACAGTGAAATCAATGCAAGTATCAGTGTTTTTAAACAGTGAATGAGGATTGTTATATAGTAAATATAATAATAAGACCTTGAATGGCCATGTGTGGGCATGGCAGGTCCTGAGGCAGGGCAAGCAGGGAAACAACTCAGAGCCCAGTATTAAGAGGGGCCCAATTTTTATTTTATTTTACTAAATTGTTAAATATAGAAGATTAAAAAAAACAAAAAAAATTGAGATGTGCTATATGTTTCTCTCCGTCGTCAATTGATCCTCTCTCTTCATTGATGGAGTTGATTCCTCCAAAGTTTTCACCATCAATCTTGTGTTTCTTCAACTTTTCATATACATATTACACATTTTATAGAGAAAACATCCTCTATTAAAGCTATGGATCCTTCGGTTTTCCCATTATCTCTCAATCTGGTAGCAAACTCAATATATACATCTCTCATTCCCGTAATTTCTGCCATCAAAGTCGCCTTCGAACTCAGACCTTTTGGAAACTCTTCTAAAAATTCAAGTCGGTGCTTGAAAAGCCAGTAGCTTAAGGGTTTGGGATTGAGCGACGGGGATGGAGGATTCACTGTTGCCAAAATCAATAGGTATGTCGGGATAATGGGCTCTTCAAGTTGTGGTAAAAGCTTCAATATTTTCTCGGTTTAATTCGATAATTGTTGATTTTTAAGTTTGATTCGAATTGTATTTAGGAATTTTGTTAGTCTGTAGGGATGAGTTTTTTGATGAAGGGATGAGTATTTTGATGAATAAACCGTTTTGCACCAAGTTTCAGAATTCAAAGAGATGGATTATTGATGCCTTCAATAGTAGGTAAAATGAAATCTGACATTTTTTATGTGGTTGTGTAATAAATTTGATTTAATTGACTTATTAAAAAGTGATATATGTATGAATTTTTTTGGTATAAATTTACAAGCCAAACAACGAAGGGAACTTGGATTGCTAAGTGCGTTGATATTCAGCTTTGTTCTATAACTATGGAATTGGAGAGTATCAATTATAGAGAAAGAGACTATGTTTGTTTAATTTGGTCATATTTGGCTTCTTTTGTTTATGTAATCCCTCTTCCAATTTAACTTGGCTATGTTCAAAATATGTTAAACAGTTAAAAAAATTAAATGAATTTTGTTTATATAAAGGGCCCCTTATATTTTTTCGCCCCAAACCTTGAATCTCTCAGGGCTGGACTTATGTGTACGCAGAACTCCCGTAATCTTATTCAAATTAATACATGCATGTCATCATTCCTCTTAGTCATTTTGGTCTTATAAAGTTATATCTACCATGCCATGATCTCAATGTTTGAAGGTACGTACTATCGGGAACTATTACGTACAATAGATTAATACAATCAGTCTTTAACATACCGTAAAGTAAAATTTTGATAATTTAATACTCGATCAATTAATAAGTTTGTTAAAATAATATTTTTTGTCGATCTCAAATTAAGAACTTGAATATTAATTTAATACTCGATTAATTAATAATCTTGTTAAATTAATAAATTGTGTCAATTCAGAGATTATTAATTTATCAAAATTTTACTATATTATTAATTTATCAAAATTTTACTATATTATCCTGCAAATCAAATTAACTAACCAGATAGTTAGGCCGGATTTCAAACGTGGGCGGCCTCTCATTCAGGCCCCTCTCTCTGACGGTACTACACATGGAGAAGGTCATGGCATTAACCAAGGCATCAGGAAAGGCATGTAATATGAAGCTCTGCACTGAATGCGCCCAGTAGGGATTACATACAGGATCATAACCAATCCACCGGATGCCGGCTTTGCTGAATATCTGCAGAGGTGCTATCAACACCGGAAGTGACTTCAAATTCTCTGTCATCTCCGTCGCGATGAGACGAGGCCCCTGCGTACATAATCATGTTAAGTACGTACTAAATTTAAGTGACATTTACAATTAATGAATTGATCGAAAACAGAAAATAATGAACAGATTTAGCTTGAATGTCAATTCCTTGCCGCTTGTATTCTAAGCTAATGGATCTTGAGAACATTTTAAGGTATCTGTATATCATAAGTTCAATACTCGATCACAACTAATTAATTACAAAATTTACAGGGTTATATATATCGATCTAGATAGAACGCACTCGATCTAGCTAGAGAGTCGTCTAATGCTTTTAATTAAGGTAGCATAATTGCAGTACTATAGTCTAATTAACACGTAATCAGACTAATTATTAGTCGATGGTCTAAGCATGCATAACGGTTTTCTTCTACTTAATCAGACTAATTATCTGACTAAACTAATGTTCACCAACGTACGTAAAACAGAACAAAACATAATGGTTCAGCTAAGATCGAAAACTCACGATTTAGAAGCAGCATAGAGAGTGTAGAGAGGCAAAGAAGGGTCCTCGGCGCGCCAAATCCGAGCCGATATTGACGATTGCACCTTTCTTCTTCTTAAGCATACCGGGAAGCACTGCCCTAGTCACCCAAGTTGCGGATTCCATGTTCACCTTCACAAGGCTCTCCATGAGCTCCAAATCTACTTCATGAAAGAACCTCGCATAAGGATAGGTCATCCCTGCATTGTTCACCAGAACACCAACGTCAAGCCCTTTGATTCCTTCCTCTACGGAACTAGCCATCTCCTCCCCACTCGTTTTCACAAAGTTGTTGACAATGATCTTAACTGCCACTCCTGCATGACCGTATTTCTGGCGGATTCCATCGGAGTTGGCTTCGAGCTTTGAAGGGTTTCGTCGACCAAGACAAGTTCTGAAAGCATTGAGAGAAAACTAGAGAAAACCAGAATTGTATTGCTGTGTAAATCTCAGCTGACTTGAGAGTTACGAAAGTTGGTTATATACACAGTACAGATACAAGAGAGATAAGGACACGTGTATGGCTACTGTACAGTGCTTAACTAACTACCTAATTCATGTGTTTAGTGTGATATATCTGATATATCTAACACTCCCCCTCAGCTTGATGGTGGTGGTGACTGAAGCATCAAGCTGTGACTTAAGTATAGGTGCTGAGGTGAACATAAGCCCTTTGTAAAGAGATCTGCAAGCTGTTCTTGAGATGAAATGAATTGAAGCTTGATGGAACCATCTTTGACCTTGTCACGAGTGAAGTGTATATCAACTTCAACATGCTTCATTTTAGAATGCTGAACAGGATTTGAGGCCAATGCCAAGGCTGAAATATTGTCACAGTACAGAATGGGAACATAACTTAGAGGAATTTGCAGATCCTGTAACAAGTGTTTGAGCCATTGAAGTTCACATGTGGTGTCTGCCATGCTCCTATATTCTGCCTCTGTGGATGATCGTGATACAACATGTTGTTTTCTGCTACACCAAGACACTGGCATTTGATTCAACAGAACAACAAAGCCAGTAGTAGATCGTCTGTCATTAGGATCTCCAGCCCAATCAGCATCACAAAATGCTTGAAGATCTACCTGACAATGAGCTTGTGTAGTTACTTGAGGAATAGAAACATTTGAAGATCTTTTGAACAAAAGACCTGTTTCACATGTGCCTTTGATATACCTCATAATTCTCTTAACTGCATTGAGATGATCCTGAGTTGGTGAATGTAGAAATTGACACACATTGTTAACAGCAAACGCTATATCTGGTCTAGTGAAAGTTAGATATTGAAGACAACCAACCAAGGTTCTGAAATGAGGAACATCACTAGACTTCAATGGAACACCACTGTCCCTCAAGAGTTTCACACCAGACTGACATGGTGTAAGATGTGTATGACAATCATCCAAACCAGCTTTGTGTATCAAATCTCGAGCATACTTATGTTGGGAGAGAAACAACCCTTCCTTGAAGTACTTAATCTCTAATCCTAAGAAATACTTCAGCAGCCCCATGTCAGTCATTTCAAACTCTGCTCTAAGTGCAGCTTTGATTTCTGATATAAGACTCTCACTGTCACCTGTGAGAATGATATCATCAACATATAGCAGTAAGTAGATCTTGGAGCTGGAAGTGACCTTTACAAATAATGAGGGATCAGCATGAGAGGATTGGAACCCAAGAGTAGGAAGAAACTGTGTAAACCTTTCATTTCAGGCTCTAGGAGCTTGTTTGAGACCATACAAAGATTTTTGTAATTTACAGACATGAAGAGGCATATTAGGATCTTCAAATCCACTTGGTTGAGACATGTAAACTTCCTCAGTTAATGTACCATTCAGAAAAGCATTTTTTACATCAAGTTGATGAAGATGCCATCCAAAAGTAGCAGCAAGAGCAAGTATAAGTCTTACAGTGGTGTGTCTTACAACTGGTGAGAATGTCTCCTCATAATCTACACCATACTCCTGACTAAAACCTCTGGCAACAAGTCTGGCTTTATGCCTGGCAATAGTGCCATCAGCATGTCTCTTAATTTTGTATATCCATTTGCAAGAGACCAGATTCTTGTCAGGTGGTAGAGGTACAAGAGTCCATGTGTTTTGCTTCATTAAGGCATCATACTCCTCTTGCATTGCCTGCTTCCAGACTGGAATTTTTAAAGCACTCTTGTATCCAATTGGCTCTGTCTCCACAGAATCTGAAGAATGACTAGTTAAAGTTGACAAGAAACACTTCTTCTTGGATACACCACTTTTACTGCGAGTGAGCATATCATGATTGTTGAGAGAAAGAGGATCAGTTAAACCTGCAACTGGATGAAGAATATTGGAAACAGATATCTCATTACAAGGTTTAGCTGGTGTACAATCAATAATAACTGACACACCCTGACCTAGACCAGTATGAACATTCACTGATCCTTCATTTTCCTCAAAAACCACCTCTGTGTGAGTATGAGGACTAAAGGGAACATTTGCAGCATTAGAATTACTGTGATCATCACCCAAAACACTAGGACCAGCAATATGATTATACTCATGACCAGAAGCATTTTCATGATTTACTGAATTGTGACCAACAAAATCAATATTTTGCTGAGAATGTAAGGAACAATTCACATCAAAAGTGGATTGACCTGAATAAGTATCATTATTCTCTAGTGCAGACATAACTGGTGCAGGAGAATTCTCTGAAAAAGAGGGCCACTAAGTGATCACATAAGGCAAGGGATCTGTTGAATTTGAATTTGAGCTAGAATCAGTATGCAAAGAAGATGTCACCAGACCCTTGAGTTTGTCATAAGGAAAGATATCCTCAGTAAATACCACATGTCTTGAAATGATATACTTCCTGGTTGTAATATTGTAGCATAGAAACCCTTTATAACCAGATGGATAGCCAAGAAAGATACACTGTGTACTTTTGGCTTGAAGCTTGTTTGTGTTGTAAGGAGTCATAAGTGGGTAACATGCACAACCAAACACTCTTAGTGTATTAACAGAAGGAATTTTGTTGAAGAGTTTCTCATAAGGAGATTGATGTTTGAGAGATAGGCTAGGCATCCTATTGATAAGATATGTAGCATGAGCACAAGAGTGATACCAGAAACTAGGTGGAAGATGAGACAGTTGGAGTAATGTTACAGCAGTTTCTCTGATATGTCTATTTTTTCTCTCAGAAAGACCATTCTGCTAAGGAGTATAGGGACATGAGACATGATGATGAACCCCATGTGTACTCAAATACAGTTTAAATTGAGTACTCATATACTCACCTCCTCCATCACTTCTAAAGGTTTTGATATCAGTAGAAAAATGATTCTTAACATAGGCATGAAACAATTTGAAGTAGGAAAAGACCTCAGATTTGTATTTCATAGGATAGAGCCAAGTGTATCTACTGAAATCATCAATGAAAAGCACATAGTATCTGTAACCATCAACAGATAGACAAGGGGAAGGACCCCAAACATCAGAATGCACTAGCTCAAAAGGTTTTACACATTTAGATTTTGAATTAGGAAACACAAGTTTACTGAACTTTCCTAGAAGACAAGCTTCACAAACATGCTCATTAGATTCTGTAGAGGAACTTGAAACTCCACATTTATTTAACATAGTCTTAATCACTGCATTTGCTGGATGTCCACACCTCTGATGCCACAGATTATGTTTAACTACTTGTCCTAGATGAGCAGAAGCCTCATGTACACTGGATAAGCCTCTATTCTTCTTAGACTGGAGATGTTGTAATGGCAGATCACAAGGTATGGGATAAAGACCATGATCACTCAGGCCTTTGAAGAGAATTCTCCCCTGCACTTTGTCCTGTATAATGCACATATATTCATCAAACCATACAGCACAATTATTTTCCTTACATAGTTGATAAAACTGATAGTAAGTGAGTTGCAAGATCAGGTAGAACAAGGACATTTTTAAGGTTAAGAGTGCCTAACAAGGCAGTACCAGTATGAGTCACACCCAGTTGAGCACCATTGCCAATCTGAACAGTGTCATGATCAGGAAAAGTGGTTACATTGTGGAGAAGCTGAGGATTATTGGTCATGTGATTGGTTGCTCCTGAATCTGCAAGCCAAAACTGAGGTGAAGAAGTTTGTGCACCTGCAAGTAATGCTGCATGATGAGCTTGGGGTTGATTAGGATAAGCAGCTGCCAATAGAGCTACAGCATTTGCCAATTCTGGACTCATCTGAGTGTTAGGAGTAGATTGTGAAATAGCTGACATGACTGGAGTGTTCTGTTGACCATTCTGAGAATTTTGTTGCCTTCTGGGTGGGAAACCAATGATATGAAAGCACCTGTTAGTAGTGTGACCATCTCTTCCACAATATTGACATGTCAAAGTGCTTGGTCCTGCACCATCACTCTGAACATTGTAGTTTACAAGAGTTCTACAATGTTTGGCAATGTGACCTGACTTCCCACACAGTTGACACACATCTTTATTTCCTGAAAAATGACTTGATCTGTTGCCAAAACCACCAGAATTACCTCTAAAACCAGAGTTGTGAGGTCCAACATTAGCAAGAAACCCAGCAAGTTGAGTGGCAAGCTGTATTGTACTTGGGTTAACTCCTTGAGATGAAGAATGTGGCTGATATGAAGTAGTTGAAGAACTAGAAGATTGAGGCAGGGAGTTAAACACTGATGAGGGACCAAAGCCAGGAGATAAAGATTGAGAGCTAGGAACTGATGTGTTATATGTTGGAGGTAAGGATTGAGAGCTAGGAGCTGATGAGTTATATGTTGGAGCATGTGCTTGCACAGGTGTTTGAGTTGGTGTAGGTGTACTAAGAGCTACCATGGCATTAAAAAGAAGAGGTGCTGTGACATATTCAGATGCAGTGTCAACTTCTGCAGCCTTAAGAAGAGTTTTCAGCTGAACAAATGAACATGAGGTAAACTGTGCTCTAATTACTGTCTTAATTGCAGCATACTGAGAAGGAAGACCCTTAAGCACTGTCACCACTACATCCTCATCATCCAAAGTAGCACCAACTGTATACAATGCATCCCTAGCTGCCTTAATCTTATCTAGATAAACCTCAATGCTATCACTGCCCATAGTAATATTCTGCAAATTAGTCTTAAGTTGTAGTATGTTCTGCCTATTAGTTGCAGCAAATTTCTCCTTGAGATTAAACCAAAGTTCCTTAGCAGATTTACTACCTACAGCACAAGACAAAGCAGGAGTACCTAGAGTTTGTCCTATCATATGAACTATACTCTGATCCTGAGCTCTCCAAGCCACATAAGCATTGGACAAAACGCGAGTTCCATCCTCAGAAATCTCAAACTGTGGTGGACATGGTATACTTCCATCAACAAATCCCATCAACCTCTGAGCCTCCAGAAACGACTCAAGTCTAAATGACCAAGCAGGATAATTCGACTCATCCAACAGTACATTAGGAAGAAACACAGTGGTTTGAGTAACATTTGCAAAATTCGACATGATTTCACAATTGATTTCAACAACAGCAAAGAAAATCAGATCTACTGAGATTTACTACACCAAATCACATAATATGAACACCACTAGATACAGAATCACAAACCAAAGCTTCGATGCTACCAGACAACTTCAACAGATCATATGAAATACCAAACCACAACCAAAATTGCAAGAACAAGCTTAGAAACTTAGCTGAAAATTGGAGCAAACCACCACAGTACAAACCCTTGGCCACCGCACCACTAGTTCGCCGGAGACGATGACCAGAACCTAGAGAATCAGACCGACCTAGCTCTGATACCATGAAAGCATTGAGAGAAAACCAGAGAAAACCAGAATTGTATTGCTGTGTAAATCTCAGCTGACTTGAGAGTTACGAAAGTTGGTTATATACACAGTACAGATACAAGAGAGATAAGGACACGTGTATGGCTACTGTACAGTGCTTAACTAACTACCTAATTCATGTGTTTAGTGTGATATATCTGATATATCTAACAAGTTCAAGACCCTTTGAAGCCATTTCAAAGGCTAGGGCTTTGCCTATGCCATCAGTGGAGCCAGTGATGATAGCCCAAGATCCATACTCCTTGAGAGTCTTGGGAGGTCTTACAAACATGGCCCATACCCATCTCAGGAAATGGATCAGAGATTTACACAGAAAGAAACCCTACGGTGATTGCTGCCCCAATGAGAAATTCATGTAGCTCCATTGCACAAAATCCAGCTATGCAGAGGCGCAGAGTAATGCTATCTAAAAACTGAAGAGAACGATTTTAACTTTGAAGTGTAGCATTGGCTGATAATTAAGCAGGCTAGGTCGACCATTCACTCGTCGCAGTTATTAAGAAGACGATAATTCTGTCGGGAAATAAAGAAGAGTCGCTAGGTTAGCTGGTAGTATTAATCTTACCAGGCCATGTGCTTGCAAGGGTAGCTTGTATGAGAGAACTGTGAAAGACAAAATGATGGCACTAAATATTTATTTGTATACATGAAAAAACTAGACCAAATGCTTGTCCGGAATTTATGGGTAAATAAATAGGGCCCTGCAAGATTTGAAAATATATTCAAGCTATAAAATCAATTATAGGAAGGAGCCTGGATGGCTGGATCCAACCACCTCACTGTAAGACATAACTCATATATGGTCCTCACTCCTCAATAGTTCAGTACCTCACCTAATTATCTGCCCAAATTATTACAAGGAACATATAAATAGGAGATACTTTTATGTTTAACTACTGCTTAAGACATGGAAGCTCAGCATAATATATATATATATATATATATACATGTTGTCCAAATGTAAAAACCCTGAGTTATTACAATAATTCAAAAAGATTATCTTTTTGAATTATTGTAATAATTTTAAGTCCAAATGTGGTCCTATAGGACCAGAAATACTAATATAACCTGATGTGATTCTGAAAGGTTTTCAAGAATGCTGTAACCCGCTTCCAAACAGTCATGAATTTTAGTAAATATGATCAAAACTTTCCAGCTACTCTACATTTCATGGCTAAGTACAAGCTGCCATGGATATTTAAATGGCACTATGAGCTCAGCAATAACATTGTTTCCAGACAATATCTAGTCAAATGGTGGGACAAGTTCAACCTGGACAGAGTCCTATCCCAGTTCAATGAAGAATTCCCAATTATGGCTCCCCAGTCTAGTAAAATCAAGCTTGAAGAATCTCCAGTCACTCATCCTCATCTCAGTCAGATCCAGACACCAACAAATAGTCAACTATCTCTACTAATGCCTCTGCCACCACCTTCTTCTTCCAAACGCCAAGACCAAATTAAATCAAGACCCTCATCCGAGAGTAAAGAATCCGCCAGAATTAAAGAAAAGTCATCCTCTCAAAGCAAAGAAAAGTCACCTGCCCAAAGCAAAGGAAAAGACAAATCCTCTTCAAGTAAAGCAAAATCTTCCAGATCTGCAGAGTTAAAGGCTCTCGTCGATACCCTTCAGAAGCAAGGCGCCCTCGTTGATGCCCTTCTTCGACAATCCAGTAAAGACAGCACCTCAAGCTCAGAACAAAATTCAGTCAATAACGAAGACCTTGGTTCTTCTCAGTCCTCGTCATCCCCTCCTAGTCATTCGCATCCACCAGCAAAATGGTACCAAGATGCTCAAGATCCCTACTCCACTGAGTAAATCTTTTCCCTGAAAAGCTATCAGTAAAAGCAGCAAAAGCAAACAGTGAAAAGTAAAGATTCTCCCGTGATTAATGGCGCCACAGTAAAAGTAAGCAAATAGTTTCCGGATTTTATGGCGCCACAGTGAAAAGCAGTCCAACAGTAAAAAGTCTACAGTACAGCAATTTTCTATATAAGGAGCATCCTTCCTTCATTCAAAGCAAGCTCAGTTACACTCTCCACTCTCCTCCCAGAGACTTCCTTCTCCCCTCTCCCAGTTCCACTCTCAGTTCAAACAAGCCTCTAGATTTATTAGAGCTCTCATGTGTTGAGACTAGTCAGCTCTATTCTATAGTTCATAGTTTCCTATTCCCAAAATAGTAAATCTTCATGCATTGAGCCCCAGTGCTCCTATTTGTAAGTTTTACATTTCAACTATGTAACTTTGTTTTATTTAATACAATCAATATGTTTTCACTTCCGCGGTTCCTGGTATCAGAGCCGTAAGGGTTAAAGATTATATTAGTATTTATGTTTGATTCCAGACCCCAGGTGGCGGACTACCGCCTAGGTGAGGTCTCTGGGATATTGTTTTGAAACTTCACAATCCTCAGGTGGCGGATTACCGCCTAGGTGAGGATCTTGTGATGTTCTTGGGTTGTTCTTGAGTTAATCTAAATTAATTTATTCATTTATTTAAGTATTTGAATTCTTTCTTTAGTTAAAGTTTCTGGTTCTAGATTCTTTATTCTATTCTTCCTATTTTCTGAGTCTATTCACCAAACCAAACAGTAAGGCCGGCGTCCAAACAGTAAGGCCCAAGGAGAGGCGTGAGCGGAGCGGCGTGAGCGGAGAGGTGAGTACCTTAGCTTTTAGATTGCCAGACTTAAGTTTCTTCTGCCTAGAACCTTTATCTAAGTTAAGCCTTCAAATCACTTATTAAAATGAGTAGACTATTTAGATCCAACTCAGTCACCTCTAGTTCTTCCAGGTCTTCCCTTAGTGCAATCCCCAACATAGTAAACGAGGAACAAATTGAAATCCAGTCACATAGTAACATTGATAGAAATGATTGGAATATTCCAAGAGTTCCTAGCAATGAAATTTATAAGAAAAAATGGTCAATCACTTCGTTTAGAAGTGAACATCATGTTAATACAGTTGAACAAATTTATGCTGTAAGTTCACAGCACGAAACTTGTCAATTGTTCAGCCCTGAGTCAATTAGGAAACATAAAAAAGATGGCCATAACTTCCTTCATATTGGCTTAGTCCAAATAGGAGTAAAACCTTTAACAAGAAAAGGTTTAAACGCCTCAGTCCTTCTCTGTCTCCGTGATGCTCGGTTTACCGACTTCACTGACAGTACCCTTGGTATAATCGAGTCAAGTTTATTCAATGGTCCAATACACTTTGACTGTTATCCAGATTTTACAGTCAGTCTGGGTGACCCTCACGTCCTCAAAACCCTAACGTTAAATATTAAAACCTCAGGATACAATATCCTTGATGGATCAAAACCTTTAGCCTTGATCTACAGGGTCCATTATAAAGTCACTGGTACGAACATTAACTTTCAAGCCATTAGTAAAAGCCCCAAAGATCAAACTCTTTTGATCCAAAGCAGTCACGAAAATGCCAATGTCCGTGTTCCTCACGCAATCAAATGGTCAGATGTCCAGCTCCCTTCGGAATGGGCTCTCACCAATGAAAACCAGCCCATAAATATCCATGGCAGCTTGTACTTAGCCATGAAATGTAGAGTAGCTGGAAAGTTTTGATCATATTTACTAAAATTCATGACTGTTTGGAAGCGGGTTACAACATTCTTGGCTTGCTGCGGTAGGAGATCATAGGGGAAACCATGAGATGCCCACCATCTGAGGAACCACATGGGAAGATTTCTTTTGAAATTTTTATCGAAGTTGATAAACCATGAGTGACTGAAGTCTTCTGTCTGGTGTAGAAAGATTGTTGACCAAGCAGTGATATAATCGTTGTAACTGTAGGATATGTCTTGACAGGTGTGAGGATTGTAAGGTTGATCACCCCAGCTTGTGAGAGAGTCAATCTTCAGTATATAAAGGGAATGATAAAGGATTTTGGTGGTGTTTCTTTGATCATAGATGGCTCTGATGGAGATTGAGCCAGATTTGACTAGGATATCTTTGTAGAAAGTTAAGGAGTGAGCCGGATGGGATGGGGCAAAATGGAAGTTCGGTGGAAAATATTCACGTATTAGGGACATTGGATTTTTTAGATGACTATGAGGAGGTTCAACGTAAAAAAGGTTTTTACTAACTTGCAAATGGTAAGGGGAAGTTTTTGGGAAATGGATTTGACTAGGGGGATCACATTTATAGGGATCATACTGGTTGACTAGAACTGACTGGAAATTGGAACGGACTAGACTCTGGGGATTTAAGAGAGGATTTAGGATAGGATTGAAATTTACTAATTGATTTGGAGTCATGGACCGGGTTGGGACAGGATGAGGAATGCCTGGTATCATTATGCTATTTGGTGTTTCTAGCTTGACTGATTGTGCCGGAGGGGATTCCGGTTCTGATTTGACTGAGCTGCGGAGCTTTCTGGTTGTCATGATGACTAGATCCCTGGAGGAATTCTCTGGTAAGGAAATCAGGGATATGATTATCAGATCCTTTTATGAATGCAATTTCAAAATCAAATATGCTTAAAATAGCTTGCCATCTGGCAAAAATCTGTTTACTAGCAATATTTTGAACGTCTTTTTCTAAAACGTCTTTGGCACTTTTGCAATCAACGCGAATTAAAAATTTTTGATTTAATAAATCATCTTGGAATTTACTAATACATAAAACAACTGATAAAATTTCTTTTTTGATTGTACTATAATTTTTTTGGGATTGATTCCAGGTACCAGAATGAAATCTTACTATTTGTTCAGGATGACTAGGGGAAATTTGCTGTTTTAGGATGCCACCATAACCAATTTCGGAGGCATCGGTCTCAACTATCTTGAAAGAATCACTAAGGGGAATACCAAGACATGGTAGGGTTTTTACATGACACTTTATTTCTTTGACTAAGGAAGTATGAATGGAAGACCAAGGAGGTGGATTGGATTGTAATCTTTCAAACAAAGGTTTGCAACGTTTTCGAAGATTTTGGTAAAAGTCTGCAATGTAATTCAGGGATCCCAGAAATTTTTGTAACTGGGTTTTCTCTAGAATCACATCAGGGAACTTGTCTGCAAATTGGATAACTCTGTCTATTGGTTGGATTTGGAGGTGATGAATATTAAAGCCTAGAAATCTAATATTAGTTTGAAAGAGTTTGATTTTTGACGCAGAGACTACTAGGCCATTATTTTTGGTGATTGTGAAGAATTGATGTAAATGCTTCCAGTGTTGTTCTATTGATTGAGAAAATATAAGAACATCATCAATATAGACAATGCAAAAATGGTTGTAGTCATTGAAAATATCATTCATGATGTTTTGGAATTCACTAGGAGCATTTTTTAAACCGAAGGGCATTACGTTCCATTCATAATGACCAAATGGTGTGACAAAAGTTGTTCTGTATTTGTCACATTCATCAATCTGGATTTGCCAGAAGCCAGATTTCATGTCAAATTTTGAAAAGATAACTGAATGGTTTAATCTGTTAATGAGGTCTCTTTTGTTAGGTATGGGGTAACGTATCCAATCTAGAACGTTATTGAGAGGTTTGTAATTTATGACTAAACGAGGTGTCCCTCTTTCTAATTCAGCATTTTTCTGAACATAAAAGGCTGGACAGGACCAAGGAGATTTACTGGGTCTAATGATCTTCTTGTTAAGAAGATCCATGATTTCATTTTTGCAAAATTCCATGACTTCATGGTTCATTTGGATGGGTCTGGCCTTAGTAGGGATTTGCCTTTCATCAAAATTTTTGATGTAAGGTAAGGTGACTATATGTCTTTTTCTGTGCCAAAAGGCTGTAGGGATGTCAGAACAAAGCTCAGTGATAATTTTATTTTCGAAGGTTTTTATCCTGCTTTGTAAAGTGGTGTCCTTTAAACGGCTATCTATCCTTTTGAAGTTAATTTCTTCTTTAAGGAAGGAAATTTGTCTAGTTTTGGCTTGGATAGAATTGATTGTTTTGGAAATGGAATTCTCTTGGAAAGTCTTTAGAGAATGAATTTCTGGGTTATTGAGAAAAGGGAATTTGACTGGTTCTTTAAAGGGATAAGTGACTATTCCATTGTATTCTGTGGTGAAGGGATAAATTAAGGTGAGGAAAGGAAGTCCTAAAATGACTTTGTCAGTTAGGTCTTTGACTAGGACAAAAGAAGTTTTGTAACAAACATTACTTTGGCAGACATGAGTTTTGGGGAGTTCGTATCTCATGTTCATTTTTGAACCGTTGGCAGAACGTAGTGACTCTTTTGTTTTTTCGAAATATTTAGAAGGTATTAGACCTTCTTGAATACAATTTAGATCTGCTCCTGAATCAACGAGAGCTACTGCTGTTAAGGAGAAGTCCTTGATTTTGATATTTATCGAGATGTACCATTTTTTAAGGTGAATTTGTCTAATGGTATTAATGGTGGCGTCCTGGGAAGTTTCTTCTAGACTTTTAGGAACTATATTGTCGTCAAAGTGACGGAATTGATTATCTATTTTGATGACATTTAATTCTTGTTTGATTTCTTCATGTTCATGAATTAGCTGTTGGTGGGTATGGTTGAGGCCTTGAATCTGGTTTTTAATGGTCTTTATTTCTTGTTGGAGGTCTTGTATTGTTATGTCTTTCTTTTTACTCTGGAATTTCTGGAAGGTAGAAGTCAGGCAGATTTTAGGTTGAGGAATGCTAACTACTTTTTCTTGAGTTAACAGTTTCCTTAATTTTGTAAGGTAATCGGCTTTTAAATCGGGATCATTTATTTTACTAATTAGATCTATTAGGAGTTCTTCTTGTTCTTCCTGTTTGGTAAGTACATTAATGGTTTTTGTACAACAATCATTATTACATTGGGAAGCATCATCGCAACCAAAAGTAATAAGGGGGGAAGAATTACTGGAAAAATCATGTGGTTCTGAGGAGTAGTTATCTTCGGAGTCTGTGTTCCGTATTTCTAGAAGATTAATGAGTTTGTCTCTATCTTCTTGACTTAAATTCAATTGATTAATTGTGTTTTTCAAAGGACATTTATTGGCAAAGTGTCCTGGCTTATTGCATTTAAAGCAATTGCCTTTCGCAGTATTTTTACTAGGAGGACGAAAAGGTCGTTTGGACTGAAACTTATTTTTTTGAATAAAACTTGTTTGGCTCAAAATGGTTTTTTGGAGTGAATCTGTTTTTGGTGAAGGGTCTTCTGTAGTGATTAGTTTCAATGTGTTTTGATTTTCTCCTTGAAGGAGGTAGAGAAGGGAGACCGTATTGTTCACAAAAATTACCTAATTCATACTTTGCTAATTTTTTATCTGTTTTAGCAGCAGAGTTGATTTTAGAGTCGATGCACATTTTAAGTCCTTCTTTTCGAATTATTGTAATAATTTGGCCATAGGTGTAGGAATCATAATCTATTTGTCCTAACTCGTTACTCAGGACATGTCTTATTTTGTGGGCAAAGAGGTTTGGAAGACCATTGATGAATTTTTCTTTCCAGAAGGGTTGGTTACTATATATATATATATATATATATACATGCAGAGCAATAATAGGAGTGCCATTGCCCCCTTAGATGTGGAGGCCTCAAAATGATGTGGCACGCCACATAATTACCATTTTATTATGAAATTATATATTTATATTATCATATTTGATATTATTTTGTGAAAAGACAATCTTATCATTGTGCATTTAACGGCTAGCATTTATTTAATTAACTTATCAATTTAATTACCTAAAATTAAACTATAAAATTTATTGCAAAATAAAAATAATAAATGTCAACCAAGTATAATTATGATAGTAACTAAATATAGAATCCTAATTATAATAAATCTATCAAATTCCCTGCAAGCTAAAAGATGTAAATGTCCAACGACTATAATTACGGAATCCTATTTATTACTAAGTACAGTATAATTCTTTCTAATTATAACTTTGATTGATATTTTTTAAAAACGGAATAATAATATATTGTTATGAAAGTTTAAAATCATAAATAATAAATTGAGATTCTATTATTTAGTTCAAAACGGAAATATGATTGTTATGATCGTAATTAAGAACGTCTTTTCCCCTAAAAAAATATCATAATTAAGAAACAAATAATTGAGATTCTATTAATTAGATTGATTAAATTATGTAATACACAAATAATAAGATCGTAATTAATACACTTTTCCCAAATTAGAAATTAATACACTAGTCATAATTATAAATTAACCGATCAAAAGGAAATTTTGATTCAAAAATTTCAAATTCAAAAGAAAATTATAATTAAAAATTTATGCATGGAATTTGCAAGGATAGTTTGTTTAGTTATTTAGAGCAACTCCAACAATATCACATAAAGTTTGCTTATTTTGTTCAAAAATGAAGCCGAAACCTATTTTAGCTAATCACTTGTATAAATTTACTCCAACAATATCACTTAAAATGTAGTTAGATTTAAACACATACTTAGTTTTGATTGGTTGATAATAAAATATTTATTTATTAATATAATTATTAATTACATTTACAATCTAGAAGGAAAGTATTAATTACAATATTGAATGTTTCGTTACCTATAATTTATGTTTTCGGTATAGGAATAGGGGATGAAAACATGAAATATAGGGAATCCCTAAATTGGCTAATAAGATAGGGGAGCTGCTGGAGTGAATTTTAAGAGAAAATCTTTATATTTTAGTTAAAAATGATTTATAGGGAATCTGCTGGAGTTGCTCTTACATGTTGATTTTTAGGTTTGGTTCATGTTTGATTTTTAAGTGTTTGAATGACATTATCTCTTTCACAAAGCTTGGTCTTCTACTTGAATACCGAGCTTGAGCAATTTTAAGATTGAGAAAAAGCTAAAGTTGAGTTGATGTGATTTTAATCTCATACTATATGTGATTTGAAAGAGTTAAAATCAATAAGTTTTAAAAAAATAATAACCATTAGATGTATAATGGATAAAATCGTCTTTTCAAATATATCATATATCAGTTATATAATAATACATAAAATTTAATAATGATATGAATCTAATTTGACATATTACATCATTTTGGGACCTCCACATATTAGCCCCTAATCATTTCTCATTTATGCATCATCCAAATCATCCAACACTCTTGTACATCTCAAATTCAGTTTTCCTAGTTAATGAATTTAATTTCCTGATGATGCATCTTTTTGATCTGTGCGTTGCGCGCATCCTTCATTTGGCCTCTCTTTCTGATGAGCCTTGTCATCCGGAAACAGACGCCCAAGGATAACGCGTCGGGCAGGGTTTACAAATATTATCATGACCAAACCATCGAATCCTCTCTTTGCAAAATATCTCTGGTGTTGTCTTTAACCAGGAAATTCGCAAGTCCGTTGTCAACCTCGTCGCCACGAAAAGAGGGGTCTGCATAAGTGAGAAGATGAACGCAGGTGGATTAACAACTATCGCTACGATGACCGATCAAATATCGACGAAAACAAACAAGTTAATTACTTAAATTCTTGAAAGAAATGGCGGTTTTGAGGGTTTCGGAATTGAAAAAAGTCTAACTTGAGATCTCATATACTGGCCAGAACTAATGTTGACAACTGCTCCTTTCTTTTTCTTGATCATACCCGGAAGTACTGCCTTAGTCACCCAAGTGACTGCTTCTAAGTTCAGCTTGATAATGCTGTTCATCAGCTCCAAATCTACCTCATGAAAAAACCTTGCATAAGGATAGGCCATCCCTGCATTGTTGACCAAAACACCGACATCTAGCTCTTTTGTTTTTTCCTCTATGGCAATGGCTATTTCCTCCCCGCTCGATTTAACCAAGTCCATCACCATGCTCTTGATCTTGACTTCTCCACCGAATCGTTCATGTATTTCGTTGCACGTAGCTTCCAGCGCCAAATGGTTTTTATCAATCAGGACAAGGTTAAGACCCTTTGAAGCTAATTCAAAGGAAAGCAGTTTGCCTATTCCTTGAGCAGAGCCGGTGACGATTGCCCAAGATCCATACTCCTTCAGATTCTTTGAGGGTCTCAGAAACATGACCCACACCCATCTTGCAAACTTGATCAAAGGTTTACAGACACAGATGAATCCTACGCAACTTACTGCCAATATGAAAACTTCAGGGAATGTCATTGCCATTGTCGAAGCAGCTGCTACGTCTGTTCCTTCTAAAAATGAGTTTTGAGTAGAAGTTGGTTTTTATGAACAGCGCTGAAGTAGATACAAATGCAAAGCAACCCTTTAATATTTAAAAAAAAAAAAAATCATATCAGTGATGATATGATAGGTACTGTAGTGGGGCGTGTGATGTGCATCTACACTCTTTATCATTTTATGGGCTGGTGAGTAGAGAGCTAGTCTTTACTCCCCAGACTGAGTACACATTCCAGTTATGAAGGGGAGTTACCAAAAATAACATCTAAAGTATCTTTAACATCTAAAGTATCTTGATGAATTAGTCTTTAATTGATTGAAACATCATATCAATGTGATAAATCTATGTTATAGAGGAAAATGAACAAATCCTGTCAAGTTGTTATTACGCTAAAATATCATTACCATCCCAACCAACCTGCAGTCTACATCCAACTGTCTTATGACTCTTCTCTAACCAACTGCAATAGGCAGTGACATTTTAATGCTAACTGACAGAGTTAGCTAGCTTGAATCTTTAATGTGTACTACAAAAATAATAAGATGAAAAAATAAACTGCAGGAGCTGGTCTTCCCACCTACACGTTGAATATATTGTAATAAAGACTGAATATTTATATATATTTTTTTGCTTCAATGATATGAGCACTACGGAAACCTACAGTCCAGTACCTAATCAAGGAATTTATTAGAGGCTGTTTAAAAGTCAACTGCACTTGGCCGACCAAGGAAGGCTGGCCGAATTATCCCTCTATATCCTAGTATACATAGGAAAGGAAAAGTCACTGACCATGAGCTCCTTGCAGCTGCACACTAAGCTATATGGAGATAAAGCCAACCTAGCCTGCAAGGTTCATATTCCCAGTCAAGTGCAATGTCTCGATGCACTTTCCTGTTGGCTCATCCTTTTAATCCGAGACTCCTTCAATTGACCTCTGTTTGGCATCCCAAGGAAGTATCGGAAAATGCTGGCATTCAATAGCGCATCCGGTAAGGTATGTGCTATGTACCACTGCACGAGTGCCCCCAGTAGGGCGTACATAGCTGCTCATAACCAATGCACCGTATGCTCACTTTGCTATATGTCTCCGGAGATGCAATGAGGAAGGACAGTGCCTTTAGCTTTGTCATCTTTGTCCCAACAAATATGGGAATCTGCATTATGATGCAGGTAAATCAGATGGACTAACGTTCTTCACAATTCATCACTTCACATTGAAATTTTTAACTATTTAAATTGAACTATAGTAACAAGGGATACATTGTTTCAATCAATACGATTATAACACTAAAGAACGAAAATCCCAAAGGGAAAGATGATAAATCTGACACTGAATGTCAATCCCTAGTTGTTTGTACACCAAACTAGTGCATCTAGAGAACATCGCAAGATACCTGTATCACAAGTTCATAAGACTCATATTGAGGAGACAAAACTATCATTGAAGACGCTAAGGTCAATACGGCTTTTATTTTATTTTTTAGAAATGAAACAAATTAAAGATTAGAATTTGAGACAACTCATGGGTTGGAAGCAGCATAAACAGTGTAGAGAGGATAAGAAGGGACTATAACAGATGACCCAGATCCAATATTTACAATTGCTCCCTTCTTCTTCTTGAGCATACCAGGAATCACAGCCTTGGTCACCCAAGTTGCAGCTTCAATGTTCACTCTTGTAATACTCTCCATCAGCTCCAAATCAACCTCATGAAAATACTTGGCATAAGGGAAAGCCACCCCTGCATTGTTAACCAAAACCCCAACATCAATCCCTCTGATTCCTTCCTCTACAGCACTAGCTATTTCCTCCCCACTCAACTTGGCCAAGTCGATCACAATGCACTTGACTTCGACTCTGTGTCTGTCTGAGATTGCATTGGAGGTTGCTTCGAGCTTTGAAGGGCTTCGACCGATCAAGACGAGGTTGAGGCCATTTCAAAGGCGAGAGCTTTGCCAATGCCGTCAGTGGAGCCAGTGATGATGGCCCAAGATTCATACTTGGTGAGATTCTTGGGAGGTCTGAGGAACATGTCCCAGACCGATATGAGGAAATTGGTTAAAGATTTGCAAACGGAGATGAAGCCTATAATGGTGGCTCCCAGGATGAAAAGGTGTTCTATTTATGATTGCACTGAATTGAAGTGAAGTGAAGTGGTCAATCTATGATGTCAAGTCGAAGACTTCCTAGGTAGACAGACAGAGTTGAGACTTGAGACTTGAGACTTGAGAGAGAGAGAGAGAGAGATCGAGAGCTCGAGAGCTCGAGAGAGAGAGAGAGAGAGAGAGAGAGAGCGACCACAACAAGGTACGAGGCTGCGAGTCGGAATGTTTGGACCAAGTTGGGTTGCCAAAGGCCCAAAATCATTCTCATCTTTGTCATTGGCCCACGATTTTATTATATGCTATTTCAGAAAAGACTGCCCGTATTGTAAGTGGGCCTGAGAATGTGTGGGCTCCGGCTGAAGTGGATACTTCTTTTGGTATTCCTAATCAGAGCGGGAGTATCTATGTATCTCCGGCCAAGAAGAAGTGTGGCTGTCCGCTACGGTAGCGAAAGAAAAAGGATGGTGACAAGGAAGTGGAGGAGGTATTGTTGTTAGAGAATGTGGGTGATGAGCAGGAAAAGAAGAAGTATCGGAGTTAGAAGAAGTTTGCGGTAATGAAGGAGGATCCAAAGGTGAAGGTTGGTTGAATTGCTACCGTGGAGGCATGTATTGATACTTAGATGGAGGGATCGGCTCCGTTTGAGGAGGGACTGAGGGAGGACTGCTTCTTCTAGAAACGGGGATTTTCGAATCTACCGTTCAATCGAGTTTTATCTCCAGAGGGTCATACTCTCCAATTTTGCCTTTTTGGTAAAACAAGTTTGGATTAATTTTAGTATATCAATTTTTTTTTAAATGATTCGTTAGATAATACTTTTTTTCTCATAGATAAAAAACAAAACAAAACAGACGTGAACCGATTAATAGCTTAGTTTTTTAGTAACTAATTGACTCTAATAGTTTAATTCACATAAAAAATGACCCGGAATTGTGACATGAAAAAGGCAAAAAAAAAGATCAGCCCAACAAAGGCCAAAATCTCCTAAGCCTAATAAAAGAAACTTAAGTACTCATTCTTCAGTTTCTATCACCTTGCTGCCTCCATGAAGAACCGTCGGAGTGACACTATAAACAACAAGGCTAGCCAGGTACGGAAGCTAGAGAACATCACATGCTTACAATATCAAGTGCATCCTCCCCCCTCTGAAAGCATTCATGGTTCATGCGACCATAATCTTTGACATTTTTGTATAACCTTCTCCCTGTCTCGTGTACTAATTTCTCCACCGGACTAATCTCAATTTCACGATGTGGTATATTAAACATGGCCACAGATAGCCTCATCCTTTCTGAATTTGCGACTGCCCTATGAATTGGGCTCTTGAATATCCCATTACTGATAATCTGCACCAAGGATTTATATGCAAATATTAAGGGTCATTCCATTCAGATATACAATTTTTCGATATTTTTAGATATAGGACATTACACAAAATTTTCGATTATAATTTTAATATCTCCACCGTCCAATTGTTAGATCTATATGAATAGATTATTCCTGTAAATTTTTAACCAAAATAGTGATCGTTAAAGTATCGAACCAGATTAAATCAAAGGACGGATCAAATATGTCAAATCCGAACTGTTCATACTTATAAATTTCAATTGCAGTTTTGAATTCCTCAACGATAATCAATCAGACTGAAATTTGTAGAAGTGATCCAGGATCTAAAATTTGAACAGTGAAAATTATAAAATGTGATAAAAAAAGTCAGTGTAATAACCTAGCTAAAAATGCCCAAGAAAATGTATACCCAAATAGAAGGGATCTACATATATATAATTTATAATTGAAGTGGTAAAGTACAGTTTTCTTAACCTGCATTTGACCTCCGAGGTTAACAACTAAAGCATCAGGCACAACAGGGACTGAAACCCATTTACCATTATCCACCAATACTTGAAGACCTTCTACTTCTTTGTCTTGTAACAGAATTGACATTCCTGAGCCATCTCTATGTGCTTTCGCACCAAGAACCTGATCGGGTTTTGAACACTTCGGATAGAAGTTAATTCTTGCTGTCATCAGAGCTTGGTCTCCAAACAACTGGTATGCAAAGCTGTTCTCTTCCAAATTCAACGTTCTCTCCATGGCCTTGTACAAAACACCCATCGTAAACTGTATCTCTGTTGCATACTCATGCAACACCTCTCTGAAGGAAAATACGTATATGCTTATTCAATTAAGTATATCGAAAACAAATATGGGATAATTCGTAAGTATTCATGGGTATTGTTTATCATTTGAAAACAAATTTTGTTATCATAGTGGTAATCTAAGTTCTCATTTGTATAATTTTAGTTGTATTTTAGATAATTACTTATTTTAGAAATTCAGTTATAATTTTTGAACAAATTGTTTTTAAAATTATAAATTTGATTCAATTAGTTGTAAATATAATAAATAATCTTTAAAATATATGGTCATTGTGGTAATATTTGTCATAAATATTGTAAATTTATGTTCAAATATATTGTAATTTTAGTTCTTAAGGATATAGCATACCTTGGGTATCCAAGAAGGTCCCACAAATATGTATACCTGCATGCATATAGGATCATTCTTAAGTACTAAGGGGTATGGTAATTTTATTTTATCACTTGAGAATAGATTTGGTGGTCATTGTGGTAATATGAGTTATTTTTTTGGGGGGTTCTTTAGTTGTATTCGAGACAATTACTTTATTTAGAGACTTAGTTGTAACTTTTGAACCAATCATTCTCAAAGTTAAATTTGATCTAATAACTTGTAAACATTATAAATAATCCTAAAAAAATGTTGTCACTGTGGTAATATTATCCTAAATGTTATAAATTTTTACTTATGTATATTGTAATTTTAGTTCTCAAAGTGATAAATAAATGTATAGCGTACTCCTTGGATACCATAGCCTGCCCATGCATATATGCACATGATGCTTTATCTGCGTTCAGTTAACTCTAAGTTAATATATGTACCTAAAGTTGTTTGGATTTTCTGGCCAAAGATCAAGATTCCGTTGATCTTCAGGGAGCACATGAAGAATTAGGCGGTAGTTCCAATCCAAAACTTGCTTGTCTGAGACAACATTATCATTCCCATATCCTTCGCGGCCTCCATGAATTTTTGTGGAGTACTTTTGCTTCTGTTCCACCGGAAGTTCAAAGAATTGTTTTGCAGCTTCACGTACCTTGTCAAGTAAGGAACCTGAAATCCCATGACCTATTGCCTAGAAAGAACAAGCTCAACAGATTAGTACGTACTAGTACGTGTGTATATATATGTGTGTGTAATGTATACCTGGAAGCAACCGGTTGAGCTGAGAGCTGATTTGAGTCTGTCTAGTTCGAATTTGGTTTGCTTAGAATCAGTTGATGATGGGGATGTGAAGAGACTGATATCGATGATTGGGATTTGACCCAATTCTTGGGAGGATTCTATGGCTCCGAACTTGCTATCTTTAACAATATATCCAGGGGGTGGTTCGTCGCCATTGATGGACATTTCTTGGATACTCATTGCTCCTATGTAATAGTTCGATCCAATGTGACAGAAGATGACCTTTTTTTATAAAGGATGGTTCATCACGACTGATGGACCTTTCTTAATTGGATATTGTATACTACTCAAGGTTCCTTTGTCATATTCCGATCCGTGACAATAGAAATCCTATAGAATATAATGATGCATATATATACATTGTTTTACTTGCTCTTATTGGATGAACACTTCCGGCCGGCAATTAACTTTGTCATTTCTTAATTGTCACTACCGGCGGCGACTTAGTCATTTCTTAATATATTCTTTGTCAGTTCCAGCTACATGGTATCTTCTTTGCCCCACCGCTCGATTTATTATAAAACGAACAGAAAACGAGAGGTACAAGCTAGCTTGTGACATATGGGTGCCTTATTCCTCAAGAAACATAATGATCTAAATTCGAAGGACCACGAAATTAAAGTGGCTTCATAATCAAAACAGCTAGCACATATATATGATATTCAACTAGCTAGCAGCAGATAGTTTCCCCCTTCTGTTAAGACCAATATTGACGCGCCAAGCATCAAGAACAGGGTCCGGGACCAACCGCGTCAAGCACCATTGCAGCGAGTCACCCCAAAACGGTGTGCACCTTGCTTCATAACCAATACGCTTGACTGCTGCTTCTGCATAAGCATCTGCGGTAGGTATGAACAACGACGACCTCTCAATCGAAGGAACCTTCGACACCATTTTTGTCGCCACATATAGTGGCACTTGCGTTTGCGTGCCGTACGCCTTGTACTCTAGGCACATGGATCTAGACAGTTGATCTATGTAGCTGTATATACCAAACATTAAAAGTGCTGGGGGGGGGTGAATAGGCCTTTATCACTTTTTCGTTCAAACTGTTCTCGGGATAGCAAGAGAGAGATCTATCCCGAAGCACAGAAACGATTACTGAAATGTAAAACAGTAACTAAAGTGACACAAGATGTTTTTGATAATGCAGAAATCCTACAACCAGGATCAAAAACTGCGTGCCCCTAACTCTTGAGGGACAAACCTTTCCACTACTTTGTAACACACACAATTACAAGTTTCTGGCACTCTGGGGATACATAACCTGTATGCTATCCTGACTAGTCTACCCACCAGTATAAACAGAGCTACACTACCTTAATCTATGTGTTTACACTTTGGAAATTGTACAGAAGTATCAACTCAGATCTTAACTACTCTCTAGTTAAATCTTCTTGATCAACTTCTTGGGTTGGGCATCTCCACACTTTATCTCAATGGAATGCACAATGCAACAATGCATATGAGTTTTGAAAACAGTTTTTATGCTTTAGAAATCCATGTCTATTATGCACATGCTGGGCAACCAGAAGACATGGAAGGGGAAGAGAAGAGATAAGAGAAGCTACACACGAATGTGCTCTCAAAGAGTACCAAAACAGAATAACCAAAACCCCAAGTGTTTTCACTCAACTAACCAAGGATCCAAGACAGCTTGGGACTCCTTATATAGGGCAGGTTATTCAAGGGTCAAAGACAGCTAATAACCACGTGAAACACAGCAGCCAAGAGGCCTAAATGCAGAGCTAAACGCTGTCCTAATGCAGACCTAAACAAGGACCAATGCAGACCTAAAAACAGCAGCTACCGAAGGGACACAGCAGGCTAAACAGAGAGGGAAACCAAGACATCTTTTAGGTCTTACCTTAAAAGAGTTAAGGTTCTCTAAACAAGGCAAAAGGGTCATTTGTACTTGTACAAGAATAGCCATATCAGTTTTCAAGGGAAGAGCACGTTTCAAGACAGCAAAGAAGGAGCCAGGAAAAACAGTGCCCAAAAAGTACTTAGACAAGCAGAAAAGGACAAACCAGATTTCAAGGAAACACATGTGAACTTTAGTCAACTTTCCCTAGGGATCTTCATTAACTAAGTCAGTTTCTTTATAGTCAAAGATCAACCAGATTAATCACAAGCAAACTGGATTTTTAGAAGTGATTAAAGTCATGAAATATCACACCAGAAAACCGTTCCAGAATGTCTGGGATACATGCTCAGTGTTCTATCCTAGATGGAAAACATGTATGCAATGAATGTTATACCTGTTTGTCCAAAGAGATAAAGTATGTAATGTCACTTAAGCTTTGATGATCTTCCATTGCTGTGTTTTGTCATAGCTCAAGAAATAGCCAACACAAGTGTATGCCTTCAATCTCCCTCTTTGACATTTCTTGACAAAACCGACAAAACACAGTTCTTTAGAGAGTATCTGCAACACAGTTGTAACATATACAAACATATGCAGCAACAGGATATCTATATCACATAGTATCCTTCCCATAAAGAGATAACCAGTTCAAATAATACTCCCCCTAAACACATGCAGGGGTCAGGATACATAAGACCTATAATATCCTTCAAAAATAGTAACTGGTTCTCCCCAATCCAATACCTGCTGCATAGTTAGAAAAGCGCAACCAAAACAGGTATGCCTGTAATCTCCCCAACATATAATCCACATCATAATAGAATAACCATATGCATGCATAACAACACATAATAATTAACCAATTCTCCCCCTTTTTGTCAATAAAGGAAAAAGGGTTCAAACAAAATTAACCATCATAAAAATTGTTCGCCACAAAACCATAAAACCATACGATTGTTCAACATAAAAACAAAGGAAAAGAAACTGAAAGAGACAGGGGTTAAAGCAATCACAGAAAGATTTCACACTGCATAGCCAGATCCATCATAGGCGACATCCTCGTCATCTGCTCCCATTGCATCGAGGTGGATAGTGTCTCCCGAGTCAGTAGGAGTGGCACCTTCTTGCTTGTCCGAGGGAGGGGAGGGCACTGTTGGCTCCTGAGCGGGTGCAGATCCAGCTTGACTAAATAACAACAGTGAGAGCTCGGCCTTGAATGCAGTGAACTTCTCCTTGAGATGAACCTTGATCTCCTGGACAACATCGGATATCATTGATTTGACAGCAGCTTTCAAGAACTTCTGGTCCATAGGCTCGACATACTCATTGGATTGATGCACAGATCGGGTGATAGTGATGGCATCAATCGGAATGAGTTCGGGACCAAGAGCATCGCCCTGTTTCAAAGGCACACCGGCATCACCACAGAGTTTGGTGATGAGGCAGGGAAATACCAGAGCCTTTCCAAGAGCATTGCGGTGGGAGACACCAGCAGTGCGGATGGCCTGAAACATGAAGTACTCAGCAGGGATTATAGGACGGATGGGATCATGACTAAGGTATGCCATGAGAACAGCCTGTTTGTGTGGAATTTTGCTGGTCTGAGTAGCAGGATGGAACAGGGAACGCACAAGAAAGCCCAAGGCTTTGAACCATTCTGTCATAAATTTGCTGGAGAGAAAGGTACCTAAGACTGGTTCGGGAGGAGGAGATGAGTAGAGTCGCAAGGCAAGATCGTGAATGGTAAGAGAGGTAGAGTATTCAGAATAAGATTTCAAAACACCATCAGTAGTGACTGGAAGAGACAGGGCTTGACGGATCCGAGATGGAGAGAAGTTCACAGAAACTCCACAGACTGTGACACAGATTTGCTGTTTCGAGCGAAGACGGACTTCAGAGGAAATATCAGAAGGGAAGTTCGCATAGAACTCCTGAACAATGGTGCGATTATAGCGAGGCAGGGAGGCCAACGCAGTAACCCATCCAAAAGAAGACACGAGAGAAAACAGAGCAGGGTGCAGGGAAGCAAAATCAAAAGGACGCTCAGAGACGATAGGACGATGCATGGTGATGTACCCAAACAGACTGAAAGAATCGGTAGAGACGAAGTGAGAGTGAGGAGGGAATGAGGAAGTTTCAGCAGACCGCTTGGAGATAGTAGAGGCAGAAGCTTTCAGAGTAGACTTTACTGGAGGACATGCAGTAGATTTGATTGCTTTCTTGGCTCGAGGAGAGACAACAGACTTTTTGGCTTTGGATCGAGTGACCCTAGGTGTAGTCGAGGCAGGAGAAATCTCAGCCGAGGGAGTGGAGGCAGAACCAGAGGAACAAACAGAAGTGGTTCTCTTCCTTTTTCCCAAGGGAACCTGAAGAGAAGCAGAAGGGGGATCGACAACAGGAGGAGAGACAGGAGTAGGATCGACAGCCATTGGAGATGGTGGAGGAGAAGTGGGTTGAGCAGATGTAATTTCTGGCTGAGGAGGAGAAGGTATTTCAGAGGCAGCAATATCTTGAGGAGGAGAAATGGTAGGAGAAACAACAGAAGCAGAGGTAGTCTGTTTCTTCTTCTTGGAAGCCACCTTCTTGGCTCCAGTGGGCTTGGAGATCGCCTTCTTGCGTAAGTAGGTCGATCGGACAGCAGGAGGTTCAGATTTCTCAGCAGGGGTAGGAGAGACAGTAGGGCTTGGGTTCTTTGGAGAGTGAGGAGGTGATTTCTGTGGTGGAGCAGGAAGTAAAATGACCTCTTCAGGGATAAATGGATCAGGGAGTGCCATGAGAGGATGGAAGAAGAAGACTCGTTGTGGAGGAAGGAAAGTTCTTCTGTTTCTGGCTCTTGTCATGAGAGAGAGAGAAATTTAAGGGAACCGAGAGAAGATGAAGTGAAACCGGCTAGGAAAAGAAATCAGGGGAATCGAAATCGTTCGAAGACCAAGGGGGCTTCTCCTATTTCTAAGCACAATCATCATGAATTCAAATTAATGCCTTGGAATCATGCACCAAGACCATTCAAGCACGCAAAAGCAACTGAAACAAACCAGCAGACTTTCAGTCTCGTGTAGTCACTTCACAGCAGAAAGTGCTACAGTGGCCTAACCCTAGGATACCACGTATGTGGTCTAGTCAGGATACCTCAAAACCAGCTAAAAACCCAATTAGACAAAGGGACATGGAATATCCACTGGATGCATGGAACAACCCTGAGTAATAGGAAGTACCAATGTACTCACCACCAAATTTGAAAGCTCCCCCTTACGTGATGCATAAAACAACACAAAATTTTGAATTTCAGAGAGATTTTCAAACTGTTCAGCATAACCCCTGGGATGGAAACAGTCTATAGAATCCCAGACCACAGAAGAATATTTAAGCATGACTCACAAGAATGTGACAACTACTTTCCATATGTCTTGACTGCTCAAATTTTTCACATGAGTATATAACTAAAAAGCAACATCAATGCAATGTTCCTATAAATCAGACCTTGGAACCTTAAGAGTGTGTGTGTGAGAAGTTCACCTAAGGGAGTACAAATTCGAAGCATCAAATTAATAAGAGGACATCAAGAGTAACCAAGTGACTTTGTCACTACCTTTTTAGAGTTCTTGGAAATTCAGCATATCATGTACTTTGTCCCAATCTTGGCCTTTGGCCATTCTCATTTAAGTTCAAAGCAATTTCTCCATTTTCTTTAACTTTTGTTCAAGAGCTCATCTGAGAAATACGTCCTCATAGGTTCATGTAACAGAGTAGTTACAATTATGTCCTGAGCGCAATGCTCGAAAGAATAATATGTGTTTCAAAGACACTCAGTGGGTAACTAGTCCAAACCCATCGAAGGATAGATAACATCTCAGGGATCCCCACTGGTTCCGGTTAAGGTGCACCCAGCAAAAGACTAGCCCATTCCTTTACTTTAAAAATTTAACAATAAGCACCAGAATAACACAATTGTTCTTCAGTAACTGGTTTAACTCACTCAATTTTCTAGCTCAAACTTTGTACACCCCACAAGAATGACCTTTGTGCTCAAGAATTCTTTCTAGTTCCAAGAGTGATTTAGACCACATGCACTAACACTCTTAAAGACATAGATGCATATACACAAGGGAAAGATGCAGCAAATGTCTATCAAGAAACATGAAATAAGAACACAACATTCTAGTTCAAGTTCAGAAATATTTCGAGGGATGCATGCACAGACTCGTATCCCAGAGTATGCCAACACTTATTTTCAGAAAAGTAAAATGCTGAAAAAGTAAATTGAGATCAGTGAGGGAGCTATCTCAAGTGATGGTGCATACACCAATAGCCTTTCTAAGACTTTCAAATCTCATGTTGTCTAAGGGCTTAGTGAATAAATCGGCCAATTGTTGTTCAGTTGGAATGAAAGTCATTTCAAGCTGATTCTCTTCAACCAAGTTTCTAATAAAATGATATCTGATTTCTATGTGCTTGGTCCTAGAATGCAACATAGGATTCTTAGACATATTGATAGCAGAAGTATTATCACAGAATAGGGATAGAATACCTTGCTCAAATCCATAGTCGCTCAGCATATGCTTCATCCAGAGGAGTTGTGTGCAACAACTTCCAGCAGCTATGTACTCTGCTTGGGCAGTGGACAGTGATACGCAGTTCTGCTTCTTGCTATGCCACGACACCAGGTTGTTCCCAACAAAGAAGCAACCTCCCGAGGTGCTCTTTCTATCCGTGGCGTCTCCAGCCCAATCCGAGTCCGAATATCCTGCAATCTCAGTGTTAGTATCTGTTGTGTACAGAATACCGAAAGCACATGTACATGAGACATATCGGATGATACGCTTGACTGCCTTCACATGGGATTCCTTGGGGTTGGCTTGATACCGAGCACAAACACCCACACTGAATGAGATGTCAGGTCTGCTGGCTGTGAGGTAAAGCAAGCTTCCAATCATACTTCTGTAGAGGGTTTGATCAGCATTGGTACCCTCCAGATCTGCACTGATTCTGCATGAAGTCCCCATTGGGTTCCGGATGGGAGAGGCTCCTTCCATCCCAAACTTCTTCACAAGTTCCTTCGCATACTTTTCCTGCGAGATGAACAAACCATCTTTCCTTTGCTGAACTTGTAGTCCAAGGAAGAAGTTTAGCTTGCCACAAAGACTCATTTCAAATTCTTGCTTCATTAGAGTGACAAACTCCTCAACAAGTTTTTGAGAGGTAGAGCCAAACACCACATCATCTACATAGATTTGAGCAATAATCATATGATGTGAAACATTCTTGACAAACATGGTTTTATCAATGGAACCTCTAACATACCCATGGTCAATCAAGTGTGTAGACAATTTTTCATACCAAGCTCTAAGAGCTTGCTTTAAACCATAAAGGGCTTTGTCTAATCTGTACACATGTTCGGGATAGCAAGAGCTTAGGAATCCCGGAGGCTGTTCCACATAAACTTCTTCTTTCAAAATTCCATTTAGAAATGCACTTTTCACATCCATTTGAAAAAGATCAAATTTAAGAAAACAAGCAATGGCCAAAAGTAACCTAACGGACTCAAGTCTAGCTACGGGGGCAGAGGTTTCATCAAAATATAGGCCTTCTATTTGTGAATAACCTTGCACAACCAATCTAACTTTGTTTCTTGTAATAATTCCCTTTTCATCCGTTTTGTTCTTAAAAACCCATTTCGTTCCTATAACATTCTTACCCTTAGGTCTAGGAACTAAATGCCACACATTGCTTTTCTCAAATTGGTTTAATTCCTCTTGCATGCCCATAATCCATTCTGAATCTTTTAAAGCATCTTTAACATTCTTAGGCTCAACACTAGAAACAAAACCATAGCAAGCAATTCGATTGATAGCTAACCAATGTAAAGTAAGAAAGCTTTTGAGGCTAACAAGATTACTTACAAGCACCTTGGACTTACTTCGGGTTTGCCTTGGTTCATCAACCATGCCAATCACATCCGAGGGAGAGTGATCTTTTTGAACTTGACGTTTTCCAACCCGATGCGGCTTCTGGATAGTCAGGGTCTGGTCTATCCCGGCACTTTCAGTATCAGATTCTGTATCCTGGGATACATCATCAGGAATGGGGTTCTGCTCATCAATAGGAGTCTCAGCAGCTTCGGGAGATGTCTCAGTGCTTACATCCTCAACCTGCACATCTCTTGAAGAATGGTTGTGAGAGCATACAAGAGAATCATTGATAGCCACGTTCATCGTTTCTATAACTTTGCATGTTCTCTTGTTGTAGACCCGGTAAGCACGGCTATTCAATGCATAGCCTAGAAAAACACCCTTATCACATTTAGCATCAAACTTTGTCAAATACTCACGGTCTCTATAAATAAAACAAGGACTTCCAAAAGCTTTTAGATGTGAGATATTTGGTTTCTTGTCTTTCCAAAGTTCGTAGGGAGTTTTACAAGTACCCGGTCTAAAGATTACACGATTAAGAGTGTAACACGCATTAAAGATTGCTTCGGCCCAAAACATGTGAGGCAAATCTGTAGAACTCAACATAACCCTCCCCATTTCAACCAACACCCTATTCTTCCTCTCAACAATCCCATTTTGTTGGGGTGTAATGGGGGCTGAAAACTCATGGTGCACACCATTTTCCTCACAATACTCAGCAAACAAAGAGTTTTCAAACTCAGTTCCATGGTCTGACCTAATCCTCAAAATGCATTTGCTTTCGGAAAGCTTCTCATTTGAAACTCGTTTTGCTAGTTCTAAAAACTTCCCAAAGGTTTGAGTTTTATCACTTAAAAACACAACCCAAGTAAATCTAGAAAAATCATCTACCACAACAAGCACATATTTCTTTCTAGCAATACTTTCAGTTTCAACAGGTCCTACTAGATCTAAGTGAAGCAATTCAAGCACATTAGAGGTTGGTTTAGCATTTAAGACAGGATGAGAGGTTCGGGATAGCTTACCCATTTTGCAGTCTCCACACATACCTGCAGCTCTCCCGGACAGTTTGGGCAGACCACGAGCTCCATCCTTCGAGGACAGCTTCACCACATCTTGATGGTTAAGATGGCACATCCTCCTATGCCATAGATCTAGCATGCTTTCTTGTGTCAAGGATCGGAAGCACATTTCAGGTTCTAGCTTTTTGTTAGCATGGACACAGTAGCAATGGTCTCTGGACCTCTCGCCTTTCATCACACATCTTCCTTTCCCATCAAGGACTGTGCACTTAGATGTGTCAAACGTCACAGTCTCATATTCGTCGACAATCTGACTTACACTGAGTAAGCAGACTTCCAAACCTGCCACCAACAGAACATTCTTTAAAGCTGGGAGACCAGGAGTGTCAACTGTCCCGCTTCCAATGATCTCTGCCTTGGCACCATCACCAAACATGACATCACCAACTGGATGAGTGTCATCCATGGACGAAAATCATTTTCGTTCTCCTATCATGTGCTTTGAACAGCCGTTGTCCATATACCAAGAATCGGATTTTCTGGTGGAAAGGGCAGTCAAAGCAACGTTGCACACAGCTACCACGTTTCTTGCAGCAACAGGTGAGGTCTTCACTTTAGAGAGAAAACATATAACATCTTCCTGTTTCTTCTTGACACCAGGGGCTTTGGGAGACATGACCCTTCTGGTATCCCGGGTTCTATGAACAGATTTTCTGATCCAGTTTGCAGAAGCAGGCTTATTCTTCTGCTTCGGGATAGCTAGTGAGTGTGCAATCCTTGTCAGTTCATTGGGAGATTTCTGAAAGTGAGCGAGCAGATTGTTGTTTTGTGAGGTCTTGGCAGGTACAGGGTTTCCTCTCAGCTTGTAGCAGTACTGACGAATGTGTCCACTGTTCCCACAGTGAAAGCACCTAATTTGAGAGCCTTTCTTGGGCTTCAACACCTTGGAGGTTTCCGGAGCATCGATCTTCAGCTGAAGCGGAGGCTTTCCTAACACCGAGCTGGTCCCTTTCACGAACGTAGTCTTCTCCGAGCCCTTGGGTTTGTCACCATCCTCAAACCCCAACCCCTTCTTGCTGCCACCCAGTCTTCCCATCCCACAGATTTGGGATAGCTTCTCCGAACCAATGGAAAACTTGGCGAACTGGTTCCGGGCGTCCAGCAGGGCTTCTTCGAGCTTCAGCTTCTCAGTAGTCAGCAAGCTTATAGTAGAAGACTGACGGTCCAACTCTTCTTTGAGAAAAGTCACTTGCTCTTCAAGTTGGGTTTTGGTTGAAATCCATTCTGCCTCCTGGGATAGAAACTCTCCTTGTATCCTGGAATGTGTCTCCTTACTCAATGAAAGCTCATTAGATAGAGCTTCATTCTTAGCAAGCATAGACTTAGAGGCTTTACATAAACGCACATACATATCATGCCCTTCATCATCGGAATCCTTGTCCTCGAGAGACTCATCCAATATGACATGAGAGACAAAAGCAACCTTTTCATCTTCTTCTAAATCAGTTTCAGAATTTTCATTTGACTCACTGTCACTCCAAGTTGCTTTTAAAACTTTGTGGGACTTATTTCTCCTGTTAGCACAGTCCACAGCCTTATGTCCTATTCCATTGCATTCAAAACATTTCATATCCGTTTTCAGGATAGGAGAGGGCCTGATATCCCGACCTTTCTGTGTGACCTTATTTTTAAAGGGCTTAGAACTAGATCCTTTTGAAAAGTTCCGATTAGAGTTGAACGTTTTCCTTTTCCTTAAAAATCTCTCAAATTGTTTGGTTAGAAAAGCAAATTCTTCATTATCCTCATCTTCATTTTCATGCAACTTTTCAACCTCAATTTTAACTGAACTTAAGGCAATGGACTTCTCATGCATAGGCCTTTTCTTTAGAGTCTCATAGGTTTTCAGATTTCCAACAAGTTCTTTTAAAGGATAAGTATCAAGATCATGAGCTTCCTCAATAGCATTCATTTTAGAGTCAAAGATGGAGGGTAAAGCAGTTAAGAATTTCCTAACAATTTTCTTTGATTCTATAGCATCGCCTAAGCTACGACATTGATTTGTGATATTAAGTACACGACCATAGAAATCATCGATGGACTCTTTGTCACTCATGCTTAAACCTTCAAACACAAAAATAAGACGTTGAAGTTTTTGTTGTTTAACACGAGAGTTACCTTCATGAGTGTTGATGAGCACTTCCCATGCCTCCTTAGCAGTAGAGCAATGGATGATCCTTTGACGCTCTGCTTCGGATACAGCGTTGAATAGACAACTTAGAGCTTTGATGTTTGCTCTAGCCCAGTCCTTGTCGGCTTTCTCCCATTCTGACCTCGGCTTTGAAACCAATTCGGTTGATTCAGCGCCTCTTGGTTTTGTGGGATGTGTCCAGCCTTCCTCTACACTTTGCCACAACATACCATCATCTTGGTAGGAGAGGAAGGCGCTCATCATGATTTTCCATTGAGAAAAATCATGTCCATCGAAAAAAGGTGGAACATTTATGGAAGAACCTTTTTCCCGATCCATAACCGACCCCTCAGAGGATCTCACTAGCAAAGGCTAGTGGCCGCTCTGATACCACTTAAAGGTCCTAGAGGGGGGGGGGTGAATAGGCATTTACCACTTTTTCGTTCAAACTGTTCTCGGGATAGCAAGAGAGAGATCTATCCCGAAGCACAGAAACGGTTACTGAAATGTAAAACAGTAAGTAAAGAGACACAAGATGTTTTTGATAACGCAGAAATCCTACAACCAGGATCAAAAACTGCGTGCCCCTAACTCTTGAGGGACAAACCTTTCCACTACTTTGTAACACACACAATTACAAGTTTCTGGCACTCTGGGGATACATAACCTGTATGCTATCCTGACTAGTCTACCCACCAGTACAAACAGAGCTACACTACCTTAATCTATGTGTTTACACTTTGGAAATTGTACAGAAGTATCAACTCAGATCTTAACTACTCTCTAGTTAAATCTTCTTGATCAACTTCTTGGGTTGGGCATCTCCACACTTTATCTCAATGGAATGCACAATGCAACAATGCAACAATGCATATGAGTTTTGAAAACAGTTTTTATGCTTTAGAAATCCATGTCTATTATGCACATACTGGGCAACCAGAAGACATGGAAGGGGAAGAGAAGAGATAAGAGAAGCTACACACGAATGTGCTCTCAAAGAGTACCAAAACAGAATAACCAAAACCCCAAGTGTTTTCACTCAACCAACCAAGGATCCAAGACAGCTTGGGACTCCTTATATAGGGCAGGTTATTCAAGGGTCAAAGACAGCTAATAACCACGTGAAACACAGCAGCCAAGAGGCCTAAATGCAGAGCTAAACGCTGTCCTAATGCAGACCTAAACAAGGACCAATGCAAACCTAAAAACAGCAGCTACCGAAGGGACACAGCAGGCTAAACAGAGAGGGAAACCAAGACAGCTTTTAGGTCTTACCTTAAAAGAGTTAAGGTTCTCTAAACAAGGCAAAAGGGTCATCTGTACTTGTACAAGAATAGCCATATCAGTTTTCAAGGGAAGAGCACGTTTCAAGACAGCAAAGAAGGAGCCAGGAAAAACAGTGCCCAAAAAGTACTTAGACAAGCAGAAAAGGACAAACCAGATTTCAAGGAAACACATGTGAACTTTAGTCAACTTTCCCTAGGGATCTTCATTAACTAAGTCAGTTTCTTTATAGTCAAAGATCAACCAGATTAATCACAAGCAAACTGAATTTTTAGAAGTGATTAAAGTCATGAAATATCACACCAGAAAACCGTTCCAGAATGTCTGGGATACATGCTCAGTATTCTATCCTAGATGGAAAACATGTATGCAATGAATGTTATACCTGTTTGTCCAAAGAGATAAAGTATGTAATGTCACTTAAGCTTTGATGATCTTCCATTGCTGTGTTTTGTCATAGCTCAAGAAATAGCCAACACAAGTGTATGCCTTCAAACATAAACATGAGGATGACATTATTCACGTCTCCAATCTTTTGTATCACCTAAAATACAATGATGCACGTCAATATAATTAAGGTCCAAAATTTAAACTCCCAAGTCCGACTAAAAAGCGTGTTATATCGACTTTGAGTTCTAATTTTGACGTGAAAGTGAATAGTAGATCGAGTGAAAAATGGAGCTAATTAACTGTCTCCATGCATGCATATATATTAAGATGGGGAAAGTATCTTAATCGTACGATTCACATCCTTAACCAATCTCTCCATAATCATGGCCGTATTATATCGAAGTTTTACAAACTACCTTGTTCGTCTAGTTGTTTAAGGAATTGTCATATATGTTTGATTTATCTTACCTCCGTGCATGTTAATTAGTGAACAAGCTAGAAAATTCAAGTAGGGTATCATGCGTAAATGAAAAGATTAATTAGAACGACGTTTAATTATATGCTTACGCTTTGGTTGCTGCGTAGATGGTGTAGAGAGGATGGGAAGGAACAACAATCGCTGCTCCGGAGACAATATTAACAATAGCACCTCTCTTCCTTTGAAGCATCCCCCGTACAACAGCCATGGTAACCCTAGTAGTACCCTCCAAATTCACTCTAACAATATTCTTCCGCACTTTCTTGTCCACCTCGTGAAAGAACCTTGCTGCCGGATACGTGACTCCAACGTTGTTTATCAAAACGCCGATGTCCAGCCCCTTGATCTCCTCCTCCACCAACTCGATCAGACCTTCATTACTGGAGAAGTCGAAAGTGACAGTTTTGATCTCAACACTGGGGAAATGGGATTGAATCTCTTCCGAGACTGATTTGAGCTTGTTGGAGCTGCGGCGGATGAGAACAAGGTTTAGGCCTTTCTCGGCTAGCCGGTAGGCGAAGGCCTTGCCTATGCCGTCCGTGGCACCGGTGACCAAACACCCTGAGCCGTACGATTTTTTCAGGTCTTTGGCGGGTCTTAGAACCGTTATGAAGACCCATCTAAAGAGATGAAGTGTCTGAGGAAGATGAAGAAGCCGAGAAGAGAAGGAAGGAGAAACCAGAAGGGTAGTTGTTGGGTAATATTTTGGTAATGAGCATGACTAGTACTGCATGCAGATGTGTGCAAACTGTGCATCATTTTCTCGTTCTCGTTCTGGCACGGGCCACACAGCTTGTATGGGTTATGAAAGTTCGGGGCTGCTTGGGGTCAAGGGATATATATGTCGGTACTTGGTAGTTAGGTACGTAGAGTAAGAGTGATGTTTTCTTATGGTAATAAGTAGAATGGAGGGTGGTGCAAGGTGAGATGTTTGAACAAAAGTAGCTAACAAGGCACAAACAGTGGTAGTATTGTTGTTGGTGGTGGGGGGATTATCCACGTCCACAGTTTTTTTTAGAGTAAATTACAAATAAAGTACACTTTCTATATCACAAAATTCATCTAACAAATTTATCTCATTCACTTTTTTAATGAAAAAGACATAATTAATTAACTTAAATAATTACTATCCTATCATTCTTTCAAGATTTTCTACCTTTTTTTTCCTTCTAGACAGAACTAATCTTTGTCATACCACTGTTTCACCTATTGACTTTTGTCTATCTAGTTATTGATGCTGGCGGACTCACTGTTGATTGCCTTTTAGTTTAAAAATGTTATTCTTCGAACGACTCCAATTCCAGTGAATACTATATTCGTAATGTGAACATACTACTAACATGAAATGAAGGTACTACACACTACTAACATGGAATGAAGACATTAATATCAGACAACTCATTTCTTTCCACCTTCTAGGCGGTATTCCTCCTAGGGAATCAAAACAAGTATAAACAAGTAAGAAAAATCCATTTTTTTCCTCCTTCTGGATGGTAGCCCGCCCCTTATGGGAGTTTGATAAGGTTTTATGGACAAATAAGAGACAAATTGAAAGACTGGTAGTAAAAAATCATAGCTTATTTATTCCAACATGATTACAGACTATAGATTTAGAGCCTCACTCTCTGGTAAACAGCTATAAGCTATTTAGCCACTCATAGTAGTAGACATACTTACTTGGAAATAGAGAAGCTGAACAGTTTTGCTTTCACTCTATCTCTTGCCTCACACTCTCTACTCAGGCAATTATACTCTCAAATAGATTTATTCTATTTTGAATTTTGATGCCTAGAACTAAGACTCAAGACTTTTTTTACGGGGAGCGGACTCAAAAATAGAATTGAAACACTCCTAATTAATAGTAGTTCCACTAGGAACAATGACCTCATGCAGATCAGGTTTCTGCTTTCCTCTATTGTCTTCTTTTGGAAAACTGATTCATTCACGATAAGAGATGTTCCCCACTTAGGAAAAGGACAATATGACTTTACCTGCCTTTACAGGTCATCGTATGTTTATGAGTTTTCTCCAAGATATGGTTCTTCAAATTCAATACGTCTTCTTGTTCTATTTTTTTCCATGTCGGTATCAACATACATCCAGTAGTGCTTTTCTTTCTCGATCTTTTCAAGCCACTGGGCACATGCAAGGGTAGAATTTATTTTCTTTCTCTTCAAGGTAACAAACAGATCACTGGTTACTGCCTCTGGGTGGTCATAGGCAGTGACAATTATCTTCTCTCTGGATGCAAGAAAAGTAATCTCTTGGTCTTCTTCGATTATTTTCTTGACATATTCTAATGTCATTGCTTTCATCCATGGAATACTAGAATTTGGAGCTCCATATATTATATCCAACACAAGCTGGTTCTAGGTATTGACCCTGAATGATCCTGACATAATGATATGGAAAAATATATTTAGTTTCTCCATTAGATTTTTTCACCCATTCTGGAGGTGTAGATCTGAACTTGAGTCTAAGAATGCAGTTGGTCTTCCTTACATTCTTGACTGTATTACAAATGATATCCGACAGTCTCTTGAGATCATCATTTATTTTTGTCCATAGATTATGAACAAAATCATTTTCAACCAGCCACAATTTATGCTCTTGTGGATGTTCACTTTGAACATTTACCACATATCTTCTTCGGAATGGTCCTGGAACTATGAAAAGTGTATTATGGAGAATTGAGCTAGGTGAATGTCTTCCAGTGGTGTTATGGAATTAGAACCATTCTGCCTCTTTCTATGCCTGAATATGTACCTTTGCACTTTAAGAGGTTCTGATGTACAACACAGTTGGTTCATTAACAACACTTTGTTGTTTTTTCTTTTGGCTTAGCTCTTCAGCTAAGGCATCCATGATCTCTATCATAAACCTCTTGTCTTGCTCTTGGAAGGCAAACATCAAATTTTTTAGCAAAATCTTTTGGTGAAAAGCTAGACCTGGGTTAGACTGGAAAACTGATTCTAAGAAGGTATTCAGTTGATAATTGAAAATATTTACGAATCCTGTAGGAATAATTATGCTTTTTGGCAAAGCAGCAGCCATCAACGGTCTTTATGTGCCTTTACCGTCTACCGTTTGAGACGGGCTAGCCAATCATTTCCCCTAAACTTGGTCAGTTAAGGTTGGTCGTTTAGGACACAGCAAAAAATTCTTAAGAACCTTCTCAATAGACTCTTCTTGTTGATCTGGCTATTTTCCTGGCCTCCTGCTCCTGAGGTTTCGACTTTCGTCGCCCTTTTCATTTATTTGAAATATTGTCATCTCTCTTGTTAAAGCGTATGGAAGATAATTCTTATTACCTACAATTAATTGAACATCATAATCATATTGGTTAATAAATAATTGTCAATTTGCTAATCTTTCCCTATCAGCAGTTTTATCAAGTTTGAAATTTTAAAAAATTTCACTCTTGTGCAATCTGTTATTACTGTGAATGGTTTTCCCAAAAATGCGAGAGAATTTTCAATTGTCTTTTTGATTGCCGAAATTTCTTTCTCTCCTTTGGAATAATTCTGTTATGCAGAATTGAACTTTCCACTGCAGAATTTTAAAATCTTCTCATTGTTAGTCCTTGGCGCTCTTGCTAGCACTACGCCTGCCCAGACGGTATCACTAGCATCTATTTGAAGAATTATCTCATCATTTTCTTCAGGTTGATACAGTGGTGGAAAATTTTTACACAGTTCTTTAATTTTCCTGACGATCTTTTCGTCATCTTCTGTGAATTTTCAAGCTCTCTTTGAGCTTGCTTTTGGGAGACAGTATTGATATTAATCCAGTAATCTTAGGAATGAAATCTCTTCCATAGTTTGTAGACTTTTAGCATCAGGAATTTTGTCTGGGAACTTCCAGACTTTTTCTAGGATATGAGGTTGAAGCTTGATAACCCATTTCTTATGTTGATCCCTAATAAATCAATTTTATTTAGGACGAGAAAGATTTTCTTTTCTCCTAGAATGATTCCATGTTGGACAATGAACTCGACTACTTCGAAGAGATTCATGTGTTCTTACTTGTTCTTTGAGATATCTAGTATATCGTCTATATAGACGAAATAAAAGTCTATAACCTGCTTGAATATGTTGTCCATTTTTCTCTGAAAAATGGATGGAGCTTGTTTCATCCCAAAAGGCCTTATTAGACATTCGTAGTGTCCCCGTGGAGTTTCGAAAGTTGTAAATGGGATGCTGTCAGGTTGCATTCTGACTTGCCAGAATCCTGATTTTGCATCAAATTTTGAGAACACCTTGACCCCTCTGAGCTTGTTGATTAGCATTCTTGCTTGTGCAATTTAATAACCGTCTTTTACGGTTTTCTTATTGACATCTCCGATCTAAAGTCTATCACCATCCTTGCTTTATAAATTGGACCTTTTGCAGATATTGCTTCTTCTTTAGTAGTAGTATTACAAATTGGACTTTCTGCAGATACTACTTCTTCTTTAGTAGTATTATCAAATTTCATTCTTTCTAGATCTCTTTCTAAAATTTCTTGTCTCTCTTCTATCTCGTAAAAGTAATATTCATATTCTTGTTCAATAATCTGATTTATTGAACCATTTTTTGTTTTTCTCCTTGCTTCAGCTATGAAGCATTCTTTGTGATACGTTTTTTCTAACGCTTCTCAAAACATAGGAAGACCATCTTTCTCATAGCAACGACAGTAGTCACAGACAAATCTTTTGTAAGAAGAAATGTTTTCTTCTTCAGTACCTTCTTCCCAATTCTTTATTTCAAGGAGGTAAACCTCTCTAGCTTCATACTCTTCCTCGGAATCTGTTTCTGATTCTTCTGATGATTCATCTTTCTATCCAGGATGAATAGACAGATACATCATTGTCTTCATCTTCTGAATAGACTACCTCGTAGCCTTTTACGTTGGCTACTTCTATGAACTCTTCATATTCTCTTAGAAGAGATTTTGAACTTCTCTTATCTTTCTTGGGACATTTGTTAGCATAGTGCCATTCGGCTTTACATAACCAACATCTGCATGTTTTCTTCTTTTCTGTTTCTCGAGGGAATCTTGTCTTGTTAAAAAATATCTTTATGAGATTTTGTTTTTCTCTTTTGTAATTGGAGCTTTTCTTAAACCTCAAATTCTTCCTTTCGTTTCCTTTGAAACGTTTTTGGAAGTGCTTTCTTTTTTGCCTTTTCTCATCACATCCCTAGTTGGTTGGAGCATCTATCATACTAGCACAGAAGTCACCTGCTCCTTTAAGCTGCTTCTTTGCGGCCTTTGCCTTGGTGTTGGCTTTACATTCGCGCATCAGCTGCCTGATTCTTTCTGCTACTCCTTCAACGAAAACATTTCTAATTGTTTTTCTTCCATACTTTCTCTCATAGTTGTCCTCCAAGGTTCAGGGAGGTTTCTATGTAGGAGGTGCATCAAGTCGGCATTCTCGAACTCTTCTATCATGCAATAGCATTCTTGGAAATTCATTCAGATATTCCTCAAACTTCTTCATATTGCATATTTTGAAAGCATATATGTTGGTTTTTGCTAGCTCTCTAGCTCTGTCTCCAACATATGAGATATCTCCACAGAATTGTTCATACAGTGAAGTGGCAAAAGTATACAGTGACTTGTCTATTTTTATTCTTTCCAACCATTTCTTTCCTCTGAAGGTTTCTTTGAAGGCAAAATAGAACTTTTTTGTCATTCCTATGAGGGTTGATTCATAGACTATCTGCAAGTCTGGAGCTTTAAACTTTCTAAAAGTAGTGCATGCTGCCATATATAAGCTAGCAACCCATTCATCTATGGATTTCTTTTTGTCTAGATATTTGTCTAGATCTAGCCATACGCCAAATTGCGTAATTGGTACTTTTGGTGTATTATCTTGTGGAATGAATTTATGAGAACTTCATTCCCTTTTCCTTCCAATAGAATCTTTCATGTTTGGAAGTCTTGGATCTCTATCAACCTTGATGATAGTAATTCTTGAAGACTCTTCTTCCTCTATTTTTACTTCTTGATAAGGAAAGACTTTTCTTTCCTTTTTAAATGTGAAACTTTCGATTTCTCTGATCAATTGTTCCAGGCGAGAAGGATCTTGGCAGTTTTTAGCTTCTTCATAAAGCTCAAAGAGCTTTTCTTCTTCTGGTGCTTCAGACTTTAGCATGATGATATTTCTTTCTAATTCAGCATCTAAATCTTCTTCCATCTGTGAGTTGGTTTCTTCCATTATTGAAATTCTAGTATTTCTAATACCTTTTTATCTGGAAGAGATGCATCTTTTGAGCAATCTAAAAGTTTCATCTCTTAGGCTTTCGAGGGATACATCACTGTTTCTGTATCCTTCGAATTTTAAATTGATGTCTCCAGTTCTTTTATTTTCATAGATTGTTGCTCTTACACTTTCTAACTTTTCTTTTTGGCCAGACAATTTTCACTCTAGTGGAAAGGTTACTTCATCCCACGTAACCTTATGGATTGTTCTGAATAATTTTTTGGATTTGTGAGGAAGCCAGTAGTAAGACTAAGAATATTTGTTATTTTGGTATTTGGCTCTATTGTTGTGCTAATTAGTTTATAGTAAACCCTATAAACCACAACAAGCTTTTGCATGCCGTCTTTCATTGAAGTGCCATATGTTTTGATTCTCAGTCTTAAATAGTAAGCCGCATCAGTCAGGTTAGTTGAAAAGTTTGAGAATCAGTTGAAATATGCCACTTGGTTACATAATGATGCTTGGAGGGTTCCCAATAGACTTTTCTGAAGATCAATTAGTCTATTTTCATGTAAGACACATAAGAGTGAGCAATTTATGCCTACTTGGATTGCTCCTACATGCATAAATTTGTGGTTCATTTTTCTTGCTTTAGCAACTTCCTCAGGAGTTATCAAAAGGAGATCTATTTCTCATGTTGTTGCTGGAGTGGTGAACTCAAGGATTTTGAACTGATGGCTATCTAATAAGTCAAAATTTCCTCTTTTGTAGATTTGATTTAATTCAAATCTTGGAATTGAAGAATTTCGAACATTTGCCTCAATTTCATTGAATTCAAATTCTTCAGAATTGACCAACTATACCGCCTTTTTCTTTCTAAAGATGCTTAACATATTCATGTTACGAACACCTTCATTTTTTGGATTAAGAAACCTTATTCTTGACAGATTTGTTGTTGAATCCAAGAGAAACAGTATTGGTGAAGGGTTCCCCTTTGGAACCTCTAATGGTTGAAAGTCATTAGTTTTTCTTATGATTGTTCGAGGTGGGCTTTGTCTTGATGTTTTATGTTCTCGGGCTATCCTTTGAACATAGTCAAGAATCTTCATCTGTTGAAGATTTAGTCCCCCCATTTTACTATTAACCTTTGTTAATAGTTCTTACTCATTTTTCGGGTGATTTTGGATATAATCCATTTTAGTTTGTGATTGCTGTAATTGGTTACTAATCATCGGAAATATCTCTAGATATTGTCTGTTTCTAGAGATTTCTGTTATGCATTCCCGATGTGTTGCATCAGTTGAATCTAATAAAGAATCTAGTTTCTCCATTATTTTCTCAGAATGTGTTCCCATCTATGAGAACTTGTTGAGCTATAGTAAGCTCTGATACCAGTAACTCTGCGGATCTAACCAAAAGCTCAGATGGAAAGTTTATGCAAATGTTCATCAAATTTGGCTTTCTCTTTTTGACAAGCAGCTAAAAAAGATTGTTCTATTTCAATTCTTCTTTCAACTTTTACTCTTTCTTGTGGAGAAAATTCCCTTTTTGATTTTTCTAGAAGTTTAATTTTTTGTTTACTATTATCAATAAAGCCTTGCATTAATTTAAGCTTTCTTCTTAGGGAAAGAATAATTCAAAAATGAGAAATTTTTATAGTAAGGAATAATTGTTTACCTTAGAGTATTGAAGATAGATCTTTAGCTGCAAAAGTTAGAACAAACAAATTGTGGACTCACTATGCTTTACAAACAACGTACTACTGTAACAGAAAAACACTAGTCATTAAACCTGAGTGTACTACTAATCTGATCACAAGAAAGGCTAGAATGGGAAGAGTTGAACCAAAATATGACCTTATTTAGACAAAATCTTATGACTGACCTTAAGAGCAAATGCAGCCATTGCTTGAGCAATTTCTCAAGCAATTCCCCAAATTGCTTGAGCAGTTTGAAATCACCAAACTGCTTGAGCAAGAGCAAAGCAGAATGCAGCAGTTCATAAAATGCTTGAGCAGTTACTATTTAGTGACCAATGATAAAATGACATGTGTCATCTTCGAATTGAGATTTCAAAAAAATTAATATGATGTGTTTTTTTGGCAAGTAATTTCATAAAGGAATTACAATTTTATTTCTCAAAAATTTAAATACATAATGGAAACATAATGAAAACATAAATGACAACATTTATTCTTAATACAATTGCTAAAATTACTCTGGAAAGAGTACGTGTGGTTGATAACAATTCGCAAATGTATCATCGGCAACTTCACATTCCTTATTTTCTGCTTCCTTAAAGATATCTAGTTTCATCTTGGTAAAATACATTTTGGAGATCGGGGTCATAGCCTCGCAATTCATTGTCATGATCCTTGTTTCTTTCTCTTGTTTCTTGAGTCGGAGCTCACTTGCCGCCCTTACTTCCTTTCATTGTTGAAGTTGTATATACTCTTTGTAATAATTGAGCTCACTTTCATTATGCATCTTCCTCGCGGAATGCCACGATGTTTGATCATTTGCCATGGTTTGCAAAACCTCAGTGCGTTGCTCAATAGGAGTCTTACCTTTTTTCTTTTGACGCTTTGCTTCCTTTGTTGCCTTGCATCCCATTGGTCTAACCAGACTCAATGGACCAGTGCCAACGTAGGCAGGTGGTGCTTCATTCACATCCTCGTCACCCAAATTTATGATTGGAGATGATTTGGTAATAGAGGGAGTCTCTTCATATGAGCTTACATACGGAGACGGAGTACTTAGTTCAACATCTCGGTAACTTGGATGGTCCTTAAGAACTTCGTAACATTCAAAGTGGGTGAACGGTATTTTCTTAGCGGCATAGTAGTATGCTTGAGGTTGCTTAATCTAAAAAAAGCTGTAAATTAATTAGATTAAAAAACATACAAAAAGTTAATTAAAAAATTCACTAATTTAATTACATAGTAGAAATTAAATAAAAATGAGATGATGAGTATAAGGAGTTACATCAACCATGTGAGAAGTGCCGCTAGCTCTTAGCTCTACGCTTACATGTGTTTAGCAAACATTGACCATATTTTTGCAATGGTATCTTGAATGTATTGTAGTGAGATGTAAGCGCAATTTGAGACCTAAGCTCCTCTCGAGGTGTTTCTCCTTTCGATGGCACCCAATTTTACATGTAATTGGCATGAATTTTCTCTCACAATTTATCCCTCATTTGTTTGTTGCCGTTGAATTCATCAATACTATGACGTGCGAAAGAGATGCACATTTGTAAATCTTCGGAAGGAAGCCAATGGGTGACCATTTTTTCAAAAAAAAAATGCTCAAGAAAATGAGAGTAGAGATGTATGGAGTTGTGAAATTTGTTGTGCACAAATTAGTGTGAGTTGTGAAATAAATGGTGTAGTATTTATAGAAAAATATTATGGGGTGTTATGCAATTTTTGGGGATTTTTATGCAATTTTTTAGGATTTTTTTTTTTTGTAAATATTTTGGATATTCCCGTTTATATCCGTTCTGGAAAAAAAGTAACCGTCTTGTTTGATTTCAAAATCAATGGCCCAGATCAACTGGTCCGTTGAATTTTTTTCTATTCGGTAAGCCACGTGTCGTCACTTAATTAGTGCATAAATTTTTTTTGTACCTTTTACTGGAACATCTCGGTAAAAAAAACATCAGCTGGTGTCATCCACGTGCCAGTGGGCTCCACCAACTGATCGAGGTTCAGCCCGACCCGTTTCTGCTTGAGCTCGTTGACCGTCCAGTCTCGCCTCCCCTCCTGCTCGCCGGTGTGTCGTCGAAACCGATCAGTTCAAGCAGTTTTCGGTAGGCCCCTCCATCTGTTCGAGTGTCCGGCCGTCCGGTGCGAACGCTTCAAAAGTGACATTCCATAACATTTCCTCTCTTTTTTTTATCGGTTTTCATGTGAACGTGAACAGGTCACATGCAGCAAAACCGTTGAAAGGAGTTGATGGTATAGTACTCACGTACCGTTTGGAGTATAAAAGTTAGATGCATGTGAGATCTTATTAAGGTAACTAGTACTGTTGTGAATTTAGCATGTCTGAGGTCACAAGTATTACCATCTGACTTCTCATTTTAAAGCATTACCCGTCTCGGCCAGTTAGAATGTGTGAAGTCAATTTCATTAGAAATATCAATCATCCAATCTAAGCGTGTAAACTGTAAAGTATGATTGCCAGCCATATTAAGATGAAACAGAAGCGGGTATAAAGCTATTCATTGATATATATATATATATATATGTATTATCCAACACAAAGGTAAGATATGGAGAATTCTAATTAACAAAGGATGAAGACCATAAAGCATTTCGCTTGTAATTTTTTTTATAAATATGAACAAACGGTATCGATATACAGAAGTGGGACTGTAGCCAGAATTAACAATATGTTGCCTATATATGTTCAAAGAAAGTTCCGGTTATCATCGTGGTCCCGAGTGATGCCTGCAGATTCAACTGAAAATGGCTCTTGTTCTTGGTGAAATGGATCATCAGCACCGTGTACAGAACTCAACCTCGGAGAGTAGTTCCAGCCCCTCATCTGTTCCAGTTCATGGACCCCAGATCTCATACTTGCTTCTTCTTTGAACTTCATGAAGAACATTGATGACCAGTAATCTCGTACCAAGTTCTATATCAAAGACAGTAAAAAGGCCAGACATTATTCGTAAAGTGTTACAGTACTATTGAAGTTCCTAAAAAAATTGGTAAGCCAACATTGTACCATTTTCATCAACCGTATAAGCTCAGTTGATGCATCATTAAAAAGATTTGGTTGCGCTAGGTTGGAAGTGGTCAAAATATCTTGTCTGGTCTGGTGAGAGATATTCACCTCCATTGCTGCCCCTGTAAATGAAAATTGAATTCACCTTGCCTACTTATGACTCCTGGCCATGTGATTAATATCTAAGGCAGTGTGTGTATTGTAAGAACATACAACTATAATTTTTGACAGCATCGCAGACCTGGAATTATGTACTTGTCAATGATATGCCGTGTCATGTATATTCTTCTTACAAGGTCATCTACAGGTATTTTACCAAGTTCATGCACTTCCTCATAGAAATGGACACTTTCCCCTGCCAAACAACTGTGAATAAGAAGAAAAATGGAATAAAATAAAAACTGTGTACCAGCCAATCAATTAATTTATTTCTTATCTCCCTAACTTTAGAGCAGATACATTATTACAAATAGAAATACATCTTGATGATTCTGTAACTCCATTGGTCTACATAAAACCACTTTGACACCTGGAATTACACTACTTACTTACACTATAACACCTTGGACTATTTTCTATTGAAGATATAATTTCGGGCCTAAATGTATTCCCTGTAAATGCAAATGCAAAACAAAAAGTTGGAGAAGATAAGACGCACCTATCTGCAAACTCCATGAATGAATGGCGGAATCTTTTGTTTTGAAGAAGTTTATCGAGTGGTTCATTAGGATCTACTACTCGTGATGGTTCCCTTTGCAATAAGAGGCCACTGTCAGGTATGCCCAGAGCCTGACCCATCGACTCAAATGCTAGAGGTTCCCTTTTCCTCAAGCTGATTTGAGATAGAAGAGGTTGTGAACTTGATATTGAAAAGAAAACTAATACGAGAATGCTTGTCTGTAATAGATACATGAGAGATGTTAGCAAAACAGAGCAGTAGGAAGACCTCAATCGAGTGCATAAATATACAAAGGTAGTACTAGAATAAATCATACCGTAACTAAAAGCACAAATCTGGAGGCAACTTGAAGCCAGGAGACATCATCATGAATTTCATTTAAAATGTAAGCAACCACCCATACTCCTGGAAGTCATTTGTAAACCAATTTACAAAGGAGGGCCAACAAGTGATACCAATTTAATTACATTGTTGGTGAAATATATACAACAAATGAAATCAGATGAGTAGTGTACCAATAGAAGAGGCTGAGACAAGTATTCCCTGCCAGAGGTCTCTGAGTTCGTCAAACCTGAACTCTATATGTCGAATAGCACAAGTAAATGCAACCAAAATAACTACGTATGTTGTGTGAAGGGACATAGACAGGATGATCCACTGAGTCCACATGTGGCACCGATCATTTAGAGGCTTTGTGATGTGGAGAACTACAGCATACAAGCGACATTGAATAAGACACACTGAAATGTACAGAATACGAAAGCATGAATATGCTCAAAGATCCTCACATGCAGCTCCTGCTATCCATGGCATCAATGATAGTGGAAGGAAAAGAGAGGATCTGATAGGTGGCAAACACCTCCTGAAAACAGTTGCACATCAGTAAAGTACACAGGTTATCCAAACCGGTCTAATAGATGCGATGTAACTATCTTCATGAACTGATTTTCATAATGATCTGATCAAATACTTGTGGTTGCTTACTTGACAAAAATGAAGTATAGTTGAAAGGCCTGTGAGATGCGGCAGCTCAGTAGTAAACCAAAGCCAAGTGGAGCTTCCATCCAGACTGAAAGCAAAAGATACCTCAATTAATAAACAAGAAAGCAAGACACTCGCAAAGAACAAAACTGCAAGAGTTTCAAAGATATCAATGATCACAAAGCTGTGAACAACCTGCCCAAACATAGCAAGACTGCCACCAATATCTCTTTTTGAAGTTCAGAATATTCGCGGACATCTGTATAAAACACGTGCTGCCTCAACGGATGCCGAAATTATCAAGAATACTATAGATAGAGTGTGAGCATAGAAAATTAAAATTGTATAGCCTACCACAATCGACAACACAAGGTTGAAGCTGGCAAACACTTGAATCACTGGAACCCAAAAGCCACTACGCTTCGCGCAAGGAAGTTTGTGAACCACAAACGGCAAAATTAACCGTGAAAGGAGCCTGAAACAAAGAAACCAACCAATTGTAAACGACCATGGTTAGTCTAGTGAACTCAAGTTTGTTCTGTGGAAAATCACAACATCAGCCTATCTATCAGGATAAATCAGACCCATCTCATCAGCCTATCATATAAGTAGTTGCAAGACCTCAGTATTAAGTCCCTCAGCATCAGACTTACTAAACAACTCAAGTATCACAATTTGAACACCATACTATACATTTTTCCATACTTTATATCATGGAGCTTGCCAGAACATACAAAGAAACATATAATTACTGTCAAGATTCAAACTTTGCTCATATGAGGAACATATCTCATCACCGGCCCATCAAATTCTTCAAATCTTCAGCAATTGAGCTCAAGTTCTCAGACTTGAACTCAAATAGATACATACCAATCCAATTTCCCCACCATCACAATCCCAAAACAGCCAAAAGCAATCTAATTTGCAAAGAACAAATAAAAACCCATTAAAACTGAGATGGAAAAAAAAAAAGAAGAGACTCACAGAACGAAACATATGGCTGAAATAGTGATGGCTATGTAGTCGCTGACACAGCCACCTTGAACCGCACAGCTTGCCATTTTCAGATTCTCTGCTTTGCATTAGTTGTGGATAGTCAATCTACTTCAGGGTTTAGAGTTTGGAACTAACTTCACTTCACTTTAGTGTCTCATGTTTGTGATCTGAAGTGTTACGAGGATCTCAGGAAGGGCGGGTACGCCCACCAAAGATTGTCCTTTCAGAGCCCAAATCGGCACGGCAACTTAAATTAGGCAATTCCAACATTAATGTTTGACCAAAAGGGAACATTAGTCTTAACTATCCGCGCTCTGTTCTGTTTTTGACAAACTCGAGGACTTAAACCTCAAGATTTACACGTGGCACCTTACAGAGTCATCATTATTAGGGGTACAATTCGGGTGATTTGATTCAATTTTTACTAAAAATCATAATCAAACCGAAATATTTTTTTCGGTTCGATTTTTTAATTTTTAAAAGAAAAACCATGATTATTCGGTTCGGTTTGGTTCGGTTTTTTCTTTCGATTTTTTACATAATGCATAAAAAATAACTTTTGAATAAATAACTAAAAATTGTCTATAAAATTTCTTTTTTTGTGTTGTCTAACATTTTAATTAGATTCTATAAGAGAAATTGAGAAAAATTGTGCATAAAGAAATTAGGATTTTAGGAGTTTAAGATTTTTGTTTTGCATATATTTATATAATATATTACAAAATTTCCAAAACGATATATATTTATACATACTTCGGTTTTTTGGTTCGGTTCTGTTTTTATAAATTAAAAACCATAACCGAACCAAATATTTCGGTTTTTTTCGGTTTCGGTTTTTATCGGGTAAGATTTTTTTCGGTCGTAGCTCAGTTTAGATCGGGTTTTTTTTCCGATTTTCGGTTCCAATATCCCACCCCTAATCATTATTGACACGAAAATATAGAATTTTCGCTTACAGAGCGCAATATTTTTGGTACTCTGGAATTGTTAGACTCGTGGTGATTCAAGTTCATGCATTGTGTTTGGCCCCATGAACCTTTAGGATGAGGAACTTTAATCAAATTCACTAGGGAAAAAAAAAAAGGAGACACTTTTATTCTTCTATACAGATTAAACTCATTGAGAGCAAAATCAAGGAGTCATAAACAACTAAGCTATAAAAAATAAAAAAATAGAACACAACTCCTTGACATGCAGGAGCAAAGCTTGAGCAGCATCTGATCCAGAAGAGTTGTACCAAAGCACAAATTAAGTTTTCTTCATGTCTTGGAGCTTCATCAACAGCCCATGCAAAGCCACTTGTTCTGCACCCAAAATGTGAATTTAAAGTTGAGAATTGACAATAGCTAGATTAGGACATAAGAGAAAATGGAGCCTTAGGATGATTAATTAATAACAAAGCTTGCATACCCTTTTGGGATACTTGTGCTTGTTATTTTCTTTCTTCAGTTGTTCATAGTTGTTGTTGCTTGATGACTCCACCGTCAATAGAACTCCACCATTTTTCTTGTCAGCTCTGGCCTTGTTGAAGATTACGGTAAATCCTTCAGCCGAGGCTGGATCGTTCACATCCCACTCTCCGAATTTCGGTAAAGTCCTTCCACTATCATACTGCAATATAAATACACAATTCCAACCTTCATTTCCACAGCAGTATCAAATCTCACAACATCATCAAACCTCGAGAAATCATATAATATATATGATCGAGATTCAATAATAAAAACATGGTCATGAAAAAAGTTTCAACCTTTGATCAAATGACATGAAAAAGAAAGGAACTTACCGATGCCATGAGTGGTAATTAAATCTGAGCAGAATAGAACTGAATTAATTCAAAGAGAATATATGACGAAGCTCTAAGGGAAATTGGTTATATGAATAATGAGCTACTGTTTTATTGTTTGCGAGAGATAACGTGAGACCCCAATTTAAAGTTCAAGTGGTGAAGAAAAGTAGTTTTTGGAAACTTCTCTGTATTGTTACTAGGTGAATTCAAACTCTTCTACGCAAACGCGGAAGATCAGAACGAGGACGGTGTCGTTTCAAGTTGCAGGATACCGTTTTCATGAGATACAGTTCGAAACGACGCGTTTTTTTCTAGCTAGCTGCCCAATTCCAAAGCCTGCTGTTGTTAACGTTCTCTAATCTCTATGTGCTTCTAGAACTGGAAGCACGGGAGAGCTAGGGCGGCGGTGTTTCCTAATCTATAAAGCGCGGTAGTTTCCAAGCACAAGGTTTGTTTACTTACGACCATGCATGTCTGTTTCTTCTTTGGTAAACACTTAGACACTACGCATTTCGTTTGGCCACTACTTATCATCTTTGACCAGACCAGAAGAGTGAGTTGACACATATAAAAAGAAAGAAAACGTTGATGTTTCTTGTAAGCAGAAAATGATCCACAAGCACGATATATCGGGAAGTTCTCCGATAAATGGGGATCATAGAGAAGAAGAGAAAATTTTGAAAAGTAGGTAGAATCATTAACTGTTGATGTGATCTGAATGGTAAGATTGAAACTGATTTAATATAAACTAAGTTCACCCAATTCGATCTGTACCTCGATTAGGGGCGGATCCAGGATTTTAAAAGAGGATGAACTGTATAATGTTGTGCAACGCACAAATTTTTTTTTTGAAAGCTCATGAGATTATAATGTATAACTTAGACAACGAAAAGATTTAATGTTTTTGTTGTAAAAAATAAAAAGAATATACATCGGAAGAAAAAAAATATAACTCATATGCATCTTTGACTACTACTCAAGGAATGCAAAATCGATATTATCGGCGATATTTCGCCGATATTTCGGTTTTTTGAACTTACCTGAAAAATCCGTGAATATATCTCCAAATTTTCTGAAATTTTCCGAAATTTTCCGATATTTCCGATATATCCCCGATATTTCCGATATTTTCCGATATTTACCGAAATTTTTGAAATTTTCAGTAACTTTTTTAATTTAACAAAATTAAAAGCTTGTCAAAATTTTGCAATGCCTTATCCTTCATATATCATGCCTTATGGTCTTCCAACAAGTGATAACTCATCGTTACAATCACAAAAAAATGCCACAAATGATGATAGCAATGAAGAAAGTCGAGCAATGCCTGGTTCATACTACGAGCTCCAAAATCTTCAAAGACCGCCCCCTGACCCATATGGTTGGCATGTAAGTCAATACGTGCAGAATTACATGGGAGAGCAATCATTTAATTAGTACTCTTCACAATACACACATGATTCTGCACAGAGAGATGAGGAAAATAGTGTGAATTTCGAACCTCATAGGTCCTCTATGTGGTTTTGAAGTATTTATATATTTGATTTTATAATGTGTGATGTGTAACATATTGTACAAAAATGTGATGGTCTAGCCTCCCATTAAAGTTTAGCCATCAAAAAAATAAAAATAGAACTATTAAATTATATTTTAATAGTTATCAGCACTTAACACATACTAATTCATATAGTAATATAGCAAATTCATATGTTTTGATGTTTGATCAATATTTTCTTTTTACATAAGGTAGATAATTGATCATATAACAACCTCCAAAAGTTTCATTACAAATTTCCATATATTTTTATTAGTTTCCGTCATTTCCGTCAGAATTTTCAGTGGATCGATATTTCGTCGATATTTCCGTCGATATATCCAAATTTTGGACTGTCGATATATCCTCGATACCCGATATTTTACTCCTTGCTACTACTACATCAAAAATGAAAACATTAACTCATGCAACAACCAATAAGCAGATATTGGCCGAATTTAACATTCAGTGATTTTATATCATGATAAATCACTCCAAAAAAAAGTTAAAGCTATAAAAGAACATAAAAGTAGAGGAAAACAAATATGGAGAACACCAGATAGTGCGATGGCGGAGAGGGAAAACTCCTATATGAGAGAGAAAGATGGACAAAGATTGAGTAATCGAGACTGCAGAGGCGAGAAACTTATGAGAAAAGACGTGATGAACAAGAGATTAATTATAAATATATAAATAATTTTTTTATTTTTTAAAATACCACAAAAATCTGGGTGGGCTGTAGCCCACCTAGCCCTTCACCTACATCCGCCGCTGACCTCGATATGTCGTATATTTGTCATCAAAAATAGTTCCATATAAATCGTATCATTACAGATTAAGATTTTTTGATATTAGCCATTACTTAACAAATCAATGAGAAATGAGTACTTAATTTCTTATAATTCACCAAAACGTACACTACCAGAAAACTGCACTTAGGAGACGAAACCTTAATAGTTTCGTCGCCCAAAGAGTATTTTTCGTCGGCTAAGCAACACTTAGGCAACAAAAAATTTCTTCGCCGCTTATATATTTTCTAAGACGACAGTTCACATAAGTTGTTGCCTAAGTGTGCACTTAGGCGACAAAAAATGTCGTTTTCGTCGCTTAAGATGCACACTCAGACAACGGCCATTTGTTGTCATCGTCTAAGTATTACACACTTAGATGACGATACACATTTTTTCGCCTACGTGGACTCGTAAACGACAACTTGAGCCATTCGTCGCCTAACTGACCACCTAGGCAAAGAAACTGTTTTTGTCACCTAAGTAACAACCTAGGCGACAAATTTTTTTTTCGTCTAAGAAAAGTTAATTATTAGATCTTTCTATCAGATTTCTTTATCTCCTCATTACTTCTCTATCTCTCTCTCTCTCCCTCTCAGCTAGCTCTCTCTCCTCACTCAAAAAACCCCACTGCCGGCGGCTCCAAATAACACTACAAGAAAAAGTGACTTAGACGACGGAGAATTTCCGTCGTCTAAGTGCCTATCTCCGTCGTCTAAGTACTTGGACGACGGAAAATCCGTCGTCCAAGGTACGTGCTCCAAGTGCTGTCGTCTAAGTACTTAGACGACGGAGAATTTAATCTCCGTCGTCCAAGTTCACTTGGACCGCGGAGAACGTCCGTGGCCCATGTAGGGACTTAGACGACGGAGATTAATGTCTCCGTCGTCTAAGTCACCACCTGGGCCACGGAGATTGTTAGCTTCTCCGTGGCCCAGGTGGTGACTTAGACGACGGAGATTAATGTCTCCGTCGTCTAAGTCCCTACATGGGCCACGGAGAAGCTAACAATCTCCGTGGCCCAGGTGGTGACTTAGACGACGGAGACATTAATCTCCGTCGTCTAAGTCCCTACATGGGCCACGGAGATTGTTAGCTTCTCCGTGGCCCAGGTGGTTACCTAGACGACGGAGATTAATGTCTCCGTCGTCTAAGTCACCACCTGGGCCACGGAGATTGTTAGCTTCTCCGTGGCCCATGTAGGGACTTAGACGACGGAGACATTAATCTCCGTCGTCTAAGTGAAAAATTAATTTAAAAAAAAATTAAATTCAAAAATATTATTAATATTAATTGAAAAAAAATTAATTAAATTAATTAAATACACTAAATTAATAAAATAATTAAAATTAATTTGTACATACATAATCGAAAAAACCTATAATTAAAAATGAAAATATTGTTCGTAATGCGGAAATTAAGAAACGAAATAATGAACTACTAGCTAGCTAAAACACTGGAGGAGCAGATGCGCCGCCTCGTCCTCCACCTCCAGCCGGGTCGTCGTCGTCGGGGAATGGGTTCGGAGGAGGTTGACATTGTCTTTGAGCTTGTTGCATAAGGGCGATGAGTTGGGCTATTCGCTCGTCTTGCTGGTCCATTCTTTGGCGCATGGCAATATTCTCCTCCCGTGCGATTCGAGCCTCTTCATAGGCTGCCGCAGCTTGAGAACTTCTCCGCCGCCCCGAACCTCCCGTAGATGATGACTCAGAGGTCGACAAATCTCGAACCACCTTAGGCCCGAAGTGCCTAACCTCCTTGCCAGCTCTACGACCGTAGACCTCATCCGCAATTGCTATTTGGCTCTCCACAGATAGAGGAGGCAGGTCTTCTAGCGGCACATCTGGGAACGCAAGCTGAGTGTTAGCCAATTCTTCCTGCGCACGCTCTATCACTCTTGCCTACAAAAGAATAATAAATTTATTATAATGAAATAATATTTAAATAATAATTACTATAATTATTAGCGCACACACATATATATATATATGACTTACGCCGCGTTGACTCGCTTCATTATCGAGCCCAGGCGTCACGTACGCGCTTACGCTTGCATCGAGATAAGGGTGTTTGGAGCCCTTATCCCTGTGCTCCTTGGCAATTTGAATGAGTTGCTTGGCGCCGGAAGTATGGTGCTTGTCCTTCTTCCCCCGGTTGGCTTTGTTGACACCGGAGAATTTCTGTTACACAACATAATGAAATCATTAAAAAATTTATAAGTAACTAAAATTTAGAGTATTCAATTATCTTAATTGAAATAAAAAAAGTAAATTAACACCTGAAATTGCTCATCGGCAAAGTGGTTACACAACCACTCCCACTCATCTTCTCTATCCCCACGCAGCTCTTCGGGGGGAGGCACGGGACCGTTAATTCGGAAGTACTGATGGAGCCTGTACTTCCAATCTTTGAAGATGTTGTTGGCGGTTTGGTTGATATGCCTCAACATCGCCGGATCCGGATCCACCGCAAATTGTTCCTATCAGAAATAAATTGGAAATTATAATCGTATATATTATAAAATTATATATAACTAATATTAAAAATAGTATATAATAACTAAAATTGTACGTATTACGTACCGAAAGATCCTTAAAGACTTTCGCCTTCTCCGAATCCGGCACCTCCCTCCAAGTAGGGGCAGTGATACGAACCCGGTTACGAACAATCGACCCAATGCTATGAGCCGAGAGACTTGCTAGCTGAGGTGTGGGAGGGCCACCGGTGAATTCGTCGTAAGGCAAGGCGATCTTGCTCCCGGTCGCCTTGCAAATTTTCTCCGCCTTTCCACCTTTAACGAGACCCCGAGTCTTTTTCGGTTGGGGGTCAGTGGGGGCCCTCCTTTGCTTACGGCGGACGCTGTACATGATAGACTCGGCCGTCGAAGACGCCTGAGTACTTCCCGTTGAAGCGGTACCGGGCGTCGGAGTTGAAAAGGGGTCGACGTCATCACCGCTTGAGAGAAATGGGGCAGAGGGAATTTCCCCAGAAGGCCCCGGATTGAGGGCGTCTACCTGCGGTTGAACCCAACCGACTTGGGCCGCCAACATTTGGAGCATCTCATCTTCTGACTCCTGTTGGGCTTTCTTCTTCCCGGATGTGATCTTTGGCGGAGCCATTTAAACCTAAGAGTACGTACGGTGTTAAAATACCTACTTACCATAATAATTACAACGACGGAGAATTTACGCTAATTAATTAAGTACGTTTAAGATTTAAATAGAGTACACTAGCTTGGCATTTTCGGTCGTTCAATGGACGTGCGACCCGCGCGATAAAGTGTAAATTTTCAATTAATCAGCCTTGGTTAAATCGAAAAACATGGCCAGTTAGGGATAGAGATAACGCGAGAGGCAGGACTAATTTCGACAAAAGTCTTTCTTAGTCCAAATCCTGTCACCAGTCATAACCCGTTTCTAGACACCATGTCCGACATTCGGCCAATTTTTCGAAAATTTACACTCCCTCAAGTCCTTTGCAAACTCCGCCCTCAACCTCGTGTCCATAACTTCACTTAGGTTATGGTGTGCGGTGATGAAATCCACACATCACGAGGGGTTAAGGAGATAAGCAAGGAAAAGAGGCGCCATCTATTCCAAAGAGTGCGACTTAATTACACCAAGCCTATGTACTAAATTTAAATCGAACACGTACTACCATGCAATTTACTAGAAAATACATATAATTATCAATTAATTATTATTTATCATGCATTTAATAATAATTATTCATTTACCAATATAATCAATTATTATTATTACTATTATTTAATTTTAACTAATAATTATTCATTACCAAATAATTAACAACTAATAATGATTACTAAATAATAATAATAACAAGAAAATAATTATTATAATTACAACTATTTATTATTTAAAACTAATAAATTAAAAGTATTTAGAATTTAAATAATTAAACAAATAAAAAAATTGTTAAAGAGTTAAAATTTCGAATTATTACCTCGTCGGAATTTCGCCGGAATATTGGAAGAGTAGAGTCGTCGGAGAGGGGGAACCACGCCGGAAAATTGGTCGTCGGAGCGTCGCCGGAGGAGGATCGCCGGAGTGAGAGAGAGAGGAGAGGAGAGTATAGAGGAGGAGATGGAATGATGAGAAAATGAGGGGGGGTGCTCCTCCTTATATAGAGTTTCACTTAGACGACGGAGAACTATTCTCCGTCGTCTAAGTGCACTTAGACGACGGAAACAGTGTTTTCCGTCGTCTAAGTGAAGGGTCAAATTTTTTCGAACCGGCGCCAAATAAATGGGCGGGCCGTTTCACCGCCATAAATGTTGACTTAGACGACGGAGATTAATGTCTCCGTCGTCTAAGTGGAATTTCAAGCGGTGCCGAAAATTGAGGCGGCAAATCGAACCGCCATGTTATTTCGACTTGGACGACAGATATGTAGTTTTCCGTCGTCCAAGTGAACACTTGGACGACGGAAAACGACATATCCGTCGTCCAAGTCAATATTTACATCGAAAAAATAATAAAAAATTATTCGAACCGCCATGGTAATTTGAACCTAGACGACGGATACGGTAATTTTCCGTCGTCCAGGTGAACACTTGGACGACGGAAAATGACCGTATCCGTCGTCTAGGTTCAAATTATGCAAAAAAAATATTTAAATTAATTCGCTAGGAATTTAGCGATCTGTCATTCGAGTGAAATAGTCGTACAATATCGATGAACGCATCGTATATATAAACAGATAAATTTGAACCGCCGAATAATTTTACGTTTTGAAAGTTGTTAAGTATCGACTAATCTTTAAGACTTTAGTGTTCATGAGTAGTTGCTGATTTGCAGCAGAGTACTAACGAAATTGAATTTGGACAAAACAACCGTTGGATATGTTCGTCGTAACATAATATATAATTACTATAAAGGACCAGGAAATAATAAGTTCGGGAAGGGTTTCAGAGGCACAGTCAACCGCAAAACCGAGAATTTCACAAACCGGAAACGTGGATACAGGACATTTCGCAACTCCGATTTTCGAACCGTCGAAGCTCACACACCAAGAATATACTACTCTAAAGTCTTGACGAAAAGAATACGCATTCGAAGATGGTCTAGATGGTCGTTGTCTTAGAAAAAATTACGAAATTTACACCTGGACGACGGATACGACATTCTCCGTCGTCCAAGTAGACACCTGGACGACGGAGACGCTAATATCCGTCGTCCAGGTGTGTACTTGGACGACGGAGAATGTCGTATCCGTCGTCCAGGTGAATATACCCTGAATTCAGGGGTTAGGGGTCCTTAGGGTTTAGGGTATAGGGTTTGTCACTTGGACGACGGAGACAGTCATTCTCCGTCGTCCAAGTGTGTACCTAGACGACGGATAATGCCTGTCTCCGTCGTCCAAGTGTAAAAACCCCGAATTCAGGGGTTAGGGCCTTAGGGTTTACGGTTTAGGTCGTCCCCGGTCATTTGTGTGTGCGTTCAATTATTCTGATTCAAAAATATAATTAAAAAATTGATCGATCGATCCGAACTGCTAGATTTAGGGTCCAAGATTTAGCTAGGGTTTTATATGAGATTGAGATTTGGCGCCAAAGGTGAATCTGCAATTAATTTCTCCGTTCTCGGTTAGGGGTCCTTAGGTTTAGGGTATAGGGTTTAGGGTGAATATACCCTGAATTCAGGGGTTAGGGGTCCTTAGGTTTAGGGTATATATACGACTGTCTCCGTCGTCCAGGTGAATATACCCTGAATTCAGGGGTTAGGGGTCCTTAGGGTTTAGGGTATCGGGTTTGTCATCTGGACGACGGAGACGACATTCTCCGTCGTCCTAGTGTGTACCTAGACGACGGAGAATGACTGTATCCGTCGTCCAAGTGTAAAAACCCTGAATTCAGGGGTTAGGGCCGTATGGTTTAGGGTTTAGGTCGTCCCCGGTCATTTGTATGTTCGTTCAATTATTCTCATTCAAGAATATAACTAAAAAAATGATCGATCGATCCGATCTGCTACATTTAGGGTCTAGGATTTAGGGTTTGAAGGGCTGCGTGAGCGAAATGTAGAGCAGCTTCAGCTTACTTTTAATAAGATCAGAGAATACACCGATGAAGTTGAAAGCAAAGAGAGGGGCCGGGACTAGAAAAACAGTCCAAAGACATTCAATTGAAACAGAGAGAAGTCGACTTAAAATCTGAGGAAGTTAAGCTGGCGGAGATCGATGTTAGTCCAGGTACAAACAACTTTTATATATATATACTACAATATTTGTGCTCTCAATAATACTATCACAAGTCAATATATATAATCATATATAGGGACCCATAATTAATCCAATTTATACATAAATAGTATTTAAAAACAATAAAACCAACCAAAGCTGGACGAGGAATCTTAAAGTCTCGACATAATAGAAATCTTTCACCTTTTTACGATGCATCGATCGATCATATATATATTACAATAATAAATTAGGGTTTACCAAGTAATGATCCTCGTCGTGTGACCGTACTCTTCGTCATAATCGTCATCATCATCATCACCGTTATCCGATTGCTCATCCTCCTCATCGTACTCAACATCGTCCGAGGAATAACCAGAGTCGTCGTCATCGTCCTCATCCTGCACGTCTTCTTCATCTACCTCAATGATCTCTTCTTCAGTTAGATCTGTACAACCATCAGGCATGGGTAACCGTTCACCGTCTTGAACCAGGTCCATTATGTCGGAGCGGATGACAGAAATATTAGGCTCTTGATAGGCAGGAATGTCTCTGTCTGGTTCAGCAGCATCTTCAGTCGTCGCCGGTGTCCCTTCAATTGTCTCTGTATTCCAAACTCCTCGATGAGAGATCTGGTTCACTATTTTCCACCCGTCACCAGCTTTCGGATCGTCGAGATAGAACACCTGCCTAACTAAGGTGGCGAGAGCGAAAGGCTCATCCTCATACCAGCTTGAGTTTGTATCGACTGATAAAAGTCCCAGGTCTTCCTTTGTACGCTTGAACCATCTGCACTTGAATAGGAAAACGTTGACATCATTCCCGTAACATAGCTGAACCACATATACGATCATTCCGTAATATAGATCAGGGTCTTTCCCAACCGCTATCCCACTGTTTTGTGTTCTTCTTCCTTCATCTCGCGCCAATGAATGGAACTTCACACCGTTCACAAAACATCCCGGATAAATATAGTGTTTAATCGGCTTCCCTGCTAGCAAGTGCTTTGGCCAAGACCACCACCCCCCGTGGTTTTCGGATTTTTGCAGATCAATCATCTGCGAAAATGGAAAAATGTAAGGGTTTACTTTCTACAAATTAAACATGCATGATCTCAATATGTATATAAATCACTAAATACGTACCCATTGGAAGAAATAATCGGGGAACTTTTTCTTAACCATTTTCTCAATCCACGCCGAACTCTTGTCTGGATATAACGCCTGAAGCCTCTCCCTGTATGACATCATGTACGGCTCAACTTCGTCACAGTCTCGTAACACTACCCAATGTGCCTCAATAAGTTCTTCCTGTGTTAACGTTTCCTTTAATACTCCTCTAAACGGTCGGACGACATTGGTGACGACAGAAAGATTGATGCGGGCACTGGGATCGGAGGCAGTTGGAGGTGGTGGATCTTTGAGGTACCTGTTGCAGTAAGTAACGCACTCATGCATTAGGTATGTCTCTGCTATGGAGCCATCCGGAGCCGACCTGTTTTTGACGAATGACTTATACTGTCCAAGCTGTCTACAAAATTAATCAAACGTACAATAAAAATAAGTACATGCATATAGCTAGCTAGTAATCTCCAGTGGAACAAATTATGAATCGAAAAACCTGTATAATTAATTAGTTGTACGTACCTTTCTTGAGGATACATCCAAGTGTACTGGACCGGACCAGAAATGAGAACCTGCTCGGGCAGGTGGATCATTAGGTGAATCATTATGTCGAAGAAAGCAGGAGGAAAAATCCTCTCTAGTTTGCAAATGATGTGCACAATTTGTTGTTGCAATTCCACGACATCTGACTTCTTTAATTCTCTGGCGCATAACCTCTGCCACCATCTGCACAATGCCACTATTGGTTCTACGACGTCGCGAGGCAAATATGGTCGAATTACCACTGGAATCAGACGTTGCAGCATAACGTGATAGTCATGTGTCTTTAGACCAACAAACTTGTGTTGCACCTCGTCCACTGCTCCAGTTATAGTAGCTGCATACGTGGCCGGATAACGAACGCCCTTAAACCAGTGAAATACAGAACGTCTAAGTGTCGGCTTCACTGTGTACGGTGCAGCTGGCATCTTGTTGTACACTCCTTTCCTATCCCTCCTCAACCACAAGGGACGACGTAGATTCATTGATTCCAAATCTTTGCGCGCTTTGGGAGTATCTTTAGTCTTGAACTTAATACCGAGAATTGTTCCCACCACGCTGTCGCACACATTCTTTTCTATGTGCATCGCGTCCAAGTTGTTCCTCAGCTTCAACTTCGACCAGTAAGGGAGTTCAAAGAATATACTCTTGTGATCCCAATAGCTCAGATCATGTGGAGGAATTGGATTGCATTTCTTTACATCCGCGTCGTTAGTCAACACACCAAAGTCGAAATAGCTCAACCTCTCTAAAATCTCTTCGCCCGACCAACTACGGGGTTTAGGATTGTTCTCTACCGTCCCGTCGAAATGAGCTTCATCCTGTCGCCAAGGGTGGTCGTGAGGGAGCCATCTACGGTGACCCAAGTAACACACCTTCCCTGCGTGCCAACTAGAGTTCACGTCGTCCAAACATATAGGACATCCATTATATCCTTTTGTCCTGCACGCTGCCAACATCCCATACGCTGGAAAATCGCTGATCGTCCACATTACGGCAGCCCTCATCGTGAACATCGTGTCAGTGAATTTGTCATAAGTTGGGACTCCATTTTCCCACAACAGTTTCAGCTCGTCGATCAAAGGTCTGAGGTAGACATCTAAGCACTTCCCTGGAGATTTAGGACCTGGAATTAGTACAGTAAGGAAATTAAATTCCTTGTTCATGCACATCCACGGAGGCAGGTTGTACGGCATCAGAATTACTGGCCAAGTGCTTACGGCGGAGCTATTACTTCCCCAAGGATTGAATCCGTCTGTAGATAGGCCGAGTCTAACATTTCTAACCTCTGCAGCAAAGTTTCTGAATTCTCTGTCGAAATGTTTGAAACCCTCCCCATCCGCGGCGTGTCGCAGGACATCGTCATCTATTCGCTTTTCTGCGTACCATCGCATCGCCTCTGCTGTGTGTAGAGACATGTACAGGCGCTGCAATCTGGGAATCAAGGGAAAATATCGAACAACTTTCACAGGAATTCTCTTTTTCGAACTCTTCCTATTCACCTGGAATCTGCACTGGCCACATACGGGACAATAGTCCAAATCTTTATACTCTTTGTAAAATAGCACACAATCATTCGGACATGCGTCAATTATCCTGTACTTTAGGCCGAGGTTGCTCAAGATATTTCTAACCTTATAATGAGATTTAGGAAGATTGTGATCATCAGGAAGCAACTTACATATTTGCTCCTGAATTTCGTCAAAAGCACTGACTGACATTTTGTGCTTCACTTTTATCTTCATTTGCTCCATCACATATTGCAACACATTCTCTCGACATCCAGGGAACACCGGGGTCTGCGCTTCAAGTAGCATCCGGTTGTACTTATCCATCTCACTGGTGTCAGTGGCCAAGCTAGCAGCGGGGAATGTGTCATCATGCTCATGAGTGGTACTGTAACCTCCGTCTTGGTGTTGGTGTCCACTATGACTAAATCCCGGAAACGCATCATGGACCAAATCTACAGTTGGATTGCAAGCTGGGGGTCCGGCACCACTGCTGCTGGATGAGGCACCATGGTAACTGTACCCTGAGCTGAAGTCTGCTGCGCTGAACTCTATTGCTTCACCATGCTCGCTCCATGTAGTGTAACTCCACATCATACCATTTTCGTACAGGTGTTGCACCATAACATTAACCTCCGCATACTGACAATTAAGACATTTCTGGCACGGACACCTGAAACGCTTCTTTCCATGACCATGTTCTATCGCAAAATTCACAAATTCGCTAATTCCATCCATATACCGGACATCACATCTATTCTTTAACTTCATCCAACTCTTGTCCATACTGCTACAAAATATGCAAAAAAAAATAATTATTACATATATATATATTAGTCCATTAATTTACCATTAATTATACGTACTCGATCTACATCGATCCATCAAATTACGTACGTAATTTAATCTGTATATATAGCTAATTAACATTCATGCATGTATGTACGCACGTACGGTTTCCCTAAATATATATATATTTAATCATGCAAATTTTAACTGCCTACGTACGTACCTGCTGGCCTTCTCGATATCTGCAGTTAATTAAGCTAGCTAGTGATCGAACACCGGAGATCCGATCCTTTAATTAATTTCTAGCCCCGGCCTAGCCTAATCCGGCCTTCTCCTTCTCCTTCGATCTCAAAAATTCCCCACGGGAGAAATATAATGGAATGATCGAAGCTAAGAGAGTTTGGCATGGCCTATATATATAATGCTTCACTTAGACGACGGAGGTGTCGGTACGTCGTTTAAGTGGAACTTACACCACGACGTGTCGGTCCGTTGTCCAGGTGATCACTTCTCCGTGGTCCAAGTCACACTTAGACGACGGAGATTAATGTCTTCGTCGTCTAAGTGTTACTTGGACCACGGAGATTTCTCCGAGGTCCAAGTAACACTTAGACGACGGAGATGTAATTCTCCGTCGTCCAGGTGATAACCTGGACCACGGAGAAGTCTCCGAGGTCCAGGTTCTTACCTAGACGACGGAGAAATTTCACATCCGTCGTCTAAGTGTTACTTGGACCTCGGAGATTTCTCCGTGGTCCAAGTAACACTTAGACGACGGAGAATTACATCTCCGTCGTCTAAGTGTGACTTGGACCACGGAGAAATCTCCGAGGTCTAAGTGTAACTTAGACGACGGAACTAATACTGTTCCGTCGTCTAAGTCCTCTTTTCTTGTAGTGTAATATCCGGCAAAAATTAATCAAAACTCAATTTTTGAACTCCTGGAGTTCTAGTTTTACTCACTTATCTCCTTATCGGTGAATGTATTAACTCATTTCTCTCGATTAATTTTTGTTTAATTTAATATTGTACGTAATTACGTACGGCGATTGATTTTTTCGGCGAATATATAGTACTTTCCGGCGACCTCAGCATTACTTCCATTGTTGTATTGCATTGTTAAGCTAATTGTAAGGTATATCCTAATTGGTTAATTAATTAGTTAATTAATTAATTGGTATATGTGTTTTAATTTGATTATTTAATTAATTAAAACATGCATGTGCTAGGTAATATATATAGTTAATATATATATGTTAGAATAATTAGTTAAAATATACATATATAATTAATGCATGTATTTATATAAAGTTAATAATATAATATATATATATAATTAATATATATTAGCTAGATTAATTAATTCATTACAAGTACGTATTATGTGCAATGTATTTGATAATATATATATATATATATGTATAAAGTATATTAGATTAATTAATGAATTATTTGTTACAAAATTATATAATTATTAGATCGATTTATTATCCTTACGCAGAAATATGGACAAGAGTTGTGAATACAGTTGGCGAACAGAAGTGATGTGCGGTATATGGACGGCATCAGAGACTTTGTAAATTTTGCGATGGCACATGCTCAGGGAAAGAAGCGTTTCACGTGTCCGTGCAGCAAATGTTTCAACCATCAGTTTGTTCTGTCTAACGTTATGGCTCAACACCTATATGAGCACGGTATGATGTGGAGTTGCACTACGTAGAGCGAGCACGGTGAAGTAGTAGACTTCAGCTCAGGGTACAGTTACCTTGGTGCCTCATCCAGCCATGCTTAGAACCTAACTGTGGGTTTGGTCTATGATGATTTTTCAAAATTTAGTCATGGTGGACACCAACACCAAGAGGGAGGTTACGATACCACTCATGATAACACATTCCTCGTTGCCAGCTTGGCCAGTGACACTACAGAGATGGATATGTACAACATGATGTTACTTGAAACCCAGACCCCGGTGTACCCTGGATGTCTAGAGAATGTGTTGCAGTATATAATGGAAGAAGTTCAGATAAAAGTGAAGAATAAAATATTAGACAGTACTTTTGACGAAATACAAGAGCATATATATAAGTTGCTACCTGATCATCACAAACTTCAGGAAAGTCATTATAAGGTTAGAAGATCTTGAGCAGCCTCGGCCTGAAGTACAGGAAAATTGTCGTCTGCATAAATGATTGTGTGTTATTTTACAAATTAAGGGTATGAACATTTGGGCTATTATCCCGTATGCAACCAGTGCAGATATTAAAACCGGAATAGGAGGAGTTCGAAGAAGAAAATTCTTGTGAAGGTACTTGATATATTTCGTTGATTCCCAGATTGCAGCGTCTATTATGTCTCTATACACAATAGAGGCGATGAGATGGTACGCGGAACAGTGAGCAAATGATTATGCGCTCCGACGCGCAACAGATGTGGAGGCTTTTAAACATTTCGACAGGGAATTTGAAGACTTTGCAGTAGAGGTTCAAAATGTTAGACTCAACCTATCTACATATGGATTCAATCGATGGGGTAGTAACAACGCTTCCGTCAGCACTTGGCCGGTTATTCTCATATCGTACAACCTACCTCTGTGGATGTGCATAAACAAAGAATTTAATTTCCTTACTCTGCTAATTCCAGGTCCTAAATCTTCGAGAAAGTGTTTAGATGTCTACCTCAGACTATCAATCGACTAGCTCAAACTGTTGTGGGAACATGGAGTTCAAACTTAAGAGAAGTTGACAAATACGATGTTTATGATGAGAGCAGCCGTCATGTGAACAATCAGTGGTTTTCCTGCATATGAGATGTTGACATCTTGCACAACCAAAGTATACAATGGTTGCCTTGTCTATTTGGACGACGTCAATTTCAGTTGGCGCGCAGAGAAGGAATGCCACCTGGGTCACCGTAGATGGCGACAGGATGATGCTTATTTCGACGAGACGGTAGAGAATAATCATAAACTCCGATTTGGTCTAGCGAAGAGATTTTAGAGAGGTTTAACAGCTTCTATTTCAGTGTGTTGACCAACAACAAAGAAGTGAAGAGACTCAATCCACACCCTCCCCACGATCTTAGCTATTGGCATCACAAGAGTATTTTCTTTGAACTACCCTATTGGTCCAAGTTGAAACTCCGAAACAACCTTCATGTCATGCACATAGAAAAGAATATGTGCAACAATATGGTGAGAACAATTTTGGGTATTAAGTTGAAGACCAAAGATACTTCCAAAGCACGGAAAGATCTAGAATCTATAAATTTGAGCTGTCACTAATTATGGTTGAGGAGGGATAGAAGAGGAGTGTACAACAAGATGCCAGATGCACCTTACACGATGAAGCCGACACAGAGAGGTTCTGTATTCAGCTGGTTCAAGGTTGTTCGTTATCTGTCTACTTATGCAGTGAATATTATAGGAGCAGTTGACGAGGTGCAGCATAAGTTCATTGGTATAAAGACTGATGACTATCACGTTATGCTGCAACGTCTAATCTCAGTGGTAATTCGACCATATTTGTCGCATGACATTGTCTAACCAATAGTAGCATTGGGTAGATGGTAGCAAAGGTTATGCGCCAGAGAGTTGTAGAAGTCAGATGTCCTCGAACTTTAATATGAAATAGTGCACATCCTTTGCAAATTAGAGAGGATTTTTTCCCCTACTTTCTTTGACATCATGATTCACCTCATGATCTACCTATCCCAACATGTGCTCCTTTTTGGTCTGATCCACTACACTTGGATGTATCCTTAAGAAAGGTACGTACAATTATTTATAACTGTTGTTACATCATTTTTATATTTTTTTTGTGTTTCTACTGTTCTTCAAATTATTAATTGTATGATTTTGTAGACAACTCGGACAGTATAAAGGATTTGTGAAAAATAAATTTGCATTGGATGGCTCCATAGCAGAGACACACTTAAGTGTGTTACCTACTGCAATAGGTACCTCAAGAATCCAGTCCAGGCCAATCCAAATGTTCGCCATAATCTTTCAGTCGTCACAAATATTGTACGATCGTTTAAAGAAGTATTAAAGGAAAGATCAACTAAAGAAGAACTTGAAGAAGTGCATTGGGTAGTATTGCAAGACTGTAACGAGGTTGACCATTACATGAAGTACTACAGGGAGTACATTCAGACGATTAAACCGGGCAAGACTCCTGCTTGGGTTGAAAAGATGCTTAATAAGAAGTTCCCTAATTATTTCCGACAATGGGTACGTATTTTTAATTATTTTAAAACTCTTTTCTCATATATAGTATGGCATTTGGTGTTTGTTTATGCAAAGTGTTTTGCCTTAGTTTGTGTATGCAGGTTTTTGGTTTCCTTTATTTTTAGGGAAAACTCTGTCAAATTTTTGGTAGAAATTAAATTACACATCAATATATATTCTTCACATTTTTGCAGATGGATGATCTACAAAAATCACATAACCACGAGGGGTGGTAGTCGTGGAAAAAGCATATGTTGGCCCATAAGCCGGTTAAGCACTATATTTACTCCAACGGTTTTGTGAACGGTGTAAAATTTCATTCATTAACTCGAGATGAAGGAAGAAGCACACAAAACAGTGGGATCGCAGTTGGGAAAGGCAATGTTGTCTATTACGGAATTCTTGAACATGTCGTTGAGCTGCTATATGGGAATGATATCAACATTTTTTTTGTTCAAGTGCAAATGGTTCAAGCGTACCAAGGAAGATATGGGACTTTTATCAGTCAATACAGACTCAAGCTGGTATGATGATGAGTCATTCTCTCTTGCCACCTTATTAGGCAGGTGTTCTATCTAGATGATCTGAAAGCTGGTGAAGGCTGGAAAATAGTAAATCATATGTCACAATGAGGAATATGGGGTGCAACTACACTTTATAGGACTTCGGCGACTGATATTGAAGTGGATAGAGACAATGCATATCAAGAGCCTAATACTTTTGTCATCCCCGATATAATGGAACTGGTATGGCATAACGAACGCTTACCCCATTTTGATGGCACCACGTATCTGACTCTAGAAGAGATAAGAGAGTTAGCGCAGAATGCCCTAGAAGTCGAGGAGCCTGAGGATGACGACGATGTGGGATACAATTCAGACGATCTGGAGTATGATGATGAGGAGCAATCAGATGATAGTGAGGAGGATGATTCAGATGATGATGATTATGAGGATGATGATTGATATGAGGCTGGATTAGTAGTTAATTAATTATATCAGATGAATAAAATTACATAAACTAAGCTATAAAATAATGAATCGGAAGAACGAAAATGGAATTTGAAAGTCCAGATAGTGTTGCTTGAAATAAAATTACGTTTGGAATTGATAAAAAAATTAAAAGTAAATAAAATTTACTCTTGGCCGACGAAAATGCATTATTTCGTCGTTTAAGGTTCACTCAGACGACGAAAACATTCATTTTGTCGTCTAAGGTTCACTACCTAGATGATGCTAACAATATATTCATCATCTAGGTGAACCCTAACCTTAAACCCTAACAGTAATCCCTTTACCCTAAACCCCAAAACCTTACGTGACAAAACTAAATGATTTGTCATCTAAGTGAGTACTTAGGCGACGAATCCACTCGTTTCGTCGCCTAAGGCCAATTTTTTGGGCAGCTCATTTTATTGCGCCAAATTTTTTGAGTCCCATTTAAAAACTACTTAGGCGATGAATTTTTTTTCGTCGCCTAAGTCGATTGATATATCCCAAAAACTGGATCGACTTCAATCCAGTTTTCTCATTTTGTTTCTCTCTCTCTCTCTCTCTCTCTCTCATCCTCTCCTCCACCGCCTACATCGCCGCCTACCCAGCCAAAGCTCCGCCAGATTCTCTCTCACTCCTTCTCTCTCCTCCCCTCCGGATTGTCTCTCTCTCCTCTCCGCCGCCAGAATTCTCTCTCCCCCATCTCCCCCCCCCCCACCCATCGGTTTATCTCTCTCCTCTCCCCGTTTATATATATATATGAACTATATTAATGGTTATAGATATAAATTATATATATTTGATATAAAAGATGGTTTAATTATATATATAGTAGATTTGGATTAATATATTATATGTGAATTAATATATTAGATGTGAATTAATTTGGGTACATTGTATTTGAAAAATAATTTGTGAATTAATATATTAGATGTGTATTTGGATTAATTTCAGTATATTTAGATATATTAGATGTGAATTAATTTGGGTATATTGTATTTGGATTAATTTAATTGAATTTTATTATATTGTGATTAATATATTAGATTTCAGTATATTTGGATTAATATATTATATGTGAATTAATTTGAGTATATTGTATTTAGATTAATTTATTGGATATACGTAATCTATTTGATTAATTTGGGTATAATGATATATAATATTAATTGATTAATTTGGGTAAATTATATTTATTAATATAAGTTATGATGTATTGGATAAATTTGGCTATATTTGGATAAATTTGAAAAATATTGTGAAATTTGGATACATTAGATATATTTGTGAACTTTGAATTTTTGGATAAATTTGGATATATTTGATGAAATTTGGATGAATTATGCCCAGGTATTTCATTTATTCAGTTTAATTATGACTCCATGGAAGAAGAGGCTCACGACTGCGGACAAGGAGGCTGAACGCGAAGCCATTACGCAAGCAATGTGTTGGAGGTAGGATTCGGAGGAAACCATTACAAATTCTCCACACCAATATTCGGTTTCAGCGACAGGTCAAATCTTTCATGCTCCACATGAGGAGGCATCAGCCTTTAAGGACGAGCCGGACAGGGCAGTCGATCGACTGCGCCGTCAGACGGTCCGGATGAGTCAGTCGACAACTCGATTCTCTATAGTGCCTGACGTAAGGTCAGGAGGCAGCCATCAGACGCGCCTGTGAAAAGGACTCGGGGACTTGGAAATGGCGCCAAATGCGAACGTATAGTGAAGTCAAGGGGGAAGAATATCAACCTCCCATACGGCGAGTTCACCCGAGGCCCTCTGACCACATAGCTCGGGAGTCTGACCTCGCACTGCATCGGTTCAATCATACGAAACAACATCCGTATGGTTGCCCCTTCGTGGAACAAGCTGCCCCGATTTGAAAAGTTGAGGGTGTATCGCGAACTATCGTTAATACTATTTATTATTATTATTTTTTAAGTAATTACAAAACATAAATGCCTTATTTCTATAATTAATTGTAATTTGTTATTTATATTTCTAGACACATTTTGAAATCTCCGGCTCAGCGGAGATGATGGAGGATATAAAGGAGACGGCTGGACGCATTTACAAGGACTAGAAGTACGACCTCCACAAGTACTACCAGCAACACATCACCCAGCCTACCCCTCTGGAGCTCCAGAATGACAGGGAAGAGAAGTGACAATGGTTGGTCGGACACTTTGAGTTCGAAAAGTATAAGGCTCATCTTCATTTTCTTTAATGTAATGAAAATTGCATAATTTATTATTTTTAACTATTATTTTATTATTTAATTATCTTTGTTGTGTAACATACAAAGTTAGAGACCAACAAGACAAATCGGGACAAGAAGGACAAACACCATGGATCGGGCTCGCGAAAGTTCATGTACATTGCGAAGGAGCACAGAGATGCAGGTTCGAAGTATTGCTTCTTGGATGCCAACGTCCAAACTTATATGAAGCCCGGGGTCGTCAATGAAGCGAGTCAACAATGAGTAAATAACTCACATTTCTAAAATCAATTGAATTTACTCGTACTTTCAAAGATATCGAGATTTAGTATAACTCTAATTGCATTTTTAAGAAATTGAATTATGGTTAGTGCATGATTTATTTAGGTTGTACTATTGGAATATGATTTTGAACTTAAAGTTGGTTATGCTTTAGTTTAGTTGGTTAAATTATGATTTTCAACTTGAGAAACCTGGATGAGAATCGGTGCCCATAGTGTAATTGGTTATTCGAAGTGTAATCTTACCTGCAAATTTTTTGGTTTTCGACAAATTTTAGGGGAAATTTTGCCAAATTTTTGTTAAAAATTAATATTATATTTATGTATTCTTCATTTGATTAATTTCAGGAGAGGTTGATACAAATGGCCGAGGAGGAATTTTTCGCGACCCAGCTAGCTAACCTGGAGATGACGCCTGAACAGGTGCCTCCCCTGTCGATGGAGAGTCAGATCGCTATTGCCGATGTTGTTTACGGCCGCCGACCTGGCAAGGAGGTTTGTGGGCTTGAACGGACGGTGCAGAGACATTTTTCCACTTCGTCGACTCGGCGAGGTAGGGAGGATACCGAGGCGTTCTGAGCTGACCTTCGATTGGCACATGAGTCGACCGATTGTGCCTGTGAGCATTCAAGGTCGGTGGAGGTGCGGTTTGTCGCTCACAACCATAAGATGGCCTTCTTCTACGAGGCATGCAGGTAAATGGGGTTGCCCGTTCTTGATTTTGATGACGAGTGTGGTCCCCCTGGCCCCACTTCTGACCATAGCGATGATGATTCGAGCGACGACGGGGGAATTGGCAACATGTGTACCCTCGATTTAGTTTCGTAGTTTTTTTTGTTATTTTATTATTATTTCTATCGATGTACGTACATTTTTATATTTAATGAATATTTTATCAATTTAATTAATATATTTTAAATTTCTTTTATAATTCAGATAAAAAAATACAAATTAAAAAAAAATTCAACTTGGGCGACGAACACTCTTCGTTTCGTCGTCCAAGTGAATTACTAAGACGACGAACCGTTCATCACCTAAGTGTACACTTAGATGACGAACGATTTTGTCGCCTAAGTGGTCACACCTACATGACGACAAACGGGTCGTCATGTAGGTGCATCACTTAGACAACCGAAGTAGCCATACAAACGCAGTGATCAAACCTAGTGTACTAGGAGCTGCCTCCAATAAGCTATAGGCACTACTAAGGGGAGAGAGTTTGCATCAACAATTGGGATTAAATCAAGAAAGTTTTGCAACACGTTTTGCAGGAACCTTTGCTCGGATCACACTCGCAGCAAACAGGATGAGTACGATTTTTTGGCTAAGAAGCACGGAAACGCCTCATAGTGGTGGTATCGCGTATCGGATGCCGATACCGATACACGTCCGAAACGCCTAGATACGATACCAAAATTTTGATACTAATTGGATACGTACGTTTCTTAAAAGGATATGCCAAACTGTAAATTCTTTGGATACCTTCGTTACTTCTCCATCCGAGCGACTTCCCCGAGCCAGAACAGCACCGCCGATTATCAACACCATCTCGCCGGAACCCACTTCCCTGACACCAACACCGATATCGGCTACTTCCCCGACTCCCCCAATACCGGCTGAGATGCCTTGATCTTCAACGCGGTCTGCTCCAATCCTCAACGCCGTTTACTCCAAGCCTCAACGCTGATACAGATATGCAACCCAATCCGAGATCACTTCTCTGAAACCGATCACCGATATCGACCTGACTTCACCAAGATGACTTACTTCCCCGAGCCACATCGTCGAGCTGGGACCACTTCCCCGAGCGAGATACTTCCGCAACTCCGAAACCCATACAGGAACCAAAAAGTATGGGGGGTGATAAAAAAAAAACAAAGTGGGAGCGAGAGGCAGAGAGCAACCGCGAAGAGGAGAGAGGGAGATGCATGATGAGAGAGGTATGGGAGTGATGGGGCAGCCATCTAAAATGGAAGAAAAAAGTCAAGTTTTTTTTTTCTTGGGCCTCTCTGTCTTTGGGCTTACCTCAGCCATCTAAAATGGAAGAAAAGTCATGTTAGTGATGTACTGATGTGGTTAATATTGTGATGAACTGATGGCGGACACAATTGTTTTCAAGAAGATGGCCAACGCAGATACTCCTCCAGAAAGATAGTCGACACAATTTTATTTTTTGGAACTAATAACTATATTTGAATTTTAATGTATTGTTTAATATCTGTATCCTTCTCGTATCGTATTCTTTGATTTTTTTGGTTTTGCCGTTTCGGCGTATCGTGTCATAATCCTCATATCCGTATCCGTTTCGGTGCAACCTAATTTTTTGGACATTGGCTCGGGCAAGCTGATCCATCATTCACAATCCACATACAAAAACACACAAGTTCAATATTAATAGCAAATGTGTATTTCAAAATGAAGTTAAGAACAGTTTGTATATAGATCAATCATAGAGATGAGAGTACATACGAAGCACAATGCCTTTCTGATCAGCAACTCCTGACAGAGAACCTTTGTTGCTTCCGATCAATGGCATCCCGTTACTTCTGGCATCTACTAATTTCAATTGGCTCATGTTGGTCACCAAGACAATAGAAAACAACAGAAACATTATTGCCAATGAGAACTTCTTCATCTTGAAGAATTTGAACTGTTTCAGCTAACTCTGGGTTATTTTGCACACTGCTCTGCAACAAATCACATTTCTTCTCTATTTATATCATCTTGATTATTCATGACATTTATATCTCATACAACAGAAAAAGAAATGCTAGATTTCTGCATCCTGCTCAAATTGCAAAGGTTTGACCAGTTCATTGAACCTTGAATTTGACCAGTTCATTCTTTTGATTTTTTCCCTATTCTAACACCTTTGACCTGATATCTATTTTGTATCTGATATCTTCCCTGATGATTCTGATCTGTAGAGCCATAAAATCCCTCCCACCAAATTGTTCACCGCATGAGAAACCATTGGCACAACGAGGCTAGATGATGCAATGGTTGCATAACCATACACAAACCCAACCAAAGTTGCCCTGTAACAACAAATTAAATCATCACTCGGCAAAATTATACTATTGTAGTAGTCACATCATTTTATTTTTATTTTTCTCTTTTAAATTGGGACAAAAAGGAAAGAAGAAGATGGATAGGAGATCAAAGTTATTGCAGTCAATTCAGGCACGGGTTCAACCAAAGACGTTAAGTACCAGACTGCGAAGGAATACTTTCGTCCACTGCCAAGGTGTAGAACACCGAAGACGAGGGCAACCAACAAAGCACTACTCAAATTGGATCCAAACAGAGGCTGCAGTGCACCCCGGAAAAGAAGTTCCTGTCCAGACGATGCACCATGAGTTAGTGCATGTAAATGAACATAGAAGAATATTCTGCATCATGAAAGTATTCTGCCCACCTCGCTGACCCCAGGCAAAAATGCCACGATCATGAAATCCAAAGGTTGAAGTGAAGTAAGGACCTAAAGTATCCAAAAATTGGATGATGTCAGAGATGCAGAATCAGCCATGGATTATACTCTCATTCAAAGGTTAGATGATTCCTACAACCAGAATGTCTGGTTGACTCACTATGTGAAACCAATTAGTCAATTAGCAACTAGCTAGTGTCGTTGTACTAGAGAAAGTTTGGACAGTAGATACCTGTTGATTGGCTGCTTTGCTAGACTCAGCAAAATCTGGCCATGTCTTTAGTAAAATATATCGAGATGATGATATCAAAACAACCAATCCGGTAATCAACTGAAGATGCCACATCTCAAAATCAACTGTACAGAATGAGAGCAAAAGTATATATACAGTAGAAATTAAAAAAAGCCTCTAATGAATTGAAAATTCTTGTGGAGAAAAGAGTTGCTGAAAAGTTCATACATGAAACTTCCTTTGAGCAGTCCAGGACTGGTAATCCTTCAATCGATGCAACATGAGATGCCTATATGTAACATATAGGAATAACATATGAAGGTAAGCAAACCTCCTCCACATAGTTGTGTTACTTCACTTTCATGATCATATGATTCATATCTACTAACAAGCAACTATCATGGCTTGAAGAATATATATTTACCCGTCGAATTAGTACACCCAAAGCAGCTATCAACCCGGAAGTAACAGTGCAAGCCTTCAGCACAGTACCTCTGGAAGGAATGTTAACCACATTCTCTGCAGCTGAAACATCAGAAAGCTCCACCTTGTTGTCATTTTGAATATATTCAGTACTAGTACTAGGTTCCTCCGCTTCTCTTTCGCTTGCTTGTCTTTCCCTTCTCGATTTCTTCACTGAATTCCGACTAGCCAAAGCTCTTGGTCTGAATCCAATTCTCTGCCAATACAGAAACTCACAGTTCCATAAAAATGATAAATGAAAATACAAAAGTGCTAAGCTCAAGATAATTGAAACATGGAAGTCTCACACTGCATGACTTGGCAGGTAGATTCTTTTGCACATCATAGAGACCAACAGACTTCCCACCTGACCAAATAATTCCAGCTTTTTGTACAATCAAAGCAAGAAACCAAAGAAACAAAACCAAAAGAACAGCCTTGAGAAACCCAGAAAGATAGAGACAAAGACTTACAAGTGAAGATAGAATTCCCCCAAATCAATGAAGTAGTTGAAGCATTGTTTAAAGTGAACAAACCCATTTGCTAATGGTATAGCTTTTCGATGTCTGCTGAAACCCAGTTAGTAGATTCAACATAGACATGAAGACACCAAGTCACATAGATTAGATGAACATGTTTTCCTGTTAGAAGGGTAGCTTCGAAATTTAGGATATCAGAAACCTGAGGCCATTAACGATTTTCCTTCTTTTTTTTGGATTTTATTAATTTATTTTCGAGGGCTAATGAAGTAGTAGTCTTACGAATTCTCAAAACTTGAGAGAGAGAGAGAGAGAGAGAGAGAGAGAGAGAGAGAGAGAGAGAGACTATCTTTACATTCACTACAAACATTTCGCATTAACCTGTCACCTACAAATTCCTACGATTTCACATTGTGGTAACAAATGTGGGACACTTTCCACAGGGGGATACTGCCATAGTGCCTTTTGACTTTGATTCTCTGCGACCTAAAAATGTGATCGCAGAGAAGTAATTTGGGGATGGGGGCATATATGCAGAGTGGCAAAAAAAGAATGGGAAAAGAAAAATTACAGGACATCTATCTATGATACACTTTTGCTTGCAGACCCGAATGTGAGACGTTGTTGTGATGTCCGGGGGTGATCAATCCAAGGTTTTTTTACGGAATGATGACTCCCAGCAGCCACAGGTGCAATATGAGCCAGTAAGCGATAATGCCTAGTCTGGCACTTGGGCGACTCATTAAAACTCGACCACCAGATACCCTGCACATAGAGATTATAGAGCAGCTTAAGGTTTCCGTAGGAATATAACCAACATGCACAAGCTGTTGACTTTGCATTAGTATAATAGGACCACGATAAAGTTGATCCGAGAATGATCATACCAAATTCCATCAATTCGATCTGCAACTGACTTTCCTTGTCTTGGAATGAGACCAGATGCATTGAGAGACTTGAACACATGGCCTGAAAATAGGACATAATGAATATGGGAAAATTAAAGAAAGAAAAAGATAAGTCTTGTCTAACCAAGGATTTAAAGATACAAAGAATTATTGAAATGACACCCAAATTCTAGACTGCAAACCTTTGTCCTCGTCAGTTTCTTCATTTTGGATGAAACGTATAGATTCAGAATCGATATCAATTGCAAGATGGTCGGCCGAACCCTTTTTCATCATTCGCATTTGAGCTGCTGAGGGAACCGGGGATATGGTGTTGCTTCCAATGGGTTCCTGAATAAAAATTGATTTAAAACAACTTCAGATCCTTAGAGGTCCCAACTACGCAGGAAAGATGGAATCAAACAAACCTAGGTAGAAATTAAGAAATTACAACGTAATCATATAGATCACTACTTACCGCATCTTCAATCTCAGAAATCTCTGAGCCAGTAGGCATGGAAGGTGCTTCAAAGATGCTCCTTTCCTGGACAATCTCTGGCTGAGCAGTCCTTCCTTGTGCTGAATCTTCAAGCAACCTAACCTTATTTGACAATTCATCCACAACCTTTTGGTTCCCAACCAACTTGGTGCTCAGTTCTTGAGCTTTTGATTTTGAATGTTTAGATTCCAATAGTAAAGCCATAACTTGCTTCTCTAATACTGAGACAAGTCCCTTCACACCAGCAGATTTCTCGTCACCAACTAAATTACTTCCTCCAGACATATCTATAATTTTTTCCAAAGCATATACAAGCAGAGACAGTTCATTTTTCATCTGATCTGTATCTTGTCTATCTCTGACATAGTTATCCACCTCCTCCTTAAGATGTTCGGTTTCAAGCAATCGTGTCCGGAGTGCTAACTGTAGCTCCTCGTTTTCGGTAGATAGTAAGGTAATCTGATGCTTAAAGTTACTAATATTATCAATAATGTGAATGAGCTTCGTCACATGAGTTAAATTATGGGGCTCTAAATCTCCTACTTCTGACTCTGGCATAGGGGTTTCAATGCCTTCAATTTTGTCAAAGAGGACTTTGACTTCTGATGCTGATAGAAGGGAGTCTTCATCCTCTGAAAAAGGAAAAATGTGCGTGAATAATAATTAGAGACAATCATAGAACGGCCTAAGAAAATATGTTCAAAACTATCAGAATTAGAAAACAAGGAGAAGAATGTATTCACCTTGTTCTTTCATTGACAAAGTATTGCACAGTAATGAAAGTTCTGCCTCCTTTTCCGTTATTAAATCCTCTTTCGCTTGATAATCCTCTAGTTGCCGCTTCAGGTTAGTGCACGAACTTTCTAATGCTTCTACATCTGCCTCCAACATGAACATCCTTTTTTGGCATAGATCCTTTTCTTTGATGGCATTCCCAGCAGTAGTTCTAGCTTCTTTCAGTTTATTATGCAAATCTTCAATTGTAGATGCTGCCACATCACTTGTGATCTCAAACTGTTTAATCAAAGCTTGAACATTTTTACTAGCAACTGACAACATTCCTACTGTTTCACCATATTTGCTGCTAATCCTGCCATCACTACCTTGCTCATGTGTTCCTGAGGTCTCTCCACCAGTTACTCCTAATTCCATGGATAAACTTTGTCTCAATTCCTCGAGCTCAGGAACGGAGCTGAGTTCGAGTAACTTGTTTTTAACTTCAAACTGCAGCTCTCTGGTAGCATCAGTACAGGCAGAGACAAGAGACTTCAAATCATTTTCTAACATGGAAATGGTATTCTCCTGCTCATGTTTTTGTATTTCCAAGTTATTTGCTTTTTGTTTAAAAGACTCCATGTGCTCAGACATAGCTGTTACTTCATCTCTTCTTGCCTGTAGATTACTTATCAGAGTTTCAATAAACTCATCGACAAAAATAGAGAAGCATTCAAAATTTTGTAAAAGAACCATGTCTTGCAACTGCAACTTTTCCACGGTCGTCTTCAAATGTGAAGGTATACCATCATCATCTGCACCATTTACCTCAGCATTGTCCTTTTCAACACTAACAGCATTGACAAGACAATCTGAAAAAGATTTGGTCACACATGAATCTTCCTGAAATAAATAATGCAAAAAGAAATTAGATCAGAGCACTAAGAAAAGAGACCTTATGCTATATTAATATTATACCTTAGACATCTACAGAGGGTAAGTGAATAAAAGACAAACGTAGGAGGAGAAAGGTCTTTACAACCTACAAGACATTACAAGTTCTCAAAGAAAATAAGAATCAAGATTTTTGAGTTGTTGGGAACCTTCATCATGGAAACACATGTAGATGAACTGGACTTATCAAAGCTAATAGAAAAGAAGATTTTAAAGAATATATATATTGCAGTGGGAGGACCATGTTTGATATAAAGTATTAACCATGAGACATACTAACAGATAAATCCTCTGCAAGTATGAAATTGGCAAACATAATGATTAAAAACAGATCAATATTGATCCCCCAGACCCCCAGTATAGCAAGCAAAAGAGTGAATAAATTGAGCAGTAAAGAAGAGAACCTTGTACGTACCTCCAGTACATGGTGCCCTTGCAACTCTGCTAAACCCCCCGAAACACAATGATCCCTTATATCTTTAAGAATGAGGTCCATATCTTTCAGGCTCTCAAACTTTTGCTCGAAAGACCTTTTGATTGTGGACAACAGACTCTCATCCCTCATTAGATCTTGAAGATTATCAAGGTGACCATTGAGCTCTAATTCCCTGCTGGTTGTGTTGCCATTATTTCCAGAAAACTCTTCGATGGATGCATTTAACTTGGAACTAAGTGCGAATACCTCCTCTTCAGCATTTTTCTTTCCAATTTCAAGTTCAGAAATATCATGTCCTGCTTTCGACAATGCATCTTCCAGCGACTTAATGGTTGCACTGGCATCTGCTAGCTTGTCATCCTGGAACCTAGCTTCCTCTTGCAGTTTCTTTAGCTCAGCCTCTAAATTAGATCTACCAACCTGAACATCATTATTTTGTTCAGTAAGTAGAGATATATTGGCCTGTACCTGAGATAGTGCATTTTCGAGTGAGTTTATGGTCTGGTAGGCCTCTGTTAGTTTGCTGGTTTGTATATCAACTTCCTCTTTCACTTTTTCAAGCTCCGTATCTGCAGTGGCTTTACTGATTAAATCCCCTTCTTTTTCAGTGACAAGAACAGAAATGTTATCTTCTGCAAGTGATAATGCCTCTTCCAGCGATTTGTTAGCAGCAGAAACCTCGCCAAACTTGCTAGCATGGGATGCAGCTTCTTCGATTGCTCTCCTTAACTCCTCTTCAATATTGGTCTTGCCAACTTCTATTACCCTTTTTTCTTCAGCAAGTTGTGACAATTCATTTTCCAGCAAGTTTATAGTTGATATGGCTTTTTCCAACTTAAACGCTAGATGACTACTTTCTTCTTGTACTTTTTCCAACTCTTGCTTTGTTTTTGCCTCAGTATCTAGAAACTCGTTTATGTGTCCTGCAAGCCAGTTCACCTTCCCCACAGGTTCCTCAAAAACTGTATCAACAGGAAGAACAATTGTATCAATTGCTTTAGCTACTCTCTGCAACCTGTTATTGCTCTCCAATAAGAACTGTTCGAATCGATCCTTCTCTTCCTTCATAGCAACAAGATCAGCTTCGAACTGCGGAATGCGCTCTACAGCAGCAGATAGACTACTTATCTTGTCCCAGCATTCTGATAGTGCAGATTGTTCCTGCTGTAACTCAAGCATTAACTTCTCAATCTCTGAGTTCTTTTCTTCCAAACAATGTTTCAAGTTTTCCCGCTCTTGAACCATTCCCTTACCTTTCTTAACTGCCATGGATAACTTCTCCCTTATCATGGCATTTTTCTCTTCTGATCGTTCAAGTTCTTTTTGCAGGGACCCATTATCCTCTTTCAATGCTTCAAGTTCTTGATAAACAACCCGCAATTCCTCTGAGAGTTTATTTACCCCTGAATTAATCTGCCTCTCCTCTTCTAGAAGATTCTGGCAGAGCATCAACTCCTGATCCTTTACATACAAGTTGCTTTGAATTGTTTCAAACAGGTCGACATCAAAACTCGGAGATTCAACCGAGGGACTGCTCTGTTCTTTTATCTTCTGAGAACATCTCTCAATAAGTGTCGCAATGTCTGAGGAAATCCGGGAGACATCTTCATCGTCTGCCACAATTCCAGAGACATCAAGTAGCATTTTGACCATCTCAGCCTTCTCTGAAGACACTTGACTCTCTTTCTCCACAATCTCTCTGTATTTCGATGTCAGACCGTCTAACTCCACTTGGAGAGATTCCTTGTCCTGCTTTTCAGCTGAAAGTGAAGCAGTTAAGTGGTCACATGAAGCACTGCTCTGTTCTTTTATCTTCCAAATACACGTGTCAATGAGGATGGGAATGTCTGAGGAAAGTTGAGAGATATCCAGATTGTCCATTACAACTCCAGAAACATCAAGTAGCATCCTGACCATCTCAGCCTTCTCAGAAGAAGCTTGACGCTCTTTCTCAATAATCTCTTTGTACTTGGTTGTTAGACTGTCCAGCTCCATTTGGAGACTTTCCTTTGCCTGCACATCAGCTGAAAGTGATGCAGTACTCTGTTCTTTTATCTTCCCGATACATGTGTGAATGAGGGTGGGAATGTCCGAGGAAAGTTGAAAGTTATCCTCATTGTCCATTACAACTCCCGAGACATCAAGTAGCATCCTGACCATCTCGGCCTTCTCTAAAGAAACTTGATGCTCTTTCTTGATAATCTCTTTGTATTCTGAGTTTACATTATCCAACTCTGCCTGCAGATATTCCTTTGCCTGCAATTCAGCTGAAAGTGATTCAGTTAACTGGTCAATATTTGTACATGCCATTTCCTTAGTTGCAGTAAGTTCATTACGTAGCATGAGCACTTCCTCATTGGCCTGAGAATATGATTCCCACAGCCACTTTACTTGAGATTCCATATTAGAAGATGCAATCACTTCCGGTAGACCAATAGCATCAACAGCATCTCTCAAGGATTGGTATTCCATAGAAACTTCCTTGAGTTTTACACTTTCATCTACAAACCGTTGGAGTCTCTCTACAATCTCAATTGATTGAAGTTCTTTGGGGACACCAACCTGAGACAACAATTCTTCAAGTTTCTGAAGAATTTTGTTATTTTGGGAAAGCATATTTTCCAGTGATGCAACTGAATTTTGACTAATGATGAGTTCCTCCTTGCTTAATTCAGCAGCTTCAAGAGCACTTGACTTCTCCTGCAATTGAATCCTACATTTTTCCAGCTCGCTAGTTTTTCCAGCAATGGACTGCTTCAATGAGTCTCTTTGCTGTACCAATCCCTTCCCCTTTTGGACCGCCATACTAAGCTTCTCTCTAGTACTAGAACACCTAATCTTCTCCTGCTCCAGCTCCGTTTTTGTTTGTGCAAGTTCTGCACTTACCCTTTGAGCTATCACTCTCTGGTTGTCAAGTTCTTCAACCAATTTCCTATTTCCCTCTTCTAAATGATTCAATCTCTCAACAAACTCCGCCTCCTTGCTTTTGAGCTGAAGCAACTCATTACGAGCAGCAGCAAAAATACCTCCCACATCCTGCAGAGTATCCCCAGTCTCTGACAAACATTGTCGGAGATATTCAATCTCAGAAAGCATCAGGTTGTAATTCTCAAGCAACATAGAAGTGCCTCTCTCAACACGCACTAATTTCCCACCAATCGAACCATCCACCTCTTCTTGTTCACCGACCGCACCACCAACCAAAGCCAACATCCTGTCTGTAACACCTTCAACATACGCATCCCTCTCAACCTGACCCTCCGACAAAACTCTCGCACTGGCATTAAGACCCTCGATCTCTTGATCCTTCATATACACAATCTCATCGAGCTCTCTCACCCTCGCCTCAATCCGAGACTGCTTCTCCGAAGCCCTCTTCACATACCCGCAACACTCGGTTATCAACTCACTCCATCCAGTACTCTTCTCCCCACCTTCTCCACTCTCGCCATTCTCAGCTGGCAACGTCTTTTCATCAGTAAGAGCCTTGAGCTGAAACTGAAGACTACCGACTTCTCTCACAAATGCATGTCTCTCTTCCTGCACTCCCCCACAGTATTCAAAAACCCACATTCAATTCCCAATAAGACAACACAGATCCTACTCCAGAACACAAAATCCACCAATCAAAAAAAGAACGATCAAATTTTTATTTGTGTACCTGAAATTTGTGGGCAGAGGTTTCTTTCAGGGCCGTAATAGAATCGAGCTGAGCTCTTAAACGTTCGACTTCATCGACCAAAATATCATCTGGGCAATCTTCAAACATGTCCTCCTTACCCGACCCAGCATCCTCCGCAACTTTCCCTACTTCCTATAATCAATTCAAAACAACAACAAAAAAGGCCAAACCTTTACCTATCAGATCGAAATTTCAATCAATTTGAGACCAGACACAGGTTTAGAATTTGGCTTATTACCTCATTGACTAGCGGTGCAGCAGCAGCTGGTGTGGAAGAGGCATCGAGCTCGGAATCGCTGTTGTTGTCGGACATTGTTTTCAGTCATAACCCGGAATCGTTTTGAATTGAGATTGATGATGAAACCCTAAGGTTGGATTGGAATCGGGCGATGTGAATTTGGTGTGTCAATGTCTGTCCGCAAGTGTCATGTTGTTGCGTCGCGTTGAGAATTGAGATTGATTTGGGTGTTGTTGGATCTGCGTGTAATACACAATTGTCCTGTGTCCCTTCTTCGTGCCGTTACTCTGTTTCTGCTTACTCTGCATTCAGTGCCAACAAAGAGACTTGTATATGTTTTTGTTTTTATTTTGCGTTACTCTACCCGGAAAACTACAGTGTTCATTTTGTTCTGTTTATTTTCGTACCAAAAAGTGGAATCACTTTTTGTTTATATGTTTGGCAGAGAGAGTGTGAGACTTTTTAACACTGAACTTTTCCTTTCTAGTGGCAAGAGTAGGAGGCCGGTCCTGGCCTCGGTGGTTTTGGAGGCTTAAAGAGGAGTCGAGGCTAAGCTAAATAAAATTTGGGGCTTCAATTTGGCAACAGGGAACAAATCCTATAATCAAAGTATCAAATAAAAAGAATTATATTGACACAATAAAAAAAATATAAAGACTTGAACTCTTGAAGGATTAAATTTGGTTTGTAGATGGTTAGTTACGGGAAAAATTTGGAAAAATTTGGAATATATCCCAAAGTTATTCATCTTAAGGACTAATTTTAAATGGGACACATGTTACAATTTGATTGCTTTATTTTATCAATTTTTTTCAAGGTTTATCGAACTTATCATAAGCTCAACCCAGCCTATGCGACTCTCACCTCTCTCTCTCTCTGACCATTCAACCTTGAACTACAAAGTCCGATGTAAGGCTTCGGCTAAAAATCAATGGAAGGCTCTGGCGAATCTATAGCTTCTTTGCTTCTTGCCCAAATATTCTCTCCTCTCCCTTTTGCTTAGTTTTAGTTCAATCATCTCCTTTTATCTGCCAATATTTTTTGGGGGGAATTTGTTTTTTGTTTGTTGCTTTTCGGATGTGCTTGGAACTCATCACAGTAAAGTCTGAGATATATATGTAGGTTTTTCTTTTGTTATATTGAATAATATCTATCTTGTAATTGGTTGAAGCTTTTCGACAACAGTAGACCCATAAATTGATTTGTATTTATTGGGGATTTTAGAAACAAGAGCATCAAAATAGACCTCATGGTGCTTCAGAAATTGATTTGTATCTATTAGGTTTTTTTAGAAACAAGCTCGCAATCGAACCTTCCATGAAGCCGTGTTAGCCCAAGACACTCGCCTCGATTTCACCACCAAACTGCTCACCTTTGTGTCGACGACTGCGCAAACTCGCCTTCAACGCCAGCCATGGGCCTCTGGCCAAGCCTTAGCCTCGCTCTGTGACGATACACCACAAACAACTCAGTGTAGGCATTATTCAACTTAGAAAAGGTTAATAAAAATGACCAATTATACTGAAAGGACCCGATCCCGATTTAGCTGCCTAAATCGGAGTTAAGCCCAAGCAACTCTACTAATATAGTTTATACCTTCTATTTGAAAACTGAAGTGGAGATCCATAACTCAAATATCACAAATCAAGGAAACTGTCCACATACTAGCTCACTACTAAAATATAGAAGATAAACAAATATTTTCGACATCAGAGCAGCTAGTAGGGCTGTTACTTCCGAACCAAAAACCGAAAAAAAACCCGAACTGAAATCGACTTGTAACCGAAAAAAACTGAAACCGAATAAAAACCGAACCGAAAAGGAAAAAACCGAACTGAACCAAATAAAATCGGTTCGGTTTCAATTTTTCGATTCGAAAAAATTGAACCGAATCGATTGAAAACGATGCCGTTTTTGGTAAATCAGTAAATCCCTAATAGGCTAATACTTTTTGGTGCGCAGCCCTCCTCACTCCTCAGCTCCTCCTCTCTTCGCACTCTGCCCTCTGCAGCCTCTCACTCTCACAGTCTCACTCTCAGACTCAGTCCCTCACACTCCTCACAGAGTCACGGGTCACACCGTCTCAGCCCCACTTCACCGAATCACCGTTGCAGCTTCTCACAGTCACCGTCGTCGCAAGCTTGTAGCCTCTCAAAGTCACCATCGTCTTCACTCGACCAGATTTCAGTCTTTCACATAATCTCTTTCCAAGTTACGAACTGATCTTCAGGGTAACCTAGTAAGATGTAAGTCGGTATACTGTGATAGTGTTGTACTGTTGGGTATATTGTGATAGTTAACCGAACGATTTGGTTTGCTGTGAGTGTGATTGAAAAGTTGATTGACAGTGAGATTGATTTGATAAGCTAAGTTGTTATAAACTGATCAGTCTGTGTAAATTGTAATTTAACAGATCGACATATATATATATGCAACCAATCAAGTCTTCTAATATTAGAGGGGTAGGAAGGTGTCTTTGAATCTGTAGTTTTCTAACTTTTCTCTGTGTGGAGTTCGTTGAAATGTACCATATAATATGTACATAACTTATGCACATTTTGCTTGGAAGTTGGATTATAAACTCCGATCTTAGATTTTTGGCATTATCTATTTTCTAAAACTTTCATATATAGCGAGTGAGAAACTGAGAATCCAACTCATAACCTTAATTAACAGGTTTTACAACTAATATTAAACTTAGCTGTTTTTGGCTCTTGCTTGATGGTAGCTTAAAGCTATATACGTTTTTGGTTACATATGAGTTACAGGCAAGAGAAGTGTGAAGTGTTAAGAGAGGTGTTTTCAGTGATGGAAGAGTTGTCAAGTAATCGTTATTTTGTTATGGAAGGTAGAAAAAATATAGTTTTTCAAGGGACCCTTATGCTAAGATTTAGGGAGTTATGCTGACTAAGCCTGAGGTGGTATACTACTGCATACACCTCTCTATGCTGGAGATTAGAATCCTGAAATTGAAGATGAAAATAGCCAAATTAAGAAAGCAATTTGAAATGATTAAGCATGATCAAGAGGCAAAGAGATAGTATGAGATTAGCAACAGAGTATAGACCTCAAACACAGTAATAGGAAACGGAAAACAAATGATCGAAAGCATGTATACAGTGATCAAGTCCAAACTCTGGCATCCATTTTATTACCGTTTCATTCACTTAAAACAGTCAAATGAATCTTCATCCCATGTCTAAACGCTCATCCAAAGCAAAGTATAATCGTCATTTGATACAAAACTTTATATGAAACCACAAGGATGCTGATATGAATTTCCACAATGTAGAGAATGACAACAAATTTCTGCAATGTACAGAAAGATAACAAACTTTGGTGTGTGTGATTATGTGATAGTAATACTGTGATTGAATGATGAGTGATACTGTGAATTTGTGATAGTGTGATTGGAATGTTTCTCACTATGTGATTGAAATGTTTGTGACTGTGATTTACAGAAGAAAACTATGAAAAGAACACGGGGTTCTTTGCAGCTAGCAGCTAAACGTGGTAAAGTTCAGAATGTGGAAACTTCATCATCTCAATCTCAATCACAGGTTTGTTCGATGACTTCAACATGTAGTTACTAATAAGCATCCTACTTTCAAAAAGAGAATACTGATCTTTTTATTCAATTTTTTTTCTCTATGCAGCCCACAACTACTGGCTCATCCACACCAACGTCAACTCAGGTGTCAATAGATTGTTCTAGTGCAGCTTCTCCTGTTGTTGATTTAGAGAAAGACAGAGGAGAATCAGGAGATGATGTTGAAATTGTACAAATGACCGAAGAGCAAAAATTGTTAGCCAAGAAGGAGAAACAAATGCAGATGCTTGGGATCATTATGATACAATTATTGAGAATGATAAATTTAAGGGGGTGTGTAATTACTGTCAAAGAAAAATTATTGCTGATGGATCAACTGGTACATCTGCACTTAGAAATCATCTCTCTCGCTGTAAAAAGTATGGCCCTAATATTAAAGTTAACAAGATGAAAAATCAGAAATTTTTAGTTTTTAGAGAGCAAGGTCGTTTGTGTGCTGCAGCGAGTACTCAACACGAAATCACTATGGCTTGTGTTATGATGGTAGTCATTGATGAGTTGCCCTTTAGGATTGTTGATAGGATTGGGTTTAAGGGATTTTGTGAAGTTGTTTGCCCTAATTGGAAAACTCCATGTCGGCAAACCATTGCAAAGAAAGTGTATGGTCTTCATGAGTTTGAAAAGAATAAGCTAAAGTAATGTTTAAGGGGAAAGAGGGTGAGCCTAACAACAGATACTTGGACATCTGTTCAGAATATAAGTTATATGGTGCTTACGGGTCATTTTGTGGATGATGATCGAATCTTGTACAAAAAAGTTTTAAATTTTTGTGTGATTCTAAACCATAAGGGAGATTCCATTGCTAAGCTCTTAGAAGATTGTATGCTAGAGTGAAAAATTGGTAGGGTTTTAACAATAACAGTTGATAATGCTTCAAAAAATGATGTTTCCTTGAAAGATATTGTGAAGAGAATTAGTAAATGGAAATGTACGGATGAACTGGTAGGTGATGGAAGAAATTTGCATATGAGATGTGTTGTCCAAATTTTGAATTTAGTTGTGAATAATGGGTTGACTTTAATGAATAGTTCCATCTTAAGCATTCGTAATGCTATTAGATATGCGAGATCTTCTCCATATAGGTTGGACATGTTTAAGAAGTGTGTTAAGAGTGTGAAATTAGAGAGTAAAAGGCTGGTGATATTAGATGTTGCAACTAGGTGGAATTCAACATTTTTGATATTGCAGTCTGCCTTGAAGTTTCGGAAAGCATTTGATAGATTGATAGAAGATGATGGTCACTACAGTAAGTATTTTAGGAGTGACGCAGAAATGAGATTGAGAGAGGGACACCTAATTTTGATGATTGGCTCATTGTCAATGAGTTTGCTGCTTTTTTGAAGCCATTTTATGATTTCACTTTGCAAGTGTGCTGCTCTAACCTTCCTACAATTCATACCACATTCAAGGATTTTCTTAAAATTCTTGGGTTGTTGCAAGAAAGTAGTAGTAGTGAACTACTTTGTGAAATTACTAAGCCTATGCTTGAAAAGTATGATAAGTATTGAGGGAAGTTGGAGACTATTAATCCATATATGTTTATCGGAGCTGTTCTTGACCCGCGCCATAAATTGGAGAACCTCGATGATTATTTTGATGAGTTGGATGAAAGGGTTGATGAAAATGTGAAGAAGGTGAAGAATCACTTGCTTGAGTTGTTTAAAGTGTATGAAAATGAAGCCAATCAAGCCATGCAACAAACAAGTTTATTGTCTCAAGCTGCTTCTAGTACTCAAAACACTCAACCGACTTTGTCATCTTCAGTTGTTTGTTCCACTCAATTAGAAAGAAGGTTGGCTAAAAAAGAACAAAAGAGAAAGGCAATGAAAGCTGGAGTTACTAGTAATGATGTGGATAAATATCTAGCCAATCCCATTGAAGGAGATGAGGATGAGAATTTTAACATATTGAGGTGGTGGAGAGTGAGTGGAGCTTCTAAGTACCCAATATTGGCTAAAGTTGCAAAGGATGTTCTAGCTATTCTGGCGTCAACTATAACTACAGAATCTTCTTTTAACACAAGTGGTTGTGTCATCAATCCATTCCGTAGTTCGTTAAGTCTAAAGATGGTGGAGGCTTTGATTTCTACACAAAATTGGCTAACGGGTACTTATGTTGCCTTAAATGAAGACCCAACGATTAATGATATGGAGTTCTGTGATATTGTAATGGAAGGTACTATTTTATTGAATATGTTTAGTTTGTTACTTTGTTGGTTAACTTGGTTTGCTTTGTTATATTGCATTTTAATGGTTTATCTATCTTTTATTCTTATGTAGAATTCCGTAAAGAATCTTGTTCGACTTCATCAAATGGTAATATGGGACCTCCTACAAGTGTCACTCAAGCTTGATGCAATTCATGTATTGATGTAACACAGTCTAGAATTTCCTAATGAATGTTTGGAGGTCAATTCTAGCAACTAGATTACTCTGCCTAGTTTGTTTGTATTGGTATTATTGGGTCATCGCATTCTGTTTAGAGCATGAGATTGGTAATTTTACTAATTTAGATCAAAACTGAACTATTTAGTCACTAGATTATAGATAGAGCAATGTCATATTTGATTGTTGTATAAAGTGTAAACTGTAAACTCTGCTAATTTGAAGAAAAAAAAAAATAGCACTCTGCCTAGGTATTGATGTAAGTCATGTAAATTAGTCTAGAAATTCATAACCTGCTAGAATTATAATTTGGTGCATTTTTGCAGGTTTCTTCTTGGAGACGGACATGTGAGTGCATTACTGCATACAATTGATTGAATTGAATATCAATGCCAACTTAAACATGAATCCATGAACTTGTATTGTATTCAACTTCAGATGGACTTAAGCATGAATCCATGAACTTGTATTTTATTCAACTTCAGATGGACTTGGATTCAACTCTTATTTTTATGAAGTATGATGGACATGTATTTTATTGATTGGACTTGTGTAGTTTCATCATTTTTTTTCTTCTGAGTTTGATATCACAGAAAACCAAAAAATATCCGAACCGAACTAACTCGAATATATTTGGGTTATCATTTCAAAAACTGAAAAACCGAACCGAACTGAACTAAAAATTTTGGTTCAATTTTCGGTTTGGACAGAAAACCGAACTGTTTGACCCGATTAACTGCCCTAGCAACTATACAATCTAAACTGACTATGTAAACTAAAATACTAATTTGCAAGATCAACCTTGGATCCTACGGTGGATATTGCTATGCCACGAACTGCGTGCACTCCCAACCTCAGTTGAAACTCTGCAACCTAGGCGGTTGAAAACGAAAGTCCCAAGGAAGGCATAGAAAATATGAAAACCGTTAGAGTGAGTGGACGAAAGTAAAGGTTCATAATTAAATGAAAAACATAACTATTATGTCTTTCTCTATAGAGTATATGAGATATAATGTGAGAATAAAAAAATGTAAACGCCCAGGTTAGGTTCCTGGTACTCCTGGGTATACTATGTGATGTATGGAGACGGTGACTTGGTTCAAATGACCTTAATCCCTAAGTCTTCCCATGTCAGGTTCCTGGACTTCTTGGGTGCTATGTAAATCCTCGCGTTAGGTTCCTGACACTCCCAGAGCGTCTTGGAGATCAGCCGAGAAGCTAGTGCATCGATGCAACAACGGTGACTATGCTATGTGTAAAACAAAATCATGTGTGCCTCCATGCAAATGCATAATCGTAAAATGCATGATAGTAAAATGTATAATATGGACTCGCAAATCGACAGTGAAAATGAAAGTGTCCACTCATCTGGATAGCCAAAAAGTAGTTGTTGATCCACTAGCTCAAAAATAGTACTCGGTACACCTAAGGCCAAACCGAATATCTAAATCAATTAATTAACGTCCGACTATAGTAGAATAAGGAAATCGAGGCAAAATGTCCATCGAAAACTCACATTTCATTAACAATGACCATGCATATCTACTCCTACTACTCATCATATTTAACTAATCATGTATTCAATCCCACTCATCATGCAATACCACCCAAGCTCCATAACAAGTGAGCCTCAATTCGACAAATGATGATCAACTGTGTCGAAGCGTCGAGTCGCCTAAATTCCTCTACAAAAGTTCAAATCAATTCAATAACCTCTTCACTACAATCGATACACAATTACGAGTAAGACAACATAAAACTTTTGTTGAAATTCCTCTGCCAGAGGCACAGGCGGCGGTGGAGGCGCGGCGGCGCCACCTCAAATTCTGGCAAACCTTACTTCAACATGTGCAAAATCAACCCAACAAAAACTTTCATAACTAGGACATAGTCTAATCTAAAGGGAACTTAATGAATTTACGTTTGAACTCAAGAACACCAAAACTTCAAATCTTCGATTATTCCTCCTCGGTTAGAATTAGAGTGTCATCTTCATATGGTTAGTTTCGTGGTGATGAGGGCTTCAAAGCCCAGTGCTTCTCGCCGGCCAATTTGGCCTTGAAATGCACGACTCCCAAATTCTAGGTTTTTAACTCCGAAGGCTTTTCTCGTCAACACCACAATCTAATCTTCAAGATATGGAAGCTAAAGCTATGGGGTTTGAAAGAGAAGGTTGAGACGAAGAGATTGACACCAAGACCACCCGATTTGGAGGTCGGACGGCGGCGTGGTGTCACCGGTCACATTCGCCACCCAAGAAGGGTCAGGAGAAGAAAATGGGTCGCGGGAGGAGAGGTTGACCCACGTTGACCCCGAGTTGACCTTAAATAGCGATTTTAGACTTTTTCCAAAATTGGAAAGTCATACATATAGTAACGTTTTGCTGAAATCCGTAAACCTCGTCAAACTTTGATTAACCAAAACTTTTTCGTCGTAACTCCAATTTTAGCATTTGATGTGTCCTTGTACTCGTCTCGACAAGCTCAAAATAATTTTCTCTAATAAAATATATAAACAAAAAATTGACTTTTATGTTGCGACTAATTGTGAATCTCAATAATCATATCAAAATAAGATTAACTTGTTAAAACTTGACGAATAAGAATTAGCTCGTTAATCTGGGTACGGGTTGTTACATATACTTTGACACGTGTCACCCTTGCAGTGCATTCTAGCCTAATCCCAGTTGCGGATCCATGCAAATGATGCAATTGCTGATCGAAATTTAGACTTTGGTTTCCACTTTCTAAATGTTACCTTGTCATGTCTAAAGTGAGTAAACATATTAGACCCTTGCTTTGAGGGGCAGGTTTTGGATACGACAGTCGTACTTATAGGGCACCAATCAACAAACTATGTGGGTGAGATTTTTTGACTTGGCTTCTTCTCATTGGCTGCCCTACAAGTACTTCCTAAAGTACTGACCTGCTTTAAGTAGTTTTGTAGGCTAGACACCTATTTTTCATGTGGGCATATGTTTCGAGTGCAGGTTGATCGTTCTGTCTGATTTTTTATTTTATTTTTTAGTGACCTTAAAAATTTTCTGAGCTATAGGCATAGGCTTGGGCCTTGACCGCCCCAGCCAAGGATAATCTCGTGGAAGAAGCGTTTAGACTTCTTCTTCTTTTTTGAAAGGGAAGTGTTTATACTTTAGACAACGAAAGTTAGAAAATCTTTTGTTTCCTGTATAGCCAAATTGGTAGAGTGGTAGGATTCTACTCATTTGCATGGGAGGTCTTGGTTTTGAAGTTTAGTAGTCTCATTTTACAAATATGTTTTCCCCTTATAATAACTCTAACAGATTCTCTAAATGAGAGTTTTACCAATAATATGATAATTTTAAGCAAATATAAGCTTAAGAGCAACTACAGCAGATTCCCTATAAGTCATTTCTAGCTAAAATATAAAGATTTTCTCTTAAAATTTACTCCAGCAGCTCCCCTATCTTATTAGCCAATTTAGGGATTTCCTATATTTCATGTTTTCATCCCCTATTCTTATACCGAAAACATGAATTATAGGTAACGAAACATTCAATATTGTAATTAATTCTTTCCTTCTAGATTGCAAATGTAATTAATAATTATATTAATAAATAAATATGTTATTATCAACCAATCAAAACTAAGCATGTGTTTAGGTCTAACTACATTTTAAGTAATATTGTTGGAGTAAATTTATACAAGTGATTAGCTAAAATAGGTTTCGGCTTTATTTTTGAACAAAATAAGCAAACTTTTCATGACATTGTTGGAGTTGATCTAAGCACATCCCCTATCTTCATCTCTATTTTGGAGATCCCTAAATACTTCATTTTCATCCCCTATTCTTATACAAAAAAATGAGAATATATGTGGCAAGAATAAACAAAAGTGTCATCAATAATTTCCTTTTATGTTGCAAATGTCATAAACTAAATACATGTATTAATGATCTATGTTAGTTAACCAATCAAATTTAAGCATATGTTAAAGTATAGCTAAATTTTAAGTAATATTGATGGAGCAAAATTTTTAAATTAGTTAGCTAAAATGACTTTGAGGCTTTATTTTGAGCAAAATAACAACATTTTGAAGAATGTTGTTGGAGATGCTCTTATACCTAATGTAATTGGGAATTTACTAATTTGTTCCTCTTTTTTTACAGGTAAATGAGAGGCACTGTATTAATCAAGAAGAAAAATATATGTTACTTAATAGAACACTCATTGGGCTAGAGAGAATTGAACTACCGTCACACTAATGTAGGAGACCTAAACTAGTACAAGAACAAATGTTTAGTACATTAAGCACCAAATAAAAGTAACCAAGTAACCAGGACATTGTCTCTCATAGGACAAACACCAACACGGGTAAACCAAGGTAATGTTAGCCTATATCACAAAGCTTCAAGCATCAGACTCCCAAATTCGATTCCAAAAGTGGCCCGAACTATCCGAAACTCCAAAGAGAAAATTAGGGACAAGACCCCATACCCTTAAGGCCATTTTTCAAGACAAAGGTACAAAGCTCAAGTCAAGAGAAAATAAGGCCCAATGCCTATGTGATACACTCTGGACCTTAGAGCCAACCCGGTCCAACACACGTAACACACTACTGACGCATGGCTTCTGAAAGTCCCAAACTCGGCTTTCACCAATCTCTGGCCGAGTCATCACTTGCCGCTCCAGTCTGTTCGACCATCCCTCCGACGGTGCGAAACACGACTCAACGGTCGGAGTCGGCAACTCAACTAGGAGCAGTACGGCCTGCCTCCAGAACGACGAGAACGTGGTCGGACGGCGTGCGCTCCCCAAAATTTAGAGTTGAGCCGCCTCCAAAAGCGGAGCCATGGCCATCAGAAGCTTCAAACGAGCGCGTGCCGGTCGCCTGAAGACCGGATCTTTCCGACACAAGTCCATCAGATTAGCCTGAACACACACAATGTTGTTTCTCCGCCACTGTGCTGGAGAGGATGTAGGTTTCGTCTGCACGGAGGCAGACCACGGTGAGAGAGCAGTGAGGCCTTTCGGGATGCTCGGAGCCTATGAAAGGGCCGACTTGATACTCCGTCCGTAGAGACTACCGCGCCGCAAGGTCGAGGAAGGGTTTTGCCCTAACCCTAGAAGAGCTTCCATGTACTAATATGTTCCTTTATTTGCTTTGCTTTCTTTCTATAATTTCCAGGATTTTATCCCGTTGTTGGAAAATCTTATACTTAAATTAATAAAAAAGATGGTACGAAATCATAGCTAACCAAGTGTGTCAAATTCTAAAAGGGGTGTATTCGATGCTCACACCTTTATCAGGGAATGTGAGCATAAACGGACTCGATCACTCCCCATATGTATAGTGTACTCTCATGCATGCACCTCCAACCCTCCAAGCCCTTTTGTCATCTCTTTCAGAGCAAAACATGAGGAGCTTCACATCCTTAGCACCAGTTCTCATCATCTGTCTCTTTCAAATCGTGTTTCTTCCGACGAATGCCAATATCATCCGGCACACATGCCGCAAAACACCAAAACCCGATCTCTGTATCTCTTCTCTTAGTTCGGTTTCAGGGAGTGCCAATGCAAACCTCAAAGGCTTAGCTCAGATAATGAACAACTTGGTACTCCGGAACTAAACACAAGAAGTCGAAACTCAGATTGATGAGCTGATTAAGAGGGGCGGCATTAGGCTTCTGTCTCTACTCACATGTCAACAGCAGTATGGCATCGTTAATAATGAGTTGATGGCAGCAATCGACACAGGACTGCAGATTCGGTACCAACATCTTAAGGCTGAACAAGCCTCGGATGATATTGTGTCATTGGTCAGGGCCTGTAACGATTATTTGGAACATTCTCTTCTCGGCTCTCCTCTGATAGCCATGAACGCAAATGTGATTGATCTCGCGACTGTGGAGAGAGCAATAGTGAAACAATTGCTATGATTGGTTTCATTTCTTATTTAGTTATTTTACATGTTACTTTCAGAAATGAATAATAAAAGTAGCCAAGACGATTTATCGTCTACGTACGCGTCTTGCATATACTCATCATAGATGAATATGTTCATGGGTTAGCGTGGCTTGGTAAGTCACACAGGAAAAACTATGTCATCTTCCATCTGCTCTTAATTTGTTTTTAGGGAAATTTATTAAAATGATCGCTCAAGCATGACATGTTCTAAACTTTGCTCACTCATGTATGACAAATATCACTTTGCTCATTATCGTATTACACTTACTCACTTTGATCACTTCGAACAGAGAAATTTGCCGCGCCACTCCAATTTCCCGCGAACCGGAACTCAATCTGTGCAAAATCAACTCAACAATAATTTTCTCAACTACACCTAAGTCTAATTCATCATGGAAGTGGTTGAATTAACCTTTGAAGTCAATAACATCAAAAACTTTAAATCTTTGATTCTCCCTCCTCAGAATAAATTGAGGCTCGACCTTGGTATAAAAAGACTCACAAGGAAGAGAACTACAATGTCCAATAGGTTTCCTAGGCCGATTATAACTCGAATTCAAAACCCCAAATTTTACAAAATTCGGGGTGAGCAAAGTGAGTAAAAGTGTAATTCGATAGTAAGCAAAGTGATATGTACCATACATGAGTGAGCAAAGCTTAGAACATGCTATACTTCAGTGATATTTTTAGCCATTTTTCTTTGTTTTTATTTAGGGTCCATTATCTCTCAGGCTAGCTTGTATACACTGAAGGTCAATGTGTATTCTCTGACCTTAGGGATATCCCAATAAATCTACAACTCTACATAATACATTTTGAAAGATATCCCATCTGACCTTAGCTATGATTCGGAATAAGAAATTCCCTAACCTTACTGTCCAATTTAGGGCCTTAACCTTTAATACACTACATATAGTTCATATTAAGAGTAAAGTTCCGTTTTGAAAAAAGTTTCGTTTTTTACAAATTTGACAACATAATTACTTGATCGAAATCACTTATCATTTAGGTTTTGTTTTCGAGCATCGTTGAATGTCTCAAACCGATTTTTGCACTACTTCTTTTGTCTCAATAGTCTATAGCAGGTTCCATCACACTTGCGTTCATTGGTTCCATACCAGAGCCACGGAAAGTTCGTCCCATAACATTGTTACATTAGTTGACCAAATCGACAGTATCGTCCATGGCTACGGGCTACCACTGCAGCATTCCTTGGTTGAAAACTGTTAATTCCTTCAGCTCCATGCCTGTGTCGTAGTGTCATTGTTTCGAAATCTGTAGTCAGGCCATAGTACGTAGTATGCTTATGTGATCGAGTATGAGGACTCACTTTGAAGCCTGCTTGATGTGCAAGACTTTTTTTTGTAAAATCAAACTACTGCAGCTTTTATTTTATTAATTTGTGAACGTAACATGTAAAATAAAAAATGAAACAAATTATTGCAATTGTTGCACTATTGCTTTCTCCACAGTCGCGAGATCAAACGCATTTGCGTTCATGGCTATGAGAGGGGAGAGAATGTTCCAAACCATTGTTACAGACTCTTACCAATGACACAATGTCATCCAAGGCTTGTTCAGCCTTCGAATTCAGAGGCTGCTTTTGCTTCAATCTTGCTTTTGTTCCGGGCCCTGACCAGCAACACAATATCATCCAAGGTAGTCATAATACCGTATAACAAATAATGAAGGAGGTACAAAAGGTGGTGCCAGATTATGCAAACATCAAAAGTTGAGATCCATCAAATCTGTTTGTTCAAATTACATACATACATAACTAGAACACGAAACCCTTTAATTGTTTTCGAGGGTTGGAACTCGGTTCATTTGAGAGGCTATTCCCTTGCGCCTTTATTACAATCACAGACAACGGATCGGAATACCTCTAGTCGATCTCTAAGCTAGGAGCTAGCCATAGAAGCAAGACCCCCTTGTTACTAGAGAGAAAGTGCATGATCGTAAGCTTATTACCAGATAATACATTGGTCACTTATTCAAGATTAAAGATAAAAAAAAGTGAAAACAGAAACAGAAACATGCAGTACGTACTTCTTGGACTCGATCATTATCTGATTCAGCAGCAAGCACTTTGAAGCTATACCAAAGCTTGAACGACATTCGGCCTTAACACGTCAGGATCGAGCCCAATGGATCCTCCGGTCTGCCTCATTGTAGGTAGTCCTGCACTTTCAAAATAAAACAATTACTCAATTGATCTGAAGAATGAAAAGAAGCTAGCTATTAAATTAAGGATGAATTCGAAGCTTTTTATTAATTACCTGAAAAGAGAGCCGAGTGCAGATCTACCAATATATGGATGCGTTCTGCGAGGAAAATTTGATGGAGTGCCTCTTCGTAAAGTTCACAAGCAGTTGATTACTTCCATACGACATTACCTTGGAATGAAATGACGATGCGGACATATCCAGTTCCTCGAGAGTAGTTAAGAAGTGGATTCCGTCCGGAACATGTAGCAATTCACAATCTCGTACGCTCAGATGCTTAAGTTTCATCAATGCGCATTTTTCAATTTTCCATTCAAAAAAATATACAGATCTCACATGTAAAACTTCGAGTCGAGGAAACCCTTCTGAGGAGAAAACTATTTCACGTCCCCCATAGGATCTTTCATTCAAGGCAAGCATCTGTAAATTTGGCAACTTCTCTAGTATAGCTATCGAATCTTGCCCAAGAAGGGTTTGGGTCAGAACAAGCTTCACGAGGTTTGGTGGGAAGTCGCGCGCAGCAGGTAGCTTATCTATTATCCCGTTTAAATAAAGCTTCTGAAGATGGGGACAGCCAACAAGTCCATTGAATGGAGCAATGCACCCTTGCAGTGAGAATGACCGAAGTTGCTGTAGAGTAGCCACCGAGTTGATAGTCAAGACTGCTTCTTCTCTTGTTTGACAGAATATTCCCAGTCGTCGCAGACGGATCAGCTTAACTAAACAATCCTTCACCCATCCTCCACTGGATACACCTTTTAGGGTATGTAAATGGATCAAATTACCCAACTCTTGGAGCTCACAAAATGATGTGCCGGTTGTAAGAAGCACATGTCTCAAATGTATCATGTCCGAAAAAATATGTGTGAATTTAGCTGGGAAAGTGCACTCTCTGAAATCCAGTGTCTGTATATTTTTCCATTGTAACCGCCCATACGCCAAGGAAATTCTCGTCATTCCCCTAAATCTCAGATACCTCAACTGATGTAATTTGCTTAGTACCTTACAATCTAGACCATCACTACCAGGACCACCATCATTCTCCTCTAATTCTAGGACATTGAGCAACTTGAAATTGTTGTAAACGATGGTTTTTCCCCGACCAACTTTACTGAAAAAATGTAGGGAGCGTAAGTGGGGCTTATATTGCTCTAGGAATCCATAGTTATTGTACGTACCATGGATTGCCAGCCTTCGTGATTGAATTGACCGGGAAGCTACTGGTCCATTCTCTTTTCCAGTGTATATTTCAAGAAAATTACTCTCCTTAGCCTTGGAGATAGAAAAGTCTCTGAGAACATCGTGGGCACGGATAGCTTTGACTCGCCCTCTGCTGGTTCGCTCAGCCACCATAACCATGGACCTATTGATCAACTCGTATATGCATCTTTCTGCTACGTCTTCTTCTGTGTCGTCTTCCCCTTGTTGGGGCAAGAATCTTTCTGCTACCCACAAGCGTATCAACTGGTTTTTGGGTATGCAGAAATCCTCCGGGTAGATGGCCAAATGTTGAAAACATAGTTTTAAGTGGAAGGGCAAGAAGTTGTAACTCAGGGATAGTATCATAGGAACACGATCTTCTTCCTCATTCATGATTCTCCACTTGCTATTTTTATACAGAACCTCCCATTCCTCTTGGCCTTTTCCGGACAAGAATCCTCCGAGCACCACCACTGCCAACGGCAAACCACCGCATTTTTTCACCATCTCTACTCCAAGTCTCTTCATCTCAGGGGTGAAATCAGCATGTTTCGGAACTGCTCGCTTTCCCAGCAATTCTAAGCTCTCATCTTCTGTCAGCAATCGTGGCTCATGGGGTTTGATGCTCCCTGCTTGCTTGGCAACCTCCCTGTTTCGGGTAGTAAGCATCACCTTTCCTCCTCTTCCACTTGGAAATGCTTCTTTCAAATTATCCCAATCCTTCTTCTTCCAAATATCATCAAGTACCACTAGATACTTCTTCCTTTCCAGAAAGCTGTACAGCTTAACTATCAACTCCTTCTCCTCCAATTCCTTCACTGAATCCAGGACGCGTTGATCGGCACATACACCTCGAAAGATTCTCAGCATGATCTCTTTTCTCATGTACTCTTTAGATACAGAAATGAAAGCTTTGCAATCAAAATGAAGCATGGCGTGATTGTACAACTTATTCGCGAGAGTGGTTTTGCCGAGGCCACCCATGCCGATAATAGACACCACACTATGGTTTATATCAGATAGTTGTCCTATCAGCTCCTTGCTATCTTCGACAAGATCAATGAAATCATCTTCCTTCATTATAGCCGGTGGTTCTCTCCACATACGCAGCTGCCTTTGGCTGGCTTCATCCGAGTGATTGCTATTTCGGGCGATGCTGAAATCGTCTTTTGACTTATAAAGTCTCTCAAGGTGAGATTGGATTTTATCAATCTCCCCATTGAGCTTGTGAAGACGTATGGGCTTGAAACTCCAAAAATCTGGGTTATCTGAATCGTTACGATAAGTTTCAAGTACATCTACAGCTTGGTAGCCCACTTCTCGTATTTGAGACAGCCACTGGTTGTATGCTTGGTTTCCACCTTGCTCGGCATCTGCATCCTTCACCACATCTTCTATTAGACGTAATTGCTGCTTGAGATCCTCCACTTTGCCTTTGACATTCTTCAAAAGACGGCTTTCATCAATCACCAATGTTGTGAGCTTTTCAACCACAGCTAAAATTGATTCCGCCATTAATTTGGTATATCGATCTCCTCTGATCAAAGAACGTGTGAAACTACATAAATAGGAGAGATCAATATAAATTAAGCTCCATTTCTAGCTTCATACGAACCAAAATATATACATAGCAGAATAAGCCGATTGGGCCAATCTATAAATTACAGTTAGAAAAGATAATTAATGCACTTTTTTTTTTCTTTGATACAAAAGATAATGCACATTGGAGTGTTTCATTCATTTATACTGTACTTCTCAATGTTAAAACTTAACCCTCTCCAATTCTAACAACAATTGTGAGAGCTTCCCAATTTCCAAGAGTTTCGTACTGACCTGAATTAGCTAGCATGGATGCAGTGATTCCAGGTGACCTCAGATCGAGGCCAGAGGGGGCGAACCATCACAGACACACAGTCAACGGCACCAAGTATTTCACAAGGAAACCGGAGCCGGTTCTGCTGTTGATTGGATCGGAGATACTTGATCGAACACAGCTTAATTATGACTTATATGCGGCACTAAAGATATTGGTGAGGATCGAATGATCTGACACTCAAACTTAGACGTACTTTGGACATGGTGGTCTTTTGTGCTTACATAGACAGAGGCTATGGATCGAAGTAAATGAATGGAAATAAATGAATGGAGTGGAGTGGAGTGGATTGGATCCGAGTGGACGATGACGGATTTGTTGGAATAATTTTCGACGATACAAAATAATGGAGCAAGAGGTTTGTCCCTTGAAAATCAACAGACATGCCTAATGAAAAATTAAATGAATACAACTCGTAGTGAAGAGATATGTCCACTGGAAATAAACCAAATAAATACAACTCTTAATGAAGAGACATGTTTATTGAAAAATAGTCATAAAGATTTAATCTTTTATGGTGAAAATGCATAATAACTTCTATAAATAGGAGTGATTCTCTGCAGATTCATATAATCAAAAGTTCATTATCTTCTCTCAAGTTCTCCATCATTATCTAGTTTTTAAGATAGAAAATCTAAAAACTATTATTCCGCAGAAATAGTTTCTACTAACCTCGAGTCTCTTGTAAAACCTTCAATTAAGTATTGGGTTGATCTTCGTTAGTGCAAATCGACGATCAACAAATAGCAAATTGTTAAGCTTAATTGTATCATAAAGGCTTATTTAATTATTCTCCCTTGCACACTAAGTAGTGGGACAAATAAAGTCTAAAGGAAAGCGTAAACTTTTACGTGTCTTTGAAGCATTTTTTTTCTCTTGTCATACCCACAAACACAAAATTTTCAACAATCTTTAGATTTTAATTTTGCGAAGGTAACTTCGAAGGAAAGCGAAAGTGAATTTTCTACAATGAAGCTTGATCGATTTGATGAAGAATATTTTCGAAAATGGTGAAAGAAGACTCACATCGTGCTTACATGCCTAAAGATAGTTTGCGTGCTTACAACACCAAGACCTGAAAAAATTGAAGATGAGATATTATTCATGAAAGAAGTATGAGACAAATGTGATCAAGATGACGAATAATGTAAGTACTACATATACAATTCTCTAAGTGATGAATTAGTTTCTCACTTCAAAGACAAGGAGACGTCAAAGGAATTATGTGACGCATTGGAGGAGCAATACATTTCTACGAATCCTACAAGTAAGACCTATCTAATTTCTAAATTTTTCAAGTATGAAATGATAGATACAAGATCTGTTATTGAGAAATATCATAAAATCATTCATATACTTCACTCACTCACTCAACATGATATGCATATGGATTCACTCATAAGTATTTCCTATTATTATGAATAAACTTCATTCTTCATGGAAAGACTTCAAAAGAAGTATGATAAATAAGTTGGAAGGCTTGACCATAGAACAATTGGGTCATCATCTTCAGTTTGAAGAGGTATACAAAATTACCAACAAAAGGTTGAACGATTTTCTTCATATAAGAAAAGAGGATGCGTTGATAAGAAAATCGATTATTCTTTTTCTATTAATAATGATTTGATTGTTAGTGAATCTGAACAATTCAAAAACAATCATGGGAATAAAAAAAGATAGATTTGATAGAATAAGGATCCTTCAAGCCAAACTTCAAACAAAAAGATAGTGAATTGCTTATATTGCTAGAAACATGGTCACATCATGAAATATTGCCGTATTCTCAAAAACCAACAAAGGGGTTTTAACTCCAAGGAGAAAATTGTGGCAATAATATTTGAAGTGGTGAATGCACTTCGGGAGAAAATTTGAGTTCATTTATGAACTTTACAAACGTTTCGGTCACTAAGAATGATACATTGATATGTATATTATGATAGATATTTTTGTACTAAATATGACATATATTTTTCTATATTTATTTTTACTTTTGAAAATTCATTTGGTTTGATCGTTGGCATGTTTTCGGTTTCAATTTAAAGGATGCATGTTATCTCTTAGTTAAATGATTGATTAAGATCAACACTGTTATATACAATACGTATGATATGTTGATTGCATTTATTTTAAACCGTGTTTATATCGAGTTCATATTTATATGCCTGGCTTATATACATAAGTGATATAATTATATATATATGAACTTCATTGAATTCTTCATTTATGCATCGTTTTCAATTGAAAATTTAAATGCATATTTTAGTTGAGATATACCAACTAGTGGCCTCGTGAATATCGAAAAATGCAAGATTATTAGAAAGTTTATACAAACCTGAATTTTTGTGCATGATATTCATTGCAAGTATTAACAAGTATTAAGCTTGAAGACGTCTATAATTTATGGACTATTAAATACTTCTGTATACACTATGAGTATTTATATCATCTAGAAGAGATGAGTTTGACGAAATACTGGTTAATGTCAAAATGGAATTAATTCACATGTTATAAAAATATATGGATCCTAAGTATAAGGATATAATATTTAGTTTTTTGATATTTGTAAGACAATTTAAAATGGCGGTGTGAACCGTTGAATATCTAAAGTTATGGATACTATCTTTGATAACTAATTAACAAAATAACTTGCATATTTTAAATTTGCAAGGATTTGATGGGTGATACATCAAATGGGATGGGGAAGTCCAAACTTTTAATCACCAATGATGGAAAATCAACTCAACGCTTAAAACATCTTGTCCTTGAGTTCAATGAGCAAAGTACATCATATGTAGTGATTGCAAGCACTTAAGTAAAATTAACAAACATATAATTTTATTATATGTTTGTATCCATCCAAAGGTTAAAGTGGTTGGGTACAAGTAATGAATGATGGAGGTTGGGTTATAATTGAAACTCTTAATAAGCATGACGGAAAGTACTTTAGTTACATGGGTATTAAATGCTTACTTATACGAGTGTAGAAGGTGGTGTCGCATTCTATGTGACTTGGGCTAGTCTCTAAAGCACTCGTGAAAAAGATATAGACGCAAGGCCAATCCACGCGTCGGCTTTTAGAACACTCGGAAGAAGTAGAAAACTAGTGTGTGAAATGTGTCCCGTTAGATCACAATAAGATCTCAAGTTCAAAGCAAAGCTACTTAGCTATCTTGATTTAACTTTGATGTGTTATCACTAAGCTAAGGTTCAAGTCCACAAGACACCTTAATTTATACGCTATGTTTTCCATGAATTTTTTCAAGAATTTTTCCAAAACGCTTTCAAAATAAATTTTGTTTTAAAAGTATTTTTATATTTTGAAAATGGTGGAGGATTGTTGGAATAATTTTCAACAATATAAAATAAAGAGAGCAAGAGGTTTGTCTGTTGAAAATCAACAAACATGTCTAATGAAAAATCAAATGGATACAGCTCTTAGTGAAGAAATATGTCCATTGGAAATAAACCAAATAGATGCAACTCTTAACGAAGAGACATATCCATTGGAAGATAACTAGAAATATGCAATCTTTCACGGTGAAAAGGTATAATCACTTCTATAAATAGGAGTGATTCTTCGCAGATTCATATAATCAAAAGTTCATTCTCTTCTCTCAAGTTCTCCATCATTCTCTAATTTTTAAGATAAAAAATCTAGAAACTATTATTCTACAGAAATAGTTTCTAGTAACCTTTAGTCTCTTGTAAAATCTTCGATTAAGTGTTGGATTAATCTTTGTTAGTGCAAATCGACGATCAACAAATAGCAAGTTGCTAGGCTTCATTATATCCTAAAAATTTATTTGATTATTCTCCATTACACATTAAGTAGTGAGACAAATAAAATTTAAAAAAAAACCTAAACATTTACGTACTTTAAAACATTTTTTCTCCTCTTATTATACCCACAAACATAAAAAAAAATTAACACAATTCACGTTGAATTCGATGAACTTGATATATGTAACCACGAACCATCCTGCAAGGCGCGCAGAGGCGAAGTCCTTCTATATTAGAAAAGAAAAAAATGGTCTTTTTTTATCTTTTGCTATACGTAAGCACGGAATCACAGTCTTGATCTATCACATGCAAACCCATGATACAATGGTCAATGGTGCATCATTTCATTTTCATCCTTAATTTGTGTTCGCCAACAACCATTTTCATCCTCGTTTCAACGGACTCGGATCCTCTCCTAACCAAGTTTGTCTAACTATTTACCTAACCTAGATCTGAGCCGTCCATCAAATATGTAAGGGTTTGTCTGTTTGTCTAATTGTTTGTCAGTTTTTATTCTTTCAATGCCGAACTGCACGAGTGATCTCTCTCACAGTTACTTCGACCTTGGCCGGGTTTCATAGTGAGATATAAAGCTCCGGCGCCAACGACGCAATCGTCAAACCAGAAACGGTTTCGTCTAACCTTGTGCCTGCCAATTTCCCTTCTGCAATTTAACAAACTTCGGCCTCGCTTGCTGTAAATTTTCTTTCCCGTTCTTGGGATTTGTAAGACGAGAGCAAACTTATGCTCCAGTATTACTAAGGTCGTACCTAATTGAGATAGATGAAGCTCTATCGACCTTGATTTGTGTCTTTGTATTTTCAATTTCCTCATTCAGTTTTGTACCTCTTTCAATTTCAATTGAATTGATCTTCATAGATGGTCGCTTAATCTTCAAGAGAGGAAAGATTGTTTTGATAATTTTCATTCTTCCTTGTTCTTAGTCTCAAACTCTCAATAGTCTCAATCGATTAAGCTAGCCCAGTCTTCTACAACAAAGAAGAGTATAATCCGAAATACACAACACCCATTACACATTGAAGAAAGAAACATGGGTGAGAACCGAGAAGATGAGAATGAGGAGTTGATAGAGAACAACTAAATGCAGATCTGTTTAAGAGAAAAGAGAAGCTAAAATTGATCTATCCCACACAAGTGAAATGGATGGCTTAGATTAGTTAGTTAGACAAAAGTTAGGCAACTCTTGGTTAGGAGAGGTTCTGAATTCCGTTTCAACTTCCTTGTAATAAGTGGACAGAGAACCGGAGATCAAACGTGATTTTATGAGACCATAAGCTTAATTAATGACCATAAATGATTTAATTCAACCTCCCAAACCCAATGAACTTAGCTAATGTGTTTTTTCTTGGGTCGAATAAAATGCTGTTTTAGGGGCATCTCCAATATAGTAGCTAAAAATTATATTTTTTAAAATTATAGCTAATTAAAAATAACTCAAACAAATCCACGTTAAATATGATTTTAGAGTGTTGCTGTGTCGTTGTGTTGCTTTCTTTCTCCCTCTCCCCTTTACCATTTCTAGTCAACCCCTCTGAACCTAACGACACCGCCACCTCACCACGATCTTCCCCCTATCCTCCTATCACTTTGCCTCTCCCTACCCTTAGCCTTTACCAACCGATTGCTTCAACCCTTTACCTGTTTTTTCTCTCCCTCAAACATCCAAATCAGCGGGCCGATTCATGGCTACTGAGGAAGAAGATGTGGCGGCCAATTTGCAGCTGGGCTGGGACTCTCTGACGATGATAATGATATTTTTGGGGTCTTCGACCTCGCTTTATTAGCCAAGGAGGGCGAGGGCGGACATGCAATGGCAATGCGATATGGAGTCACGAGGATCTATGGGCCGATGGTGTTGCTGGAGGTCCATGATCCTGCGCTGAAGGCCGCCATGACGAGACTATGGCATGGTCCGATGGGGCCAAATCAGGTGGTGCTCCACCGCCATGACTCGAATCGGTTCTGTTGTAGCTTTAGCGATCTTGTTGCTTTTCGCCGCGCCGTTCGTGGCCCTTGGTTCTTCAAGGGTCACATGATTATGGTTGAAGAGTTCGACGGCTTCTCAGACCCCGAAGCAGTTCAAGCGGCACAGACCTAAACGTGGATGGTGGTCCACAATGTTCCCACGAAGGCGCTAAATCGAGATTGGGCCAAGCAGTTGGGAAATTTTGTGGGGCAGTATATTCGGCATGACCTTGCCCTGCTCTCCAATGACGTAATGAGATCAAGGTCCAGGTGGATCTCCATCGGGGTCTGGTGGTACGAAGGAAGATTCGTTTTACCTCGAACTGCATGCTATCAACGAGTTTTAAATACTCGAATGTGTAAGGTTATTGTGCTTTGTATGGGCTATTTGTGCATGGCAGCAGCGGGTGCATCGTGTAGCGAGCATGAGAGGAAAAACGGGCGGAGAGAAAGGCGACACGGGCCATGAAACCTCCTATGGGCTTTGAAGGAACTCTGGCGGCCACCAAGGTGGCGCTGCCCCCAGCGCCGGCGGAACACGGCCTGGCCGAGCCTGATGTGGTGATGAACCCGGTTGCTGGGTCACCGCCGAGAACACCTGTACATGTTAGCCAGTGAAGGAAATGCATGAGGCATGTGGTCCTAGAATGGGACACATGTCCTTCATGCAGGGGAACCCTTTTTATGAGGGAGACACACTGACATCTTTTGTTTTTTCTCAGGTTACAGGTACAGCTGATGTACTAGTGTCAGGTCAATCTAGAGCAGGTACTGTGGCCCACAAGGCTACATGGTCCATTCCTAAGGCCCAAAAACCTATCATTATGACTTCATGGTGCAAGAAAGGAGTGGCGTTACAGACAGTTCGATCATCTCCCCGACACACTGCTGCGGTGCACCCGGATGGGATGGTGTCGCCTGTTGAAGGTAGCAGGCGTCGCTCAGATGGGGCATCATTACTTGGGTCCGGGGGAGAGCCACTGATCGGTCCCTCTCTCCTTAGCGGAAAAAAAAGAGGGACGCGGGAGAAGACCCCACCACTGGGAGCCAATCACAACACATTTACTGGGACTCGAATGTCGGAGGTGTCCAAATATGAGTCTCCACAGAAGATGCTTACGATCCATCCAGTCGTTGAGAAGACGGCCTAAGAGCAGTAGGAGCTGCTTTGATTTTGGGTGCATAACTAGATAGTATGTGAGGCCCAAATTTTTTTCAGTCATTTTTCTACGTCTAAAACGTTTAGTTATGCAATGTGATAGCCTGTTGTGAGCATGAGGTAGTATAGGTTTTCTTAGGGAGTTCTTCTAACATGTCAAAATTTGGTGTTCTCCTTTGTAACTTATCAGCTCAATATATTTATATCTCCACCTAAAAAAAAGAGTCAAAAATGAATTTGAGCTAAAATTACAAACTATATTTATCTACAAAGGAGAGAAAATAGTTTAAAAGTTAAATCTCCCACCACACACACTATCCAAGAAGTGATCCAATATTTCAAGTATTAAAAATAAATTAACTGTAGCTATAATTGTTAAAGTTGAAGTTAAAAACATGTGAAGTACATTCAGTTGCTTAGTTAGAAATAATTATAGATTTAGTTTTGTTGTTGAAGATGTTTTGCCGAGAAGAGAGAGAAAGAGCTAGCTCAATGATCGTCGGCACTGTAATAAACTATAGAATACTACCAAAAAAATAAAAATAAAAATATAGATTTAATAGGTTAGAGTTGGAATGAGATCATCTCGTAGTGGTAATTGTCTTGTATCACATTGCAGAATCTAATATGGGACTCAATTTTCAGTTGTGTGGCCAATAACACTTCTCTCTTTCCCTTTGTAAAGTATTTTTAAGCGTTTCGATCTAGTTGAGATTCATGGTTAGGCAGAAGTTTTAAGGATGTAGTTTTAACGGTGAGAGCAATTCTAGCAAATCCTCAAAAGTCAATTTTATCAATTACATGAGGTTTTTTTTTTAAAATCAGCTCCAGTAAATCCCCTATTATATTAACAATTTTAAGGATTCCCTATATTTCTTGTTTTCATCCTCTATTCTTATACCGAAAGTTTGAATTATAGGTGACTGAAAAGTCAATATTGTAATCAATTATTTCTTTATATGTTATCAATGTAATAAATTTTTAACTAATAAATGTTTATTATTTTTCTCAACCAATCAAAATTAAGTATGTATTCATATTTAGCTAAATTATGAGTAATATTGGTAGAGTAAATTTTCACAAATGCTTAGCTATAACAGATTCGAGCTATATTTTTGAACAAAATAAAAAAAATTAGGTGACATTGTTGGAGATGCTCTTAGGAGAGGATCCTAGTCTCTAAAGTTAAGTCAAATATGATTTTGAGCTAAATTTACAAACTATATTTAGCTACAAATAAGAAAGAGAAAATAACTTAAAAGTTAAATCTTCTACCACGCACCCCATCCAAGAAGTGATCCAATATTTCAAATATTAAAATGACTTAACTATAGCTACAATTATTAAAATTGAAGATAAAAATATGTGAGGTACATTTAACTGTTTAGTTAAAATTAATTATAGATTTAATTTTGTTGGAGATGGTCTGCCGAGATGAGAGAGAGGAGGGGGGAGAGGGAGATCTAGCTCAATGATTGATTGTCGGCACTGTAATAAACTATAGATTACTTAAAAAAAATAAAAATAAACTATAGATTTAATAGGTCAAAGTCGTAATGAGATCATATTGTTGTGGTAATTGTCTTGTATCACACCGCAGGATCTGATATGGGACTCTATTTTCAGTTGTGTGGCCAATAACACTTCTCTCTTTCCCTTTGTAAAATACTTTTTTAAGCATTTTGAGCTGGTTGAGATGCATGGTTAGGCATAAGTTATGAAAAGAGAGTTAGGAGAGGATCTCCTAGTCTCCGTAGTGTATTTCTTTTTGCATTGTAATATTAACTGTTATATTAAATGCTTCGTTATCAATGGTCAAATACAAAAGCTCGAGTGGTTTTTGAAATTTGAGAGCACCACTCTCTGTCTTTTTCTCTAAACTTTAGCGTCACTAGGTTTTCTTCCCCAATTATTTTTAATCATCAAGGTTTCGTTCTCTTTTCTTCCCCAATTTCTTTGATCATTAAGGTTTTCTTCTCTTTTCTTCTTTTCTTCCTGATTGTGTTTTCTCCGCTTGTTTTTTAGTTTTCCTTTTCTTTTCAACATGATACCACATCCTAAACGCTATCCACCTCTGGCTTTTGATCTCTCCTTGGGAGAGGAAGTTAAGGCCAATGAATTTGATTTTGCTGTGATGAAGGTTTTCTCTCCGACACCTTTGTCGATGGAGGAGGCAAATCTCTCAAGTTCTGGATGCTTTGGCTGTGGAGTGGCTTCAAAGGCACGAGTGCGATTACCATTCGGCAAGAGACTCTGAACCGATTTGAGGTTACTTTTAGGGATCAAAGCGCCTTTCGGAGAGCTATAGATCGAGGACCTTCGTTCTTTAAAGATACCACGATTGTCATCGAGGAGTTCGATAGATTCACACCTATTAAGTCGGTCCTATCAGCCAAAGCTAGGGTTTGGGCGAAGTTTGAGATCACCGGGGGTGATTTATATGATGAGAAACCGACAACAGGTTGGTGGAAAACCCGAGGTAATCACCTAGGTAAATATATAGATTATGACAGATTGCGCTTGGAGGAGAAGGATGAAGTCTAGCTCTTTGTGGAGGTGGATTTAAGGAACCCTCTGATGACTCATCTGAGGGTTTCGCTGGGTGGAAAAACCTGGTTGGAATGCAAAGTTGAGTATCTGACGCTGAAAGGCTATTGCAGGGGTTGTGGAACTTATGATCACTTCAAGTAATGTTGCCCCAATTTTTGTGTCAGGTTGGACGCTAAGATTGAAGCTGAAGGTCAAAAGCGGGCAACTGAGAGGTTGTGGAAACCGAAGGATGAGTTTCCGGTGAAGGCTGTACCGAGGGAAGGTGAAGGCAAACAGTGTGAGGAGGTTGCGAATACCTGAAGTAGCGACCTTGGGATGTGGCATCAGAAGGGAGCTTGTAAGACAAGGAAAGTGATCGCTGAAGGACCAAGGCCCAGAATGGACATTCTTTCTAGGCAGCAATTAATAATTTTCAACTAGGATACACTAAGAGTGTTGGAGGATGAGCCATTGTCTATGGCATGGATGGTGCAGATGTATGATCCAGGGGATCCAACAACCATGTAGAAAGGGCCTCTAGCTAACTAAGAAGTGGTGCAACCTTAATTTGACAGCCCTCTCTTGTTACTCTGGTTTGTTAGTCTAGGTTCTTGTGCGTCATGTTGTTATCTACTATATGTGTAGTTTAAGAATTCTTTTTTAGTGTGCCAAGTAATCCGGTGGAGTTCTGTATTCCTATCACAAGTTTCGATAAAATATCTTCTCTTAGCTCCAACAGCTCTTGTAAATTATCTTGTATCCTATAGAAAATGAAAAAAAAAATAGATAGAGAATCTCTATATCTATAGAATTCTCAAAACTTTTATATTCATCAGAAAATCTCTAAAATTTATTGCTCACCTACTATAATTCATTCTCTCTCCTCAAAAGAGCAAGTTTTAATATAAAATTTTGAGTTTGATATATAATATTTAAATAGATTCATTAAATTATACAAGAAAATATTTAATTTTTTTACTGTAGAATAGAAGAGCTATTCGAGTTGGGGTCATTTTATTTTACAAATTTTGTGTTTTCATCTTATATAATAAAGAATTTTTACAAAAGTCGTTGGAGATGCTCTAAAGACTACTCTCATGCATACACTTCTCTCCAAAACATCAACCAAATTCTTCCAACCCTCGTGTATGCTTTCTCTCTTATCATATTCTCTAAAATAGGGAATGTGTTGTGAAATCTCGATATTTTTAATCTTATTTACGAATAATTCGAGTTCGATTTGGTATCGCGGTAAAAGATTTTGACCGTCGGTAAGTACCGAGGTGTCTTGGTTTGACTTTTTATCGAATTGACAAAGTTGGTTGAATTTTGATAAAAATCATAGAATTTGTCGATACAAATTGGTAGACGTAAGAATCGTTGAAATCGGAGTTACGATGAGAAAGTTATGATCGGCGAATTTTTTACGAAATATCGAAAATTGAATAGTCGTAAATATCGGAGTATAAATAGAGGTTTTCTTTTCGGGAAAAGGGGGAACTTGCCATTTTGGGGCCAGGCAGGGTTGACCCGCATTGACCAATTCTCCACGGTGAAAATAGCCTACGAACTCGGCTCCGGCAAGGCCACACCGTCCGGCCACCAAATTGGCCGACCAATATATGAAAATGTTCGGCTCGATTCCCTCTATCTTTTTCCCATAGTCTTCGACCCTGATTTGATCAGAGCAAGCCGAAATTTCGATCGAAAGTAGCCGAAAAAGTTTAAGTTTTGGGTCATGGCATTTTACGGCTAGTTGGTCGTCGAGATAGGTAAGGTTCGAATCGTCTTGATCTATTGAATGTGTTTGTGTGTGAAAGAATTTGGTTGCAGGTGTTTATCGTCGGAATCAAACTGATTCCGATCGGATTGTTTCGGTCACTATCGTGTACGGCGTTGCCGACGGTTTTGGCCGGTGAGGGGAGATGAGTTTTGCTCCCCTCACTGTTGCGAGTCGATTGGGACCCGCCTCGAGCTCCCCTGTGGCTCAATGGTGGAGATTGTAGCCGGATTTCAATTTCGGCCCGTGGGATTTCGGGGCCAATTCTGGCCAATCCAGCCGAAATTTGGCATAGGTTGTTTGGAAGTAGTTAATGGGCTCAAGGAGAGCTTTCCGTCGATGTATCACTTGTCGCCGCTGGCGGTGGTCGTCGGTGGTGGCGCGTGGCCGGAAAAAAAATTGACTGGAAAATATTTCCGAAATGGGTCAAGTTATATGTCATTAGAATCGTATCGACGATGTGATTGTATTCGTGATGTTTAATTTGTATTTAGAGATCGTCGACCCAGTGGGTGGGCGGTGGTGATGAGGTTTTCCACCAGTGGCGGTGCATTCGACAGAATACTCTAGTGTGTCCCACTTAGCGATAATGGAAATTGTCAGAACAAGTTATCTAAGAGAATTACGATGTGAATTACTTGAGTTAAATATTAGTCAAAATTTTCCGGAATTAGTTGAATATTTTAATATTTTAATAATTATCGATATTATAGTTAATTGAATTTATGAAAATTAAGTAGGATCGGGTAATTACAAATGGTATCAGAGCGAGGTTCAACTCTCAGACCAAGCAAGCATTGTACACTTGTATATTATAAATTGTTTAACATAGTATGAATACTCGTATCGATATTTAAATTAATGATTGTATTCTAATTGAATACCGATTATTGACATCAATAATTTGTATTTGATTTTGTCGGTAAACTTGTACACTTGTACTTTGTGATCGTCGTGAGTACGGCGTAACGAGGTGGTTAACAACGACCCGAGGAAAAGAAGAAGATCAAATGTACCGACTTAGATATAAATATTTTTAGGGAACATGTGGTACGCATCTTCCTTGGATTACTTTACTAAGTTATTTAGCAATTATCGATATTTTGGTTCATGAGGTATCTGGTCATTAGTGTATCAGAATTTAGAATTATTTAAATTTCTTGATTTTTGTGACGTTCACATGGTATAGAAATATTCTTTTATGTCTTTATTGCTCAAAAACATCATGTTTCTGCATTGGTGTGGAATGACATAAGTAGATGAATTCCTATATTGTTTGGGAAATTATTACATTTCGCCAAGAATGTGGCCTGAGAATATATCCAAATCTCAGCATGCAAACATGGATATTTGTGTTGTAAATATGTAGAATACTCATATGGTTACACTACTATATTGTCGATAGATGAGTGATAATATATGTTAGTTGTTTTGGGATCAAGAAAGTAAGACACTGATAGGCACAATCGAGTAGTCTAATATGTGCTTGTTGTTAGAGATGCATGGTAAACATTTATATATATATATATATCTTCATATGCTCGACACACGTGTTGAGTCCAGACTTACCGTCAGCGATGACTTTTCCTTATGGTTGTTGTTTGATGGGTTCTCAAATGTATTCTTCGAGGTTACACCATTAATGAATTATCGAAAGGGTGTTGATTGTGATTTTGTGATCGATTATGGTGCCTATGGAGATCTAGGTCCTTGTGAGTGGTCTTTTACTTTTCACTGTCATAGCGAGTATAGATATTTATACTTATGATTTCATTTATGTTAAGCTACTATGAGGTTTACGATTACGCCTGTAAGATGATATGTTTTATGCTTATGAGTATGCTTGTATGAAATCACATGATTACATGAGTTTATGATTATGAATGGAGACACTACATGTATTTTATGATTTCATGTACGCATGTTTATGTATATATGCAGCGATGTATTGGCTACTCTGTTGATCACCGAGTGGGTGTCTGGGAGGCCCTCAGGACCGCCTACCCGATGACATGTCTAGGAGACCCTCAGGACCGCCTACCCAATGCACGTCCAGAAGGCTCTCAGGACAGCCTACTTGTTGACTTTTACGATGACATGTCCAGGAGGCCCTCAGGACCGCCTACCCGATGACATATCTGGGAGGCCCTCAACACCGTCTACCCAATGACACGTCCAAGAGGCCCTCAGAACCGCCTACATGTTGACTTTTATGATGACATGTCCGGGAGGCCCCCAGGACCGCCTACCCGATGACATGTCTGGGAGGCCCTCATGACCACCTACCTGTTGACTTTTATGATGACACGTCCGGGAGGCCTTTAGGACTACCTACCCGTTGACTTTTTACGTTTTACCATTTTGATTGTACTTGAGTTTGATTATAGTTTGTGATATATTGATGAAAAGTTTTATTGGCTATGATTCTTGATATAAGTTAGACTTGATTCGTATATAGACGTGTGAATGAGGACTGTTATGACTTTGAGTGTGGATTCATGGAATGGACGCCTATGTGCTTATTTGTGTTATACGGTAATGTGATATGAGCTCAAGAGATGAGCTTTAAGATTTGTGATTGAGAATTACGATATGACTTGATTCTGATAATTATCCACGCGATGGACCTGATGATTATTATATTCGTTTACGAGATGAGCATATAAACGTGAAATGATTTGAAAATAATATTTTTACTCGTGGGGCAAGTATGATTATATAATTTGGACTCATTTGATGAGTACGAGAATACAACTTGATTTGAAATCGTAAAACGTGTACGAGTGATTATTATATTATTGTATTCCGTGTTTATGCGGTAACATGATGATTTAAATTTTGAAACAATGATTTAGCAATTTTTATCGCAACAAGATATGTTGATTATTAGAGATTCTGAAATTCTCATTGAGTTACAAACTTGTTTAATATTTACGGATTATTCTGTATGATTTATTTTCTCAGCATTTGAAATTTATTCCGATGAAATTTATTGAATTGTTTATACTCGAGAATTTATTGATATGTGTTAGTAGAGAAATCCGAACGAGCATTGGTGGTTCGCGGTATAGACTAGGAATTCTATTGTAATTATAGAGGTGTAACTGGATATTTGCAAGTTTTTGAGTTTCCTAAATGATAGAGGAGACTCAGCCCGATTTTCCGCAGAAGTTTTCTACGATTTTAGTTTTGTAATTTCGAGGACAAAATTATTTTAACGGGGGTAGATTGTGAAATCCTGATATTTTTAATCTTATTTATGAATAATTCGAGTTCGATTTGGTGTCCCGGTAAAAGATTTTGACCATCGGTAAGTACCGAGGTGGCTCGGTTTGAATTTTTATCAAATTGACGAAGTCGGTTGACTTTTGATAAAAATTATAGAATTTGTCGATACGAGTTGGTAGACACGAGAATCGTCAAAATCGGAGATACGACGAGAAAGTTATGATCAGCGAAAGTTTGACGAAATATAGGAAATTGAATAGTCGTAAATATCGGAGTACAAATAGAGGTTTCCGTTTCGAGAAGAGGGGGAACTTGCAATTTTAGGGCCATATAGGGTTGACCCGCGTTGACCGACTCTCCATGGCGAAAATCACCGGCGAGCTCGACTCCGACAAGGCCACGCCGTCCGGCCACCTAATTGGCCGACCAATATATGAAAATGTTCGACTCAATTCCCTCTATCTTTTTCCCATAGTCTCCGACCCCGATTTGACAGGAGCAAGCCGGAATTTTAATCGAAAGTAGTCGAAAAAATTTAGGTTTTGGGTCATGGCGTTTTCCGGCGAGTTGGCCGTCGAGATAGGTAAGGTTCGAATCGTCTTGATCTACTGATTGTGTTTGTGTGTGAAAGAATTTGGTTGTAGGTGTTTATCGTCGGAATCGAATCGATTCTGATCGGATTGTTTCGGCCACCATCGTGTACGACATTGCGGGTGGTTTTGGCCGGTGAGGGGAGAGGGCTTTTGCTCCCCTCACTGCTACGAGTTGATTGGGACCGGTCTCGAGCTCTGCATTAGCTCAACTCACTCATTGATCAGCAATCGTACACATAGTATTCCACTATGTAGGGCTGATAAAAGAACGTTACCTAAGTATGACTTCCTTTTTATCTGAAACTAGACTACTAGTCTAACTTCCATGAAGTTCTTCCAATCACCTTGCAACTACCCCAAACAAACAATTTTAACTGAAAGGTAATCGCTAACTAATTGGCGATATAAATCAAAACTCCATAGATGATTCCAGAACAGGTCTGGAACCGTCATGCTCATCACCGGAATAGACTCATCTGATGTCGTTATACCATAAAAATCTCCAATCCAAGCCAAACCATCGACCCAAGCCCAAAAATCTCCAAGGATCTTTACAAGAACCCTAGCCTAAGCCCAAGTCGAGAGTGGCCTAGTAACATCCCAAGGCCTACTCTTATTGGTTCCCAAGCTAAACTCCTATTGTGACCACCACTAATTGCAACCTGCAATCACCATCGACCACCCTTATATAGATGTTGACGCTAGGCAAGAGCCGCTGGCAGTCGGATGGTGAGGTGACAACCAAACTGCCCCCGACATCTCCGACGCTTTTTCATGAAACTCGAGTATCACTACCGCCCAAGGCGGTTTCAAATGCTCATGCCATGGTCTACCATCCTCGGCGACAAACCTGCATAAACTACCAAACGACGACACCAACCAAATCGCCCTCGACCAACCCGTGCTCACAGACTTCACTTGAAGCCTTCCTCTCACACAACTCCTCCCCTTCTGTGATACCAGAAGAGAAGCACAAAGATCTTCCGACCCCAAAGGAAGCACTAGAACAGTTTTGGCGTGAAAGCCATGTTGATGGCAAAAAAACCCTAACAAAGAGAAAAATATCTCTTTTTCTAATGATTGATTGTTGGATATTGGTTTGAAGTTCAGTAGTCTCATTTCACCAATATGTCTTCCCATTATACCTTTTTTGTTTTTTGAGAAGTCAAAATTTTATTCCAAGGAAGTTAAGTATAATGTTTTTGAAGCACCTCTAACAAGGGGCTGTATGAAAAGTCATGGGAAAAGAAAACTGATGTAGAGCCTACTTTGCTAACAAATGAGCTACATTATTCTCTTCCCGTGGAATATGAATTAAGACCGAATTTGGCGTTTGTTCTAAAAGGGTGTATACGTCATCCACCACTCTTGTGAAGTATGGGGGAAAAGTATCTAAATCCTCCAATGCTATGACCAATATTATCGAGTCCGAACTGAAACATACCGAGCCAAAATCATGACCAAGACAAATGCCGTCGCAATTTCAGTCGACCGAGATGAATATTGCACGGTCACCCCTCACCTATACTCCATCATGAAGTTTCCCATTTAGTCCCGAACTACTATGCCAATCCCTCCCTGATGTGTATTCTTATCAAAATGCGTCATCCATGCAGATACAATAACGACCAACTGATGGAGCTTTCCAGCGTGTTGGTAGTGTTGGCATTTTTACCCGCGAGTATGGGTACCCGCGGGTATTATTCCGTTTTTGAAATTGGCGGGCGGGTAAAAACCTATTCCATTTTGTTAACGGGCGGGTAATGGGTATTTTCAAAAATACCCGATAATTAAACGGGCGGGTATGGGTATACCCACGGGTATTTTTTTTCTCTCTCTCCTCCCGACTCTCTCTTCCTCGCCGGAGCTCCGGCGAAAGAGCTCGCCGTCCGGCCACCAAAACCTTTAAGTAAGGTATCAAAATGACCACCCCGACACCCTCTTCTCTTCTCCCTTAACTCTCAACTCCATTTTGTACCATAAAGAGCTCAAACTTTGAAGAAACCGAATGAAAATCTCTAGAACCCTAGAAATTTGGGGTTTTTTTATTTCGAGAACAAATTGGCTAAAGAGACCCTTTGGGCTTTGTAGCCATTGTCACCACGAAGCTAACCATACCTTGTTCGTTTCTCAATTCAATCGGAGTCGGTCGAATTGAAGAATTGAAGAAATTGAGAATTTTGTGTTCAAAGTAAAATTCATTGAGTTTTGTTTAAAATTTGATGTTGTTTCTTTGGAAAGAATTGTTGTTGGGTTGATTTGGAACAAGTTGGATTTTTGTTCGCCGAAATTGGAGGTATCGCCACCGCCACCGCCGCCGCCGGTGGTGGTTCTCCGACTGGACAGAAAAAAAAAACAGAAAAAAAAAATTGAACGGGTACCCACGGGTACCCGTGGGTGACCCGAAGTTTGAACGGGCGGGTGTGGGTATTACCCGTTCCTCATTTTGCGGGTAACGAGTATTAACGGGTTTTACCCGTTCAGTATTGGGTATTCCATTCAACGGGCGGGTACCCGCCCATTTATCCATATTGCCAACACTACGCGTTGGTATCCTTCCCAGTTTTGGTGGCGGCCGGTTACCAAATGATATGACCAAAACATGCATCAAATAAACACTTAACACATAATTCAACCATATACAATTAAAAACCCTATAGATGTAGTATTTTGAGCAAGTAGGGATCGTTCGAACCGAGGATTGAAGGGTGCATGCAATTTTTGTGGTGTTAAAAGGGGGGTATAAAAGAGTTGATTTTAATTTCCTAAATTTTCTATCTAATTACTAACTAAAAACGTCAATCACATAGCAAGTATTCCTAGGACTCTATCATGCATCAACTCATAGACAAACAAACACATAAGAAAATCCCAAAAACCCTTGCCATATTTTCGACAAAAACCTAATTAATTATTTACATGTGATCATCCCATCCTACCCACATGCATATTATACAGCTCTAATCCTCCCATCATCTTTGAAATTTACAAACCTTAATTCCAATTACATGTTATGGTTTTCTTTATCTTTTAATCAAAGTGCAATGAACAGCATATAAACACCTTAACTAAATTATCGGTTTGATACAAAGGTAGGGACTAACATGTTCCGTGAACAACACTGCAAACGTCCTAGTGATCCTAACCTCTACCCATACCGAAGCTTTATGCCCAACACATAACACATAAAAGAAACTAAGATTCATAAACACATGGAACACGTATGGAATTCATAAAGTGTATAAAACCAAAATAGACATTCATTCACCGAGTTTTTACACAAATAAATACAAAGACGAAGGAGACTACGGAGTAAAGAGTTCATGTTACACTTTTAGTTCCGTGAACAGCACTGCAAACTTCAAGAGCAAGACGACCCTTTGATGGAGTTGGTATCGGTTTTTAGGGGGTGGTGATGGTGTAGTCGACCTTGGCTCTGGAGATCTTTGTGGTGGAGAATGTTTGAGGATTTTGGCAGCGTGAGAGCATAAGATAGGTGATGATCTGTTTTGAGGCCGAGCCTCTTATATTTATAAGCTCACAAGAATCATTCTCCTCCTAGAATAAGGTTTCCTTCTATTTTCGGGCAGATCTGGCAGTCTGTAAAGATTTGCACTTTCCCGGAGTTGTAGATCTCCAAAAATTATGATTTTGGTGTCGTTGGAAATAAGACTCAAATATCTTTCCAACCATAGGTTAATCGCATCTTAACTCCTTCTGGTTCGTTCCCAGTTGTCATTCGAAGTTGGCCTATCTGCACAGGCAGATTATGCTTTCCTTATTCTTCATGATTTCCTTCTTCTTTTGACTTTGGGAAACCTTTTCTTACCAAAACTTGATCTCCACGAAATTGGCTGATTGGATCTTCATATTTGGGCTATCTAAATGGTCTTCTAATTAATTGGACCCATTTTCATTTGTTCTTCTTCAAGATCCTTCCGGAAGCTTTCAAATCCTAGTCAACATAGGAAAGGTTTTCCTAGTCAACAAATGATTTCTTTTTCTCCTCAATTTTTCTCCTTTCTTCCTTGGAATTTCGAACCAATTTCTTGTCTCCATTGATTTGCTGTGTTTTGCATGCTTGTAGACTCATTTACTCCGTCTCTTTTGGTCAACACCTGAAATTAACAAAATAAGTTAAAACTAATAAAACTAAGCAATTATCAGAGTAAAAATGTAGAGAAAATGTATTAATTAATATGCATAAAATGCGTAAATCAAATCCCCCACACTTAAACTTTGCTAGTCCCTTAGCAAACACTAAATTAAACTAAGACTCAAAATTTTCCAACAAAAATACTACTAAGCCCTTTGACTATGAAATTTTTAAATTCATGGCAATCACAAAGTTTAAGCACAAGGAATTCAAGAGTTAATAAAGACATTCTCATGCATGAACAAGTAAGACTTAGATGAAAACAATGGTGATTTATAAGTTATGCATGCACTAGAAAAGTTCAAAATCCTCACATGGATGCACTCATCATCTTTTCACTCATGAAAAAGGGTATTCACTCAAGATATATCAAAGAATAAACAAAATACCTCATGAATAAAACCAATTACTTGCACAAATGAACCCAAACCATATGCTTACTCATGCGATTAACTCCACAGATCAAAGACTACTCATCTCAAGGATCATAAAGGACTTTCAAGGGTTGTAATGAGGCTGAGGCTAAGGCATTCGAAAATTTGGATAAGTGGTGCTTAAGAACGTTCCAAAGACTTAGTCTAGCTCAATCATCTTGTTAAATTTCGTGCTCCATCTTCTTCCCCACGTTACCAGTGTCAAACTTTAAGCACAAGGGCCAGATTTCATCTTATTGGGCCCAGACTTCATTCTAATCTTCCTTAGAGCTTCGTGAACAGGACAAATGCCTTATTTATTTACTATTGGGCCTTCAATTCAATACAAACTCCAAATCCACAAATATGGGGGACATTAATCCAAACTTGAACATTAAAAATCTATTGCCGGGGAGCTTCACAATTTTTTTTCTTTTTCTTTTCATGCTCCCGAATTTTTCTTGTTTTTTTTTCTCTCTTTTTTTTTCGGCAACTACTCTTTCTTTTCTCTTATTGGACAAGTATATACTCATACACACATATTTTCATCATCTTCACACCATCTCCATGTCTCTAGCTTTGAAAATTCTCACCAAGTCTTTAGAACAAGGGTAAGGAAAATCTACACTAGGTTAAGTGTTTAGATATATATGGCGATGAAAGACAAGCTTAATGTGGGCTCAAAATGGTTGACTAAGGGGGTCGCCACTCGTGCGCACATATGGGACACATAGTAATTTGGCAAAAGTGGTGGCAAATCCTAAATGCCTTTAATCATATCCAAAATCAGAGTAAGTATTGACTATAAGCTTTGAAAATCAACATGAGCAAGTTCTAGCATTCTCTAGTTCATTAGAAACTATGGCAAATAATCATATGAGGCATGTAAACATTTTTAAACAAAAATCCCTATGTATGTCGAAATTTCCTCTCTAAAATCATGGATTTTGGCTCAAAAACTCTCATAGGTTCAAATGATTTAAACTTATTCTAGCATGCGAAATTCTGTACCGAGTTTTACTATCTATATCTACTACATGTCAATGCAATCAAAACATCTCTATTAACAAAAGAATTCCATAAAAATATGTAATATGAAAGCCATGAACTCAAAATTGTCTCAGAAAAATATCATCATCGACGAGTTAAGGGCATCCTAAGACTCTGAAAAACACTAAAATACACTCAAAAACTACCTAAAATTTTAGAAAAATAAAAACCCACGAAAATTAATTAAATTTTTTGTTTTTTTAGGGCATCATCCGCCGGAAAATTTCATTGTCCGCCCGGTTTTATAATTTATGACTCAAATAAGTTGTAAACCCCTCCCCCACACTTAAACCCTACATTGTCCTCAATGTAACAAAGTAAAAATATAGAATCAAGCATGGAGAATGAATTCACCAAAAATAACTAACTAATTAACACACTAACAAACTAATTAATAAGGAGGAAGGGAGAAGAAAGCAAATCTGTATGTCGATCCTCCATTGGGTTGCCTCCTAACAAGCGCTTGTTTTTTTAATGTCTTACAGCCTAGACATGATGCTCTTTTAATCGCTGGGAATAGCCGGTTCTGTGAGGGGCATGACTTCAACATCTTCTTCCACATAAGCTTCATAATACGGCTTCAAGCGATGACCATTCACTTTAAATTCCTTTCCTGATGTGTTTGAACGAATTAGGAAGGCTCCACAAGGTGATTTCTGCGTGATGATGAAAGGACCAACCCATCTTGACCTCAGTTTTCCTGGAAAGAGTTTGAGTCGAGAATTGAAGAGTAACACTTTCTGCCCGATTTCAAACGACTTGTTCTTGATCATTCTATCATGAAACGCCTTAGTCTTTTCCTTGTAGATCCAAGAACTATCATAAGCTGCATTTCTGATTTCTTCAAGTTCATCCAGTTGTAACTTTCGATGCAGCCCTGCTTCATCATAACACAGGTTGAACTTCTTGATGGCCCAATATGCTCTATGCTCCAACTCTACCGGAAGATGACATGTTTTCCCATAAACCAATCTGTAAGGTGACATTCCGATAGGTGTTTTGTAAGCAGTTCTGTAAGCCCACAAAGCATCATCCAAACGCTGACTCCAGTCCTTCCTGTTTGGCGCTACAGATCTCTCCAGAATCCTCTTGATCTCACGGTTGGAAACTTCAGCTAACCCATTTGTCTGCGGATGATAAGGTGTTGAAACCTTATGAGTAACTCCATATTTCTTCATTAATGCCGCCACAGTCTTGTTGCAGAAGTGACTCCCTCCATCACTGATAAGTACACGAGGCATGCCAAACCTAGAAAAGATGTTAGTACGAAGGAACTCTGCAACAACCTTTGAATTATTGGTGCGTGTAGCTTTAGCTTCAACCCATTTTGAGACATAATCCACTGCAAGCAAAAGGTAGATGAAACCGTTGGAGATGGGAAAAGGTCCCATAAAATCGATCCCCCAAACATCAAAAATCTCAACGTTGAGTACATAGTGCATCGGCATCTGATCACGTGGCCCAATATTTCCACTGCGTTGGCACCTATCACATGAAGCACAAAGTTCTGCAGCGTCCTTGAAAAGTGTTGGCCAGAAGAAACCTGCTTCCAGAACCTTCAAAGGTGTCTTCTTTGATCCAAAGTGGCCTCCACAAGCTTCGTTATGACAGAACACAAGAATTGATCTATGTTCGCTGTCTGGTACACATCTTCTAATCAAAGCATCAGCACAGTGTTTCCATAAGTATGGCTCATCCCACACATACTGACGTGCCACATATTTCAAGTGATCACGTTTTGCTTTAGGCATATCAGCTGGAAATTCTCTTGTAACAAGATAGTTGACAATGTCCGCGTACCAAGGTAACTCTTGTGAACTAGTTTGGACTCTGAAAAGCTGCTCATCTGGGAACCTCTCTCTGATGTCAACGTTTGCTTTCCTGTCTTGGACAATTCGAGACAGATGGTCTGCTACAACATTCTCAACTCCTTTCTTGTCTCGAACCTCAATGTCAAATTCTTGGAGAAGTAGAATCCATCGAATAAGCCTTGGCTTGGCAGCTTTCTTTGCCATCAGATATTTCAATGCCGCATGGTCAGTATAAACAATTACCTTAGTCTGAAGCAAGTAAGATCAGAATTTGTCTAAGGCAAACACTACAGCAAGTAACTCCTTCTCGGTTGTTGTATAGTTTATCTGAGCTTCATCCAAAGTCCGAGAGGTATAATATATGGCGTATGGCTTCTTGTCCTTACGTTGTCCCAAAACAGCTCCAACTGCATAATCTGATGCATCGCACATAAGTTCAAATGGCAAGGACCAATCCGGGGCACAAAGGATAGGAGCAGAAGTCAGAAGCTCCTTCAACTTGTCAAAAGCTCGTTGACAATCTTCATCAAATTCAAACGTCATTTCCTTCTGTAGTAGGCGGCACAAAGGTCTTGCTATGTGAGAAAAATCCTTGATAAAGCGTCTGTAGAATCCTGCATGTCCCAAGAACGAACGAACCTCCCTCACACTTGTTGGAGATGGCAGATGTCGAACAAGATCCACTTTAGCTTTGTCAACCTCAATCCCTTTTGCCGAAATAATGTGACCAAGAACAATACCTTGCGTCACCATGAAATGACACTTCTCCCAGTTAAGCACCAGCTTCGTTTCCACGCATCTTTGCAAAATCATATCCAGGTGATGAAGGCATGCGTCAAAACTGTCTCCAAAGACGCTGAAGTCATCCATGAACACTTCAATAATTTTCTCAATGTAATCAGAAAAGATGGCCAACATACATCTCTGGAAAGTGCCTGGGGCGTTGCATAAGCCGAAGGGCATTCTTCTATAAGCAAATGTACCAAATGGACATGTAAATGTGGTCTTTTCTTGATCCTCTTCAGCAATGTTAATCTGATTGTACCCAGAATAGCCGTCAAGAAAGCAGTAGTAAGCATGGCCAGCCAACCGCTCAAGCATCTGATCAATGAATGGTAAAGGAAAGTGATCCTTTCTGGTTGTGGCGTTGAGCTTCCAATAATCAATGCAAACTCGATGTCCTGTAACAGTCCTCTGAGGTACTAACTCATTATCTTCATTTTTTACAACAGTGATCCCAGACTTCTTCGGAACAACTTGGACTGGAGACACCCAACGGCTATCTGATATTGGATAAATAACTCCACAGTCATAGAGCTTAATCACCTCCTTCTTCACAACTTCCATCATCGGTGGATGAAGTCTGCGTTGAGCCTCCCTACTAGGTTTGGCGCCATCCTCAAGCAAGATCCGGTGTACACAGTGTGCCGGATTGATTCCTTTGATGTCTGCAAGCGTCCAACCTATAGCTGTCTTGTGTTTCTTCAACACCTCAACAAGCTTGTGTTCCTGCTCAGCCTCCAACGTTGCAGATATAATAACAGGCAACGTCTCACTCTCTCCAAGATAAGCATACTTCAAGTGCTCAGGTAAGACTTTCAGCTCTAACTCAGGTGCTTGAACAATTGAAGGCAACATCTTGTTTTCACCAAAAATGATAGGCATATGGGGAAAGTGACGAATTTCAGCTTGAGCTGCATCAAGGAGAGCCAAAACTTCCCGTGCTACAGGTACCATTTCGAGCCATAGATCACTAAAAAGGGCATCATCCCCGAGTCGAGTCCGCCCAGCTCCTTCATGTAAGACCAAGTCCAACGTTTCCTTCCCTTGAGTGTCCAAGTGAGCTTGTGCCAAGGTGTCCACAATATCCACAGAAAAACATGAGTTGACACTAGCTGAAGGATGTCGTATGGCATCAAAGATATTGAACTCAATTCTCTCTCCATCGAATTCCATGCTGAACGTTCCGCTGAACACATCAATCTTTGTTCTTGCGGTCCTCATAAATGGACGTCCCAATAGCATTGGCGTGGTGTTGATGTCACTGTCTTCAATGTCAACAACATAGAAATCAGCAGGGAAGATAAGCTGATTGACTTGGACAAGAACGTCTTCCACATAACCTCGTGGATAAGTTTCTGAACGATCGGCTAACTGAATGATCACATCATCTTTCTTTAACGCAGGAAGACCTAGAGCTTGATACAATGTAAAGGGCATAACGTTTATAGAAGCTCCAAGGTCAAGCATGACGTTGTTGAAAGATCTTGAACCAATAACGCAGGGAACAGAAAAACTCCCAGGATCCTTCAACTTTGGGGGTAGCCGTCGTTGAATGACTGCTGAAACAGTCGCATTCACCTTCACAATCTTCTTCTCTCTCGTTTGTCTCCTCGTGGTGCACAACTCTTTCAGAAACTTCGCATACTTTGGCACTTGCTTGAGGCACTTAATGAGGGGTAAATTGACTTACACCTTCTTGAAAATTTCCAAGATTTCCTCATCCGTTTCTAATTTCTTCTTGCTTGCAAGACGGCTGGGAAATGGTGCCATGACAAACGGGGAATTAGCATGAGTCGAACTTGAAGGGATTGAGCTCATGCCTTGTGGCTTCGGGTCGACTTGTGAAGATGAAGGTGCCATAGAGACAGGTGGAACCTTCTCTTTCTCAGCCTCAATGGTGGCCGGATCAACGTCATCCAGAGTGACAGTGTGTGGCGTTGACTTCTTCTTTTGTTGATACTCGCTATGTTGCTTCCCACTTCTAGTAACTACAACACTTGCTGAGTGAAGGTCTCCTCCCGGATTTGGCACTGATTGAGTTGGCAGCTTTCTAGATCCTCCCTTAATCTGACCCATGAACTCAGCAACTTGACCCATCTGCTTCTTCAATTCAGCTATGTCATTCCCTTGTTGGGCTTGAGTGTTCAGCAAAACCTGTGTGGATGATGAGAGTTGTGACAACATTCTGTCATAATCTGGATTGGTGGGAACAGGTTGAGCTGGGCGATTTCCAATGTTAGGAGGCCTTTGTTGAGTCGATTGCTGCTATTGAAATGGATGAGCTGCAGGAGGATTAAGGTAGCCATCATTATTCCTCCACTGAAAACCAGGATGGTTATTTCGAATCCCCTGATTGTAGTTTCCATAGTTGTTGTAGCGAGGGGCTCCTTGATTATTCTGATATCCACCAATGGTATTAACTTCTTCCATCCCCTGAGCAGGTGCATTCTGAGGATACTGATCATTATGATGTCCATCCAGCAAACAGATCCCACATACCAACGTTACAGGTGGTTGTGGCTGGGGCGACTTGGTTTCTAGAAGTTTTGTAATCAGTGAAGTGAGCTTGGCTAGCTCGGCAGTAGTGCTTGATGATGACACTTCACTGACTTTCCTACTTTGTTGCACTGTCATACCCTCGTACTGTTGAGTGTTGAGGGCTCGCTGGTTCAATAAAGTACGTCCCACAGTTGCAGGCTTCTCCAAAAATGATCCACCAGCGGCAGCATCTAGAAGTTCTCTCTCCAAAGGCTTGAGTCCCTCATAAAAGTATGTCAAGAGGTTGCTCTCAGATATTCCATGTGATGGGCATGATTCACACAACTCCTTGAATCTTTCATAGTAAGTAGCGAAAGACTCATCACTTTCTTGCATAACGCCCGTTATCTTCTTTCTCAGATTTGTGATCTTGGACGCCGGAAAGTACTTGGTGAGGAAAGCTTGGATGCAAGCGTCCCATGTGGTGATGGATCAAGCAGGTAGACTGAAGAGCCAACGTTTGGCCTTCTCCTCCAGTGAAAATGGGAAGGCTCTTAGTCGAAATGCATCCCTATCAGTGTTGGTAGGACATATGGAATCACACACAAACAGAAATGTGGTCAAGTGAGTGTTGGCATCCTCTGTTGTGTAGCCATGAAAACATGGTAAATGATGGATGACACCACTCTTAAGTTCTGGTGTAGTCTGGCCCGCTGTTGGTGTTGGATAAGTAATCGACATTGGGCCAAAGTTACCCAGATTCGAGCAAGTCTGCTGTCTGATGGACTGCTCAACGTTGTCCCTATTTTCACCCATGGATTCGGCTTCTGAAGTGTCTGAAAATGATGTGGGTGATGGCGGTCTAGGTGGACTACTTGGTGGACTGTTGAAAATAGACCCTTGTAAAATCCCTTCTGCGTTAACTTGATTCCCTTGATTCTGTCTAACAACTGTTCGATTTCTGAGTTCAAGTTGACGAAGAACAGGAGTGGACATTCATTAAATGGCCTAAAATTCAACAGATCAAGCGTTAGTATCAACAGAATACATATGAAATGCAAAAATATACAATGTTAAATGCAGAAACACACTTAAACGTGAATGCAAATGATATATAACAAAAATGCAATGCAAATGATGCAGAAATATAGTAACTAATGAGAAATCTAAGTATATAAACACACAAAATTTGTTTTACACGTTGGACATGTTCTTAGGGCACCTTTCACACAATGTCACACTTCGATTTACCATGTATCACACATTTACTTAATGAGAATTAACTAAATGCATCAAACAAGATCAACCTAGATGATAAAATGGTGTGAATGCATAAGAGAAAATGGTTAGAACCTGCAGAAAACATCCAAGTTACGTGAACAATTATGAATAGAATGACTCATCCATTGGTCGCATGTCCCTAACTTCACTTAGGTTAGGGTACCCGGTGATGAAATCCGAGCATCATGAAACCGCAGGGGAGTTAATGCAACTAAGTACCTGCAACGTTGGAAAGTCTTTTACATGTTCAAACAATTTTCAAGATTTTTAGCACACATGTCTCAAATTGATTTCGCCAAAAATTTACAAGGATTACAAGGCATTGATTTTTCAGTCTTTCCAAGGACGTGCGACCCGTGCGATAAAGTATGAATTCTCAATTGTTCAGCCTTGGTTCAATCGAAAAACATGGCCAGTTGGGGATAGAGATAACGCGAGAGGCAGGACTAATTTCGACAATACACCCCGAGGCTAACCGGGCCAATGGTATATACTCTATTGGTGTAAGTCTTTCTTAGATCCAGAACCTGTCACCAGTCATAACCCGTTTCTAGACACCATATCCAACATTCAGCCAAACTTTCAAGAATTCACACTCCCTCATAGTTCTTGTAGACTCCGCCCTCAACCTTATGTGTAAAACATAAGGGGTTAAGGAGATAAACAAGAAAAAGATGCACCATCTATTCCAAGGAGTGAGACCTAATTAATCAAGCATGTAATCAATGTAAATCTAAGACTATCCTTTAACATGCTTAACAATTATTAGATATATATATACAAACACCGATTAATATTTATAGAAATTAAAATTTACACTGACATTTATTCACATGTATTTATTTACGAAAAATTAAATCAATTAGGGCACATATACAAGGCATCGAAAATTTGTAAGTAAAATTGGCATATATACTTCGAAAATTCCTGAAAAGAAAATGGTTAGTAATATGCACAAGTATAAATTTACATATATACACACAAAAATCACAAACAATTAACAATCCCCGGTAACGGCGCCAAAATTGATATGACCAAAACATGCATCAAATAAACACTTAACACATAATTCAACCATATACAATTAAAAACCCTATAGATGTAGTATTTTGAGCAAGTAGGGATCGTTCGAACCGGGGATTGAAGGGTGCATGCAATTTTTGTGGTGTTAAAAGGGGGGTATAAAAGAGTTGATTTTAATTTCCTAAATTTTCTATCTAATTACTAACTAAAAACGTCAATCACATAGCAAGTATTCCTAGGACTCTATCATGCATCAACTCATAGACAAACAAACACATAAGAAAATCCCAAAAACCCTTGCCATATTTTCGACAAAAACCTAATTAATTATTTACATGTGATCATCCCATCCTACCCACATGCATATTATACAGCTCTAATCCTCCCATCATCTTCGAAATTTACAAACCTTAATTCCAATTACATGTTATGGTTTTCTTTATCTTTTAATCAAAGTGCAATGAACAGCATATAAACACCTTAACTAAATTATCGGTTTGATACAAAGGTAGGGACTAACATGTTCCGTGAACAGCACTGCAAACGTCCTAGTGATCCTAACCTCTACCCATACCGAAGCTTTATGCCCAACACATAACACATAAAAGAAACTAAGATTCATAAACACATGGAACACGTATGGAATTCATAAAGTGTATAAAACCAAAATAGACATTCATTCACCGAGTTTTTACACAAATAAATACAAAGACGAAGGAGACTACGGAGTAAAGAGTTCATGTTACACTTTTAGTTCCGTGAACAGCACTGCAAACTTCAAGAGCAAGACGACCCTTTGATGGAGTTGGTATCGGTTTGTAGGAGGTGGTGATGGTGTAGTCGACCTTGGCTCTGGAGATCTTTGTGGTGGAGAATGTTTGAGGATTTTGGCAGCGTGAGAGCATAAGATAGGTGATGATCTGTTTTGAGGCCGAGCCTCTTATATTTATAAGCTCACAAGAATCATTCTCCTCCTAGAATAAGGTTTCCTTCTATTTTCGGGCAGATCTGGCAGTCTGTAAGGATTTGCACTTTCCCGGAGTTGTAGATCTCCAAAAATTATGATTTTGGTGTCGTTGGAAAGAAGACTCAAATATCTTTCCAACCATAGGTTAATCGCATCTTAACTCCTCCTGGTTCGTTCCCAGTTGTCGTTCGAAGTTGGCCTATCTGCACAGGCAGATTCTGCTTTCCTTATTCTTCATGATTTCCTTATTCTTTTGACTTTGGGAAACCTTTTCTTACCAAAACTTGATCTCCACGAAATTGGCTGATTGGATCTTCATATTTGGGCTATCTAAATAGTCTTCTAATTAATTGGACCGATTTTCATTTGTTCTTCTTCAAGATCCTTCCGGAAGCTTTCAAATCCTAGTCAACATAGGAAAGGTTTTCCTAGTCAACAAATGATTTCTTTTTCTCCTTTCTTCCTTGGAATTTCGAACCAATTTCTTGTCTCCATTGTTTTGCTGTGTTTTGCATGCTTGTAGACTCCTTTACTCCGTCTCTTTTGGTCAACACCTAAAATTAACAAAATAAGTTAAAACTAATAAAACTAAGCAATTATCAGAGTAAAAATGTAGAGAAAATGTATTAATTAATATGCATAAAATGCGTAGATCACCAAACACAAAATGTTCCTGCCACGCCAAACTCTGAAGCTTGATAGTTTCACTATCAAACTCCAGCTGGTTAAACACTTTGTCATTATGACCCTTCCAAATGAACAAGATAAAAGTAATAAGACAACCCATATTCTCTGGTGATAAATGTGTATTGCATTCCTATAGCCATTCGAAGATGGACATAGCTTGGTCCCCCACCCCAGCTGTAATAATATGCATCATAGGATCCATATGTCTGCAGTCACGGAACAAATGGAATTCTGTCTCAGGTGCCTGTTGGAAAAGGGAACACTCAGTTGGGACATCCACCATCCTAGACCGCAACATGTTATTGATAGGTAGGTACCTTTTTACAGCTTTCCACACACATACACACCTTGGATGTTGGGGCAGCCCATTGACTCCACAGAGACTTTCATGCATAAGACTGAGCCGGTGGAACCAAAACGGTCTGAGTGGGCAGAACAATCTCATCTCTGGCAATTATATAAGCATTACTTACCTTGAACACTCCTTTGTTGGTATAGTCCCAAATTAATCTGTCCCGACTTCGACGGCGGCTTAGAGGAATCCTCTAAATCATCTCAACATCTTCCATATCCAATTGTCTTCCTAAACCGTTATAGAGGTACCATCCCCCACCAGCCAACGAGACCCTCTGTCCCTGGGTATTAAATATCAAAAATATCGCCGATATTTTCGGTTTTCTCATACAACGATATAATCCCACATTCCTCCTATTTCTCGTTGAAATATCCCGATATTTTTGAAATATTGTGAAATTTTGGCTATATTACCAAAATAAGCGAAACTTGACCGAAATCTCCGTTGACCAGCCCAATAGCCTAAAGCCCAGCCCAATTTCTTCAAAAATCTCAACAAAATTTTGCACAACACTGAGACTCGAACAACCAACTTTCCAATTAATAAGCACCAGCCTTAGCCACACAAGGTGGATGCTACTTGTTGTTAGTTCTTACTTATATTTCTATATATTCACATATGAATGATATGAATAAGATTGATATTTTGTGAATATGAAAAAATTTGATTAATGTCTAATCACTAACTACTTGTCCAAGATTCGAACCTTGTTCACTTATAAATAATAAAACTCTCATTGCCACTCATAATAGACCATGCATTAATCGATACATTAATAAAAGTGTGACAACCCGAACCAAAATCTACTTATTAATCAACACGAAATTGAATTATCGCAGATTAGTCGCGTAATTGGGATTGTTAACGACTCTTTCACCAGGCGAGAATTTGTGTTGACTTCCTTCACGAGAATTGTAGAGAATTTAATTCCGAGTTCGTGTGAATTTTCGGGAAATTTTTCGGAGGGCTGTCGTCCAGCAGGGAACGATTACGATGTTCCGGGAGAGCTGAGGGTAAAACTGGAATATAGTTTTCTAAATTTTTGATTGGTTAGTTTTAAACCAATGAATGTGTGGCACGTACGCCAATGCAAGTGCAGTGTGCTGTGTGCCAAATAATTTTCCCGATAACACATGCATAGTACGTACGTAGTATGGCTTGATTATAGATTTGGAAACAAAGACAGACAGCTGAAGGAATTAATCCAGTTTTCAACCAAGGAATTCTGCAGTGGTAGCCATGGACGATACTGGTGATTTAATTTGGTCAATGAATGTAACAATGGTTTGGGACAAACTTTGCAAGGCTCTGATATGGAACCACTGATCGCCAGTGTGATAAAACTTGCTGTTTCCACCGAATTACGCGCGGGGGCGTAATGGGGCAGAAGCAACACAAATACACTTCCTCTGATACTCCTTCCTTCTCTTGTCGTCCGACAGACTTCCTTCTCCTCCTGGTGTGTCCGAACGCTGGGGCTGTTCGGATGGACGGGCGCTCTCCTTCTTTTCGTGCGTGCGGGCTCTCCTTTCGGGCGTTCGGGTGTAGCTGTTAGAAGAATACAACAATGAAACAGGCGGTCAGGGGTCAAGATGGGGTGGCCCACCTTCAACGCTCCGATGCCTAAGTCAGATGACGTATTGGATATAACAGTCAAGCAAACGTGCGAATAGAGTGATATGAATCGAGTGAGTCAGCTGGCTCTCGATGGGATCATCTTACCTGTAGTTAATGCCTTACCTATATAGGTGGTTGAGCTTGGTGCTTGGTGATTTTCTTCAATGTGGGACTGGTGTGCTTCTGTTAGTGTGTGGTTCGTTCATTTCGGGCGTGCGCCTGGCGGGCGCGTGTGCGCTCGGATGGGGTGGGTCTGGTGAGTGAAGTTGGAGCCTCCTTGGTGGTCTTGCGTGTGGTCGGGTAGGTGTTGCTAATCTGCTTAAGTGGATAAGTATGTTAATCATACAAATAATGATGCAATACTAACAAGTCCCCCAAGTCCCCAAGTCAAAGAGAACTTTCTTGACTGGGGAGTTGAAAAAGGGTGTGCGATTAACAAGAATACTTATCCGGTTGAGCAGTGGTGCGTGATCCTGTAACCCCCCAAGTCCCCCAACTCTCCGGTCAAGAAAGGGCTCGCATGACGGAGTGGGACCTGGGCGTCCGAGCGTGTACCTGTTCGTGCAATCGTGTACATGTACCTGTTTTCTGGGCCCGGCGTCCAAACGGGTGTTGATAGTTTGGAGCCGCACGCCCGTGGGGTGTTGCCTGGTCGTGCGGTTTGTGTACCTATGGGCCCGGCCTAAAAAACAAGTGTTGCTATATATGTTCTTGGAGCCGCGCGCCCAGATGGGATCGGTCTTGCAAACATACATAAGTATAACAGATATGCAGGTATATAAGTATGCAAGTATGAATGTATGGTTTATGATGTATGAATGCATGGTATGATGCATGAATGTGTGGTATGATGTGTGTGTATGCAAATGTTTTTCGTAACACCGGCATTGGGATGGCGCGGTGCACCGCGTACATCAACGGGGATGCCGTTCCGTACGGTATAGCGTCAACGGAGGGATCAAGACCGCGACCTATAAGTAACGCGCTACGGAGGGGACGGACCGCATGCCCGTGCCGTTCTTCAGCTTAGCACCCTCAGAGAGGGGGCGAACCCCATGCCTCTGTTATGACAGCCGGCTTGCTTTCGCGACCGGGGAGGGCGTACCTTTGCCCGCTCTCATCAATCCCGGAACGCGCAAGGAGGGGTCGGACGGCACGCCCTTGGCGTTCCGAGTCGGGGTCGAATGTTAACGTTGCGCTCACACGGAGGGGAAACACCCCACGCCCGTGCCGCCCATCGACTTAGCACGCCCAGAGAGGAGTTGGCCCCATGCCTCTGTCATGACAGCCGGCTTGCTCTTCGATCATGTAACGGTGCGCTCACGGAGGGGACGGACCCCATACCCGTGCCGCCCATCGGGCTCAGGGCGCGCTCAGAGAGGGGGCGGACCCCATGCCTCTGCCGCCTGATCCGGCTTGCTAATGCGTGCGTGTACGTAGAGGAAGAACCCCATCCCGTACGGCGCAGCTCTTCACTCGGGGCACGGCCATAAGGGAATTCAGACGTTAGCCCTCTTTCGGGGCGCCCGAGTGGTACATGTATTAACCTGATGGTGTTTTTTTTTTTTTTTAGCGCCCGGTCGTGTGGGTGGTGTATGCGCCAGTAGAAACGGTTGGTGTTGTGGCGTGTTTGTCCTTGCCTTGGGTTTGGTGGTGCTCCGATGAGACGTTTTGAGGTGACATTCCTTTTGACTTCTCTTTGGGAACCGGTGTAATGAATGCTAGCCGTCGCATTTAATGCTAGCGTGCCCTTGCGTTAAATGCTGATGTTGTGATGATTGCCTGAAGGGTAGACGTCACGCGCATGGGAGCGTGGGAGTGGGGCGTGGGCGCCACATGTCGAGCTTTTGGAGACCGTGCCAGGGTTTGAAATCAAGGCGGGAAGTCGAGCAGTTGGCGCGGTTACTTAGGAGGGTAAGTAAACCGCCCGGGCCACTTGTCACGATCCAACGGTGGACACGTGAAAAACGGACGACTGGCATTCGTTCGCGTGTGCCGTCCGAGTAATATATGTAGTGCTTCCCTTGCCTTCGTCTTCTTCATCACTTTCATAACTTACCGAATTTCTGCCGGAATCATCTTGCGACCTGCATCCGTTTAAGCTCTTTTTTGTGTTCGTGTCCCCCGTTACCGGAATACCTTCTCAACGTGAAAGACTGAACCCACAAACTAAATCTGGTGAGGCTCTCGTCCTTGGTTCTGTTTGTTGCTTTTGTTTCTGTGGTTTGCGTTTTTCTGGGTTTTTGGACTAAATGGTAGGGTGTGTTCTTGGGTGGGGTGTGTTTTGATCTGTTTTGTGGGGGATTCTTTGTGGGTTTTGGTGTTTCTGTGTGGGGGGGTTTGTGCTAAGTTTTGGTTGTGTGCGTGCGTTCGTCTATAGGATGGAGCCAATTGAGATACCGAGCGATCATTCACGTGAGCGGATCTACATTTCGGGGTTGGGGTGGATTAGTTGTGGGTCGGGCGGGTCGAGTACGTCGAGTACGTCATCGTGCGAGTCTGTTTTGAGTGTCACGCCCCTGCAATGTATTTTGCCTGATACCTCTCCCGTGCAGTCAATGGATGCTAGGCAAGCGTGCGTTAATATGGGATTGGAGAGCTCGTCTGGATCGTCGGGCGGGCACTCGGGTGGTTCGAATCCCTGGGGTGAGGAGAGGGTGGAAGGAGGAGATTCGCTTCCTCGATCTGCGGTAGGTGGACCCGTTCACTGGGTGTTCCCTGATGGCACGCCCGTCCAGGAACCTGAGTGTGTGCCATCCGTGTCGGAGATGGCCAGGTGGGCGAGAGAGTACCACATCCCCAACTCTGTGGAACTGCGGATACCTGGCAGAGGCGACACTTTCACCCGCCCCGCCGCCCGGCCACGTCTGCCTGAGCGAGTTCCATCTCAAGGCAGGGATCAAGTTGCCACTGCACCGGTTCTTCCAGTATATGCTGGCGCTGCTGAAGATCTCGCTTGGTCAATGCGGGCCCACGCTCGTGGCTATGTTCAACATCTTTCGGGCGAGCGGCCTGGACCAGCCCACGCGGGCGGAGTTTCTTCACTTCTTTGGTCCTGGGGTGAGGAGAGGGCGGAAGGAGAAGATTTGCTTCCTCGATCTGCGGTAGGTGGACCCGTTCACTGGGTGTTCCCTGATGGCATGCCCGTCCAGGAACCTGAGCGTGCGCCATCCGTGTCGGAGATGGCCAGGTGGGCGAGAGAGTACCACATCCCCAACTCTGTGGAACTACGGATACCTGGCGGAGGCGACACTTTCACCAGCCCGCCGCCCGGCCACGTCTGCCTGAGCGAGTTCTATCTCAAGGCAGGGATCAAGTTACCACTGCACCGGTTCTTCCAGTATATGTTGGCGCTGCTGAAGATCTCGCTTGGTCAATGCGGGCCCACGCTCACCCGCACGCTCGTGGCTATGTTCAACATCTTTCAGGCGAGCGGCCTGGACCAGCCCACGCGGGCGGAGTTCCTTCACTTCTTTGGTCTTCGCTACTCTACGCGCAAGAGGGACTGGGGGACCATCACCGTGGAGCCCCGCGTGAAGTGGTGGTTGTCGGATCAGCCGAGTTCTTCGACCAACTGGCGCATGATTAATTGCCTGGTGGGTGGTGATTGGGAGTTGAGCTCCTTCTCGGACGAGTATGCCGCCAACGCCCACCTGATTGATCGAGTCCCCCAAGCTTTCCATCCCCTCGATACAAACGAGTATCCGATGACGCCCGCTGAGGAGGCCCGGGTCAACTGCCTGAGGTTTGTATTTGACCCAGTGCCCGAGGCAAGATCGTTCTTCGCCGCCTGCCATTGGGATCTTATCGAGCAGACGCACCTTGCTGAGCTGCCGCGTACGTGGGTCTTGTAGTCTGTTGTCTAGGAGTAGGGGTAGATTTGACCTACTGTTCTGCTGTCGCTAACCTTCCATTTGTTATTTTTGTAGTGAAGAAGATGACTGGCAAAAATGTTGTTGCGGATGAGGTGGCCAAGCACCGCTTGGTCGCCCTTCGAGAGGCTACTGGGAAGGTCCGAAAGGTGGTGGATGACGAGCGAGGTGGTCTGGTGTTGGGGGAGACCATGCAGCCCAAGATCCCCATCCCTGACGTGGCTGACTTCGCCCCAGCCATCCCGGCGGGTGCCCGCCGCCCGCCGCCGAGCCACGCTGGTGGTTCGAGGGCGCATGCCAAGGCTGATCGTGCTAAACAGCACCGGGAGAAGCGTCAGGAGAGCCGTGACCAGCGCCGGCAGGACCTGGATGACCGGCGGGAGACAGTGTGCACGCCCCACACAGTTGCTCGTTCTTCTCCTACGTCCCAATCGTCTGCTCGTGCCTCCACGAGGCCCCAAGCGTCCGTCCGTCCGTCCAGCCCCGCGCGGGTATCGGAGCAAGGAGGAGCCAGAGAGCCTCCCTCGAAGCGTCCCAGGACAGATAATCCGGCTGTCAATCCGTCCGCCGAGTCGTCCGATCCGTTCGCCTTTTCTACACTCCGCTGATGCGGTCCATTGATCTGAGCGTGAAGGCTGTTGATGCGATGGCGCCAAAGGTGGCGCAGGGTAATAGGGATGATATGGATAAGGCCTTCAATCTCTGCATGGTGCTGCAGCGCAAGATGTACCTGGCGCGCGAGCGCTTCGCCAACAGGCGTTGTGTAGAGGAGGCGCAGGCGGAGATACGCAAGCTCACCGACGCTAGTAAGAAGTACGAGTATGAGTTGGGTAAGTATGAGCAGCTGGCGGATCGCCTGCATCAAGAGGTCCGGGCGGCGACGGCGAAAAGCCAGGAGGTGAGTGAGCGGGAGGCCCTGCACAAGGCCGAACGTGATACTGCCCTTGCTGCCCTGGAAGAGGAAAAGGCGAAGGCGGCCAATAGGGTGGCGGAGGTGGAGTCCCGCCTGATGGCTGAAGCGCAGGCCCAGGTCGAAAAGGCGCGGGCGGAGGCGGTCGCTGACTTCAAGAATTCTTTGGAGTTCAAGGAGTTGGTGGACGCTGAGGCCGATGTTCAGGTCGCTCAGTTCCAGGAGATGGTGGCGCCTTTTCTGAAGATGGAGGAGTATGATGCTTTCCTGGCGGGGCTGGCGGGCGGCGATGGTGGAGCTGGTGGTGCGGGCGCAGGCGCGGAGGAGTAGTTTTTTCTTCCTTTTTTTTTTTCCTTTTTGTAATCGGGACTTCGTGCTCTGGATTCTCGCTTGCCGTTCCTGGCGAATGAATGGAATTTTTCTTTGCGTCTGTTTGTGTGCCTTGTCTTCCTTTGTGAAATTTTGTTTGGTATCCTTTGAGTAACTTGTGCGGACGCGCGCCTCCCTTTTATGTCTTTGCGAGTAGCCCATCCCCAGTCCCCCGAGTACGTGGGCGGGCGGGGTAAGGACAAACAAGCGCAACAGTGATCATACTTGACGAAAGTGCAAAGATCTAATTAAAGTACTTCCTTAAGTGCTGGATGTTCCACGGGTGGCGTAGTCGTTGACCCTGCATGTCCCTAAGGTAGAAAGTGTTGTCGCTTATCACTTCGTCGACGACGTACGGGCCTTCCCATAACGGGCGAAGCGCCTTCACCTTCTGTTGGATCGCCTTCATCACCCAGTCCCCCAGTTGGATTGGGCGAGCCCGTATGCGCTGGTTGTATAGCCGGGCGATCCTCTGCTTGTTCACGACGTTGTGCAGGTGTGCCATGTCTCTTCGTTCTTCCAACATATCGTTGCTGAGCCTTAGCCCCTCATCGTTCGTGCGTGGGTCGTACCCCTCGATCCGTGGGCTCTGATGGGTGATTTCCAGGGGGAGCACGGCCTCCGTCCCGAACGTCAGGCTGAACGGGGTCTCGCCTGTAGCTGCATTGGCCGTCGTTCGGATGGACCATAGGATTTCTGGAACGACCTCGGGCCAGCGCCCGTATCCTGCGTCCCCGGGTTCGATATCTTCGATCTTCCTCTTGATGCCAGACTTGATGATTTTGTTCGCTGCTTCCACTTGTCCGTTCGTCTGGGGGTGCGCTGGCGACGCGAAGATGAGGTCCGTTCCCTGGCGCTTGCAGAAGGCTATCCGTCTGGGGTTGTTGAATTGTGGCCCGTTGTCTGTGATGATGCTGATTGGCGTCCCATAGCGACAAAAAAGGAAGCGCCAGAGGAAGCGTTCCACTTTCTCCGTGGTGATCTTCGCCATGGGCTGGGCTTCGATGAACTTCGTGTGGTAGTCGATGATGATGATCAGATATCTATATTGCCTTTTCGACTTCGGAAGCTCTCTGATCAGGTCCAGTCCCCACTGTGCGAATGGAACGGGCGACAGGAGGATGGACAGTGGGATGGCGGGCGCGTGGTGGTGGTGTGCGTGGAGTTGGCACTGGTGACACTTGCTTGTCAGTGCTGTGGCGTCCGCGTGGATGATGGGCCACCAGAAACCATGCCGAAGGGCCTTGTGCGCGATTGATCTGGCGCCCGCATGATGGCTGCACGTGCCCGAGTGGATCTCCTTTAAGATCGAGCTGCCCTTTGTTGGAGTGACGCACTTGAGGCTTGCCCAAGTCCTCCCTCGTCGATAGAGTGCCCCATCCCGCACGCTAAAATTGGCCGCCCGTGTGACGACGGTCCTGGCCTCTCGTTTATCTCCTGGCAGTTCTCCCCTTGTCTTATAAGCAATGAGCACGTCCATGTAACTATGCTCGTGTGGCTCGATTGCCAGAACCTGCTCCGCTCCCGAGATGCTCGGTCGTCGTAGCACCTCGACGATACGCTACCCTGGCCCCGTGTGTACGGGCGCCGTGGCCAATCGGGCCAACTTGTCTGCCTTCGCGTTGAATCCCCGGTGTATGTGGCTGATGTTGACGTATTTGAATCCTTTGATCAGCGCCTGTACATGCTTTAGATAGGCGATCATGGACTCCTCCTTTGCCTGGAACTCCCCTCTGACCTGGCTCACCACCAGTTGTGAGTCGCTGAATATGTTGAGGTCGGGCGCCTCCGAATTCTTGGCCAGTTGCAAACCCGCGATGAGCGCCTCGTACTCGGCCTCGTTGTTTGTTGCCTTGAATTCGAACTTGAGGGCGTACTCCGCGTTTACCCTTCCTGGCCCGGTTAGGATTATACCGGCGCCGCTTACCTTCTTCGTGCAGGACCCGTCGACGTAGAGGTTCCACTCCGACACCGGTCGCTCCTTGATCTCCGGTTTGTCGGACGCTTTTACCGTCGGACCATTGGGCGTTTAGGCCGGTGCCCCCTCTGCTTCCGTATATTCGGCGATGAAGTCCGCCACGGCCTGCCCCTTGATTGCCGTGTGAGGTTTGTACTCGAGGTCGAATTCACTAAGTTCGATGGCCCATTTTGCCAGGCGGCCACTATGATCGGGTGATTGGAGTATCTGGCGCAAGGGTACATTGGTGAGAATGTGGATGCTGTGCGCCTGGAAGTATGGCCTCAACCGTCGGGCGGCGGTTACGAGCGCGAGCGTCATCTTCTCGATTGTCAGATATCGTGTCTCGGCGCCTGTCATGCCCTTCCCCGAGAAGAAAACGGGCAACTCCGTGCAGTCCTCCCTACGGACGAGGGCAGAACTGACGGCCGTGAGGGAAGCAGCCAAGTAGAGGTACAGAACTTCCCCTCGGACGGGTCTGGAGAGGAGCGGAATGGACGCCAGGTACTCCTTGATCTGAAGGAAAGATTACTCACACTCGAGCGTCCACACAACCTCGCGCTTGTTCGTGGTTCTTAGGGCTTTGAAGAACGGGGCACACCTGTCCGAGTAGCATGAGATGAAACGGTTAAGGGAAGCGAGCTTGCCAGTGAGGCTCTGCAGGTCCACCCTCTTGACGGGCGGCTTCATGTCGATGATTGCTTTTACTTTGGCTGGCGCGGCTTCGATTCCCCGCTGGCTGACAATATACCCCAGGAACTTGCTGTTGGTGACTCCGAAGGTGCACTTGGCGGGGTTCAGCCTCATGTCGTTCTTGATGAGGACGTCGAGCACAGTCCCCAAGTTCTGGACGTGGTTGGCCGCCTGGACGCTCTTCACCAGTATGTCGTCCACGTATACGTCTACAATGTTGCCGATTAGGCCATGAAACATCGTGTTCATAAGCCTCTGGTACGTGGAGCCGGCGTTCTTCAGCCCGAAAGGCATGACAACGTAGCAATAAAGGCCTTTGTCCGTGACAAACGTTGTCGCCTCCTGGTCTGCGGGGTCCATGAAGATTTGGTTGTAGCCTGAGTAAGCGTCCATCATTGATAGGAGTTCGTGCCCTGCCGTCGCGTCCACTAGCTGATCGATCCTCGGTAGTGGGAAGCTGTCCTTCGGGCACGCCTTGTTGAGATTACTGTAATCGATGCACATCCTCCATTTCTTGTTGCTCTTCTGCACCATTACAGCGTTGGAAATCCACTTGGGATAATCTACCTTCCGGATGAACCCGATGCCCAGTAATCGGTCCACCTCCTCATGCATGGCCGCGTAATGCTCTGCTTTGTACGCCCGCCTCTTCTGCTTTACTACCCTAGCGCTGGCGCCGACGCTCAGTCGATGGGATATGATATTCGTGCTGATCCAGGGCATGTCTTTATACGACCAAGCGAACACCTTCTGCTTCTCTTTCAGTAGCGGGATCAGTCGCTCGGTTATTGCGGGAGCCAACGATGCTCCGATTTGGACTGTTCTCTCCGGGTGTTCGGAGGATAGCTGGATCGTCCTCAGCTCCTCGCATTCGGGGACGGGTGATACGGCCATCAGCCTGTCGCGGGGATCGTCGGGTACTTCTGATCCTGGCGCGGGTTCCAGGGCGAGCACCTCATGTTTGTCTCGGGGTTTTGTTGTCTCCTCGTCGTTGTACCCTCGGACGTATCCGACTCCGCACTCAGTCGGGAAGCGTCCCAAGAGCATGTACCCTGCGACGATCATCCTTAACCCGCAGATCCCTGGCCTTCCGAGTATGGCGTTGTAGGAGGAGGGGGTATCCATGATGATGAAGTCTGTTCGGATCTCGCCGTGCGGGGAGTCGGGCGCGCCAATCTCGACCCGGAGGCTGTCGCTCCCGATGGGGTATGATGTTTCGCCAGTGAAGCTGGCGATGCACTCATGGTCCTGCGTCATCTTGCTGGCGGGCCGTCCGAGCGCCGTGTACGCGTCAAAATAGATCACATTCACGGACGCCCCATTGTCTACTAGCACCCTCCTCACAAGGAATTGGTCGATGATCGCGTCGATCACGAATGGCAGGGTGCTGTCCTTCGGGTTCTCCTCCTCGTCTCTCGTTGTGAAGCTAATGGTGGGCGTCCCCTTCCTTCCTTCCTTGGGCGCTTTCCCTGCCCCGATCGCCAGCATTTCCCTGCTCGTGCGATCGGGCGATGATGTTCTCTCCTTGCGCTTGCCCCCGGATATCGTGTTGATAGTCCCACGGGTCCTGGAATTCGTCTGGCGCTGTCGTCCTTCCGCCCAGGGAGGCGCGGGGCGATCGCTCTTCCTCATATCCTCGAGGGCCTTCCTTAGCAGGGGACAGTCGTTGGTGTGGTGGGTAGCGGCGTTGTGGTATTCGCACCAAATGCTCAGGATTCGGCCGACCGGGGCCATTGCTGCCGTTACGCCGCTTGGGGATGGGAGCCGGCGTCGATGCAGGTGGAGAATCTGTTCGGGTGACTGCCCGTCGATCGTGAAGACCTCCTGTCCCACTGGTTGGCGGTGTGAACCTGGCGGTATACGGGCGTCTTGCCACGACGGTCTCCTTGCCCGGTGATAGTGCCCGCCCGGGTGGTGGCAGAAGAAAGGCTTCTGATTGTTCTGCCCTGGTGCGTCCCGGTCCCTCTTGTATCCTCCGGTTGGCGCCCTTCCTTCGTCCGAGGGTCGTCGGGGCTGAGTGTTCTCCTCCGGTCTGTTGGTGCTAGACTCGGAGGCGGACCCGTACACTCGCGTCTCTCCTAACGCCTTCTGTACAACCAGGTCCATGATCTCGTCGTAGTCGAGATGCTCCTTCGTCACAAGTTTCTCTACGAAAGGGGTGGCGAGCAAATTATCCATCAGGGCGACCTTGGCCACTCGCTTATCAAGGTCTCTGCATGTGCTTGCGAGCGTCCTCCATCGGTTGATGTAGCTCGACAGGCTCTCGTCCATCCCCTGGCGGACCTTGAGGAGGATGCCCGTGGTGTTGTATCTGCCTTGGAGACGATAGCGCTTCTGGAAGCTCTCCGCCAGCTCGAGAAATGAGTGGATGGACCCTGGCGGGATCTCGTAAAACCAGCTTCGTACCTCTTCCGTCAGCGTTTCCTGAAACAGGAAACACAAGGTTGGGTCTGAGTACCGGGTTCCGTCCGTGGTGGATCGAAACTCGTCCACGTGCGCGCGTGGATCCCCGCTCCCGTTGAACCGAGCGATCTTCGTTATCTTCACGTGGGGGTCCCTTCCCCTCTCCAGTATGTGCGCCGAGAACGGACTGACCCGGGGGGCAAACGTCCCGCCCTGACCGGCCAGCTTGTCCTTGCGCAGGCGCGAGACTTCCTCTGCCAGCTCCTCCATCCGAAGGATCAGAGCGTTGTTCGTCGGGGGTGCCGACTCCTCCACAGGCGAGGGCGCTCGGGCCGCCTGGGCGTTGGTCCTGCTGATCGGGCGTTGCTCCTCGCTGGTGGTCTCCTGGGTCTCCTCGTGCTGCTCCATTTGCTGACTGATGAGTGCGTCCAGTCGTTCCTCCAACTTCTGACGGATTTGGCGCTCCTCTGCCCTCTCGAGCGCCGCCTCCCGTAACTCCTGGACCAGGCCGCTGATGCGCCCCTCGGCATCGTTCCTGTCGGTCGCTAACACATTCCGCCCCTGCGAGTCTGGCGGCGTTTCCCCATCGGGCGTGTTGCTGCCGTTAGTCACCGGGTTGAGCATGTGGACCTTTGATTTTTGTGGTGTTTATACGAGGTTTGCAATTTGTAAGTTTCTCACAGACGGCGCCAGATGTTTCCACCGAATTACGCGCGGGGGCGTAATGGGGCAGAAGCAACACGAATACACTTCCTCTGATACTCCTTCCTTCTCTTGTCGTCCGACGGACTTCCTTCTCCTCCTGGTGTGTCCGAACGTTAGGGCTGTTCGGATGGACGGGCGCTCTCCTTCTTTTCGTGCGTGCGGGCTCTCCTTTCGGGCGTTCGGGTGCAGCTGTTAGAAGAATACAATAATGAAACAGGCGGTCAGGGGTCAAGACGGGGTGGCCCGCCTTCAACGCTCTGATGCCTAAGTCAGATGACGTATTGGATATAACAGTCAAGCGAACGTGCGAATAGAGTGATATGAATCGAGTGAGTCAGCTGGCTCTCGATGGGATCATCTTACCTGTAGTTAATGCCTTACCTATATAGGTGGTTGAGCTTGGTGCTTGGTGATTTTCTTCGATGTGGGACTGGTGTGCTTCTGTTGGTGTGTGGTTCGTTCATTTCGGGCGTGCGCCTGGCGGGCGCGTGTGCGCTCGGATTGGGTGGGTCTGGTGAGTGAAGTTGGAGCCTTCTTGGTGGTCTTGCGTGTGGTCGGGTAGGTGTTGCTAATCTACTTAAGTGGATAAGTATGTTAATCGTACAACTAATGATGCAATACTAACACTTGCTATAGGACTATTGAAACAAAAGCAGTAGTGCAAAAATCGTTCGAGTCATTGAACGATGCTCGAAGACAAAAACCTAAATGATACGTGATTTCGATCGAATTTTGTTGTCAAGTTTGTGAAAAACGGAACTTTCCTCCTACTTTTTCAAAACGGAAATTTTTTTTGCTGTCAAGATTCAATTCCTTCAATGTCTACTAATAAACGTTTGTCAGCCATGAATTCATTGCCATACAGAGGCTTATGCGTTACACCCCAATAAATATTGCATCTAACCATTTATACATGATGAGCTCCTGAGACTCCATATCACTCCCTATATAAAGACGTACTACTCTCATGCATGCACTTCTCTCCAAAACATCAACCAAATTCTTCCAACCCTCCTAGCCTTCTTGTGTCATCATCTCTCCCAAAGCCAAACATGAAGACCATCACATCCGTAGCAGCAGTTCTCATTATCTGTCTCTTCCAAATCGTGTTTCTTCCAACGAGTGCCAATATCATCCCCCAAACATGTAGTAAAACACCTAAACATGCTCTATGTAGCTCTTCTCTTAGCTCGGTGTCAGGGAGCGCCAAAGCAGAAGTGAAAGGCTTATGAAGAACACTTACTGAAGTCCTTATTCATATAAACACAACAACTCAATATGAACATAAAAGAACCATAATGAAAGAAGCTTACCAGCTGCATTGATTGTGATCGACATGATAATGAGCTGACGAAAGCTTGGTCTTCTGTTCTCTACCGTTCTTACTCTCTGATGATGGGAAGAGCTGAATGTAATGTGTGTAGAGGAACAGGGACCTCACCTCTCCTTATATAGTGTCCAACTTATGCCTACCCATTATCAGTGTACAAGTTGAACACTGAATCCTTTGTCAATATGAAGAGTACCAAATCAGTGTACAATATGGACTAGGATTTACACTGTTAATGTACTAACTTGTAAATACCTTAATGAACAATACGATTGTGACTCTAACTCATTGATTACATTACTTAAGCATAACCAAAATTTGCAAGAGTTTAAGTTCCATTCTAACAATCTCCCACTGAACTTAACTCACTTCACATGTGCATAAACTGTAATCAAGAAGCTACTGTAGTGTCCATGAATCACATCAAGTTCTAATCCAAAATATGAAAAGCAACTCTGTCACACTACACTTACTGAAGCAGAATTCAGAATCAGGATTGGTTCATGTGAACCAGCTGATTAAGAACCACAACATCAGTACATGTAGCATACATGAGTCCCAGAAATGGTAATGAGAGCTAATGAAAATGTACATTTATACTCAAGCATCACTAATACTCTCTGTCCTGCTGAATGGTTTTCAACAAAAACACCAAAATAACAAACATATCGATAACACCAGTGGAACCATGTTTGTTTTACTGAATATTAGGCAACAAGTGCAGCACAAATGCTATACACTTCATATCCACCTGAACATACTGTAGTTACAAGATAAACAATCATGTTTGAAAGAATTCAGAATCACAAGCTTAACCAAACTTTGCAATACAAAAATGAAACTGAACTGAACTGAAAATTCTGAATTTTATTGATATCAAGAACTTTACATACTGTGTAAAACTTACAGAACAAAACTTTAAAGTTTAAACATAACAACAACTGAAACTACAATCTTTTCACATAGACACTCCCACTAAACTCAAGAATCAAGACTATCAAGCACTCCCATACTTTCACAGTGTGCCCTGAACACTCCTACAGCTAATGCCTTTGTAAACGGATCAGCTAGCTGTTTGTCTGTAGAAATATTCACCACATCTATCTCACCATCTTTAACTCTTTTCTTCATGCTATAATATTTCAAGTCTATATGCTTAGAGTGGACTGATCTCTTACTGTTTTTACAAAAGAAAACAGCAGCTTCATTATCACAATAGACTCTCAACTTATCAGAAATAACAGACTTCAGGATTTTAGTTTCCATTAGAAAATTCCTGATCCAAAGTCCCTCACAAACACCTTCATACAATGCTATTACTTCAGCTTGCATTGTTGAAGTTGCAGTAAGGCTCTGCTTCATAGTTTTCCAAGCTATTGCACCACCAGCCAACATAAAAACATAACCACAAGTAGACTTAGATGAGCTAGGATAGTTACCAGCAAAATCAGAATCTGTATAACCCTCTAAAACCAAGTTTTTCACTCTTCTGTACACAAGCATATGATGCTTAGTTTTCTGCAGATACCTTAAGACCTTCTTTCCTGCATTCCAGTGCAAAATGTCTGGATTGCTTTGAAATCTGGAAAGAATTCCAACTGAAAATGCAAGGTCTGGTCTGGTACACACTTGTGCATACATCAGACTACCAACCAACCTTGCATAAGGCTTTTCTTTCATTTCTGCAACCTGAGCATCAGTTCTAGGATTTTTGTTCTTGGTCAGTTTGTTCCCTTTAGACATAGGTGATTCCCCAGCTGCACAATTCTCCATTCCAAAACGTTTTAAAATCTTAGAAATATATGCATGCTGAGATAACCCCAAAAGACCTCGAGTTCTGTCCCTTTTGATTTCAATCCCTAAAACAAAGGATGCTTCCCCCAAATCTTTCATATCAAACTGTTTTGATAGAAAGATTTTTGTATCCTTTAAAAGCCTCATGTTGTTGGATGCTAACAGAATGTCATCCACATATAAGATAAGGAAAATGAAGCCTTGTCCTACTGTTTTAAGGTAGACACACTCATCTACAATGTTTTCAGTGAATCCAAAATTTGAAATGACAGAATCAAACTTCCTATACCACTGCCTAGATGCTTGCTTTAACCCATAGATAGATTTATTCAGTTTACAGACTAAGTTTTCATGTCCTAATTCAACAAAACTCTCTGGCTGTTTCATGAAAATGGTTTCCTCCAGCTCTCCATTAAGGAATGCTGTCTTAACATCCATTTGGTGCAGCTCCATGTCAAAATGAGCTACTAAAGCCATGATGATTCTAAAAGAATCTTTTGTTGAAACAGGTGAAAAGGTTTCAGTATAGTCTATCCCTTCTTTTTGAGTGAACCCCTTAGCTACAAGCCTAGCTTTGAACCTCTCTATATTCCCTTTAGCATCCCTTTTTGTTTTAAAAACCCACTTGCACCCTATAGCCTTCTGTGTTTTATCAGGATTTACTAAATTCCATACTTTATTTGTGCTCATGGAGTCAATCTCTGCCTCCATGGCAACTCTCCAATTTTCAGAATCATCACCTTTCATAGCTTCAGCAAAGGTAATGGGATCAGTGTCTTCCTCCAGTGCTCTCTCAATTTCTTGAGAGAATACCAGAAAGTCACTTTGACCACCATATGTAGGAGCTCTATCTCTTACAGGTCTTCTAGGAGTAGATATTGGATTAGGTGCAATGGCTTTCAAGTTTTCTAAGTTTCCTGTTTCATGTACAGTACCTTCATTATCTGCAGAATGTTGATTTTCTGCAAAATCTGTAGCATCAGGGATAGGTTGATCGAAAATTTGTTCTGATTCCTCAAGATCTCTTTGTTCAGATATATTAAAATGGTCTGAAGTTATATCTGTTCTTAATGGCAATTGGTCTAAGTTTGTAGGATTTTGTGAGCTTCTCAGATTTTCATCAGCTTCTTCATTTTCAATAAATTCTGAAGATAAATCTTCAGGACTTACATTGAATGCAGATTCTCCTATGAACTTTACTTGATGAGTCTCAAAAACTCTAGGAGTATGCTTAGCTGAATATAACTTAAAACCTTTTGACTTGTCACAGTAGCCTATAAAATGACAGCTTATTGACCTGGAATCAAGTTTTCCCAGGTCTGGATTGTGAATCCTTGCTTCTGCATTGCAGCCCCACACATGACAGTGATTAAAACTAGGTTTCCTTCCACACCACAGTTCATATGGTGTTTTCTCTGAAGCTTTTGTGGGTGACCTGTTGCAAACATAGTTTGCTGTCCTTAAGGCCTCTCCCCACAAGAACCTAGGTAGTCCAGAACCACACATCATACTTCTAACCATGTTTAACAATGTCCTATTCTTCCTTTCTGCCACCCCATTTTGTTGAGGATTGTATGGTGTTGAGTACTGAGCTTTTATGCCACACTCCTGTAAATACAGTGCAAATGGCCCTTTCCTTTGCCCACTCTCAGTAAACCTCCCATAATATTCTCCCCCTCTATCAGACCTTACCATTTAAATTTTCAAACCTAGCTGAAGCTCAACTTTAGTTTTGAAAATCTTAAAATAGTCTAAGGATTGAGATTTTTCTGATATGAGGTATATGTGACAGTACCGGGAAAAATCATCTGTAAATGTTATAAAGTAGACATTTCCACATATGGTTTGTGTTCTAAAGGGTCCACAAATGTCAGTGTGTATTAAGTCAAGCAAATTTTTTCTTCTGTATGCAGATTTCCTATTCAAGTTTGTCATTTTTCCCTTAAAACATTCAACACAGTCTTTTAGGTCCTCAAAATCTAGTTCTGGTAGCATTTCATTCTTAACTAAAGTCTTTAACCTTTGTTTGGATATGTGTCCTAATCTTCTATGCCACAGAATTGCAGATTTTTCATTAAATGGAGTTCTGATGCTTACTTCTGTTTCTGAACTGTTAGAGTTCTCTACAGAAAAGGTAAGCTGTGATGGGGAGCATATATTACAGTTAATTTGTAAGTAGCCATTCACACGTTTTCCAGAACCAACACATAATGAATCTTTAAAAAACTGAATTCCATTGATATCATAAAAGAAACTGTATCCATTTCCAACTAAAAGATCTAAAGAAACTAAATTCCTCTTCATTGAGGGAATGAAATGAACATTATCCAGAAAAAGAAAATTATCTAGACCTAAACTAAGCTTCAGACTTCCTATAGTTTTGACTGCTACACGCATCCCATTGCCAACCTTGATGTTAATCTCATCACTTCTTGGATTCCTCTTCCTTATTAAACCTTGCAATGAGTTAACTATGCGTAAGGGAGATCCTGAGTCCAGCCAAAAGGTATTTGGCTGTGAATCTATCAAATCAACTTCTAAAAAATAAAGGGAAGGAATATTTAAGGGATTAACAACAGTTAGAGGCTTACCCTTCTTCTCCAACCATGCCTTAAAACCATTACAGTCTTTCTTCATGTGCCCTTTCTTTTTACAGAAAAATCACTTAAACTTAAATGGCTGCTGCTGGTTATTGTTGGAACTGTTGCTGGAGCTGTTGTTACTGGAGTTTCCCTTAGCCGTAGGATTCTTAAAATTTGTCTTCTTAGGACCTAGCTTCTTCTTCCATTTGCTTTTGCCTACTAAGTTCACATTGCTCTCAGTTTTTGAAATTGCACCATAGTTAGGATCTTCTTTCCTAAGTCTGGACTCTTCTGCAGCTGCTATGGCTATGAGCTCATTCATTGACCACTTAGCTTTCTGAGTATTGTAACTCGTCTTAAGCTGCCCAAAGGTGTTAGGCAGGGAATGAAGGGCAGTATTCACTACATGCTCATCAGCCATGACAATATTCAGGTTTGCCAGCTTAAGTGCTAAGTTTTCCATCTGCAATAGGTGCTCTCTGACCCCTCCAACACCTGTGTACTTAAGGGTGTTAAACTGTTGAGATAACAGTGAACTCTCAACCTTATCAGATTCTTTGAACTTTTCTTCAATGAGCACCAAATAATCATAGGCATAGTCTACTTCAGGGATAGTCCCAGCAATGGTATCTGAAATGCAGGCCCTAATGATATTCTTAGATGAGTTGTTCTTTCTATGCCAGTAATGATAATCCTCATATGCTTTAGGGTGAATATGCTTTTCTTCTTCTAAGACTGGATCAGGGACACTTTGATAAAAGGCTATGTCTAGATCATGGTTGTTGCTGAAATAGGTGTCTATTTGCCTCCTCCAGACCTTGTAATTGGACCCAGTTAAGAGTTCAATTGTGTTAAGGGTCACCACTTGGTTGCCTAAAATAATCAGAAAAGAATATTATCAGTTTGTTGTCTGAAGTTGTAGTTTTGTTCACTGCAATAGAAGATTTTCAGTTTTAAAATTTTAAGTGTTTTATGTGTGTTCTTATCACATCAGCATCACACAACAGCATATCACAACACAAAAACCACTGAAAATCCAAGACTTGCAGTATATGCATATGATCACAGTATAAAACATATACATACAAAATTATCCCATCACTGTAGGTGAATCCGTATTACACTTTGTGTGATAGATACAGAAACTGTAGCTGTATCACCAAACCACAATCTCAAAATCCATGTTATAATGTAAAAACTCAACACCTTTATGGCAGAAGAAGGTCTCACATTATCTGAAGATGGATTTGAAATCATGTGTGGTGCTGTCATATATTCTAAAACATGCAACAATACTTCTTTGGAAGCCACAATTCACATATTTTGAAATATTGACACAAAACGTTGAAGCTGTTCCTAAATTGACTCACTGTTATGCAAGACAGTTTGCTTTGTGCAACATGACATCCTACTTGACAGTGAATCAGAACCTCAACTAATCATAAGTTCATGTGTTTTCTGAACCAGTAAACACTTAAGCTTGGTTATTATACATGAATCACTTTATAGATGGTTTTATTGAAACTGTATGCACAGGGAGTTCAGAACATGCTTTTCAAATAGAACACATCACCAATAAGCAAGCAGACATACATTTAGCTAGTTGGTCAATCAATTTTACATTTCGATTTCAATCACAGGCATTCTTTATGTTCTTAGTGATTAGCTATTCATAGCTGAAATCAAAACAATCATGACTAACTTTGGCCTCTGCTCACAGCGCTGCAATGTTAGCGGAAGCACAATAATTTCACACACAGCAATCAATCAATATCAAAACATAACCACACAAAATCACAATCAGAAATCGTAAGTTCCTTCCGGTCAGATCTACCCTAACTTAATGGAACACCGGGAACATTCCTCTAGGTTCATTGCGATTTGCGAAAAGAAAACAACTAACCTGGTTGTGATATGGGTTTGAATCCCTTACGAATTCAGCAACGAATTCGTGCACTCAGCCATTCCGAAGTCCCATAAGCTATTCGATAGAGTTTTGACCGTTGTTTCCAACGGTTAGTGAAATCCCCAAAATTTGAGGTTCATCGAGCAGCCGATCATGGGCTTGGCTCATGTGCAGTATCACAGGCCCCAGTCCAATTGGTTTCGGGCTTTTACAAAAAATGGGTTTTAGTGTTTTCGTATGAGTTTTCTTCATCGATTTATATGAATTAAAGAGCTGAGCTCTGATACCAATTGAAGAACACTTACTGAAGTCCTTATTCATATAAACACAACAACTCAATATGAACATAACAGAACCAGAATGAAAGAAGCTTACCAGCTGCATTGATTGTGATCGACATGATAATGAGCTGACGAAAGCTTGGTCTTCTGTTCTCTACCGTTCTTACTCTCTGATGATGGGAAAAGCTGAATGTAATGTGTGTAGAGGAACAGGGACCTCACCTCTCCTTATATAGTGTCCAACTTATGCCTACCCATTATCAGTGTACAAGTTGAACACCGAATCCTTTGTCAATATGAAGAGTACCAAATCAGTGTACAATATGGACTAGGATTTACACTGTTAATGTACTAACTTGTAAATACCTTAATGAACAATACGATTGTGACTCTAACTCATTGATTACATTACTTAAGCACAACCAAAATGTGCAAGAGTTTAAGTTCCATTCTAACAGCTTACCCCAGATATTGAACGACTTCGTAGTCCGGAACAAAACAGAGTTCGTTCTCGGCCAGATTGATGAGCTCATCAAGAGGGGTGTTAGGCCTCAGTCTGTATTCACATGTCAACAGAAGTATTACACCGTTAATGATGAGAAGATCAACGCCGTCGACGCAGGATTGAAGCAGAAGCAGCCTCTCAAGGCTGAACAAGCCTTGGATGATATTGTGTCATTGGTCAGAGTCTGTAACGATGGCTTGGAACATTCTCTTATCGGCTCTCCTTTGATAGCCATCATGAACGCAAATGTGATCGATCTCGCGAATGTAGCTAAAGCAATAGTGCAACAATTGCAATGATTTGTTTCCTTTTCTGATTTTATATGTAACATTCACAAATCAATAAAAACTGACAAGTATCTTATTTTTCACCTTTACATATACCACATGATGAGTATGTTCATGTATTAGCTTGGCTCGGTAAGTTGCAACGGACGAAAAAACTCCCATCTAATTTAGGCTGCATTTTCTCTTTAGTTTATATACACTAAATTAAGGATCAATGACCAAGGTCAATGAGTATCCTCTGACCTTAGCTATCAGCCCTGTTTCAATTCACAACAGTACATAATACAGTTGGAACTTTGAAGATACAGTTGAGGACTAACTATGAGTCAAAATGAGATCCCTTCCCTAATGGTAATTGTCTCATATCACAGTTCAGCTTGGGCCCTTTATCATCTTCATGCGAAAGGGAACCTAAACCCTACTTCCATTTCCGGATAGTCAAGGAATCAAATCATATTAACCCCTCAAAATGGAGGGTACATATAAGGAGGCACTCTAATAAGTTGGCTGCAACCACACACAATGACTTCATGGATTTCCCCACTTCTCAAATTTTTCGGGCAAATTGTCTTTTAAACCTGGTAATAATTATCAATTTACATCTTAAACTATCAATTACGAACTTTTACCTCTTTAACTTGAAAACGATCGTTGATTTGCACCATCTCCGTCAATTTTAACCGATTTCATCTAAATATCATTATATGACATGCATATGACGGGTATAATTGTATTTTTATATATTTAAATTATATTTTACATATTTTTCAAAAATAATTTATTTTTTAGTATTTTTATTTTCTTTAATAAAATATTTGTTGTGCTCTAAATCTTCGTTTTTAATATTTTAGGGGTTTTCTTGTTTTATGCATAGAAATAGTGAGTCAACGAATACTGATATATTGAATATATATATAGTCGTGAAATTAATAATAATATTGTGTTATGAATTCAGAATTTTTTTCCCATCGTGGAGTATAAACTTTGAAAAATTGGTTCATAAATCCTAACTATTGAATTTTAATTTAATAATAATATTAATACATACTTTTGAAATATAATTTTTTAAATAATATTTTCTATTTTCTTTAATAAAATATTTTTTTTGTGCTCTTAATCTTTGTTTTTAATATTTCAGATTTTTGTTGTTGTTTTAGGCATAGAAATAATGAGTCGACGAGAGGAATAATAATAATAATAATAATACAGTGTGTTATAAATTTAATAATTTCCTTATCGTGGAATATATAATTTTAAAAAATTAGTTCATAACAATTAAATTTTGATTAAATAAATAATATTAAAATTTAATTATATAAAAATACAATTATATTTATCGTATGCATGACACATAAAATTATTAGTTCATAATAATATTTGAATGAAATCTGTCAAAATTGGCGGAGTGTTTCCAAGTTGAGGAGGCAAAAGTTCGCAATTGATAGTGTAAATTAACAATTACAGCCAAGTTTAAAAGGCATTTTAGCAATTTTGCTGATATTTTTCCATCGATTTCCAAACTAACTAGTGTTTGGTATTTTTGATGTGATTACTGATGAATCTCCAGTGGAACTCAAATCTCTGATACTAGAATTTTGATATTATTAATGAAGCAATCTTACACTTGGCTTCTAAACTTCAAATAAGGCTAACATAGAACTGTTCTTCTGGGTAAGAATCAAATAAAAGCTCCTTACCAGATTCTATGTACATTTGACAGGACAGGACCCTCTTCTTTTTGTACATGGTACACCACCCATTCTTCATTCGTTCTTTTCTCAAATCATATCAAATTAGAGTACTCATAATACACCATGAAAAGGGCATCTGGATAATCTTTTGGCAGGCTGTTGATGTAGAGGTAGAAACGCAACAAGTCCTCCTTCGAAACAGTTTCAGTGTCAACAACGTCGTCGTTACAAGTGAGCACCCATAAGTCTTCTGAATTAACCCTCTTTATATTACCACGACAAAAAGGACACGCCTCTGACTTTCTGTTCCTGCAATTCAAAAACAAAACCTTTAATTAGTAAAAGAAACCAAACATTTCAAGTGCAAAGACTGATTCTTTGAAAACAAGCACACATGGTTATTGCTGATGTTATAGGCCATAACTGATTCAATTTTGAACTTCAAATCCTTGTACATACCAGTTTCGGTAGCATTTGATGCACATTTCGTGACAGCAATTAGGCAAGACCATTTTGGTGCAAGGCTCTAAGCAAATTCCACACTCCTCTTCTCTCTCCAACTCAGCATTTTCAAGGCTGCTATCTCCTTTAGTTATCTTTGCATTGCCAAGACTACTGTTTCCTTTAGTCATTTTCTTTGCGGAACTTTTCATAACAGGAAGCTCTTCCTTAGCATCATCCAACTCCCCGAAATCCCCATGAAGCCGCTGAAGAGATGGTAAGATAACAGCTGCAATTCATTTTTCAACAAAACAAACAAAGTTAGAACCAGTCTACAAAGTACAAGTCATTGCCAACTCATTCTGCTGACCAAGTGAAGAACTGGGCAACTTAACATACAATAGAAATCCCTTATAGTTGCTTTCCTTCCATGAGTTGGAATGTTAGGCCTGCCATCTGAGTACACCTGTATCGAAAATCATCCGCACTCTCAAATGATATAACCACAATACTAAACAAATTTTCCAACATGAAAAACTACAACACTGGAGAAGAAGAACCAACCTTGTAAATAAGTATGTGGAAGAAATTTAGATATCTAGGAAGTAGACAAGTGCAAGAGGAATCCATCCACTGTAACAAGAACCAAAAGAGAGGCGCCCAGTGATTGTAAACCAATTTCATCTCAAAATGAACACCACCCTTGCCTCTTGGAATTGCCGCAGCTCTACACACAATTCACAATCCAAAACCAAATATTATAATCACTCATATATCAAACACGAGCAAAAAGTACCAACCTTAACAATCCAATCCAAACCAATCCAATAACTCAAACATGCTCCCAGAAAATCCCAAATTGACAAATAGACAGAGGCCCAACTATGGGTTTTGCTTATTCTAGCCTCAACTAGCAAAACATTTACTTGACCACAACTATTAGCCAAAAAAATTCAGCCTTTCAAGCAAAACACACAAGACATAACTACCCACTTGAGAAACAGATATGTAAACCAAACTAAATATAGGAACCAGAACAAATTCACCATAAGAAGAAAACTACTCACAGAGAATTAGCATGCTGTATATCAGCCTCTATAACATCCAAAGACTCCTGGTAAGAAGACTGGTAATATATCATCTCCATGACTCAAAAACACAGAGAGAGATAGCAAGAAGCAACTCCTATCTTATTCCCACAAAGCTTTAATCTTTCTGGGTAAAACCCACAACAAACCCAGAAAGGTTCTATCTTTTCTGGGTTTGTGTTTTGATTTTGAGATAGAGCTTAATAATATACACAGCACCGAAGACAAAGACAAAGGCTTGTGTAGTTGTGTTCCCTAGGCTCTGTCCTCTTTTTTCTATCTACGACATATAGGCAGCTGAGGAAGACGGTTCTCGGTGTTGGCTTCTCTTCATGATCACAAATAAAATACGTATATCAAAAAATACGTCTTTAGCTATGATGATGAGTTTGATGATGAAAAATTGAATTTTTGGTTTCAATTTTGGGTTTTGGGAATTTTGGGAAGATAACCTCATTTAATTTATGTGCATATCATGTGTCCCTTTTTTAATTTCTTGAAAGGTCATATTCCTTAATTTGAAAATAAACTTATTCCATTCACAATACTCTTTCAACATTACCGAAGCATAATTCGTTTGATTTCTCTAATGAGTAATGAATGGTGTTTATCATTTATATATGTGCACCATTGTTTCTCATATGGTTGGAGCTGATTTTATGAGAGCATCTTCACAGTACACCGGGTGCACTTTCATCAATCATGTGTAATACAATCTCAACCAGTTATTTAATATAATTATTTATATGATAGTAATATTAATGTTAATATTAAAATAATAAATAATTAAAATTGTATTTTACTAATTAATGCACTTACACCTGGTGCACTAAATTTTTTCCTGATTTTATGAACAATTCCAATATTTCCATTCAACCACTCCAACATAGAATTGAAGCTCAATTTTAACACCGAACTCTTTTTTCGAACATTTGCGGTAGTCCAATCTCTATTAATATAAAAAGTTTAATTATATCTATTGTTTGTAGTATTTATAATATTATTTCATGGTGGATTATCTTATGTGGCGAGAGCCGAAATTGCTATATCATCATGGCATCATCTGGTACCGTTGATCAGAGATGTGGGTCCCACTTCTGGAGTAGGTTTAGGTTTATCCACGGAACATATCAGGTGGAGAATCCCATAAGGAAAGCCAAAAATAGTCTAGTTTGCATTATGAAGTATTGATGTGGTGGCAATACAAAAAGGAAACTGGTACCTCAAAGAATAAGGTCAATTAATTTTGCCTTTAGTTTTTGCCTAACAATATGGGGTCTACTATCATATTCTATGGTGGCTTTTCTCACAAGCAGAAGCAGCTCACATTTTCTCCTCTGGCATGCTTCTTAAATCTTAATCTACTCATTTTATAATAACACAGATTCTGCAGCTGAAATGTCTCATTCTAGAACAAGTTTTCAGTAAGGTAGATATTCTTTTCAGCACCAAGTAAAGCTCATTTCCCATACAATATGTGCAAAAGTACTACAATTTCTGTATGAACTGAGATTGAAAGCTACTGTCAAGGATGGTCTAATGTTAGAAACAAAGTTGAAGGTGGTACAGAATCATCTTGCGGATGGAGTTAGGGAGTCTTTTGATATGTCAGGGCTCTCGATTTCAAGGAAGCTTGTGAGCAAAGTTTTCCGGGAAGATTGTGCTTTCGAAGAACTACCTGAAGATATTCTCCGGTTGGCTTCACTGCCTCTCTCAATCTTCATAGCTTCTTGTATAGCCAAAATTATCTCCTGCATTCTCGGTCGAGAAACTCCATGCTGATCAACACATTGTATTGAAACTTCAGCAATTCTCCAAATGGACTCTATCTTCACACTTCCTTCCAGAAATGGATCCATGATGCTTACTACATCTCCTTTTCGGATTAAGGATTTTGCCTGGAAATCAATATGGCTTTCGACAGTTAAATTTAGTGTAAGGAACAGGAGCACGGAATGCTAGACATGTTTTTGTGCTTGAAAGCATTTGCTAAATGAACTCAAAGCGTACCCAATGAACAATATTTAGTTCAGGACCAAAGTCTTCTGGTGACACTGGCTTTTTTCCTGATATCAGTTCCAATAGAACTACCCCAAAACTATATACATCACTTTTGTCAGTCAATTGCTGACAAGCATAATACCTGTAAGAGTATAGACATGTTTACTTGTGGCAACCATGAGAGAACATAATCAATTAATTGATAACTAACAACTATGGCTTACTCAGGATCCAAGTAGCCTACTGTTCCTCGAGCCACACTTGATACATGAGTTAGATCTTCTTCTGTCTGCCTAGACAATCCAAAATCTGACACCTTCGCTCTCATGTTGTTGTCCAGGAGAATATTGCTTGTTTTCACATCCCGGTGGATGATGCTAGGGTTGCATCCGGTGTGCAAGTACTCAAGACCTGTAGAGGCAAATTTGAGTTCATAAGTTGAGCATGAAAACTGCAGGTTTGCATAAGCTGGTCAGAAGTTCAAGTCGAACCTTTGGCTGCATCTTCTGCTATTCTTAGGCGAGTTAGCCAATCTAAGTGTTTCGGGACGGTAGTACCTGTTGTTAAGTAGTTATGTCAAGGATTTGATGAAATTGCCTCCAACAACACAACAGAGAACACAAACTCAAAGAGCAGATTTTAACTAGTACTAGATGAGAAAGCAGACCGTGTAAGTGATCCCTTAACGTCCCATTGTGCATATACTCATAAACCAGAATGCATTGATGTTCTTCCTCACAGTATCCAATTAGAGGAACCAAGTTTCTATGATGAATTCTTGACAAGAGTGCAATCTCAGTCACAAATTGCTTATTCATGTGGGTTGATGAATCTGCCATCATCTTAACTGCCACCTCTTTTCCGTCTTTCATCCTCCCATAGTAGACACTTCCAAAGCTTCCTTTCCCAATTTTCTTTGAAAAGTTGTTAGTGGCTGCTTCTAGATCAGGGAGTGGTATGTAGCAAGCTATGCCTTCATCCATCAAATGTCCCCGGGAGCCTGAATAGGCTGTTGATGGCTTGGTGCTATAGCGCAGAGAATCACCTGATGCAAAAAAAAAAAAAAAAGTTATATTGCAGAAACTGTGAGAATGATAGAAGTAAGACATGTTCTTGGAGTACAAACCTTTTCCATAACTTTTCTGATCAGGTGACTTTTTTCGATGATTACGCAATAGCAGTAAACCTCCTAAGATTAAGATGATTACGACCACTACTACTCCGACTGAAATCCCAATTATCAACTTAATATGCATCTGACTTTTCGCTCCCTTGTGCAGACCAGGATTATCTTGATATCTGCAAGGCAGAGTAGCATGTCTGTTGATAAACTTTTCAAGGCTAAGACAGTTTTCTTGAAACACCAAACTTTCTCAGATTACGATATTATTTATGAGCACAGTTTAGTCAGTCAGAAACAAAGTATATACATTGTTTCCCTTAGCTTATTGCCTAGTATCACCTTTAGCATCACATATATCAATCATAGGCAGACACTTACTCAAAAGTCACGTTTCCAGTTAACAGTCCAGCTGGAATTTCCCCACTGAAGGAGTTGTTTTGTATGTACCTGCCACATATGAATTTCACATTTCCCGCATATTCAAAATGTAAACAAAAAAGACATGCTTATGTTTTAACATAATAATTTATAAAGCATAACACAAAGATAGCACATTAAAAGTAGGTTGTTCCTTACAATTCTTGCAAGCTTGGCAAGCTATCCAGGTAAGCAGGTATAGCACCAGTCAATTTGTTATTCTCTATATGCCTCCATGTAAAGAAAAAATAAAAGAATCAAAACTGAAGCACTAAATGTTGTCTCTTCCAGTCAAGTATGAAAGTTTTGAAGCAAGAAATGAAAACCTTACAGAATCTTTAAATTGATAAGATTACTGATGTCAGGCAATGATCCGGTGAAGGAGTTACCACCCAACCACCTAATTAGTGGCACAACAGAAATTAATTGCAAGAAAAGGGAAAATTTTTGGTTTAGTCACTCATGTTTGACAGTTGAGACGGATTGGTCACTCATGTTTAACAAATATCAGATTGATCACTCATGTTTTACTTTATCATTCAGATTAATCACTTTTGTCTATTTTGAACATTAAAAAAATATATTTATTTATTTGTAAAGTACATATAAATATGTTTATTGGGTTGGCAATGACAAAAATATCAATTTAAGTAAAGCATGCGTGCGTCACATAAATGGTTTTTAATTTTTAAAATGAACAAAGTGACAATTCCGAATGACAAAGTAAAACATGGATGACCAAAGCGATATTTGTCAAACATAAGTGACCATATCGTCTCATCTGTCAAACATAAGTGACCAAACCAGCAATTTTCCCGCAAGAAAATGAGTAAAATCTATGCCATATAAATTCAAGCATGCAATACTTACAACTCTATCAGCTCCTGCATGTTATTAATCTCCAATGGTATTTCACCATTCATGTTTTTTCCTGACAAATCACTGTACCATATGTCAGAGAATTAGAGCTGAAACTATGCTCTTATAATTTAGATGCTGAATAAAATTTGAAGTTTCCTGTTTAAGGCACTAGAAAGTAATTTTCAACCTACATCGCTCCTTCTATACAATACCTTTGGTTGTTTGGAATTTTTTTATTATTATTATTAACATCCATCAACAAAACTATGCGCGAGCAGTTCTGCTGAATGAAAGATGAAATCATCGTATGTACATAATCAAACCGATGTGAAGTAGAATTTGCTGGAGAAGGAAGGTATGAAAAACTTACATTCTTGTAATTCTAATTGGTGTTGTTGAACTACAATTCACCCATTCCCAACTAGTTGGAACACACGGATCACCTTCATTTAGTGACAGACTTTCAGCGGACATAGAACGAAGGATATTGAGAACAGCCACTACAATCAGAAACCATGAATCAATAATCAGCCAATCTTATGCACTGCTGAAGAAAGACAACATCAAAAACATGGAACTTACAGTCTTGCTTATCTGTCATTGCAGCAATTGGTACATATTTACTTATTTCCATTGCATTCAGAAGTGGTCCTCGAGTGGAATCCGAGGTTTTAGCAAAGGCAAACGATAGAACAAACTCTAGACTGACATTCATATAGCTTGGTTCATAAAGCGTGTACATCCCATTTGCATTCTCAGCAATATTCACCACTGCGCTGTTATACTCCGGCAAGTTAGGCTGCTCCAATCTGAATTTCCTACTCTCATCGGCACTCAAATCTTCTATCTCCGCAAAATAAGAATAAGCTCTAGCATTTCCTGGGAAACCATCTAGATTCAACCTGTAACTCAGTATTCCTTTTGTGCCAACAACCGCTGTCTGCATTACCTTCATAGGTGGGTACTCTCTGCTATTTGTATCCACATTCCTTGACGTATTGATTCTTTCAGTACCAGAGGCCACCCCTACAAGATAGTTTTGCCTTTTCACAAGATCTGAATCCCAAATCCGGTCATATGGATCATCAGGGTACCTAAGAAAAACAATTCATTTCCAATGCACGTATCAAATGACCACATCCATTACCATCCAAAGCAGTTCATTCAGGACTTCCGACAAACACTTACAGTGCATTACTAAACTTCCACACTAAAAAAGACAATGCACCACAAAAATCAAAACTTTACCTTATCACATCAGTGCTTGGAGCACCAAAATTCACCCGAGCCGCCACTTTCAAGAAGAAATCATGCTCGAAATCCGTGGCATACATGGAAAGATTCAAAGGCCGCAACTCTAGAGTTGAAATGAATGGGAATCCGGTAGTAGCACAACATATGCAAACATCAACAGAATTCGACGAAGCCCTTATGATCATTTCATTCACGTAAGTTCTTGAAGCATCGAATATAGTGACAGTAGACCACATAGTAGCATCCAAATAGAGCTCGAATTTCGGGTATGTGTCCTCAGCTTTGAGGCTCCCATATTGAAAAGTTGCCCGAACAAGATATCTCCTCCTCTCTTGTGTACTTAATGTGTAACAGTACTTCTTGTTGTCTATGGGGAAATCTCTGCGGGTTTTGTATTGAACCAAGTTTCCATTTGGGTTTTCTAAAGTCACAGACTTTCCCATTTTCATGATCCCCATGTCTGAAATCCATGGAAGTCCAGTACTTGGGTCACTGGAGTTAGTTGTACCTCCACAGTCTATACTGATGAACTCTGTATATATACAATTGAAACACAAGTTTTTACTCAGTTTGCAACTATAAAAGATCATTACTTTATATTCACTAGTACATAGAGAGAACTTGAAATCTACTAATGAACGTACCTTGAACTTGGGAATCAACAGAGGAAAATGAGTAAAGAAATATAAACAGGAAGTAGAATAATGAATCCATTGAAAATGAGAAAGAAGCTTTTTCAGAGAGAGTTGGGAATTTGATGAGGTTGATGAAACCGAAACTGTTTGTTCTGTGATGAAGCTTTTAAGTGTTCTAGTATATCTATGTTTCTCTAGAGTACACCACTACTCCCACTTACCTTTTGCTTTTTTTGTTCGATTGACGACGAGGGCTCTGTGCTGTGTTCAATCACGTTGCTTTCCTCTTTCTGATGTTGGAATCTTCTTTTTCTCCCACTTGAAAATTGATTTTTGTTTCGTTTTAGGTTTTTTTTTCGTAACGCGGTTTGGGTTTGTCTTTTTTTAGTCTCATATTTCTGTTTTGGGAACAAGCTCGGTCTACAATGTAAAAAGATCCGAGCTTTGAATCGAAGTCATTAATGTGTGTAGCCAAGATCATTAATTGCTTTCTACCAAATCATTTTTCTCCGCTAAAACTTGGAGACAAATTGATTATATTTTCAGCATCATATACGAATGTTCATACATCTATGTTTAAGGTTTTCTCGTCTCTCTCGAAGGCAGTCGCCTCCAATATTTCTTGGCTCCAACTTCTAGAATCGCCGGCTGGAATGGGGTTTGGGATCCAGGCAAGACAACGGCGAGGGTGAACAATTTTGTTTCGGGGGTTGCGACATGCTCGATGGAGCAGGAGAAGGTGTTGGTTTCACGAGCAAGACCACGGACGATGTTGTGGGATTCTGTGTTCGGGCTCAGGCGACAAGTTTCATATTTAGTGGCTGTCGGTCGGGGTCTGGCGATTGACAATTCCCGTCGTCGTCTACCCAGAGGTCGGAGGTCGGCAGCGTACGATGGCTCTTGGCGAGATAACAACTTCTAATGTTGGGCATGTGTTGTCTTGCTTTGATACTGTTACCAATTGGGCCAAGCTGCCCTTGGGTTCCTTTGGAATTAGGCCCAAACTTGTATTGGGTCTGGCTTTGTTTGAGATTAAGATCTGGGATCCAAGAGATCTTATGGTGGGTCGTGCTCCTTGGGCCGCAGTTATCTACAAAGGATTTTAATTTCGTTCAAAAATAAGTGTGAGTGGGATATGTATTGCTTCTCGTCTCGTTTTAGCGCTACGTCATGGATACCGGTTACTTGATCATTGCTACCAGTCACTTGGTTACATTTTATTGTTTTGAGCTTATTGTTGAATATGTTATTTGGACTAGCCAAAGTTAGTTTGTTTAGTCTAGACTACGGTTTCTTGTCTGTCGTTTATCCTTGCTAAGGGTAGTCGTATGTTGTAGCCTATTTACATCCTTGTTATCAATGAGAAGTGACGTCTCACGTGTTCCCTTCAAAAAAAATGTATGAATGTTCATAAGTTAATGTCTAAGCATTATCAATCAAATAGAACACAGAGAAAATAGATGTCTGAGAATTTTCTGATATATTAATTAAACCTAAATTGAGTATATATACAAGCATACTTACAGTCATAAAAGGAAACCCAATCAATTACAGAATCCTACCCAATTTACATAATATATACTTAAATATACAAGGAGTGTGACTCACTCCAACACTCCTCCTCAAGTTTGAGCATACAAGTCTTGAATGCCCAACTTGTCAAGTAAGTCATTGAAACTCCTGGATGAAACAGGTTTAGTAAGGATGTTAGCTAATTTCTCCTTTGAATGAACAAATGAGAATGAGATAATACGAGTATCTAGGTTCTCCTTGATGAAGTGTCTATCAATCTATACATGCTTCGTCGGATCATGTTGAACAGGATTATATGCAATTTCAACTACAGCAGTGTTGTCACAATAAAGAGGCATCGACTGTTTCTGCTTGAACCCGAAACTCTTAACAAATATTTCAGCCACAATAACTCACAAACTTCTTGAGCTATACCTCTATACTCAACTTCTGCACTAGAAGAAGCCACCACATTCTGCTTCTTGCTCCTCCAAGTAACCAGATTTTCACCAATAAATGTGAAGTAACAAGAAGTAAAACGTCTGTTAGTGATGTTCCCTGCCCAATCTGCATCAGTGTAACCATTAGTTCCCAAATCTTCATGCTTACGGAACACAAGGCTTTTACTAGGAGCAAACTTCAAGTACCTCATAATCTTTATCACAACATTCACGTGATCTTCACTAGGATTATGTATATATTGTCTCACCACACTAATAACACAAGCCAGATCAGGTCTAGTGTGTGACAAATAAATTAATCTTCCAACTAACCTCTGATACTGAGACTTGACAGTATGAACTTGACCAAGATATTCAGCAATCTGATGATTTTGTTCAATAGGTGTATCAACTGGTTTACAGTCAAGCATACAAGTTTCTGCCAGCAGATCTAGAACATACTTCCTTTGACTCAACATGATACAATCCTTGTTCCAGGCCACCTCAATTCCCAAGAAATACTTCAAGTTTCCAAGGTTCTTCATCTCAAATTCAGAAGATAGCTGAACTTGCAACTTCTTGATCTCGTCAGTGTTATCACATGTCACCACAATGTCATCTACATAAATAATCAAAGCTACCAGCTTACCATATTGGTGCTTTAAGAATAAGGTGTGATTATAATTGCTTTGTCGATACCCAATTTTCTTCATGAAAGCTATGAACCTTTCAAACTAGGCTCTTGGAGACTGTTTCAATCCATAAAAAGATTTCATCAATCTGCACAACATCTTCTCACTTGTAGAAGTACCATCTTCTAAAGGAATATCCATGTAAATTTCTTCATTCAAATCTTTATGAAGAAAAACATTCTTCACATCAAACTGCTGCAAGGGTCAATCTAGATTAGCTGTCAAAGACACGAGGACTCGGATGGTGTTGATCTTTGCTACTAGCACAAACGTCTCATCATAATCCACTATATACTTCTGGGTGTATCCTTTTGCCACCAACTGTGCCTTATACCTACCAACTGATCCATCTGCATTATGCTTCACGGTATAAACCCATCTACAACTAACAACCTTCTTTCCAGGTGATAAAGGTACAAACTCCCACGTGTCATTCTTGTTGAGAGCATCCATCTCAACCTCTATGGCCTTGGCCCACTCCTCCTCCTTGATTACATCATTCAGTTTACTAGGAAGAGACACAGCAGATAATTGATTCACAAAGGCTACATACGGTTTGGACAGTCTATGGGTTGACAAATAATTAGTTGCAGGATACTTGGCTTTGGCTGTCAAGAGAGGTTCATATTTCTTTTGTGGTTGACCTAAAAGTTCTCTTAGACTCAGGGACACTAGAATTGGATAAAGGAACACTACTACATATCTTAGGCAACATCAGGCCAGAAGAAATCATTGGTGGAGAAGGAGAGACTAGATGTACATCTTCAATAACTGGTGGCTGATCATTGACTAATTTTCCTCCTTTCAACGTGTCGGATACTTGTTCGACACGTTGAACACTTTCAGAACTCGGAACAAACTCATCTGCTTGAAAATTTTCGACGGGTCGAACCTCATCTTCAACTCGTTGAGAGACTGCTTCTGGATGATCCAGGGGGATCTCGTCAACCCATCGAGTATCCTCATTGACCTGTCGAAGGGTAGCTTCTGGCTGGTTTCGGACAGGATCTTCGACTCGTCGAGGCTCTTCCTCGACCTGTCGAAGGTCAGCTTCTGGTTGGTTCTAGGCAGGGTCTTCGACCGTCGAGGCTCCTCCTCGACTTGTCAAAGGTTAGCTTCTAGTTGGGTTTTGACTTGAGTACTTTCACTTGTAACACAAACTTCTGGTTCCCCAAATTGGTCTTCATAAAACACATTCTTCTCCTCCTCACTCGGAGTTGCAGTAGGAGAAAAATAACACACGTCTTCACTAAATGTGACATAAAATCTTTGAGAAGGAGGATGGTAACACTTATAACCTTTCTGATGGGTACCATAACCAACAAAAACACACTTCAGAGCACAAGCCTCTAATTTGGACCTCTGATTCTTATAAAGATGAACATATGCCACACAACCAACGACACAAGCAGGAAGTCTGTTGAGAGACGGAATGACAATATGTTTAGACAGTACCTCAAATGGAATTTGATTCTGAAGAGCTACATATGGTAGGCGATTGATGAGATGAGAGGCACACAATACAGATTCTTCCCAAAGATATTTTGATATGTTGACACTGAGTAAGAAAGCTCTTCCCATGTCTAGGAGATGATGGTTTTTTCTCTCAGAAACTCCATTCTTCTCTTGTGTCTGAGGACAGGTAGTCTGGTGAATAATTCCATGTTGATGAAAATAATTTTGAAAAGAATGATTGACAAACTCCCATATATTGTCAGACCGAAATACTTTCACACAAGCATCATACTGAGTGCGAATCAGATTATAAAACGTAGTAAAGGTAGAAAACACAACATCCTTCTTTTTCATCAACAGAACTCATGTCAGTCTTGTAAAATCATCACTAAACAAAACAAAGTATTTTATTCTTGTCAAGGTCGGATTCTTCGAAGGCCCCTAAACATCATAATGAATCAGCTCAAATGGTGCTGAACTAGAATAAGTACTAGGAGAGTAACTGTACTTATGACTTTTAGCAAACATACAGGTTTCACAATGGAGACTAGATTCTTTTATTCCCAGAAATAAGGATGACATAGACTTCTTCATAACACCAAAAAATTGATGACCCAACCGGCGATGTCATGACCAAATTTCTTTAACTCGATCAGAACTCAATGTCAAAGCAACAGGTCTTGATGGTACTTGTGTCTCCCCACTATACATGCAATCCAAGTGAAACAGTCTCCCCATCCGATCTCCCTTGCCTATTATTGTCTGAGTACATAGATCCTGAAATATCGCATACATAGAATAAAAAAGAAATATAGCATTTGTTTTGGCAATTCAACTCAGATACTGACAACAGATGATGTGATAGAGAAGGACCATAAAGAACATTATGTAACACAAGATATGGAGTAACTTTGATTGATCCAATACTTAAGACTGGAAAAGACACACCATTTGCATTAGACACTTCAGATATAGGAGAATGTGACAGACTCGAAAATAAGGATTTATCAAAGATCATATGATCAGACGCACCATAATCAATTATTCATGTATCATCACCAGTAAAGTCAGAAACTTTCAAAGCAATACCAATTTTATCTTGATATTTCTCAGTGAGAAAAACATTACCCTTCAAGTGGTTTTGGCTCTCCATGCCACAGAAAATAGGTTCTTCAAATAGCGAAATATCCAATGTCATCTCAAATTCATCAGAAGCAAACAAGAACAGATCTTCAAGCAAACTCAGGTAAGTAATTAGATCACCAGAGAGAGAGAGAAAAAAGGCAGACAGATCAGATTTAAAAACAGGTAAGGACAAGATGATTTTTTCAAGAAACAAGAACTGATTCAGGTTGTCAAACTTTGACAAGTCGATGGCAGCTTTCGACGCGTCGAACAAGGGGTTCAGGTTCAGGTCAGGCAACGGAATTCAGGTCAGGTCAGATTGCCAGGATCAACGTAGGCTCTGATATCAAGCCAAATAGAACACAGGTCTTTGAGAATTTTTTGATATATTGATCAAACCCAAATTAGGTATATATACCAGTATAGTTACAATCACAAAAGAAAACCTAATCAATTACAGGATCCTACTCAATTTACATAATATATACCTAAATATACAAGGAGTGTGACTCACTCCAACATCATCTTTGGACACAAAAAAGTAATGAAACTCTATGTGGGAATTGATCTCAAGATGCATATCTATTTTGGAAAATTCTAGAATGCACCCCAGGGCTAAACACCCTAGGGTCTAAATTGTAATAATGACACATGGTGCAATCTTATTTGTTTGTTTTTTCAATTTTATCAAGGTTGACTGAGTTTATCATAAACTCAGTACACTTGATTATCCTCTTTTCCCAAGAACACAGCGCAAATGCAGATGAACTCGAGGGTTTTGTGATTTTTTCTTCTTCGATCTTTTAGTTCATCTCGGTTAGATCAAAATCAACACGATTATCAACCTTTTTTATTTTGAAGAATATTAAAATTAGAGAAACAAACCATATATAAAACCGAAAGATTCTATATTGATTCTCTCTCTCTCTCTCTCCCCGTTTTCAATCTTTGGAAACCACCTGGGTTATTCCCAAATAGAAACCCACTCATCTCCATCGAAACTTCCTCCTGCAAATATTGAAACGTTTCTAAGTTCCATATCAAACTTCTCAATCTCAACCTACCCATCTTCATAAAAACACAATTTCAAAGGTATAAAGTAAGAAAATATATCATAGAACCATCATTCGAGTTTTGAACTCTGGAATCAAGATTAAGAACCTCGGAGACAAATGTTGTTGTTGCCATTGTGGCGTCCAAACTCTTGAAGCGACGGACCTCTTTGGAGATGATGACAACGACGGGCTCGAGTCGGTGACAGAGGTTGGGCTTGGAGTCGGTCGAGATTTTGTTTCGGTAAAGAGAATTTTCAAATAGATTGAGCTTATAGTAAGCTCAATCAAACTTGACAAAGTTGAATAAATTAACTAATTATACAGTGACACATGGAAGTCAAGACTAATTAGTCCCATGATGTCCTGGAGTGGAGAGCAGCCTGAGCCTTAAGGTGGAGAGCAACCTGATCCATCTATTTTCACTAATTGCTGAAAGGTCGAAAGTAAAAGTCATTAGACAAATAGTTGGTCGTTGTTGTTTGTAGAATGCAAATGTTAGCTGCATAGCTGTTATGAGCACAAATAGGTTGATTTTTAGTGCTGGTATGTTAATTTTGCGCTAGGAAGTTTTGGTTTGATTCTTCTTTTTCAATATATTCCGGTATTTTTTGAAAAAGTTCTCATGAGAAACAAGTTCAGCGTGCACTACCTTAATTAAGCGAATTTTAGAGAAGAAAAAAACACCAAGAGTTATCATCTATGATCTATCATTGTGATTTGGACGATAGAAACTATTTCACGAAACTCATTTTTATTTCTAATAAAAAAATCAATAAAAAGATGGACAATAAAATCTCGTACATAATGGGCTCACTTGACGCTCCAAATCAAATGGGGCAGACAAAGCTAATATCATGCTATCCTCTAGCTTATTCTTTTCCCTCAACTTACCTTAACCCTAATTAAGGAAGAAAACCTGGATTAGATGAAATGAAAAGGAAGCTGATAGCATATAAAATATCATCTTTGCTTTAGTAGGCTTTTGCTTTAGCTTACAACGAAATCTCCTTTTGTCATCCCACTGGACCAACTTGTCTCTGGCTTTTTTCAACTTTGGGAAAGCTTGAAGAATGATGCTTTCATGCACCATTGTTTATATCATGGACAGAATCGCCTTCTGGTCCCAACTCTATCACCATCTCTATCAACTCACATCGTCGTCGAATCAAATTCAGTCAGATTCATGTGAAATTACAGTGCATGTATTCTCTATTCTGTTACTGCAGATTGACTCAGACGGCCAAATGATAGCAGACTATAAAAAGATGAAGAAACTCACAAGTCTGCTTTGTTTTCTTTTACTCGATCATGTACGTTGTCCTGTTTTTGTCGAGGTAATTTGTCCAATTTATCACACTCGTGACACTGTTTTGTGTTTTTTTTTTCTTTCTATGAGCTAGCTCTTAGGGCATTACACCCGGCAAGCAAAAGGGAAGATTTTGCTCGAGCAATTGACAGGATAAGACGGATTTTGCTCGAGCAAACCCAAAACTACCGCGTATTGGCGAAAAAATCTAGCGGGCTGCTCGTTGACCTTTTGGTCGATCGATGGAGTGAGCATACTTTGCTCCAGCTTTTGTTCGAGTGTCTGGCGGAGCCCATTGCACGTGAGTGATGTCAGGCACGTTTGAATTTTTTTTCAATGCACGCGCTAGTAAAACAGTTAAATGAAAAAGTGATGGACGAATAGAATGCTGACACGTGGCTTACCGGGCTGAAATTTACTCTCGAACGGTTCAGTTGATCTGGGCCTTTCATTTTGAATCTGAAATTTCGATCCAGCGGTCAGAATTCAAAGGCAACTGCTACTGTTTTTCAGAACGGAAATAAATGGGAAATAGCTCCAAAAAATTGTAAAAAAATCCCAAAAATTCTCAAACTCTCCCAAAAATTTGGCTATAAATACTACTTCAATTTTTTATCAACTCACACCAATTTGTGCACAATAAATTTCACATCTCCCTCAATATCTTCTCTCATTTCGTTTAGCATTTTTTTCCAAAACAATGAGCACCCATTGGTTTCCTTCTGAAAATTTACAAATATGCATATCTTTCGTCCGTCATAGTGTTGATGAATATGACAGTAACAAACAAAAGATGGACAAATTATTTTTTCGATAACGCTATCTCGTAGTGACACGTGTCACATCATAATTGGTCGAAAATCTTACCGAAAATCTGGTCTTCGACGACGCTATCTCATAGTGACACATGTCGCATTGTCATTGGTCGAAAATCTTACAAAAAATCTAGTCAATTATTTTGCCAACAATGACACGTGGCAGTGACACGTGTCAATTTTCTATTAGTCGGAAATCTTATCAGAAATTTTGTATGATTATTGTCGATAATGACACGTATCACATTATTATTGGTTGTAAATCTATCTGATAAATAAGTTTTTAATATTTCACAACATGACAAAATGAATTTGCTCAAGCAAATAGTGAATGAGTGTACTAAAAAAACTGATTTACTTGAGTAAAATAGAGAATTGATTTGCTTTGAACAGATTTTGCTTTTGTTTGAGTTGTTGCTCAAGCAACGGGTGCGGATGCCCTCACAGTTGAAATCAGAGAATGAGGCAAATTGTCATCGTGACGGCAGCCCTAGTTTGTTAAAGGCTTTTATATCGAATTTGGGCACATGATTAATTTCATAGTGAAGCATGTTACAGCAGTAATGCAGCTACAAATTAGAGACAAATACTAAGCACCAAGGAACTAAAATAATATAACATCGCATCCTATAGTGATAGTTTGCTACAGAATTACAGATTGACTGGAACGACTGATATAATCAGAAACTGGTGATGAAGAAGCTTACAAGTTCCCTTGCTTTTAGTCCGTCAAATACTGAAACACCTCATCTAATAGCATCTTCCACATATGCTTAAGTTTCTCAGAAACATCGATTTTTAAGTTTTTAACAAACATAGAGGGCCCAGAACTTGATTGTGAAGCATGCATGCTAATAAAGCAGGAATGCAGTTGCAGAAATGAGACAAAATTTAAAGGGCTTAGAGACCCCAAATTCCCAAAGGAAACAATGATGGGCTGAAATCAATCCCGGAGAACCACTAAAATCTGTCACTAAAAAACTTGATCATTCTTGACTAATGACTAGTCATTAGTCTCATTACCAGTAAAGTCGGTTCCCGGCTCCACTCGCCAAACCAAACTCATTATATTTAGTTTTGCTGTGTTTAACACACTACTAACTTCCACAGTTCCATTTAATCCATAGTAGGAAGTCGCTCACCTACTATAACTCATTAAGTATTTGAGATGTCATATTCGAAGGAGATCAAAACCCAAATTTGATTTTTTCTTGGAGCCTGCAAATAATGCTGATGTTTTCCTCTATCCAAGTTTGACTCTTCTAGAAGTCATCCTCACTCAAAATGTATGAATTGTATGCATGTCTTCAAGGAAACCTACTTGCCAAGTCATTACTCGATTTTCTTCAAAATGAGCTTAGAATCTTTACCTATCTCGATCCATATACTTTTGTATTGTTGTATCATGTTAAGAAAGGTTTAGTTAACCAACAATATCAAACAAGTGGGATGGTTCGCATTCGCAAGATAAAAACCATCATCGGGGAGATCCCTTTGTAGGTACTTGGCAATTTTTTGCCTAGGTGAATAATGAATGTTCCTGAAATTCAAAATGTAACTTTGGGAGGTTTTATTCTCTGACAACACTGATCAAGGAGGAGTTTAGGTCCAAAGCATCCCCAAAGTCAAGCCCAAGCCTGAAGAGAGTTTGATACAATATTGAAGGCAACATGAGAAAGAGAAGGTATCCCTTTCTTTCCTTGAATTAGGAAAAAGGTTTGAACACTAAGCAAAGCTTTGGCTCTAACTTTGCCCCCATCTCTCTTGCTTTTTAAAAACCCACCTTCCAATGTCTGCCTCATCAGACACTCTTCAACAAAAACAAAAACCAGAACTTACTCATCTCAACCAAAACACAAAAGTCGCTCCTTTTCATTTTATCCCTCCCTCCTTTTGGCTTTGTTTCTTTCCTTCTTCTTTTCTCCTCAAAACTCAACCAAAAAGGAAAAAGAGGAAGAATACATGTGGCAAAATCAGCCCAGCAAATCTTGCTATGGAGAATCTATCAAGGCTCTTGAAGCTGATATACAACATGCCAATAGTTTGTGAGTCTGTTCTTTCTATCTTCTCAGTTATACATTATGATCAAGTTTGGTTCTTCATTTGTTTGAATTAAAGATTGGTTCTTTCATTTGTTTTGAGTTGAAGTTTGGTTCTTTGTTGTTGATCAATCTAAACTGTGAATCCATATATATGCATTTTGCTTACCTGTTCTCCACTTCTGTGTAGTTGTTGTGTAGTTAGTTCAACTCAACTGTGGTTGTTGTTAGATGGTACCTGTCATTTGAAAAGAAAAAAAGGAAGATTTGATGTTGGGTGTATGTGCATAATAGGTTTTAGCTCTGTTTCCTGAAGGGTGTCTTTAGGTGAGGAATTCCATCTAACATAATCAGAAGTCCTAGGCACTATATACGATCAATTTTAAATCCGTCTTTTATGACAGCTATATTTGTGTGAAGTTAGGTTGTTATACTGGTCAATTCCCCAGTGCAAATGTAATTTGATATGTTTGTAATAAGTTTTTGAAATTGGTTATGCAGGGCAGCTGCTCTTCCCAGAGATTATGGTGGGCATTGTATCCAGATGAGATTGTCTTACAGCCCCTTTGCCCCTCTTTTCCTTTATTTCATTGAGTGGATGGATTATAGCTGCACTGATATACTTCCCAATTATTTAGGCCTCCTCAACATACTTGTATACAAGGTTGGCTGTTATTTAAACTGTAAATGCTTTGTATCTTTAGATTGTTGTTGCCGTGGTGCCTAGCTTGTTTTTGGCAAGAACGTACAGAAAGTACTTTTTGTTGTTGCCAAAAACCTCAAATTAATAATTAATTATAAGCTTTGCATAATGGTGCAGGTATATGTTGATGGAGTGCCTTCATTGTCCTCCGAAGAACAAAAGGTCACTGTAAGGGAATTTTATGGTCTGTTCATTCTTCTATTGTTAGATTCTTATACTAAAACCCCCTTTGTTGTTGTTGTTTTTTTTTTTTTGCCTATTCGAAAACTTATTGTGACATCTAAGTACATTCTGCTGGAACCATTGCAGCTGTAATATATCCTTATCTTAGACAACTTGAAGGAGAATTTAACGGGCTGAAAGATAATAAGATGAGAAACCAAAAGAGGATGGAACTCATGGAAGACAGGAAGAAGATTTCTGATACGGATCTTGAGAGAGATGATGAATGTGGGATATGTATGGAAAACTTTACAAAGATGGTGTTGCCCAGTTGTGGACATTCCATGTGCATCACCTGCTTTCATGATTGGTATAATTACGTACCTTCCGTATTCATTAATTTGCTGGATGCAATATATATTGATCAGCAATTTACTTACTAGTAATGACCTTAAATTTACCTGATACAGGAATGCGCGATCACAGTCCTGTCCTTTTTGCCGTGGAAGCTTAGAGAGAGTTAGCTGTACAGATTTGTGGGTGCTCACAAGAAACAGCGATGTGATTGATGCTGCAACACTTGCAAATGAGAACCTTAGACGTTTCTATCTCTATGTCGAAAATATACCAGTTGTTATGCCGGCAACACATGTAGTGGTATATGATTACATGCTCTGACTTGGTGATGAAGAATGCATTGCAAACTGCACAGAATACTGAATATATAGTAAAACATAGAGAATCATTGTAAATTACCATGGAAGGTTGACAAGCTATTTCGTGGTGGCCGGCTGTATATAGTATAATACTAACTAAGATAGCAAAAGTCTGTTTCTAGGCGAAAATCAGGTTTCTTTGGACTTTGGAGATTCTTGATTGAGCTACACCAAGCCTGCCAATCTCCAATGAATAATGCACCTGCAAGTTTGTGAAGACAGCACTGAAGATACTAATATTGATATATGTAAGTATGTAACAGGTATGCCTGGCATTCAACTCAGCTTTTTGGAACCTGAGTGTTGAAATGGAACTGGCAATAAGTTTGTTGGTATTATGCTATCTGTTGATTAATTCAACATTTACATAACGATTAAAGTTACAGTATTTACCATTTGTTTTCATCTTTTTATCTTCCTGAATCTTTACCAAGGGGAAGCGAGGTATTATTCGTCCACGTTGAAATCAAATTGTGGCCAATTAATCTAGCTCTTGAAGTCACCGTGACTAGAAATTTCACTGTAATGATCAATACATGTAGGATAGATAGACATAGATTGTAATTGTTGGCACAAGGGGATTAAGAGAATGATTTAAGAAGTGAAATATCTTTGTGCCTACCTTGTGATGGTGAATGAACAGATATGCTTGTCTCAAGATGAAGCAAACTATATATGCATGCTTTTTTGTTAATCACTGATGATTAAGCCTCAGTGAATGTGAATGTGGTCCAATTACTTCCACTGCTTTTTTTAAGGAAGAAGTTCCAACAAACTCCTGAACTTAGTTCAGTTGCTCTATCACTCCGTCTTAATCTACAAGCTTCACTAGCAACAAGAAGGCTTAACTATTACAATAATAATTGTGACCTGTGTGTGACCAAAGAGGTTTCAGTGTCTCAGTCATTCTTGAAAGGAACTGGCAAATTGCCCATGAGGCCCATGGATCCAAATTCAGCTCTACATGCAATCTACATATATGCAGTGATCCCATTACCACAAATCCACAACACACTTTATAACAGATGAAAGGATTTGTTTGAGACTTTGAGTGAATAATCAAAAAAATATACTGCAGAATGTGAAGTCTTAGGGTAACGGGGAGTTCATGTGGTTTTCGAGACTCTGAGGGCTCCGTTTTTCTCGTTTGAGAATTCGGAGAGTTTGTGCCTGATGCCGCCGGCTAGGATTTTTTGCGTGCCCATTCACGCCGTTCTTCTTGGTTTCTCCTTTCTTTCACATCGACTCTATCAATTTCCAATCTCTCCACTGTTCTTCCTCCTCAACAATTCCGCATATTTCTTTTTCATTGTGCTTCGACATCGCTGACCTACAATGGAGGTCGGCTGACCTGGTTTGATGGATCCAGGAGGACGATTTTTTGTAGGGCGGCGAATTTGGTGGTTGCAGGAGCTCCGACTTCGTGTTTAAGGTGCGACGGCGAGGATCGGGGCGGCATGGAACCAGTCGTCAGAATCGAAGCATCGGCGGCTCACCTCGGCTCGGTCCAGCTTCGTTCTCTAGGGACGGGCTTCACTTGAGAGGCATGGCGACTCGAGCTAGTACGGAGTCGAGAAGCGACGGGGAAGGCACGTCCCTTTCGACGCCGATGACACGAAGTCCAAAAGTATGGCAACCGGGGGCCCCACGGCCTTGGGACTTGGTCCCTCTACACTGAATTGGCTGTTCAAACTGGGCTGTGCCTTTTTACTTGGACCTCAACTTTGGTCTTTCTAATATGGTTTTGTTGTTCTCATGAGAAATTTGGGTGTTTCTCCTTACGCTTTAAGTTGTTTTAGTCCTTGGGTATGGCAATCGGGGGACGTGGTTCCGAAGTAGAGGGGGTCCCTATATAATTAAGGAGTGGTGCATTTTAAGTTTGACAGTTACTCGTGTTACTTTGGTTTGTTAGGCTAAGGCCTTTGTTTGACATCGTTTTTTTTAGTATAGTGAAACCATAAGATTTTTCTTTATCAGGTCAGATAATTCGGTAAAATCTTATATTGCTATCAACTTTTTCTTATAGTAGATTTGATCGACTCCCTCAAAAAAAATACCGCAGAACGTGATCACTGGATAAGAATCTCATATCTAAACAAAGATGGGCAAAACAGAAAACTAAATCCAATTTGAAGCATTTAATTAATTAAGTTAAGCCATAGGTGCCAAACCCTAGGTTTAGGCATACTGTTGCTTAGCATCAATATAACAGTTAAAAAGAGGAAGTGAGAAAAAAATGAAAAGTTAAAAAGGAATAAACAGAGAAGCATCGTAGGAGACTAAGGAGGCATAATAAGGCAGAGCCATATTCCAATAAACTTTTAATTAAACAAAGAAAAAGGGAGACTCCACTTCTGAGAGGTTGCATGGAGTTCATCCTCCTAAATTGTTTGTAACCAATGATGCTCACTCTCTCTTTAGTAAATAATTGATCTCCAGGATAAAGAATTTCTAAGTGGGCATTTCCTTTTAGAGCCATTGAGTTTTCATTTGTTTCAAGTCCTTCTCTGCCCCACTCCCTCGTAAAGCAAACCTTTTGAAAGGCTTTAAGCAGAGAGAGAGAGAGGTTGGATTAATGCTTCAGGCACTAATGAGGCTCAAGATGTATATAACTATATACAGGTTCACATCACATGGCAAATGTTATGTGGAGTGCGTGAATGAGTTCTCTGCTCTAAGAAACTTAAGTTAGTGATGATTGGCAGTAATAAATCGTTCTTTGAAATGGAGTTTCGTCAAAGTTATATGCCACTTTATATATGTGGCATCAAAATATGGAGCAAATGGCACTACTGGTGTAGCTTCATTATTTTTCTGCTGTAGGGAGGTATCGTGGCCTCTATTAACGATAATGATTAGCTAGCCCTCAGTCATTTTTCCAATGTGTTTTTATTCCAAAGCCAAACAAATTCCTGTATTAGCTTTCATTTTAATGAATCCTTATGTCACTGAGTGCCTGTCATCTGCTTAGAGAAAAGCTTGATTGAGGAACTTCTTTTGTTAAAAACTTACGTACCTTGAAGTCCTTGAGCACATATTCAAGAAGAAAATTAAACATTCAAGAATTCTGCATTATTGACACTTGAGGCTAATCACAATGGGAGAGGATGGATTTGCATTGGAAGATGGACAGAGAACAGACTGCTGTGCACTCAGGATCTAAACATTATAAGGTCTAAATTTTCTAACTTACATGTGTCATATAATGATTGGATATATTTTTCAACATTTATTATGTTTGACCGAGCTTACAATAAGCTCAGGCCGTGAGAACAAAACTTCTTCCTAGCAAACCACCGTTGCCACCGCCAAAATATCTCTCTCTCTCTGATCGACCGATCGATCATGGCGCTTTACCAGAGCCATGTTATTCAATCTATTTAACTTTATTAAATCCTTTCATACTCCCAGTTGTGGATGTCGTCAATGCATAGGAGTAGTCTGGGTTTTGTTTCTAAAGGTTTGGTTTGGTGCTAAGAGTCAGGAACAACGCGACTCAGGTGGAGATCAAGTACATGAACTTGGCGAAGTTGTACCACCCGGACGCGTCATCGTCGAAATCGGAATCGGAATCGGAATCAGACGACCAAGTTGTCAAATTCGGTGGTCGGTGCTTGATCGATCTTGCCGGCGGTGGAGTTGTTTATCCATTATTGATGGCCATTATCGACATCGATCAATAAAGTCAAACTCGACAGTCACATATCCAAAAAAAAAATTAAAATGGTCACTGAAGTTTGACGCATTCTAAATTTTAGTTACTGAATTTTGCATAATATCACATTATTATGCACCGAAAAAAAATTAAAATGGTCATTGAACTTTGACACCGAATATCACATTATTCACTACTAAAATTTGAAACATTAAATCTTGTTAACACCATTAATTTTTTAGGGTATTTTTGTCAATAAAGTATTTTCCCGCTTCTCTTTTCAATCTCTATTTTTTAGGAGCTTTCCCTCCAATTTTGAGAGCTCTCTCTTTAAACTACCCGCCAATTTTTTCCCTCCAATTTTGAGAATTTTTCCTCCAATTTCCAACAATTCAATCAAAAATTTCAAAACTATTTCATGACATGTCAGAATAAAGCATTGTATTTTACTAAGTACTCTATGTAATTTCATTATGAATGTAATGACCATTTAAAACAAAATGCTTTATTTTTACATGTCATGAAATAACTTTGAAAATTTTGATTGAATGGTGAGAAATTGGAGGAAAAAAAATTGGCGAGTAGGTTAAAGAGAGAGCTCTCAAAATTGGAGGCACAGCTCCTAAAAAAATAGAAATTAAATATAGAAACAGGAAAATATTTAATTGACAAAAGTACCCTTAATAATTAACGGTGTTAACAAGATTTAATGTTTCAAATTTTAGTAGTGATTAACGTGATATTCGGTGTCAAAGTTTAGTGATTATTGTGATATTATACAAATTTCAGTGACTAAAGTTTAGAATGCGTCAAATCTCAATGACCATTTCAGGTATTTTGCCTAAGGTAAAATTAGCAGAAAGAAACAATAAAGGCATAAAATATATGACTGTTGAGTTTAACTTTATGGATCGAGGTTGAAACCTTAATTAAACTGACTGAAATTTTAGTTACATCTATATAAGAGTTTAATGACTACGTGATACAGTCGATTTATTCAAATACATTTTTTTGAACTAGATCAATGTAGTCAACTCCATCATTATTTGTATCACTATTTTCTACTTGTATTGACAACATAAAAACTATCGCGGCACCATATCGGAAAGTTAATTTTCCTACGTTCATAAAGAGGCTATTTGTAAGATTCAGTGGTCATGACAAGATCAAAAATTGAATTGATGAAGTATTTGATTAGTGAAATTAGCAAAAATAAAAAAATAGACACATATACCATCACCTAGCTAGTTTGACTTCATGGATCATAGTTATAAACAATGTATTTAAAAAAATCTATTGTATGATGTGATCATTAAACTACAATAAAAATGTGGCTAAAATTTCAGCCGGTTTCGTCGTGGTCTTGGTCTTGATCAATTTAGTCAAACATGTCTGACATTTATGCCCCAATTTTTTAATTCCGCTAATTTTGCATTTTCAGCTTCTTTGGCAATTCAATTTTTTGCTCTATTTGCATCCAAGACATTGTAAGGGGGACCTCTCTGTGTAGGTATGACATTTCACTGTCCCAAATGAATGTGCGATAGCGTTTTTCTTTGTGACTCATTTAAAATTACAATAAGGACATAAAAGACCGTCGGGATTGAATGTGCAGATCAAGGTCCTAACGATGACCAAATTGGCTCAAATTTTTATACTGCATATACAATAGTTATATGTCTCTATCCTAAGGTTCATTTTTTTATATTCAATTTGGTTTTAACTTTTTTACTTTTAAGTGATCGATCTTATTTGTTCAACGCATTCAATAAGTTATACAACATTAGGATGCATATCATGAATTCATTCATTCCGTCGACACAAACTCATGGATTTAATAATATCATATTCAGAGTGAAAATAGACACAGTAAATTATCGATCGTAGGTATTTTCTGATATTTTTTTTAGCGACTGAGCTTTTTATTTCTTATTTTTGAGACTTTTTAAATTGACAATTTCTTTTCAAAAATAAAGTTTACTAAGTCGTTCGAACTCAAAATGGTCACCAAAATTTTTAAAATTTTGTGGGAATGTACAAAATAATTCATAGATCTAATCATATGGTCGATTTTTTATATTTTATTTTCTTATTATTAGTAGATTTTTCAAACAAATATGCTCCATTATAATTAATGAATTAATGATAATCAAATGACACATTTTGTCTTGAAACTTTTTCGTTTTTGATTATTTTAGAATGAAATAAACATCAATATGGTTCCGCAATAATTTTTGTATAATTTTTCGGAATCTTAACTATGTTTTTACAATTTTTAAAATGAAATCAAATTAATTTTTTTGGGTGGATCTGAGCCGTCCAATTTTTTTTAAATTTTTTTTGCAAGAATAATCTGGGTTGTTGATTTTGCGATACTGAAACTGTGTCTTTTGCCTGAGTTTGATAAGGTGAGGCCGACCGGAGGTCGATAGATCCACCCGGTGTGTATGGTCGACTTTGGCCTAAGGTCGGCTTGATCTACCTTGGCTACTGCGATCATCGTCTTTGCCCCCCTCCGAAATCGAGTAGAAGCTCGGCACGACGGTGCAATGCAAAAGAAAAAATAAAGACGACTTCGCAGATGACGCGGTGAAGCCGTTTTTGGAGCTCGAGGTTGGGGATCAAGGAAGTACTACTACTATGCTAGCGAGGCGGTGCAAGCGGCGGGAAAGAGTGAGAGATAAGTGGGTGGAGGAGATTGATTTTCACGGTGGATGCCGGCGAAAATTCTGGCGAAAGAGATGTTTCGTGGCAAATAATTTTCTGACAAAGGAGAATATCTTATATATTGTGTTTATCATAAACTCATTCAACTCTGAAAAATGTTTGAAAATGAGCCAATTAAATGATGAAGCATAACACATTTGAAAATTAGCCTTAGAATACTTAATATTGGGTACATTCCAACATTTTTCTTTGTTTCATTCATTCGTTCGTTTTTTTTCTTCTGAAAATAAGAACGAACATCAAAGCGTGGAAGACGCGAACTAATAACATGGAGACAGAACACACTCTCTCATCATCACCTGGCTGCTGATGGCAGTGTGATTTGACAAGGGTGTTTTGTCTCTCTCTTATTGGATTTGTGCGCTTTTGAAACCTCCTATTGGGTCATCCATTAGTGCGTGGTAGAGATCAAACAAGGAGAGAGGTGTTAACCAACGCATGGTTTTTCTGTCACGTAATCATTTATATATGTTCTATTTAGCTGATTTGTTAAGCCCTGCGTTAGTGCTTACCCTTCTGAAGTTCTGAAGTACATAAAGAAGTTCTAAGATAAGGTAACTACTTTTCTACACATAAACATCATAAATCAAGTAATCAATGTACCATACTTTCATATCTGTATATATAAACTTTGAAGCCTCAACGGTCAACACTTTAAGGGAACAAGTATTTTTCAAGGATACAGTACTTTCGTACACATTATTATTTTTAATTTTATTTTTTATAAAAAAAATTATAAGATTTCAATCCTATCTTTAATGAGTCGAACCCGTGAACTAATAGTCTACTTCTTAAGTTGTGGTACAAATATAAAGTTATATATAATTCATAATACACTAATTGAGGTAGATTATTATCTATACTTACTATTATTAGGACGAATTTCAATGACCCCTTTAACTTTACACATCAAATTACTCCTTAATATTCCAAACTCAAAAGTTTTACCCTCACAGTTTGTAATTTTGACATCAGTCTTACCATTTTCTATATTTTTCATCTCTGTTATGTGCTAATGTGACACCTATAACTAGTGCAAATTTTCAATTTTAACCCCTTAAAATATCTCCCCTATTATTAAGAAAATATGCGTTGTTCTCCCTTTTTGCATTTTCTTCCAATTATACCCTTTTTTGATAGGTGAAATAAAATATGTCAGAGTTAATAATGTAATCAACAAAATAGGAAGAAAAAAAATGAAAGATATACATTTTTGATTAAATCTCCGCGAGACAGTGTTTCACCTTTCTTAATTTTCTCCTATGTTTATCCATTAAAATCAAGAAAAAAAACATTTTCTAAATCTTAGGGAGAAACAACCGTAAAAGATCAGGGAAAGAGTTAGTTTTTTTAAATTTACGATGATCTATTACGCTAAAAATAAATAAATTACATTATACAATGGGGAGAGAGCATGTGTGCTTACCCTAGTGACTTTTCTTAATTTTGCAAATTTGAAAATTGAAATGCATTCTGTTAGTGATTTAGGTTCTTCTAGGAGGAAGCACTTCCAAGCAGTTCTAGGTGTTTCCTTGGAAAGTGCTTCTTAAAAAATTACTTTTAAGACTATAAGTGATTCTTTAAAATTTCTAAAAACACTTTCAATTATAACTAAACACTTTAAAATTAATAAAAATATTTTTTCAAATTTGAAAGTGCTTTCAAAGGCCAAACAGATCATTTGTCTAATATCTAAGGAAAAATGGCTAAAAAGGTCACTTAAGTATGTCACGTTCTAAGCTTTAATCACTCATGTATGACAAATATCACTTTGCTCACTCAAGTATTACACTTTTACTCACTTTGCTCACTCCGAATCGGAAAAATTAGTGGCGTCACTCCAATTTCCGGAGAATCTGAGCTCAATCTGTGCAAAATCAACCAAACAATAATTTTCTCAACTACACCTAAGTCTAATTTATCATGAAAGTTGTCGAATTAACCTTTGAAGTCAAGAATACCCAAAACATCAAATCTTCGATTCTCCCTTCTCGGGTTGAATTGAGGCTCAACCTTAGTATGAAAAGACGCACAAGGAAAAGAGTTACAGTGCCCAATAGTTTTCCTTGGCCGATTATAACTCGAATTCCAAATCCCAAATTTTGCAGAATTAGGAGTGAGTAAAGTGAGTAAAAGTGTAATACTTGAGTGAACAATGTGATATTTGTCATACATGAGTGAACAAAGTTTAGAATGTGTCATAATTGAATGACTTTTTTAGCCATTTTTTTTATATCTAATAAGAAAATAATTTTCCTTTCACAAACAGTTACACAGTACTCTCCAGCTAAATTAACATTTTTGCTTTAGAATTTGTTGAATTTTGCAACCAATACACTGTACATCATTATTAGATGCTTGTTCATTCAAACATTCTTTCACGCACATACCCACCTTTTAGATTCTACCCCTTTTATCTGGTTAACCTAAGATTCTACCCTCCAATTTCTCAAAGTTACAACCTTTACCTAGTAAAAACCATTCCCTTTGTATCAAAGGCCCCATCTTTTTTGGGTTTTGTACGTTCAGCCCAAAAAGGTCCCCAAAACCAAAGAAAACGAGGGATGGTGGTTAATGGCTAACGTGGAGTCAGCAACCGGGACCGTTAAGCTATCCGGCGCCAAAATATTCGTGGGTTCTCTGTTGCTATCACTCTCTCTCTCTCTCTCTCTCTCTCTAAAAGCTCCCCATAAAACTCCAAAAGAAGCCATTTTTTTAAGTAACTCTAGAGACCCTCATAGTTACATAGTAGTAGTCTCTCATTTTGCAGCTGTAACTCCCCTTCTAACCCCTCTCCACTTCAATCAGAGTCTTAGCAGCTTTTTTTCCTTATGGAGAGTAGCTTCTCTTCTCCGAGAAACGAATCGTTTCCGGCAGGGCTTCGGGTTCTGGTCGTCGACGATGACCCAACTTGGCTTAAGATCTTGGAAAAGATGCTCAAGAAGTGCTCCTATGAAGGTTTTATGCCAACTCTACCTCTGTCACTGTTCTTTCTTAATTTCCTTATAATCGTTAAAGCTTTGTGTTTTTGAGCAATCAGTTGTTTGATCAGTGTCAATTGTCAAAAACTTGGTTTTGCTTATAGTGTTTGGTGATTCTGTGGTGGGTTTTCTTTGTTTTTTGAATTATGGTATTTGTGGATTACAAGGTATAAGTTAATAAGTATGCTTCATTTCTGTGATTGGAGCTTTGTGATATGTGTTTCTTCAAAATTGTTGAGCTGAGTACCTTATGCATGTAGAATTTAATCTGTGATTTTGTTAAGAGTACTCCATGCACAACAGAAAAAATGGTTTTGAAGTCACTGTTGGTGTGACTGATGATGCTCTTGGGTTTATGGGCGTGGTGGTTGGTTGGAGTGCAAGGGTTTTATCTATAAGCTCTCAGGTTGTTAAAGAAATTGATTATCAAAATGGGTATGGTTATGAAAAGTATTTATTTATATGTACCTTCACACAGTAGGTGATTTGGGAAAGTCGGAAGAATTAACTTTGTGCATCTCTATAGACTATCACGCAGGATTATAAGGATAATGTGAGAGAAGTGCAAGCAATTGGGCACAAGGTGTTTCCTTTATAAGCTTGTTTGACTGCTGAAAATTTTCCTTCTTTCAATTGTATATGATTTAGATGGGGAAAATTAGTTATGATGTTTTCCAAAGATATAAACTTAGTCATAAAATCCAGGCCACACTTAAGTAAGCACGAGTGACTCTGGTAGTCTTATCAGTGTACTTTTTTTACAAATCTTGTCCAGATCAGCTCTATGAACAAATGGTCATCACTAGTTATATACCGAGCTAATCCGTCAGCCATTCATGGATTTCTGATATCAAAATTCCCTTTAGCACAATTCCGTCAGTTTCCTTGTATCAATAATATAACCTTTAGTGACTCCAGTGTTATCTTTGTCGATGATATTCCTTGTCTGGCTGTGCTGGGTTGAATAATAATTTTATGATATCCTAATCATGCTTGCTAAATCAACTTGTAGTACTAAAGTGGAACGTGAATAATCTGAACCTCCTCTTTAATTATAGGTTTGTCTGATGAATGTTTTTCAAGTCCTTTTTAAGTTCCAATGGATCAGTCAATGTTACTGGATTTTTTGTCTGATTTGACCTGGAATGATTTTTGGCCAATGTGACTATATATTTAGATTTTCGTCCTACTCTAATGACAGCCTCAATGTTTTATCTAGTTCTGACATTTCTCCTGTTCTTTTTTCTGTGTTTCAGTGACTACATGCGCTTTGGCAAGAGATGCTTTGTACTTGCTTCGCGAAAAGAAAGGTGGTTATGACATTGTGATCAGTGATGTGAACATGCCTGACATGGATGGTTTTAAACTTCTCGAGCATGTTGGACTTGAGATGGATCTTCCTGTCATAAGTCAGTACTGTTCCTTTGAAATATCAAGCATTTAATTCAATAGGAATGTTGCCGTTACAATTAGTTTCTTACAGTTATACTTATCTTACCTATGCAGTGATGTCTGTCGATGGAGAAACAAGCAGAGTTATGAAAGGAGTTCAACACGGGGCATGTGATTATCTTCTTAAGCCAATAAGAATGAAAGAACTAAGAAACATATGGCAGCATGTTTTCAGAAAAAAAATACACGAGATAAGAGACATTGAAGGTCATGAAAGCACCGAAGGTATTCAGCTGACGAGAAATGGATCAGATCTCTATGATGAAGGGTACTTTCTTTGTGCAGACGACCTCACCTCATCTAGAAAAAGGAAGGACATTGAAAACAAATATGATGATAAAGACTTTGGTGAGTTTTCATCTACAAAAAAAGCTAGAGTTGTTTGGTCTGTCGATCTTCATCAGAAGTTTGTAAAAGCTGTGCATCAGATTGGATTCGACAGTAAGTCAATTTTTCATTTTCAAGGAATAAATTTTAGATCATCACTATGAACTCTAAATCTATACATTTTTTGTTACTCTCAAAATTTAGTTTGACATTGGTGTTGTTAAACAATGATATAGCCACCATCTTTATTATGTTTCTACAGAGCGATGATGTATAATATCTGTTTGGCAGAAGTTGGTCCAAAGAAAATACTTGACCTGATGAATGTGCCCTGGTTGACCAGAGAAAATGTAGCTAGCCACTTGCAGGTACTTAATCTCGTTCTTAAGCTTTCTCCTGATACACTCCAAACTTCATTTTTCGTATACCACTTTCATAGTGTCATAGTGATATATTGATAGCCAGAATAGTATGTACTTGTGTTTGATATAGATGATTCCTTCCGAGAAATAAGCATTATTTGTCAGGTAATGTCTGTTTAAATTAGCATTGCCCAGAAATACCTAATATATTGAAATATATGTGTATGTAAACACCTGATCCTAAATATAAATAAAGTTAGGAAGTTCTCTTCAATAGACAACATGTTTCCATGCCATGTTTATTCATTCTTATTGAGAAAGTTTCCCCATGCAGAAGTATCGCCTCTACTTGAGTAGGTTGCAAAATGAAAGTGATATTAAATCTTCTTTTGGTGGGATGAAGCATTCTGATTATCCCTCAAAAGATCCACAGGGAATTTTTGGACTTCAAAACTCGATCAGCATGCAACAGAATGATGTCACAAGTGGCAGCTGCCGCTTATCTGGCACTAACTTAGTTCCTCAGAGTGTGGATCCAAAGAGCTTTGATTCATTTGAAGATGATGTAAAGGGGATTATTTCAGAGTCTGTAGCAGAACCTAAGAGAGGTTCAACACACAGTATTCCAGATTCTAAGAAGACCAGAAGTGCACAGGTGGACTTGAGTCATCCTTATGCTGAAACCAAGAAAGGTTTGATTGGCAATGTTCCTGATCCTCAGAATATCAGGAGTTCACAGATGGGAGTCGGTCATACGTTTGCATCAGTCGAATCAGAGATCAACTTCTCAGCATTTGGTTCGAGTTCCACTATTTCAACAAAGTTTCCTTGGACTGAAGTTCAAATGAAACAAGAGCACAAGCCAGTTATTCAGTTAGAAAATGGCTTCAGCAACAAGCCACAGCTGCCTGTACCACAGCACAACTTCCTACCTGATCTACTACACTCAATTCCTTCCATTAGTTCAAGACCATTTGTCTTAGATGGGGACACAACTCCCCCCATTAAGAATAAGCCTTTACAAGCTGCCTATAGAAACAATCATACAAGCCATGTAAGCTCAACAATAAGTGCAGTAGAGTCCTTCTCTGAACAAACTGTAGACCAATGTTTTGACCCCAATTCCACCAGTACATCAAACATGAAAAACCAGGGCTTCAATCTGAGTTACCTCACCAACTCCGAAGCTGCTCAAAAGAATCTATTATTTGGAAATGGGTCATCTTATGCTCCTTTGGACGACGACTTGCCAATTTGTTTGTATCCAAGTGATTATTTTGGTATGAACCTTGGATTTTTGGAGTTTATTGATCCTGAAGCTCCTTCTGTCTTGTATGAGGCACTGAGATTCGGGTGCGAGTATCCATGTGAAACATCAGAATATGTCTAGCAGATCAAGGTCTATTTATAGCATAAACCGGCCCTGAGCTAGCTCTGCACTTACGCACATTCATGAAGAACAGTCTGGTATTTTGTTTGGTGAACCTTATAAGTCAAGTATCCAACTAATTTTATCTGGATGTTATCTCTCTGACCAGATTGGATATTAATATTGGAATGTGTATGTTAGGAGTGATGGCAAACTCTAGCTTAATAAGTTTCTTCTTTAATTTGGATGGGATGTGTGCATTAGAATTTTTGTATTATACGTTCTTAGAGATGCTGCCTTATTTTGGCTGTAACTGCGCTTAACATTCATTGTCCTTGCAACTTATGAAACTAAAATACCTGTAATTAGCAACCAAGTCATGTTATTCTTCTGAAAAGAATTTTCCTGCTAATTGTTGTTGACAGTTAAAACGGTCTGATGCATAGCAGTGTATCAAGTATATCCTACCAAGTCTGCAGTCACTGCAGCATTCTCTCAAGTAAACTCATTCTGCTTATACGCTTCTGTGGAGAAGGTCATATATGCCCATTAGATGTAGCAACTTCCAGAACGAAACTGGTGATATCCATTTACAACCACATAAGAAGCATACACTACAACACGAGATCAGCCCTACAAAATTTGATTTCTAATTGGCAGAACTACCGGGGATCGCAGAAAAAGAAAACCAGATTGCCCTTTCATTCTAGTTGATCTCCTACGGGTGGTAAATGGCTGTGGTTTACAGAAAGTAGCTATGGGCGAATAAGTCTCCAGTCAATATGTATATTCCTACACTACACATCCTCAACTTTGAATATTGGGAGTAGAGTTCTCATGAGCATTCTTCTTTGGAAGGGAAGTGACTGATCGGCTTGTCCTTGGGTTATGTTTCTCTGTTAAACGCTTAGAGCTGTGAGAATTGGCCGAAGGCTGAGTGCTTGGCTGGACCTTGCTAGTAGTGGACTGCCTCTGGACTTTTTGAGGATGACTCCGTGTTGGTGGGATCTGCAATAGTGTCATCCACTAATCAAGAAGATATTCATGGAGATTAATGGAAAGGTTGTTACCCAAAAAGTAGTATACCTTCTTCTTCAAGTTATTAATCGGCAAGTGCGACCCAGGAGACAGATCTTCATTTAGTTTGGCTTTTAAGCCATTACTATTATGACTTAATTTCTTAACATCAACCACTGCTTTTTCCTGCATGAGATTATCTTTCTATTAACTTTTTAAGTACAACTTGATTTTCAAAAGAAACGAAAACGTGTAACCTTTGAGTTGTCTGTGCAGAAAAAAAAGTAATACAAGAGAAATGAAAAGAAAATATAAGAAATATCAACTTGCACTTCACAGATATTATGTTGAAATATTCAGATCATTCCACAAAGCAAATATTTCCCCATCAACTAAGTGCTAATACACGTCTTAATTCTTGTGCCAGTAATGGTGTTAGAGAACTTCTATACAAAGCAACCTCATTTCTGAAAACTAAATAAACAGATCAAAAGAATATATTACAGAGACCTGGAATAAATTATACTAAATCAAGTTGGAAACTTTAGTACGATTTTCTAATCAGCTTGAGTAGTGAGATATCATCATATCTTAACACTAGATGTTTCACTGTTTCAAATCATCTTTGGACCCATAAAAGCATATATAAAGATGCAGTCGTCTTGATGCAAATAGAAACTGAAGATTACTTATAACAAACTAACCTTTTTAGATCTTATTTGCGGCTGCTTATATTCTGCTTCTCCATTTTTCTTCTCTTCCAGCATCTGAAAGAACTGGCATAGTAAAAAAGACATGAGAAAGTATAGAACTTTAATATTAAATCATACCTCTTTCCGTTTTGCTGCTCTTTCTTCACTCATAAGGCTAAAAGGACAGGGTTTGATAAGACCTCGTGGTTTGATTCCATTTTCAGTAGAAAATTGACTGCCAAACAATCAGTTGCATGATTTTAAAATGTTGTCAGTTAAGTAATTGGTTCGTGAAATTAAAGTAGAACATAGCAACAGCACTATCAAGTTGAGCATATAAGAAACCTTGCACACATATATAAGCGAAATACTTGCTCTTTTGGCGGTAACTTGCCTATCCCATCTACAGTTACACTCCCAGCTACTGACTTATTATGTATTTGTTTTTTCCCAGTCAACAAATAAATAGTGCAACCAAGTAAGTTAAAAGTACTGACGGCATCAGATAACACACGGCATAAGTAGAATGCAAGATCAGTACCTTCCATCTTTTGACCATGGGTTAAGCGAAGATTGTTTTAAAACCCCGTTAACAGATGCCTGCAGTAGACATATAAATATTCCATTAGATATGTCAATAATGTCCCCCTATTGGAAATGTCACAGACATGTCATGTGTTTTCATTTATGGATCCAGATGGACACAATATTATAATTGAAGAAAAAATACATGCCAGGAAGAACATACCCGAGCTGTAGTTCGTCGGCTAGCTGTGGATTTAACAGGCACGTTAAGTGCATCAACTCTCAAGTTTTTTTATCTTCTCCGAGACTGGTGAAATTCTTTTACAGGTTTCACCGGCATGAGAAGTGAAATTGATTGACATGTGGAGTGATTTTGTTGCTGATCTCCTTTTATCAACCAAATCAGCCTCCAAAGTCTTGCCCTTCGGGGTGGCATAGTCCTTTGTAATTAGAACACCACTCGTTTGTTTGGCACCAAAAGATGGGATCTTGGACATTCTACTTTGAGTAGATAACCTTGATAGAGACAAATTCACCAATCTTTTCTTGATTGTTGCAGCTACAGTTTCCTCACTATCACCTTTCTGCATGAACAAAAGGGCAGTAGTTAGTTCAAGGACTTCAAGCTGAGAAATCATAAGTATCTAGATGTAAATATGTGGCAAAATCGATAGATTACCTTCTTTGGCATCTTTTCCTCTTGGATGGCACCATAAACAATCTCATTATTGTCATTTTTAAACTGATTTTCAATTTCGTCCTGGGTAAAACTCTCCATCTCAACCTGAAGAGAATCCTTCTGAATATTATTTTCCACCTCAACCTGTATATCATTCTCCACATCAACACTTTCTTGAATCAACACCGCCTCTACTCCATCCACCTCGGCAATTTCCAATACATTCCCTTCAACATTCGCATTCTGGTGATTCACATCAGCCGAGTATACTGCTTCAGAATTTGGAACAATATTTTCCTGTTGGTTGCCATAAATGACCAATTGGCTCACTACATTTCCCGACTCACTGTCAATGGAGGAGCGTGTGCAATTTAGGTGCTCACTTACTGACTCGGAAACTTTACTCGCACAAGTATTTGCCATTTCAGCCAAAGCTGCTGCTTTCTCGGCAGCCTTTCTCCTGTAGTGAGCTTCAAAATAGGCTTTCTTCTGAGCAACCGAGCCGGGTTTTGAAAACTTCTCAGCTTCTTCTAGGTATCGATTTTGAGAAAATGCTGACCATTTCGCCCAATCAAGAACTCTGAAGCATACCTACCAAATGATATCGATTCTCCTAGGCACCTAAGTGGGCAACAAAAAACATAGCATATTAGCAATCTCAGTTCCCTCACTGAACTGATAAGAACCAAAATCATGCATTAAAATAAAATACATCAAAACCAAAATTGCTTCAGTTCGACAAGAAATTGATAATCTAACCATGATATATAAACCACCGCTAAATTTAATCATGATGAGATGAAATGTGTTACAAGAATTACAGGATTATCAAGTACTCAGAATTAAGCATAACTCGTCTAAAGAATCCAACTTTTCATGTTAAAATTGTCAGTAACAACTGTAACACTATATCACTGAGTAGACTCAAACCCAGAATTCCAAACCCATTAACAAATTCTGGTATTGCCACAATTTCTGAGAAAACGGATCAAAATCCATCAATATTCAGCAATATAAGAAACCCTCCATTAATTAAAAACTCAAGAAACCCAATGTATGATACCGTTATGCAACGATGTGGGTTTGAGTAATCGGGCTTGGCCCAATTTATAACTTCCAATTACGGACCTAGGCTCTCCCCAAGTCCTTTGGTGCGTTAACGGGTGAATCATGTCAAGCACAAAAACAATTCCATTCGATTCGATTTAATATTGCACAATTGATCCCTCGTTACAAAAACAATCGGATACAAAACTCTGCAATCCTTCATGTAAATTGCATCGCTAGCTATTTCATTGAACATTAATGTCCAAAACCTTAGAACTACTCATAGCTTTTGGAATAGTAATATACAACACTCCATCCTTCACCTCCGCCTTAATCTTCTCGAACTGTATATTCTCCGGCAAAGCAATCCGGCTACTATATCTTCCATAGCTCTTAGCCGACCACTCTTCACCTTCTTCTTCCTCGCTTCCCACATCATCTTTCTTCTTCTTCTCAGCCTTAACAACCAGCATTTTCTCCTCAACCCAAACTTTAACATCCTCTTTGGTCATTCCGGGCATATCGAACCTCATCTTGTACTCTGTCTCTGCTTCTTTAATCTCCCACGGCGTCCTTCCTCGGCCGTATCCGCCGCTCTCCGTCTGCAACGGCGACGCCCACCCGGATTTTTGACCCGAGTAGAGAAACGGGTCGTCCATCATGCTCTCCATGGTCTCCATCATCTGCTGAACTGTTCTCGCTGTCGGAAACCTGTCCCATAGTCCTGTAGAGTTGAAACATGAAAGAGGTCAAACCTTTGTCGAACAAGTTTGAAACTTGAAGAACTGGAATTTGAGCGTGTTGAGAAGACATTGATTATTTACCTACGGGCGGAGAAGAGACGACACGCTTCTTGGGTTGTTGGCTCTGTTTTTGTTGTTGGTATTGTTTGGTTGCTCTCTGTAAGTGGTCAAGGTTGTCTCTTGCTTGGTCTGCCATGGCCTTGATTCTGAAGCCTCCACCATTGTTTGGGACACTTTTGGTGCTTCTACCAGACAACACTGGGAGAAAGAGGCTGAAGTTGGATAGAGCTTGCGACATTCTTCTCTGTTTTGGTTAAAGTGTTGTGTAAATGTTTTGAGACTGGAGTATCTGTTTGCCAGGGAAGAAACTGTGGTATTCTATGATGGGAGACTGGGACGATTTGGGAGATTTTAAAGGGGAGAGTGGACATTTCTAGAAGAGGAACAGAGGGGCGAAGAAATGTTCCGACCATTTCCGGAGAAGTCGAGAAAGCTCGATCCCCTTGGATAAGGTATATGACCATCTGACTATATATGAGGCGCACTGCCTGATGACAATTTGTGGTTTGTGTTTTGTGACTTTTTTCCTCGTGCTAGAGCCCAATGTGAGGGTGTTGGAAGTCTTTTTCTCACATGATCGATGAATTTAAGTCGTGTAACTAAATAAATTGATGGACTAGACCATCTAGATGTAACGAATTACTAATCTAAGTTTTGTAACTCTACATGCCCAATTGTATAAAATAAATAAACTCTACATGCCTAATAATAGATTGCATAATTAAAAAAACTCAGTTTAAGGGCATATCTAATGGAGAAATCTTATATGAAATCCTAAACTTATTTTAAGACTTCATTTTGACACTATTCATTTAGGACTTCAATCATCTCCAATTATTAAAATCATATCTCAAAGTTCTAAGTTTATATATTTAGACTTTGTAAAATATAATTGTACATGGTAATTAATAAGGGCGATACTTCAGCGTGTTAACGTAATATACAATAAAACACATGTTATAAAATATAACCATAAAATGGTAAACTAAGTTATTTTTTTAAGGTTGTAATATAAAATTTAATTTTTTCATAAGGAGTGATACCAAACCTTAACAAGTAACTTTTAATTTAAAATTTATAAATTAATCTTGACCTTTCATTTTTTTTAAATTTAATCTAACGATTGTGTTATATCTGAAATTGTTACCTGTTACCGGTTATTGGTTTTGGTTACAGCTTGACTTTATTGACCATCTTAACCCAGGTAAACAAGCCCACGAAAGTCCTGTAATATTGAAAAGCCATGAGGGAGAAGTTATAGCAGTTGATTGGTATTTTACTGTACCTTATTTCTGTCGTTCAACATAATCTTATGTCTCTTAAATATTTGATACTATGTAACTTATAGGTCCCATTTTGAGGTTGGGAAGATAGCAACTTCTTCAGATGATTTTACAGTAAGTAATACGGATCACTGATGAGATTGTCATGCTTTATATTCTTGAAAACGTAACCTTTCACAAGCATGACACCTGAACTGATGTCTCACATCCTGGAATAGGTTTGCATTTGGAACTCTGAAAGTCGATACTGCCCAAGCACACCATCACCATCTGCCATTCAGAGAAGAGTTATGGCAATACCAGGTACAGAATGTAGAAGGCTTCTGATGAACGAATCAATGCACAACTCGAAGGATTCTGGAAATTCCTGCCCCTCAAATAAAGGATTAGATGAAAGTATCTCACTACATCCAATTGAAATGCCTCAGATCTGTACTCCTGAATCACAAAAGAAGCAATCTATAACAGTGATAGCATGCAATTACATTTCAAACTTTGAGAGACGCTCTTCTCCTTATAAATTTTACTCTATGGTACGTATAGCCTTTCAAACGATCGATATTATCGATCAGCATATATCGATTAGGCACAAGATGTATAAAGCACACAAAACAAATCATAACGTGCATAAACCTATGGTGTGCGCTTTAACTTTTGCTTATTACTGCACTAGGAAAAAAATAAATTGGCTCCCGAGATCAAGTAGGTACAAGAGTGAAATGCCATATCATTTGTTTAAACCCCAAACCCTGAAGTATATTTGACGCCAGTAGAGGGCAACCACAAGTTTCCTTCAATAAACTCAGCCACAGTGTAGTTCTTGGCCTGAACGGACGCGTTAAATTTCTGATATCCCGGCCAGTTAACCCGGCTACCAAGGCCGGCTCCGGGCCCGTAATTCATGTACTCCCCATAGAACAATGAATCCAAAAACATGTTACCATTCCACTCTAGCCACCCTTGAGGCTTTATGATACTACTCATGAAAGACTGCATGATTACAGTTCTTGAAAATGGCTTCCATGGTCTACCAAGGTACGTTGGCGTGCTGGAGTTAACTGACACATTCAACAAGTCCGGATGTGCCGATAGGTTGCAGAACTGGAACGAGAACCCTGTCATTGTCTTGGGTTTGTATACGGTAGATTTACAAAAGTACTGAATATGGTTGTTGGAGTTACCTTTTAAGATGTTTATTGAACCATAAAACTACAAATTTGATTTTTATGTTGTAAATTTCTTGTTTAGGTTCATTCTCAACCTTAAACTTGTAACTTTAACAAGTTACCAAAACATGATCTTACATTTACTTATTTAGGTTTACATACCACCTTAACTTAAAACATATGTTTACCGTTTAATGGTTAACCTGTAATATCAGGTCATTTTTATAACATGTGTTTTAATGCATACTACGTTAACACACTGAAGTACAACCTAATTAATAATTATATTAATTTAAAAAAATTAAAATTTTGAGTGACTTGTGCATTATTCACAAATCGGATATACTTTCGTTTCATATGTGTCGGTCGTTTCACTTATGCATTGTATAGATATCCGAGTTTGCAAGATTACGTTATCTACCACGTGTAAAGTATCAAAATATCGGACAAAATTTTAGACAAGATTACGCTATCTGCCATGTAACTTATCGAGATATCAAACTAAATTTTGTGCAACACGTGTCAACGTCTAATTAGTTGACGAAATTACGTTATCTGCCAAGTGTAAAGGTGAAGGTCTCCGAAGATCTGTTGATCTTCTATAAAATCGGGAGCATTCACTCCTTCATCTTTCACCAATTCACAACCACTCCTCCCCCCACACAAAAAAATTGTGGTTTATTAGTAATTGTTTTCATACCTTTAGTTTTATTTTCCGTCATGAATAGGTTGTTGAAACTATTGAAGAAAGAGGAAGCAGAAGATGTTCCGAGAAGGCAACATCAAGCCCTCTTGATGTCTGCGGCAGCCACCAAGTGGAGATGATGGAAGAAGATGAAGTCGAAGGCCAATGGGGTGGTTCTTCGGAAGGGCGGAAGTACATATTAAGGGAGCATGAGATGATGGATCAACGCTTAAAATCTCTGTACTTCACTAAACCATGTAGGTTTGACGGCGATACTTTTCGAAGGCGCTTCCGTATGTCACCTTCTCTCTTTGACAAAATGATATGTAGCGTGGCCAACCACGACCCGTACTTTGTACAGAAGATGGATACCACCGGTAGACTCGGCCTCTCCACCGAACAGAAGTTAACATGCGCTATGAGGATGCTCACATACGGTCTACCAGCTAACTTGATAGATGAGTTCCTTGATATTGCCGAATCCACTGCTCTTGAAGTGTTGGATCATTTTAGAAGGGCGATATGGGCTGTGTACTGCAAAGACTATCTCTGCACACCAACAAAGGCAGATCTGCAGAGATTAACGAACAAAGCTGCAGAACGTGGATTTCCAGGTATGTTGGGTAGTCTTGATTGTATGCATTGGCAATGGAAAAATTGTTCGGCTGCTCATGCCGGGCAGTTCCAAGGCCATAAAGGAACACCTACAATTATCTTAGAGGCAGTGGCTTCGTATGATACTTGGATTTGGCATGCATATTTTGGACTTCCAGGTTCTCTCAACGATCTCAACGTTCTGGGAATGTCACCGTTGTTCAACGAGGTGTGCAGAGGTGAAGCTCCTCAAGTAACTTTCAAGGTAGCCAACAGTACGTACCATCAATGTTATTATTTGGTGGACGACATCTACCCTACTTGGGCAACTCTTGTGAAAGCAATAAAAAATCATACCACTCCGAAGACAAGATACTTTACAAGGATGCAAGAGGCGTTCAGAAAAGACGTGGAGAGAGCATTTGGTATCCTCCAAACGTGTTTTGCAATTGTGAGGGGTCCAACTCGTTTATGGAGTAGGGAGAAGCTCCAATACATCATGATGACGAGCATTATTTTGCATAACATGATTGTAGAGGATGAGCGCGCCAAAGATAAGCAATATGATTTCGACATTGACGACATCCCAATGCATCCAAGAAAAGCTGATATATATGATAAACCGGTTTATGATGATGAGGTGCATCGTAATCCCCAACTAATGCATGCATTTATACGTGATCGTGACAAGAGGACTCGGTGTCCAGTGATATGTAGGGAACTAAGATCGGATTTAGTTTAACATGGTTGGGCTTTGAAGAAGTGGCAAGAGCACAACCGTGGCCAATTTGTGTCGTTAGCATGTGCCAATAAATGGCATCCGTTTGCCATCATGTTGTTGTTTGCATTTAATTCGTGTGTGGTTATGTATTTTTAATTTGTGTGTGGTTGTATGTTTTTAATTTTGTGTGTGTGCATGTAATATTTTGTGTACTTGAATGCATTTAACTTTGTGCACGTTGTATGCATTATATATTAATTTAAAACAATAATATAAATTAAGCAACAACAATAAGACCATATAAAAATACACTTCATACATAATTAGTTAAAATTAATTCAAAACAACAATATAAATTAAGCAATAGAGAAGATAAAACAAACTAATCACTCTTGATCATCATTTTACATCCACGCCGTTTGATTGAGTGGAAGATAGGGGGAAAAACTTGATCCGCCGTAAGGAAGTATAGATGCGGGTACCTCTAATTCCTCTCGCTCAAGTATCTTTCTTTGTTTCCTCTCTCAATATCCTCTTTTACATGGTGAATATATACTTGGATCCACCACCATTGTGCGAGCATCTTCCTCCCTTTGTTGATCTGCCATTGCCTCATGCATAAGTTGTTCCCTTCGTGCAAACTCTCGATCATTTTGATCGGCAAGCATTTTCATTTGAGCATGAATACTCAATGTTAGGTCTTGATTAACTTTCTTCTTTGCCGCCTTGGCCGCTTTTTATCCCATTGGACGCTCTTGCCTAGCTTTAGATGCCACGCTTGGAATTGCTTTGTCTCCGGGCGAATTGTTATCATCCAAGTTGGTAGGAGTCCCACAATTTCTAATATCCTCATCCATTGTTGGCGGACATGAAAATTTAGGTGACTCCTTCAAGATATCCCAACAATGCAAATATGCGAAATGCTCTCCATGGGAATCATCGAAGTAGTACCCCTTTGCATTCCTTAACTACAAACATAGTAGTGATTATTTAATTTAATATCATGAATTATTACTATATTTTAAGTGACAAATAAAAATACTTACGTCATCTTGATCATTTTCGCCACTCACATGATTTTTGATGGCTTTATGCATTGCTTGGCTCCATCTCATACTTGCGGGATTGATCTTCTTCCATCGAGATTCGACACTTGTTTGGGTTCGCGTAGGTGCGTTGGTTGGCTTGATACTTTCAAAATGCTCATATATACGATCCCACAAGGTTCCACCGGATTGATTAGTGCTGACGGCGGCATCTCCACCAATATTCAACACGGCCACGCACAAAGCTCTATCTTATGCCTCTTTCCAATTTTCCAATCGTGGTGTCCTAGGTTTTGGTGAAGCTCTCTTTGGACCCATGGTGATGAACAAAAAAACTGAGCTTGCTATAAGAAAAGAGGAGGTGTGAGAGAATGTAAGAAATGGTGTGAGAGAATGTAAGAAATTATGTGAAATGAATGAAAATTTGGTTGGTATTTATAGAAAAAATTAGAATTTACTGTTCCAACAAACTGATTAATATTCCCAAAAAATAATTAATTTTTTTTCATTTTTTTCTGACTGTTATATTAAAAATGGGAGTTGGATCGAATAATAACCGTTTGATCGATTTTAGCATATATTCTTTGCCATTGGATCAGAATCAAAAATTCAAAAAAAATAATTTAAATTTAACTGGGATTGAAATCTGGTCGTTGATTTCAAGATGGAATCAAATCGGGCCGTCCATTTCATTCGACCGTTGGTGCTCCAACGGGCTAAAGCAGCCTCACGTGGTCGGGTCCCACTCTGCAGCATCTATCTGCTACTCGCCTCCTCGGTGGAGCGCGTCGCGCGTGATCGGCGATCTCTCTCTCCTCCAGCGCGTCGGGTGGCTCTTCTCTTCCTTCTCTGGCGCGTCGTTTCTCTCCTTCCCCCTCTGCTTCTGCTGGTTTGGCCCCACATGCTCTCCCTCTCAATTTATATATCAGGTGTTATATGAAGATGTAGTTTAAGACTTCATTTAAGACTTCAAGCTAGTTAGGCTAGGTTTTAGATCCCCAACACACACCATTGGAGAAGCTGAATTGGAGACAAAGCTAGAAAAATAGGGTGTAGGACTCTCCATTGGAGATGCCCTAAGAGTAATATTTTCGGTGGATTGAATTAAAAAAAAAAACACTCACATACGACATGTAAATACATCATGTCTCAATCATGATGCATATTCGAACTTTTGCTCTACGTGAATAAAATGAGGCACACAAAAGGAAGACTAGCCAACGTAGTGTCGAAGCCAAAACAAGACTCTTGTAAATTATATCTATATGAAAAGGTGGTTACTATTCTTAGGTACAGTATATTCTTTTTTCATCTAACTTTTTTGACATAATTAGGATTTCTATCGCCCTTTCATAAAATTCCTACCATCGACTACTCATCTCTTCTCCAGTCTCCATTGCCGTGGTTTTTTTTTTCTTATTTCTGATCTTCATCTTTTTTCTTCAGTCCTCTCCCAGTCATGATAAATCAATCACTCTCCTTTGATAATTCATGTAAGTCCTCCTTCAATCTCCCTTTACTCCGATTTTTGGACCTCTTCATTTATCTCACTTCCTTCGTCTTCGCCAACATTCCCGCAGGATCTGTCTCCTCAATTCACTATCTTTGAAGATCAAAGAAAACCATATGCGTCTCCTGGAAACCCATTCTATGATTTCGAAAGGTACTCTCTCCATCTAATGGTTGTCTTCTATTGCGATTAATTTCAGGTCCTCATTTTGTTCCCCATCGATTCAATTTGGGATTATCAAATTCAAAACCCACATGAGTTGTATCCAATCATAGGAACCATTGTTTTCATATTAATTGTCTCTTTAAGTAGTTTTGTCGTTGTTTTGCTTTGGGTTAAACATAATAATTTTGGTAAAATAGAATGTTTTAGCCTTTAGGTTACCCACAAAGGTGTATTGGCATGAGTGGCATCTAAATAGCTTCTGATTCTCAGAAAAAACATGTACAACTATTAAATTGGGTTAGTAGTTAATACCAATATCCATCATAGCCACATCACAGTTCATATTCATTTGGATTTGCACTTTTGAGAAGACTGGGTATTGGGTTTACTAATTTTTTGTCTTCTCTAAATGCGATTTTTTGGTTTAGCTTATTCAGGGAATACTCTCAATTTGATTTTAGACTTTTAGCCTTCTACTTATAGATCGTTGTGTTGCAGATGTTTCTAATGTTTTGTTAGTTTTGAGTTGTCAGTCCTGGGATGTATCCTCTATTTTGTTGCGTAGGACTCCAACTCAATTCGCTCTGCCAATTTCAAATAAACTGCATTCGCCTTCCTCTATGGCTCTGTGCTTTAGTTACCAGCGTAACAGTAGGGTTAATGCAATAATAAACTTCATTTATTGAAATCATCCCTCTAATGAATTCTCTGGGAACTACTATAGTGAAGGTTTGGTATTGAGAAAGTTGTGTTTTTCAAAGTTTTAGTGATTGTTGGTAAGGCTATTGTTTCTGGTCACTCCGGTAACTTACAAAAACTGCTTTACATGGATCCTCAAGTATGTTACAGTGATATCTCAACTTTAAATGAATAAAAAGGAGAGGCATGAAGCAATACCACGCAGTCCTTGGAGAGAAGATCAGTGAACAAGAAGATCAATGATATGAGTGATAGGACCATAAGACGTAATTAATGCACTTACGTGCAACTATGCAAATGTATACAATTGTTAGGATTTCTTACGATTTTTGTAAACCATTCATGTATTTCATTATGGAGAGAAGAAAGAAACAATGTATTTAATCATTGGCCTATTTAGATTTTACAAATTTACAAAAAAAGAAGAATCTAATTCTATCAAACAACCAAACATTTCAGAAACAAAAATGAGAGTTTGGTAACTAATTTCTCGCAGCAACGCGCGGGTCACATTGCTTGTCCTAATTAAACTCGGGCTTAATCAAACGGAACAAACCTTAAGATCTTAACTAGGATGACATCTATTGATCCAAGTACATACATGAGCCATGCACATTCGAAATATTCTTGCGACGACCACCACGACACCACCACTTACTTACCAGTCCACACCGCTCCTCTCCCAACCGCCAAGCCACTGTTTTAGAAATTATAATTTTAGAGAGAATAGTGTAAAGCAATGAACTATGTAACTTTATTAATGAAGAAGAAACTCCTTTATATAGGAGAGTACAAGAGGTACAAACATGAAATTAATCCTATTACATCTCTGGATAAGATACACTGCCATATCCTGTGATCTCCACCATAACTAGGAACATCAAATATCCTACAACACTCTCCCTTGTGCCGGTGTATGGTGGTGATGCTTTTCATTTGCTTCATTGATGCCTCATCAAAAAACCTTGCCGACCCAAAAATCTTTGCAGGAGAAAATCGGTCTCGCTAAGTAGAAAAAGTGCAGATCGTCGTAGACGGTGATATGACACATAACTATGTTGCCTCATTAAAACCTTGCTAAGTAATAAAAACTTAGTGAGATAAAAATAACCTTAGTAAAGGAAAAAGAGTACCACATTTCCTTCACATCCAGAAACGTTCATGTGCATGCCAGACTCCCCCTGAAGTCTGCATCTCCCTCTGATATCAACATCAAGGGTAGCTTGAATAAGCTAAGCAACCCTATGATCTACACATGCTTCTGAAATGTGGAATTTGGCCAATGACTTAGAAAGTCTGCCACATTATCCTCGAATCAAGCTTGGTCAACTATAACCTTGAGGAATTGCTATTGTTTACTGACTATAGAATAACTTATGCGATATATATTTGGTGTTGTCGCCCTACATGTAATCTAGATTCATCACCTTGATGAAAGCAACATTATCCTCATAATGCATGTAGGTTCATCAGTGATGATACACAAACCACTTAATATTAGAAATGTGCACTTATGGATCTCAACCATAAGCACTCCATAACAACTTCATGTTAGATCAATAATCTCAACATGGTTTGAAGGTGTAGCGACAAGAGTCTGCTCTCTAGTCTTCAAGATATCGTGGTGTTACCCATGGTAAGACATAACCAACTTGGGAACAACTTTTATGTGGATCAGAGAGATATCCAACTTCAGAAAAAATTGCTAACACATCTTTGTAAGGGGTGAAGGGAAATCGACGCCACTATCTTTGTGGTGCCATTACTTCCAACGCCACTCTCTTTATGGTCTCTCTATAGGGATAGATTAAGCTCATGTCTTTCATACTCTTTGATACTAAAAGATTGTCTTTAAACCATTCAAATGGCATTGCGTGGGCACATAGCTACATCTAGCTATTAAGTTCAATAAGAATAAGGAGCTAAGTCTTGTGTATTACGCTAAGTACACTCTTGCACTTAGATTAGGCACTTTAGCCTCTAACAGGTTTTCGTCATCATCCCTTGGACGAAAACAGATCCCTCTAAGGGTCAAGACTATAGCAGATCATGGGAGTACTCATAGACTTCACTTTATCATCATAAAGTGCAACATATGTTAAAGTTTAAGCCGATGATGGAGAATCTCATCATTACAGTGCTCGAGTTCCCGTCACTAGCTGTGACTCCTTTATTTGAGACAAAACCGTGTCTTCCCAAGATCTTTCATCTCAAATTCGGATTTCAAACACTTTGCAAATCCTGAACTTGTCCTATAAATGAAAACGCATGGGCATATCCTTTTCCAATCAAGTAGTCACTTGGTGAACATTTCAATCTCATTGCAAATGCGCTCTGTGGTCTAGACCTACTTGATTTGGGTAAATGAAGTCAATCTTATACATTCATATCTATCTCTTATTCTAGATCCCCATAGAGATACTTCATGACCACGTTTTTAAGCTGCATGTCAAATTTTCAGAAACTACCAAACTGATAAGATAGTGGAGTGAAATGACATCCATTACGAGAGAATTTATCTCATCGTAGTTGATTCTAGAGAGTTGTGAGAAGCCTTGCGCCATGAGGCGAGTATAATCTCTTTATTCTCATCACGTTTTCTAACAAAGACCTATTTCGATAGGCTTTACACTTGGGTGTGTTGTCATCACTAACCCTAAGACCTTTCTCTTTGTTAGTGAACATAATTCAATCTCGATCGCTTATTTCCATGTAGGCCAATTTCTATTACGTTCAGGAGTTTCAACGTAGATATGTTCGATAAGTTTCAAAATTCTATAATCTCATGTACACAAGTGTAGTTTGTAGAGATCTCTATATTCTGAGGAATTGGTTTTAGCATTAAGGCATCCCTTAATGATAACCATAATTCAAATATATTCTCATGAGACAGAATAGAGTATCAATGATCAATTAATCATATTGTGCCAAACTCGCTCCCTTCCTTGGACGAGTATTTATCAAACATTTGGGTCTCTTACGCTCTCCATCGAAACCCATAGCCTGTAACGACACCATGCCACTTTGTGACATCACCATGCCACATTCTATGGTGGCAGCGCCATAACCAACTTCTTTTTTGTGGCGCCATGTCCTCTCAAAAGGACATAAATTCTTACAGGCATGTTCGCAGCAAGTATATGTGATCTCATCACTTTAAAGATACTAGAAAACGTATCAGGCATTGAATCTGTTACGTTCTACCATTTGGGGATTTATGATGAGAAATAGTAAGGACACGACCCTTCTTATTGTTCTTATTTGAACATGTTTGTTCGTATCTCCCCCTAACGACGAGAAGACTGTCTTATCAAAGTGACATCTGCAAAATTAGCGGTAAAGAGATTGCCTGTCAAGGTTTTCATAGCGGATTATAGTTGGAGACTCATATCCAACATATGTATTCATTCGTCTTGATTGACCCATTATAATGTGTTGTGGCAGAGTAATTTTGGCACATATATATGTAAGTGCGAGATATTATCTTCGCACACAGTCACTAGCTGCGCAAAACAAGATTATGTGATGGTGGATTGTTGATGATGAAGTATAGCTGCATGCGATATTGTATAACCCTAAGCAGAAATTATTGGTGCGCATTACTAATGCTCAGACTACTATCGTAGTCGCTAAATAGTAGTTTTCTGCGAGACCATTTGGGTTTGTTCATGAGAGTATGATACAAATATCAAATCTCAATGATGTGCAATATAAGTCATCGAAACTCTTCGATGTAAACTTTCTAGCATTATTAAGTCGAATAGTCTATCAATGGGATGATTCGGGTAGTGAGCCCACAGTCATATGATCTAAGCTAAAAGTTTGAGCAGCATTATAAGTGAACGATGGCACGACACTTGACCAGTGTGTCTGCATTATAACCAATACCACAAAACATCGTAGTTGTCTGCTAGTTGGTTGAATCGTTCCATAGAATCACCTTAGACTCTATATAGTGAGAATATATATGTCATTTGCATAGAATAGTCTCAATCATAATATCTTGAATGAGTGGGCTTTGCAATAACGAGTGATCAGCCTTTGAAAATAACCAATGAGGATTTTGGTTGAGGCTTGGAGTTTCCATGAACTTGGGAAGCAGGATAGGAGACTAGCACGCCATCCTCCGCATTTAGTTTTCTCCTCTTGGGGAAAAATGTGTCAATCACTAATCGACGTTTGAACGATAAAGCCACCACTGAATGGTGCCCAACTCCAATCTCTTATGAACCATCTCTGATTCTTGCTTCCTTTCACTCGAAAGAATGGATGTTCGATTGACTTTCTTAAAATTCGGATCATCATATCACTACTTGGGTGTCCCAATTTGTCGTATCAAAGCCTATACGTGTCTGAATTCCTTAAGTCATCTCTTATGACATTATTTGATTCTACAACTCTCTTTTAGTTGTTTTACATAGCTCATCTGGCTGAAACATAAGTTTCTCTAATATTCGGATCATAACGCAATCATTAGAGATAATGCAAAGGAACTCATGTCCATTCTCACTTGAAAATTGTTGGCATAGATGATGAGAAGATCCATGTCCATTCTCATAATATAGAAACGTAATCGACAAGGCACATAGTCGATGTAAGTTGTCTATGTCATAACATAGTATATGTAATTCCCGCTTTAATGAGACATTCAAAGTTCTCGGGGGAAATACTTGCAAAGAAACAAGTCTTGAATGAGGAAAATCCAAAAATAACTTGAAAGTTTGGTTTTCCGGGGATATGCCTTCGATCCATCGAAGCACCCCCTCGGGTTGATCCCTCGATCCATCGAGGACATCTTCGATCCATCGAATGGCTTCCTCAGGTAATTTTTTTGATCCATCGAGGATACATTCGATCCATCGAAGGGCTTCCTTGGGTTTCCTCAGGTTTTGGCCTTCCTCGGGTCAAGCTGACCTCCGTGTACTTAAACAGGTATAACTTTGTCTAGAAAATAGCTTTTGATGTTTCAGATGAAGTTCTAGAAACTAGACATCCTTAAATTTCCGAGAATGTATTAATCATATGCTTAATCGTTCTGAATCAATCCCAGTTTTTGGTACCTCAATCTCTATGGCTGGCGCTTCCTCTATCATAGTCATCGATCATGACCTTCATGCGCCAACTTATGGCGTCATTCCTTGTGTGGGCGGTTGTAGAGACCAAAAACTATCTCATCATAATTCGCATAGTGAATACTCTTGGTTCCAACTTGCCTTGAACTATGATTATGTAGAGGATTTTCTCGATCAAATTTTGCTCTTCAATTGCTTTCTGCATAATTGGAGCATGGATCTAAGCTTAAGCATCTCATAGTTGATTGATGTGATTTGTTTGAAGTCGGAAAGTCACATGTTATTCCACTTCTCTCTTAGATTCGGGAGCATGGTGTCAATGTACTTTTGCATATCAAACACCATGAGAAATAAAAGATGTATTAGTTTCGCAGTCGTAAGATATATACTTCCTCGACAACTAATTTATTTTCTAATATAATATTTGGATTAGACCTTTACTTTGATGTATATGGTCTTACGAACTCTCTTTGTTCGTTTTAATTGATGTTTTTATGAACACTCTTTGTTCAATCGATTTTATGAACTCTCTTTGTTCATGATGAACACTCTTAATTCATCTAGGAACTCTTTTTGTTCTAAATTTCCACCTTCAAGAAATGTGCTGTATAGAAAGGAGGGATGAGATGTTATTCCGAAATTCCTACTGAAAAATCCAAATTTTCCAAAAGAGTATGTTATTTTGAATTTGAATTGAAGTTGTGTTCATATAAAACTTACTTGAGATTATTACAGAACAATCTTCTTCTTCTCTTCTTTTCTCCAGAACAATCTTCTTCTTCTTTGAGATTTGCGCACATGGCTAGAGTCTCGTGCTGATAACATGTTTTAGGAATTATAATTGTAGAGAGAATAATGTGAAGCAATGAACTGTGTAACTTTATTAATGAATAAGCAACTCCTTTATATAGGAGAGTACAAGAGGTACAAATAGGAAAATAATCATATTACATCTCTGGATAAGATACACTGTCATATCCTGTGATCTTCACCATAACTAGGAATATCAAATATCCTCTATGGCTTTGTGCTTTAGTTACCAGCGTAACAGTAGGGTTAATGCAATAGTAAACTTCATTTATTGAAATCATCCCTCTAATGAATTCTCTGGGAACTACTATAGTGAAGGTTTGGTATTGGGAAAGTTGTGTTTTTCAAAGTTTTAGTGACTGTTGGTAAGACTACTATTTCTGGTCGCTTCGGTAACTTACAAAAACTGCTTTACATCGATCCTCAAGTATGTTACAGTGATCTTCCAACTTTAAATGAATAAAAAGGAGAGGCATGACCTTTCAAAAAAAAGAAGAGGAGAGGCATGAAGCAATACCACGTAGTTCTTGGAGAGAAGATCAGTGGACAAGAAGATCAATGATATGAGTGATATGACTATAATACCTAATTGATGCACTTACGTGCAACTGTGCAAATGTATACAATTGTTAGGATTTCTTACGATTTTTGTAAACCATTTATGTATTTCATTATGGAGAAGAAAGAAACAATGTATTTGATCATTGGCCTATTGACTTTTGTTATCCATATTTTACAAATTTACAAAAAAAAAGAGAATCAAATTCTATCAAACAACCAAACGTTTCAGAAACAAAAATGAGAGTTTGGTAACTAATTTCCCGCAGCAGCGCGCGGGTCACATTGCTAGTCCTAATTAAACTCGGGCTTAATCACACGGAACAAACCCTAAGATCCATCTATTGATCCAAGTAAATACATGAGCCATGCACATTCGAAAGATTCTTGCGACGACCACCACGGCACCACCACTTACTTACCAGTCCACGCCGCTCCTCTCCCAACCGCCAAGCCACTACTTTTGACTTGCATTGCTTTTTCCATATATAAATAGGAGTACGCACGTAAGAAATACAGTTCAGGTTTTAATGACAATCTTGGCATGATCAAGAAGACTTGACTTCGACATATAATTGAAGCCACTACTGAGCGTCTTTCTCTCTTCCTCTCTCTCGCTCCTACTCTTCGTCACTTTCATCTTCACCATCCTTCGTATAATAAACCGACACACTACAACTCCACCGTCACAGTCACCTCGTACACCACCATCTCCACCGAGCCTCCCCATAATCGGACACCTCCACCACCTCCTCACCGACATGCCCCACCACACCTTCACTCGACTATCCCACCAACTCGGCCCCATCATCCACCTCCGCCTCGGCCAAGTCCCCACCGTCGTAGTATCCTCCGCTCGCCTCGTCCTCAAAACCCACGACCACGTCTTCGCCAGCCGCCCCCAGCTCGGGGCGGCTCAGACGTCACCTTCTCCCCCCACGGCCCTTACTGGCGCCAAGCGCGTAAAATATGCGTCACGGAGCTGCTCAGCTCCAAAAGAGTCAGCTCGTTCCAGCTCGTCCGCGACGAGGAAGTCAACCGCCTCCTGACTCGCCTAGTGACTCACTCCGGGTCTCAACTCGACATCAGCAAGTTATTATTTACGTTGGCTAATGACGTGTTGTGTAAGGTAACTTTGGGGAAGAGGTTTATAACGAAGGAGAGTGATCACTTGGTGGGGCTGTTGACGGAGACGCAGTCGTTGCTTGCAGGGTTTTGTGTAGGGAATTTCTTCCCTGGTTGGGAGTGGGTTAACTCCGCTACGGGGTTTAAGAGGAGGTTGAAGAAGAACTTGGAGGGCGGTTTGTGATGAAATAATAGGTGAGCATTTGAAGAAAATGGAGAGTAGCAGCGATGAAACAAAGGGCAGAGAGGACTTTGTGGATGTTCTGCTGAAAGTGCAACAAAGAGAAGATCTTGAAGTGCCCATCACAGATGAGAATCTCAAGGCCCTTGTACTGGTATGAGTGGTATCTCTCCCTTCTCTAACTTGCTTGTCCAACTTGCCTGTAATCTGTGTGTTTTCGGGGTCGGGTGTGGGTCTGGTTTCGGGTTGCAGTTTAACCCGAATTCAAGCGGCACAACTCCCATGAGTCCCATCCCTCATCTAAAAATGGTGATGTCAGTAGAGTAGACTTTATGCTGTATATATGGTATCTATCTTTGTTCAAACTTATGTGACCCAGTTGATTTGTCTTGTTTTGACATTTCATTCACACCTTGCATGTACAATGAAGTCTCAATAGGACATGTTTGTAGCTGGAACTTATACAACGTCAGCTACACTAGAATGGACAATGACAGAGCTCATTAGACACCCCAATGTGATGAGGAAAGCACAGGAAGTAGTTGGAAGAATTGCATCCGCCGCTGGAAAAGTCGAAGAATCTCACCTTCAACACATTCACTACTTGAAAGCTGTGATAAAGGAGGCAATGAGATTGCACCCACCAGTTCCTCTACTGGTACCTAGAGAGTCAATGGGGAAGTGCATTCTGGATGGGTATGAAATACCTGACAAGACTCGAGTCCTGATCAACGCTTACGCAATTGCAAGAGACCCAGAATCATGTGAGAGACCCCTGGAATACAGACCTGAGAGGTTTCAGGACGATGGAGGCATTGATAATGTCAAGGATCTAGATTTCAGGTTTTTACCATTTGGGGGAGGGAGGAGAGGTTGCCCAGGTTTCGGCTTTGGTTTAGCAACAGCAGAGATTACCTTAGCTCGGCTCTTGTTTCACTTTGACTGGGCATTACCTCATGGAGTTGGACAAGAAGATGTGGACCTTGATGAGATTTTCGACCTTGCCACAAGAAAGAAGTCTGCTCTTGTTCTTGTCCCGACGATCAACAAGGAGTACAAATTCAAGGAGAAGTGACAGTACCAAACCCCCTGTACAGTTTACTGTAAAAGTACAATTACCTAGTACTACTATCCTAGTAAGCAGTAATCAACACCATGAAAATGAGCAACAAGATTACAAAAGGTGTTTCATGCAAGTGCATTTTCTTCTTCTAAACTTCAGCTATCAAAAGATTGTGAAAAGAAAAAAAAGGGGGCTATATTTGTATTAGAGATTACTCGAAAAGAACATGAAATTTCAGAAACGAAGAGAGACTATAAACAAAATCGCAGGTTGAATCCTAAACCTCCTTTGGAGGACATATATGTGCACCGGATTAGGCTTCTCTATCTGCCACCGCAACAAGCAAGTCAAATTGCTTCTCCTCCTTCACCCTTTAACCCTGTTAAATAACCAACAATCATTTTAGCCATGGAAAATGTTACTGATTAAAAATAAAAGTGTTAGAATATGCCTTGAATCAGGTTTGTATGCCGGTAACTAAATTAATCCGTGTTATGCTAGGTTTTGGTTTTCTGTTGGACCTACCATTCAGGGGTATATATATATATATTATTTAGGTTATTAACCTAGTGTGGTAAATAGTAATCTGTAATCCATTTTCCTCAACGATAATAAAATTATTCTCCTCTGCTCGTGGACGTAGCTAACACACTGTTGGTGAACCACGTAAATCTGTGTTCTTTCTTACATTCGTTATAACAAAAAGAAATTTGCAATAGATATAACAGGGAAATAAGTTGATACAGGCAGGTCTGTACTGTGAAATTGTCTTGCACCATAGAAAATAGAGAACAAAGGATAAACCTTTCACTACAATAAAAACAAAAACAATATATATATATATATATATATATTATGGAAGTGTAGGAGTACCCATTACTCACTTTTCCTTAGGTTTTTCATTTTTTGGTACTGATTCCTCAGTCTCGGATGAACTTATCGCTGTCAGCTTGCCAAAAGATTCCTTTGCATTCCCAAAAAAGTCTTTCACTTCATCGAAAGGGGTTCTAAGCTTATCTGGTGTTGGAAGCTGCAATTTTAGTTCAGAATATGATCAAGATATTAGGGCAAAACTACTGACCATCTGATGAGAAAATAACAATGATACTGGTGTAGGCAAGCGAAGAAGAAAGTAACTTGGTTAGATCTCCAGCTCAGAGCTCAGAGCTTTTGAGCACCTGACTGTCTAATACTTTATACTCTCAAAACAAGGACAATAATGTGGCAAAGGAGAACCAGAAATATGAAATAATTACCTCAATTACATCTGAGGTAGATAGTGCTGCTCTCATGTTACCATTTTCCTACACGTTTGGCACAAACAAATTTAGACACTTGGCTAACAGAATCAGCTGTCATGTTTGTTGATTCACACTATCAATGAAGTTGAGCATTACGACAATTTTGTAGCCATATCTGAACTCAGTAGCTGACCGCAATACTCGGTACTGCTTAAATGCCGTCTTCTGTATTTCCTTCTCGTCCTGCACATTAACGATATCAAACAGCCATGTAAATCATTAAACGAGAAAGTAGAATTACTAGGCATAGATTTCCTAAACACCACTAAGTCACATTTAGCTAAATCAGGACTGTAAGAGCAAATGCACACCAGAGGCAAAAGGCCAAGGCAAAAATTAAGATATAATTGTGTTTTGTCTTTTACCTTTTATGTTTGTATCAATTCACTCCACCACAAAAGAAAAATCAATGACAGAGTTAAAAAAGACAGCACGTTCTCCTTGTTAGTCGACTTAGTCGAGAGGCAAGACTTGCCTGACTCTTTGATCGACTTGGGCCATAGATCTATGAAAGAATTGATCAGGGATATATCAACAATTAATAGTGCCTTTGATCGGGCAACATGCACAAGCGGTACATTTGCTCCAAAGGTTTCCAACAACAACAACCAGGCTACTCAGACATTGACTAAAGATATTACTTTCAGATTTTCTATGTTGTGTTTACCAAAATTTACAATGAATAATCAGATAGCTACTCATATTATGAAGGAACTAAGAAATTTACATAACTTTTGATAACCACAATTAAGAACTTACGCGGTAAATAACTGCAGCAAGATTCCTAGCAAGTGTGTCTTTGTATATATACTTCCCCAGAAAATTATCTTTAGCAGCAAGCATGATTTTCGCTGTGGTTCCACCGGAGATCACACTAAGTGGGTACCATAGGTAAACCTATACTCCAATCATAAACCAAAAATCACAAAACATACACAAAGTTCAAAACTTTCGCAACAGATAACATAAAGAATTGAACTTTGAAGCTCAGAATTAGAGAGAGAGAGAGAGAGAGAGAGAGAGAGAGAGAGAGAGAGAGAGAGAACAAACATTGGCCATTCGCATAAAGACAACAAAACGTGGGTTGCCATCGTCTTCAATCTTGGGCATTGGAGGAGGCTGACGCCTCTGGAATTGACGATCTTGCATTCCCTTTTTTCCCTTTGCTTCTATCACCATTGCTTGGCCGTGGCTTTGCTTACAAGCTTTCTGGGTCGTCCTCTTCGTTGACACCAGTGAGTGCCTGACCAAACAATCTTCATGGGTTCTGGAGTTGGATAGTGGAAGACGAACCAAAGCGTTTAAAGACATGCCCACTTCCATGTTCACTTGGGATTTTGCTGGAGATGTCCTAGTGACTCTTTTCAATGTCTTATCCACAGGCTCATCAGAGACTCTGGGGTTTCGATTCCGATGGACGGTTGCTTTGCCGCCATACACGTGGCGGCACTGAATACATTTGAACTTATGGGTCCACATGCGAATTTGCTGACGTGGAAGTACTTTTTTACCTCAATACTAAATCCATTCATACAAAAATTTATGAGAAAATTTGATTTATGATACCGTCCGAATTCTCAAAATTATTAAATAATATTTGAACATATAAAATGTTATACGTATGAATCTATTTTAGTGATGTGACATTTAAAAAATAATAATTATTATTCAATAATTTACTATAAAACTCTTATAAATTTACACGTGAATGGCACAATTTTTTTAATGATGTCATGTATGTTTTTTTAACTTGCGTTTGAGAGAATGATTCAGTGACATGTTCAACGATAATAATCTTAATAATATTTGTTATTAACGAATGATTAAATTTGTCGTACATACGTGAATAGTCATCTCAACCATTTTCCCCAATATTTTTACAAAGGCGAACCTCTACACTGATACATTGTACAGAATTCCCAACAAAGTGCACTGACATAATGTTGTACACCTCAACATTCTTCCTAGCTGTTAAAATGTGCTTCCAGAGGCTTTGACACATTTTTCTTCATTTTATCTGTATTGGACCATTGGTTAGTAAGATAACTCATGCCCTTTGAGTGATATATACTTTTGGTCTCGTAGTTTATTAAAAATATTTTTTACATGCATATGTTTTTTAAAATTTATATATACATATAATTAAGTCTTTCAGAATTTTAGTGTATGAGCTAACCATCTTCTTTGTCTCGCCTCACCTCACCTCAGTTACGGGTCACAGAACTTGTAAGTTTCTATCCTACATACTGGTCTCTAGCCCAAAATTAAAATAACATACATTGTAATGATTGTATATATATATATATAGTCAGTGTTCTAAAAGTCGTTAATCGGAGTCAAATATTGGTCGAGGGGCAAAACGATTAGTTGGCGACTAGCAGAAGATTAGTCGTATAAGTCAAATTTAGTTTTTAATTAAATTTAATAATATATATACAAACAAATGAAAGATATTAGAAATAACTAGGTAAAATTAAACAAAAACTAATAATATCCATACACAAAAATCAAAGAAATAAAGTATTTGGGTGTCTAGATATAGGTTTTCTCCAATTTTTTTGCTTATGCACTTTTTTTTAAATCGAAGTTATGAACATTTAAAGAAAAATACGATTAAAAAAATAATTTTTTTGACAAATTAGTCGGGTGAACCTTATTTTGACCGACTTTTTCGATCCACTTGCCAAAATCTATTTGGATTTGAATGACCAGGCCGACTTTTAGAACACTATACAGTATATTTTTCCAAACCTTGCACGTGCTTCTTGTAAGTTTCTATCCTTAAGAAAAAGACTCATCCTAGACGGTTCTAAGATAAGAATGCTATTTGTTCTTTCATCATAGACGTGGTTATACATTGTTCACTTAGTAGTCAAAATGAAAATCCTAGCAGCTCCAGGTTTCCCAGATCCTATTTCTTAATTGCAATCCCCTAGGGCGGCGTCGATCGTTGCCGTTGCTCACCTTCAGTCGTCAATTTTAGCGAGACAGAGTGTCATCTTGGCGTCACGAACCAAATCAACGGCGTCAGCCGCCTCACTTTCCAATGTAAGGGAGCAACTATTGTTGCTACATACAGACATCAATGATGGCCTTATTCTTCACCCAGTGTCACACGCCATCAGCATTACTCCATTAGATCTTATGGTTGAGGTGTGAGTCGGCAAATCGTGGAGTGAGAAGCCACCATGGGATCACAGGCAGGTCAAGTCCATTTTTGGACGAGATGCGTCAACATCTTCTCTGGAGACAAGTTGGGAGTGGCCCAATTATGTTTTTGATTGGCAGAAGCACTAGAAGATACTGTCGGTGGGGAAAGAGGTCATGTCTAACCTTCGTGAAGTTTAGAGGTCGAGAGTGGCCTAAGACTCGTTAATGGCGACGCTTGGGCTTGATCAGATTGAGTGGTGGTCGAGTCATGGTTGGCTTCTGATGTCAATGTCGTGGGTTGGTATTGCGCGACAAGATTGAAGTTTGGCTAATGCTGGCATTTTTACCCGTGGGTATTATTCAATTTTTGAAACTGGCGGGTGGGTAAAAACCTATTTCGTTTTGCTAACATGCGGGTAATTGGTATTTTCATACCCAATAATTAAACGGACAGGTATGGGTACACCCGTGGGTAACCCATTACTCATAAATACAACAAAAACAGTAAAAACCTATGTTCCTAACCCATTATCCGCAAACTCTCACTCTCTTAGTCTCTCACTTTCTCGATGTCTCACTGTCTCAATAGCCTCCATAGCTATGCCCGGCGCACCGCCGCTTTCTGCCCCAGAGGCCAACGAGACTGAGGAAGATCTCAATTACAAGATCGACAATCTCGTTTCCTTCCCCATCGTAATTTTGGCCGACTCCACCGGCTCCGCGGCCTCTGCCGTCACCATCCCGACTCATAAGTCCGTTTTGGTCAGTATCCACTTCGCCAACTGCTTCATTATTGATCCATTTTTTCCCATCTTTTATGCATAATTTCATGTTGTACACAATGTGTTTGTTCTTATGTCTCAAAGAACTTCACGTATCACTACATTCCCTTATTTAAGTTAGTTTCCAGTCTCTCAATCGTGTTTTTTTGTGTTATTTGAAGGAATGTCAAATGATAGTGGTAATCATGATGTAATGGAGGAGAGTACGGATACATTGACTCAATATAGAAAGAGGAAGACCTTGATTGTATGGGATCATTTTGGTAGAGTCAACATCAATGGAGAAGACAAAGCGATCTGCATGCATTGCAAGAAGCCTTTGACTGGGAAGTCTACCAATATGACAAATCACTTGAAAAGCCACATCGAGTCATGCAAAGGATTAGAAGGTACATCAAATACGAGGATGGAAGGCTTTGCTCGTTCAAGCAAGTTCGATGAATCTTTTGCTAAAAAAGAGATAGCCAACATGATCATTACGCATGAGTATCCACTCTCCATTGTGGATCATGTGGGGTCCAGAAAGTACTCCAAAGCACTACGACCTTCTTTTGAGGTTCCTTGTGGTAACACAATCAAGAAGGAGATTTTCAAAATCTATGACTTCGAGAAGGAGAAAACAATGGCATTGGTTGAAAAGAATCATAGTAGAATTGCATTGACTACGGACATGTGGACTGCAAGTAACCAAAGGAGGGGATTCATAGCAATCACAACGCATTTTATCGATGATTCTTGGAACTTGTAAAGTCGATTTTTCAGGTATGTATGCTTTTCCAGCAAAGTAAACTCAGTTTTAAGAACTGTTACAGTTTGAATCACTTCATACTATGCTTTAAAAAGTGGCATAATCACATACTTTTCCTGTATATACTCTATGGTTTTCGCATTTGGAGCACTAGATAATGAATCTTGTTGTTTGAATTTCAGCCATATTTTTATCCCACTATTGAAATATCATGCATCTTTGACATTTTTAATTAATTTTGTATAATTTATCTTGTGTTTTAGGTTTGTCCATCGTGACCTCCCGTTCTTAGCATTCTTTATTTAGGATTTATTTAATGGTAATTAATTTTTATCGTCGGTGATTATCGATGGTATTTATCCAAATTTTTTCGATTTCATTTTTTGAGGAAATTCTTTCTGAAAAGTCGTAGAGTTTATTGATACGAGTTCGTGGCCACATCAAGAGTTTAAATCGGAGTTACGAGAAAGAGTTATAGTCAACGAAATTTTTGTACGAGGTTACGATACATGTAGTCGCAAATTTTGACTATAAATAGAAAGTTTCCATAAATGAGAAGTCAACTTTTTCCATTTTTAGTAATTTCATTTTTCTTCTTTTCTCTCATTTTTCTCTCTCTTCCCACCCATTCTCTCTCTCCCTCTGTTGGCCTCACCGCCGGCGAACGACCGGACGGCCACCAAAACCGATGGAGCCGGTGTCAAAAAAATTGCCTCAACCTCCTCTACATTTTGGTATGTGTCTTTTCGGCGATGAGTGGTGGAGGAAGGAGAATCGAGGCCTTAAAGGTCATGATTTTAAGGGGTAACCGACGTCGGCTCCGACAAGATTTCCGGCCACTTTACAGATATAATTAGATTAGATTTTGATCTTAGATTGTATTGGTATGTTTGTTTTGATGCGAGGTGGTGTAAATCGATGAGAATTGGTGGAATCAAATTGGATTCCTGCGAGGGTTTTCGGGTGGTCGTCGTGGGCAGTCGTCGATGGTGAATTGGATGACGGGGTGATATGATCATTTCTCCCCTCATCACCCTGAGCCGATTGGGGTATGCCTCGAGACATGAGGTGGTTTGACGGCGGAGAAATGTAGCCGAAAAGGATTTTTCGGTCGAAGAGTTTTGACTGCAATTCGGGTCGATTGGGCTAGTATTGGAGGTTGGTCCTTTGATGAATATTGTTGTTCCGGCAATGGAGTTTCGATAGAATTTTATATTGTTTTGTTCGTAATTATGTACTAAATCTAATTATGAAGTTATTGAATTGAATTGGATATTATTGGTTAAGACATTTGGTTAATCGGATAAAAATTAAACGTTTTTACGATATTAATAATCGGTTGAATCATTTGTCGATTTGACCACGAGTCATGTAACGTTTAAGGATTTTGGTTACGACTTAAAAAGTGGATTCAAGAATTGGAAATTGGGATTTGGGAATTTGATTAAAGCTCGGTATTGATTCGGGAAGCACGATTTTTGAGAATGCGATGCTCTCGATGGTATTGCTCGTTGATGATGATCTTAATTATTTGATTTGATTTTCGACGATTAGTTTTTTAAATAAAAATTGTTGTCTACGGATGACGTGGTAGCAACCCATGACAAATGTATAGAGACGCTGATAGATGTGCTTCACTACTAGAAAAATCCACTTAGGCGACGGAACAGTTCTGTCGCATACGTACTTACACGAAGGAATCTCCGTCGTCTAAGTGTCGTCGTGCAAGCACCGTAGTTTAGGTACTTAGATGACGACATCTCCAATTTGCATCGTCTAAGTTCTACTTAGACGATGCATATTATTGCGCCATCTAAGGCATACTAAAACGAGGACTTAGACGACGCATTGTTTCGTGGTCTAAGTATAGCCTTAAACGACGCAAATTTCCATCGTCTAAGTTACATTTAGACGACGTATTTTTTCATGGTCCAAGTATAGCCTTAAACGACGCAAGTTTCCGTTGTCTAGGTAATCTTACTTAGACGACGGAATCAAATTTACCGATGACTAGGTGATCTTATTTTGACGACGGCAACTTTAACTCCGTCGTGTAAGTAGGAAATATTTTTTTTAAATATAATATATTAAATATTAAATTAATTTAAAAATTAATTGACTAATAAAAATCAAAAATATATTAAATATAAAATTCGTACAAAATTAATTAAATATTGTTCGATTCCGATCAAGATCACAAAAGTACATAAAAAAAACCTAGCTAGTGACAGTAGAAGGCGTATGGGCCTCGCTTATCCCACCCTCGCTCGGATCGTCGTCATTGGGTCTTAGAGGATACTGAGAGCCAAATGGGTGAGAAATAGCATCGGGATCTATGCTTAGCTTAATCGACATGATGCGCATTAAGTTATCCTTATGATCCATCCGAGTTCGACCTGCTTGACTCTCCTCCGAAGCCTTACGGGCGTCCTCCTATGCCCTACGAGGGTCCTCTTGGGCAGCTAAAGCGTTTTCGTTGGCCACTCGAGCTTCCTCCTAGAAAACTTGTATTTGCACTGGTCCTGCCGCATTCAAGCGCCGACTCCCCGATGATGTGGACTGACTCATATCTTGCTCTACTCCCCGTCCAAGACCACGAACCTCTTTACCAAGTCGACGATCGAAGGCTACATCTGCCAGTTCTATCTGAGACTCTGTTGAAAGAGTAGGTAGTTCCTCAAGTTACTCTGTTGATCCCTGGACTCTGGGACTGCATATCTGTAATTCTCTCGTCGGTCAATTGTTGCAACATCAAATCAAATAACAAATTACTTAACTAATTAATCCCTAGTCTGGTTCCAGATATATATATATATATATATATATATATCAACACCAAATTTTAAAAAGGAAGTACGAAGCCTATATGCATGGTTTAATAATTTAAACATACATACTCATTGGAGGAAATAATCAGAGAACTTCTTCTTAAGCATTTTTTCAACCCAGTTAGGACTCTTGTCCGGTTTGGCTGTCAAAATTTTAGTTCTGTAAGTTTACATGTAACCAGTACCTTATCACAGTCTCGCAATACTACCCAATGTGCTTCAATAAGTTCCACATGACTTAATCTTTCGGTTAACACTCCTCTAAATGGTCGTACAATATCTGTGACGAATGAAAATTGTAGGTAACACGTGTATTGGAGGCGGTCTGGACCAAATGATTGAAGTACTTGCTGTAGTAAGTAACAGACTCATGCATTATGTATGTTTTCGCGATGGAGCCATTTGGGGCGGACCTATTTCTTACGAATCCTTTATACTGTCCGAGTTGTCTACAAAATAGGCATTATATTATTAATTCACAATTATCTTTGTAATAAAAGAGATATATAAGTGATGGAAAACGTGTTTAAAAAAATTCAGTACTACTCCATATTTTACCTTTCCTGATGATACATCCACGTATACTGTACCAGACTAGAAAGCAGGACTTGTTCAGAAATGTGGACTATTATGTGAATCATGATGTCGAAGAAATCAGGGAGAAAATCCTCTCTAATTTGCAGAGGATGTGGATAATTTGGTATTGAAATTCGACCATATCCGCCTTCTTCAACTCCCTGGTGCATATCCTCTACCACCATCTGCATAATGCAACTATTGGTTTGACGACGCTTTAGGAATATAAGGTCGAATCACCACTGGAATCAAACGTTGCAGCATAACGTGACAGTCATGAGTCTTTAAACCAATGAATTTGTATTTCCTTACTTTGACACAGTCATATATGTTGGACGCATAATTAGATGGATACCGAACACGTTGAAACTAGTTGAATACAACATCCCTCATTGTCGGCTTCACTGTGTAAACTGCAACGGGCATCTTGTTGTAAACACCTCTTCTAGCCCTCTTTAACCACAAAGGATGACGTATATTCATAAATTCCAGATCTTCTCGTGCTTTGGGAGTATCCTTAGCCGTGAACTTAATACAGAGAATGGTTTCCACCACGCTGTAGCACACATTCTTATCTATGTGCATGACATCTAGGTTATTCCTCAGCTTCAATCTTGACCAGTAAGGCTAAAAAAGAAAATACTCACGTGGTGCCAATATGCCAGATATTGTGGAGGGTGTGGATTGAGTTTTTTCACATCATCGTCATTGGTCAACACACCTAAATTGAAGTTATTTAACCTCTCAAAAATCTCTTCGTTGGACCACTGTCGAGGTTTATGACCATTCTCTACTATCCTATCGAAACAGTCATTATCCTATCTCTACTGGTGATCATGAGGAAGCCATCTACGGTGACCCAACTAACACACATTCCCCGCGCGCCAACTAGAGTTGACATCATCTAAGAAGACAGTACAAGCATTGTTTTCTCTAGTTGTGCAAGATGCCAACATCCCATATTCGGGAAAATCGCTGATGGTCCACATTACTGCGGCTCTCATCAAGAACATTGTGTTACTGAACTTGTCATACGTTGGAACTCTTGTTTCTCATAACAGTTTTAACTCGTCAATCAATGGTCTGAGGTACGCATCTAAACACTTTCCAGGAGACTTAGGCCCTGGAACTAGCAGAGTAAGAAAATTAAATTATTTGTTCATACACATCCAGGGAGGCAGGTTGTACGATATGGGGATAACTGGTCAAGCGTTGTGCGTGCCATCGTTAAAATGATTGAACCCGTCAATAGAAAGTCCTAGTCTGACATTTCGAAACTCTGTTGCAAAGTCTGAAATTTCTCTGTCGAAATGTTTAAAAGCCTCCCCATCTGCCACGTGTTTGAGCACATCGTCATCTATTCTCTTTTCCGCGTACCACCCCATTGGCTTTGCTGTGTATAGAGACATGAACAAACGCTGCAGTTTGAGAATCAAATAAAAATATCGAAGCACCTTCATAGGAATCTTCTTCTTCGAACTCCTTCGACCAGGGTACTTCCATTTAAAGTGGTTGCAAATAGGACAGTAGTCCACCTCTGTATACCCCTTATAAAAAAAAACACACAATCATTTCTGCAGACGTGGAATTGCTCGTACTTCAGACTGAGTTTGCTTAAGACACTTTTTACCTTGTAATGGGAACCTGGAAGCTTGTGATTGTTAGGAAGCAAATCACATATGTATTTCTGGAGTTCGTCAAAACCTGCATCTGATATTTTGTGCTTTACTTTGTACTCCATTTTGGTCATTATGGCGTGCAACACAGTCTGTGGACATCCATCGTACACCAGGGTTCGGACTTCAAGTAGCACGTTATTGTACCTATCAAATTTAGTAGTGTTAATTTTTAGGAATACGGAAGGGGGACTGGGTCAACATTAGGAGTATCAGATCCTCCCCATTCGTGTTGTTGTCGACCATGTTGACTGAATTTGGGAAAAGCATCATGAACCAAATCCATAGTGGGGTTCCAAGAAGGGGCACCACTACCGCTGGATGAGGCACCCTGGTAACTGTACCCTGAGCTGGAGTCTGGGTCCGACTTGAAGTCTACTACTTCACCATGCTCACTAGACACTACCTTACTTGACACTAGAGGAAATAAAATGTGAAAGTGTATCTCACACTACCAAATCCTTTGGAGATTTGGCATTACAAGGGATAATGCAATTACGGTGAGTGATTAACAAGTTGGTTGATGGTTGATTGATTACACTAAATGCTAACTAAATGACACAAATTTAATATAAGGGAAAATAGGTCAACTAGGGAAATCCCCACAAACCATATGATGCACCAAACAATGTCCCGGTTTAATTAAGACCTTTCATGAGAATGAATGTCCAAGTCGTGACCTTGTGAGTCACGGTTGGTTTTAAATCTAAACTCCTAGGCCATTACGGGCTCTAGGCTACTCAAACCCAACATTGAAGAATATCATGAAGTGGAACCAAGACCCAAGCTATTTAGACTTGAATCCTAATAGTATGTCACGTTGTGAAGTCAACAAGTAAATTGTGTGATAGATGTGTAAAGGTTCCCCTCTCGAATATCGATTGGAAGATCCAAGAGGTTGTCTAGTGAATCACTCAACTCGTAATTAGTAAGTTACGAGCTAAGAAGTTCTACAATGTGTCTCAATAACCTTTTTTATTAATGTGTACTTGACTATAGTTCATCAAGTCTATAAAGACTCAAAGAAGCTCTAGTCCATGCTAGGTGCTAGGGAACAAATTCTCAAGGTAAATCTCATAGAATAATACCCTAACTATGTTTATATGCTCATCTTTCTTAGGTGAGTGACTAATTCACTTAAGTTCATTATTAGCTTCCTTAAACATATCTCAACTTAGTCTTAGCTTAGACATGCATAACAAAACTAGACATGAGACTCAAACACATAAACATCTACAAACACACAATAGCTTATTCACAATATAGTTCAAGAGTCATACATAACCAACACATAGTTTGTTCATCACATGGCTAGGGTTCTAACCCTAGCCTCCAAAAATATACTACTTACTAAGCATAATTAAATACAAGATTTGATACATGTTTAGAGGTAAAAGAGAGTAGAAATAATCAAGGGTCCCTAGCAAAGCTCCAAGTGACTCTAAGCTCTTCTAGCTCCACTTCTTCTTCTTCAACAAGCACCAAGTCTTCAAAAGGAGGAGAGACAACCTCTAAGACTCAAAGAAGCCAAGGGGAAGAGGGATTACTTCCCACTTATTCAAGCTCTAGAGAATCACACACTCCTTGGAGGCAAAGATGAGAGGAGGAGGTGATGGATTGTGATGAGGGAGAGTGGAAGAGGTTCGGTCAAGGAAGGCTAGGTCTCTTGGATTTGTAGAGGGTTGGAGGAAAGGATTAAGGGTAGAGAAATCTAGCTTCTCTTTAGAGAACTCTCCAAGAACTCTAAAGAGAAGCTAGAGAGAAAACTAGAGAGAAAGGGGCTCTAAACATGTAAAATGAGTGAAATGAAGTGTGGTGTGTTAGGTGCACGGAGGAAGCTCGAATTTTGGGTGCTTAAGGAGGAAAATATGGACCCTTAGATGACAGAAAATGGTGAGATGGAAGATCTAAAGGTCAACTTTGAATGAGAGAGACTATGATCCACTATTTTAGGCTATGGAAGCCTAAGGTCCAAAGTGGTGACATCATGCGGTGCAACTCCTTCTCTTTCTCTCCAAATTATATTGGTAAGCATAGATGGGCTCAATGGGCCTCCATTGGGCTGGACTCCATGTGATTGGGACGGCCAAAGTGGGCCGGCCGGCTGTGGCAAATTTCGGCGAGTTCTGGGCGACCTCCGGTGAAGCTATTTCGTCATTTTCCCAAAGTTGCTCCAAATTCTCTCTTGACCTCATAAATGTATACGTCTTCTCTAATAAGTATCTAATTCTTCATATTTAATGCATTTCCGAGCTAACTCCACATTTTCTAGTAAGAACAGGAAACGTCGTAAGAACAATGCTTTATTCATAGAAAACAAGCTATAAGCATAAAGTTATGGGCATAATAGACACATAATTATGGTCATACCAGCTAGCTAGGCTTATATATATACTATTTTATTTGAGAGAGCTACCTAGAAAGATTGATGAAAAGAGCTAGATGAAGAATTCGAATCTGAGAATTGAGAGAATGACGAAGAGATGAATAAGAAGCTGATTAATATATATAATTTGACTTTTTTACTTACACGACGCAAGTATTAATTTTCCGTCGTCTAAGATATCACTTAGATGACGCAATTAAGTAGATCCGTCGTCAAAGTGATTTCTTATACGACGCCTAAAAATGGTGTTGGTCTGTCATCTAAGACTCCACTTAGACGACGCAAGTCTATATGTCATCATCTAAGTGTTGTCTTAGACGACGTAATAGATTTACGTCGTCTAAGACCTTTTAGATGACGGAGCTGGTAAACTTCCGTCGTCTAAGAGGCTTTTTCTGGTAGTGCTTGGCTGATTGGAAATCACGGCACAGTACTGTGAGTGGACCTTTTTTATTTTCACAGTCGTAGCAAGTTTAATTTTCAATAATTTAGTATTCCAATTTAATTTACAGTACATTTTAGAACAAATTAAATTTGGAGGTTTTTATTGTGATGACATTAGTTAGTTGCATCGATGCACTCACTGTTCGACTGATCACTAGATAATCCAGTCATGGGTGATCAAGTTGCCTCGTCTGGCCCATCACCTATATTTTTACATACAGTTTGTCGACTTGGGTTAGGAAAAAACCCATGAGCAGCCACCTTCACAGAGCAGATGAACTCGCTTTATTTTACACAAATTAGCGGAAAGGCATCAGATTCAATTCTACTTCAATTTTTACGATTATCGTACGATATTAATTTTTGTCCACTCATTTTAACGTTTTATGTTTTTATGCCTTTCCCTGGGCCATTTGTTTTCAATAGCCCAGTTTGTAGCATAGCAGATTGAAATCGTGAGCGTCCAGAGTTCATGGCATGATAATTCACAGCTTTTGCTTTCTCGGTGTAGGATCACAGCAAGGATTTGGATTACTCGTACTAAGGTAGCTGATACCGACTAGTCGGTGCTAGAGACCTTAACACGGGTCTTGCAAGACTTATCTGTAGATTACTAGGGTAATTTGGGGCGAGTCTTGTCATCCATGTACCTTGTCTACATGATATGGATACTATATATGGTGTATTGTTGGATTCTATATATGGTTGGAATATTAAGGAAAATTTGTTGTCTTTGACTGTGGATAATAGTTCGACAAATGATGTCATGAATGACTAGTTGAAAACTAGTTTGGACTCTAGTTCATTATTGGTTTATGGTAAATTTCTACCTATGCGTTGTGCTGCATATATTCTGAATCTAATAGTAAATGATGGTTTGGATGTGATCCATAACAGTATAAAGACTATTAAAGCTAGTGTTGCTTATAGGACGACTGGTTCAAAAGGGGAAGAAATGTTTGTTACTATTGCTAGTGAGATGTGTGTGCAGTGTAGTAGAAAATTAGTGCTTGATTGTAAGACAAGGTGAAACTCTACATATTTGATGCTTTAGTTAGCTTTGGAGTATAAGACAGTGTTTCCACTACTGAGTATTAGGTGTAGAGGGTATAAGAATGTGCCAATGGAGGAGTATTGGAAGTTAGTGATAGTTATTGCTGACAAGTTGCATATGTTTTACAAATTCACTCAACTGTTTTCTGGTACCAAGTATCATACTTCTAACTTATTTTTTCCACAGGTATGCACCATCAAATTGTCGATTATCAAGTGGCTTGATTCATATGTACCTCAAGTGATAACAATGGCAATGCAAATATAAGAAAAGTTTGAGAAGTATTTGAGTGTCATTGGGATAATTTTCATCGCCACTATTTTGGATCCTAGGTATAATATAAAGGCGATTGAGTTTTTCTTCATGAAAATCTATCCTACTTCACATTCTCTTGAAATTGAAAAGATCAGGGTACTTGTTTATGACTTGGTTATGGAGTATAAGTCATGTCCAACATTGAGTTTCACATCTGATGCACCGTATGGAAACTCGTCATGGTCAGGTGTGAACGATGAACATGATGATATGGATTAGTATGACATCTTTATTTATGATACAAGTCGAGTGGATGACAAGTCTGATCTAGATTAATATTTGGAAGAGACGGTGATACCTAGGAATGACAAGGGCTTTGACATCATTTCTTGGTGGAAGACAAGTTGGGGATCATATCCTATCTTGCACATGGTAATACGTGATGCATTGGCCATTCCTATTTCCACAATTGTTTTAGAGTCGGAATTTAGTACTGGTGGTTGGGTAATTAACCTTCATTGTAACCGTCTTCATTCAAACACTGTGGAGGCTCTGATATGCGCTCATGATTGGTTGAGGAGTGAGTTTGGAGATACCACCCTACTTGGCACACTTGATGATGATGATGATGATGATGATGATGATGATGATGATGATGATGATGATGATGATGATGATGATGATGATGATGATGATGATGATGATGAGGTATTTTCATGTATACTTTGCTTCTAACTACATAAGTAACTGTATTATTTCATATGTTACTGTGTATTTTTGATTTATTTTTATCATATTTATCTTTGTATGGGTTGAGTCGTGTTGGTGCAGATGATATAATTTGAGCATAAGTTGGAGTGGTTACTTAGTGTGGATCGATGAGCACTAGTAGCTTCTTTCCTTGGTGGCATGGACTCTCAAGTTCAATCTATAATTGTAACCCTTTGGTGTCTATGTAATTTGGATCAAGAGCAAGACTTTTGTATGTTGTTTATTTCTTTAAATTTGATATATATTTTGTGCTATATTTGACAAAATAATTGACAATATCATTTGTAGTGGTGGACTTATAGGCAAGCTTGATGACCATCTTCATATCACTTTCAATTATTAGTTATTCCGTACGAAAGGTTTGTAAGTTTGTAATTTATAATTATATGTGTACGAAAAGAAAATTTTATAAAAAAAATTAGATAAAACCACAATTTTTATTAAGGTTGAAATAATTATATTTAAGCTCCAAGTAAATTAGCAACAAAGAAAAACTCACTTTATTTTAATCGTGAATACAAATAATAAAAAAAACTGAACGGTACCCATGGGTTATTCGAACTTTTAGTAGGCGGGCATGAGAATTACTCGTTCATAATTTTGTGGGTAACGGGTATTAACGGGTTTTACACGTTCGGCAATGGGTATTCCGTTTGCCTATATTGCCAACGTTAAGTTTGGCGGTGCCGGTTTCACAGGCCGGATCCAATACGGCGAAGTGTTGCTTGCCTGGAAGTCTAGGCCTTTCTAGGCCTATGGGTCTGGGCTTTTGGCTTATTAGTCTAAGCATCTGGCTGCATAGACTAGGCTGTTGGTTTTGGGGCCAGCTAAGATTCCCTTATCTTGTTTGGAGCTGCTATTGGATCCACTCGATGAAGACGAAGACCACAACTTCTTGCCCATCTATTTTTGGCAATAAGCATTTATGTTGTGTCGGCTTACTTGCATCTTTTATGGATGACGGGATTTATGGGTGATGACATACCTACAACATTTGGGTACTTAGGGATATGTCATCTTCATCTCTCATATGTCTTTTATTAATCTATTTAAGATGTCAGTAAGCTCGACGTTAGTTGAGCTTAGCGTTATAAACAGTAGTATTTACTTTGATTAGTTTCGTCTTCTCTATCTGCGTATGATTGCTTTTTCAATTGGGTATGTAATATTCAGGTTGAGAAGGTCTTTTAATAATATCTTCATTTCGTCATAAGAATTGTTCACTATCCTTTCTCTTACCGGTAAATCTAGTACTCTTACATACACGCTTCCTACACAAAATCAATCTTTTGCTTGGTCATCCAGTTTCAAAAGTATCAAAACTGGCCATTGATTTACGTAGCCCACACCACTTGTATTCGAACTTCCCGTTACATACGAGCGAACTGAACCACCATTTTTTTCATAAAATTGTCTTTCCCCAAATTTACATCAAAATACAATAGAGGAATAGTCATTCGATAATTTTTTTAGGGAGAATAGCTAGAATAATCACTAGAATACTCATTTGATAATTGACGTCTGAAATTAATGGACAAAGTTAAAATCCAGTGACATTTTTTTATATATTTAAAGTTCAGTGATCAAATTGTCGATTGTGACAAATTTCAGTGATCATTCTAAATTTTTTTGTTTTTTATATTCCTATTATGCATAGAAATCCAATCAATATGATTATTAACTAATAACGCGCGAATTTACGAAGAATTAAAATATCAGATATCGAAGATATATCGACCGTCTAAAATATGGATATATCGATGGAAATATCGATCAAGTGAAAATTCTTACAGAAATGACGAAACCTAATAGAAATACGTGAAAATTTATAAAGAAACTTTTTGAAGTTGTTATATGATCAATTATATACCTTATACGAAAAGAAATATTGATCAAACATTAAGACATATGAATTTGTTATAATATAATATGAAGTAGTACATGTTAAGTGCTTATTATTATTAAAATATAATTTAATACTTTTAATTTTTTTATGGTTAAAACCCAAAAGAAGGCTAGGCCATCACGCTTTTTGCACATTATGTCACATATCATACGTCATAAAATCAAGTATACGAATACTTTAGAACTACGTAAAAGATCTATGAGGTTCAAAATTCTCACTATCTTCTCTATCTTCCTGTGCAGAGTTATGTGTGTATTATGAAGAGTAATTATTAAATGATTGCCTTATTGAAACTATACTATACTAAAACTTTTCTTTCCACACTATATTATAGCTTTTCCCTTGATGTTTCAATACTGTACATAAAAAATAAAACTAAATGTCCGATTTGTTAATCACAATCGAAATACAAACTTAAAATCAACTATTTATAAATCAAACTAATACATTTAAATTGATGCTCCAACATAGTACATAAAAAATTAACAATATTTCAACACCGTACAGAAAAAAATTGACATTAATAGCAATACTAATAAAAAAATAATCCACATGTCATAACTTATTTCCTTAAAGATATCACAAAGTTACTTTTTTACGGATAAATGAGATGCACTGTATTAAGCAAGAGGAAAAGCATCTGTTACACAGTAGGACGCTCATTGGGCTCGAGAGAATTGAACTACTGTCGCACTAATCTAGGATACCTAAACTAATACAAGAACAAATGCTTTGTACATTAAGCACCAAATGAAAGTAACCAAATAGCCAGAACGTTGCCTCTCAAAAGGCAAACACCAATACGGGTAAACCAAGGTAATGTTTCTCATATATAGCAGAGCTTCAAGCATTGGGCTCCCAGATTCAGTGCCAAAAATGACCTGAACCAATCAATACTCCAAAAAGAAGGATAGAGACAGGAACCCCTATCCTTAAAACCCTAGTCCAAAGCAGAGAAAGAAAGCTCAGGTCCACGAATGACTTAACCAAAGCCCACTTACCACTAGGGCACACAACCTAGGGCCCAATAAGCTCAAGACCCCTCACAGCCGCCTAGAAATCTGGCATGACCCATCGGTAAACTCTGACCACCAAACCTGCATCTACTCGGTACTCTGACCACATGTCGCTGATACTATCCCAACCTGCTCCCCATCGACGTAACAGACCATCGTGCAACAAGAGGCAAGAGTTGATACGACATGAACAAAGAACTAGAAAGAGCCGACTTCCACACGACATCTCCGACCGACCGCGATTCAGGATAGCCAGTATGCCACCACGACGCCACAACCCCACACCTGACCTGGTCAGCGCCACCGCTATCTCAAATCATCTGACAAGGGCGAGCCCGACAACTAGAAGGCATCCATCCCTCCTTGACTCGGTCAGTGCACCTCAGCCATAACCAAAGAGAACTACCGAAGGTTTGAACAACGCTACGAGGTAGCGTCGGAGAGGCGAAACCTGAGGATGTTGCCGGGGTGCTCGACGTATGCCATGGAAAAAGAGCTTTGACCGATGTCGCTAAAGCTTTATTAGGGCAAGAGAGAGAGAGAGAGAGAGAGTCCTCTCAACCCCATTCTAAATGATGTAGATGAAAACCTTAAAACAGAGGTTACGAAATGGAATGGTGTAGATACGAAATGGTTGGAATGGTTCTAAAATCTCTATTATACAAGACTAAAACACAAAATTTGTATAATTGTTTGGGGTCAACTCTAACAGCTCTTCTATTCTATTCTTAAAAATTAAATGTTACTCTCTATAATTTAATGAGTATATGGATATTTCTCAAATCAAGTCAATAAATTGTAGGAGAGAGAAAAAAATTGATGTGTTTTTGTTCATATTTTGAGGAGATAAGGTTGAATTGTGTAGGTGAGCAATAAATTTTAGAGATTTTTAGATGGCTATACAAATTTTGAGTTTTTTTATAGATATAGGGATTCTCTCTCCTCCTTATCCATTTTCTATAGAATACAAGACAGTTTACAAGAGCTGTTGGAGCCAAAAAGATGTATTTTTTCAATAAAATAGCAATTCTTGTGTTTTTACAAGAGCTGTTGGAGATGCTCTTATGTGGTTCGTAATTGTAGCATGCAATTACTTTCCTTTTGCTTAATCGATTAATCATGTAGATTGTCAAGTGTACATAATTAGTTTGGCGGTTGTTTCCTAGCCTGTTTGACAAATTTATCTTAAGTCCTGTTTTCATCTTCAACTTTGACATCTTTTTTTCTAATTGATCTCTTATGATTCGAAATTTATAATTTGGCATACCAAATATATCATTATTGAGTTCGTTTGGTAAATTTATTTTTTGAATAGACGTAATAATAGCTTAAAGTCAAGAATATAAACTCTTAATCATCTTCTTAATTGCTTGATTGATTACTTTGATAACTTATTAAGAAAAATGATATCACTCATTTTTTGTATTCCCTACCATTCAGTAATTTCCTTATTGAATTGTCAAACCCATAAAATTTGTCCATTTATAATCGAAGTTGTCCATCATCATCTATATATTTTCTCCACCGATCATCATCTCATATTATTCTTTATTGCTTTGTTCATCATCTATATATTTACTTTATATATTGCAAAACAATTTTTGACAAAGGTAATGTTAAGTTTACATTCTTTTTTATACATATTATTAACCTTCGATTGTCTTATTCTTCTTTTTCACTTCTTATGAACAAAGTATATATTGTGATAGTTTTTCTTTTGTTTTCACAATCTATTGTATATTCATATATTTTGAAATCTAAATCTTCTACTTGTATGAATTTATCATTATTTTTTTTCTTTCCAAACTAGACTAAAATTTTTCCCTTGATATACTTGATTTAAAGATTTAGTATTTTTCTCGAGCATGACGATGTTTTTCTGAATGTTTAGTTCTCGATCATAAATAATTTGGTTGTTCTACTTATCGAGAAAGTACTTTGAAGCTTTTACCTTTCTCTTAGACATAATTAGTGAGATTATATTTAAGATTAAACGTATCATTCTTCTAGATAGTCTTCTATTTATGTTTTTACCTTTTTTTTTATATAACAATTTGTACCTATATATGAGGTTAAATCTAATAATCTTATACATACATTTTGTGGTTTAATTTCAAAACACTTCTTTTTTTTAGGGCCGCTAAAATATCCATTATAGGATCAAAGTTAGTAGCAATACAAAATTTCACTGGATTACCCGGCACGCAAATAAAGAAATTCTATTATACCACTACACTTGGTTTAACATAATGACACACATGCCCTAGACTAATAAACCAGAGTAGCACAAGTAACTGTCAAACTTAAGGGTCCACCACTTCTTAATTAGATAGGAGCCCCCTCTATTGTTCTGCGCTATGACACAGCGCCTTAACATCCATATCAGCCTGTAAAAAGACTGCAGACTTTTTGGACAACACCTTCTTCACGCTACCCGCTATAGGGCCAAGGCTGGAGTTGTCTCTTTTATTGTTTGGACACCCCGTACCATTATTGGAAGCCCCCAGACCCTCCTAGTCAATCACCATCAAATCCAGACCAATGACATGAAATGAGACTGTGGAACTTCCACCTGTCCTCACATCCATCGCGAGCATGACAGTAACACTTGGAGCTGACACAATGATCCCTGAGGAAACATTGAAATGAGAGTGTGGACCTTCAGGGACAACATCAAATGTGGAGAGCTTCAGAACCTGCAAAACAACATCCTTGTTAGAGGGCCCATCGAAAGTAGGGGCCAGAACTACTGTCAGACTAGGGTTCGACCCACTAGACTAGATGGGTACAACAACACCGCCAAAAATCTACTGGGGAATCCCTTGCACTAGCCCCCTTTCTCAAATAGGGCCCGAAGCAGCAACAGGCCTCTCCGACACCCTCATCGTAGTTGCTAGCGTCGGAGTCACCACCGCCCTCGTAATTGCTAACGGTTTAGACGACAAGGCCATAGGGGACCTCAAACATCTCGAAACACCATGCTTGAAAGCAACACACACAGCATAGTATCCCTTCAAACGCTCATAGTCCATAGCAACATCAACATAATAGGTACTACCAATATTAAAAGTAGTACTCACCACAAGTGGCTGGCGAAATTGGAGATCTACACGATGCTTGACCTTCAAATGATGAGAAATGAGGAGTGAATCATAGGATCAATATCTTCCTAGCGCATTCCCCATGCACTTGAGCCACTTGACTTGGAGGGCCGTAGAAACAAAATGACCCAAAACTAGCCTAACAAAGACCCAAGCCAAATACTTAGAAGTCGAAACCTGAAATGGATCGGAAAAGCCATCAAAACTTTCCACCACTATAGTCGTTTCTGGTGGAACCAAGGACTATGTTCCTCAGCTCTTTTCTGATCTGCCTCGGTCCAAAATTTGCAGACAAAGCGATCAACGACCATCTGTTCAAACCCATTGTTTCCCAAGCCCGAAATATCACGCCAAAGACTTAGCATCTTCATCTTGAATCCTTGGATCTTCTCATATTCAAAAGTTTGAAGAGAGAAACAACGAACAATGACATAGTGTCATTCCTCCTCCTCCTCGTCATAAAAAACTGTGAGGTCCACTGCTTCTAGCTCCGTGGATAAGACTTCCGGCTCGGCATCAGAATCGGCTACGACTTCGGGAAAAGGAGGAACATCCTCCACCAATAGAGATATATACATGCAAAGGTATTGGATGAAACAGTAGAGGGAGGAGGACAAGAATCTCAATCCTGTTTTGAAAACGGGATTAAAATGGTGGAGATCAGAGATAGAGATAGAGTAGGCGGCTAGGTTTGGAAAATTGGAAGATTTTCAGGAAATTAGCATGCTAGGTAGATGTGTGATCGAGATTTAATGGGGAGGAGGGGTCTGTAATCCGAATTGGAATCGGAGTAGAGATGAAAGAGATTGGCTACAAAGGTGGGCGACAATTCTAGGGTTGAGAACAAGAGAGTCAGAATACAAGAGAGTCGAAGAGAGAGTCAGTTTACTTAAAAATCTCTACTTTTCGATGAAACTTAATTGAGATAATTGATTCCTAAGCAAAAAAACATGGCAATCAATCCTTTTCAAAATCACTTATTAAACCTTGTAATTAGATAGACGTGATGTTCTTTATTTTCTATCATTTTCAAATTCTCGAATTATACTAATTAGGTTTACTTGGTGTTCTTCAATTGGTATTTTTTGTTAGGTTTATTTGTATTTATTTCTATTTAGTAGGAGAATTCAAATTTGAATGTAGAATTAACAATTGTTACTATAGAAAAAGGAAATTTACGAAATTTAAATTTCTTTCTAATTTTAATCTTAAAAGGCAAGTTAGTCAAAATAATTTATTAAAGGACCACAGTTAAAAAATAAAATGAATATGACTGCGTTTAATATTATTGAATTGGAAAATAGAATTTGGATTAAAATATCTCTTTCTGTTTGGGTGACGAAATTGACATCTTTTTTTTTACTAACCGCATTTTCCACGTGCTAAAAAAAGGGTACACACAAAAATCAATAAATGAAGGTGTGACTTGTAATACAGTGGGTTCCAATTTTATCTCCCTTTCTGTCTCCCTTCTTTCGTTGTCGTCAGAACACTTTTTCTCTTTCACTCATTCATACTCTACGAACTAAACCATGGGCTAGAAGAAGAGATCGTCGCAACGAAACCACCACCACCGATGGAACAAGACGCAACAACCTTGCAATCACTGATGGTAGAAGAAGAAGAGGTTGCGGCTGCGACCCGACCCGAACTGGAAGATGAGGACTCCGTCTGATCCAAATCGGCAGAAGAGAACACGAAGACTATCCAACCTGTATAAGAAGAAACGGAAGCGAAACCACCAATGGTTGAAAAAGACATCGCAACGATGACCCGACCCGACCCGACCAGGTCGTGTAAATATCTTTTGTCTCTGTGCCTTCTTACTAATGCATGTGCTAGTGGCTATTTGTGCTGCTTTCAACATAGACGTGTTCACTCAACCAATCAAACTTTGGCTAGACTTTGGTGAAATTCAGGCCCTACTTAGATCAATATATATTAACCTCATCATATGACCATATGTACTTTTTTCTTTTGAATAACGGGGATTGATTTTACTGATATTGAAAGAACTCAGAGGAGACATAAAACTTATACTTCAAATCAAGTTATAGTTATTTTCAAAGACTATATCCTGGATAATGAGAGAGGTATCTTCTAATCACAACTCATCTAAAAAAATAAAAACTAGTCAAATATGTCAATTTATAGACAATATTATTAAATTCACGATAATTATGTCGCATATTTATAGAATCAAATAAAGACATAAATTTTACAATCTGGGATGTATATATATTGCGCGCACCCCAGTAGGAAGCTAACATCAATGGCATGCATCATCCCGGTCCCCATGGATACCCAAAACTAGAATCAGATACATGGTGATGGTGATGGTGTCAAAACAAATTCTCGTAATTATAGTGTGATGGTTTAACTAGGGTTACGCTACGGGATAATTACCAAGAGTTAAGAGGGTTCTTTTATAATTATCGCTAGATTTAAAATAAGCTTTGTAAAGATCGATTCCCTCAAATTTGAGCATTCGATATCTATTCTTAGTAATTGGGTAATTGAGGCCAGGGTAGGAATATATATAGATGCATACATACTAAAAAAGGTACGATCAACGTATAAATCTGGTGTAATCGAGAAAAAATGTATAAATCTGGTAGTTAAGAACATAAGATCGAGGTCGATCAACTAATCTAATCCAGTCGCACCTTTATGATTTCTTAACAGATTGCATTAGTGCTTTGTTTAATCATCGTAGTTAGGGCTGTTAATCGGGTCAAACGGTTCGGTTTTCTGTCCGAACCAAAAACTGAACCAAAATTTTTAATCGGTTCAGTTCGGTTCGGTTTTTCAGTTTTTGAAGTGATAACCCAAATATATTCGGGTTAGTTCGGTTCGGTTATTTTTCGGTTATTTTTTCGGTTTTCTGTGATATCAAACTCAGAAGAAAAAAATGATGAAACTACACAAGTCCAATCAATAAAATAAATATTCATCATACTTCGTAAAAATAAGAGTTGAATCCAAGTCCATCTGAAGTTGAATAAAATACAAGTTCATGGCTTCATGCTTAAGTCCATCTAAAGTTGAATACAATACAATACAAGTTCTTGGCTTCATGCTTAAGTTAACATTGATATTCCATTCAATCAATTGTATGCAGTCACAAACATTTCAATCACAAAGTGAGAAACATTGCAATCACAGTATCACAAATTCACAGTATCACTCATCGTTCAATCACCGTATCACTATCACATATTCTCATAATCACACACACCAAAGTTTGTTATCTTTCTGTAAATTGTAGAAATTTGTTGTCATTCTCTACATTGTGGAAATTCATATGAGCATCCTTGTGGTTTCGAGGATAGTTTTTTAACAGTTAAAGAGCTCAAGTTTGAGCATCCTGATATGGTTAAGGTTCAAATTTAGAAGGCATAACAATTATTCTACAAATCAACGACCTTCTGTAATAAACTTCATGAAAAGAGTTAGAAGAAAGCTAAACCATGCTGGTGAGACAGATGATCAATAAAATGAACATATATAGCATAAACCCATGTCAGCAAGCCTTACTAACTAAGTTCATCTAGGCCACAGACTATTTTCAGTTTCCAAGTCTATCCCTTGTGTAGAGATAGAAACTTGCAATATGCATTTTGAAGTAGGCTTTCAACAGCTCTTATCTAACTCTACCAACTACTAGCAGCCTTCACCTCTGCCTTCAGCATATTCAATTCACGATTGTTCAATCACATACATTAAGATCACTGCCCTCTTATCACAAAATTGGTCTTGACCAGAGTATTAAAGGAAGAGAACACAAGTAGATACCACAAAAACTAAATTATGTTGTCATTGACAATCTGACAATGGTAAATAACATAGATAGAAACGTCAAAACCTGATCATAAACAGGTACTAGGTGGTCTTTATGAGAGTCGATGCAATTCAATTACCAACACCCAGTCATAATCACACCAGCACTACTATAATGTTGGTTTTGAAAATTGTTGAATTAGCTCCTTTTAGAGCAGTGTCTCTTGGTGGGTCTCTGAAACCATCTTATAATCTTATATGGTACATTTCAATGAAATCCACACAGAGAAAAGTCAGAAAACTACAAATTCAAAGACACCCTCCTACTCCTACCCCTCAAATATTAGAAGACTTGATTATATGTCATATATATATATATGTCAATCTGTTAAATTACAATTTACACAGACTGATCAGTTTTTAACAACTGAGCTTATCAAATCAATCTCACAGTAAATCAACTTTTCAATCACACTCACAGTAAACCAAATCGTTCGGTTACCTATCACAATATACCCAACAGTCCAACACTATCACAGTATACCAACTTACATCTTACTCGATTACCTGAAGAAGTGAAGATCAGTTCGTAACTTGGAAACGAGATTCTGTGAAAGAAGGAAGTCTGGTCGAGTGAAGACGATGGTGACTTTGAGAGGCTGCGAGCCTGCGAAGACGGTGAAGTGGGGCTGTGACGGTGAAGTTGCGACGGTGATTCGGTGAAGTGGGACTGTGACGGTGTGACTCGTGACTTTGTGAGGTGTGTGAGAGACTGAGTCTGAGAGTGAGACTGTGAGAGTGAGAGGAGGAGACTGAGAGTGAGAGTGAGATTGCAGAAGTGTAGAGTGCGACTGTGAAGAGAGGACCTGAGGAGTAAGGACTGAGGACTAAGGAGGGGCTGGAGGGCTGCGCACCAAAACGTATTAGCTAGCCTATTAGGGATTTTCTGATTTACCAAAAATAAAAAACGGTGTCGTTTACTCATTTTCAATCGGTTCGGTTCAATCGGTTCGGTTCGGTTTTTCCGAATCGAAAAATCGAAACCGAACCGATTTTATTTGGTTCAGTTCGGTTTTTTCCTTTTTGGTTCGGTTTTTATTCGGTTTCGGTTTTTTTTGGTTACGAGTCGGTTTCGATTCGGGTTTTTTTCGGTTTTCGGTTCGGAAGTAACATCCCTAATCGTAGTGATGTTGGACATGATCACCATAAACGTATCTACACCACACATGTATTCAAATTTCCCCGCTAAACACGAGCGAACCAAACCACTATTTTTTTTATAAAACTTTCTCCTCCCAAATTTACCTAAAAATATAATAGATAAATAGCCATTGGATCATTTTTTAGTGATTCTCACATTTTTTTTTCTCTCTCCTCTTTATTTTTACACTTCATTTTTCTCTTTCCTCTTCATTTTTTATTTCTTTACCAATTCTTTTTTGTTGTTTACTAAACTATCTTCTCTCTTTCTCTTCTTAACTTTCCATATTCAAGGATAGTTTGGTAAACAAAAAAGAATAATTGAAAAAAAAATGCGGAGGAGAGAGAAAATGGAAAGCATAGAAATCCAATATTAACTGATAACGCAATTGAAACAAATGTTGTTTTCCCTATACCCTTACTCTACTCCAGGTTCATCAGAGATTCTGTTTTGGGCCCACATGCGAATTTGTTGATGTGGATAACTACTTTTATCGCAATTATCCATTCACCATACAACAATCAAGGGCGGATGCAGTATATTAGAGAGTGGGACTTCAAATTTTTAAGAGGAAAAACAAAACTTACATATATGTTAATTAGAAAAAATTACAATTTAGAAAAATCCAACCAAAAATCTAGTCTAAACCTTTGTTCACTCTATCATCTCTTTGCTCGAGATCGTAATTAAGTTAGTAACATCATCCGCAACCTAATCTCGGTCTTTTGATTTTCTTCAGCGCTTTTCCTTGGTGAATTTTATGTAAATTGTGTGATAAAGTTTTAATTTTTCCTCACTCTTTCGAGTACCTAGTTCAATTTTGTTCAATTTTAATCAACCGACGAAATTGGAATTTGACTTGCGTTATTGAATCAACTTTTTTCGTATTTGGCTTATTTTGTGTTACATCTAAAGAACTTTATAAATTATATTTTGTATAATTCAAAGATAAGTCGTAAGGCTTACTAAGCTCCTCGTCTTGGTGTATATATATATTTTTTCCAATCTATAAATTTCTCACACAGTCAAATTTTCATTCTAAAGTCGAAAATCTAAGTCCCACCCTTTTTTAATTCCTAAATCCGTCCTTGACAACAACGATAATTTGTTTGTAGCAACTCAATGAAAAATATGATTCAAGGTTTGCTTAAGAATCGAATGCAACTACTAATGAAGAACATAAGGCTAGAAACAGGGGCGGAGCCAAAAAATTTGGTAAGGGATGACAGACTTATAGCGGTTTATATTTTATATAATATACATCATAAAATATCATAACAAAATGTATGTTGAAAACTGATATAATTCAATAGAACTAACCATTCATACATCAACATAACTCATAATGTAATTTAGAATTTTCTTCAACTAGGTTTCATTTCTTGCAACCGTTTTATGATATCCTTATAAATTTCTATATATCTATAAAAAAAAATCATCGTTTCAATATATGCAGTTAAACAACTATTTATAAACTCATCATCCATCTGATTGTGCAAATAATCTTTCAAAATATTTATAAAATAAAAGACTTAAAACTTGCATTTGCTACATGTAGAAGTAATGCTAATGTCCTAATCAAATAGACTAATGTATACATCTAGAAGCAAGATAAACGAAAATTGATGCACAAAATTCAGTACACATCGTATCATGATGTTATATGATGAAATAGTGAGAATAAGAAAGAAGAAAATTTGTTACCTCTTAATTTTTTTAGTTTGTCGATTGAAAATAATAAGATGAGAAAATAGATTAAACGTGAAAGAGTAATACTCAACTCGTGAAAAGAGATTTGACAATTTTATGGAGTGGAAGAATAATAATCAGATTTGATATAAAATAAGGGAGGTTCTAGTTACACCTCCAAATCTACTTAATACACCTCCATTCTTTTTTTCTAATTTTGTTGACTTTGTCAACTGATATAAAAAGACATAAAAGTACAACTATATTAACTTACAAACTTAAATACCACTAATTCTTGTGTTTTTGTTTTCACGTTCAAAACCCTAAACCTTCTTGGGTGTTTCATGGTTCAAAGTAGAAACCCTAAACTAAAGTTCTATGGAAGAAACTGAAGATGCATCAATGGAAAGTCCAATTGTGGTGACCGAAACTCGGAACAATAAAGTATGGTATAAGACCGTTCTTAATTTCTATTTGTTACTTGTTATATATTGATTTTAAGGGGTCTATGATCGATGTTTATAGTTGTTGAAGTTTTGCAAAAAACCTGAGCCTCACAAATTCATTCCCCTTTGTAGTCGATTTCATACTCCAAACAAAGATGCTAGTATTTAATTTATTAGTTGGTATGCAGGATCAATATCAGGATGACATTGAATATACTCAGTGTAAGGAGGTTGGACAGGAAAGTACAGAAGATTATACGAATTTATTTATGACAAGCCGGGTAATTATCTACTCAAATTGCTACAGTCAAATTGCTATGTGTTTAGTGTTCTTTGTAGTTGGTCAATTTTTTCCCTTTCAGATTATGGACTTTAGTCTCCAGTTCAAATAGGGCTCAAACATAAGCTTAGCTTCATAAATTTTATTGGTCTTCGAAAGTAAAGATGCATTAGTTGAGTGGGTTCGTTCTGTTGGAAAAGAGAACAACATGGTGATTGTTACTCAGAGGTCAGATTCTGGAATTATAGGGAATAAGAAAAAGAGACCAAAAGTAGAGTTATGTTGCGAGCGTGGTGGTTATTTCAGGCGTATTTTGAAGTCTGATGCTCATAGTGAGAAGAGCCAGAAACAAACTGATGGAGATGGTAAAAAGAAGAAACGTCCTAAGGCTAGTGGTACAAAGAAATGTGGGTGTAGATTTGCATTGAGGGGCATTAACAATACTGGGGATGAATGGACACTAAAGGTGATATGTGGTGTACATAACCATCCTTCTTCTCAATCCCTTCATGGTCACTCTTATGCTGGACGTTTATCTAAGGAAGAACATGCAATGTTAGTGAATATGTCAACTAGCTTGATGAAACCCAAAGATATATTGACCGCTATTAAGAAACGGGATAGAGAAAACGTCACCATTTTGAAGACAATATATAATGCCAGATCAACGTATCGGACAAAGGCCATGGCTGGGAGATCACAAATGCAATGTTTGCTACATAAGTTAAGTGAACACAATTACATTAAGCATCACAGAAGTAAAGATAATGTCATCACTGACTTATTCTGGTGTCATCCATATTGTCTTGAGATTTTACGTACATTTCCATAGGTTCTTATCATGGATTGTACGTATAAGACAAACATGTATTGTTTTCCTCTTTTTGAGATTGTTGGGGTGACATGTACAGAGAAGACCTTTAATGTAGCATTTGTTTACATGTCAAAAGAAGCGGAAGATAATTATACATGGGCTTTGAGCAGATTAAAGACTCTTTTGCATGATGACTATGCTCCTGGAGTAATTGTGACTGATCGAGAATTAGCTTTAATGAATAGCATTAGTAAAATATTTCCTGATTCTCGACATCTTTTGTGTAAGTGGCATATCAATAAAAACGTGATGAAAGAGTGCAAGAAGAAGTTTCCAGCAAAGACCGGAGGTTGGGAGACATTTATTGATGCTTGGAACACTGTTGTTAGTTCTTCGACTGAGGGTGAGTACTTGAAAAATCTCCAGCAACTGGAGTCAAAATTCAGCACATACCCCACTGCGCTTGATTATGTGAACAAAAATTGGTTGAATAAGTACAAAGAGTTATTTGTCGCTGCATGGACAGACACTTGCATGCACCTTGGTACTACTACTTCAAATCGGTATTGTTCGAGCTTTATCATTATTCCTATCTACATTTAATTTAATTGAACTATATTTCGTAAGTTTGCATGTTTCCTTTGTTTTTTGAGTAGGGTGGAGAGTGCTCATTCGAGACTAAAGAGACAACTAAGGTCTAGCCAATTAGACTTCAATGTTTCATGGGACTATATACATTCATTGATGGAGCTGCATCACACTGATATCAAGGCTTCATTTGAGAGAAGTCGATGTTTCCTGCAACATGATTTCAAGCATGATTATTTGAAGGAATTGATAAGTTATGTATCAATTACGGCATTAAACAAAATCGTGTGTGAAGCTAATAGGTAATTTCAGTTTCAGTTATTATATAGATATAGTAAAATCAAGTTAATTGTATAACAATCTGTACGTTTATTGTAGGGCTGTCGATATCAAGGACCTGGCAGGTTGTGCTTGTGCTATACGTGTTACACATGGTTTGCCATGTGCACATGAGATTGCTGAATACAGACACTCTAATAAGCCGATTCCTATTGATGCGGTTCACAAGCATTGGAGACAGTTGGGTGTTGGCCAAACAATGCATACTAGTGACCCCCAAGAAAAGGTTCCAGTAAATGGTTCGATTGGAGAAGTGGGTTCAACAACAAAATGATGAAACAAGACGAGAATTTTTGATAAAAATTGATGAGCTGATGAATCCAGGTAGTACGTTTCTTAAAGAGCCTGCAGAAAGAGTGAAAACAAAGGGGCATCCACCTATTGACACTAGTACTCGTCGTTTGCCGTCTGCATGGGAGATTGATAAAGTTCTTTCAAGTCAAGACAATGATTCTGCACCTACAGTTTATGAAGTTGGTCAAGATGTTCCTCATGGCCCTGTTGTTCCCGTTCGTCCTACCACATCAGATACAAAACCTAAGGATGGCCCAAATAAGGTGCAGGTATGAATGTCCTTTATAATACTAATTAACTTTATAATTAGTTACTATTTTATTGACTAATTATTTTACTTTACAGGGCCCGAATGGTTCTCCATTTACGACACTTACAACCAAATATAACTGTCAATTCCGACTTGGAATGCAACCATATATTATTGGCGCATTTGATGTCGAATCCGATAGTAATTGTGGTTACAGAGTTGTAGCGTCTGCGATGGGATTTGGTCGAAAATCTTGGCGTCGGGTTCGTAAAGATTTATTGAACGAATTGGATAATATGCCGCAATTGTATGAAGTAATCTTTGGTACTGGACATGTTAAAAGGGTTAGGGATGCACTTGACTATTATGGATCTGGCTTCGCACCAATAAGACGTTGGATGTGCTTCCCAGAAATGGGGCATTTAATTGCAACTTGTTATGGTGTAGTGGTGATCAATATATCAGATGAGCAATGCATAACATATCTCCCTTTGGTAGAACACCATACTGGACATCTGAGCAGCAATGATATTAAAGAGATTGGAATCGGGCATGTGAATAATAATCACTACGTAAATGTATGTATTTAAGTCAAATATATGTATTTATGTTTTAAGTTTACTGAATGTAATGCTAACATGGTGCTTTACATTTTCAGCTTCAAATGTCTCCAGGACATCCTTTGCCATACCTTGTACCAAATTGGGAGAGGAATGCAGATGCCAAAGTTATACATTTGTATTCAAGATATCAGAATCGTCTAGAGCAATACAAAGAATGTTGTCCTATTACAGTGGTTCCAGGAATTTTTACCGTTGAGTAATGAGACATGTAAGATGACATTGTTGAAGGGCACAGGTCCCCTGTATGTACCATTTTAAGTTCTTGAAAATAAACAAAACTAGCCCTCAGAATCATCATATGTTATTGTTCAGTAATTTACCAGGATCACAGCTAATTCCATTACATACTACAGTATATCATGTTTGCTCAAAAACATTATGACTTATGGAGCATAAATGGATCACTGATTATGTTTTGAAGAAAAAGCACATATACATATATACCTGTATCAAGAAACTGTGCTAATACATTGAGTGCCAAACTGTGGCGAGAGAAACCTATGTAAACCCCATCCTCCCGCCTTGCATCCTCCTAAAACACTCCAGTGACTCAAACACTTGGTCTCATCAAATGAAACTCGCAATCAAAGAGTTTCGTGAAACAACATTTCATTGAGGCATTGTTTCGAACACCTTGAGGGCATCCCCAAAGGAGAGGTGTTAGAAGGTTGGCTTCAGGCATGGTTGATCTGATAAGGAGTGGAAGTGGTAGTGTAAAAGCTTCATAAAGCCATCAATGGCAGGTTCGATAAAGGAATTCTACAACAAAGAGGAAGACGCCAGAGGGTGGTGTAACTGGCACTTGGATCGTAGTCAATCGATTACCAAAAATTAGTAAAAGGGTATTTTGGTAAAGAATGAAGAGGTGAACTTAGAAGTATAAGCATGTCAAAAAGTGAAGTGGAGGTGTACCTAGCATAGGAGGTGTATTAAGTAGATTTGGAGGTGTAACTAGAACCTCCCATAAAATAAATGGAACACGTTGAGAAGAGTAAAATGAGAAGAAAAAAACGTAGTTGGTATTTTCGTAATTACATTCTATATATAATCTAATTTTGGCAAGAAAAAAGACATTAAATATATATAATATATTTAATTAATATTAGAATATATGTATTAAATTTGTTAACCCAAAAATCAAGGGAGGGCAATTACTTTGTCTTGTATTGGCTCCGCCCTTGGCCAGAAATATTACTGATATTTAATAATCGAATACAAGAATGAAAAAAAGGATTAAATTCAATCGTAGTATCTAGATTTTTAGTATTATATTAAAAAAAGTCTCGAACTTTAAAACCTATCAAAATAGTACCTAAACTTTAAAATTGTATTATCATAATATTTGAAACATTTTTCCGTCAGTAAGTCGTCTTATTCTGTCGAAATTGATGAAGTAGTAACCGAGATATCAAAATTGAACAGTAAAAGGACCTTGATACCTTTATTTTAATTTTTTATATATTTTTTTGTTTCTTCTCTCTCTCGATAGACGAGAATATTTCTTCACCGTCGATTTCTGGCCGGAGCTCGACCTCGATCATCCAAGTAGGGCGCCTCGGGAGGTGTGGAGTGACGTGTTGTTGGATCCAAAGCTTTGAGGGAGTGTCATTTTGGGAATGAACTCGTTGCCGAGGCTGATGATGAAGTCGACGTTGAAGTTGGAGAAGGCTTGGAGGACATTTGGGTGGGCGACGTAGAGCTTGACTCTGCTGACGTTGAGAGACTGGAGGAGCACGGGGACGCAGGATGGGGAAGGGAGGTTATTTGCGATTTGGCCATAGTTGATGCCGAAGCTAAGGCTCTGCACATGTTGCGACAACGGACCTGAATCTGAAACAGAGTCCAAAACAGTCACATGACGACGGCAGATTTATCGAGAGAAAAAACAGATCCCGATTCACTAAATCAGATCCCGATTCCAATGCACATCACAAATATATATCAAAATCCCATTATTGATTTGCCATTCATCAACTGAATTTCATCACAGAATTGAAGATGACAACAGAGAAGAAGAAGAATAAGATTTTGGTTTGTGTTAAAACCGAGGAAATGAATTGATTCCACTTTGGTATCTGGGGGCTGCTCTTCTTTTTGATGAAGAAAGCCAAAGGAGTTTATATAAACGTAAAACGTAGTTGGGAAATTGAAATCTAAGAGGACCCAGAAGGAAAGTATGAGACTTTAAGCAGAAATAATGTTTTTGGTCATATCTGCAACTTTGTCGAACTGGGAATAGAAGAAGAAGAAAGAAAGAGAAATTCAGAAAGTGTGGTTTGACGAAAGAACGAACCTGAGTGACTAAGACCAGAATGATTCTGAATAGGACAGTGCTGGTGAAGCAGCTGCAGCTTATTGCAATTACTGATCCAGATCGATCTTGGCTTTAGTTTATTTCCAGACCAAAATCTCCCCATGACACCTTTGCCGAGGACTTAGATGGTCGAGGTCCAGCTCCGACGAGAAATCGCCGGTGAAGGAATATTCTCGTCCATTGAGAGTGAGAAGAAAAGCTCATGGTACCACAATAATAAGAATTTTAAATTTGGATAAGAATTTTAAATTTTAAATTTCGAGATCCTTTTTGGTACAACACAGTCATAGTACTATGGTGAATAAAATATGCCAGGTATGTCTGCGGGTCTGTCGTTACATCACAAAATCTATCTAATTAACATTTTTACAAATCCTAGCAAAGGCAAGACTATGATCGAGTAAAAACAAAAACTACAGCTATAATGGGCGGAGAGAAGTGAGAACCTCGACACTGTACAGAGTTCCCAACTCAAAGAATTGACATCATGCTGTTACACCACAACATTCTTCCGAGCTGTTAAAATGTACTTCCTGAAGCCTTGACACATTTTTCTTCATTTTCTCTGTACTGGTCAATAAGATAACTCATGCCCTCTGAGTGATATATACTTTTGAACCCATATAGTGATATCATCAGCACAAGCCAAGGCCTGAGGCGTATGGAGGAGCACATCAAGAGTAGCAAACTCATGCACAGCATTCTTATACTCAAGAAGTGGTGCATCCACATTAGCCTTTCGCAGTTCTTCTGAGTAAGCAATGCCCCGATCACGCATCCAATCATTCTCAGCAACAATTGTCAGCGTCGGTGGCATGGTCTTTAAGGGCGGCCCTCTCCCAGGAATCAGAGGGTTGCCAACAGGGTGGTCTAAACTAAACTCTTCATTTAGTAGAAGTAGCTTCCATGCCAGCATACATGTAGCCTTGTCATAGAAGTAGGAATCTGCCAACTTAATCTCGGACTTTGTGGGAACACTGCCAATGAAGAAAGGATACATGAGGATTTGAGCCACGACTTTTATAGGATCCAAAAGGCTGCCCGCCTCCACTGCCTTCCTAGCCACATAGTCTGCAATGTTAGCACCACAGCTCACACCAAGGAGTACACATCTGCTCTGATATCAAAACCATGTTAATAACCCAATTAGTATCAATCTCATCAATCCAATCACACAAAAGAACAAAATTTTAACAAGCAATCGTATCAAGAGAAATATACTGAAATTAGAGGCTTGTGTACACAATGCACCAGAAATCCCTCTGCATTCGTCTTATTCATGACCACTTTTGGCTCCTTTCCATTCAAGGATTAACCACCCTACAACAACTCTATCTATCTTTTCCTTCCTACTTTAAACACTCTCTTCCGAAACTACCAAACTTCACACAAGAAATGACATGTTTCATCCCTAGGATCTAACCGGGATACTTCAGTTTCATAACTATATGCATCCACTAAAATGAAATTACACTCATTACAGTACACAAATTCAGCAAATGCATGTAATTTAACCAAGAACAAATACTAACAAGATAGTAATTGGGGTCAAAGTGAAGTACCTAGAAGGTTCACCATGAGCAGCCAGCCAAGGCTCAACCATGGCCGACCCAAAGCTACCTAATATCCGATCATGACTCTGCCCACTCCCACCTCTCCGCCCACGCGTCCGGTCCTGAATCGCCGCCAAGTTAGCCTGATTCGCCAGCCACTTCAGCACTGCCACTCCGTCGTCAAACGCCGCCGGGTACCGACTCTCCGGCGCCAACCTATACCCCACCGCCACCACAATCACGTCGCAAAGCTTCGCCATCCTCCTACAAAACACCTCATTGCACGACGTGTCGTTTCCCCCGGCCACGAACCCGCCGCCGTGAAACTGCAGCATGATCGGCAGCTTTCGCCGCCGCCGGCGTCGCGTTTGCGGGTCGGGCGAGTATCCGGAGCCGGAGGAGGAGGAGCGAAAGGCGGAGTCTTTGGGGAGACACGTGTCCGGGAGGAAGATGCGGACGGAGAGAAAGGAGGAAGGATCGATGTGGAGGTCCTTGGTGGCGACGCCGTTTTGGAAAGTCGGGTTGGTGGGTATGGAAAGGTGTTCGGGTCGGGTAGTGGGCCCGAATCGGTTGTCGTCGTTGGCGTGGAGCTGTTCCTGGGTTTGGGTTAAAGACTGTAACTGGTGGCGTAGGTTGTACTTGAAGAACAAGCTTTGCAGCTGTAAGCTGAGGCTTGGCATGTTTGAGAACATAGACAGAATAAAGGCCAGAGGAGAGAGAAAGAAGATGGGTTTTGGTTAAAAATGTAGTACAGCTTAAGGGTTATGATTCTGTCTGTCTGTTACAGAGAGTTTAATTTGTTGGGAATCAGAGACGTGTTGAAACCAGGTGGTCAGAGAAGAAGCTTCGACTGCTGTGAGATCAGGTAGAGCCGTGGAGGCTGTGAATGACTTGTCTCTTCGCGGGCAAAGTCTTTGGCTTCTCTTCTCGTGGAGTGGTTAGATTGTCTACACGTACTTTTAACTAAGACCCCGTTGAGGTTTTTTTAAGTGGACCCTTTTCTTGTCAGCGAAAAAGGGAAGTGGACCTTTGCCTTGGGTCCAATACACAGCTTCGGTAGCGTGGATGTTGTGTAAAGACAGAGGATTCAGAATGGGCTTCACGTAGTGTAGCCCATTGGGTTTGACATGATGGGAATCAATTTTGAAGGGAGAGTTTTGGTGAGGCAGCTCATGCTACGTTACTTCGTTGGTGATCTTATGACTAAAATGAGTTCTAGACTTTGGACGAAAATAAACTCTTACGAATGATACGAGTATCCCATCATCAGTGAATTGTGACTCGTTCTAATTTGTATCTCTCTCATGCATGGTTGGTGTGGTTCCAGTTTCCATGAATCAACTATATACTCATGTGAAAACTTCGTAGGCCTTGCATTGCTATTTGCATTTGACAAGACCACTGTTTCCGACAGAACAATGCATCGAGACCCTCCCGCGCACGTACTAAATATTCTAATTGTAGTTGGAAGCACCGGATGAAGGAAAATAATGTAATATTAAATAAATTTTAAAATTATTAATTTTAAAAATTAATAAATATAAAATAAAATAGGAATAATAAAATTTGAAAACTTTGAATTTGTTATTCAAGTAGTTGATGTCGATGAACGATGAACGATGAAAAATGAATAAAGTTAAATCGTGTATATCACACGCTCTCCTTAAGAATTTTCACGCCGCACATGTTTTTATGACGTTGTTTTCCCAGGACAAAACAACTTGAATTTTTTTTGTCCCGCAGCACAAGAACTTCTCGTCGAACGGAAGAGTACCTCACTCTATCATCGGAACTGAACTCGAAAGCTTGAGAGACAGAGAAGAGAACAGAAGAGGAGATTATTTGCTGATGGGGTGAAGAATAAGGAGGAGGAAACCTATATTTATACATTGAGGAAAGAGGAGGAACATAAATGTTGACCGCTCCAAAGGTCTTCGGTTTTGTAAAAATTACCTAGCCAAATTTATTCCGGTCACTTATTGCTAAAATTTATTCCAACAATAAGTTTGTAACAGGAGTGAACGCCAAAAATTTTGTAACCAAAAGGAATATGGAAAGCCAAAAGTCACGTCAGTTTTCATGAGTGCAAAAGGAAACTTGTTCGACTTGGGCCAAAAGCGCACACAAGTCCATATCGCAAGCCCAATTCAATCAACAGAGAGTCTCTCTACTTGCTTACTCAAATCATAATAGAGTGTGGAGTCATATTTAAAGACCTCTACATTGTTAGTTTTTTTTTCATGTGGGATAAACTTCCTTCATTTTGTTTCAAGTGGCCAACTTTGGGTGACAATTTCTCATTCATTTCTTAACCAATTTAAACAAGTGAAGATATAATCTTTATGTACTCTTGTAGGAGAACACAAATCCATGTTTCTCATCTATTAATATTAATTGCATCTCACTTAATCATTTTTTTTAAATTGTCAAACCAAATGGTGAAAAACCACAATTTTTCCAACAATTTCCCACATGAATGAACATTGGCAACCAAAAACTCGATAGACTTGGTGATAAATTATGCGGTTGAAAACCTACATAGGATAGGTAGAGGTTAACCATTTTAACTTTCCCTTGTGAAAGCATGCTTACTTTACTAATTAAATAGTAGACGCGATGTCTTAGAGCTGTTCGTCATTTGTGTAAATGATAACATAGCTCACACAGGTATCTTCCTGATACTTTCAGTTCTCATTGTTGTGTCCATTTTGGCCTTGGAAACGCGCCTGGTTCTGTAAGAGCTTAATAGGAATTGTGCCCTGAACAATTTCCTTAGAAGCGGCCTCACTTCTCTCTTACATAGGTGATTTATTAATTAAGAGTAATCCGCATTACTTCGCTCGGATTTTTGACGCATGAGAATCATTAAATTTTTTCAGCTTAACCTCTTTCCTTACGGACATCACTGTTTTCATCATAAAAATAGACTTGGGGTAGATCCCCGCAGTGATCCGACACATTTTCTACAATTTAGTTGTCTCTTTTGAACCTAGATCTTGGGATCTCCAGTCAACTAGGTTGGGTATCCACTGTAAAGATTTTAACTTATGGGCTTTAGTCTCATTCTCCTCGATAATTTATCGATTAACTCTCTATTTAACCATTTGGTTAATTGATCCGCTATGTTATCTTTTGACTTCACATAGTCAATGAAGATAATTCTAATAGAGAGTAGTTGTCTAATGGTATTGTGTCTTCGACGAATGTGTCTTGACTCACCATTATACATTTTGTTTTGTGCCCTGCTAATTGCAAACCAACTTTTGCAGTGTATACAAATTGTAGACACAAGGTTTGCCCATTTTGGAATATCCTCTATCAATTGACGTAGTCATTCTGCCTCTTCCCACATTTGTCTAGGGAAATAAACTTAGATTTCATTATGGATCTGGTTATAATAGTTTGTTTTGAAGATTTTAACGACACTGCTGCACCTCTAGAGTGAACACATATCCAATCGTAGACTTTGAGTCTTTCATGTCAGATATCCAGTTTGCATCGTTGTACCATTATAGGACAACTGGATATCTCATATAGTGCAACTCATATGTACGAGTATACTTTAAGTACTCTTGCATTTGTTTTTCAATGCATTCCTCCAGGATTACTCGTGTATCTGCTGAGCTTGTTTACAACATAAACTATATCTGGCCTTGTAAAACTTGTTATGTACATTAGGCTTCCAATAACTCTAGAGTATTCTAATTGAGAAACACACTTTACTTTATTCTTTGAAAGACGCAGAGTCGTATCAATCGGAGTTATAACAACTCCATAATTTTCCTTGTCATATTTTTCAAGGATATTCTTCACGTAATGTGTATGATTTAATATCAACCCTTGTATAACTCTTGAAAGTATTTCAAGGATTACAACACTTTTGCAATCCAAAATATTACATGAGCAATTTTCTAACAATTATGACTTCTATAGTCGTTCAGATAGCTCTGTTCACTTATAACCACGCTCGGAGAAATCAATGTAGGTGGGGCGAGGCCAGCTCAAGTACACTGCTATCGAAAATTTATTTTTCTAGACATTATAAGCTACTGAGGTAAGCCTTATTAGAAAATAGAATATAAATACTGCAAACCGAGTACGTATCTTTAGCATAATTGACCATGTTATCATTGCTTCTAATGATAACCATGTCATCTACGTACAGACACATCTTGAAATATCTACTCTTTATGCATTTGACATATATATATATATACACATTTATCGCACTCAGTGATACGTTGTAAAAATTTCAGGCCACATATCTAGTCATATAATAACTTCAATATCTAGTCATTAACTATTTCTACATAGTTTTCTCTTTTAGGTGGAGATTCTCCACCTTGACAAGACATATTCACATTCTCAAGTAATTGTATGATGACTTTCTTTATTTCCATAATTCATATGGAGTCGTTTGTTCAACAAACTTCAAAGGTATCTTATTTACAAGATAATTAATCAAAAAAAATAACATTTGTCCACATGCTTGGTGGCAAACCAGAACTTAATAGCATTGCATTCATCATATCTTATAAGATACGATTCTTCCGTTAAACCACATCATATGATTGTGGTGATAAGGTGTTGTTGTTTCATGTATGTTCCCATACGGAGCATATTCAGCAAATAGTAATTCATACTCACATCCTCGATCACTCCTTATGACCTTAATTATCCTGTTGAGTTTATTCTCGACCTCGTTTTTATAGAGAATAAATTTTTCTATAGCCTCATCCTTAATCTTCATGAGGTAGACATAGAAATATTTTTTCTATCATCAACAAAAGTGATAAAATACTTATTACCACTTTTGCTTAAGTTGCATTTAAATCAAGGAGTTCATTATTTCTTTCAATACTTTTGAAAGATGATTTCGTTTGGTTCGTCCCAACACAAGCTCCACACTTATGCTTGAAACATTGGTAAACTTTTCAAGTTAATTAACCTCTACAAAGTATCATAATTAACAAGTCCTTGCCTACCATACCATACATTGGAAAACACAAAGGTGAAAGTGCTAGCTTTATCTATATCATTGACCATGGTCAACACATTTTAATTTGAAATTTCTACCACTTGTGGCTTTATTACCAATATACATTCTATTTTATGAAACTAGAATTGATTTTCCTTTAATCAATCAAATTAATGGAAATCATGGTCATTGAGCCTTGACTCAGTTCTTAGGAACATATAGTATGTTGTTTAGTTCCTTTCTTAGAGATCAATTTTTGAACCTCCTTACTTGACCTTGGATTGTTCATCAAACTTGGTTTGGTCATACCACCGCTCTAAGTATTTAATCTCTCAGTCATAACCTTTGACTGCTTACATGCCCTGTCCATTTTTTATGACATTATTTGTCACGACACAATTCTCATAACAAGATATTATCCTTTTGGTCAACCGCTCACGATTTTACTTTTGGGATTCACCCCAAAAGTTGTCTTACTATAGGGAAGTGACTCTCCATATATAAGGCATATTACCTTATTTCCCCCATGCAATGTGGGATCTCACATCATTAAGTGTAAGCCACTCATAGTTTGCATTGATCAACACTCATTATCACATCCTCATTTTTAATCGAAAAACTCGATGTGACATCTAGTACTTTAGTGTCTTTCATAAGGAATACTGAATATACACAACAACGTGTTATTTTCCTAATCAATAAATAATACTCATTAGTTAATATTGAATATTATTTATCTATTGATTATTTGATCAAATTCATAAGGAATTTCTTATTGAATATCTCAATATTCAATCACCTGAACTTGACATATAACCAAATCATAGTACTTTCTTATTCCAAGGAAAACTTTCTATTATCCTTGAAAAAAAATGCTCATTAGCATATGTAGCTAATTGGTAATTCTTTTGGAGTCTAATTCTCTTACGCAACGTTTCATGTTTTGCAACACAACTCCAAATTTCGAAGGCAACCATTTTCTTGAGGCAACCATTTTTCGAAGGCAACATAATTTTAATGTAGACAACCAATTTCTTATGGCAACAAACTTCGGTTAGGCAACCATTTCGTTTAACCAACAACTTTAGTCAATATCACATACGAAAGTTCTTAAGATTGTAGGAAAATAATGTGATATTAAATAAAATTAAAAATTACTAATTTAAATAATTAATAAATATAAAATAAAATGGAAAGAACAAAAAATGAAAACTTTGAATTTGTTACTCAATTAATTGATGTCGATGAATGATGAATAATGAATAAAGTTGAGTTACGTGCATCACACGCTCTCCTTAAGAACTTTCACACCTCTCAAAGGCTTGTATGACACTGTTCTTCCAGGATAAAACAGCTTGAAAGTTTTTTTGTACCACAGCACAAGAACTTCTCATCGAATTGAAGAGTACCTTACTTCATCACTAGAACTAAACTCGAATGCTTGAGAGGGAGAGAAGATATCAGAAAAGGAGATTGTTTTATGACAGGGTGAAGAATGAGGAGGAGGAAGCTTCTATTTATACATGGAGGAATGAGGAGGGACATAAATGTCGGCTGCTCCAAAGGTCTTCGGTTTTGTAACAATTAACTAGCCAAATCTATTCCAGTCACTTATTGCTAAAATTTATTTCGACAATAAGTTTGTAACCGGAGTAATCTGAAAAGCCAAAAATTTTGTAACCAAAAGGAATGTGAAAAGCCAAAAGTTACGTCAGTTTTCTTGAGTGCAAAAGGAAACTTGTGCGACTTAGATCCAAAACACACACAAATCCATATCGCAAGCTCAATTAAACCAAGAGAAAACCTCTCTACTTGCTCACTTAAAGTATAATAGAGTGAAATCATATTTAAAGATCTCCACGTTCTTACTTTTTTTTTCATGTGAGATAAACTTTCTTCATTTTGTTTAAAGTGACCAACTTTAAGTGACAATTTCTTACTCACCTCTTAACCAATTTAAATAAGTGAATACATAATATTTATGTACTCTTATAGGACAACACAAATCCATGTTTCTCATCCATTAATATTAAGTGGATCCCACTTAATTATTTTGTTTAATTGTACAACCAAAATGGTGGAAAACCACCATTTTTCCAACACTAGAAAGTCGTAAACTTTCTTCCTTTGATACTTGACGACTATTTAAGAGACGGTAACTTCCTCAGCTGGGTAAGATCCTCGATCAAGAAGTAATGGAGAAATATAGTTGACATTTCATCTGTTCAAGTAATGAAGAAGAAGAGAACCTATGTCACGCCTCACATCCTGTACCATCATTTTGAGAAAAATATACGTAAGGATCGAGTTGAAATCTGCGTCCAGTACTAGAATGATGTATGGTCACAAATTAATCGCTGTCAATTTAGCTGGTTCTGCATAACAACTGCATAACTTTCCGTCTTAGTCCTTTACGTACTCTCTTTACTCGATCACTTGCGCCCGAATCCGAAACAGAAAATCGTGTAGGTCTTCTTTGCTCCTCCTTACCGTTCAAGCTTGCTTGTCGTGATGAAGCGAGCCGACAGAGACCACCTTAGGCGTGTCGGCATCTTTGCTCAAGTAATCGCTCCAGAATTCTGTGGATGCAACAGAGAGAAGCTACATATCCAAGTTCTTTCTCATGGAAGTTACTATCAATCGGATATGTACGTGCGTAGGGCTTCTCTATGTGATATGCCTTCAATGAAGCTATTCCTTCTTTAACGTTTTCCTCCTGATGGTTGGAAATCCAAACATATGTATGTTGAGCTAATACTGAGATCGAACAAGTATATATAGCAGACAAAATACTACTGCCGTACTCACAAATAAGGTTTATTGTTCACATGCATGTAATAAAATTTCTGTGTAATTTAATCATGTTGCTCATTACATAGTTTATTATATAAACAATTACTATCATTAGCTAGCTTCCTGGAAATTTAATACATTAATTTAAGTGATATAACATTCTATATAATGCATGCTTTAGGTCCCATAAGTCTACATCAATTTTGGCTGGCTAGGATATGAAAGTATGAAACAGTCTAGCTAGTTCATTGCCTACATCAGAAACATCGTTATATCATATATACAGTATCTTCCTAGTTAACTGTTAACGTGAGGTTGCTCCACCGGATCTGAACCTTGGTCAACAACGAGAAGAAGTAAAACATTTGAATGTGAAGTGCGATTTGTTCAAGTCTACATAATCGTTTATAGATAAAGTAGAAAGATATTGGGGAAGTCGATGGATATATTATATATCCAGCTATATGACGACGGCAATGAAGTGTTTGATTTGGTCATTCTGCAAAATATATATATATATATATATATAAATCTTCTTGATAATTAAGACAGCTTGCATTCTTTACTAACTTGGAATTATTTTGTCCGTGATTTCGAACCCTTCACCAACTCAAACGATGTGGATCGTTGAGAGCAACATGCATACTCTGTACGTGTACTGGTTTGAATATAGCTAATTAAACGCATACAAAGTTCGAAGATAATCATTAATGTAGGTAAATGTCAGCTTTGCATAATTAAATAAGATTTTTGTTTTCTCTCTCTTTCAATTATATAAAAATGACTTGTTATTTATGCTATGTTAGAATTTAGGGTGTGCATGCAGCTTGAAGTTTTTGGCATGATGGCATCAATATATAACTTGTTGAAAGGGAGCTTATATGACAAACACAATCAATTATATTTTAAAAAAGAAGGACAAATACAATCAATTATTGCTTCCGAATTGCTCGAATGAAAAGCAAATGACTCAACCATAGCTAACTTAATTTATTTCCCACGAGTTGATATATATAATTGTCATAGCTAGCTAGCATGATGCGATTTATTCAGCACCAATTATATTATGGGTAAAATACGTATAAGGTCAGTTACGTAAGATTAGTTACGTATAAGGTCATCTTACTTTTCTTTCATAATTAAGGCCATTTGATAAAACAAAAAATTTTGAAGTTTGATTAATTTACACTGAATGCCATTTATCTTTTCCCTCTTCCTTCACACCAGAACTCAGAACGAAAAGCAAAATTCAAACCGTGCTCAAGCCCTAGCAGAGCTCCATTCTCCTCTTCACTGTGATTCTGCTCATTCCACATACTTCCTACTTCGAATTCCGTCACAGCAGCCCAGCCTCCATCTCCACTTCGATTGTCGTCGCAAGCCTGTGGTTTCCGATCACCAACGAGCCCGACGCCGTCCGACGCTACCCCTACAGTCAAACGCCACTGTGTCCCTCCCTCAATTTCAGGTCTCACTCTCTCTCTCTCTCTCTCTCTCTCAGGTTTGATTCTCTGTCTCTTTCTCTAACACTAAGGTCCTCTCCCCCTCCCGGCAGCTTCAAGACAATGGCTCCTCCGGCTTCAAACCCTGGCCTTGGTAAAAAGCGCCGCCCGAAGCAACAAAGTGCAGCTCATGCAGGTGAGGGATTTAGTGTGTAGTACTGTCTGTTAGTAGTGTGTAGTCCTGTGTTGAATAGTTTGTTGTTTGCTCTTAACTAGTTTGTACTACTGTCTTGAGTAGTTTGTACTGCTGTCTGTTAGTAGTGTGTGGATCTGTTGTGTGTAGTGTGTAGTCCTGTGCTGAATAGTTTGTTGTTTGCTCTTAACTAGTTTATACTACTGTCCTGAGTAGTTTGTACTGCTGTCTGTTAGTAGTGTGTGGATCTGTTGTGTGTAGTGTGTAGTCCTGTGCTAAGTAGTTTGTTGTTTGCTCTTAACTAGTTTGTACTACTGTCCTGAGTAGTTTGTACTGTTGTCTGTGAGTAGTGTGTAGAACTGTTGTGTGTAGTTTGTAGTCCTGTGCTGAGTAGTTTGTTGTTTTATCTGAACTAGTTTGTACTACTGTCCTGCGTAGTTTGTACTGCTGTCTATGAGTAGTGTGTAGAAATGTTGTGTGTAGTTTGTAGTCCTGTGATGAGTAGTTTGTTGTTTTCTCTGAACTAGTTTGTACTACTGTCCTGAGTAGTTTGTACTGCTGTCTGTGAGTAGTGTGTAGAACTGTTCTGTGTAGTTTGTAGAATTTATGTAAGTAGTCTGTAGTGTTTTGATGGTCTGTCTTATTGTTTTGCAGAAAATGCACAAATCGAAGACCCTAAAAAACCCAAGGTTCAAATCAGATCGTCATTGAGAGGCTTCTGCAATATCATGGCTAAACTGCATACAAAATTGCCATCGAAAACAGTGAGGATCTTGCAAAAAACACCATTTGGCAGTTTCATATGGTTGTTTTCACAAGGCTTGATGACATCTGATGATTCCCACAAATCAATTGACGATATCACAAGAATAGCACGATTTTGGGATGTTGAACAGAGAGCATTCTTGATCGGTGGGAAGAAACATCATCTCACAACAGATGATGTGGAAAAAATCTTTGGTCTTCCAGCTAAGGGTATGATTCTTCTACTTTAATGTGTTAGTATGTTTGACTTTTAAGTGATTCTTCTAGTTTAGTGTTATTTACATGTGTTTTGTTTCTGATCTTGATGCTCCAGGCATGATCCATGATATGGATTCCAAGACTGAGAGAAGACGCGATTCAAGCTTCCTGCAAAGATACAAGATTCAGGATTGTATGCCGATATCAAAACTTGATAAGGCTCTCGAGATGGCTGCCCTCGGAAAGAAGAATGACAACGACACTGCAATCTGGTTGGTTATTTATGTGTTGTCCACATTCTTCTTCGCTAACTCCTCTTCCATAGTCACGTGCAGCATAATCAATGTGGCTTAAGCTTTAGATGGCCTTCATAATTACAATTGGGTGAAGATGGTTCTGAATTATCTGGAGAAAGGGCTGGACAAATCGAAAGAGAACCCGACTTCTCTTTCTGGTTGTTTCCCACTAATTATGGTATGCCCTTGTTCCCTGTTTGTGTATCTTAATGGAGAAATCTGTATTGGTCTCTAATAGTGTATTTGTAGACATGAGTAGTATATTGTGTGGTCAACAGTAGTATATAGTGTGGTCAGCAGTAGTATGAAGCGTGGTCAGCAGTAGTATATATGTTAGAACAGTAGTGTGCTTGTGTGATGTGATGTGGTCTCTAATAGTGTATTTTTTCTGGAACAGTATTGGGTTGCTGAAAGGACAGCAATCATTGAAAGAGTCGCATCAAGGAAGGGTTATCCTCTCAGATTTGCGCACTGGAAGCTGATGAAGCTGCACACTCAGTTAAGCAAGCTCTCTGACGAGGAGCTAGGAGAAAAGATGCAGTCGAAGAATGAGAAGGTACGGGTGAGGGACGACAACTTACACCAACTTGAAGAGAGCATGGATGCTCCATCATTCAATATGTGGGTAAGTATCAACGTTTTGAATTCAGTAGTATATACATTGAACACTAGTAGTATGTGCTGTTGTCTAGAGTAGTGCTTCCTGTGTTCTGTTGTATGAATTCGTGCTTTGTGATTTAAATGTGAATGAGGAAATATCCAGGGAAGAGTTGATGGAGAGGGAGAAGAGAGCCCAGGAGAACCTTGTTGAAATCATCGCTTCTCTCCAAGATATGGCAGCATCACAGTCATCTCCAACACAGAAGGAGGTTGACGACGCTCAAAACATGATCGCCAAACTTGAAGACCAGAAAGTGAAGATGGCAGAGCAAAATCAATTCTGGATGCAAATGGTCGACAAGTTCATACGCGAAAAGGATGAATGCGCCAAGAAAGTGGAGATTATGAAGTCGAAGATGAAAGGCAAGACATCCACCACCCAAGAGAACTCCTTGAAGGAACGAGATCAAAGCTTACAAGCTACTCGGAGAGGCCTATACCAAGATTGCTTCGTTGGAGTCGAGGAACAAGGAGCTTCAGCGTGAGCTAGACCAAATTAAGCTTATGGATTCTCAAGTTCCTTTTTCGGAGGGAAACAACTCAGCAGAAGAGGAGGTCATTGACTCTATTGGATAAAGTGTTTTTCTCTTATTTCAATTTCCAGAACGCTTAATGTGTTGTTTCCAATCTGATTACAGAACGAGAAAGAAACTGAAGAAGAAGAAGAAACTGAAACAGCAGAAGGAGAAGAAGCAGAAGAAGAAGAGACACAAGCTGAAGAAGAAGAAGCAGTGGAAGAAGAAGCAGAAGAAACAGCAGAAGAAGAAACAGAAGAAACAACAGAAGAAGAAGCAGAAGATGAAGATGAAGAAAAAAATGATGAAGAAGAAGAAGCAGAAGAAGAAGAAGGTGAAGAACAAGCCGGAGATGAAGAAATCAACCTAGTATGTTGTGTATTAGTGCATTTACTGATTTAATTTCAGAAATCTGCGAAAACATTACATCAGTTTATTGCATGTGCTACTGTAGTTTTCACATAGTACTACTCTAGGTGTTGGATAGTACTACTGTACTGGGACTTTGTGCATGCCTGTAATACTATAGTTTTCAGAATGTACTACTCTTGTTGATTTTTTTTTGTTTTGAATTTGATGATAAGCAGGGCAGCAGTGAAGATGCATATGAGATCAGATCGAAATTTAAAAATGATAGCATGGCCCTCGCAGCGACACGACAATTGAGGTCGCGGAGTGGGAAGGTTGAAACAAGCAAGCGGAAGTCACCTCCTTCGATGATAAAAGCTGTCAAGACCAAGAAGAGGAAGACTACAACAAAGGACCCGCTTTATGATTACCGAGTTGCCAGAAGAAACACTAGAAGCAAAGCAAAGCCCAATTAGTTATTTATGTTCTTTCTGTTCTGTTAGGCTTTATGTAGTATATTCTTCTGTTATGGTCTGATGTACTGAATACTAGTAGTTGCGTTGTGTATAAGTAGTACCCAGGATATTTGTTAGTACTACTTACTAGAAACTGCAGTAGTGTTAGTAATACACTACATTTTTGTGAAGTAGTACTTTCGGTTGTGAAACAGTAGTACTTACACATGTGTTGAAGTAGTACACTTAATGTTTTGGAGTAGTGCTTACAACGGACAATAGTCGTGTTAGTACACTAAATTTTCGTGAAGTAGTACTTTCTAATCTGAAACAGTGGTGCTTACTAGATTAATCAGTAGTATGTGCTATATTTGTTGTACGATAACTGTACTACTATTATTGTTGGATAGTACTAATGTACTTGGTTCCACACACAAATCATTGCCGCATACAAAGAACAATTGACCAACACAAAATCACAAAAACCGCCTTCAAACTTTTGATTGACATGGCTGATATAACTTGCCCATTCATTTGTCAAGTAAAGAATCAGAGCTTCTGGCCTAAAGCAAGACAAATAATCATTTGCATCAAGCAATTTATTTGAAGACGACGACGTGCAAGTCAGAGAAGAAGAAGCTTTATCAAAAGAAGATATCTAGGAATGCACAAGAGTACCCGAACTACTCTGCCCACAATCCCTAGCAACAATATCCACAGATGATACCTCAAGTTCGATCATGGTCTTCATCATCAATTTCAAATCCCTATCGCAAGATATCATGCAATTCGGATAGCGTGGCAATGAGAAACCAAGAGTGAAAGAGTACGGTCTCAAGCCAGGAAGACGCGATGACACTTCCATCACCATATCAATGAAAGTTTTAGTAGGCGTAAGATCAAACATGATTGTTTTGTCGATGTAGGTGCACTTCGCATACAAATCAAAATCCATAGATCCCAATCTGCAAATCAAAACAAAAAATACTTACAAAAAAGAAGTAGTATCATTACTACACATCAGTAGTGTATTCACACAATCGGACACACAGAACACACAAAACAGCTGACTAGAGTGTTCAATGGGATAAAGTAGTGTATTCAATCAACAGAGGTAGTACAATCAAGTCAGAACACACACAGAACACACATAACATGTAACTACCGTGCTCAATGGGATGCAGTAGTGTTCTCACTCAACAGAGGTAGTATTATCAACTCAAAACACACACAGAACACACAGCACAGGTAACTAGTATGTTCAATGGGATGCACTAGTATAATCGCTCAACAGATGTAGTACTAACAGTCTGTAACTTGTCATAATTTATACGAAATATCAAAACACACAAATTAGCCACATCAATCACACACGAACACTAAAAATAATATCACTGCAAATCGCCATACATAATCCAAAGTAGAAGAATCAAAATCGGAAAACCGAAAATCGAAATCGGTTTAATCGAATCAAACAATACATCAAATCAAACAAAACAAAGCACAAAAAATCTACAGGTGAGCAGAATGGAAACCTTACCCAAGCTTTTATCACCGAAAACCTTTGATTCGCCGGAACTTTTCCTCCCAAATTCGCCGGAACTTCTCCGCCTCCTCTCTCTCTCTCTCTCTCTCTCTCTCTCTCACTAACACAAACACACAGAGCTGATTCGAATGGATGAACACAGAAGCTCTCTCTAGAACACAGAAGCTCTCCCCTCTCTCTCCGTTTCGGTGGTGGTTTAGCTTGTTTTGAATTCAATTCAGTTTGAATTCAGAAAATATCTATATATACGAGGGGCAAAATTGGAAACTGAATTTTTTAAATGATTGTATAATGACCTTATGTGTGTAAAACTTATACAATAACCTTATGTCTAAACTAATACCTCTAAGTGACCTTAAGTGTAATTTCCTATTATATTATCATCTTTGTGAAAACCAGATTCTCGATCTTGACAGTTGATACTTGATAGAACGTAGCTAGCTACCCTACCCTATGATTAAGCCTCTTTGATCTGGAGGAGATAATCTGATAATATGGTTGCCTCAACTCCTAAGAATAAGAGAAAATGGAACACGGTTAACCGTGATGCAAGCAATTGGAACTTAAGGTAGGATATATATAGATATGATGATCGATCAACTCCTCCTCTAATTTGTTTTCTACAATTCGCATATATGGATCTAACTGAATATGTATACGTATACGTATACGTATACTACGTGGGTCAAAAGGTTCGTAAGACTCATAAACTTTAAAAAAAGATTCAGTTATTAATATGTTCAAATGTCCAATTACATACAAGTCACGCACTAACTAATATTCTGTACAGACAAAATAGTAAAATAGCTACGTCCAATTCGATAATACCGATGCCTTTAAGCTAATCGGGTCTAACTATATATCAGTTTGAATTGCTCAAACTGAAACCTGAACCCGTTTACTTTTCCGGATCATGCAACCACTTCCTCTTGTTTTTATATAAAATCTGCTTCCCTTCTCCGGCAACTTGCCCTATAAGTCCATAACATCCCTGTTTTCTTATTCTGAAAGTTTGGTGGGTTCGTACCTTCCGAATCTATCAATTCTGGTAGCCAAATACAATTTTATCAGTATGATTCATTTTGTTAAGTTATATAATTACCAATCTATTGACTAAAACTCCGTCTAGTACAGTTCTTAGATTATCTTGCTTCTTGGTTCTGATCAAGGTACACTACTCTAATTGTCACATCGATACAGAGATTTCACATTACCGCACATTCGATTAAGTTTCCATGAAATATGGTGGGCGTCACGATGGTGTGTTTATGTTTACTCTTTGCTTATTCGTACTGCTTTATTTGTTGATTGGCCTCGTCGCTTTCCCACGTTCAACAGATGACTTCATACGAGTATCATTTGGACGACCGGATGATATTTTTGTCAATGAAGGCTTCACAACCCACCTTCAACAGATGACTTCATGCGAGTATCATTTGGACGACCGGATGATATTCTTGTCAATGGAGGCTTCACAATGGGCGATGCACTTTGCATACAAATTCAAATCGATGGATACCAATCTACAAATCAAACACAAACTGCTTACAGAACAGAAGTAATATCCTTGATAGTCATCAATAGTGTACTCACTCAACACTAATAGTACTATCAAGTCCAAACATAGATAGAATACACAAAACAGTTAATTAGTGTCTTCAGAGGGATGCAGTAGTATATTCACTCAACACTAATAGTACTATCAAGTACAAACGCACACAGAACAGCTAACCAGTATCTTCAGAGTAATGCAGTAGTGTACTCTCTCAATACAGGTAGTACTCACAGTTGGTAACATCTCATAATTTATACGAAATGTCAAAACACACAAATCAACCACATCAATCACACACAAACACATAAATTACAAGAGAAAACATACAATAATATGACTACAATGCGTCATACATAATCCAAAGTACCAGAATCAAAATTGAAAAACCGAAATTCAAAATTGATGTGCGTATATAAAATTTGAAATCACAACTCAAACAAAAACATCAATTGAACAGCACAAAGCATAATCGCCTTACCCAAGTTTATCTCTCCGGAATCCTCCGATTCGCCGGAATCTTCTTCTCACAGAAGCACTATCCATCATAATCTCCAGTCTGCGCCTCTCTCTCTCTCTCTCTCTCTCTCTCTCTCTCTCTCTCTCTCTCTCTCTCTCTCTCTCTCTCACACACACACACACACACACACACACACACACACACACACACACACACACACACACACACAGCTGATGGAGAGAATCGAGCTACGTTTTGAAGCTCTCTCTCTCTCTCTAGCAAGATAGCGGCTCTCTCTGTCTCTCTCTCTAAGCTGACGTTTTGGTTTGGAGCTGTTTTGAATTTGAAATCAATAGCTACCTTCATATAAGAGGACAATTTTGAAAACTAAAATTTATTAGGAAATGAGAGATGACCTTATATATGTAAAAATTGTATAATGATCTTATTTGTAAAAATTATGTAATTTTTTTAAAAGTTTTTTAGAAATATTGAACCGAAAGTATCATAATATTTTAAGGTACATATACATGATGAAAGTCCGATGAATTTCAAATAAACTACTTAATTTTGATTTTTTTGGACGTGTTTTCCGTTACATAAGAACTGTCGACGGCAACCTTTAGATAATACAAGTGGATGAATCTTATAGACCTAATATCGAAATTAATTTGTTTGACTTTGTTAAAATCACTAGGTTTTATCTATGCAGAAGCGTCCATCACCTAGTTCTATATAAACGCAGCTATGGTGGGAAATAATTGGCAGTGTTCTCCTCATCATTTGTCTCACTTATCCAGCAGTACGTACCACTACCCCTTTTTGGCAAAAAAGAGTTCAGTAACATGAAGGTTAACGTTCAAGTTGAAGTTCTCTCAACAGAGACGATCAAACCCTCGTCTCCAACCCCAGAGCACCTCCGCCACCACAAGCTTGCCTACCTCGACCAAATCCAACCTCCAATCTTCATGCCCATGGTCCTTTTCTTCCCAAAAGAACTTGACCACAACGACCAAGACCTCATTTTAATCCATGAACAGCGCATCGCAAAAATGAAGAAGGCCTTATCCGACACCTTAGTCAAATTCTACCCACTAGCAGGAAGAGTCCACGGAACAGAATATGTCGATTGCAACGACGAAGGTGCCTACTACGTCGAGGCCAAAACCGACTGCACAATCAATGACATCATTGAAAATCCAAACCCTAAGGACTTCAACAAGTTCATCCCCTGCGAGCTCGACGCCGCACACGAGCTCCCTGTGTGCTTTCAGGTCACTCTCTTTGCATGCGGAGGCATGTGTATCGGCATGGGCATGTCTCACAAAATCGGGGACGCCCTCTCCTACTTCACGTTCCTCAACGGCTTAGCCGCTGAGACACGAGGAGAGGGCGACAGTGTCCGAGCTCCCGAGTTCGTCTCGGACAAGTATTTTCCCCAGAAAGACTTGTCCGGGCTCTACCAGCACCGCAACGGGATCATAAAGCAAAGCATCTCCTCGAAACGCTTCGTCTTCGATGCGCCAATGGTTCAGGCCATCCGAGCCAAATGCGTGGACATGTCCCGACGTCCCACTCGCGTCGAGGCACTCTCGGCCTTCATATGGTGCCGCTACATCGCATCATGCACCGACATTCAGAAGGAGGACTTCACCAACACCGCTATGTACACAGTCTCTCATGCCGTGAACCTCCGCACGAGAATGGAGCCGCCACTCCCGGAGTACACATTCGGGAACGTGACCCGAACCGCCATCTCGGTGCCTCCCTTGCCCGTGGACCCCAAAGACGGGACGCTTCACGGCGTAGTGAATCACGTCAGGGAGGCCATCAAGCAAGTCGACACCGAATACATAAAGAAACTGCAACAGGGTGACGGTCACTTGATGTTCTTGAAGAGCCGTACGGAGGAGGTGAAACGGGGAGAAGTGGTGTCGTTTAGCTTCACCAGCTTGTGTAGGTTTCCAATCTACGACGCTGATTTTGGGTGGGGGAAGCCTGTTTATGTTGGGTCTGCTAGCTTTATGTTCAAAAACTTGGTGAGTTTCTTTGACACCAAAACAGGGGACGGAGTGGAGGCGTGGATCCACCTGAGGGAGGAAGACATGGAGAAATTTGAGGCCGACGAGGAGATTCTCAAGTATGTTTGCCCCGCTCCAAGTTTCAAGAGTGACAAGGTCTCCACTAATTAACAGTATACATTTCCTATATTTCGTATTTGAACAAGTAAATTATTATTTGAAAAACAATCTAGTATATTATGTTGTAAAATTGTCAATCTGGTATCATGATTATGATACGAAAGTAGCAGTTTAACAACATAATACACTAGTTATATCTGTACGTCAATTCTTTTTACAACTCTATGTTAATTCATTATGTTATTTGTGCAAATATGAAGCATCTTAATTGTATATTTCTTCTGAAATATTGTAACAAGTTTGTTCAGCGCGCGTGTCACTATTAGTACGGAATTAGATTAGAAATAGCATACTTGTATTTGTATGCTATTTCTTGTTGTTTATCCCCTACTTGTTATGATTGACCAGCTTTAATAAGATACTAGGTGCCCATCTTGATTTTCAACAATGCATGTTTATAATAAGTAGTATACTGTATACATACATTACAGATCTATATATTTCATTTCATACATACTGTACCACGATATGTACGTGTTGACAATTGGGCAGTGGCCATTTGGAAGCTGTATGTATCATGCTTCTCTAATATGTTCAAAAGAAGAAAATGAAGTGTGATCTACTGACTCTTGATCTGGTATTGGAGCAGCCATGTAGCTAGTCCTTCATTAGAGAGCTAGCCCGACTTTCAGATACCGTCTCGTTTCTCATTCAGACACATATAGCATTTTCCAGGAAAGACTAAAGCGACGTGCGTATCCTTTGTCAAAAGCAAATTAAAGTAAATGAAGATGATAATTTTGACAAATATATGCATATATTCATACTGTGTATGTGTGACAACGGTGAAGGTACTTGATCTAAATGACAATAGACAAGTATATCAATTGTTCATGTGGGTCTATTAAGTTGGACTACTGTTTAGATTAGGTCATATCTTGATAACTTTGTGGAGTTGTTCCACTTTCTCATGATCAATTGGACGAGTAACGTACTTGCGGTCCATGAATTGATATCGATCCGTCTAGAATGGATGCATGAGGAGTATAATGAGGCAAAATGAGCCATACGTTGAAATTTAGATCTACTCGATCAGCTAGCTTGCAATTTGATCCCTTTGAATTATCCGTCAGTATATTTCTTGAATAATTAATATCATTCTTGCTGACTAATTATGCTTTATTTGGATTATTTTCTGGTACCAGCTGATAGAGTAGCTATGGATGGACCAAGTCAAGCGTGGATTACTAATATATAGTGAGAATGATTCTTTTCGTGCAGGCAGCATATGCACGCATAATTTTCTCCAGATTCATATATCTAAATTCTAGATTCAGTGATGTGGATATGAATCTAGAAAGACGTAGTGGTATGCACGGTCTCTTCGTGCATGTGAGGACTGAGAGGCGGGCGAATGTGGTAGGAATTTAGCTAGGAACCTTTGAAATCGCACTCTGAAATCCACACGTAATTGCAGGATAAAATTCATTAATTGTAAGAGTAACAAAGTAACATTCTGAATTTCATTTCTTTCAACTTTGTTGTAAAAGTATTTAACATAGAATACTTCGGTATCAGTTAGGTTGCGTGTTTCTTAATTTCAAAAAAATTAAATTAATTTTATAGTTAATTTCAACTAAAAAAATAAATGTAGCTCACATATTTTTATTCTTAATTTTAGTAGTTGTACGTAACTATAGCTAAATCATTTTAAATAATTGAACTGTTGGATCACTTGTTGGATAGTGAGACAACTTTTTGAATGATAGGAGATATAACTTTTAAGCTATTTTTTTTTATCTCGTAAATATAACTTGTAAATATAGTTCAAAGTCATATATGACTTAGTTTTAACTACTCTATTAGAGCATTTTTTAGCTATAATTTTAAGAAAATATAATTTTTAGCTATTTTGTTAGAGATGCCCTATAAAGTGTCTTATTATTATTCGAGATGTTTTATGCACGCTCATTGTAATACGGAGTACCTCTTATGTATTTAACATTCTCATTAATCAACACTTGAGGACTGTCCATCTATCACGCCACTTTAATGTTACAAAAAAAAACTTCGGGTAGTGGGGTAAAAATTTAAAAGCAAATTAAAGCTATAAAGTATTAGATGGCCGGTCAAGCTAGGCTCAGCTCCTTTCTATTACCCCGTCGGGATTGAGTCCACATACACTGATACACCAATAACTCTCCAAAGGAATTGATATGTTCCGGTAATCCGGTTGCGGGTGAATCTGTAGTTCTCTACCGCCCTGTTAATCTGTTATACATGTCTAATGTCTTTTAATATAATACACCCCATGCATGTCACGGCTAATCATTTAATTAGTGACGGTTAGAATAGTACATCATTAGTCAAGTTGAGGTGCGCTTCATGCATATGAATTAATTAAGGTGTTTCCTGAGTTTTCTCAGGCTGATTTATACCGTTTGCTCGAGATTTAAGAATCGACATTTACCTAGACAAATTAAATTTAGATCATATATATATAACTAATTAAGGACCACCGTACACCGCTCCGGAATTCGATTGAAATGTCGTCGCTTCTATACCAAAGCGACAAGAAGTTGTCGTTCTAAGGCCGTCGTTTCATTCTTGTCGTTTAGAACTGATGCGACGAACTTTGAACACAACTTTGTCGCTTCGTTATTTCAAGCAACGAATATCATCTTTATCGCTTGAAAGTTCAAGCGACAAACATTAGATCGTCGCTTGAAATTTCAAGCGGCAAACATTGGTTCATTGAAGCGACGAAGTTTGGTTGTCGCTTCATTATTGAAGCGACAAATTTTGATTAATATTTGTCGCTTCATTCTGTGTTACAGAGTAGAAAAACAGGTTTGTGGGTCTGTTTTGAACCAATTTTCTTCGCATCCTAATAACACAATCCGCAAGACATTCAAATAACATAACACACACATCCAGTATAACACAAACACACTACATTTCACACACGTAGTTTTCATCTAAAGTTACAATATGTTTCATAAAAACATTGTCTATTAATCTAAATACAAGGAAAATGAAGGGTCATAGTCTTGGTCTTCCTCGGGAATACCTGCTGAAGCGCATTAGGATTTATCGGTGACAAAGGGAGTTGATGCGGCCGCGGCGGTATTGTCACCCGAATTGCCTTGGGCCGAGATGACATCATTGAGGGAGGCCTCCAACCTTGTCATACGTTGTTTCATCTCTTCTTTCTCCATTTCCAAAGCTTTGCACCGCTCGGAAATTTCTGCTAGTTGCCTCCTCATTTTCTCAACCTCCCCATCGTTGCGGAGCACACGTGCACCACCTCTTGGTTTCGACGGGCGTCTTAATGCACCCCCTAGACCTTGACAATTGGTAAAAACAAATAAAATTGTCAAATTAAAAATCATGTGGTATCTAAAAACAAAAACATAACACAAAAATTCAAGTGGTTTGTTAAAAGATAAACCATAAAAAAATATAGCTCGGACCCTCGTCCCCGGCTTCCCACCAGCTCCTGCTCGATTACAGCAATCTGCTCGTTGACGGTAACGGAGTTAGTCATGTGACTCCCGCCCGCTTCATCATTGACTCGACTAGCATACAGCTTATCCATCTTCCTCTTCACCGCTGCCTGCAAAAAAATTATTGTCCAATAGATTTGTCTTATTATACTTTTTTAATTCCAACTCAAAAACATATTGGCATAAAACAATGTCACTCACCACTTTCTCCTGCGCATTCTAAGATGATTGATAAACATCGCAGATTGTCTGGAGTAAAGGTGCTAGATGCCATTTCTCCTCATTTGCAGCGACCCGGTAGCTGTAGGGAGTGGCGCCAGAATGATGGTTGATTGCATACCCCTTTTTCATTTCCCTTGTTCCGGTTAGCGGCGTTCCGAGCACACATCGCCTGTAAAAACTATTTCGAATATATATTAACATATTTCATATGAGAATTAAGAAATTGTATCCAATGTAGGAATCGATAATTAATTTTCATTACCTTATAAATGTCTTCCTCAAAGTGAGCTTTGAGGTACTCCCACTGCTCAGGTCGGTGGATGAACTCTTCGGGCGTCGCCTTTGATACATCAACGTAATGAGTATGGCAGTCGTGTTTCCAATCCTTGTAAATCTTTGCGGCAGTCTCGTCAATTTATTTTCAAATGCCTGTCTCGGTAGGAGGGAGGTCATAAAACATCTAGTACAAAACAATTCAAACAAAATCAAACGACCCTTTGATTATCATATTTGTGCATATAATGTGACTGAAAAATAGTTTATCAAAATTATTCTAAAACAATGTTTTACCTCCATATAAGTGGTCAATACATTTTGGTGCTCCTCATCCAGCTCAGCAAAGGTAGGCGCAAGCATCAGAACTTTGCTCCGGACGGCGCTCCCGATGTCTCAGGACATCAAAGTCCTCCACTTCAATTCTCTGGGACCCTTGTGTTCTTAGGCGTACTCAACCTTCAGAGGCTGGTTGTTGTTCATGCTCTTCAGATATGCCGTCTTTGTGCCCGTTACGATGCCGCGCTTGTCAAGGTTCCGCCATGTCACATTCTTCCCCGTTCTCATATCAACCACCTCTGCCATATGAAAACACATACCGGGTTGTAAGATAAAGTAAACATATTAGCAGACAAAAAAATTTATGGTCACATAACGTTCTCATAAAGGTTAACCGGCTCCATAGGACCCCTCTTGGTCCTAATACTTATCGGAGGACCGTCATCGCCTTCCCCACCGCCACTGTCAGCGCCACCTCCAGCATCCCCCAGTCCCGAAGGGTTGGTATGTTCCAACGATGGGATGGGTACCAGCGTGTCTCTCACCGCCTCTGGTGCCGTCATCGCCGTCGTCGTCGAGTCCACCCTTAATGCTTCGGCTGCCTTCCTCTCCCTTCTCGCCTCGAGCTCATTCTTCTTCTTCTGGGCACTAGAACCTGGTGCCATTACTCTAAAACCTGTCGAAAACAGTGAGTTAACTGAAACTAGTATCTATCTCATTGAATGTTTGCATTTCATAACTAATAACAACATTATATATACGTAAGCAGTGCATTTGAAGACAACACTCATTGGAATAAGGTATATGCTATCTGCTGTAAGGTTCAGTGATAGCCTATCCTTCACTTAGTTGAAGCATTGTTTTTTCTTCCATGTGTGCTCTATCTGCATTTTGTTGCTTATTCTTTAGCATTAGATTTTCTGAGAACTTTAAGGACTCGATTTTCTTTTGTTCCTTACTTTATGTATATGTTTATCTTTCATTTATTGTTATCATATTCTGCATATGCTCGTCTGACTTCTAGTGTTTTCTTTGTTACTAGATCACGATTGTCATCGGCCTGTTCATTCTCCAAAACAGAGCAGTGGTAGTTTATGTTTACTAATTAGTTTTACCATATATATTATTTCAGTTCTTTAATTGTTTGTCAACTAAAGAATGTGCCTTAACTTGACATGAAATTAACATATGCTTGTCAATTATTCAAGCCCCCAACAACCATGAAATTAACATATACTTCAAATACTTAGATGCAAGCCCTCAAAAATATAGATCATAAGCAAATGATCCTCATTCTCATTATCCAGCAAAACTTCAAACCAGAAAATGCATGCATATATGTACATATAGATTGCCATGATACACTACAAACAATTGTATACCATCTTCATCTTTGACAATGCAAACTTTACAATCGATAAAACTGTACACTTCATTCTGTACCTACACAAGAGTATGCTAAATAGCCAAACATACGAATCATACAACAATTACGAATTTGGAAAAGTATGAGCTCACAGAGTATTCAAATTAGCTAGCCCATATAATTGAACCATGTCTAGCAGAGTATTCAAACATACGAAAGTCTACAATTGGGTTTGGTTGGCAAATCCAGTATACGAATCATACAAATCCAGCAGAGTATTCAAACCGACGAGCAAGAAGCTTACCTTGGTTGGCAATGACCTTGAAAATCGGAGAGAGAGGGAGACCGACGAGGTAACCTAGAAGATCGAATTGGGTTTGGGGGTTTGGGGTGGATTTGGGGGTTTAGGGTTGAGTTTAGGGAGAGAGAGGGGTTATTCCAAGCGAGAAACATAGTTTGATGGTGTTTGCAGACAGAGAAGAAGAAGCAATTTCCTGATATAATCCCCTAATCTGAAGCGACGAATTTTGCCAAACTGTGTCGCTTAAAATATCCCTAAATATCCCTTAAATTAGCGACGAAGTTACACAAAAGTCGTCGCTTCATTTCATGTGAAGCGAAAATATTGAGCTCACTAGGTTACCTAGTGAGTTCAACTTCGTCACTTCAGATGAAATGAAGCGACGACTTTTGTGAAAACTGCGTCGCTTGGCCTTTAAAGCGACAAATAGAAACCAATATTTGTCGCTTGGATTGGTTTGAACTTAACAGATTAGTTACGCCTATTTAGATATGTAAATATTGTTCAAAATAACAACATAAAATACGATCAAACGTAAATATTTTTCAAAATAACAACATAAAATATTTATCATCATCATATGACAACATATAACATAATAACTAGTAGTCTTCCTCTTCGTCATCTCCGCCATCATCGACTTCATCTTCCTCTTCCTCATCGAATTCGTCATCGACTTCATCTTCCTTCTCCAGTTCATGCTCTTCGTGTACTTCTAAATCGAGTTGGACATTAGATGCATCAATATGGTAAAATTGTATTGAACTTAGTGTGTCGTCTTGGTAAGGCTCTGTGATTTGATTCCCTGAATGAGGCCTTATATCTTTTGTTGCTAATACTTCGGTATTGTATACACTTCGGTGCGACATTTCTTGCACCACCTTCCAAGTACCACCAGCCCCAGGATCGTCCAAGTAGAACACTTGTTTGTCTTCATTGCAAAATAAAATGGTGAATTCTCGTAGTAACTAGTGTTTGTATCCACTGATATCATACCATGATCTACCTTGACGGTGTCAATTTCTTCGACATCTATGTCGTCAGTGGTGTTGTGCCATATACCTCTGAACAACATGACCGACATATTATTTGGATAACATACCTCTACTACATAGTCAAGATGGCCATAGAAGTTTCCAACTTTTGTGCTTAACATCACCACGTTATTTTGAGTCACGAGACTTTGATCTCTATCGAATGAGACATACTTGATACAGTTCACACAACACGCCTTGTAAATCCGGGTGAACTGCGGACCTCAAGCCAATGACCATATAGTCCTGTTAAAGTTAAGGTCTTGAGCATCATTCAGGTTCTTTGCCTGAAGAATAGATGGTGTTAGTGTTATACTATCTAGGGTTTAGGATCTTTGTACAATTCAAAAAATTTAAGCAATTTACGTACATATCTTAAGAACCATTGATGAAAATTCCTCTTCATGGGGCGTTCGTCGTAATCTTCACCATATTTCGCTATGTACGCCTGCAAATGAGTGTCCATGTAATATTGAGCTTCTTCTGTGTCCGTCAAAATTTGCCAGTGAACCTCAACCGTTTGCTCCTCTGATAACCTGATATTTCCGGTGCTATCCATAATACAGGGCTGAACTAATTGTGAAACACAGCTAAGGTTCCATAATGGGGGATTGGGATCTTCTTCCTCTTCCAATTGCAGATAAGACTTAAAGTATCTCACCAACTTATATGATATGTACCTTTCTGCAATACTCCCCTCGGGGTAACGTGTATTACTCATTGACTGTTTATATTCACCTAATTTCCTATAAATTAATGCATATATACAGTTAGTGTAATTTCAGTTTAACAAAAAAGGGAGAATATTTGGTTAGTACACGTACCTTTCCATCAGATACATCCATGTAAAATGTACTGGGCCAGTAAGCATAACTTGTTCGGGAAGGTGAACCATGAGATGAACCATAGAGGTGAAAAAATGTGGAGGAAAAATCAACTCCATATTGCAGAGAATCATCACTATCTCAACTTCCATGTGTTGAACATCTGTCTTCTTCAACTCCCTAGCACATAATTTCCGAAACCAATTTGACAATGCTATCAATGGCTTCACGACGTTATTTGGCAAAAATCCTCGGATAACCACTGGAAGAAGACGTTGAAGCAGGACATGGCAATCATGCGTCTTCAATCCATAAAACTTTTTATCATTTAGTTTGACCTTATTTCTCAAACTTCCCGCATAGCCAAGTGGATACCTAGCATGGCGAAACCATTCAAATACGTCTTCACGTATTTCCTCTTTAACTAAGAAGCGTGCATGAGGAATCTTTCCCGTCTTCTTTTCAGCTTCCGATTGATGTTGACTTTTACGAATTTTCCTTTTCTCCAACACTTCGCGTGCCCTTGGACCATCCTTGGTCTTCCTTTCAATTGCAAGAATGGTGCCAAGGATAGTGTCACACATATTTTTTTCAATGTGCATGACATCTAAGCAGTGCCTGATTAACAACGAAGACTAATAGGGAAGCAACCAAAATACGCTCTCGTGGGTCCAACACTGTCTGTTGTGTGCTGAGTAAGGGACAGAAAAATTCGGATGATGGCTAAGAATGCCGTAACTATGTGACCTAATTTCCTCCAAAATTTCATCTCCGTCTTTATGAGCTGGTCTTTTTTTCCACTCTGGCTTCCCGTTAAATGCCAAACTTGATCACATAGAGTTCGTCTCGTCGAGCCATTTTTGATGCCCTTCATAAACAATTCTCCCACAAATATGCTCTGCTGTCAGGTCATCTAGACAAATTGGACATGCCTTGTACCCTTTCACCATTGAGCCCGCAAGCATCCCTAAACCAGGAAAGTCACTTATAGTACACATCAACGCTGTCTTCATCATGAATACATCATTGTCCACTTTGTCAAAAGTAGAGACTCCATTTTCCTACAAGTCTTTGAGCTTGTCGTTCAATGGACGAATGAGTACACTAAGGTACTTTCCTGGATATTTAGGGCCAGGAATCAACACGGCCAGCATATTATATTCCTTCCTTATACACATATTAGGGGGTAGATTAAATGGCATCACAACCACGGCCATGTACTATGCTGGGTTGACATTGTTTCAAATGGACTGAAACCATCAGCTGCCAATCCAAGCCGCATTTTTCTTCCCTTAATGTCCTCGAAACCTGAAAATGTCTTGTTAAAATGTTGCCATGCTTCTCCATCAGATGGGTGCCAGAGGGTACTTTCATCTAGTCGCCTCTTCTTTTGCCATTGCATATGCTTTGCGGTGTGTGGGGACATAAATAGCCGTTTCAACTTAGGAGTGAGAGGGAAATACCATATTACCTTTTTTGGAATATCATCCCTATTTGCCTTATATCTTTTAGCACCATATACTGGACAAGTCCTACGAGTTTTATTTTCACCTCACCTGAATAGGTAACAGTTGAACTCACAAACATGAACTTTTTCATATCCAAGGGAAAGATCCTTGAGGATTTTTTTAATTCAAGAATAACTCACAGGGAAATCATGCCCATTAAAAAACTTATGCAACCATTCACATAATTTATCAACACTCGTATCCGACCATCCATTTTCAACTTTAATTTTCATTGCATGTAATATGGCACTTAATACAGTTTCTTCACTCCCTTCATACAATGGGGTTTGCGATTCCCTTAGAAGCCTTCATACTTAGCATAATCATCATCTACCATGTCATTGAAGTGAACTTCAACATTTTCTTCAACAACATTATGTGGTGCAACTCCATGGTATCCAGGATAGTATGGAAATACATCTTGTATAATCTCCACAGGCGGGATCACTAAAGGACCCGCAACACTAGAAGCCTCGACTTTGTCTTTTAGCCACTGTCTCCGTCAACTGATCCTTGTCGGTTGACCAGAAACTTCCCCATGTAGGTGCTAAACTGTGTAAGTCGGATCCAAACCACGGTGTATGCATTGATGATAAATCTCAACGATATCCTTATAATAAGGACCATTTTTTTAAATTGCGCACGGACAAGGGAGATAGTGGGTTCCAATAATGTGAGTATTCACAAAATTTATGAAGTTAAGTACGCTTGTTATGTAGTCAGGGTGTGTATAATGATGATTCATAAAAGATTTGTCGGGAACATCATCCTTGTTTCCTGTCATAACATAAACAGAAAATATGCATAAGGTTAGCACACAACATTTATGATACAATCAAAACCTGTCCCAACACTTTTTCTTCTTATTCCTCCAGGTTTGGTCATATCCCCTTCAGGAGAACTCGACTTTTGTTAACCCTCTTGCACCCATGTGGTTTCACCTCCAGTTTAGGAAAATTTCGGCAGCATCTCCCTACAATTCCCCAAGTGCACACATATCTAAACAGCCTAATTTGCACTCGAGCAACATTGTAAGGAGACACTGTCAAAACCATATCTCAAAACTGAAACTGAAACCACATGAATAGCAAAAGGATAAACAAATTCGTGTTTACCTAAAGTTTCCAAAAATGGGACAATTTGAGAATCAACAACTCATCTCGATCAACTAGATGAGTTGTTGATTCTCAAACGAGAGTTCTAAGCTAATAAACACCACAATTTCCATATTCTAAGACTAAAACAACAACAAAACACAAAATTCAATACAACATCATCAAACTTCCATTAACAAACATAAAGTGTCCAAAAATGGGACAATTCGAGAATCAACAACTCATCTCGATCAACTAGATGAGTTGTTGATTCTCAAACGGGAGTTCTAAGCTAATAAACACCACAATTTCCATATTCTAACACTAAAACAACAACAAAACACAAAATTAAACACAACATCATCCAACTTCCATTAACCAACATAAACAACCATTTAAATTGAATTAATACATAATATGCTCTCAAAGAGGGATAAATAGAAGAAAATTGCACTAACCTTACATAAGAATCAAAGAAATTGCACCAAAAGCCTTCCAATCTCACTTTCTTCTAACTTCTCCATCTTCTCCTCCAAAAACAGATGCAGAACCCGACTGCATCTGTAAACCTAAAATTTTACCTATATATACAGGTTGCATTTAAGACGAAGTACAAAGGCAGATGAAAAAAAAACCTAAGCGACGAATTTTGACCAATGTTTGTCACTTCGTTTATATACGAGCGACGACATAACTTACCTTCGTCGCTTCAATACTGATGTAGCGACGAAGATTAAAATTGGTCGCATCAGTCCTTTTGGAAGCGACGAATATTGCTCAATATTCATCGCTCCCTGTTTTTTTAGCGACGACATAAATTGTCGTCGCTTAGATTTGTTGAAGCAACGAAGTTATGTTTTCCTTTTCATTCTTCGTCGCTTGAATCTAGATATCCAGTAGTGGTACATTGACATGGTATAGGTCCATACCATTGATCATCGATCATAGTCATCATACTTCACATCAGAAGAACATCTATCGTATGCATCACATAGATGCATAATGAGAACACAGATTTATCCATCGATTGGCCTTTATAATTAGGATCATAAATACCATGATATTGTCCCGTTAATTAGGACAGCGTCCCGTTAATTAATACCATGATATGAACTGAAGGATCCATAAATCAGATTCTGTCTAAACCGTGGCCTGTTTTATTAATTACGGTAAACGTGGCATATGGACCCCTAATATAATTGATATTATCCCAATTTGAACCACCTTTAAGGTGTTGGGTTTTATCCAAAAGATCTTGGTTAATATTGGGTATGGTCTATTCACTTATAAGTCATCTTCTACTTACCTATTTTTCAATGTGGGATATTTTCTCTCTAACACGCCCTCTTACGTGCAACTTAACTTAATTTTGCACGTCCAACAAGTTCTGATAATCCTCTCGGGTCAAGACGAGAACGGATTGACAATTTTAGATGACTCTCTCGGGTTAAAACAAAAAAGTCGATAGATCCGGTATCAGCAACATCACTTGAAGTGGAAGCGGAGACAAGACGTGCAGGTGGTTAGAAAATGGGCGATATACTTTGGCTCTGATACCAAGTCAAACTGCAGCAAACATGACACGTGGACCCCCAATATAACCGATATTATTCCAACTTGAACCACATTTAAGGTGTTTAGTTTTTTCCAAAAGACCTCAGTTAGTATTGAGTATGGTACATTCATTACAAGTCATATTCTACTTGCCTCTTTTCCAATGTGGGATATTTCCTCTCCAACAATATACTTGCAACTGTGGATGTTCATGTGATTTTGAACCAATTATAGTTTATATTGGTTATCTGGTTTAATAGGGGAAATAAGAGTTGTATAATGAAGATTTTTTTTTCAACTCGAAAATTTATTAATTAGACCAAAACAAAGGTCAAATTAAGTACAAAGTTCAACTAAAAAGAACAAACCAAAACGAAACATAAAACGAGATAAAAAAAAGTACAAATATTGATAATCATAACAAATCATCGAAACCGATACCGAGTGCATGATGAAAGATCAGTTGCAATGGCCTACCTCAAAAAAGTAGGGACCCTATCCCACCACAAATGATCACCCAAAATTGCACCAAAATTTGCGAGAGCATCCGCCACACCATTTCCTTCCCTATATTTAGAAACATGAAGTGACATACCTACTAGCTACTGTCATATGAAGACAATTCTTCCATAAAGTACGCAACCTCCAAGGGACCATGTCAGGAAAACTAAAATACTTCTCTACTAAAACAGAGTCAGTCTTTAACTAAACGAGTAACCAATCTCTCTCTTTAGCCACCTTGATAGCCTACATAGCAGCAAAATCCTCCGTCTCTACAACGCTGTAAGCCTTAATTTTCTTAGAAAAATTCCCAAGAAACATCACATCAGCACCTCTAAATACACCACCAAAGCCAGCAAGATCAATGCCTCTAAAGGAACAGTCTATATTAACTTTAACCCAATTGAGCCAAGGAACTTTCTAAAGTACAGGAATGAATTTTGCAGCATTCGGTCTCAACTCAGAAAGCTTCAAAAAAAATAAAAAATTGGAAAAGAGGAGGACCTGGATGTAAGGGAAAAAAATGAGATTTGCTAACTCATGAAGATTATTCACAAAGAAACATTTGAAGATGTCAGGATGAAAAACCCCACCCTCATGCTTTAAACTATTTCTTTGTGTCCATATACACCACAAAAAAGGTGTAGATTGTTAAAGTCTAAAGGAGTTTCAAAGATTGAGGATTATGTGCTAGAATATTTCCTTCAAGAATATTTTGGAACGTGTCATGAGGATTACCACCCCAATGAAATAATTGTTTAAGCCATATCCACATGGCATTAACCATCAGACAAGACTCAAATAAATGAGATTGAGTCTCTACTTCAGCCTGACAAATATAACATCAATAGAGATTAACTCTCATTCGTTGATGAAAATCGTTTGTAAATATACGCCCATGCATAATTTTTCAGACTAAAATACTATTTCTTAGTTGAATTTCTTTACACCATATTTTCTTATACCACAAGAGTTGAGGAAGTGATGGTGTAAGCACTTGATATGCATCTCGTGACGAAAGCATACCTGACTCTGAACCAGTCAATGAGTAAAATATCGGATATCGAAAATATATTAAAATTCTAAAATTTAAATATATCGACGAAAATATCGATGAAATATCGATCTAGTGAAAATTCTGACAGAAATGACGAAACTAATAAAAATAAATAGAAATTTATAATAAAACTTTTGGAAGTTGTTATATGATCAATTATCTACCTTATGTGAAAAGAAAATATTGATCAAAATACAGTACGTGTTAAGTGCTGATAATTATTAAAATATAATTTAATAGTTCTATTTTTATTTTTTGATGGCTAAAACTTAATGGGAGGCTAGGCCATTATGTCTTTTGTACAATATGTTATACATCACACATCACAAAATTAAATATATAAATACTTCAAAACCACGTAGAGGACCTATGAGGTTCAAAATTTACCCCTTTTTTTCCATCTTCCTGTGCATAATCATGTGTGTATTGTGAAGAATAATCATTAAATGATTGTTCTCCCATGTAATTCTGCATGTATTGGACATGTCACGTGAATGATGGATTGGACATTAAGCATGTGAAGATTGGACATTTACCAAACTAAATGTTAAATGTGAAAAATTTACAGAAATTTCGGAAATTTCGGGAAATATCGGAGATATATCAAAAATATCGATAAAAATCGAGAAATTTTGGGAGATTTAGGAATATATGTGAGGATTTTTCAGGTAACTCCAAAAAATTGAAATATCGGCGAAATATCGCTGATATTGTCGATTTTACAAACCTTGGAACCAGTCCACACCATATAATCAGTCGTCCCATCCAAGGAAATAACCTGCTTTTTAATTGTTATCGCCTGATTAGCATAGATAAGAGAGACACTCTGTGGCAGTGCCCAAACTCCATCAACAATGAAATCTTTTAATCCCTAGTTGCTAGGGTTTCTCGAGACGAGAATGTTGTTGTACCGAGAGCAAAAATTGTATGATCATGGGATCCTAATTACGTAAAGATTTCCTCAATATATAGGAAAATATGGTGCCTTGTCGTAGTAGTCCTAGGATTCCTTGCACTTAGACTCACTTAATGACTCTAATTGCCCGGGATTCTTACCTCTTACGTTTTTCAATCAAAGTCTAAGACTTGATGACAAAATCGTTAAGGAATCATTCCCTCCTTAAGAAAGGTCAATGTTCCTCGTGCGGGCCGCAGGCATCGGTCCATTATAATAAAAACTTATTAAAAATAAAGAATGTTTGTTTTGGGTCCAAACAGAAACGAATATATTTCAATCAAAATAGATATTGTTATGGAGTTACATGATCAAAGTGTTCCAATAAAATCCGAACTTTCCAAACAAATTGATCTGTAAGAGAGAACATACAAAAGAATAACATACAAACAAATTAACATATAACAAAAAATAAAGTAGAGAACTTATCAAAATTTAACTGAGTAATTGACAAAATCGATATGGTGAGAGGAGTTGTCGATTGACAACCTTAATTAAATGAATGAAGGAGTTATATCATCTCATTCACCTGGTATGAAAGGAACTATTAAATGAATTGGAATGGATCTATTCTCAAACCAATACTTGTCCTCTCATGCTCTCTCATAGAGTTTAGATTTTATTTTTTTTGGAAAGTGAAAATAAATCACAGGTTTGGGTTGATTTTTGATTTTTGATTTTTGATTTTTTTAGGTTTGCCTTGGATAGAATGATTGACTAACATGTTTAATAGTCTTTTTATGCAGACGTTGATAGTTGAGAAGCGTTTAAGCCGATTTGATTTTTTTCTTCTTATAAATATACATATATAATTAAGTTTGAATTTTTGGGGCCCTAGGCATGGCTCTAGCCTGCTTTGCCCCAAGGTCGGCCCTGCGTGTCCCTAGTGCCTTCTGATTATGTCTCACTTCTCTTCTTTCTTATAGGACTTGGGTTGCCACTATTAACCTCCACCACATGATTAGGAGGCAAAGCCCTTTAGGAAGATGGAACTGGTACATCAAGCCCTTCCACCGAGAGGCCAGCTACAGGTACAATGATTTCTCTAGTTGCGGCATCATGAGGGGATTGTCCAGTAATAGATGCCCAACCCATAGTACCCCGAAACTTGGATGGTACTCTCATCCTCCATCTATAAAAGAACAACATTATTAGATGGGTGTTTTCCATAGAAAGAGTTCACCTGGAAAGCATTTGATGGGTTTGCCGGAGCCACTACCATCTCCATCGCTTCCTGATGCTCCGGCTGAGGGATAGGTCCCTGTTGTTGAATAGCTGATAAAAGTCCCATCATTGAGTTTGGGTTAGGGGCAAATGACACATGTATTGTCCTTGCACTCACCAACCCTTGCTCCCATCGTGAGCAAGAGGCTGCCATCGAAGAGCCTCCACTATCACTTGTCATTGCCTTGTGCGGGGAGGTAGGAGTAGGGATACTAGCTTGTCGCCTTATCAAACAACCCTCTGTCCTATGCATGAAGGATCCACAATTCAGACAGTAACCTCAGATCTTCTCATACTCTTACAAATAATTCTCAGAGTAATCATCCTAAGATTTGAACCTCTTATACACCACCAGAGGCTTTTGAAAATTCAAAGAAACAAGAATCTGAATAGTTGCACGTATATCAAGAGTTTTGAGATTATGTTCTAAGAACTCACTAATATAAGTGTCGATCCGTCGACACCACTTCAGTTAAAGGGCTCCGGAAAGCCTCATGCCACATGATGACAGCACCATAACCCAAGTGTTCCCATGTGCCACCAAGACCTTTATGGGATCAGTCATCCCTTCAAAGTCTTGGACAATCACAATGAGATTATGGTAGTACCATGGTTCTTTAGATACAGCTCGCTTCCGATCTAAAGTGGATTCACACTTCACCATAAAATGATCATTTGCAATATGAGTGAAACGGATCTTACCCGAGCCTCGTATGTCACTCCAAATATTTGACGTTAGAGCCTTCAATTGTTGAACACGATCTAGATCTAGGCCTTTGACTGCAAAATTACAACCTCAAAGTGCCATTCAATGTCATTATCATGCTCTCCATCCGATAGGGCCGCCAAGTCGACCTCCTCTAGATCTTTGGCAAGTTGTTGAAGATCTAGATCGGGATCTTAAAATTTCTCATCATCACGGCGTTGATAGATGGAAGCCATAGGTAGGAATCAAGGAAATTCGAAAGAGATTTAGGGATTGGGAGTAGGGAATTTGGATTGAGAATTGGAGACATGGAAGATTGAGATCAAAATCGGTGAACAAGAGAGTTACAACCCAGAATATTATTATACGATAATCGAAACTTATGTGGTTAGTTGTTAATTAATTACGTTAATCGTCAATAATAATTAATTTTTACCGTCGATAACTTTTGCTTGCTTTTCGTCAAGATTTCATTGATTTTGTTTTTCAAGAAATTTCTTAGAATAAAGTTTTAGAATTTGTCGATACGAGTTTGTTGCCACGTCAAGCGTTGAAATTGAAATTACGATAAGGAAGTTATGGTCATCGAAAATTTTACTGAAATATCAGAAAATATTTTATCGCAAAATCGCGGGTATAAATACGGGTTTCTATTTTGGAAAAATCAGAAGTTTTCATTTTTAGAAAGAGGGTTGACCCGCGTTGATCGAGTCTAGCAGTCTGGTTATTAGAAACTTTTGTTGGTCTCTAATAGCATCCTTTTTGGTGCATGCCACAAGTCGGCTCCAGATGAAAGTTGCCAGGGTTTTGACGCGAGTTAGGCATTGGCTGCCTACATATTTGGCTTTGAGAAGCTCTATGTTAGCTACATCAAACACAAATTTTCTTGTTCACTACCTTATTCTTTGCGAAATCAGTGTTCGGTGCCGGTGGAAACAACATGGGTGGATACAGTGTGGCAGAAACTAACTCCGGACGGATGATTTCAGCCTGGTGATCGCCCAGTATGTGTCGGGTGATGGTCGTCCATGCTTTCTCGAACATGAGGAAAGATGTCCTGTCTAAAATCTTGTGTGTAAAGCATTGGCTAACACGAAATCTCCACACTGAAAGACGTTGAGCTCCATACCAAAGAGAATGTCATTGTCACCACCACCAAGTTCAAAATGGACCAATTTAGGTAGTTCATCCATGATAGGATTGTGAAGAAAATCGGAGAGTTTCCAGTTGTTCACATGAGCTTCAAGGTAGGGTGCTCCCTTTTCATTGCAGTCTATAGACCGTTCATCTGCATGGACTCATCCTGGTAGGGGATAGTAAAGTGTTAACACTGTTGGGTTTGTGCCTCCTTAGTGAATTATTCATCCCTTGGAATTTAATGCATGAGGTTCATATATTGGGAATAAATACATAGTGATGTTCATGGTGGAACCTTGTAGAAGAAGATTAATGTGAAAACTTCATAAAGAAGATGGAAGTGGAAAATTCATGAAGGATGAATGTGGAAGATTCATGAAGAGAATTAATTAAAGAAGGTTCATGAATGAATATCAATGAATGGATCTAAAGACTTTCATATACACTATATAAGGAGGAGGTCTTGGCCTCATTTGGAATCATAGAGGAGAACATATGAGAAGTGAGTGAGAGAAACTCTAAGGGTTTTCGGTTATAGAAGCAAGGAGAGTTGTGAATGTTTTAATAGTGTGCACAGCTCTAGGGGAAGAGTGATCTTCTAGGTTGAGAGAGGGTGTACAAGGGGTATATTCTTATTGGATACAATGGCTCGTGTAGGGTATAAACTTGAGTGTTGTAATCTTATACTTTGTATTCTCTCATAGTGAAGATGAAAACTCTCTGAGAACATATGCAAGTTATTGGTCGAACCTCGTTAAATCTTGTTGTGTTCTTGATTTATTTATTTTCTTTCTTCAATCATAATTTCTAGTACTTTCGTGGGGGAGGATTAATTACCTAATAAGTGGTATTAGAGCTTTGGCTGATCGATCGTGGGCGGTTTGTCATGGCAAGTTCTAGCATTTCACATTTCAAGGTAGAACAGTTTCGTGGAAAATAAATTTCACTTTATGCCAAATGAGGGTGAAGGACATCCTAGTTCAACAAGGCCTTGCAAGACCGTCGAAAGGAAAGGATGCAAAGCCGGAGAAGATGGAAGATGAAGATTGGGAGGAGTTGGAGTCCAGGTGTGTTAGCACTATTAGGCTTTATATTGCTGATAATATTATAAATAATGTTAATGATGTAAATTCGGCACCTAAGTTTTGGGAGAAAATGGAGAAGCTTTATCTTGGGAAAGGCTTGCAAACAAAGCTGAATTTAAAGTGGGATTTCTATAAGCTCAAGATAGGAGAAGGTGCGAATCTCATGGAGCATATGAACGTGTTCAAAGGATTGGTAAATCAACTAGTGAGATTTGAGGTTAAAATTGAGGAAGAAGATCAAGCCCTTTTACTTCTTACCTCCCTTTTGGATTCATATGAAAATCTTATTACGACAATTGTGTATGGTAAGGATACACTGAAGATGGAGGAGGTAGAATTGACTCTCTTATCACAGGAGAAGAGAAGGAAATCCGATGATTCGCAAGGTTCCATCTTTGTTTCTCGTGATCAGAATCATAGGGGAATGTCAATTACTAGGGGATCTTGTCTCACCCTGACCCGAAAAATAGTCGATAATTTGGAGTTGTTTTGATTCGTAAGTCCGAGTGTGACAGGTTTGGAACGTAAAAATAAATAAACAGACGAAATCACAAGCAACACTCCGATCAAATTAGAAATTAGAAATTCGTTACAATGAATAACAATGACTAAGAATACATGTTGTTCTAATTACAAACATCCAACAGTCTTCTTTTCTCCGTCACTTTGTCATCTGAACCAATAATCAAAAGGGGGGAGCTACGCTCAATAAAGCTTTCAACCTTTTACAGTAAAATCTAATTATGTGACTATATTTTGTAATTGAATTACAATGTATATGAGATGCTGACTCAATCATCATCTCCTGTTCACACATACTCGGTATTTCTCATTTGTTAGTACTCTTGGACTATTCTCAGTCGCCAGTGCCATCTGCCATAATTAGATCATTTTATCAACATTTAGTTGAAATTGCTTCTCTCCCTATTTGTATATACTCTTAGGCTGGTGAAGCTGGTCCCTTACGAGCATAGTCTCAACTACACAAATAAAATTCTTTTATCTCAAATTCACCAGTTTTCTAAATCTACATACTCTCATTTCCTTACAATGCATGAGTATGATAATTCACTATAACAATAACATAAGTTTGATAAAAATGATAAAAAGGTAATGTACAAAATCATAACAATCATATAGGAAGGTTTCCCCAGAATTCCTATCTCAATTTGAATAATCGAAGCCATCTAATTACCCGACAAAACAAAAACCTCCTTAAATGACACCGTGAACTATTAATTAATCATGTAAAAAGAACAACTATACTAAAATCACATTTTCTTTCCCCTAATAAATGGAGCTAATTGAGAGGAGTCACACACACGAAAATATCCTAAATGAGACCTCTGGATCGAAAATTATTAATAATAAAAGGCCTGACCTAAAAGTATAGAGAGAAACTAAGATAAATTGTGTTCAAAGAGACCCAACTCTCCCAAAAACTAAAGCGTGAAGGTTCAAGGGTCTATGTCCCAATTTATAGAAAAATTAGACCAATAGAAAATGACCATTTGAAGACTTTACCCACAAGAAAGCTCAACACCCATGTTATCTCGCACACATGTTACCATTTGTTCTCCACCAACTTATTAGTGTAAACCACAACCAAACTTCTCTTCTCAACAACCTAACTCAAGCCCGCACACTTCACCAGCCCATATTAATCTTATACTAACCAATCAAATCCTCCAACAGTGACACGTCAGTAATTTGAGTTGTAAATATTTAACTTACCAAAAATATTAGAAAATAGTACAATATTATGGAAAATATAACAAAAAAATGCTACAAACTCATGATAACATCTATTTTTTTTGTCTATACCTCAAAAATTAATTTTGATCTATTTCAAAATACTGGATCTTACAGATCTAGTGAGTATAGAAGGTCTAAATCCAGAGGCAAGGGAAAGTGTAAGCAATGCTACAAGTGTAAGGAGTGAGGACACATAAAGCCGGATTGTCCGTTGATGAAAAAGAAGGACGATAAGGGCTCAGATTGCTCCTTGGCTGGTATAGCGGAGATGTCGAAAGATTTTGGAGAATTTCTCACAGTCTCTAAAGGTAATTATACTTTTTCTCAAGATGATTGGATATTAGATAGCGGTTGTTCTCATCACATTTGCTCAAGGAGAGAATATTTTGATACGTTTCGAGAAGTCTAAGGATTTGTGACTTGGGGTGATGGCACAAGACGCCGTGTCATGAGTACGAAAACTGTGAAGATTAAGATGTTCGATGGAGCGGTCCACACATTAGGTGATATGGTGTATGTTCCAAAGTTTCAGAGAAATCTAATATCCTTGAGCCAACTAAACTCCAAAGGCTGCAAAGTTTCATCAGCATGGGGAGTTATGAAAGTATCATGTGGCTGCATGGTCCTTATGAAGGGAGAATAGTGTAGAAGTATGTTCCGTATGATAGGGAAAACCCAGACCTCGAAGGTTGATGGGAAACAACGTGTATGGGAGAACAGATACCTGAAACGGGTCTTATTTGCGGGCACAGCAGAGATGCCAGCCACATGTTTCTAGATTTCAGACAATGGTGAGAAGCATAATCCTACTGGGGAAGAGATCAAATCAAAGTCCCTCTTCGAAGCCAACCGGTGATTGTTGACTCTAAACAGCTACATATAACATTGACCTTTTTTGAATCAGGGGGAACTAGGACTGTATGCAATTGATTTGGGGTATGTGTAGCTCATACAAGAATAAGGCCAATAGAATGCTTATGGGTATATCAAGCGGTTTCTCAATTTGAGATGGACTTCAAGGATTGAAGTGGCAATGTAATGTTATCCACCAAAGTCGGCTGTTGGAGATTGTTGGGTTTGTACCTCCTTAGTGGATCATTCATGCATTGGAATTTAATGCATGAGGTTCATATATTGGGAATAAATACATGGTGATATTCACGGTGAAACCTTGTAGAAGAAGATTTATTTGGAAGCTTCATAAAGAAGATGGAAGTCGAAGCTTCATGAAGGATGAATGTGGAAGATTCATGAAGAGCATTAATTGAAGAAGGTTCAAGAATGAACATCAATGAATGGATCTAGAGACTTCCCTATGCACTACATAAGGAGAAGGTCTTGGCTTCATTTGGAATCATTACGGAGAACACATGATAAGTGAGTGAGAGCAGCTTTAAGGGTCTTCGGGTATAGAAGCAAGGAGAGTTGTGAGTGTTTTAAGAGTGTGCATACATCTTGGGGTAGAGTGATCTTCTAAGTTGAGAGAGGGTGTACAAGGAGTATTCTATTGGATACAAGAGTTCGAATTGGGTATAAACTTGAATGGGGTAATTTTGTATTTTGTATTCTCTCATAATCAAAGTGAAAACTCTCCGTGATCGTAGGCAACTTATTGGCCGAATGTTTCATTAAATCTTGATGTCGCGGTCATCAAATCAAACAGCTCCAAATGAAATTAAACCGACAAATCTCTAACGTACGTAAGTTAGGAACAAGTTCCAGTCGACGTACATATATTGTTAGATTTCGAGCACACGCAATCTGAATCTGAATATGATGGTAAAACGTACTGATCGTTGAGAATAAGATGTCCACCATGAATGGCTAATGGTGCAAACTGTTCAGACTTCAATAATCGTACACTGATTTTTTCGAATCCGGACTGACAGACTCCGACGTCGATTCATCGCCTTCTTCCGGACGCGAAGGCTCTGCTCCGTCCCATTAGAACCTGAAGAGCCAGAACCTTTATGCACCTGTACATGCCACATAGCATGCAGAGGAGGCAACACAAAGTGAGGTGGAAATCGAATGAAAAACAGATTAAAGGGGGTTGGATATCGTCAATTTCTAAATAGGGGCTGATTCTGCCAAAAACATGGGGAAGAAAAAGAAAAACATAAAATGAATGAAATAAAGGTTCGGTATAAGTTCGGAATTGGGCTTGTCCATTGTCAAATATCTTAATACATCTAATTTTGGGCCCTAGTTTTGGGCACTTGAAAGAAACCTTTACCGGCCGGTGCTAGCATAAGAGTCTCACCGACATCCCATGTGCCCGCACAGATGCGGGTTTTTATGGTTCACAATATATATATATATATATATAAAAGCACACAAAAAAATTGAAAAATCCGCCGGGAAAATGATGTCTATAAACATCCTACTAAACGGCTTAAAAGACAAATTAAAGGTTTTGTAGTGGAAAATTCAGCTTGCAGTTCCAACAAGTCTCACACAGGAGCCACATCAGGGACCAGTTCACGCACACACAATTCTCATGAACCAGATTAAAGCAAGAATAGGAAACCTTCAAAGTTTCATGTTTCTCCTAGTTAGCGATAAAGACAGCTAGCTAGATATTTATGCTAACAATACGTTATAACAGTGCCCTTCTATCCTATAAATATGATCTATGTAATAGCTCTATTCAATTCAATGGAAGCATAAGTTTCCAAAGTTTATTTTTTTTCTGCAACTTTCTATGGTTTTCTACAGCTATTTCTTATAGATATCTAGACTATATACAAACACTACATATATTTTGTTATGCTCAGTGTATGTTGTTACAATACAATACAATTAAATTTGCTTCAATTCGTTTTTTAAATTGTGTGAGCATGGGGAGTATTGGGCTGAGAAATGATGACAAAGGTTTCCTTGAGAAAATAATATCGATGATCAAGAAACAGCCAAGTGATGAAGCATTTTACGTGCTGGATTTGGGGGTTATCAAAAACTTCATGGGCGCATGGAAACGTAACCTTCCAATGTCCAGCCTTTCTACGCCGTTAAAACCATTCCACCCCCGAACAGAGCGACACGTTGTTGGTGGATTACCGACTACAAGAAATGGAGGTGAACGATTGGCTAGTGTTTCGTAAAATGGGTGCTTTTTCCTTGTGCTGAGGCACCAATTTCAATGGCTTTGGCTGCCCAAAACCACCTGAATGCCTTCTTCACTAAAACGAGATGCATCATGATCGAGTTTGAATAGTAAACTAAGAAATCTGCCACCATCGATATCGTGGAGTTCTTTAGTTGGTTACTTGTGTGTCTTAAGGATATATTTTGGAGGCTTCCATCGTATAGAGCTTCCTACGAACCTAGCTTGTTTTACCATTTCCCTTCAGATTTTTTTTTTTGCTTTTGCTTTAGTTTTGGTTTTGGGGTTGTTTGGGACTTTGGGTTGATACCCGGCCTCCCCATGCATCTTTCTGTATTTTTTCCAAATTGAATGAAGTTCAACTATTAAAATAAAAAGGGGAAATTAGATAAAACTCCCTTCAACATTTAAATGTTTGAATAAAATCCATCCACTTTTTTTACTAATGGATTTAGCCCTTTGACTATTTAATAACTTCCATTTTAAGATTGAGTAACTAAACATATTTTGACATGCCATATATATCCTTTGACCTAATTATCAATTCAATTTCATTGGACAATGATTTTTTTTAACATTATATTACATTTTTTCTATTGGTATAATATATAATCATATCAATACATTATTGAATTTTATATAAGTTAAAATACAAATACGTACCTATATATATCATCATATTGTATATATACCTACACCAATCACCTATATAATAAACGCATACATAATTAAATTTACCTATAAAAAAAACCATATATATATATAATCAGTTTACCTATAATAATATCTAGGTAATTTACTTACCTACTCATGTAATTTAATTACCTATTTTATTAAGATAATTACCTATTCATGTAATTTAATTACCTATTTTATTAAGATAATTTACCTATCGACTTAATTACCTATATTAATAAAATTTGCCTAAACTATTCAGGTAATTTACCGATCGACTTAATTACCTATATTAATGAAATTTACCTAAACTATTCAAATAATTTACCTAGCTAATATATCGATCAGGTATTTCATATTTTTGTCAAAAGTAAATAATTGAAATTTATATCCTTAAATTTTGCTACTACTTTGGTTATTTGATATTAAATTTGATGATTTATATATAATTGTTTTGTAATGGCATAATTTGTAAATAATAAAAATAATTTGGTTAGAATGTATCACAAATGAAATCAGAAATTTAATTCTGGCCTGAATCTATTAAGGAAAAAGATGGTGGATTAAATCTTGTAAAATATAAGCCATAAGGGTGTTTATATCACCCAAATAAAAATAAAAATGCAACCACCGCTACTTCTTCAGATGGCATGCAGACCGTGAAGCATGCTTTGATTCGTTTTATGATTACGTTATTCGTTATATGCGTTATCGAATACGTAATGGAGGTGATACAGTCAAGATAAGTGATAATATGTCCACCCAAATCCACAAACAACAGAAGAAAAAGCCATCTTCTACTACATGTGCTCCGAGTTTCTAGTATCCCACAAACTCGTGAGATTTAGGATCGACCCCTAGTGTCGCCGCCAACGGTTCCGATGAAACCTCCCTTTTCTCCTCCTTCCTTGCGGCTTCGGCTTTTCCCCGTAGTCCTCATTTTCTTCTTCTCTGTTTTGTTTCTCCCGGTAACCATGGCAACACGTCCGTCATCCGACGATTTTGAGCATGGTGGTTCTGGATGTTTTTGTGGTGGTGGTTCATTCTCGGTGGGCGCCTGACGCTCTGTCAGTGGCGGATTAGGTGCTGGGAATTTTTGCTGAGGATTCTTTTGGTTCGGCTTCATTTGGTAGTTGTTGTAGCTGTTGATTGATGAACGACGACGTGCAGTGACGCTGGTAGGCTATGTTAAGCATTGTGCTTGTTTGATTTTGATTAAATAAATTAGACTAGTATATAGTCTATGTAGTCTGTTAGGAGTCATGGATTTGATTCCTTAGTGTTTACCAGGTCTTTAGGAGAATTCCAGATTTTTAGGATAGTTGGTGATGTATTGAGTAGTTGCTGGTTTTTAGCAGTAGTTGGTTTTGTATGCTCTATATATACAGAGCTTTCTTGTTTAATGAAATAATTTCAGTTCCAATATCTCTCTGATTGTTATTCACTCACAAATTCTTACATAGTGGTATCAGAGCCCCCATTGGGCCTGAGGTGAAGCAGCAGCTTTGTGTGCATTTTGCAGCAGCAAGAGTGATGGCAGAGAACAACAATTATGTGCAACCCTCCATTCCACACTTTGATGGTCACTACGACCATTGACGTATGTTGATGGAGAATTTTCTGAGATCGAAGGAGTATTAGAGCTTGATTGAGACAGGTTTTTCTGAGCCTGCAGCTGGAGAGACGTTGACAATAGCATAGAGGAGGACGTTGGATGAGATAAAGCTGAAAGATTTAAAAGTGAAGAATTACCTCTTCCAGACGATTGATCGCAAGATTTTGGAGACTATTCTTCAGAAGGAGACTTCGAAGCAGATCTGGGAGTCTATGGAGAAGAAGTATTCAGGGAACGCGAGGGTGAAACACGCTCAGCTCCAAGCACTAAGAAGGGAGATTGAGATTCTTGAGATGAAGGTTGGTGAGTCCATTACAGACTATTTCTCAAAAGTCATGTCTGTGGCAAATAGAATGCGAACTTATGGTGAACAGATGCAAGACGATGTTGTGGTGGAGAAAATACTTCGATCATTGACTGAGAAGTATGATTATGTAGTATGCTCCATTGAAGAGTCGAAGAATATTGATGAGATGTCAGTTGAAGAGCTGCAGAGTTCGTTGCTTGTTTATGAGCAAAAACTCAATCGACACAAAGGGGAGGACCAAACTGCTTTGAAAGCAGCAACAAATGGAGGTGGTAGTTCGTCAATAAGAGGAAGAGGACATGGTTCATGGAGAGGAAGAGGTCGAGGAAGAGGAAGATGAGGTCGAGGATATGGAGAAGGAAGCAGGCAGCCACATGCAGATTGGAGCAGGCAGTCACAAAATTTCAGATATGAAGATCATTCTCAAGGTCGAGGTGGAGGTCGAAATCAATATTTTGACAAGTCTAATATTGAATGCTTTAGATGTCACAAACTTGGTCACTTTCGATCTGAATGCTACACCAAGTTGCCTGGTGACAAAGAAAGGGAAGAGAAGTCCAACTTTGCTGAGAACAAAGAAGAAAATGAGACACTTTTGATGGTGTTTCATGCGAAGGAGGAGCTTGAAGCAAACACATGGTATTTAGACTCCGGGTGCAGCAATCACATGACCGGTAGTAAGTCATCTTTCTCTGCTTTAGATGAAACATTTCGCACTGTTGTGAAGTTTGGTGATAATTCTACAGTTAGTGTTATGGGGAAAGGTGTGATTCTAATTAGAACAAAAGCAGATCATGTTGAGGCTATTTCAAATGTGTTTTATGTTCCTGATTTAAAGAGTAATTTGTTGAGCATTGATCAACTTGAAGAGAAGGGATATGTGTGTACTCAGAGAGATGGTGCTTGTGAGGTTTATGATCCAAAAAGGGGTCTAATTGCTCATGCTAAAAGGACTTCAAACAAACAGTATCCACTGCAAATCAATGGTGTTCATTCCTGCCATTTGACCAAGACGAAAGATCCGACATGGCTTTGACATAATCGCTATGGCCATTTGAATTTCAACGGATTGAAGACTCTATATCAGAAGGGAATGGTGGCAGGCCTACCTCATATTAGTCTTCCTTCTCATGTTTGTGAAGAATGTGTTGTTGGCAAGCATCACCGAGATTCCTTTCCTAAAGGGAAAGCCTGGAGAGCTCGAGGAGTGTTGGAACTGATTCATTCTGATCTATGTGGGCATATAAACCCAACATCGAATGGAGGAAAGAGGTACTTTATTACATTTACTGATGATTATAGCAGGAAAACATGGGTCTATTTCTTGGAGGCAAAATCAGAAGCATTTGCAGCATTTAAGAAGTTCAAAGCTCTTGTTGAGAACGAAGCAGGGAGAGCTATCAAAATCTTGCGAACAGATCGTGGTGGAGAATTCAACTCACAAGAATTTATGCAATTTTGTGAGATGAGTGGCATTAGAAGGCAACTTACTGCTGCCTACACACCTCAGCAAAACGGTGTGAGTGAAAGAAAAAATCGTACTATTTTGAATATGGTACGATGCATGTTGGCAAAGAAAAGCATCTCGAAGGAGTTTTGGCCAGAAGTGGTTAATTAGAGCATCCATGTATTGAATAGAAGTCCCACATTTGTTGTTCAAAACATGACACCTGAGGAAGCTTGGAGTGGACACAAGCCAGTGTGGATCACTTCAGAATATTTGGCTGCATAGCATATGCTCACATCCCATATGAGAAGAGGAAGAAGCTTGATGACAAGGCTGAAAAATGCATTTTTCTTGGGGTTAGTGAGCACTCAAAATCTTACAAGCTATTTAATCATATCACCAAGAAAATCATTATAAGCCGAGATGTTGTTTTTGATGAAGAAAAGATATGGGAATTGGCAGATGATGCAAGGCAAAAGGATGTTTCAATCAGTTTTGATGAAGAAAGTGAGAAAGAAGCTGATCAACAGATGCAAGATGAAACTGTAGGTGTACCAAATGAAGGCCAATCATCTAATCAAAGACCCCAACGTAACAACAGAAAGAGGCCAGCTTGGATGATGGATTATGAAACAAATTTTGATGATGAAGAAATTGTTAGTCACTTTGCTTTGTTTGCAGATTGTGACCCGGTGAAATTCAAAGATGCAGTGACAGATCCCAAATGGCAAAGGGCTATGGATGAGGAGATGAAGGCTATAGAAAGGAACAACACTTGGGAGTTGACAGAGCTTCCAAAGGGACAAAAGTCTATCGGTGTGAAGTGGGTCTATAAAACAAAGCTCAAAGCAAATGGTGAAGTTGACAAGTACAAAGCACGCTTGGTTGTGAAAGGTTACAAGTAGGAATATGGAGTGGATTACAAAGAGGTGTTTGCTCCAGTTGTGAGGCTTGATACAATCAGATTGGTGCTTTCAGTTGCAGCACAGAATTCATGGCCTATATATCAGCTTAATGTGCAGTCAGTATTCTTGCATGGAAGACTAGAAGAAGAGGTGTATGTTGATCAGCCTTCTGGATACGTGCAACAAGGTCAAGAAAATCAGGTATATTGGCTAAAGAAAGCACTTTATGGACTGAAACAAGATCCAAGAGCTTGGTACAGTCGCATAGATACTTAGTTTGCCAAGAATGGTTTTCTTAAATGTCCTTATGAACACACACTTTATGTTAAGCTGGGAGATGGTGGGAAAATGCTTTTCGTGTGCTTATATGTTGATGACCTTATTTATACTGGCAATGATAGAGGCATGTTTGATGATTTTAAGAAGTCTATGATGGATGAATTTGCCATGTCTGATTTGGGGTTGATGCATTATTTTCTGGGCATTGAAGTTCTACAGTCATCTGATGGTGTCTTTATTTCACAAAGAAAATATTTGCTGGAGGTTTTAGGCAGGTTCAGGATTAAGGATTGCAATCCTGTTTCAACTCCAACTAAGATTGGTTTAAAGCTCACAAAGAATGGCCCTGGAAAGAAGGTGGATGCTACACTTTTCAAGCAAATTGTTGGAAGTCTTATGTACTTGACTTCAACGAGGCCTGATATCATGCATTCAGTAAGCTTGATTAGTCGGTATATGGAGAGACCAACTGAAATTCATCTCCTGGCTGCAAAGAGGATTTTTCGGTATCTTAAAGGTACTGCAGACTTTGGTATTTTGTACAAGAAAGGGGGTAGTTCAAATCTGATTGGGTTTTCAGATTGTGATTATGCTGGAGATATTGATGATAGGAAAAACACTTCTGGGTTTGTGTTTACGTTGGGTTCTGGTGCTATTTCTTGGTCCTCTAAGAAACAACAGATAGTGACCTTGTCAACTACTGAAGCAGAATTTGTTGCAGCTGCATCTAGCTCTTGTCAAGCTATTTGGTTACGTAGACTACTGGAGGTTCTACACAATCAGCAACAAGGTGCAACCTTAATTTTCTGTGATAATCAGTCCACAATAAAGCTGTCCAAGAATCCAGTGCTACATGGAAGGAGCAAGCACATTGATGTAAGGTACCACTTCTTGCGTAATTTATGTAAGGATGGTACAATTGATTTGGTGTTTTGTAAGAGTGAAGATCAAGTTGCAGATATATTCACCAAGCCTCTCAAATCTGATGCGTTCAAGAAGCTCAGAAATCTGCTTGGAGTATGTTCTTTGAAGGAGTTTACTAATGAAGAATGTGAAGGGAGCTGTTGGAGTTTTATGTGTAAACTGATGTTCTGGAGAACATTCAGTTTAAGGGAGAGTGTTAAGTATTGTGCTTGTTTGATTTTGATTAAATAAATTAGACTAGTATATAGTCTATGTAGTCTGTTAGGAGTCGTGGATTTGATTCCTTAGTGTTTACCAGGTCTTTAGGAGAATTCCAGATTTTTAGGATAGTTGGTGATGTATTGAGTAGTTGCTGGTTTTTAGCAGTAGTTGGTTTTGTATGCTCTATATATACATAGCTTTCTTGTTTAATGAAATAATTTCAGTTCCAATATCTCTCTGATTGTTATTCACTCACAAATTCTTACAGGCTACGATGCGCGTTGGCCAAGCCGAGCTCGCCTCAAGTCGCAGCGTTCAAGGGGTGGAGGAGGCCATGGGGTCGTCGGCGTAAAGGCTCGAGTTTGGTCGGTGCGGTGGTGGGCTACGCTTTGGCAAGACGTAGCACGGTAGCAGCGATTCGGCGGCAAGGGCGGCGCCAACACGAGTTGGTGGTCAGTGCCATTGACGGCGCGCGAAATCAGGATCGTTGGCTAGGGTTTGGTCAACCTACTTGGTCAATATTCTGGGCTGTTGGGCTGCCTTAGATGCCTTTCCTTCTCTGGGCCATATTTATGTGGACTTGGTCTGTTATGGTTTGGTATAGACTAGTGGATCAGTATACTATTTGTGGAGGTGGGCTTGCGACCTTGGGCTCAAATTGGAGGCTTACTATATTTGGTAAGCTCTTCAGTCTCTCTTGGGTTCCGGGGGATCTCTTCGCCTTGATCTCTATACAGTCAATTGTCCTTAGAGCACCCGCACCGGTGTTTTGCTCTTGCTCGTACTATTTGAGGAGGAGCAGACACTGTTTGAGGTGGAGCAGTCACTGTTCATCGAATAGAAGGTGCAGTTTCTGTTTTTCGCGCAGCGGTGCCAAAAAATAGCACGTGCTATTACTGTTCATAAATTAATTTTTTATTAAATTTTTTTTTGAATATTTTTCAACAAATCCATAAACGACACGTGTCGTTGTCGTATGAATAATTGAATAAGATTTCAGGTAAGATTTTCGACGAATGGCGAGTTGACACGTGTCACGCCAACAGAAGGTTATCGGGTAAATAATTGTACAAAATTTCCAATAAGATTTTCAACCAATCACGAGGCAACACGTGTCATGTCCACGTATCATTATCGGCTCTAATAATTGTATAAGATTCTCGGAGAGATTTCTGACCAATTAAAAGCCGACACGTGTCATCATCTTATCTAATCAGAATATCTACACTCTGCTATATATTTGTTGATCGGTGCTCATCGTTCATTCACACCTTTTCAACCATTATTATCTACATTCCGATAAGATGAATCCTTTTAGTTTTGAGAATTTTTTCCGGAGGAGGCGACAGCAATGTCGGCGAAATGCCGAAATTGCTAATGCTTTCATCACTGAAGCGGTCGTGGTCGATGCAATGTTCGATGATGAACCACCTCGCCGCCGACCAAATGAAGAAAGAATGAGGGAGTCAAGGGGACATAATCTGATGGAGGATTACTTCATCAAACGCCCTGTTTTCAACAAACAAGCCTTTCTTCGAATGTACCGAATAAGTACGAATTTATGCAACCATATAATGACAGATCTCTGCAACCACGACCAATTTTGGCACCAAAGAGCTGACGCCACCGGATTGGTTGGACTTTTTCCACAACAAAAGATGACAGGCGCTCTTCGTATGTTGGCGTACGGCGCAGCCGTAAATCAGTGTGCTGAAATAACAAGTATGAGTGAATCCACAACATTACAATGCATGAAGAAGTAGTGTATACATATATACGAGCTTCACGGTGACCTCTATCTCCGTGGTCCAAATGCCACAGACATAACACGTCTTCTAAAGAGAGCAAGGCATCGCGGATTTCCTGGTATGATCGGAAGCATTGATTGCATGCACTGGGAGTGGAAGAACTGCCCCACAGCTTGGCAAGGGGCATTCTCGGGCCGGAAGAAGCGTTCAACTATTATTTTAGAGGCGGTGGCCTCATATGACACGTGGATATGGCACAGCTTCTTTGGGGTACCCGGATCACAAAATGATATCAACGTGCTCTACCAATCTAACATATTTGATTCGCTCCTTGTCGGAAACAGTCCGAGTGCAACTTATAAAGTAAACGGTATGACTTACCACAATACTTACTATCTAACTGACGGTATATATCCTTGGTACTCCTTGTTTGTGAAAACAATCTCCAATCCCCAAGAGCTACCACAGAAATTGTTTGCCAAGAAACAAGAGGCATACCGCAAAGATGTAGAGAGGTGCTTTGGGATTTTTCAATCTCGTTGGGGAATTATTCGGCATGCAGCTAGGTGTCATCACCAATCGACGTTAAAGAGCATCATGTTGGCTTGCATTATAATGCATAACATGATTGTCGAAGAAGAATTTGTGGAGGAGGAGTTCGAGGAGTTAGAAGAAGAAGATCTACAAAACCCATCAACTGCTTTCACAGCTTATGATGGACCAGTGGATGAACAAGGTAATCGTATTCCTTTTGAGCATGTTGGAAGGGATGGACAAAATGAACAACGATTTGCCGACCGTGTTGTAGATCTCCAATCTGCGTACATCCATGGAGAGTTGCAAAAGGACTTAGTTAAGCACAACTGGTATCTAGAGACCGGCGAACGACTTTAAATGATGTGTGTGTGTAACATGTTGCTTTATTTGTTTTTCCTTTTAGTTGTTTGAGTGATGTGTGTTTGATTTTAAGTCATTATGTTTTATTGTACTGTGCGTGAGCTTTGATGGAATAAAAAAAGTGCGTTTTTATTACTTGAAAATTGAAAATACATAATTTCAATCAAAGCGTAGAATTATTGGAAATTTAAAGTACATAATTTCATAATGGAAAACAAATACCAAACTTTTGAAACAGTGGGCGATAACAATTTGAAAATGGTTCATTGCTACCATCTCCTTCCTCTTCCTCCATTTTCTTTAGGATAATCTTTTTTTTCTTCGAAAAATACCTCTTCAATTTTGGGGTCATAACATCTGTATCCATTGCCATTATCCTTGAATCCTCCGCTTTGGCCCTCAGTTTGTAGTCCTTCTCCTTAAGGGCGAGTTATTTTTGGTATAAAGCTAGCTCGGTGGCATCACTTTCTTTTTGCCCGGCGAGATGCATTCTTTGATTTTCCATCATGCTTTTCAAAACCTCATCTCTTACCTCATTTGAAGATGAGCATGCTCTTTTCCCCTTTCTTTTAGCTTCCTTGGCCGCCTTCACTCCGATTGGTCTAATCGGACTATAGTACACTTCTTCTTCGTTGCTTTGTGGTGTTGCAATGACTTCATCATCCTCCACGTTGATGGGGGGAGGCATTGAGGTAAAATGAGAAGTAGTTACGGAGTTGGAATATGAAGGAGGTGGTATACTAGGTTCGACGGCCCGAAAATTTGGATGGTTCTTCAGCAGTTCCCAACAATCAAACTTGGTAAACTGTTTCTTTTTTTTGTGCCACGTACCATGATTGAGCTTTTCTTATCTAAGGTGCAAAAAATTTATATGTCAAAATAATATCTAAGAAATAGAGATGTCAACATTGATTAAAATAAATGTAATAAATAATTTATGACAAAATTATTAACACTTACCTCATCTTGCAAATTTGAGCCGGATTGTGCATTCCTTCGTGCATATGCAAGAGCGGCACCCCAAGTTCTAAAACTCGGCTTCAACTTTGTAAAACGAGAAGAAACCGCGGTTTGGGTCCTAGGCTCTGGCCTTGATTCACCATGCGCAATCTCCCAATTTTTCTTATAATCGGCATAGACTTTTTCCCACAATTTGTCGGACTTTTGCATGTTGCTGGTAATAGGGCAAACGCTAATGCGACAATAAGAAATACAAAGTTGCAAATCTTCGGAATCAAGCCAATTGGACATTTTTTGGGAACTAAAATACAAAGGGATGAGAGGAGGATGAAAGGAGAAGAGGAAGGAGAGGATAAATTTGTTGTGCACAAATTTGTGTGAGATGTGAATGAAATTGATGTAGTATTTATAGAAAAATTATAGGGTGTTATTTGCAATTTTTTAAAATTTTTAGGGATTTTTTTTGCAATTTTTTAGGGTTTATTTTGCAAAATGGTAGAAAAATCAGAAATAGCCGTTTCAGTTGAATCTCAGCCGTCCGATCAGAATTTTTCATTTGAAACGGACGGTCCAGATCAATCTAACCGTTATGTTTTTTTACCCCTCCGGCTCGCCACGTGTCGCGTTCCTATTGGCTGGTAATTATTATTTTTTTAACCTTTTACTAGCGCGTGTAATACATGGGCCTGGTAGAAAAAAATTTAGAACCGGACTGACGTCACCCACGTGCGTGGGCTCCGCCAGCACTGCTCGTGCTCCAGCTCGAGCAGAAGCTGCTCATGCAGCTGCTCCTCCCTCCGGTCAACGACCGGTCGCGGCTCACCTCCTCCCCCGCTGCACGTCGACTTCGACGCTGCTCGTGCTACCGGTCACTGGGGTCCGCCGAATCCGGCTGCTTGACCCGGCACCGGTGCATGTGCTCTTAGTTCAATCTGCAGCTGCTTCAGGGTGTGGGAGCTGGAAGCTTTTGGCTCACCGTAGAGGTGGTGACTTAGACGGTTTTTAGTAGAATGCTACTTTGGTTAATTTGTCTAGATTTGAAAACATAGATTTTTCAAAAATAATAGTGGTACATTAAAATTTCATTTTATTATTATGTCATATAATTTGGTAAAACTCTGTAACATTATTACACATGAAATGAAAATTAGCGACAACTCAAAAAAAAAAAATGGATACAAATATAGCAACGGTAGTGGACGCATCAAGGGCATCTTACTCACATATTTTGTCGGGATCCATAACAGTCATTTCAAAATTTATCCCACTCTCGTTACATACACCATGTTAAAACCAATTCCTATTGTTGTCAGAATTCATTTCTATAGTTAGGTGATACTGTTTGCTACTTTGTGAGGCTTTACAATTAAAGTATGTAAAAAAATAGTCCCTTTTTTGTTCTAGTCTTTAGATGGAAACTCTTATATGTCGAGTACTCGAGTTCGTCCCAAACCCAAAGTGGCAAAGTGTATAGGCTTTTGTTAATTGTTATCCTGGTCTAGCTGTAGAGTAGCTTTACCTTGTACAAAAATCTGTTATCTTGCACTGCCACGTGTATGGGTGTGAATAGTGCATTGCGGGTTCTGCCTGCCACAGTAGGTAGGTAGACGAAGTCCATATTAGGCGGCTGTAGCCACATATTGCTTATCAATTAAGAAAGAAAAAAAGAGAGGAGATTGGGATAGAGAGAATAGAGAGAGAAGAAAATAGAGATTCAGAGAGATTAGCTTGTGGAGATATAGTGTTCTCTGAGATTTGTACAGAGAATCTGTGCGTTGAGAAATATAATAGATATGAGTGTTTGATTTTCTACTGTGTATTACATGATTCCTATCAATTCTGAGAATCAGAAGGATTTTGCAAAGAAGGAATTGATCAATATAGTGATAAAAACCTCACTGCAAAACCATGTTTAGTTAAATAAATACCGGAAGATAGAAGTTTAATATGTTCAATCTCATATGTTCCTTCTATTATGAAATAACGCTAAATTAATGACAAAAATTGTCAAAATACTTCGTAAATTTAATAATAATCGTCAATTTATACTTTAAATTATCAATTGCGAACTTTTACCTCTTCAATTTGGAAATAATTGTTGATTTGTACCATCTTTGTCAATTTTAACTGATTCCATCTAAATGTCATCATGTATCGTGCATATGATGGGTATAATTATATTTTTGTCTACATAAATTATATTTTACATACTTTTTAATTTTTTTAAAATATTTTCTATTTTTTTTCAAAAAAATTGTGCTATAAATCTTTGCTTTTAATATTTTAAGTGTTTTATTATTTTAGGCATAGAAGTAGTGAGTCGACAAACACTAATATATTGATTATATATATAGTCGTGAAATTAATAATAATAATAATAATACTGTGTTCCAAATTTAGAAATTTTTTCTCCATAATGAAATATATAACTTTGGAAAATTGGTTCATAACTATTGAATTTTGATTTAATAAATAATTTTAATACATACTTTTAAAATATATTTTTTTAACAGTATTTTCAATTTTTTTAATAAAATATTTTTTGTGCTCTTAGTCTTCGTTTTTAATATTTCAAGTTTTTTGTTGTTGTTTTAGCCGTAAAACTAGTGAGTCGACGAGCACTAAGTCATTAATATATATTGAATATATATAGTCATGGAATAATAATAATAATAAAAATATCATAATTTAATAATTTTTTCTCCATCGTGGAATATATAATTTTGAAAAATTGATTCATAACAATTGTATTTTGATTTAATAAATAATATTAAAATTTAATTATATGAAAATACAATTATATCCATCATGTACATGATAACATTTAGATGAAATCCGTCAAAATTGACAAAGATGATACAAATCAGCAATTATTTTCAAGTTGAGGAGTCAAAAGTCTACAAGTGATAATATAAGGTGTAAATTAACAATTACAACTAAGAGATATTTCGACGGTTTTCCCTTCATTTAATATTTAATATTGTGCCCATGGTTCATAGCACAGACCCTCTCTCTCACGCTCTCTCGCGGAAAAGAAAAGTTTTCTACCACTGAAATCAGATGATCTTTGAATTATCCGGCGACCGACATCGAGTTGTATTCCTCCGCCGCCGTCTATAAGCCTCTCGATCATGGATTTCTAAGCCTGTCGATTTCCTCTTCCTAGCCCACTCCACTCCGACATCGCCTGTCATCAATTGAGGTTAGTCTGATGGTTTTGTTTGAATGTTTTTTTTGTTTTTTTTTCAACTAGATTATGCTAGCTGGGTCCTGGGGGCAAATGGTTTTTTCGTCTGAGCAAATAGCTGGAAAGAAAGATTCTGATTAGATTTGTAAGAATACGTGTGGGGTTTCATAATCATTGGGTTCAATAAGATATTTGACTAATTCGAGTGTTTATGTTACAAGAAAATGCAACATGATCTTCTGTTTGGTTCCGATTTGAATATTATTAAGCAAGCATACATGTACATCTCATTTATCAAAGGGGGTATGTTGTCTAGGGACTATCGTTGTCTAGGGACTATCGTGTTTATAATTTATAAAAATGTACATACTGGTGTTTCCTTGCTTTTGTGGTGAAGCTCAGCTACAATAATATATATACAGAACAATATTTATACATTTATAATAACTGGATGGAGACCGGGGATTTTGTGGTTCTCTAGTCATTTCTGGTATTAGTCGTTACTTTTAATATGAAGCTTTACATCAGCCCTAAATAATAGGCTCATCAATTAACAGATGCAATCAGCCCTAAAAAGCAATAGACTCTTCTAAATATCTTAAGCTATTCTAAGTTAGTGTCCTGTCCTCATCCAAGTGTTGGTAGCCAAGTTCGTTTTAGACTACTCATCTGAATCTCTTAGTCTCTCTTCCTAGATATGTTTTCAAACTTCAATAGATGCAGGCAATCCAAATAAGAGAGAATTTTAATTTCTTAATTGGAGAAGTCTACTTTTTGAACATTTGATAGTTACTTTACTTAATTTTATTTGTATGTTTTTTCATTTTGGAGCAGTCCTTTGGAGCTCTTTACTAGTTTCCTACAGACGTACAACTGTACAAGCTACTTAATTTCAACACAACAATCGAGAAAATGGCCGCGGTGGACGAGTTTGCGCTGCCGTACAGAATCTTGGCTACCGCAGCGGAGGAGGATAGCTCAAGTCCATCGGACGCCGTGGCTTTCTTCGGACTGTGTTTGTTGTTGGGAATCACATGCAGGCATCTCTTGCGTGGCACCAGAGTTCCTTACACCGTCGCTCTGCTCGTTCTCGGCGTCGCTATCGGCTCCATAGGTCCGCCGTTTCTCTCTCTCTCTCTACTCATAGAGCTAAATCTGCATAACCGTCTATAGATTTTGTAAACTTTTTTTTAGATTCAAAATTCAAAAAGTTAGCCTTTAAAAGTTGAATTAGTCTTTGTATGAGTGAGGGACACAATGCCGTAGTGATACTCATGAACAATGTCTGTGGATGATGGAAATTTCTATTTAGTTTATTTTTTTGGTTGTACTAAACATGTTTGGTGATGTATCGAAAACTCATGAGTGTGTGTTTGTATTCATTAGTGATACCCTTAAGTAATGATTTCCTATGGTGCAGAATACGGTACACATCATGGAATGGGCAAGATTGGGGATGGCATTCGAATTTGTAGGTTCCAACTGCATCTTTTGCTGACAACGTCAACTATTACAGGCTTGGCGTCCTGTGTTAGTCTTTTAAGATTTTTTTTGGTTGTTTCACTTGGAGGGCGTTATTGTATGATATATATACACCTCTTATAAACAGCTTAAATTGTTTTATCGTGCAGGGGCTTCTATTGATCCTGACCTTCTACTGGCCGTTTTTCTTCCTCCCCTTCTTTTTGAGAGTGCATTTTCTATGGAATCAAACCAAATAAAGGTTCAGTTAATTGCTCAATTTTTTTTTATGTCGTCGAATTATCATGCATTTTATCATTGATATTTACATTTCAATTGGAGGGTGATAATCTTCTGTTTATCTTCCTGCCCTTCCTTTTTCAGAGTTCATTTTCTATGAAAATTTAAAGTGAGAAAAGTAACATTAACTTCTGCATAGAAGCTAATATTTCATCATTCAACTAGAAAATTTTGGACATAGTGCTTCAGCTTATTGTACATTGCTGAATCACTAACAGTCTGAAACATATCCCTGGCATAAGAATAACAACCTTGGTGCACAAGCTTGGGATCTTTGATTCACTGGTTAATTTGAATGATGTCAGATCTTAAATGAACCTGTTGATTTTTTTTCACTTTCGGATGCAGAGCTGTATGGCTCAAATGACTATACTAGCTGGCCCGGGTGTTCTGTTATCAACCTTCTGTCTTGGATCTGCACTGAAGGTATTCTACACCTTTCTTATATTATATTCTTGTATTGTGTATTTATGTTGTGGTTTGCTATTTCAGCTGACTTTCCCTTATGGCTGGAGTTGGGAAACATCACTCTTGTTGGGGGGACTTCTGAGTGCTTCTGATCCGGTGGCTGTTATTGCTCTGTTGAAAGAGCTTGGGGCAAGCAAAAAACTGAGTACAATTATCGAAGGAGAGTCCATGATGAATGATGGGTATGTATTAGTATAAAGTAATGTATTTCTTTGCCTCTATTCTCAGTTTATTTAACATGTAGTATAGGGGAAGACCCACAATGGTTAGTTTGAAATTAGAGTTGCTTTTGTTCATATGTTGTTTAACTTTAACTATACCTTACATATTTGTTCTCTCTGAATGTGTTTAATTTCATGTTCAGGGTTGCAGTTGTGGTTTATCAGTTATTCTATCGAATGATCATTGGAAAGAGCTATAATTGGGCTTCCATAATCAGCTTTCTTTCTGAAGTCTCATTTGGAGCGTATGTCTGATATTTCCTTTGAGCAAGGAGAACTAGTTTGCTCTCATTATATAACTGTTTTCATTGGTCCAGTGTAGGTATCGGTCTCGCTTTTGCGATAATATCTGTTGTGTGGCTTGGGTTCATTTTCAATGACATTGTGATAGAGATCGCACTAACAGTTGCTGTGAGCTATGTTGCCTACTTCATTGTATGTTCCTCTCCAACATCAGCATACATCCTTGATGATAATCTTAGGGAATCTAATTCTAGATACTGCTCTCTTTGATTATTATTTCTCAGACATTAATAGATAGATACAGTGAATGTAGACATGGTTGACTAAGGATAATTATGGTGATTTAACATGTTCACATGATTATTTTGCCTAAATAAGTGATTCCCAGCGAACTTTGTTTATGTGGAAAGTAACTGAGTGAATTTCTTTTTTATCCTGTGAAACAGGCTCAAGAGGGTGTTGGTCTGTCTGGCATTTTGACTGTGATGACTTTCGGAATGTAAGGATTGTATGCTAAATGGTCTGGTAGAATGTATGCACAATGAACTGAATGAAGGATACATCATACATTCATCTGATAATATACTTTTTTGGACAGGTTTTATACTGCGGTTGCAAAGACATCCTTTACGAGTGAAAGCCAGAAAATCTTACATCATTTCTGGTATATATTGAGACTGTAGTTATCTTACTGAATGAAGCATGTTTAGTGTATCAAATCAAAGGTCCAAGTTATGAGTGAATCTGTATTCATCTTTTATTACCCAAATAGAGAGCACAGGAAGTAGTGAAGTGTTCATTTCTAAGGAAAAGAGTAAAAAACTGTTTCATATAATATATGCTGATAACTACTTAAACTTGATGACCATTAGAGTAAACTTTCAATTGTATCTGGCATGCCGTTGTACATTGGAAGTGCTAAATGAGGCATTCACTAATTTACATGTTTTGAATTGAGCATGTGCTCATACTCTACGCATCTTTGGCAGGGAAATGGTCGCCTACATTGCTAATACATTAATTTTCATCTTGAGGTAAAAGCACAATCTAAAGCTTCAAAAGTTCCTTTTGATTTGGTGGCAGTTATTAAAAGGAAATTCGTAGTACTTATTATTTGCAATTACTCAAACATGCTCTTATTCACTAGCTACATGCATTAAAATGCATTTTTTTTTCCCTTTCAGTGGAGTTATTATAGCTGAAGGTGTTCTAGATGGTGATGATATAGTGGGAAATGGTACTCTTCTCTTTTATTACAAATATGCATATTATACACTTGTTCTGGTAGTACATAATTATTATTTAATCTTGCATCCTCTGCAATCCTTTTATGTTATCAACATGATCATAATTACATAGAAGGAATTGCATATGTATGTACTTACAACACTACACTGTGTGTGATGCGTTTCTGGTGAACTAGTAGAGCTACCAAACGAGGAAGTCTATACCCGCAAAAATAAAAGTAGAAAATGAAAAAGAAAATTTAAAAAAGAAGGTAGCAGGGATGCTTGAAAGGAAGTAATGAGAAGGAATTGAGAGCATGGTGAGCTGTCGTGTTGTTGCTTTATTCCTGAAGTGGTCAAAAAAGAAACTATTTTACAGTTACATTGGAGAAGTGTAATGAATAATCACACTGTTAGGACTGTCAGCTATGGTGTAATGAATGTTTGAATTTGAGCTAGATTTAACTGAGGCATGAAATTGAAGATTTCAACATGAAGCAATCTTCAATGTGGCTTCAATTGTAAATCCTCATAGTAGTCTGAGCTCTAAACTTTGTATCAGTTAAAAAAGAGCCAAATCTGGTAAGATAGATGAGGATGAAGTTCCAATATCTATACACGCTCTGTAGCTATCTGCACAATTGGGACTATTATGTTTGAAAACTAAGAGAATTACGTTCATGCAGTATTTCACCATTTTGTCTTATTGTTATCTTATCCTAATTAGGTACCTAGTATTTGCTTTAGATGTCTATCATTACCAAACTCTGTCACTCTGACTAGTTAAATTTCAGGAAAATCCTGGGCCTATCTTGTCCTTCTGTACGCTTATGTACAAATTGCCCGGACTATAGTTGTTGGAGTATCGTTTCCCTTGCTTCGCTACTTTGGCCATGGTGTAGATTGGAAAGAGGCTATAATCCTTATATGGTCCAGTCTGCGAGGTGCTGTAGCATTGTCACTTTCCCTATCTGTTAAGGTAAACTATCAGTAATTTACATGTCGGTCACCACGAGAACATAAACCTCACCCTTTCATAGTTGTTGGTTTTGACCCAATTCATAATAGAACCCTGATTAAAAGTTGGGCAAATTCTTGTTTACTCACTTGTGTCTATTCTCAAATATCAGTTTACTACTTGGCCTCTTAAATTTGAAAATTTACTACCTCAGTTTTCCGTCCAAATTTTCCGTTTATGACCAATATCACATTGCCACGTAGACAAATTTTATGTTTTTGAAGTGTAATTTATGCATATTACCCTGAATACCGATAAGTTAAACAAAAACAAGAAAAAGTAGTGCCAATGGTGAAAACATTGGTGAAAACATCTCTGATTGTGGTCCCGATGGTGAAAAATGGCCAATGATTATACCATATCAGCACCAAGCTGGATATTAATAATAAACTAACTGTAGTGAAATTTAGAGAGCATTCTGAAATAAAAGATTAAGTGGTAAATCAATATTTGGACCAAATCACAAGTTAATAATAAAAATGTTCCCTTATAAGTTCAAAAAGAAAGAAAAGCCTCTTTTTTTTATATATATATTTTTTAAATCCCTGTCTCGTCTTTTACTCTTTTGCTTTTGAGTTGAATGCTATATCATAAGAGACTCTTGATGTACCAGCATGCCCTTTGCAAAACTTCTTTGTTTACAGTAGTGTGGAGGGAATTTGCACCAGCACATGGTCTTCTTTGACCCTTCCAATTATTTTCCTTTGATTGAATGCTTCTAATTAAATTTACTTTTGTTTTGTCTAGCGTACTAGTGACAGTTCTAGGTATCTCAGTTCTGACACTGGAGTCCAGGTACATATTTCAGTGCACAGATATTTATATGCTCAGTATGATACGTTTGCCAACAAAGAATTGGGAACCAGATGCTTGATATATTAACAATAAATTGTTTTCGTCTCTGCAGTTTGTTTTCTTCACTGGTGGAATTGTCTTCTTGACACTTATTGTGAATGGTTCAACCACACAATTCATTTTACACTTTCTGGGTATGTATCCAGCTAAGGTGAGGATTTCTACTGTTCCTTAATATTTGAGTTTCCAAGATAGTAAAGGTTTTCTCTATTAATACCATGGTTTTGCTATAAAAAGAGGCGCATACTGGACTACACGAAATATGAGATGTTGACCAAAACATTAGAGGCTTTTGGGGAACTTGGAGATGACGAGGAGTTGGGGACTGTTGATTGGCCCACAGTGAAAAAATACATTGCTAGCTTAGATGATGTGGGCAGTGAAAGTGCACATCCTAATGCTGCGAACGAAAGTAATACTAATCTTGACATTAAGAATTTGAAAGATATACGTGAACATCATTTGCATGGTAATTACTTTGATATCTTTCTTTTTAATTTTGAACCAATTCTAATTTTTTGTTGGAAAGGCCTGGGTACTTAATAAAACGCGTCTGCACTCACTGTGATCTCAATTTATAGTAAAAGGATGATTTCCAATGTCAGGAGTTCGAAATGCTTACTTGAGCATGCTTGATGAGGGCAGGATTACTCAATCTACTGCAAATATTTTGTTGCAATCAGTAGATGAAGTGTTTGACTTGGTTTCCAAAGAGCCTTTATGTGATTGGAAAGGTTTGGCGTCTCATGTTCATTTCCCAAATTACTACAAGTACCTTCAAACAAGCATTTTCCTACAGAAGTTGATAACCTATTTCGCTGTGGAAAGGTTGGAATCTGCATGTTCCATTTGTGCAGCGTTTCTTCGTGCTCATAGGATTGCAAGACAGCAACTCCATGATTTTATAGGTGATCCTTAGTATTTAATACAATTCGGCCTCTACACTCTTTACCACTAAATAGCTGTATTTGATCTCGTAATATCTGCACATCAGTTTAAAATCAAATACTTGTGTCATCATCATTTGTTCATTTCCTGTTGATACTGAATTGGTAGTTTATGGCTTTATTTATCAAATCACATATCTTTTCCTTTTCCAGTCATAAAATTGAGACTTTTTATGTACATGTTGAGTTCTTCGTAAAGAATATTGATTTTGAGAATCAGAAGGGTTTTGCGAAGGAGGTTGATAGTGATTATGATTTTCTGATCATGCAATCAGGTGATAGTGATGTTGTTTCGATCATTGTTAATGAAAGTGAGGCAGAAGGAGAAGAAGCAAAGAAATTCCTGGGAGATGTTAGTGTTACATTCCCTCAGGTATGTTAGCCTATGCTCCTCCCGTGATATGATGAGTAGTACTACTGGATTCCTTTTAAAAAGTTTTTAAGCAAAGTCCGTTGGACCTCAAAATTTTATCCTCTATGTTCTTGCTTAAGAAGAATATTCCCACCCGATTTTTTGTGCTGTTTTAATTTTTATATAACTGATTCAGGTTTTGCGTGTTGTGAAAACAAGACAAGTAGCATACTTGCTTCTGAACCGCTTGATTGTTGATCTCCAAAACCTGGAGAAGGTTGGCCTGCTGGAAGAAAATGAGATGCTTCTTCTTCATGATGCTGTTCAGGTGCCTCTTGGTGACATTTTTAATTCTACATTGATTATTTGATTTTTGAATCATTAAGATAACAGAAAAGTATTCATCCTGTTCTCATGCAGACTGACCTAATAAAGCTTCTAAGGAATCCCCCATTAGAAAAGGTTCCAAAATTAACTGATTTGATTAATCTCAATCCTCTTACGGGAGCTCTTCCTGCTTCAGTTCGTGGGACGCTTGAAGTTTCTACCAAGGAAACAATGACATTACGTGGTGTGACCCTCTACAAGGAGGGCTCCAATCCTTCTGGTATTTGGCTTATTTCCACTGGGGTAGTCAAGGTAATTAAAGTCGTATGTGGCTATACTTTCTGGTTTTCTGATGGATACTATCATGAATAAGAACTATTTGTGGCAGTGGACGAGTAAGAGCATAACAAACAAGCACTCGCTGCATCCAACTTTTACTCATGGGAGTACTTTGGGTCTATATGAAGTGCTTTCTGGAAAGCCATATGTATGTGATATCATCACAGATTCAGTGGTTCTGTGTTTGTTCATTGAAAATCAGAAGATACTGTCAATGCTCAGGTCTGATCCCTCGGTAGAAGAGTTCTTATGGCAGGTAATGAAATGAATTAAATAAACTTTCTTTCTTGTGAGAGCTTCCTTGTGTTGTTCTAATAGAAAGTACGGAAAAATGGACTCGATTGCTTTCAGGTGAGAAATATCCGCCACCATCGAATTGACAATATAAAGAATGCTGAATTTTGATGTGCGAACCGTGTGAAAAGATAATAAGATATGAACTTTGATAATAAAATGCACCTACTATATTCACTAATTTTCCTAATTCAATTTGCTTATAGGAAAGTGCTATAATGCTTCTGAAACTTCTTCTTCCACACAAGTTTGAGAAGATGGCGATGCAGGATTTGAGAGCACTTGTTGCTGAAAGGTCAACGATGACCATTTACAATAAGGGAGAGGTTCTTGAAATTCCTAACCATTCAATTGGGTTTCTGTTAGAAGGATTTGTTAAAAGCCAAGGCATCCGAGAAGAACTCATTACATCACCTGCACCTTTATTGGCCTCACATGGTAATATGGAAACATCAAGTAACCCTGCTTCAAGATAATATTTTTTTCCAGAGTCTAATTTGAAATATGGCATTTCAGATGTTACTCATTACTTTCCTTTTTGTTGGTTGATGGTAACAGGCACCATAGGAGTCCATACCACTTTTACTCGTGGAGGAGCCAGTTTTTCTCATAAAGGATCTGCTTATCTTGTTGAAACAAGATCAAGAGTGATTGTATTTGACATGACAGAATTGGAATCTGACAGTGCTCTGATTAGAAGGCCATCCTCATTTCTGCCCCATGCAGTTGATCATCCTCTCAGAACTAGAGAGCATACTGGTCTTATGAGTTGGCCTAAACAGTTCTTCAAGCCAAAGCAACAAAAGCAGAGTCCTGAACAGCATAACCAACAAGCTAACAGCTTATCTACAAGGGCGATGCAGTTGAGCATATACGGCAGCGTGGTATGTTCAATCAATGTATGCTAAATATTTGATATAATCTAGGCTCTACATTGGAACCTGCACCGTCATCCACAACATGTTTCGCGCATGTGTATATTTTCAAGTTTCAGCACCTACTTAGTGATTTACTTCTTTTCTTTATGTTGGCCATATAAGGTGAACAACGTCCGCCCACGAACTAGAAGTATGCCGAGAAGTGCTCCTACTCAATCATCAGATACAGTGCCACATCCAAATATTCCGTTACTCGATTCTAGTGATGAACCTGGTGGTGGTGATGATGATGTAATAATAAGAATCGATTCACCAAATAGGCTTTCTTAAACCTAGTCTTTCCTCGAACATGAACTATTCTGGGGGGCCCTCCTAGCTTGCCTCTTCTATGTTAGATATCTCTTGTTGGATCATATTTTTAGACCGATGTTCTACAATACATGCCTGGTAATATATGTGCTGCTGGCCTTCTTCTCTGAAATAATGCTGATATATACTGTAAAAGAAGTATTACACTTCATAAGGTCTGGAAAATACATCCGATGAAAACACAATGGATACATATAACAACTAGTCCAAGAGTCGAGCCTCCTTCAGGCGCTCACATTCTCGCTCTGTTCTTGATATTGATATTTGTGGTGGCTGCTGGCTTACGGGATGAGCTATAGCCAGAACTGATCGAACTCGGGCGTATCATTTTCAAGATCTCGTTGTCACGTTCCAGCTTTGTCAAGATTTCCTTGGATGTGGTAATGGATACCTCAATTCCTGTAGCATCTCTGCTGTCGGAGAAAATTATTCCGTTGTCGGTGTCAATTCTCGGCAGTCCCACCGCCACCCATGCCGGTCTTCCCCAACCAAAATCATTATCATACAGAGGATAATTACACAAACTTGTAAAGGTAGATGTAACTATACCATCACTAATCGTAGTAGGATCATTAGGAGGAGAATCAACAACACAATATTCCTGTACTTTGTTTATGTATCCCTTATCGATCGTTCTTATTGCCTTCCGAATCAGCCTTGCAAGCCCATAACATTCTTCGCTAGTATTTGATAACAGAGGAGTTGAAATTGCACACGTCATCAGATTTCCAAAAGAGTGTGGCGGCAAAGGTGGGTCAAACCTGGGACGCAGGTTCACCATATGTGCCACGCAGTGAAATTTATTGTGGTGGCCGTGAGTGGTGTCCTCCTCTTCCTCCTTGGAAACGGCAACAAGTCGACTCCAAATAAAAGCTGACAAGGTTTCGACGCGGGTAGGGCGTTCGAGGAGGTCGACATATTTCGCTCTGAGATGCTCTATGTTAGTTGCATCAAACACAAACCTCCTCGTCGTTAGTTTATTATTCTTTGAGAAACCAACAATTGGCTTGGCAAAGGAGTTGGGTGGGAAGAGTTTGGCCGCAACGAACTCGGGAGGTTGTATGAATATGGCTTTGGCTTTGTCATCATCTCCAACAAGTGCACGTCGTGCCGTGGCTGCCCAAGCTTTATTAAACATGAGCGTGGATGCACCATCTGCAATCTTGTGAGAAATGCACTGACCAATAGCAAAGCCTCCGCATGCAAAGAGGTTGAGCTGTACGCCCAAGGGAATGCTGTTATCAGAGTCCCCAAGCTCAAATGGAACCAACTTAGTGAGGTCGTCTGCTGGGATTGAATTGCAGAGGAGGACGTCGGAGAGTTTGCAACTAGTGTTGACGTCCGCTTCGAGGAAAGGAATGCCGTGGTCGTTGCAGTCTACATATAAGTTTTCGTGAGCTCTTCCGGCTAAAGGATAGTAGAGGGTTAAGACATCGGCTAAGGATTGCTTTAGGATTTTGGAAATTTCAGTCATGTTCAGCTGGCCATTGGATGATTCAAAAAAGAGGATCACATAGCCATACATGTGGGGAACCGCTGTCTGATCAAGAAAGGAGAAGCGGTAATGGCGAAGATGATCGGGTGTCGGAGAAGAAGGTTTGATAATCTCGCTAGAGACTACTCTCACTTGAAGAAGCGTCATGTTCGATTTCGGGTAGCTATGTATGTGGATCAATCGATTTTTAAGGATATATGTGGATAGACGTAGCTAGTGTTTGAGTGCGTGTGAATTAAGTTCGGTTTCGTTCTGAGAAATGCCCCTATATATATAAACAAATTCCAGTCGATTGCATAAAGCGAGATACATGGGTGTGATCCATGAGAATCAAAATAAATGAGCGATATCGATTAGAAAATCAACATTCCCATTCGATTATTCCGTGCAAAGCGAGAGTCATGCGTGTGATCCACGAGAATCAAAATAAAAGATGGATATCGATTAGAAAATCAACATCAGAGGCCACTATTTAAATGTGCACATATGAACGACATCTTGAGGACCTTTTTCTTTTTTTTGAAGGGGCTACTGGAGCTTTCTTACACAATTAAAATGCTACCGGAGCTTTCGTTAGGAATTTAATTGGCTGCCCAACTTTTCTTTTGTTAATGATGAGAGGAAGCATGCTCACTTTAATTCAAGGTTGGAAAACATATATATCCACTTTTAAGAAGTCGTTGTTGTGGTCCTTAAATTCTCACATATTGGGCAACGACAAGTTTTCAATTCAAGTTACAAACTTCTAATTTGATTAGTTTTGTTTCTGTTTATTGGTCTTTGCCATGTACAGAGGCTCTTTTTGAGTCTTCTGATTATTTTTTTTTATAATTGTTTTACTAGTTTCTTCGTTTTTCTTGAATTTTGTAATATTTTTATTTTTATTAATAAAACGAATAAGGCGGCGGGTGGTGTGCTCCCATAGATTGACTTGTTCTCTAAATTGTGTATCTTCGAGGAGCTAATATTGCATAATCTACCATTCTAATTTATTTTTTTTAAAAGACAATTCCAATATGAGTCGGTATAACTTTTAAAAATACTTTCAATTTAAAAAAAATAATATTTTTATCAATTTCATGATGTTTGATTATTATTGAAACTATGTTGAGAAAATTTAAGAAATCTCTTATAAACTTTAAAAATAATTCTTTTAAAAAACACATGAGAAATATTTTTTCTTAAAAATAATTTCTCCTCAAAATACTAATATTAAAAATTACTTTAAAATCTATTCAAACTGACACATCATTTAATAGTTCTCATTTTCATGAGAAGGCTGCAGAATTGTTTTCTAGTGAAAACAGGGAAGCGAGTAGTATTGAAAAGAATCTAACAAAGAAGAGAGAAAAAGCCCAAGGACTCCAGCTGATTAAGTACCGCAGGCTGGACATGCATGGATGCGTCGCCCATGCCATGCCATGCCAACTTCCAAATCTCCACTTTGTTGGTGAACAAACTTTGAAAAGACGCTCTCGTTTACTACCGATCAATTATGAGTTTTGACAAAATGCCTTGTTCATTTATCGGTCATTCGTGACAATAAAAACCACCAAGGATCGATCCAGCCACGTATTTCATTCTGACGATGACACGTATTCTTAAAATAATTATATCTCTTGGGTTACTTGGGTGGGTCAAGATCCCTATAACAATATGGCAACAAGTTAGTGACGTGTTATTCACTTCTTAATATTTATTTTTATCCATTGAGTCAAGGTCAAAATTTAATTTTTTTATTTAATATTTATGAATCATTTATAATAAATTTAAATGATATACATAATTTATATTTTTATTAAAAAATATTATTAGACCAAACTCATCATTTAATTCAGTCAAATCTTAACCTTCCATAAGATAAAGTAAGTTGATTTTGAATTTTGACACACGTTTTCATCCGTTTTTCCTTTGCATAATACATTTTTATTTTTTTATGTTAATTCGTAATATTTTGAAAAAGTTGTTTTATTGGAAAAATAAAATGAAAATAAACATATCACAGTTGAAAGGAAATAAAATTGATATTAAGTTGTCCTGATACTTAAGATTAGATACAAAATTTTTCAAATGAGTTACTAAACCAAAGTTTTTCGCATATAGATACACAAATCGGTCAAATCCACAACAAATATGCTACAAATATAGGACCAAGTACTTCATATCGATGCAGCATTTCCGGTCAAATCCATGCTTCATTGAAAGAGAATGGTGTTTGGGCCTAAATAAAATATTTTATTTTGGGCCTGGATGGCCGAGGTCTATCGAAGCCCGTTATGGTTAATTGGTTCCTATCGAGGGAATTGTTTCCTATCGAGGAAGTTAAGATAAGATGTTTAGCGAGATTTCTATCGAGCTTCGATGGGAAGAGGATGTAGAGTTCTATTAGAACTGTGTCTTATCGAGCTGGTTTCACGCGGCTCAGTTTCTATCATAATTAGTTGATATTTGCGGGACTCTTAGAAGAGTTATGATGGAATTAGAATACCTATGAGTAGTATGACACGATGCTGGTATGAAGATTCAGGCAAAGTTACAAGAGCAGAGGAGATAGAAACAGAATCAATAACTGATATGTAAGCAAGTATATAAGGAATGCAAGGGTCTTATGAAAAGCACGACTACACAAACATACAAACAATCCTTGCTATACGCAATACAACCTAGACGGTTATCTCGTCCTCGAGATATCTATCTTCTTGCAACCAGAAAAGTCTGAGTGCTGTTCACCTATCGAGTGAAGGTATTTACGACTCCAAGGAAGCAATTGCAACCTGAAGGTGGAAGGGCTGCTCACTTGTATGCTGAGGGCTTGAATACTCAAAGGAAGCGAGTGTTCTCAACACTTCATCAAGAGATTGCTCTGCTCTACACGAGAGACGTGGGGGTATCGATTTCTGGATCTAGCAGAGAGGTACACATATCAAAGTCCTAGGTTCCTAGGCAAAAAGAACCTATTCGGATAGGGTTGGTGCTCTCCCTATCTTAATCGCTTACATTAGAAGTCAGGCGGCTGTAACTAGTCCATATTCCGTTGAAGAACGGTGGCACGCCAGCATCGAAGCACATACAGGATAGACCGGTACACGCGGTTGAAACATCCGATATCAAAAGAGACTGCTTCGCGGAGAGAGTCTCTTCTGGGAGATATTTCTGCATCGAACATTTTGGCACGCCCAGTGGGACTGTTAACACTTCTTTGCGTCTCTAAGCGACAATTGGAGACCCTTATCGAAGGGTTTACCCTCAGTGTCGTAAACATCCACAACCGGTATACCGTGAACACACTGCTAACCAGTGTCGTTCATTGAGTAATCAAGCGGTTAAAGTTATCTTCGCTAGCGACTTCAACGCCATGGAGTTCGAAACTCTAAGTGAAACGGAGATAAAGGCACTCACGTATAATGAATACGTGGCCTACGCAGTGAAACGGGACTTACACCACGCTAGTGGTTTTCGATCATTCGAAGACAGACTTGAGCAACATAATGATCATCTTGCTGCTCAGACCGACTCCTTAAAAGAGATAGCGAGTACTATGCGGTCTATGCGACTAGAGTTGAATCAAGAACAAGAGGATAAAGAATCCATAAACGCTCAGGTAACTAGTTTGGCAGAAGGTCAAGAACGCCTACGGGCGGATGTCCAAAGCCTTTTAGACAAAGGATTGGAAGAATACCGCCGGTCAGCGGCAGCTATCACTCAAAGAGTCGATAGGGATCTGGGTTCTCTAACCAAAACCGTGTCGGACTTGGCTAGGAAAACCAGACGATCAGAGGATTTTGCTTTCGAGTGGGAGGCACGTATAAATAAACTCATGGATGATTATCAAGTAAGAATAACCAAGATGCATGAGACTTACGAAGCACCGTTTCCCCTAAGCAAAGACGATCCTAATGAATGGCATTGGCCAAAGTTCTATAAACACCAAACCTTCCAGACATTTTCTGGTGACGATGATGCTAATGCGGCAACACATCTGGCTTACTTCACCTTGCAGTTAGGCCAGTTTGCCGAGGACGATGGACTCAAACTAAGGGTCTTCGGTTCATCGTTATCAGGATCAGCCCTCGTATGGTACACTGGCATCGAGAAGGGCTCGATCAGTACGTGGAAGGAGATGGAAGCCTTGTTTATAGACCACTTCGGAACGGAACGTCCAGAAACCACCGTGGGAAAGTTGGTTTCTCTTAGCCAATCGGTGACCGAGAGTCCGGTCACTTTCCTACACCGTTTCCGTTCAGAGTATAACCTCTGTAAGACCCCTCTAAGCAAGGAAGAGGTGGTAGAGATGGCCAAGAATGGGCTGGAGGATACTTATCACCAGCTATTCTTAAATAGCAAGTATTTCTCTCTAAATGAATTCATCGCTGCGGTGACCAGAGCATACAGCAACATGCAGGAGAGAGATAACAGAAAGAATGCGTCCAAAGGGACGTATAGCAATAGAACTTATGACAGGTTAAAGCCAAAAACTGTGGCTTATGTTGAACCAATGGATGACCAGGAAACAGATTCTGAGGACGATCATATAGGGGCTGTGGATTTAATGTCAAGTAAAGTGCTGAAACCCCGAAAGCTTCAGAAGAATAGAGGTCCCGTCAGGCTCTCGACAGTGGCTTTTACTAAGCCAGAGTTCGAGAAGTACACTTATGACGCCAACATGGCGCATGAAATTTTGGACGAGTTGTACGGTCTGCGGGTTGTCAAAGCAGACTTCGGGCCGCTTCCCACGGCTGAGCAGTTAAAGGGTAAAAAATACTGCAAGTTCCATGGAGCATGGAACCATCTTACCAAGGATTGTATCAAGCTGAAGGACCAAATCCAGAAGTGGATCAATGAAGGAAAGCTGGAGTTGGAGGGTTCGTCCAAAACAGCAGCATTGGTGGATTCTGAGCCATTCCCTGCTCAACAGGTGAACATGGTGGACGTAAGTTGGCCAGCACCTAGTAGAATCCTTGAAAACAAAGAGGCTTGGAATCAACCAGCCTATTTAACCGATTCATTCAAGACGGACATGGTGGATGAATATTTGGATAGGTTAAAGGATATGGGGTTGATTTTCTTCTACCCTGTCTATAAGCTTAGACATCTACGGTATGAAGGGCCAGCCCAACATTTTTGTAGATTCCACAATCACTTTGGCCATCGAACATCGATGTGTTCAACCCTGAGAGACAAGATCCAGGGCTTGATCAACTGGCAAGTGATTGTAATCACTGAAGACGGAGAGATGGATTTTCATCCTGAATATCCTCGTAGAATGCCATCTCCTCCGATCACAGAGTCTCCCGTCAGCGGTACTTCTTCAGAATGTAGTCAAGGTACACCAAGTCAAGAGAAGAAGAAGTCCAAGCGAAGGACCAGGCGAAACATAGCCTTTGCCCGACCCAAGCGGACGCGCGTCACATACGACGCATCCTGGCGGGAAGAAATATTTGAAAAGCTATGCCAAGATGGAATAGCAGTGGTGCCTGACAATTGGGGATCACCAGACCCACATCCAGATGATGTCAGGGGTCTCCCTTATTGTCAATATCACCACAAGTGGGGAAGTCACGGGACAGCTGTCTGTAGAGATCTGAAATATAAGATTCAGCAGTTGATCGATGACGGAGTAATAGCGATCGAGCAAAAGCCTTCGCTCAACTTAACAACTCCAATCCCCATGATTGTTGGCATGTTGGACATAACAGGTACTAAAACCAACAAAAGAAAACAATTCAACGACCAACCAACAGCTGGCGAGAGTCTACCTCGTACATCAAAGGATAAAGGAAAAGAGAAGGCGGACCCTAAAGCAGACTCGCCAATATTCCTTTGTGCACACTGTAAGTTGAGGAGTGGGTTGAAGATCTCCTTTGAAGAACTGGCTCAGGCAGCCAAAACCTTCCCGGAATTATTTTCCAATAAAGATCCTCAGTCCCCACCATCGAAACAAAGGGATACTCCTGCTCCCAAGCGACCAAGAGCAACCAAACAAGCCAGTGTGGTTAGAACACCTGAATCTAAGGTTGCTGAAACGCTCACCAAACCGTACGTTCCTCCAGCTTCAAGGAACATCACAAAGGAGGATGTATGGTATATAAGGGAGAAGGGAAAGACAGTCGAGGTGACTCCAAGTAAGAGGAGGAACCTACAGCGACGCTTTGGTAGGGCCAAGAGAGCATTGGATGCTTACGAGGCTGGCCTTATCAAAGAAGAAGACCTGGAGTTTCCTCCAGAAGTGCTGCAGAGGCGGTTGAACACCCTTGCAGCAAATCCATTAGTGGTGTTTGGGAAGAAATCTCACGAGCCCAAAGTGAGAGCCCAAAGACCAGGGGTTTCGAGAGAAACCCAGAATTAGCAGACAAAGGAAAAGAATTTGACCCTACTCTAAGGGTTCACCGGGTAGTTCAGCATCAATTACCAGTAAGGAGGCGCCTTACTTTTGAAGAAGACACGGTGAAACAAGTAGGGTTGAAGACACCTTCCAAGGGAGCAGAGGGGCCACCACAACAAAGTATTCCAAGCAAGCCACCAGTCCTGCAATGGAGGCCAAGGCCTTTAGTGGTAGAAGAACAAGCGAAGGCAAAGAAATTAGCCCCAGCTCCCAAGGAAACAGCTACACCACCGACACCACCGCCAGCTATTGATCCTATTCCTGAGGATATTATACAGCAAGTTGCTCATCTCGAACTGACTACATTGTCTATCGAGGAAGGACAGCCATCGACCAAAGGTGATAATGACAACGAAGACGAGGAGTTGGTGGATTACAGTGAGGACGAGGTCGATGAAGAACACTATTGCATCAAGGAGGACACTGCAGCCATTAACATGGTGTATGTCCTATCCTCCAAATATGCTTTGCCCTCACCAGCAACAAGAGACGAATCCAGGAACATCAGTAGTGTGATGCTACAAGATGAAGAACTAGAGGTGCCGGACAGTTCCACACTCGATGGCACACCGGAACTGGATTCACCAGACACAAGAGGACAAATGATGTTCTCCAAGCCCACCATTGACATGGCCATGCACATGCGACCACTATATGTCACAGGACAAGTCCAAGGAGTCCAATTGAATAAACTTTTGGTGGACTCAGGGGCAGCGGTGAACATCATCACCTTTAAGGCACTGGCCCTTATCGGTGTTCCCAAGTCAGCTATCCAAGAGACATCGCTGAGTGTCAGGAACTTCCAGGGTAGCATAACAAAGACCTTGGGGATTGTCTTCCTACAGGTACACATCGGGATAGCTTCAGGCACTTACACATTCTTTGTGGTAGAATGTACATCACCATATAGTGCCATCCTGGGACGTGATTGGATCCATAGAAGCTACTGTGTACCATCCTCGCTGCATCAGCAGATGCTATTGTGGAACATGGAGTCAGGCGAAGCAGAAATAGTCAACGTTGACCCTCGCCCATATTCCGTCTCTACTAATGCTCTAGAAGCCAGGTATTACCACAGTGACCTTAGGCCACTGGAGGTATGTGGCGTCGATAGTAAAGGCCGCCCGATGGGTGTCACGGCCTCTGAATTAGCTCAGTGGGGGATTGTTCAAGCAAATCAGGATAGTCAAAGACCTTACACCATCGAGCTACCATCCAGACGTTCTCCATGAGTGGGTCTCTATCTAAATTAGAGGCCGAGGCTTGTCTTTCGTTGCACGAACGCTTTCATAACCTTATGTTAGAAAGCCAAGCCTTAGAGAAAGTTCCAATGATTGCAGCATTGGAATACGTGGATGAAGACGTTCTGCAAGACTTAGGAGAGGAGGACGAGATTCAACTAGCTCCAGCAGCCTTAGCTGATATACCTCCTAAAGTGAAAGATCCCATCGAACACATTCAGATTGGGACAAAGGAAGAGCCAATGTCTGTAACAATAAGTACTTTCTTAGAGCCTGAAGAGAGGCTCCAGATGATTGAGTTGCTAAAAGAATATGCAGATTGTTTTGCAGAAAAATATGAGGACATGCCGGGTCTTTCACCAGACTTAGTTTGTCACAATTTGCCTACCATCGAGGGAAAGAGGCCTGTAAAACAAGAAATGCGTCGCATGAACACAGAGACAGCAATTCTAGTCAAAGAGGAGGTTGAGAAGATGCTCAAGTCAGGAATTATACGAGTGGCCAAATACAACGAGTGGCTGTCCAATATAGTTCCAGTCAAGAAAAAGAACGGGAAGATGCGAGTATGCGTCGACTACAGAGACTTGAACAATGCAACCCCTAAGGATGCTTATCCTATGCCAGTAGCTGATTTGTTGGTTGACTCTGTTGCCCGCCATGAGATGTTAACATTCATGGATGGTACTGCAGGATATCACCAGATTCCAGTGGCTGATGAGGATAGACATAAAACGGCGTTTCGATGCCCAGGCTTTGCTGGTGTTTTTGAGTATGTGGATATGCCATTTGGACTCAAAAATGCAGGGGCAACCTACCAACGAGCAATGAATTTGATCTTTCATGATCTTATTGGTAAGACCATGGAGGTATACATCGATGATGTGGTAGTCAAAACGAAACATCGAAGCGACCATTTTGAAGACTTGAGACAAGTGTTTCTCAGAATGAGGCAGCATCAACTGAAGATGAACCCAGCCAAATGTGTGTTTGGCGTCCAGGCAGGTGACTTCCTGGGTTTTCTAGTTCATCAGCGTGGGATTGAGATACCGGATGATAAGAAACAAGCGGTTATCAGTGCAGCCCCACCAAAGAGTAAGAAGGAACTACAACGTCTATTAGGAAAAATCAATTTCTTACGACGGTTTATTGCCAATGCTGCTGGGAAGACACAATCATTCTCTACTCTCCTCAAGCTTCAAAATCAGAAAGACTTTGTATGGGAGCCTATACATCAGGAGGCCTTCGATACCATCAAAGCATACTTAACGAACCCACCAGTCTTGGTCCCTCCAAGACCTGGGGTTCCTCTTAAGCTGTACATATCAGCTACCGACCTCTCCATTGGAAGTCTATTGGCTCAGGACGACACAGCAGGGGTTGAACGTGCTATTTTCTACCTAAGTCGTACCTTGAACGATTGTGAAACGAGATACTCTCCAATGGAAAGGTTATGCCTAGCCTTATACTTTTCAGGGTGTAAGTTGAGGCACTACATGCTATCCTTCACTACGTGTGTCATAACACAAACAGATTTAGTGAAGTATATGTTATCCAGACCGATTCTCCGTGGTCGTATTGGAAAGTGGATTTTGGCTCTCTCAGAATTTTCTTTGCAATATGTCCCTCAGAAGGCGGTGAAAGGCCAGGCAGTGGCTGATTTTTTGGCTCATCATCCCATGGAAGAAGTGGTCGATGGACCAGAACTGGATCTCGCTCGTATCGATTTGGCCCCTTGGTGTTTATATTTCGATGGGTCAAGTACGAGTACTATGGCTAGGGCAGGGGTAGCTTTGGTCTCCCCACGCGGCCAAACTTATTCTTATTATTTCAGGTTGGACTTCAGGTGCACAAACAATCAAGCAGAGTATGAAGCTTTAATCATTGGATTAGAACTTCTATTAGATATGGAGATCAATGATGTGCATGTCCTTGGAGATTCCCAACTAGTGATCAGACAACTGGAGACCAAGTACAGGGCAGGCCCAATACTAGAACCTTATGCAAGGAGGGCTTGTGATTTATTGAAGTTGTTTACAGAGGTGGAGTTGAGTCATGTTCCTCGAGAGAAGAACTATGCAGCTAATGAGTTGGCTCAACTAGCAACGGGTGTAAGTTTACAAGATGGAGTACGAGAAAGAATACTCAAGGTTGAAAGAAGAACCCTTCCATCTTTCCTTGCACGACAAGAAGACAAAAACGAATGGTACGTTGCTACACTTGATCACATCGATAAAGACTGGAGGCAGGAAATCATCTCCTATCTCCAGGATCCTAATAATCCGGTTGACAAGCGGATTCGATTCTTAGCTCCCAATTATGTGCTCAAAGATGCTGAGTTATATCGAAGGGGAGAAGAAAGCATACTATTAAGGTGTGTCTTTGGACGTGACGCTAAAAAGTTAATGAGAGAAGTCCATCTTGGGACTGCAGGGGCTCATCAAGCCGGTCCCAAGATGAGATGGTTGCTAAGACGACATGGCTTCTATTGGCCAGGAATGCTCAGAGACTGCATCACATTCGCTAAAGGTTGTGAAGAATGCCAGAGACATGGTCCAGTCAACCATATGCCCAGAATACCATTACAGCCTATAATCAAGCCTTGGCCAGCTCGAGGATGGGCTTTGGATTTAATTGGAATGATTCATCCTCATTCATCCGAGGGGCATAAGTTCATTATCGTGGCTACTGATTTCTTCACAAAGTGGGTCGAAGCTCGACCTCTCAGGGTATCTTCAGCGAAGGCCATCCGTCAGTTTTTATTCGAAGATATTATATGTCGGTTTGGCATCCCTGAATGTTTTGTTTCAGACCGAGGGGCAGCCTTTTTGTCTGGAGAGGTAGATACTTTAATGAAGGATCTTGGGATCCATTTTCTACACTCTTCTCCATACTATGCCCAATCCAACGGTCAAGCTGAAGCGAGCAATAAGATCATTATTCATATCCTAAAACGGATGCTCGCTGGAAATGCCAGGCTGTGGCATGAAGAACTTTTTCATACCTTGTGGGCTTACAGGACTAGTAAGAGGACCCCCACAGGTACAACTCCTTATGCACTGATGTTTGGGCACGATGCTGTTTTGCCTTTAGAGATCAATGTTCAGTCTTTACGGGTAATGGAGCAACACAATTTGATCGGTGAAGACTATGTCCAAGCAATGTGGCAAGAGCATGAAGATCTCGATGATCATCGAATACAGGCTTTTGAAAGTCTACGTGCTGAAAAACAAAAGGTGGCTCGTGCCTATGACCAGCGAACAAGGGGCATGAGTTTTGCAGAAGGAGAACTCGTTTGGAGGGTGATCTTGCCTATCGGTGAGAAAACGGAAGGACGAGGAAAATGGTCAGAAAAATGGGAAGGACCATACATCATCGATCGACTGTTGGGTAAAGGAGCAGTTCGTTTGAGAAATCGAGATGGTACTATACATGCAAACCCGATAAATGGTCGTTACCTAAAGAAATTCATACAACCTGTTTGGGAGTATGATGATCCTCCACATGCTGCTTAATCTAGTTTATTCATGCTCTTGCATCAATAAACTACAGGGGCAACTCATATACTCATCGAGGATCATAGTCATCGAATAAACCTACCAATGGGGTTAAATAATCAAGTGCCAAATTTTGTATCAGAGTAATTATTTTGTCCAAGTCAAAGTTCGATACAGGCCAGTCTTTGTGGCTTAAATTTTTGAGCAAACTATATACGAGTTTATCAACACAAAGAACTTTTACACTGCAAATAAATACTACATTCAAATACTTGGAACAATACAAAGGCTTTGCGGCCTCAGGCTCTGATACCATATGGTGAAGATGAATCTTGGACAACTGCAAAAGATGAATGAAAAATCTTAAACTGCAGAAGATGAATGAAAACGCTAAAGGATTCATTCTTCACAAGATCCTCTGCGTGGCTCTCCATCTCTCAACCTAACAAGAGGTCCAAGTTGGAGAGCGAAAAGGAGGATCCTCGGTGCTCCCAATCCCATCTCTCAAGAAGATAAAACCTGCAGATCGAGCTCGGTGATTTGAAGAGATCGACCTCGGTGAAGGAGAGGGAGAGGAAGCTGGACCGTCAAGACAAGAGGAGGAGGACTACAACAAGAGTTGCACCTGCCTTGACGATCATCGCCTTTGTCCAGTCAACATGATGCCCCCAACTTTTCCCATGGACTGCAGGAGGCATTAAAGAGGAACACCACCCTCTATGCCTATCGACACCGAACGGGTACGAGACAGAAGTCGAAGGGGATGGAACCTCTGGATTGTGGCCTCTCCCTTAGAGTCTCCTTCAAAAAGGGAGAGCCAAGGCGACACCTGGGTATAGATATTGCTATCTAGGCCAGGTTTGGGCATGGATATTGCTATCTAAGGAACAGAACATCGAAGGATTTATCTGGAGGTCTCTTTGGATAGTAAGACCAGAACATGTCGAGTTGGGTTTGATTCATTCTCGCAAAGGACTTGGTGTATTTTTACCAAGGAAAGGAAACCTTTTATAGCCAGGAATTACGACGGTTTGGTTTCGCATGAGTAATTACACCCAACAACAGTGAATACGTGTTCAATTAACAGTGGACCATGAAGCGGTTTGACTGCTCGCAAGAAGTGCATGATAAATGAGAAGATCTTTGGGGCAGTTAAAACGTATTTCAAAAGATTTCGATGGTCTAACGCGATACGAATTCCAAGTATAGAATTCAATTCCATTTATTGCTGGACAACCGAAAGAGTTAAAATTAGTTACAGCTTGAAATGAGGCTGGATCAGGGTTTGGAAAAAGGGCTTATTATAGAGGCCCAACCAAGTTTTAAACCCAATAGAAGCTTTGTTGTCAAAACAGTGTAGATATATAAAAATCTTTGTTTGTTCGATAACAAATACAAAAAAGCCTATACTAAAGGCCCAAAATTTGCAATTGGAAGACGAAGCTCTTTATATTAATCTTAGTATACTCCGAGGCCACCCAGGCTTGTTGAGCTGCTAAACAAGCTTCGCTAACTTTCGCACGTGCCTCTTGTAGATGTTGAGCCCGAGCCTCGTCCTCATTCAGGAAATGTTGTACTTTGTCCTGATAAGCGGGGATTTCAGTTTCCAAGACAGCTATTTCAGAGTTGAGTTTGGCAAGGTCGGCCTCAAGAGCAAGCCTTTGGGCACGTTTGGTCAATAGAGCCTTTTCCCTTGTCTCTTTCTCCTGCACAAGTTTTTGAATTTCCTCTGCTTCCCTTTGAGTTGTTTGCTCTAGGTTGCTCGCTGCTTCAGTCTCACGATCAACCCCGAGTGTTAGATCATGAAAGGCTTCACTTTGGCGTTGATACTCAAGGAATTGTTCTTCTAACTTATCCAGGAAAGGAATAAATGCTGCAGGGGCAGTGGCTCGGAAATCCTTCACTTGTCTCGAAACGGCCTGAACATCCGTACTGGAGTCTAGTGGCCCAGAAAGAATTTTACGAAGCTGACAAATGAGGACCGTACGATCAGGAGAAGTGCTTGAAGTGCTCGATGCACCTGCAAGTTCTTGAACTGCGGTTGACCCTTGCACACTGAGCAGGTCGAGTTGTTTTCCAGATGATGAAGAGGGGACAATTATTTCCTTGCAGCAAACGGAAGGTCCTTCATCATCATTGGCTAGGGATCGATCAGGTTGGTCTCCGACGACCATCGAAATTGGCTCTCCTACTATGCTTGCTTGTTTCCTTGGGCTATCAGGAAGAATTTGCTGAATGGTCACGTCCATAGAAACAGCATCGGGCTTCGATGTAAAATAACAGGAAGTGTTAGGAATATATCGAACAAATTTCTAACCTAAGAATTGAGGTTGCGATAGCTTACTTGTTGGGGAGACAGTATTGGTGTCTCCTCAAGAGTCTGAACTCGTGGCTCTGATAAGGGGGGATTCGATGCTTCGACCTCTGGGCTAGTCTCGACTGGAGTTTGTGATCGATCAGATCTGGGCTTTGGTGAGGAGACGATTTGTTCAGCCTCTGAAGCAACTTGTTCATCATGAGCACTGGAACCTTCGCCAGAAGAGGAAGGAATGTAGCAGCCTTGAATTTCAATCTGAAGACGGTTGTACAAGGTGGTAAGGGCTACAGGTTGTTTCTTCTCCTCTTCTTCAAGTTCTGCTCGATGGACTCCAGCCAAGAATTCGACGATAAAGCCCTTGCAACACTCTTGGTGGCTGTTGACTATTGCCTTGTCTGCAACGGTGGACATGTTACTGGACTCATCGAACCTCAGAATAAAGGCCTGGCTGTGTCCTTCGAGGAGCCTTTCTCCTAGTGAGTCAATTACGTAGTAGGCTTCGTCTTCAGCCTTGAGGACGAAGAAGTGATCATTCCAGCTCACTATGTAGACCTGAGGTTTCCTGCTTTTCTGAATGTGTTCCCACAAGTCATCGAAGGAGCAGCAGCCGTGACCTTTCAGATTAGCAAACCTTTCAGGATTAAAGAGTCCTATCAAGGTGTCATCGGCCGAGAAATGGAGTGGCCTGATGTTTGCCTTCAGGATGGTGTCCAAGTCAAAATGCAGGTTTGGATACTTCGTGGCCAGAGACTCATCCTAGCATAGCTCTTGCCATTCCCTGGAGCCTTGAAGAAAGAGGTCATCGAACTGAGAAAGAGTGGGAGTGCTACCTGGATTTGCACAAAACCAGTGTGCAATGGTAAAAGCAATGGCTGAGCAAGCACTAGACCCTGAGGCTTGACTACTCCTTTGATCGAATGAAGCGAAGAAAGATGGAGTGACGAGGCGTAGTTGGTCGTTTCTGCTCCTAAGCCGAGATTCCAACCAAACTCCACTCTTTGGGGGTGCCCGTTTGAGTTTCTTGGAACTTTGGGGCTACAGAGATTAAGGGCCAATATCGAGATCAGTAATGAGAATCAGCAGGTTCTGAAAAGGTAATATATTGAATACTTACAGGTGATTTGGAACGCTGGGTCCTTTTCTTCTTGAAAGATTGAATTGCCATGGTTATATCCGGCTGTGGATTGCACTATGAGAAGAAGAGAGGGATGGTTATTTCTGGTTTTAGAATTACCAACACAAGTGGAAATTTCTGAACTAAGACATACCTGTGGCCATGGAATTGGGCTCGAGTTGGAGGAAGGCTCGATGAGTGCATCTTTGTCTGCTGTCATCGGGAATTTCTCATCGAATCCACTAAAGATGGTGGCAAAGCACAGTGCTGGACTTTTGTATTGCAGCTCGACCCAAAATTGGGAATGCCAAGTGAGGTATGTTGGGGTAACCAACCTCGATGGGGACAGTGGCTTGGTAACCCCGGGAACTATCACCACTGGAAAGCCAAATTCTTCATCGATGACTTCTGCTGCGTTAGACTTACCCTCTGCCCGCCAGAGGGTATACTTGTTAACAGAGCATACAAGGGGCATAGGGGCATCCTGGCCGAGTCCAAGTTGCCTGCAGAAGTGATTGGGAGCATAAAGCTCATACCCGGAGTCTGGAAGTGGTAGATCCTGGCAGGTGTTCGTCTTAACGAACAAACTCCTTGCTTGATTATCTTGATCAGGAGATGGCATGAAGCCACTTGAGAGGAGGCCAGGATGACGACGATCCAGAATTCTCTCGATGGCGGTATAAGGAAGCTCTTTGCGGTAGCAGAGGTGCTTGAAGCAGCTGAAGTAGGACCATTGCTTGGTCCTAGGTTCCATAGAGACCAGTGACTTGCCCAAAATCTTTTGTTCTTCGAACTTAGGGGTTCTGGAGGGACAGAAGAAAGGGAAATAGACCTGTAGCCAGAGGTCTACCATCCAGAGTGGCCCAGCTTGTTGCAAGTCGAGCCTCGATAGAGCAACTCGCTTGAGACTGTAGTAGATGGAGGCCAGGACGGGTTCAACCAAACTCAGTGGTTCTCTGCTGAAAAGGCGCTCAGCGAGATTAGTCCACGTTTTGATGACCTTTGCTGAGGTCGTGCAGAACAGGTACTTCGATAGCCAATACTCCAAGAAGGCTATTCCTCCCTTCGCGTTGCTTTTCGTTGAGAAATGATTTACCAAGGCGGTGTAGGATGTAGGCCGTTTTTCTGAGGCCTTGTCAGGAGTCTGGCTAAAAGTCTGAGGAGTCCAGTTTTTCTCAGCGGCAGGAACTCCAAAGATGGTGTAGAGGTCGAGCATTGTGATGCTCATATCTCCACAGGGAAGTCTGAAGCAGTTCGCTGTGCAATCCCAGAAGCACATTGCTGCAGCAAGTGGGGGTTTGTTGGCTCCAGCTGGAAGAAAGAAGCATAGATCAATGAGTTCTGTAATTCCTGCTGCTTCCCATCGATCTTTGTCCTGCCTACGGCATTGGCGGTACCAGTCGAGGTCGTCGGGGGAGGAGTGTGGCCATTTCCCAATAGAACAGAGGCTGTCTTTCTGAGACCATGACTTTGGGTCTGCAGAAGGGTCTACCTGGAGAAGAAGGGAAGAGTTGCAGATGGCTTCCCGAAGGACAGTTGGGAGGTCCGGACTCAATGGGGATTCCAGAAATGGGCCGAGAAGACCTGTATTTTCTTCTATATCTACGGGAAGGGTGCAAGTGGTGTCTGGGTTCGATCGAGTAGCAACGTCCTTGAGCCGTTTGACAAACTTCTTGGCGTGAACGTGGTCAAAAGGAATAGTAATATCCTTACGGGGAGGCATTTTTCCGAGTTAGGGTTTTGCGGCGGTGAGAAGAAAGGTTTAGGTTTTTTGATTGTGAGAGTTAAAAAGTTGCAGTTCTCTGAGCAATTGGAAAGTTTTTTGATGAAAGTTGAAATTTGTGGATATGGACTGTTGCTCTTATAGAGGAGTCAGTCGAGCGTCATACTTTTTCGAAGAATTGATTAGACGTGGCGGTAAAACGTTTCAAAGTCAATAAGCACGTCGTTCAAGGTATATTCAAGTCTTTTCACTTGTTCAGAACGTTTCCAAGTTCAAGACATGAGGGGCAATGTTTGGGCCTAAATAAAATATTTTATTTTGGGCCTGGATGGCCGAGGTCTATCGAAGCCCGTTATGGTTAATTGGTTCCTATCGAGGGAATTGTTTCCTATCGAGGAAGTTAAGATAAGATGTTTAGCGAGATTTCTATCGAGCTTCGATGGGAAGAGGATGTAGAGTTCTATTAGAACTGTGTCTTATCGAGCTGGTTTCACGCGGCTCAGTTTCTATCATAATTAGTTGATATTTGCGGGACTCTTAGAAGAGTTATGATGGAATTAGAATACCTATGAGTAGTATGACACGATGCTGGTATGAAGATTCAGGCAAAGTTACAAGAGCAGAGGAGATAGAAACAGAATCAATAACTGATATGTAAGCAAGTATATAAGGAATGCAAGGGTCTTATGAAAAGCACGACTACACAAACATACAAACAATCCTTGCTATACGCAATACAACCTAGACGGTTATCTCGTCCTCGAGATATCTATCTTCTTGCAACCAGAAAAGTCTGAGTGCTGTTCACCTATCGAGTGAAGGTATTTACGACTCCAAGGAAGCAATTGCAACCTGAAGGTGGAAGGGCTGCTCACTTGTATGCTGAGGGCTTGAATACTCAAAGGAAGCGAGTGTTCTCAACACTTCATCAAGAGATTGCTCTGCTCTACACGAGAGACGTGGGGGTATCGATTTCTGGATCTAGCAGAGAGGTACACATATCAAAGTCCTAGGTTCCTAGGCAAAAAGAACCTATTCGGATAGGGTTGGTGCTCTCCCTATCTTAATCGCTTACATTAGAAGTCAGGCGGCTGTAACTAGTCCATATTCCGTTGAAGAACGGTGGCACGCCAGCATCGAAGCACATACAGGATAGGCCGGTACACGCGGTTGAAACATCCGATATCAAAAGAGACTGCTTCGCGGAGAGAGTCTCTTCCGGGAGATATTTCTGCATCGAACAAATGGCATACAGCATTTCCGGTCTTTGACTGCTTAAGTTCATCGATATCCCACTTTCATCTGCCGAGGAGAGGCTGAAAATCGACTGTTACGTGACATCTTAGATGAGAGAGGAAATGCAGACATGCTAATCCATAACAGTCTTCTTCTCAAAACTTGATTTAAACAGTACTCATATATTTTTTTTCTTTCACCTCAATAAAAAAAAGAAGAAGAAATTGATCTCCTTTCCATTTGTACGAGAGGGGCATGCAGGTAGTACTCTAAGTAAACACCATTGATATCAAACAAATCCAAGAGTTCAAGAACAACCCGATACACTACAATTATCTAGCCACTGAGAGAGATGGGAATATTAATGAGCGTTGAAGACTTGAGGTTGAAGTAATTTCCTAGCAAATTGAATTATCACAGTATCACACCTTCGTCTTCAACCCCCGACCATCTTCGCCACTACAATTTCTCCTTTCTTGATCAAATATCTCCCCCTGTTTGGCCTGTTTATAACCCGCTGTTCCTTTGACTCGAATTCAATGCCAAAACTCAACCTAGTTTCATTGAAATATCCAATAGGGGTGGAATTTCTAAACCGAAAACCGAAAAAAATCGGGCCGAAAACCGAACCGAAACCGAAAAAAACCGAACCGAACGAAAACCGAACCGAACAGTAAAAAACCGAACCGAACCGGATATGTTCGGCCTGGTTTCCGGTTTGGACCCCTTAAAAACCGAACCGAACCGAAATAAACCGAAGTCAACGGTCAAACATAAAACGACGTCGTTTTGATGAAGTAAAAAAAAAAAAACCGGAGGTGAAGAAGAATTGGAGACAAAATTTTGGAAAAGTGATGTAGAAAAACCGAAAAAAAAACCGAAAAAAACCGAAAAAAAACCGAAAAAAAACCGAAACCGAACCGAACCGACGGTTCGGTTTGGTTTTCGGTTTGTATAACTAAACAGTAAAAAACCGAACCGAACCGGACCGAAATTTTTTTCCGGTTTGGTTTCCGATTTTGCCTCCAAACTGAACCGAATGGGACCGAATCCACCCCTAATATCCAACCACCTGAAGAACTCCTTATATATCCAAAGGCTTGACCCTTTATTACCCGCTAGTGCGACGACTCAAACGCAACAAGAACGTAGATTGCAAACGACAAAAGCATACCCTACCTTGTAGCTCAAGTAAACTGCAAACTCTCAGATGTTCTCGACAATCCCATACCTGGTGAACTCGTTAACTTTTTACAGGTTGTCCCCTATTTATTATTCTGCAAGGAAATAATTGTCGTTGATAAGATTAATTGTGATAGCTTAAATTTTTCTCGTTTATACTGTTCTTCAACGAGAAATTCATGATCGTCGTAACTCTATTTGTCACTAAATACATTTTCTTCTGTAGTATATTGTGTTTATACAAACTTGAATCAGAATAACGAGAATGAGAAGAAGAACAGAGTAATGGTGGTGACGATGATGTAATAATAAATATCGATTCACCAAGTAGGCTTTCTTAAACCTAGTATTTCCTCGAACATGAACTATTCTGGCCCTCCTAGCTTGCCTCTTCTATGTTAGATATCTCTTGTTGAATCATATTTTTTGACCGATGTTCTACGGTACATGCCTGATAATATATGTGCTGAAATAATGTAGCACATATATTATCAGGTAAGTCCTTTCCTGAAATAATGCTAGGGACATATATTCAGCATTATTTCGTTAGGGAATCCTTTCCTCACAAGGAAATGTAGCTATTGATTAATATGGGCTGCGGGTATCGGCCTCCTAACTTACCATAATCCAACCCAAACGTTATAGACTATCCTTCCAGGCCGCCTAATCCATTCCTCAAAGCCTAACAACAAGATATTTCATCTTGGACCCAACCATTGCCTCTTAAGCCTCGAAATTAAAGCCCAAGCGTGATAAAAGATGTTTGTTTCCTAACGGCATACCATTTATTCCAAAAAGTAACTTTCCATTCGTAACGTCATCTCAGCCAACTCTTCGGAAAAGTCACACCATTACAGATGACGTCATCTAAAAAGCGCACGTCCCATCAGAGTCCATACTTCAACACACTCCTTCTGCTTCCATCTTCCCAGCTTTCTAAACTTCTCTCTGAAGCTAGTTTTTCTCTGCCGCTGACTACTTTTTTGATCCACAAATGCTGCCTCACCAGCAAGAATATCCTTACTTTACCAAAGAGAATGCTGACCTCTTTGCCAAATTCATTCGAACCACTGTTAAATGGCAAAAACCAGGTCTGACCACCACACTCAAACTCTCAAACGCAGCCATCGGTCGTTTAGGCCCTTTCCTCAAAATACCCATCAACTCAGCACTCTACCAAATCCTTCATGACAACTCCTGCAACTCTGCCTTAATCTTCAGGTGAGACAAACAAGCTGACCCCACTGGCTGGACAAATAAAGACACTCTTTGCTCGATTAGAAAATAGCCAACCACCTCTGACAACGAGCTAACATGGTATCAGGCTCTCTACGAAGCTGACCTGGTTCGTTAGCAAGCAGCCGACATTGTCCACCTCATAGACCTCTGCTTCTCACTACCCAGCGGAGGGAATCAGACACCATTCTCCGCCGCCATATGTTTCTGGGACACCGCCTGTAATTGCTTCCCCCTCCCCTGCAGTGATGTAAGCATTAATATGCTGGATCTCCTCACCATCTTCGGAGTACCTACAACACTAGCTCTATCTTATTTGAAGAACAAGCTGCTATGTATCCCAGGGCTACAGGGTTAAACACTCCAGAGTCAAATTTTTCATGATGACACGTGTTATAACATAACTCGTTAATATTGTCAAATTTCTTCAAAGTTGACTAAGTTTATTATAAACTCAATATAGGTGATACACTCCGCACAGCCTCTCCTCAGCATTTTCAGGTGGCCAAGTCGCGCTCCAGTGCTCCGGCCGCCGAAATCTCCTTCGTCATTGTCTTCTTCTTCTTCCCTGTCGTTGGAGCTCTGGTGAAACATCGTGGTAGACTTCTCCTATGTCTCTAAGGCCACGATGAAATAGATCACCTCAAAATCCAACATCGATGTCTTTCCTAATCCATTCTCGGCGCTGATCAGTCGCTCATTTGTCGCCGCCTCCACATTGAGCACAACCCTCTCTTACTTCTCTAAATTGACCATTGTATTTCATGAAACCCCAAAACTTGCAAATTCTTGGCTCTCTCTCTCTCTCTCTCCCCCCATTAATTCGATTTTAAATTCAGGTTTTGGTGAGATTTTGCAGTACTTAGTTGATCAATCACACCAACACCATTCCATTGTCTGGTTTCTCAAACCTTAAAATCCTTGACCTTTCTCATAACAACCTTGACCTTTCTCTCTCTTTGTCGCAGAAGGGCGTGGGAGGCCGAGATGCAGCAGAGGCCAGGGGGCCAGAAGCGGTGACGATGATAGTCTGGTGATGGAGGCCGGCTTTTTTTGGGACAAAGATGAGGATCACATAGGCTGAGCTTAGGATAAGCTCAATCAACTTTGATATAGTCTGACAATATCAACCAATAAAATTTTGACATGTGTCCAATTAGAGAAAAGTCTAAGGGGTGCATAGACCTGGGGGGCATTCTAGAATTTCCCTTATTTGAACTAGACAGACGATACTGCTAAACTATGGTATAATGCCTCACCAAGACCTAACACGAATGGGAAAAAATGCCTTCGCTATGGGCATTGACTTGTTTATGATATTGGAATGATTGGATTTTTTTAGGAATATCCAAAATTTCATTCAATAGATTTAAGTTACATAATCTAGTAGCACTCCTTCAAGGAAGGTTGGTGCATCAAAGAAAACTATGAAATTTATCGCATTGAATAGTGCCCACCTAGCTAGGACATGTGCGACCCTATTACATTCACATGGATGGTATATAAAGACCGAATTCGTATTTTGTGCAAGAAGCTCTTATACATCCTCCATCGAATCTTAGAATTCCACCGCAATAGAAGTAACATCTTGGGTTGTTTTCACAACTATTAGTGACAGAGCCGAATCAGACTGGATGGAAATTATGCAACCTACTGAAGTGACAAGCTTCATGGGAAGCCTCAACTTCCACCGACAACGGAGAATATTGCCCCTCTATACGTCGGCCTAGAGTCATGATAAACCAACCAAACTAATCCTAGACAGTTATACCAATCCCTCCTCTAGCCGAAGCTTGATCAAAGGCTTCAACCCTACTAACACAGTAGCAGCCTGTTGGTGGCACCTTCCATCGTTAGGGTTGTCGCAGTGGCTTAGGTAGTGTTCATGCCAAGTTAAAGTTTGGATACCTACCATGTCACCAATGAATTCAACCTGATTCCAGACTTTATCATTCTGAGCCATCTATAGAAACCACATCATCGCTATTTCAATTCTAAAATTTGACATAGAATTTCAAATTCTTTTTATACATATTAATTATTTCTTTAATATATATATTAAAGAAATAATTAATATTTAATAAGAGTGTATCTTATTTAAGATGTAATAAGCCTAGCAAATTGAGCCTATATGAGGCTCGTTTGGCAAGCTAAGTACCAGTCCAGAAAGGAGTTGGTAGTTTTCCCCACCCTAAAAGTAATTGACTGAATCAAGGGACTCGTGCAACTGCAGTCTCAAAAAAGATGGAGTTATGTTTCTATCATTGTACCACATAAGGGACATTCTAGACTCATATCCAACATACGAGATCGTAAACGTGTGCAGACGAGGAGAAAACCTTTTCAAGCTTTCCATGTACAAACTTTAGGTGTTGGAGCAACAGTTGCCGACCAAAACTTTTTAAGTGTCTGCTTGAGCTTGAGGTACTTGGGAGTTTTGTTGGGGTAAAACTAGTAAGTCCCTGGCAACAATATATCCCAAGCTCATCTTATACTCTCCTTTTGCTGTATAGTGCTAGATTAGACGATCTGGTCCTGAACGATGTCTCAAGGGAAGCAATCCGAGTGCCGTCATGTCTGCCGGGCTGAAATACCTTTCCAGAAGGGGAACATTCCATTGGCAGTGAGGAAGGATGAATTGGGAAGCAAAGCGAATAGGTGCAGGGTACCTCAAAGGTATTTCTGGTTTAAACTGACCAGGACGGGATAACAAATTGTCTTCCAAAACCGCATTAGAAATACCATCACCCACCAGCCAACAAGCTCCACCATCCAATATCAGCTTAGAAGCTAAAAGTCTACGCCATGTATAGGAAGGAGAACAACTCGTAGTAGCTTCCTAGAAAGAACATGAATAAAAATACCTGGCTCGATATATCTTGCTGACCAAAGAATTCGGGTTTTTGAGTACCCGCCATAACTTCTTTGCTAGAATAGCCAAGTTGAAAGCATATATATTCCTGAAATCCAGGCCTCTCTGATCCTTCGACCAACACATGTGATCTCATGTGCACCAGTGAATCTTCCTCTTGTCTGCAGTGTCAACCCAATAGAATTCCGCACATAACTACTGCAACTCCTTACAAAAATTCTTGGGTAACAGATTACAATTCATCGCATAGTTAGCAAGAGCATGTATCACCTCTTTAATCAATACCTCTTTCCCTGTTGCACTAAAGAGCGACCATTTCCATCCTGCCAACCTATCACAGACTTTGTTTTTAACATAATAAAAAGTGGTCTTCTTGCTCTGCCCCACATGTGTCGGGAGGCCCATGTACTTATCATGGTAGGGAGTTAATTCCATACCAAGCCAGCAGCGTAGACACCTAGTTCCTCTTGACTGCCCTCATCTAGGTTCTGACTAAAACAAACACTGCTTTTACTGTAATTAATGAATTGACCTGAAGATGCTTCATAGGTATGTAACAGTTCCTTAATCGCATCACATTCCTTACTGATAGCTTGAGAAAAAAGGATGTTGTCATTCACAAAGAGAAGGTGATGCGGTGCTGGTACTCCAGCACGTACTTAATTTCATGAAGTTCTTTTGCCTAATGAGCTCATTTAATGAGCAGACAGTCTCGATGTACATAACAGGAATATATACGGAAAAATTGGGTCCCCTTATCTAAGTCCCCTAGTCGGTTTTAAATTGTCTCTAAAGGACCCAGTCACCACTACTGAGAACTCATAGGCTTTGCTCACATCAAGCTTCAGTGTCATCTGCCTTGAGTTCCCTTGCTTCTTCGTCCAGAGATAATTAGTTACCTTATTAGCTACAAATGTTTTGTCTGTTAATGGACGGCCTGGAATGAAAGCCCTTTGACAGGGATCTATAATATGATTCAGCGGAGGTTTGAGATGGTTTGTAAATACCTTCGTGCATACCTTAAGAATGACATTGTACAGAGCTATGAGCATGTAGTCTTTAATTTTGTAGGCTGAAGAACTTTTGGTAGTTGAAAGATATGCGTGTGGTTCAATTTACTTAGCAGCTAACCGAACACCAGAAATTCTCTAACAATAGCTATGACATCCGGCCCCACAATATCCCAATACTTCTGATAGAAAAGACGAGGTATACCATCTGGGCCCGAGGCCTTATTAGGTCCCATCTAAAACAATGCTACCCTGATCATCTCATCTGAGTATACGGCTGTAAGAGTCTCAGCTATTGATTCAATAATTACCAGGGATATAGAAAATAGAATCGACTCCATTTGTGCTAGAGTGATCTCCCGTGCTTTAAACAAATCGCTACATTATCCCAATACCACTGCATCTAACCCTACATGTGTATCCGACCACACCCCATCATCATCATATAGACATTTGATCCACTTCTTTTGTTTATGGTTGGACACACAACGATGAAGATAGCTAGTGTTCTTGTCCCCTTTGCGAAACCACCCAGTCTTCGATCTTTGCTTCCAATAAGTTCATTCTTGTTGTAAAAGAATTTTTTTCATGGCATACAACTCATTATGTCGTGGATTATTAGCCGCATTAAAGGATTTATTAAGGAAGGGTGCCAGTTCCATTTGTATATCATCTAATTCCTACTTCTGACTACCAAATACCTCCATGGACCAACCCTTTAGACGCATCCGATTGTTAGTAATTTTTGTAACTAGTTGGCTTTGCAAGTATCCTTGGCCCGAGCTGTTCTATGCCTCTCTAGGTGTCTCCACACAACTTTTCTCATCTGCTCACATAGCTTCAAAATGGAAGAAATTTTGTCTGCCTGGAAACCTTATTTCGACTCATGTGGTGCCATCAGAAGGATAGGTACATGATCAGAACAAAGAGGTGGTAGATTGATTACCTGAGCTGTTAGGAATTGTTATTTCCAATCTATAGTAGCCAAAGCTCGATCCAACTGCTTTTGAGTTGTCGAATCATGCCAAGTAAAGTGACCTACAGTATACCCCAAATCCTCCAACGCACAATCGGTCATGCAACAGATTATTTCCGTCATCTGTCAATCTGGTCGCACTGGTCCTCCAGATTTCTCTATAGACCTCGTTATCTCGTTGATATCCCCTATAACACACCACCGAGATGGTCCTGGCCGATGTGCTAGATTCCTCTGCAATGTCCAAGTTTGCTGCCGCAATTGTGTGTATAAATCACCATAAAGTCCAGTGAACCTCCATGGCTGACCCGCTAATGACGGAACTCGAATCTCTACATCAATAAACCAAGGTGAATGATCCATATAGTGAAGGTCAATATCATCCGCCCATAGAAGAATTAAACCATCAACATGAGTACTAGAACAATCACTAATCAAGCCTTGTCAAAATCCTAATTGAGATTTGATATAATCAAATCTTGATTGGCTACGACACTTAGTCTCTTGGAAGAACACAAGCCCCGGCTTCCTGTTAAATACCAGGGATTTAAGAGCATCGATCTTGGTGTCCGATCCTGATCCTCACATGTTCCACGCGAGGATATCGACGTCGAACATGGCTGAAAATGGATTAGCAGCAAACTCTAGCTTGCAAGAGAGAAGAAAATGGAGGATATCGATTGCGGAAGAAGTGCCCGGAGGAAAAGAGAAAATCAAAACAGTCGTCGTGATCTATGCAAGCAAAGTCCTAGGCTTGATGGTGTCGGGAACAAATCTCGGGCCTCCAAGAGGCGGAGACCGTGAAAATCAAGAAAAGTCGCCGACGGCATGAACAAATGATTGGATTATTACGTAATACTACTAAATTGCTAATATATGTATAAATGTATAACGATAGTATTATCCAATCAGATTTATATAATACATTAATTATTTACAAGCAGGTGTTATAAGTTTCAACAAAATAAAGATGGAGTAAACCATAAGCGCAATTATTTTATAGGTCCGGATCAGGGAACACATCTTTATTTTTTTATAAACAAGCGTTGGTATAATTATCTAAGCTGCCAATATTAATTGGGAGGCGTCATGGAAACATATTTTCTGGAGAGTATATTTTTACTCACATCTCTAATTAAGGTGTAAGCCTCACGCTCTCTATAAATTTGACATCTATTGAAAGTCTGACCAGCTAATTTTTATTTTTAGTTGACTAAAATAGGTAATTACCTTTTTTATTAATTTCATTTATGTACGTCTAAATCACAAGAAATTAATGAGTAGGGAATATATGGATAAATTCAATTATATATTTCTTCTCTTGAAAAAAAATGAATAAGACAAATGGATTTTTCCCTACTAACCCTAATTTTTTCTTCTTCTAATTCTCACTAACCCCACAATTTGTGGGTTCAAATATTCCTACTAACCAACTAACTAGGCAAAAACAACAGCCTATCCTCAAAATCTAACATAGTCAATACTCTTTCATAACCTCTTCATTGACCATTGACTAGACTCCACCAACGTTGACCGTTAACCAAATTCCAACGACTTTGACCGTCTAGATTTCTAGATTATAGATTTATCAACTGATATTCAATTAAGATTCAACTGATACTCAATTGACGTTCAACTAAGTGTCAAATCAACATTGACAAACATTTATTTTCTAAACAATAAATCTCCTATATAATATAAACATTATTCCATATTTCTATTGAGTTCCAAAAAAACCTGAATAACTAAATGTTCATCGACACCTCTTTCGACTTAGGCAACATAAATCATAATAATCTACAACAAGATGCTTAAGTTAGTCATTTCGTCGAACATGTAGCATGCACTCATCATGTTCTCAAGCACACGATACACAACAATCATAACAAACCATTACAAATTCTCTACTCTAAGATTATCAAAAAGCTGTTCGATTAATTCTGTAACAAGAACAAAACAAATTCGTCCGAAACATGCAAATAAACAATACAGCATTCTCATTGCTTGAACATCAGTGTTAACAGTCCAGAACTCCACACCCATCCTTGCATTCTCAATCATGCAATTAACTGCATTTAACCCTCCACCACCACCAACACCAATATAAGTTTCTGCATCATCAGAATAAATTGGACCAAATGAAGATGAAATCGCAAAGCAGATGAGAGAATCCTGCATAACAATATCATACTCTGCCTTCCTCTTTGACGCTTTCTCAATGAAAGGAGCTTTTTTAAAAACCAATCAAACGGTCACAGTAATATAATTAGGAACTAGACAAGTTGCTTAACCATATACTGAGATATAAAACCAAAACTGTAAGCGTTTTTGGACTTCCTTAAGAACCACGATATGTTACAGTAGTAGACATTGACTTCCATTTTTCCCCACCAGCCTTTCTAACCAGCATTTAGAATATACATAATTAGTTACTAATCTTCCATCAAGAACAATACACACTCAGTTATTCACTAACGTGAACCATTGTAAACTGAAATGTCTCTTCTTCCTCAGGCCGGCTTCCTCGGACCCAAACCCGCTGCTTGTATCGATTCTAAATTCACAATTCATTTTAACCACGACATCTAATTAGAAGCTCATAATCTGCTAACACCTCAATTAATCAATCTACACCACTCGTGGTTTTCCTTGTTGCATCATAAATAAAGAAAACTCAAAATCATGAATTATACCTCCTCTACAAATAAACTGCTCAGTATCTCCCTCTCCTTGTGAGCTAGTAACACCCTGTACGTGGAATGATGAAAAATCCGCCTGAATCGTTCAAACTACACTTGCAGTGAAGACACCAAATTAGACAACAGTGTAAAGTAGCTACCTGACATCAAACATGATTCCGTGGTGCCATCAAATTCATGAAATTCAGAGTGCCCAGATCAATGACTCCCTACTATGCAAGATTGCAGCTCCTTCAGATCCATAATAACTATCAGTACATATAAATGTATTATCGAATCCATTCCTTCGATAGTAATTACATTTAGAAAAATATAAAGGAAAAACCATAGACTACAGACATTCATGAGTATTGCAGCAGAGTTGCTCACCAGCAAGCTCATGTAAAAAATCATGACCTAATGAAGTAGCAACAGCAAACAGACACCAAAACGGATCTCCGACCCGATCTGACCGCACTAGACCATGGCTTCAAAGCTTTGGCGGAGGCCCGTTGACAAACAGATCTTCTCTCGAAATGGAGGTGATAAAGAGCTGGAGGTCCGTCACAATCGAGAGGAAGCGCCGAGGGTGAGGCTGCCGAGGCCGATTGCGAGGTTCTCAGACGGCGCGAAAGGCCAAGGCGTGAAGCAAACAGAGATTGGTGGCACGAGGCAGACAACGCCGGGCAGTGACCGTGGAGAGGTTGGAGGTTGAGACGCCGGCGAGGATGAGACCGAGCTGGGAGCTATCATCCTCTACTGCTACTGAACCGAGAGAGAGAGAGAGAGAGAGAGAGAGAGAGAGCTGAATAGTTGTGAAAAGGGCGATTGGCGTTAAAGTTGGGCGACTGAGAATAGTCTCTCTTAGGGCATCTCCAATGGGCGGATTCAAACCCTAAAAATCTATACCCTAAACTGAAAAAGGCTCTATAATAATATAATTTTGGGGTTCTAAACCCTAAAAATATAGGGTAAGGTCTTATTAGAAGTGCTAAGATAACACCTCGGATAGATCCGGTCCTAAATGACAGCACAGCTGAAGCGTGGGCCCCAGCTGACGCAAGAGAGAGGATGCCAACCAGGACCAACGCGCCTCGCCTAGCGATGAGAGAGCACGCGAGCTGCTGGAGGAGAGAGGGAAGAAGATCGACGCGCCACGCTCCTGACAAGAAGGGAGAGTAGCCGACATCTTCTACTGGACTGGGACCCGCCCATGTGCGTAAGGTTACTGGCTGCAACGTTCGAAAAATCAACGGCCCGATTTGAATGTTGTTTGAAATCAACGGCCAGATTTCAATCTCAGTTTATTTTTTTTTTAATTTCTGATTCTGATCCAATGGCAAAGAATATATTTCGAAATCAATCCAATGATTAATATTCAATCAAACTCTAATTTTCCATACAATATTCAGAAACAAATAGAAAAAAAAAATTATTAATTTTTGGTTTTATTAATTAGTCTGTTGGAACAGTAACTTTCAATTTTTTCTATAAATATAACCACAAATTTTCATGATAAACCATTTCGAAATTTTGAAATTATCCTTGAAAAATGCATATATCGGTGTCAAATTAAAATGGAGAGTCGTTGAATAATCCATGTATCGGTCAAAAATTATCATAATTAATATTTATTATACATAATAATATTGCAACAAAATAAATTAATCATTAAAAATAATATAAAATAAAGATATTTACAATATAGGACTTCACCATTGGAGATAGTGAAGTCCTAAATCATAAGTCCTAAATTGAAGTCCTAAATATAGATCTAGCACCCCATTTTAGGACTTGCCATTGGAAATGCCCTTAGACACATTTGGGGGCTGGTGGAAATTACAGAAATTTTGTTGGTCTGGGAAAGATTTTGCTAGAATTAAGATGCACCGGAATTTAGTTCTGTAAGATATAATCCATTGTATTTTTTATTACTAGATTCAGGACAAATTAATTAGGATACTATTATATACTAGAATTAAATTACCAGAATGACACAATCAACCTATATTTTTACATAACTTGCCATTGTCATATATTCATTCTCTTCAAATTCCTAAAAGTCAGGCTCATTCTCTTGCCATTTTGTATGTAAAATTCAGTAATTCATTTTGCTTAGTGGTTAAATGAAGAGCAGGTAAATTGTTTAATTAGATAATTGATCCATGTAGGTAAATTCAGTTTACTAAAGAGTAGGTAAATTACATTGTAGACAAATTTACTAAATTGGGATGATATGTATTTAAATTTTTAAGTAAAATATATATATAAGTATAATATTCTGCTACAACATTAAAAGTTTATTACAATTTACCTATTTGAATGATGAACACTTAATTTAGATTTTACCTAGTTTCGAATTTTCTTTTCAAAAATTGATAATTTACCTAATTTCGAAATGTAAAAAAAAGTAAATACATGTAGGTAGATTAATCAACAAACAGATTATGTAGGTAAATTAATCATGAACATAATTGTAAGTAAATTGATAATCAAGAAATTTTAGAAATTTTAGGTAAACAAATTGAGGAATATAATTATTTAGCAATTTAGTCAATACAAATAAAATCTTTGTAAAGAAAGAGAGTTTTGTGCATAGTAACTCTCCAAACAAAACAAAAGGGTATTATAGGAAGAATGCGAATGCATAAGGCTAAGTCATGCGCTTGAAAAAAAAAATTATTTATGTTGAAGGAGAAAAGTATAGAAGATACGCAATAGAATGAAACTGTTTTATTCATTGATAGATGACCTTTAAATAAGTATTACAATCTAATACAATAAATCTCCCGGTAAATCAGGAATTGAGAAAATCTCTATATCTACTCTAATTAGGACAAGACACACACCGAGATACCAGGAATATAATCCCCTTAAACACGTCCACTAATGTATGATGCATAACCTGCTGCCTCACTAAAAACCTTGTCAAGCAAACAAAAATCTCTTGGGTAAAACAAAAGCTTGGTCGAAGGGAAAAAAAAGTAAAATATATCAACTACAAAGCGACCACATATGATGTAGACTCCTCTTGATGTCTACGAAATGAACTTTCCCTGATCAGTAACTCAACTTTGGAGTTTAGATAATCTTCGCATACCAATGCGTCTCACATGCTTAGAAAATGTAGATTTGAGTAACGACTTAGTGAACAAGCCTGCATCATTATCAACCGAACATACCTGATTCACTTGAATGTTTAATAGTTGTTGTTGCTGATTGAAGAAGAACTTCGGCGATATATGCTTGGTATGATCACCCTTAATGTATCCCAACTTCATTTGTTCAATGCAAGCCGCGTTGTCCGCAAAGATATACGTTGGTGCTTTTAGTAGTGGAAGGTAATCCACTAGTTCCTCGAATGTGGTGTATGATTGACCTAAGACAAACATACTCATTAACCGCTTCATGTAAAGCAATGATCTCAGAATGATTCAAGGAAGTCGCAACTAGGGTCTGCTTTGTTGATCTCCAAGAAATCATTGTGTTCCCCATAGTAAACACATAACCGGTTTGGGAACGTTGTTTGTGTAGGTCAGAGAGATACCCAACATCAACAAAACCAACCAAGACATCACAAGGTGTCTCTGAGTAGGAGACTGTAGGGGACTGCACTTAAGGTATGAACAATGCTCGCAGCCTGACCATTACTCGATGGGTCGAAGGTATGGTTCTGGTTCGTCCAGGGCGCAACATTCAACGGGTCGAGAGACATCTTCAATGGGTCGAAATCTCTGGAATCAACATGTTGCGATTCAACCATCCATTTTCGGGGAATTTTATGCTTCTCTCTGTATTCTTTGTAGGTAAAGAACAAGCCCAAGTCTATAGAATCCTTCAAGTACCTGAAGATGTGTTTTATAATATTCCAATGACATTGTGTAGGCGCATAACTAAATCGAGATAACAAGTTCACAGAGAATGCAATGTCTGGTCTTGTGCATTGAGTTAAATACAACAAAACTCCAATGGCACTAAGGTATGACATCTCAGCTCCCAATAGCTCCTCATCATCATCTTTCGGACGGTACGGATCCTTATTGGGTTCCAGACTGCGTACGACAATTAGTGTACTAAGAGAGTGTGCTTTATTCATGTTAAATTGCCTAAGCATCTTTTGAATATAAGCAGATTGGTGAATAAGTATTCTACCAACTCGATGTTGTAATTCCAAACCAAGACAAAATCGAGTCCTACCAAGGTATTTCATCTCAAACTTGGATTTCAAGTAGCTAACTGTCTCATTAATTTCATAAATAGACCAAATGATGTTCATATCATCAACATAGACCGCTACAATGGTAAATCCTGAACTTGTTCTCTTAATGAACACACATGGACATAAATCATCGTTCTTGTATCCCTTCTCAATCAAGTAGTCATCGAGACGTGTGTACCATATTCTACTGGAATGTTTCAATCCATATAGTGAACGCTTCAATCTAATCACATGAGCACTGCGTGATGTAGAGTTACTTGAATTGGGTATGACCATGCCTTCTGGCACTTTCATGTATATCTTAGAATCAAGCTTCTCATAGAGATATGCATTCACCACATTCATCAGAATCAAACTGACAAGGTAGCAGAAAGTAATGATGTCCATGACTAGAGAGTATGTCTCCTCATAATCAATGCCACGTCGTTGAGAGAATCCTTGCACTATAAGTCTAGGTTTATACCGCATGACTTTATTCTTCTTATTACGCTTTCAAACAAACCATTTATGTCCAACCGGCTTCACATTTTGTGGGCATAGCACTACTAGACCAAATACCTGTATTTTCTTTAGAGAGTCTAGTTCGCCTGCATTGCTTCTTTCCATTTAAGCCAATCCGCTCTCCACTGACATTCAACAACCCAGCAAGGTTCCACTTCATCGTCGTCAATGATATCCTGAGTGACGGAATAAGAAAAAACATCATCAACTACCTTGGGTGTTCTATCCATTACAATGCGCGCATCGTTGTATTTTAGTGAGATTTCACCGTTGACTAACATCATATATGGATCTGAAGCGTTTTAAAGAGATGTCATTTGTGATTCTATGACATAACTGTTGTCAGAAATAATCTCATGTGTGGGATTAACAATGTTGATGATAAAATGATCATTTTGTGCCTGGATAGCATGCCTTTTCACCAACAGCTCATATGTGAGTTTTCTTGGTAGGATCCGAGTCCAATGCTACTCCATCCACATGAGTAAGAGGCACGTTACTCTGCTCTGGATTTGCTTTAAATCGCCCCTTCGGAACTTCCAACCTTGCATGAACGTTTGCAGCAGGAATGTGTGATCTCGTCATTTTAGCAATATCAATAAAGGAGTCATGCTCTACTACCTTCTGAAGATCAAGTATACATCATACTTCAATCTCACTTAGAGATGTGCGTGGATATTCTTGAAACATAGTGGTATGAGTTTTCTACATCAATTCTTGACGTTTAACCGGAATGGAGACATTTTTATCTCCCCCTAACGTCGAGAAGTATGTTTAATCAAAGTGATAGTCTGTAAATCTTGTAGTAAAGAGATCTCTTATTGAAGGTTCTAAGTAAGGGACAATTTCCGGAGATTCATAACTAACATATATGCCTAATCGATATTGATGACCCATTTTAGTGCGTTGTGGTGGTGCAATTGACACATATACTACACAACCAAATATGCATAGAAAAGAAATGTCAGGCTCATATCCAGTTACCAACTGGTGCGCACTGAATGGTTGGCATGCTATAGGTCTAAAGAGAAGAAGCATTGCTTCATGTAATACTGCATATCTCTAAGCAGATACTGCAAATTAGTATACATAACCATTGCTCTGGCCACAAGCTGTAACCACTTGATTCGTGCCTCTGCTAAATCGTTGAGGATGAACATTGGGGATGAGATGTTCAACTTCTATCCCAATTGATATAAATTAGTCATCAAAAGTATTTGATGTGAATTCTCCTGCATTATCCAATCGAATTGACTTGATTGAATTGTCCAGGTGGTGAGCCCAAAGCTTAAAAATCTATGCAAGGAGTTTTGCAAATGCAGCAATCCTTGTGGATAGCAAAGAAATGTGTGACCATCGTGTTGATGCATCTATCAAAACCATAAAATATCTAAATGGTCAGCATTCAGGTTTGATAGGTCAACAAATATCACCATGGATTCTTTGTAAGAATGAAATATTTTCAGTGTTACCGCAAAGGAGGGTCTAGCCTGCAACTTTTCCAATGAGTAAGCTTTGCAAAAAGAGCAATGAGCATCAGAAACTGCCATAAAGGAATCTTGTGAAATAACACTAGGTGTTGAAGCCAGAGATTGTTAGTCTCATCCACTCCATTACATTCGATGGGTTTTAAGATTTTCACATGTTTTTTGCCTTTGAAAAATGGATGACCATGAAAGTTTTTCAATATTTTGATCATCATGTCACGACCTGGGTATCCTAGTTGAAAATGCCAAAGCTTGTATGAGGCCATGTCACATACAGTAGTAAGTGTGAAAATATTGAATTCAATAATCCAAAATGTAGTAAGATATAATCCACTACGAATTGCCCTTAACTTTTCCAATGTGCACTTTCTACTACACTCCTTTGAAGTTATGCATAAAAATTATTTTTCATTCTCACTATGAGTTTTCAAGTGTAAACTGTTGGCTCTTATGTCCTTAAAACTTAGCAAGGTTTGGTTGGCCTTAGGTGAGTACAATGCATCAGTGATACGAATTTTAGTACCATGTGGTAACAAGAATTCTGTTGAAGCACACCCTTGTATAACAGGTGCGGAACCAATCATGGTTGTCACTGGTGATGTATATGGCACAATATCAATAAACAATTGTCTATTCCGCAGTATAGTATGAGTAGTACCACTATCTACTAGACACTCGATCTCACCGTCAAACGTCTACAAAATAATGTGAATTAATTAATCTTCAAGACTTGTTGACCACTTTAAGTAAAAACTTAAAGATTTACCAAAGGTATGTGACCCTTAAAGTGTGCTGATATGACATAAGCAAACTGATGTAAATTACATCAAAAACACCATTCCCGGGTAGCATCTTCGACGGGTCGAGAATACCACTCGACAGGTCGAAGAAACCCAAAATAAAATTTTAATTTTTTGATAACTATTTCCTCGAAGGGTCGAGGATGATTTTCGACGGGTCCAGGGTGATTTTCGACGGGTCCAGGGTGATTTTCGATGGGTCGAGTTTTGTGACAATGGGAGACAGAAGCGTGCATTCGACAGGTCTAGGGACGGGATGAAAATCTCTAGAATCAAATCATCCTATCTTTTGTCTCATTTTAATGGAAATTTTGTGTCATAATGCAAAGGATTTTGTAGAATTTGAACATTGTAAGCAACGTGTATGAACATGACTATTCTTAATACTTACAAATACCGAAAGAAAGAACTTTTATTGATTTGCCAACATCAAAAGTTACATTAAAAGATTGTTCTTATTCAAATAACCATAACTAAAAATAAAGTTAAATATAATGATAAACTTGATTACATAATAGAGATATCATCTAAGCAAAATCTGTAGTTACTAGGTTTACATTTGGGATATCTTCTACAACTAGATTAGCTTCTCCGCCATCTTCCATCTCTTCATCTGCAGTGTAGTTGGTCTCATGACCCAAATATTGCTTGCATCTCTTGTAGGCATTCTGGACATCTTTAGGCTCACAACATTGCTCATGCATATGCTTGCTCGAACTATATCTATAGCAAGGTGCTGAGCGAGACTTTGTAGGAGCATACCTTGAAGAATTTTTATTTTTCCTGGAACCAGAACTTGATGGATTCTCGTTGTTTGAGTTGTCTTAGCAAGTCTAAGTCAAATTTTGATTGTTTCCTCATCTGCCACGACCTCTACCACTTCCACCTCTGCCACCACGAGTTTGATAAGGTTTCAAACGATTGTTCTGCTTATATTTTTGTGCCTTTCCAGTATGACGAGCCTTACAAACTTTTTTTATACCAGCTGGCCTGACATTGTTGTGAACAAGAATATCTTGATACCGTTCTTTTTTGGCCAGCACACTCATAAGATCACTGAATGATCTCAATCTCCCTTTCTCATAATCGATCCAATATTGGTAAGCAAGTGTGTCTATGAAGGTAGGAAAGTTAGTCAACGACTTTTCAACCATTGCATGATCATTTTTTTCAACGCCACAAATGGCTAGTTTAGATTGTAGCCCTAGCATATCCTAATAAAAATCATTTATTTTTGGGTAATTCAATAACTGGATTTGATCCCATTTTTCAAGTAATTCAGGAAGTTGTGCGTCATGCACGTTATTGAACCGTTCTTGCAAAGTCACCCACAAATCCGCGGGGTCATTCTTTAACAAGTATTGTTTGATGGTGTATAGTATTGTCATCGACTTGAATGCTTGATGGTAGTGGTTTGATGGTGTCGGTGAGTCTTTTACTGATGAGAGTATTTTTCACATCTGAGACCCACCTATAGTACTGTGCTCCTTGAAGATCAAGGATGTCAAATTCTAGCCTTGCTGACTCAGTCATCTTCAAAAGAGAAATTAGTTTACCGATCAAAAAATAATGATCACTAATCAAGTTTAGAGAATAAGAAACATGATCCATTTGATGTATGGTCACAAATATCGATGCGATAACCGGTGGTTTCATACCACTCCCCATAAAATCATGACTGACTCAGAGTCACAAATCGTGCATCATGCCTAAACATTGAAGCATAAGGAGTTATCCCTGTGGGGTTATGTTTGCTCGTACGGTATGCCTAAAGTGTATCGAACAAGTTAGCATGCCATAATCGAGTATTGCTAGCGAGCATGCGCCTGAGAATATACAAAATGAGCTTGTTACTGTCTTCGGCTTGACCATTAGATTGAGCGTAATAAGGAGTGGAATGAAGGAAGTGAATGCCCAAATATTTCAAAAGCATGTCGACTTCTCCTGACATAAAGGCTTCCCTTCTGTCTGAAACAAAGCATTCAGGGATACCAAACCTGCAAATAATATCTTCAAATAAAAATTGATGAATGGTACCTTCCGAGGCTATTTTTAAAGGCCTAGCCTCCACCCACTTAGTAAAGAAATTCGTAGCCATAATGATGAACTTGTGCCCCTCAGAAGAATGGGGGTAAATAATCTCAATAAAGTCTAACACCCAACCTCAGGCAGGCCAGGGCTTTATGACTAGTTGCATAGGGATATTAGGTAAATGACTAATTGGGCTGTGAGTATGATAGTCCTCATAACCTTTGGCGAAAGTGATACAGACTTTAAGGAGTGTAGGCCAATAATAATCACGACGTCGCAATAACCAACGCATATTGGGACCCGTTTGATTTGCCTCTGCTGTCTCTAAGTGTACTTCTCGCATTAATCATTTAGCATCACACCCATAAACACATCGAAGCAAAACACCTTCTTCTCCTCATCTAAAAAACCCATTGTTCCTTATTATGTAATTAAGAGCAAGGAAACGGATGCGCTTGTCAGCTGCAACATTGGGATCTTGGAGGTATGAAATAAGAGGATGCCTCTAATCGGTATCGATATGCTCAAGTGTCACCACACACCACTCATTGTTATCCTCTTGCCTAGCATGGAAGGAAGGCAAGGTTCGGTGCTCGACCTTCAAAATGTGCTCGCGAACTCCATTTTGAAGACTATGGCCCATTGTGAGCTATGCTAATTCATTTGCTGCCTAGTTCTGGTCACGAGGGATTTGCTCCAATGTGACCTCTGTGAATAAATCCAACAGCTCAGCTGTCCTTCTAATACTGCACATGCTTTGTACTTGGTTTCCATTTGCTGGATTATAAGCAATGAGTCTCCACGAATGTGGACGTCGGTGACCTCCAAGTCTAACAAAATTTCCGGACCAATGATAAGGGTTTCATATTCAGCCTAGACGTTAGTGCAGTGAAAGTCCAACCTGAATGAATAGAAAAAAGTTTCTTCCTTTGGGTTAACCATGGCTATTCCTCCCCCATCCATGGTACTAGTGCTCGAACCATCAACATACAAGAACTAAGGAGTGAGCGAAATGCGGGCCAACTCCAAGTCCTTGCCCCCGTGAACATCGAGCATCAGGTGGTGAACAAGAAAATCAACCATCGCCTGGCCTTTAATTGCCTTTTGTGAAACATATTGTAACAAAAACTCGGAGAATGCTAGAATCCACTTCTCAATTCGTCCTCATATTATAGGCCGTGAAAACATGTATTTTATCAAATCCGTCTGTGCAATAACACATGTGGTAAATGGTAACATATAATGTATCAGTTTGCACCCTGAAAAATACAAAGCCAGGCATAGCTTCTCCATAGGTGAGTACCTTGTGTCACAATCTGTTAATGTTCGACCGATAATGTTCAACTAAGGTAGAAAATGGCGCGCTCAATGCTGGTAGTATCATTTTTTGCCAACAAGCTACTGATAGAATTTTCAATAGCAGAAATATATACCTTAAGAGGCACCCCCAACCTTGACAGAACCAATACTGGCGAGTTGGTGAGATACACCTTGATGACGTCAAAAGCCTCTTGATGGACAGCCTCCCACATGAAATCTTTCTGATTTTGAAGCTTAATTAGTGGCGAGAATGGTTTAACCTTTCCTGCCGCATTAGCAATGAACCGTCTCAGAAAATTGATCTTGGTCAGCAAGCATTGAAGCTTTTTCTTGTTCTTTGGTGGGCTAGCGTTAAACACGGCTTCTTTCTTATTGTAAGGAACTTCAATCCCTTGCTGGTGGACCAGGAAGCCCAGAAAATCTCCTACTTGGACACCAAAGACACACTTGGCAGGGTTTATCTTTAACTGGTGTAGCCTCATACGGTCGAACACTCTCCTCAAGTCATATACGTGGTCTGTCTGGTGCTTGGTTTTAACTACCACGTCATCAATGTAAACCTCCATAGTTTTTCCTATTAGGTCATGGAAGATTAACTTAACAGCCTGCTGATAAACTGCCGCTGCATTCTTGAGTCCAAATGGTATGTCTACATACTAAAAAATGCCAGCGAAACCAGGACAACAAAATGTTGTCTTGTGCCTATCGGCTTCCGCCACCGAGATCTGGTGATACCTTATTGTGCCATCCATGAATGACAACATCTCATGGAGAGCGACTGAATAGACCAGTAAGTCTGCCACAGGTATGGGGTAGGCATCCTTTGGTGTAGCGTTATTGAGGTCGCGGTAGTCGACACAAACTCTCATCTTTCCATTCTTTTTCTTGATTGGGACGACATTGGATAACCACTTGTTGTACTTGGCTACTCTAATGATGACAAATTTGAGTATCTTCTCAATTTATTCTTTGACCAGAACTGTTGTCTCGATGTTCATTCGAGGCCTCTCTTGCTTCATCGGTTTCTTGCCCTCTATGATAGGAAGATTGTGACACACCAAGTCTGGTGACAGTCCTAGCATATCCTCATATTTTTCTGTGAAGCAGTATGCATACTCATGTAACAATTCGATGAGCCTCTTTCGCTCCTCAGGCTCTAAGAAGGTACTAATAGCTACAGCCATTGGCTCTTCCATAGTCTCGAGGTTAATTTTTTCCACTGGATTCTTGACTTTAGGTGGAGTATCATCCAAAGCTGCTGGGGCCAATTGAATGATCTCCTCCTCTTTCGATTCATGTAGTATGTCGTCATCCACTACTCTAACGTTGCAATTATTGGAACATGCTCATAGGCATGTCTCTCTATCAAGTAATTATGTAGGCGATCATAGGCGATCAAGCCTCCACCTCTATGTTTGATAGAGACTCTATTATTAAGATGATTTTAAGGGTACCTCAACGGTATAAGGGCGGCAAATGCCCTCGCCTATCTGCATGATCCCCATTGAGCTAATTGAGAAGTCGTCACCCATACGGGGTGACCCTTATTATCAATGTCATACACCTCCAGTGTCCTTAGGTCTCCATTGTAATAGCTAGAATCTAAAGCATTTGCTTACACTGTGTACGGACGTGGGTCTGCATCGATTACCTCTGCTTCACCTGACTCCATATTCCACAACACCATCTATTGATGAAGAGACGATGGTACACAATAGCTATGGTGAATCCAGTCCCGACCTAGTATTCTACTATATGGTGTCGTGCATTCTGTCACGAAGAAAGTGTGCGTCCCAGCTGCTAGTCCAACCTGACATGAAGGAAAATAATGCCCAAAATTTTGGATATGCTACCTTGAAAGTTCCGGAAATTGAGAACTATCTCATGGGTGGCGGATTTAGGAATGCCCAATAATGCCATTGCCTTGACAGTAATGATATTGGTTGCTGCTCCCGAGTCCACCAGCATTTTGTTGAGGTGCACCCCTTGAACCTTGGCGGTGATGTAGATGGGTCGCACGTGCATAGCCATATTTAATGTTGGCTTTCTGAACAACATGTAGGCCTTCCTTACTGACAGATCAATCTTTGATTGCACGGCGAGTAGCTGTTGCTCTATTTTATCTTCTTTGTGAGTTGTCATCCCCAAGCTATTCACTATGTTGGTTCGATCTACGACTTCTCTAGTAAAGAAAGATATCGAGCTTGCTAATCCGACTAAAGAACCTACAAATTTGAAGGGTAAAATGAATACCATGTTTACGTCAAACTCCTTACCATATACTTGTGTCTCCGGCTCCTCGTTCTCATCATAGTCTACTAGCTCCTCATCCTCAACTTCCTCTACGTTCAGCCCTGTGTTCTTTTCTTGTGGTTTGGCTTCTGCCATTTCATCATCAGCAGGAACTATTGCCTCAAAACCCGCCATGAGTTTATCTTCAAACAGAACCTCAGGTGTGGGTTCTATACTCGCGAGAGAGAATATGCCACTACTTTTGCTCCAAGGAGAAAGTTTCCTTGCTCTGAGTCACAATTTTCTTTATCTCTTCTTCCACCAATGGCTTTAGCCTCCATCTAAGTCCCCGTGCCTCACTTGAAGTACTTTTTACTTTACTCGAGTCGGTTGATCGATGAAGACTTTTGAGCGCGACAGGCTTCGGGTCCTTATTGTCGTTGAAGGTCTGCTTCCTGCTTCTAGGTTTCCTATGGGCCCGCTAAACCTCAGGGATAGGTTCTAGAATTTGAACCTTAGAGAGTAAGTTAGGGTTCAGAGAAAAGACGCTAGGTCTAGCCGCTCGAACCTTGGGCTCATGGGACCTGTCTTTGCAGCTGCTCAGGCTTATAGGCCAGTTACTCTGGTCGGATGATGCCCATATCCAAAGCCTCCAATGCCTTTTTGGCTACTCCAAACCGACGGTGTTAGTTCCTTCATCTTCTAGGGGTGACCTCAATTGTTTTCCCTTTTTCCTTGACATACCACACGTTTTCCTCGGTGATGTTCTTTGACACTGGTGGAATGTATGGTTTGGCAAGTTGGTCATCCATACTTGATTTCGCTGCCGTCGGTTTCAGAAACTTTTTCGCTGCTGTCGGTTTCAGAAACTTTTCTGCTGCTCGCATTCAAGTAGTATGCCTACGAATCTCTCGGGTTCATCTCTCGTAGATTGGTAGGCTGGTAATGCTCAGGTGGGGAGACCAATTCTGGGCACACGTTGACTGCTTCCATAATCTCTTCGTATGATATCTTCAAACGAAAATGGATTTTGCAGTGAGAGTACAATGCTACTGGCGACTCTGCTTTCAGATTAACTTTCTCCTTACCCTTTAGGGAAACTGCTGGCTGTGCCACCTTAGTTGCCTCAACACTAGTGTGTAGGTGCACAATTTGTTTCCTCTTGCTAGGATTGTTCCATTGCATAACGACCATACCGATGATGAGGCCTTCACCAACGTTGACATCCTAAGTCGCATGCTCGCCTTGTTGTTCGATAGCTATCTTGCCCTCGTCTAACCATTGCTGAATTTAGAATTTCAAACTGTTTCATTGTTCAGTCAAATGGGTCTACACATGATGGAAACGGCAGTAGGGGAAACCTTTCACAATTTTCGGGTTTGGCAGAGGCCCGTAAGGCACTTCAATGATTCTTGCTTGAATCAGATAATCCAGGATTTCTGCCACCCGCGACACATCATAAGTAATCTTCCGTTTAGGCCTCCTTGCCGGTTCAGACTTCTTTACCGGCTCTGCCTTTGACGCTGGCAACACTTTCCTGAGTTTCTTGTGGAATGGTGGAAAGGCTTGGGATCACTGCTTGAGCACTCCTCTTGGCCGAAGCTGATCACCCAGTAATCAAGTATGCTTTGGACAATATTCTTTAGACCGATACAAGAGGAGGTAGCATGTCAAAACTTGTTATGATACCTATAGAAGTAATCACTCGGCGTCATATAGGTCAGGTCTTCAAGCCTCTTCACATGCCTATATTTGATAAGGTCTTTCATGATCAACTCGTCAAGGATCTTGTTAAAAGACTCAACCCCGATTTAGTTTCCTAAACCGGAATCAAACCCCTTCTGAAAACACGAACTTACAAAAAAAAATAGAAATTTCGGCAGAATTTCACTATATCGCGGAATTACCATTAACCTGCACCCGAAAACACACTTCATTCTATGCCACAAAAGCCAAACCGTGGGCACCAATCCCATCCGGATTTCTCAATATCATAACATAATGTAAAGTAATAAATAAAAGCTGTAATTTTACAGAAATCCGGGGAAAATCATATGAAAATATAACATCAGAGTATTCAGAGCGACCTCTAGTATATATATATATACATAAATACACAACAGTAGGCTAAACAAGAAACCTACTGAAAAAGAAAGGTAGCTCGAATACTAAGTCTCCGACTGCGACATGCGACACCAGAATCTGAACTGCAAACTGGGCATTGAAAACAAAGAGTCCAGGGAAAGACATATAAACCGTTAAAGTGAGTGGACGAAAATAAATGTCTTTCACCGAATAATATATGTTATAAAAACATATGCCAGTCTAAATGCATGAAAATAAAAATGTACACGAGGAAAACTCTAACCCTCAAGCGTACATAGCATGCATCGAAATCCCACGGGGTCACTCATGGACACATCCGTGCTAGTACAGTCCGAATCACGGGATCCCAGACCCACACGTGATTCTAGCCAGAAAGGGCTCAGGTCAGGGTATCTGTTCCCACCCGGAAATACATCGGCACAGGGTAACAGTCCCCCCTGGTAAACATCCTCGGGGATTAGCCGAGATGCAAATGTATCGATACAACCACATATACTAAGACTGTACTCTGTATAAACCAAATCATAAATAGTTTCTATGCAAATGTATAAGCATAATGTAAATGCATATTCGTAATATATAATTATAAGATCATAATCGTAGATGCATATTCGTAAAACACATGCTCGTATAAATCACATATGCATGCTCATGCTCATAAAATGTATAATAAAGACTCGCAACCAATCAGTGAAAAGAAATGTGTCCACTCACAGATAAGCACAACGCGCAAACGCGCTAATCCCGAGATTCGGCGGAAGATCCATCACCCAACGTACGATCTCGATCCCCTGAATAATCACAAAATATCACTAATCAAAATCACAATTCGATACTCTGAACCACACCTCGGAAACCAACCATTTTCGGAAATATATAACTCGAATACAAAATAATCGTCGAAAACCCCCAAATATTCCACATAAACCCTCGACTTAAAATCTGGTATCCAAATCAACTTGAAAACCTCAAGGTTATGATCGGGGTGCGATTACGAGTAAAACGGCATAAAACTTGTCAAATTCCAAAAAGTCAACCCTTCGCCGGAGCTCCGCCGTTGACCGCCGGCGGCGGCGGCGCGGCGTCAACCGTGGCGGATTCTGGCCAAACTTTCCAGATCAAAAGTACTCCTCAAGCCCAGCACATCTCTCTTCTACACCAAGCCTCAATTCCAAGCCCATCAATTCCAAGCCCATCAATTCCAATCCCATCGGCCGGAATTGAGCCCAAAACCTCACGGAATCCATTGATTCCGGCGAGATTCCGGCGTGCTTCAAACCTCAACCAAACCCCAAATTGTTTTACCCAAAAGCATCACAAGGATGAGGGGAACCTTTCCCCCCACCACCCCGACCCCAAAAGTCGCCGGAGCGCCGCCCCCGACGGCGGCGAAAACCCACGGCAAACCCGAGCTCGTTCTCCTCCTATACCTCATCAATTTACACCAAACCATGTTCTAAACCATAGGAAATCAAGAGAGGAAGCTAGCCATACCAAAATTAAGGCCGGAGGTGGCCAGAAACGTCAAGTCCGACGGCGAGTCAACGACGGTCCGGTTTGAACTCAGTCAACGGGTCAAACAACGGTCAAACTTTCCAAACAGTGATTTTCGATAATTTTTCGACTATTCTGATATTTATACTCGCGGCTCGATACGATCGACGGTCCAAATCGAATCACATCCACGTTTCGGATAACTCAAATTTAAACGGATAAACACGACTAAATCACGCGATTTCAAATATTCATAACATATTCCTCGGTTATCGAAACAATTATCCGAAACCGCCTACAAACTCGTAATCATGCATACTACAACTCTCGTGAAGAAACTCATACCAAATTCTTGCCCGATAATTAAGTCGTGAACCAGACCGCCAATTCGACTAATTATGATAAATCTCGATTACTCGCAAAACTCGTGGATTAAGCCGATTACCGTACTAATTCTGATTCGGGTCGTCACATCTTGTTCATTCGGTCTTGTCTGAAGGTATACTACCTAAACGGCACGGATGGCCTTTTCGACTGATTTCTTCGGAACTCTCTTGACCTTCACTCGGCCTTTTCTGCCTCCATATTGACTTGTGGATCAGGAAATAGTTGGGAGTCTACTAGTGAGACCGTCTTCGGCGACGTCTCCAGAGCGAGCTTACCTTCTTTGATCCACTTTTGGATCTGATCTTTAAGCTTGACACAGTCCTTGGTTAAGTAGTTCCACACACCGTAAAACTTGCAATACACCTTCCCTTTTAGCTGCTCTGCACTAGGGATAGGCCCGAAGTCTGTCTTTGCTGCTCGTTGACTAATCAACTCATCCAAGATTTCATAAGCCAAGTTGGTATTATAAGTATATGTCTCAAACTCTATCTTAGTAAAGGCCACCGTTGAGAGCTTTACTGATCCCTTGCTTTGTTATAGCTTCCGAGGTTTTAACACTGTTGTAGAGGTTAGTTACACGGCGTGAGTGTGTTCTTCCTCAGAATCATATCCTTCTACAACAGAGTCTTCAATATATGCCACACTAGTTAGTTTGTTCCTTTCTGGTACATATGATGACCTTGGCGCATATGTCCCCTTAGAGGCATTGTGCCTATTATCACTCTCTTCATGACATTGTAAGCTTTCGTCACTGTGGCGATAAACTCGTTCAATGAGAGGTGCTTTATAATGAGGAATATGTGGTAATACTGGTCTTCCAAGCTATTGATCGCCCTATCTATGACGGTGTCTTTCACCAAATAAGTCTTGCATAAGTTATATTCTAACCTAAAACGGTGCAAGAAAGTCACTGGGCTTTCAGACGAAGCCTGACACATGGCTACCAATTTTCTTATGCTTGTTTCTGGCATTATTGTTCCAAAATGATCGACGAACAACGTTTCCATAGCCGACCACTCTGTTATTGACTGCGTGACCAAGCCAGGATATCAAACTAGAGCTGAACCGGACAAGGAGGAACCGAAGACCCTTAATTTGAGCTGCGGGTCCTTTCCCCAATGTCTGAATTACAAAGTGAAATAAGCCAAGTGAATAGATGCACTTTCTTCTCCATCCCCACTGAAGGTTTAGAAGTTAATTAGCTTGTAGTTCCTATACCATTGTCGAGTGGCATTAATGCTCTTTTCCAATATTGGAAAAGCGGTCTCATACGGTTGATGTTGCTTGGCGACCTGAATGTTGCACTGAGCCATAAACCTGTCAAACTGCTCTTGCCAGGCAGCTGGGAACTTGTCTGCTTGCCTTTAGGCCCTCGCGAAGTCATACATGGACTTGGAGAGCTATCCAATGTCCCCATATGTTCTTTTGAACAAATCGAGCATGTCCCTCATTTGCCGCGCCTGTGCGATCTCTAAATCTTGCAGGAGCTCGACACGCATTTAGTTCTAGCCCTCAACTAGGGACATGAGCTGAACCCTTTGGGTCGCTTGTTCCTCCAGGCCTTTGGCAAATTCATCCCTTAGGGTGACCACTTCGGCACTCATGGCATCAGTCTTCTTGCCTTTAGTGGTGAGTATATACGCTTGATCGGCTAATCATCGGTTAAGAAAGTGAGTTGTTCTGCCTGGTGATGGTCACGCTTGGAGGCGTACGACCAGTAGTTTTCGTACGTCAAGCCCTTGATCTCATCTTTGAATAAGAACTCAAACGCCATTACTATACGACGCGTGGTTCCAAAAATTAGCTCTACTACGTTCGCGGAGAGCGAGCAACACTCAGTAGAGTTATGCTCCCGATAAATTGGTTGAGGATGTTTGCGACACTGAGGGTATACTATTTTGTAAAGGTCCCATATTGTCGCGTAGAGACAAAAAAAGTTGTCTCTCTGGGCATGCCAAAATGTTTGGCTCCAGAAATCCCAAGGTATTGAGAAGTTTCAAATTATCTCTTTTCTCGACCGTGTGTGTGTATGCATGCCTGGCGTGCTACTGCCATGAGGTAGAATGTTGAACGTAGACTCGCCGCTACCAAACTTCTAAGAAGCGATTGGGACGGGGAGAGTACCAACCCCGTCCATTGAATTCTTTTTGACTAAGTGACTTAGAACTTATGGTTTTCATGTCTCTCGCTGAGCCACGAAAATCGATACCTTACAGCTCCTTCGGTATAAGGCAGAGCAATCTCGGTGATGAGTGTTGAGAACACAGGAGTGCTTCTTTGAATCGTCGGATATTCACACTCCTTCAGGTAAAGATCTTTTGATCATAAGTTTCTAGGGTTTCTCTAGATGAGAAGGTTTGTTTGCCGAGAGAATAGGTTATGTATGATATTGATGCCCCGATTCTGCGAAGATTTCCTCTTTATATAGGAAAATATAATGACTTTTTGTAGTTAACCAAAGATTCTTAACATTTAGACTCACTTGATGACTCTAATTGCTCGAGGTCCTACTTCCTAGATCTTTCAATCAAAATCTAAGACTTGATGATAAGATCGCCAAAGAATCATTTCCTCCTTAGGAAAAGTTATTATTCCAAGTGGGCCGCAGGAATCTGCCTAATAACATTATCAAAAACCCTAAAAATAAAAATGGTTTATTTTGGGCCTAAACAATTGGAACACAGATGTAAAAGGTTGGAAACTGAGTTGCAAACTTATAACTAGGATAATATACATTGTTCTGTCATTGCCCTAATATTCTTTTGGAAATATACACTGTTCTGCCAAGACATCTTCCTTGTTAAATACTAGGTATGAATGCAAGGGACATTCTTGAGTACCCAAGGGTATGCTATACCCTTATTTACAACTTTAGAACTAAAATTACAATATATTTGAACATGAATTTATAACATTTATGAAAAATATTACCACAATAATCACATATTTTTAAGATTATTATAGTATTTATAACTAATTGAATCAAACTTACAACTTTGATAACAATTTGTTCCACAGTTGTAACTGAATTTCTAAATTAAGTAATTATTTCAAAATCCACCAAATAACACGAATAATAACTCAGATTACCACTATGACCACAAAATATGTTCTCGAGTGATAAATAATACCCATGTGTACCTAAGAATTATCCATGAAGGCATTACATATGGCCAGGTTATGAGGAAAGTACGAGAAGAAAAAGACAAGATCAACACTGAGTGCGTAAGCGAACTAAAGCAGGGTGCTGATGAGCAATCCAGCAACGCTGTCATGAATGGGGAGGAAACTATCAGTGTGAGTAATCTAGAGCTAATTGTGTTTGCCTTTAGTAACTTCTACATGCATCAAGCGTATGAAAACGACTTCAGTTAGGAAAAGCCTGCGTGGGTGTTCTCAGCGTCATAGACCTTTAAGAACCTAGCAGTTTCATGGACACCAAAGAGGGTGATGGAATAGAAGCATAAATTAGTTTGGAAGAGAAACTCATGTCTGAACTTGAAAGTGATGTCGAGTTGTTGGCTCATGTGTCTTTAAGTGATGTCGAGAACTTTCGATGATAATATTCACTACTAACAGAAACACTATAGCCGACGACTTTCTGGAAACCATGCCGACGACAACCCTTGTCGTCGGTTATAGTATGGTATATATAGCCGATGAGGTTCTCCAGTCGTCGGTCATAGAACTATAATCGATGATGTGATTCTAGTCGTCGGCTATAGTAGCCAGAAAATCGTCGGCTATAGTTTGTAACTATTACCGACGAGTTTGCTGGGACTATGACCGACGACTTTTTAGTATCATCGGCTATAGGGGTGGTTTATAGATCCAATCTGGGTAGCAGCTCGGTCATTCAAAAAAAAATTCCTACGGAAACTGAAAACGCTCCGAAATCATTGGGTGTTGTCGAAAACTATCCATGATGAGTTCATGATTCATTATATAGGTATGTATGTACATATATATATGCATGATGTATAGATCGAGTTGAGATATATATTGTTAATTTTGAGTTGATCGATTGTTGGGTTTGAGTGATTGATGGTTGATTTTGAGTGATTGATAGTTAATTTGTAGTAATTGTCGTTGACTATTATGAATATAGGATGATTTATTTAATTTTTGTGATTATTATAGCTAGGGTAGTTAATTGTGATTATATATTATGGTTAATATATATATTGTGATTATTGTGTGTTTTGGTTAATTGTGATTATTGTAGTGTGGTTATTATTAGACAAAATATATATATGTTCATTTGTAATTAATTAGGGATCGATCGAGTTGAATAATTAAATTATGTAATTTATAATTTAAATATCGATATATATAATGATGAATTTTTAATTAATTAAATCATGAGTATATATACAACTATAATTATCATGATGGACAAGAGTTGAATGTGTCTTCCAAGATGGGATGTAAGATATCACCGTGGAATTATGAGTTTTGTGAAATATGTGAAGGTTAATTATTGAGGGATGACAATTCATTATTTTTCGTGTATGAAATGTTAGTGTCGCAGCGAGCGATATTGTTTTCACATCAATAAAGTATTGGAGCACTTGAAGAAAAACGGGTTTTGGGATAAGTACACATGTTTGATCTATCACGGTGAGAGCTCATCAGTTGGTCAGCATGATCAGAGACAATTTTTTGAGATTGGCAGTACATCCAATGATCCAACAACAAGGTTGATCAACAATATATTTCTTCATGAGAGCGGTGTATTTGCTGAAGCACCAGATATCCCTCCCGCCGTTGGGGTTTTCCCTCATATTGAGCCAGTTTAGCAATTACCTACAACTGTCAACACTGCTGGTATGGACAAGTACAACAACCTCATTGCTTTCCAACAGACCCCGTTGTACAACGAGTGTAATAAGACTGTTCTTGAAAGTGTTATGGGAGTAATGAAGCTGAAAGTGGAAAACAAAATGAGTGTGAAGGCTGTTGATGATTGGCTGAAGTGGTCTGGTTCGTTGTTGCCTCCCGGTCATCGCCTTCCTACCACTCATCGTAAGGTGCGACAGATCCTGAAACATCTTGGTCTTTCTTACATCAAAATCCATGCTTGTAGATATGATTGCGTTCTGTTCTGGGGTGAAGATGCTTATGGGAATGATCTTGAATCCCTTGATGGTTGCCGGTATGTGGTACATATAAGTATAAGTTGATTCCTGCCGGAAACAAGAAAGCTGTGAAGATACTTCAGTATTTTCTACTGATAGATAGGCTAGAACGGTTGTTCATGTCTGTACACATGGCTGAAGCTATGAGATGGTGGTTCGAGAGGAATTTGTCCGATGGTGATACCCTTATACACCCTACTGACGGAGAAGCTTGGAAGCACATGGTGAGGGAGTTTTCTTATTTTGCATCAGAGGTTCAAAATGTGTGGTTGGGGCTTTCATCTGACAGATTCCACCATTTTGGCAACATGAGTCTTCAATACAGTATATGGCCAGTTATTTTGGTACCGTACAATCTTCCTCCATGGATGTGCATGAAGAAAGAATACAATATGTTCACTATGATAATTCCAGGGTCGGGTTATCCATGAAAGTGTCTCGATGTATATTTGAGACCCTTGATTGAGGAGCTTAAGTACCTAAGTGAGCATGGTTATCCCACTTATGACAAGTTCAAAAATGAGATGTTCTAGATGCATGTCATGCTTGTTGGCACCATTAGCGATTTTTCTGCACGCAGGATGTTGTCGGGCAACATTACCAGGGGATACAGGGTTTGTCCAGAGTGCATGACTGTTGAGTGTTGCAGACCTCATTGCAGGAAGATTGTACAGATGCGTCATCGTTGTTGGCTTCCACATGATCACCCATTTCGGGAGGATATGGAGGCATTTGATGGGGCCGTGGAAACAGGTGAGCAGCCGAGGAGATGGACGAAGGATGAAATATTGGAAGTGCTAAATGAATACGATTTTGGACAGCTCAGCAATCATCCTGAGATAGTTGCGTCAATACCTGACAAACCCGACATGTATAAATTCTGGACACACAAAAATATTTTTTGGGCACTTCCATATTAGTCCAAGTTGCTGATCAGACACTACTTAAATGTCATGCATATAGAGAAAAATGTGTGCGAGAGTGTGGTCGGCACAGTGTTGAATCGGAAGAGAAAAACTAAAGACGGCTCGAAGGCATGCATTGATATGAAAAGAATGGGACTGCGAAAATATTTGTGGTTGAGAGATGGGAAGAAAAAAATGCCTCAAGCTCCTTATACCGTCAAGCCTGCCCAGAAGAATGAAATTTTTGACTGGATGGGTAATGTTAGGTATCCTTCCGGCTATGCAGGAAATATAAGTCGGTGTGTTAACTTCAAAGACAATAAGATTTACGGACTAAAAAGTCATGACTGTTATATACTGCTTCAATGCCTTTTCCCTGTTTTCATTCCAGGGTACCTGCCCAAAGAGGTGGTGGAGCCGTTAGTGGCTTTATCAAGATTCTTTCAGAAGTTATGCATGAGAGAAGTGAAGAAATCAGACATGTTGGAAATGCAACAGGACATCATTTTTATCATGTGCAAATTGGAAAGGATATTTCCTCCAAAAAATTTCGACATCATGCCTCACCTGATGCTCCATCTTCCGAAACAATTGTTGCTTACCGGTCCAGTACACTACACATGGATGTATCCCATGAAAAGGTACGTAAGGCATCTCTGAATCTGGTTATGTCTTTAATATTATTTATTCACTTATTTTACAATAATCATAACATGCTATTTAATTACCACTTTATAGACAATTAGGGGACTACAAACACTATGTGATGAACAAATCCGCACCCGAAGGGTGTATCGCTGAAGCATATATTGCGCACGAGTGCGTAACGTATACCAAGTTGTATTTGGGAGCGTTGGAGGACCCTCCACAACATATACCGGTAGATGAACCGTAGTTCAACCTTTCGATCATCTCCAACGATGTTGAAGTTTCTGGAAAGTTGCCCAACTCATACAATTTGGAACCATATGAGCTAGTCATTGCCCACTGGTCGGAATTGATTAACTGTCTAGAAGTTCAATATTGGAAAAATGTGCACCTTTACTGCCCTGCTATTGCCGGTGATGTTGAGTACCACAACAACACGTTCGCAAACTATTTTGGCAAAGGGGTACGTATATAGATATATTTACTTGTATATGAATTTAAGTGTCTCGTATCCTATTTATAGTTAAGTTAATAAATGATTATTTTCAGATGAACCATATACAATATGATGGTATCCCTCAGTGGTCACACAAATTGAGACTCTTGGCATAGAAACCGGTAACTTCTAGAGTTTATCCTATGTGTAAGGTAAATGACGTGCTATTTATTTGTGAACATAGAGATGTCAGACGAAGAACACAGAATTCTGGGGTAATGGTGCATGGTGGGCAGAATGGAGTTGACTATTACAGTGTTCTCCATTCAATTGTTGAATTAATTTATGGGGAAGGCATGACAGTGCACTTGTTTAAGTGTAGATGGTTTGATACTGACACTGAGAACACAAGGACCGATCAATACGACATATTTTCGGTGAATACTGCTACAACCTGGTATGAAGATGATCCATTTGTTTTGGCCACAACGGTGAAAAAATTGTTTTATCTTGATGATCTTGTGCATAAAGGCGCGTGGAAAGTGGTTAACCATGTTCTTCCAAGAAACATATACAGTGCCTCGACACTTGGTGTGACCTCGGATAATGAAGAAGTTAGTGCATACCAAGAGCCAAACGCAATTGGTATTCCTGAATCCTCAATAATTCACCTTAATAATGTGATACAGGGCAGTGTGGGACGAATTCCTCGACCGGAACATATTGATGTTAATCAAAATGAAGACAATGAAGACTCAAGTGACGAGGGCTTACACATCTTACCTGAAATAAACTCGGAAACTGAGTCAGACTCAAGCGATGATTCTGACTATGCGCCTTAGTGTACGTATGTTAATTTGAGTATGAACGTGCAATGTAAAATGATGTGTACGACGATGACTTTGAATTGGCGTGCAATTTGAGTATGAACATGCAATGAATTAATTAATAATATATGTCGACATTCGTGATATGTAAAGTAGCCACTTTATTTAATTAGCCTTTTTTATAAGTAACTAAAAAAAACTCATAGCCTTTTTGTATAAATGCATGAGAAAAAATAAATTAAAGCAAAGTGAAAGGAAAAAAAAAATATAGCCGACGATATTCATAATAAATATCACCGGTTATACTATCCAAAATGGCCGGCCGAGGATGCAACCCGAGAACTATAACCGACGACATAAGTATAGTCATCGGTTATAGTATCACCGAAGATATTCATAATAAATATGGTCGATGATACTATAGCCGACGACTATACTTATGTCGTCGGCTATAGTTCTCGGGTTATATCCCCCAGTACAACCGTTTTGGGCAGAAACGAAACTGCCATTTTTTTCCGAAACCTTCCGATCGATTTCAAGCGACGCCGACTTCAAGCACTGACCATTGTTCATCCTAGCCACCGATTCAACCGCCGCCTTTCATTCTACAACCCAAAAACATGTTCGAATTCCTAAATCCCCAATTTTGATTTTTTTTTAATTTAGGTTAAATTTATGTTTAGTTTGTTGATAATGTGGATGTTTGGATGAATTGTGTGAATATATATTGGATTATTGTTGAATTTTGGAATTATTATTGATTTTTTGGATTTTTGGAATTATTGGATTATAATTATTGGATTATATATTGGATATTGTTGGATTATGAAAAAATATATATGTATACGAGATTGTTGGATTAGGAATTCAAATTTTTGGATTAGGAATTATTTTGAATTTTTGTAATTTAATGAAATTTTATATGAAGGAATATATAATGAAATTTGTGGAATATAATGGAAATTTTATGTGCAAGGATTTTTTATGAATTTTTGTAATTTACTGAATCTTTTTTTAATTTTTGTAATTTATGGATTATTATTATGAACATATATATATATATGTGAATTAATACCGAATTAATATTTGGTGTTAATATGAATTAAATTGGCAAATAATAATTAATTTTGATTTATTCTAGATTTATGTGAATTAATTTTATTTATTCTAGATTTATGTGAATTAATTTAGAATTTGATTGGTAGATTAATATATATGAATTAATTTGAATTTTTTGTAATTTATGGAATTATTGTGAGTTAAATATGGAAATATATGAATTAATATATTCTGACATTTGATAGATTAATGTGAATTAACTTTAATTTTATTGTTGATTTTAAAAACTATATAAAATTGAGTATGTTACGTAAATTTTATAGAAACGATGAATTGATTGAACTGTAGTGCTTTGCGGGGGGGTCGAGGGGGGGTCGAGAGGGAGATCGGGACGTGGGGATGAGGGCAACGGAAGTCAGTCCGCATCAGGATCCGCCAGTATCAGCAACACTTACAGCGTTCCTCCCACCTCTCGACACCGTACACTTTTAAGTCAGGGACAACCTCAGCAGCAGCAGGTCGAGCCTCGTCGACCCTCCAGCGCGAGGAGGCTTTATGAGGACAGTCGCACGCCTTCAATGGATAGTGCGACTCAATCATCGGTCCGAATGTCGGACATTCATTGGCGGGACCCTTCCCCATCCACCGACCAAACTCTTCATTCTTCCGAGGAGGCTGGTGGATCGACTCAGTCTTCGGCCAGGATACGACTATGCTTGCCGTCTACCCTATTCTTACCCTTGGAAATCCTGACGATACCCCTCGTCAATCCCACGAGAATGCCTGTTCCAGGACAGCTAGGGTTCATTATCCCGGACAAGGCATACGCGTATGTACCCTTCCCGCAACCTCTCTGGAGTGTGAGGATTCAGGGACAACGCACCGACGAATCAGGTAATTAATTAGTGATATCTTTTTACTTAGTAATATTTAAATTCAATTAGGTGTTGATGTTTAAAAAATCGTCTACAAATGTGATAGGCGAGATCATGCCCGGTGAAAAACAAAAGAGGACCAGAGGCCCCGTCATCGGCAAGTTACTGGACGACGCGATTCGGGCTACCGGTGGTGGCTAAGTTATGATTCCGACCAGATATAAAGGCGAGGTGATCGAGGGAAATGTCACTCGACAGTACGCATGGATGGCCGGCAACATCATACGGGATAGAGTCCCTATGTTGTGGCCAGATTGGAATTCAGTGCCGCAATCCGTCAAATATGAGCTGAATAATGTGCTGTCGGTGAGTAGAATTGTATATTCATTAGGTATATTTTCTATATAAATTTTTAATATTGATATATATATATATATATATGCATGCATTGCAGAGGTGGTTCCGCGTGGACAACGACATTAGACTCACGTGGGCGGATGAAGTGCAAGGGAGCAGGTCACGTGATTCATTTGTTTTGATTTTTTTGTTTCTTTTGATTATGTTCATAAAATGTTGTAAGTTACTAACATTTGTGTTTTATTAATATAGGTACAAGGAGTGGAAGGGCGAGCTGAAAAAACATTGAAAAAAGTACGGCGACGATCGTTCGGGTACCCCTAACGAGTTTCGTTATAGGGTGTACGAGTGTCGATGGCTTGCGGTTCACTTCAACAACCCGAAATTGAAGGTACGCAACCTTCGATCAATTAAATTTTTGTTTTATCGTACTTTCCCCAAATTATTTGGCTAATATTTTTTTATGTTGGATTAATCGAGCAGACTATTTCTGAAGTCAACACAAGGAACAGAGCCAAAAACACAAAAAATCATCATACTGGTTCCAGATCATATTCGGGTTGGATCGAGGAGGCGGCCAACCACCCAGAAGTCCCTCCGCTTGTCTATACGATGCAGCACGCGTATCCGCAGTCCCCCGAAAATGCTGTAAGTGTCCTTATAACAAAATAAACATATTTCTTATTTTTTTAGATTTTTTACATTAATTAACATTTTATTTTTCTTTGTCAATTAGGCGAGACTTCAGGAGGTGATTCCGGAGGTATTGACTCAAGTTGCGAGAGAGCGCTATCCCAACACCCCCGATGCAGAACTCCCGACTGATCAGATTGATCAATCTGACCCGATCATAGCGGCCAGGAGTATGGCAGCCGCGATTCCTCCAGGGAAGAATACTTTCTACTGCAGGGGGCTCGAAAAGTGGGGTCAAGGGCTGCTGAAGAAGACTCCTGAATTCTCTCGCGGATCGGGATCATCTTCGAGGACTAATGAGCTACGGGAGCAGCTTCAGAGGCAAGCGATGGAGATGGAATCTCAACGGCTACAGATGGAGGAGCTGGAGCGGGCGAGAGCCGCCGAGCAAGAGGTGCGAGCAGAATCGGTTGGCCGAACAGCAGCAGATGATGGGGACATAGATGCAACACTGTTATGCACAGTTGCACGCATCTGGAATCCAGATAGCTCCCCCGCCCATTTTTAGTGCATCACAGCCACAACCGCAGCTGCAGCCGCTAGATCAGGTCTAACGAAGTTTTGGCGATCCATTTGACCACATTGACTTAAGAAACCCGTAGTACGCATATGTATATAGATTTGAACGATTTCAAATTTTTATTTTATTTACGTGTATAGTTTAAATATTTTTGGATTTTAAATGTGAACAATATTGGTGGCTTTTGGAAATACAGGTTCTGGGATGAAACCCAGAACCTGCAAAAAAAATTAAAATAATACACACTATAGCCGACGATATACACTTATATCGTCGGCTATAGTTTCCTCCATGATCAACCAGTTTGACCAGGGGAGGAGGTATGGCCAACGACAAAGTCATCGGTTATAGCATGTAACTATAGCCGACGACCTGATCTCGTTGGCTATAGCTCCATACTATAACCGACGACAACCCTATCATGTCGTCGATTATAGTATCACCGACGGTCTATTACCGACGATACTATAGTCGACGATACAGTATCGTCGGCTATAGGCTATAGCCGACAATATTTGGGGACAGGCCGACGACTTTATATCGTCGACTATAGTGTTTCTGCTGGTAGTGATTGCAATAATTGCATAAGAAAGCTTCAATCTTGGGTAAAGTAGGATCATGGTGGAAAAGGTGGGAAAGTGAGTTAGAAACTTATACTAGGATAATTTCAGTTTTCACAGACCTTCAAGCATAGCCATTTGCCTGCAATTTGTATCACTTTGTTGTTGTTTTTTACTGTTTCCATCGAAGTATATCTTGATGCATCATAGAACCTTACATTTGACAATCAAACCTACTTAATTCCCCAATATCAATTGAACTACTGCTATTTTTCCTTGGATTAATTACGAAAGACCACCTGAATTATAGGATCATCTTTATTTTGGTACCTAAGTATAAAAAAATTATATTTTAATACCCAACGTTATCTTCGTCTTACATTTAACTACCTCTGCAACAACCCCGTCAAAAATGTCCGTTTTCTGATGACATGGCGTGTGATGATCCCACGGACGCCAGTTTCACTAAAAGTACGAGGGTATTTTTGTCATCTTATTCACTCAAAAGTCAAAACCATCTTTTCCTCATTTCCTTCTCAATGACAGTTTGCACAAAGCCACACAAACAATAACATTGAGCTTGTTCTACTACAACTCACTGAAGTACCCAATACTTATCGAACCCAACCAAGAATATATATATATATATAGAGAGAGAGAGCCGCAATAGGTCAGCTCAGTTATATATATATATATATAGCCCTAATAGATCAGCGCAGTTAAACGATTAAATTAACCTCCTCCTCCGTTTTCATACAAAATCAATCGGCCAATCCCAGAAATTGATTTTAAGAAAAGAAAGTAATTGAGACTCACATAAATTGAAGCATTGGAGCTTACACAGCTCAGATACTAGATTCCAGAGATTTGGGCTTCATTATAACCACGTTGTAGACCCAAGTGCAGATCTGCTTTTCTGGTACTGTTCGCCGTGCATTGAGATCGACTGATCTCGTGACTTCGTCTACCAATCGAGTCAGCACGACAAGACTAGTGGAGATCGGCACGGCGAGACCGAGGTCATCACAGAGGAGCTCGATCGCAGAGGAGTGAGCTTGGAGAGCAACGCATGTTGGTGGATCAAAAAGAGTAACGCACGACGATGATTTCGAGGGCGATGGCACCCAAGTTTTCGATTCGACCTAGAATCAAGAAACATTATGATTTGCAGCAGAAGAAGAGTTGACTAGAGGATAGAGAAATCGATCAAAGTTAGAAGTGATCGATGATCAAGTCATTTTTAAGGGTCGTTTGTTTCCTGGGCTCGGGGCATTGAAGAGCTTGCTAGATAAATCTAGGTGAGTAAGATAACGAAGGTAACCTTGGACTTTCAGCGAAATTGACGGTTGTGGGACCCTTACATGCCATGTCAGCAGAAAACGGATGTATTTGACAGGTTTATTGACAGAGGTAGTAAAATGAAAGATGGAGATAACATTAGATACTAAATTGTAAATTTTTGATACTTAGATACCAAAATGATAATTACCTCATAGTTCGGGTGATCTTTTGTAATTAATTCTTTTTCCTTTCGATAGAAGTGTTCAAGTTTTATCACAGTCAAAGAGTCGAGTGCATTTTTTGCCACAACATAGTTGAATTAATTGGGCAGAAGAATGATGGTTTATCGCCTGACCTTCTTCACCATTACCAGCTTTCCTTGCTGATCAAGTGTCTCCCCGGTCTATATCCATCCGGTCCTCTTCTGTGAATCAGAGACGAGACGATGCCCAGCATGCATATGACTGAACTCTCAAACCAGAGGTCTTTAGCCAAGGTCTTGACCCTTTCTACAGGTTAGCCAGAAGAATCAAACAGAATAATATAGGTTGCAGTGATGAGGTCATTCTCCATGTAGGTAACCAGGTTAAACCCCCTGTCAGATTCAGTCTGTTAACGGAATTAGTTCTTATATTGCTGTGTTAGATTGCTCAAAATTTGGGAAATGCTTAATTTGTATTTTAGATACCTGATTTCATTTCTGGGGATATTTTCTGCTAGCCCTGAGACCAAACACCAACAATGTCGTGGTCCATCTTCATTTTGTTTCTGGACCAGCTCATCTGTTTGACCAATTCTTCTTTTATCCACTAGTCAAGGGATTTTACTTTTGTTTTCATTGTATAGAATAAACCAAATGGTTTTGTGATTCTGAACGTCGACATAATATCCCCAATCTGGCTCATCCATCTAGCCATTACTGCTACGGTAAGTCATGTAATCCGTTTGAGTGTTCTCCGTAACAAAGCCAAAACTTACCCTGGTGCATACCTCAGCTTGGTTAAAATAATGGATTAATTACAAAATATCACTTTAACTGTGGGGTCATTTTCATTTTAGTATCTATGTATAAAAAATTTGTATTTCACTACCTAATGTTGTCTTCTTCTTGTATTTTAGTACCCAGTCACCCCGTCAAAAAATTATGTTTTTTACTTACATGGCATATGTGAGTCCAACATGCACATTTTTTTACTGAAAGTCCGAGGATGTTCATGTTCACTTTAATTTCACCATGAACCCTCTCACATTCCATCTGAGCCCAAAAACCCACATATCAAAAACACTTCTCCATTCTGGGTTGAATCCAATCGAGCTCGGCCACCCTTGCCTTGCTGCTTGTCACCCTCATTTGGATCCGCCAGCATGCGTTGCTTCACCAAGTCCTCGTCCATGATCGTGCTCCTCCGTGTAGCCTCGGTAGCGGCGAGCTGATCTCCACCATTCTCGCTCGGCGATCTCAACCCACGATGAACAGTAAAAAAAGATCGAAGCTCAAATTTCTTTCATTTTGTGCTAAAACTACTATTATGAATTAGGAGCTCTCTTCGTTTTGACTTTTGAGAAGAGAATCAAAGGACCAAACAATGTTGTTCAAAGCAAAAATCAAATAAATAATGTTCTTCAGAGCTAAGGTCTGCCCTCAGTTAACTCATGTATGTGGTTTTATTTCACTGGCGAGCAGGACGACGATAACCTAGTTACTCGATTGTAAATTATTCGTCTCAATTCTTCTTTAATTACTTGTAAAAGCTTCTTCTTTTATACAACTCATTGTGCTTAAGTACTCTGTTTCTTCTTACAGTGACCTTGAAATGCAAACCTGATAGGCTATAGTACCTGAGCTTGACAAGCTCAAGCACTCAAGCACTTAAGTCTCTTTGAGTCTCAATTTTTTTTTTTCAAATTAATTTCTGGATTGGTTTTCTACTTTTGCATAAACATGTGGATGGTTTAATTGAGTTAGGGTTGATGAATTGTTAAGCTACCATAGTTTATTTTCTTGGTGGATCGATTTGTTCGACTATTACGGAGTTCTTCTACTAGTTTTTTATTTATAAGTTGTTTTACTACTGGTTGAAGAACATTGTGGAGAAAACGAAGACGACGAATTGAAGGGAACGAGTTGACCGATATGCCCTTGGACTTTCAGTGGAAAATGGCATTTGTGGGATCCACAAATGTCATGTCAGCGAAAAATATAATTTTCTGACGAGGTGACTGACGGAAGTACTAAAATGTAAGAGAGGGATAACGTTAGATAGTGAAATGCAAATTTTTGATATTTTGGGACTAAAATAAAAACGACCCTATAATTAGGGTGATTTTTTTGTAATTAATCCTAAAATAATAGCCGGACAGCCTGGACTTTCTTATGGTTCGAGTATTGCATGTGTGTATAAATACGATGATGGTATGGCAGATTGTAATACATCAAAAACCGTAACCTATTAAGTAGCTAATCACCACAAACATGAAGCTTGAAGTAGAAGTACTCTCTAAGGAGATTATCGTCCCTTCCTCTCCAACCCCTTCTCATCTAAGCCATTATCAGCTCTCCTCCCTCGATCAAGTAGCTCCCCTTCTCTATAACCCTTTGGTCCTCTTCTATCAAGTCAGTGACAAGAGTCGTGTTTATGTCAGCAACACTTTTTCCACCCAAGGATTCTTTGCCATATGATCCAAGAGTTGGGATCACTAGGAACACAGTCATGAAGAAGTTCCTCTTCAGTGCCTCGACGATACAGGCTCTCCGAGAAAGGTACGGCAAAAGCGCTGCAGGCATAGAAGAAAACCGGAAACCCCCATCCCGTGTTGATGCTTTGAGTGCTTTCATATGGAGTCGATATATGGCTACTACCATTAAGGTGAGAGGACCTGATGATGTGAAGGTGTACTTGGTGGTCCATGCTGTGAACCTGCGCCCAAGGTTTGATCCACCATTGCCAAAACATTTCTTTAGAAATGTATACTGTCCTGCCATGACATCTCCCCTATTAAGTATGAAGAAAAACACAGCCGGACTAATAGCTGAAGATGATATATTGTTCATAGTATTAATGAATTACAAGGGCAGAATATATATGTACAATGGAAGAGATAACCTAACGGATATAAGCCGTTCTAGAACCACTACAAACCAGTGGAACCGACAGAAAGAAAGCAGAACTTAGATAGGTACAACAGAGACCAAGAGCAGGAGATATAAGTCAACTGGTCTTGGAATACACAATCTCAGACAGACTCACGAGCACTTCGCCAAGCTTAAGAGGTGCCCCATGAGTGACTCACGTGATACACACGAGTGCTCGCCAAGAGGCACTACGCGAGTGCTCGCCAAGAGGCACTCACATGAAGTATGCATGCGAGCACATGGTCATGCGAGCACATTATCAAGTCAATGCTCGCGAGTATCTTCAACACTCCCCCTCAAGCTTGTATCAAGAGAAGAGCTTGATCCAAGCTTGCTTAACAACCTTTCACACTGAGCAGTAGGAAGAACTTTGGTGAACAGGTCTGCAAGTTGATCACAGGAACGAACATACACAGTTTGGATCACTTTGGATTGCACTTGATGTCGAACAAAATGGCAGTCGACCTCAATATGTTTTGTGCGTTCATGGAACACAGCATTTGCTGCTATGTGCATTACAGCTTGATTGTCACAATGGAGAATGATAGGCTTCGAACTCTGAATTCCCAGATCAAGCAATAGAGCTTTTAACCAAATGAGCTCGCATGCTGTGGAGGCTATGGCACGATATTCTGCTTCTGCACTTGATCGTGCTACCACCGTTTGTTTTTTACTCTTCCAGGTGACAAGGTTGCCACCAACAAACGTGCAGTATCCAGTTGTTGACTTGCGATCAAGAGAATTACCTGCCCAATCCGAGTCTGAAAAACCCTCAAGAGCAAAATGACCATTGTTGCTCATGAGAATACCTCGTGTGATGGATCCCTTGAGATATCTAAGGATTCGCTTCACTAATTGAAGATGATCAGAGGTTGGAGCATGCATAAACTGACTGGCAATGCTTACTGCATATGCAATGTCAGGCCTTGTTATGGTGAGGTAGATGAGTTTTCCAACCAGTCTTTAATACACAGTGATGTCTTGCATGATATGACCATCATGTTCTAGTTTGAGATGGCTAGGGAGAGGGGACTTCACTGTGCTACAAGTTTGCATGTTGGCTTCTTCTAATAAGTCCAATACATACTTTCTCTGATTTAGGAACAAGCCTTTAGATGAGTAATCTAACTCAATGCCCAGAAAGTACCTAAGTTGGTCAAGATCCTTGATTGCAAAGGTTTGATGAAGAGATAGCTTGACAGACTGTATTTCTTCAATGTTATCGCCTGTGATGATCAGGTCGTCAACGTATACCAACACAACCAGCCTTCCAAACTTTCCAGTTCTAGTGAACATTGAGGAATCAGCATTACTGCACTCGAAACCTGAATTGTACAACATAGTACTCAGCTTGGCATACCAAGCTCGAGGTGACTGTTTGAGGCCATATATGGCCTTGTGTAACTTGCAGACCATACCAGGTTCATTTTCTTGTGGATGACCTTGAGGAATCTTCATGAACACATCTTCCTCGAGATCCCCATGGAGGAAGGCGTTTTTTACATCCATCTGAAAAAGGGACCAACCATGATTTATGGCCACAGATAGTAAGACTCGCACTGTGTTCATCTTAGCAACAGGTGCGAATGTTTCTTTGTAGTCTACTCCGAAGGTTTGAGTAAATCCACGCGCCACCAATCTCGCCTTGTGTCGCTCAATGCTCCCATCTGAATGATACTTTATCTTATAGATCCACCTGGAGCCAACAACTTTTCTTCCTTTGGGCAGAGGCACCACACTCCAAGTGCCATTATCATTCAAAGCTTGAAGTTCGTCCCTCATGGCTTGATTCCAAGTTTGTGAGCTGCTTGCTTCTTCAAAAGTCTTTGGGTCAATTTGCTCACTGAGCTTGGTAAGAAACACATAATGATCAGGTGAGATTTTGTCTGGATAAATAGCATTGCAGCTGGGATGCTTATGGGTATACATCTTGAATCCTTCATATTTTGCGGGTAGTTTCCTGGCACGAACAGGATATCGAGGTTCTGAAGCTTCTCTCCTTTCTTGATGGGTTTGAGTCTGGAAATTGTCTCCCATCTCTTCCTCTTCATGATTACCAGCATCTTCATGAGTGATATGATCACTTACATTTTCTCTGTGCTCAAGATTTTGCTTAGTGACATCTGCTTCTGCAACTTTTTCTGATTCAGTCTTTTTTTCTTCTTGTGGGTTGATCTTTCTTTGCTCTATAGTAGGCACTGTAGGTGTGATTGAATCAAACAAATCCCCCTCACTGCTGTCGTCACTCTTCTGAAAGAAGAAGGTAGAGTCATCAAACCTCACATCTCTAGTGATATAGAGTTTTTTAAGTGTTGGATCATAACACTTATAGCCCTTTTGAGTTGAAGAGTAGCCAAGAAGAACACATTTAGCTGCTCTTGCATCAAGCTTTCCTCTATGTGAGGCCTGGATATGAACAAAGCACGCACATCCAAACACTCTTAGATGCTCAAATCCAACTGTCTTGCCTTTGAGAACTTCGATTGGAGATTTAAACTCCAAGACCCTGCTGGGGAGTCTATTTATAACATATGCTGCTGTTTGGATGGCGTGTGACCAAAAACATTTTGGTACATTGGCATGAAGCATAATTGCCCTTGTTTTCTCCAACAGATCTCTGTTCTTCCTCTCAGCAATTCCATTTTGCTGAGGGGTCCCCACACATGAAGTTTGGTGCAAAATACCGTGGTGGCTTAAATAATTTTGCATGACATTGGATGTGAATTCTGTGCCATTATCTGATCTGAGGATGGAAATACTAGCAGAAAAATGATTCTTTACCAAGTTATGAAAATCCTCAAAATATTTTTGAACTTCATGCTTAAATTTCAGAAGGTAAACAAAGGTATTTCTTGAGAAGTCATCGATAAAAGTAACATAATATCTGAAACCATCAAAAGATACAACCTTTGCAGGTCCCCAAACATCTGAATGAACAATTTCAAACGGTCTAGATGCCCTAGAAATTGATCTGGGAAAGGCTAATCTAGTTGATTTTGACTTGTGACAAGTCTCACATTCATGACGTGGTTTACAGACATTTGGAAATAAAAAGGACATGACATGAACTGAAGGATGTGCCAGACGCAAATGCCACAGATTTTGCAGACTTGAAGGAGGTGAATCTGCTATGAGGCTCTTTAAAAAACTCGAAGATGAGGAAATATAGTACAAGCCATTGAGATAAAAACCTTCACCAGTCATCTTCTTGGTGAGACGATCCTAAAATATGATACTATGAGGTGAGAAAATGGCAAGACAATCAAGTAGACGGGTGATTTTCCCAACAGATAGGAGCTTGAAAGGGAAATCTGGCACATACATAACACTTGATTTAATGGTTTTTGAAAACAGAGACAATTTTCCTGTACCTAACACAGGGACACGACTTCCATTCGCTATGGAAACAAATGATGGCTTATCGAATGAGTAAAAATCATTTAACACAGATGAATCATTGGACATATGATCAGAAGCACCAGAATCCACAATCCAGAAATTACCAGTTTTGCTGAGATCCAATGCAGTAGATAGACAGCACAATATACCTGGTATGTCATTAGGATCAGCTAGGTGTGAATCAGCAAGGAAACCAGCAAATTTTCCAAGCATAGCCGTCGCATTTCCACTTGACGATGACCCTTGCTTCAGTTGAAGAAAGCTTGCAAATTCATTGATCAGATTTATGGGACTTGTAGAGTAATCTACAGCTGATTCTGAGCCTGTGTTTGATGCAACATTTGCTTTTGGAGTATAAGCGACTCTCATTCTTCCTCTCTCACCACCAAGGCCCTTCGGTTTGAGCTCAGGATGCAGCAGCCAACAAGTTTCTTTTGTATGGCCAATGCTGTGTCTGCCCATGTGCTCGCAGTGAGTGCACTTCAAATCAGGTCTTCTTCCCTTATAAGGCCTCGAGCTCACAAAGACCCTTGACTCAGTGGGAATTGAGTCACCTCCACCAACTGCAATATCAGCTTGCATCACCTTCCTTCTAGTCTCTTCTCTTTGAATGGTGCTACACACAGTTATTAGTGAGGGAAGCTCAAGTGACATGAGTATGTGGCTTTTAAGGTCCTCATAGTCGGGGCCCAGGCTGCACAGTAGCTCGAAGATTTTGTCTTCTTCAGCTCTTTTCAAAATGATCTTGGAATCTACAGTATGGGGCCTATAGAGGTCGAGTTCATTCCACTTGGCTTGAAGGTTTCCAAGATGCTCGATGAATGTCTGATTTCCTTGCTTGAGTTCAGACAATTCTTTCTTGACTTGAAATACTCGAGCTGAGTTGTTGAGGTCTCCATAGAGGTCTTTCACTGCCTTCCACATGTTGAGAGCTGAGTCTGAGTATTGAAAAATCCTTTGGAGTTTTGGCTCCATGGAGTTGATCAGCCAAGATCTCACAAGCTGATCTTGTGAGAGCCATGACTCGAATTCTGGAGAAGAGTCTTCAGGTACCTTGGATTTTCCGGTTATGAAACTCAGCTTTTGTCTTCCACCAATGGCCAGTGACATTGCATTTGACCATGATATATAGTTGAACTCATTGAGGAGAGAGGATGTGAGTCGCTGATTTGTAGCAAACTCGAACTCTTCAGATGGTTTGGTGAGATGGTTGGCCTAAGGATGATTGAGAGGTGTTACCTCCTGTCATTATGAGGACTGGGAGGTAGCAATGGATTTAATGAGCAGAAGCAGGTCCTTAGATGGATCACTGCTCTGATACCATGAAGAAAAACACAGCCGGACTAATAGCTGAAGATGATATATTGTTCACAGTATTAATGAATTACAAGGGCAGAATATATATGTACAATGGAAGAGATAACCTAATGGATATAAGCCGTTCTAGAACCACTACAAACCAGTGGAACCGACAGAAAGAAAGCAGAACTTAGATAGGTACAACAGAGACCAAGAGCAGGAGATATAAGTCAACTGGTCTTGGAATACACAATCTCAGACAGACCCACGAGCACTTCGCCAAACTTAAGAGGTGCCCCATGAGTGACTCACGTGATACACACGAGTGCTCGCCAAGAGGCACTACGCGAGTGCTCGCCAAGAGGCACTACGCGAGTGCTCGCCAAGATGCACTACGCGAGTGCTCGCCAAGAGGCACTCGCATGAAGTATGCATGCGAGCACATGGTCATGCGAGCACATTATCAAGTCAATGCTCGCGAGTATCTTCAACAAAGTACTGGTTACGAATGTAATACATATGGTCAGGTTATGAGGAAAGTACGAGAAGAAATAAACAAGATCAGCGCAGAGTGCGTAAGCGGACTAAAGCAGGGTGTCGAGCAGTCCAGCGTCATCATGAATGCGGAGAGTATTATTAAGATGATAAAACTAGTGGTTGGGTTCAGCTTCAGTAGTTACTGCAGGCTAGGTTTTCGGTGTATGAAAATGACTTCGGTTGGGGAAAGCCTGCGTGGGTGTACTCGGCGCCAATGAACTTCAAGAACCTGGTGAGTTTCATGCAATGGCAGATCTAGTCTCCGAAATTTAGGCGAGCAAAAAAAAATATTGATGGTCTATAGTCGATTTTTTGGTTCCTCTTCATTTTCTTATTGGAGAAGACAAATAAATATGTGAGGCTTGTGAGGTCACATTTTATACTTTTGTACCTGATCAACTAAAAACATTTTTTCTTTCAACATTTTTTATATACATGACTTATTTGAGTACTTGAAAATGTGTGGTGCATAATAAAATTGTACAAGATAATAGATAAAGTTAACAAGATTTTTTTTTCCCATCCAATAAGTAAAAAAGAAGAAGTTAGTGATAGTTCATTATCAAACCATTTCACCCATTGGAAACAAAGATTTGAAAAAGAAAAAAATATAGACCAATGAATAATTAATAAAAATTTCAAACCCTAAATAACATTTTAGAACTAACCCCAACTCGTCACTCTTTGTAAGTTCAACATAAAACTCTCGCTGAACCTCCTCCATTTCTTGTCCCCATTGAGCTTATGCCGGTGGATCTTGGGCATACTTACCAACTTTATCACATCACCTCTCAAAAAAAGATGATTACATATAAAGTAAGTTTGTTTTGCTTGAGGTCTTTCATGCCTAGGCTGAATTGGTACCCAGCTAAAATATATTTAGCATGGGATTCAATTGAAATCGTCCCAGCGGCCGCTGGGCTTGAGCTTTCATAGATCCGCCTTTCATGGATACTAAAGAGGGTGATAGAATAGAGGCATGCATCAGTTTGGAGGAGCAACTCATGTCTGAATTTGAAACTGATGCCGAGCTGTTGGCTCATGTGTCTCTTTAGTGGCTGCTGATCACGAATTCCTTTGCCGGTACATTGTTAGCAAACAGCTACGTACTTTCTTGCATGTTTTCATGATTTTGTATAGCATTGTTTTGAGCTGATCATATTTTTCAGTAACCGATCGAAGTGCCTTTTGAGTTAATCTGTCCATCTCTTGGGGGGGGAACTTGACATGAATGAGGATCTACAGAAAACATGATTTTAGTTACGAAAAAGAGGGTCACTCTATCAGAAGTTTGAATAACTCTTGAGGAGTCGAAGTAATATTTCTCTTTCAAATAGTAATGTTGTTTGTATTCCTCTCTTGTACTGCTTTGTTCAATTAAATTGGGTGTTATATTAATAATAGTGTGGAAAGTGTTTCAGACTTTCAGCAATGTTGTACTCCCTGGATTTGTGTCTGTTTCTAGCTTTTATCTTCTTCTTTTTTCACATTTGATACTAAAAATTAATTTAGTGTACTTCAAACTGAACCAAATGGACATGCTTGCAGTTTTGGAACTCAGTTTAACACTAAGCTATACCAACAACCAAAAAGAAAACCAACTAGTCCACGAGTTTCAGGGTTCAGGGTATTGATATTTGCGATCCCCCAGTAGCATGTTTGGCGTCCGAGAAGATTATCAGGTTGTTACAGTCGAGTTTTCCATGACGGCAAACTCGTGAAGACAAGTATGCCAAAAGTGGAATTGTAGACTGATCATTAGTCTTATACTATAGATGATCTTATTGTTTCAAACATGTAGATAGTTGCTTGTAGCAATACACACACATATAACTTATTGAGTAGACAAGTTGTTTAGAACATATATCCAAGTCAAACAGCATGCATGGTGCACATGGATGTTTGATCAAGCAGCTGATTATTTAATCTTGCTTAGCTGCTCATCAAGGTCTTTGCTGGTAGCAGAGACCATCTGGAGCAAAGCATGGGGCTCAGGAACACTGTCATCAATCTTTTCATATTCCAAAGCCCAGTGCGCCACAGATGAAGAGACTTGCAGAATGAACTTGAAGCTTTTGTATTGCTCGAGAAGATCCCCTCCAATTACTTCAAGAGTCGCTGACTTGTTCTCCCTGTCTATGGCTCCAATTCTCACGTTAGTCACTCTGGTTTTCCCATCTGCATATTACAAAAAAGTACGCACGTGTTACAAAAATTGAAACAAACCAAACAATCTTCATCTCTAACAAGTAACCAAGTGCTTATAGAAGCTAGATTTCGGGTTTTTATCTTCATACCGTGGGTAAAATTCCAGGAGAAGAGAGCACCTACTTTTGCACCACTTGAGTTGGAATCATGATTTGGAACAACCTTGAGATTGCCACGAGTTCCAGAAGTCATCATGTTGGGAATCTGGTGTGGCTTATCGACGTATGCATCATAGAACCTCTCAGCATTACTCTTGATCTCAAACTGCGTCTCCACCCTGCCAGACATTCTTAAAAACTGCTACTTAGTACTCGCTTGTATCTTAATAGCTAGCTAGTAACCAGTGCGTGTTATACGAACATACTTGGCCCCTAATGTATAGGCACAGAAAGGCAACACTAGGGATGCCAACGGGGCGGTCTGGTGGGGGTGGGTCTAGATTTTGGGTAATCGAATTTGAACTTGAAATTAACCTGTCCGACCAAATTCGTCCTGAATTCGAAAAAAAATTAGTTCAGGTTTTTTCCCGACCCGAACCAGTTGGATATATGATAACCGAACCCGATTTGTTTACCCAAATAAAAATAAATAAAATAAAAAATATATAAAAAAGTTTTTGTTTAAGGAAATTTATTCTCCATAATCCTTCCGGTGTGTGTCTTGTCCTAATTAGATACGGATTAATCTAGATAGAGATACAGAGAATCTCTGTTTTATAGGAACAGTTATTGTAACAAATTGTATCAGATTATATATAAGGCATTCTATTAATGAATAAGTTACAGTTTTCAGTCTATCATATTTTCTCCTTCAACACGTTATCAGCACACTCTGAGTTGATAGCCAGCACTACCAGAAAAAACACTTTAGGTGACGAAATTAAGCAAAACAAGCCGAAGACTTTTTTTTTCATCGGCTATACTACACTTTAGCCGACGACAACTTTGCGTCGTCACCTAAAGTTTTTACTCGTCGGCTAAAGTATTATAGCCGACGGGGGAAAAAATGTCATCGGCTTTACCCAAAAATAATCGTCGGCTAAAGTTTGACTTTAGCTGACGAAAATTTTGTCTTTTAGCCAACAAAATAATAATAACGTCAGCTAAAGTTCTTTATGTTTACAGATCTGGACAACAGCTCATTCATTAAAAAAAACGGTGAGAAAAACACAAATCGCTCTCAAAGCGTTGGGTGTTGTCGGAAGTTGTTCAGAAAGAGTTCGTGAAACTATATCCCGCTATATATATATATAGGTACATATACATATATTTGTGTTGATTGTTGATTTTGAGTTGAATTCTTATATATATTAATTGTTGATTTTGATGAAAATATATCAATATATATAATTATATGTTAATTAATATTATGCATATTTATAGTATGTGTTAATTTGTAATCAAGTAGTAGAAGAATTAATGTAATTTGTATTTTAAATATATATATATATATAATTATGAAATTTTAATTAGTGAATATATATATATATATATATATTTCTAGGATGGACAAGAGTTGGATTTGCCTTCCAAAATGAGATCGAAGATATGCCATTGGAATGTGAAGTTCTGTGGAATATGTGAAGGCTAATGCTAACGGGAATACTATTCATTATTGTCCGTGCACGAAATGTCAGTGTCGCAACGATTTGTATCGTTTTTCCATTGATATAGTATGAGAGCACCTGAAGAATAACATATTTGGGATAAGTACACATATTGGATTTATCACGGTGAAACATCATCATCGGGTCAGCATGATCATGGGCAATTTTCTGAGATGGCCAGTACATCCAATAATCCAACAACGAGGTTGATCAACAATGTGTTTCCTTATGAGAGCAGTGTATTTGCTCAAGTACAAGATATCTCTAGAGTTGTCAACACTGCCAGTATTGACAAGTACAACAAGCTGATTACCTTTCAACAGATCCCGTTGTACATAGGGTGTAATAAGACTGTTCTTGAAATGGTCATGGGAGTAATGAAGGTCAAAGTGGAGAACAAATTAAGTGTCAAGGTTGTTGATGATTATCTGGAGTTGATTGATTCGGTGTTGTCCCCCGGTCATTGTCTTCATACCACTCATCATAAGGCGTGACATATTCTGAATGATCTTGGCCTTATCTACATCAAAATTCATGCATGCAGATATGATTGTGTTCTCTTCTGGGGTAAAGATCTTAAAGGGAATGATCTTGAAAACCTTGATGCTTGTCTGGTATGTCACATGGATAGGTGTGAAGATGCTTCGGTATTTCCCGCTGAGGGATAGGCTAAAATGGTTGTACATGTCTTCACACACGGCCAAAACTATGAGATGGCACGCTGAGATGGATTATCCTGACGATAATACCCATATACACCCTGTTGATGGAGATGCTTGGAAGCACACCATTAGGATGTATCCTGATTTTGCATCAGAGGTCCGAAATGTTTGGCGCGAGCTCTCATATGACGGATTCAACCCTTTTGGCAACATGAGTCTTTAATATAGTATATGGCCAGCTATTTTGGTACCATACAACTTTCCTCCATGGATGTGCATGGAGAAGGAATACAATATGCTAGCTCTGTTAATTCTATAGCCGGGTTATCCAGGAAAGTGTATAGATGTGTATCCGAGACCCTTGATTGAGGAGCTTAAGTTTATGTGGAACGTTAGACATCTCACTTATGACAAGTACAATCTCGAGATGTTCTAGATGCGTTCCATGGTTGTTAGCACCATCAGTGATTCTCCTGCCCGTGGGATGTTGTCGGGCAATGTTGGTAGGGAATACAGGGCTTGTCCAGAGTGCTTGACTGATGAGTGCGATAGGCTACATTGTAGGAAGATTGTCTAGATGTGTCATTGTTGTTGGCTTGGATTTGATCACCTATGGCGGGAGGATGACAAAGCATTTAATGGGACTGTAGAAAAGGATGTACAACCTAGGAGATGGATGGGGGATGAAATTTTGGAAGTGCTAAATGAAGACAATTTTGGGAAGATCAGCAATCATCCTAATATAGTGGTGGCAATAGCTGACAGGTATAAATTCTGAACACACAAAATCATATTCTGGGAACTCCTGTACTGGAGTATGTTGTTAATCAGGCACTACCTAGATGTCATGCACATAGAAAATAATGTGTGCCAAAGTGTGGTAGGAATAGTACTGAATTGGGAGGGGAAAACTAAAAACGGACCTAAGGCACGCATTGATCTGATAAGAATGGGTTTATGAAAACATTTCTGGTTGAAATAAGGGACGAAAAAAATGCCTCAAATTCCTTACACCATCAAGCCTGAACAGAATAATGAAATTTTTAGGTGAATGAATAATCTTAGGTATCCTTCAGCATATGTAGGAAATATAAGTCGGTGTGTTAACTTTCGAGACATTAAGATGTACGGATTAAATAGTCATGACTGCCATATACTGCTTCAATGTCTCTTCCCTGTTTTCATTCGATCATACCTACCCCATCAGGTGGTGGAGCCGTTAGTAGCATTGGTAAGATTCTTTCAGAAGTTATGCACTAGAGAAGTGAAAAAATCAGACATGAGAGAAATGCAAGAAGACATCATATTTATCATGTCAAATTTGAGAGGATATTTTCCCCAAAAAAATTTGATATCATGCCTCATTTGATGATTTATCTTCCTAGACAATTGTTGCTTACTGGTCCAGTACACTACACTTGGATGTATCATATGGAAATGTACGATTCAACATCCGAAGATCAATATGTTTTTATATAAAATTATTTTTCAATAATCATAACATGCATTTTACAACTTGATAGACAATTGAGAACTACAAAGATTATGTGGCAAATAAATCCCCACCTGAAGGATGTATAGCTGAAGTATATTTTGCACATGAGTGCGTAACGTACACCAAGTTATATTTGGGAGCATTGGAGGACCCTCCATAACATATGCATCTAGATGAACCACAGTTCAATCTTTCTATCATCTCCTATGATGTTGAAGTTTATGGAAAGTTGCTAAACTCGTATCAGTTAGAACCATATTAGCTACTTATTGCCTACTGGTGGGTATATATTGGTTAACTATCCAGAAGTGAAATACTGGAAAGACTTCCATCTGTGTTGTGATGAGGTTGTCGGTGATCTTGAGTACCATAATAGAGAGTTTGCAAACTATTTTGGCGGCTGGGTACGTCTATATATATATATATATATCTACTGCTATATATATAAATATCAATGTTCATATTTAAAGTTAATGGTTGCGATTACTTTTTCAGATGAACCATATACAATTTGATGGTCATCCAAACTAGTCACACGAATTAAGGCTTTTGGTGATGAAACCGATAATTTCAAGAGTTTATCCGATGTGTAAGGTCAATAACGTGCAATTTATTTATGAACATAGAGACAACAGACAGAGAACGCATAATTCTAGGGTAATGGTGCATGGTGGGAAGAATGACATTAGCTATTATAGTGTTCTTCATTAAGTGGTTGAACTAATTTATGGGGAAGGCATGACAGTGCACTTGTTTAAGTGTAGATGGTTTGATATTAATACTGGGAACACAAGGACTAATAAGTACGAAATATTTTTGGTGAATACTGCTAGAAGCTGGTATGAAGATGACCCTTTTGTTTTTGCTACAAAGGTAAAATAAGTATTTTATCTTGATGATCTGGTGCACAAAGACGCGTGGAAAGTATAATAGCAGACAATACAAAAACAAGTCTAGAAACTGCGGTTTTTGAGTAGTCTATATATTATACTCATGTTTTTGCTATATCATCAAGTTTAGCTTTATTTTTTGATTAGTTTTAGCCATAGTTTGAGACTTACTGTAGTCTGTTTTTGAATAAGAACAATCTTTTGATGTAAGTTTTGATGTTAGCTACACAATAAAATTTCTTCCTTTCGGTATTTGAAAGTGTTAAGAATGATTGTTTTCATAGTTACTGCCTAATGGTTCAAATTATACATACTTTATGGCACTATGACAACAAAACATCATAAAAATGAGACAAAAGAGAGGATGCTTTGATTTTGGAGATTTTCGACCCTTTGAGTGTATTTCTCGACCTGTTGAATGTCACACTCTGGAACGATTTTGGTACTTTTCGACTCGACGAAAATTATGTCCGATTTTCATTCGACTCATCAAATATAGTCCTCCGGTACACTAAATAGCATTCCGACACGTCGAAAGAAGGCGTCGAATGCACACTTTTGTCTCTAAATTGTCACAATTTCGACCCATCAAAAATTTCCTTCGACCCGTCGAAAAAAATATCGAAAATTCAATACGATTTTAGGTTTTACTTCGACCCGTCAAAGATTTTTCTCGACCCGTCAAAAATAGTTATTGAAAAATCAAAATTTATTTTGGGTTTCTTCGACCAGTCGATTGGTTCTTCTCGACCCGTTAAAGATGTCACCCAAGATTGGTGTCTTTGATGTGTTTTACATCAATTTTATAGACAAATAAAGGTTTAGCAACCTGAAATTCTGCACCAGATGTGGTTTTACATCAGTTTTTGTTAGGTCATGGAACTTAATCTACATGGATCATTTCGACCGGTCAAATGTTGTTATACATTTGTTGTTTTTAGCTATTATCATATCATAACAACACTCTATAAGGGTTACACCCTTTGAAATATTTAAGTATTCACTTAAAGTGTTCGTCATGTCTTGGGTTCAAAGACGGATTGATTGACATTATTTTGTTGATATATGATGCCAAGATTGAGTGTTATACGTGCCTAATGGTCATTCAAACCTTGCTTAGATTTGAAAATATTTGTGCCAACGGTTTTCACTTGGAATATTATTGTGAGAATGAAACAGTTTTGTGTCCAATCTCTGTAGAATGCTGTCAACGGCGTAATCTGGAGAGGTTTATAAGGATTTTTAGTGTTTGTATCTTACTATGGTTGGGATAATTGAATCTCATACAGTCACTTATATTACTATGCGTGACTTAGCCTCGTATGAGCTTTTGTATTACGATGATCAAGAAGCATGTGGGAATACCTAAATTCATCAGTTTAGATGGGAATGATGAGACTACTTCTCTCATTCCGGGCTCGGTCTCCAAGACGAGTGCAGCATAATCCTGGAAAAGTACCGTTGTGGCGTCATGCGCTATCCTATCGGATGTCCTTATGACAAAATTTAATGCACATCGCTCATTTTCCAAAGCTTGTTTATGTCTATAATGTTGTTTACATGCATAACGGTCCTTTGTTGTAGACATCACTTCTATTCCTCCACAGATTCCAAGAATATATTTTTGGGTCAATCAAATCGGTCTACGAACTGTTTATATATGGTTTTGATTGCTGTATTGACATATAGGTCACACGTCTTTGTAATCCACATGGTATGCTGCATTTTCAAAACTCCTAGCACAGATTATTAAGCTTCGGGCTCACCACCCGGATAACCCAATCAGGTCAATTAGATTGGATAATGCAAGAAACTGAAGAGAGTTTATATCATAATATTTTGTTGATTATTTCATGTTGATTGGGATTGAAGTTGAACATCCTTGTTCCCCATGTTCATTCATAGAACGGTTTAGCAGAGGCAGAAATCAAGCGGTTACAGCTTGTGGCCAAAACAATGGTAATGCATATTGATTTACCGGTTTGTTCTTGAGGATATGCAGTGGTACATACAGCTATGTTTATTCACTTCATACCCATAAATTGTCAATCATATAGTGCATACCAGTTGATAATTGGATATGAGCCTGATATCTCACACCTAAGCATTTCTGGTTATGTGGTGCATGTGTCTACTACGCTTCCACTGCGTATAAAAATGGGTCATCAACGACGATTATGCATTTCTGTTGGTTATGATTCTCCAACCAATAACTGTTATTTAGAACATTTGATAGAAGATCTTTGTATTGCTAGTTTTGCAGATAGTCACTTTGATGTGACATACTTCCCATTGTTAGGGGGAGATAGGAATGGTTCAATTCTGGTTAGGCGTCGGAAATTGACATAGTATGTCTCCATTATGTTTCATCATGATCTCCGCATATCTCAGTGTGAGATTGAAGTGAAATGTATTCTTGATCTTCAAAAAGTAGCAGATTCGATGTCTGACTCCTTTATTGATATCATGAAAGTAACGAGATTGGTTACATATGCTGCAAATCCTACAAGGTTGAAAGTCCCTGAAATTGGGCAAGTTAACGCAATACTTAGGAAATATAGCGTTTCTCCTGCTCATAGTGGGAATGTAGCGTCAGTCAAAATTTATTGATGAGTTGCCGGTGAAAAGGCAACCGTTCATTATCAACATATGAGATTGTTTCTGATTATAAATGTGTCTAAAAGTCGACATTAACAAACAGTGGGGGATGCCTCAGATTCAATGACGATGTTAGTAAACAAAGAAATCTCACCAAGTTAAACAAATGCTAGCGGTATTATGGATGGTTATTCCATGTTCGTTGATGATGCCTTTACTTATTCCATTGCTCAGAAATTGACGACGATGAAGTGGAACAATGCTCTATTGCCGATTGTCAACTAGATTGCACGAGACTCTCTTACAAATGGAAAATTTTAAGTTTGGTAGTGCTATGACCACTGAATGGTAAGCCGGTTAGACACAAATGGGTCTTTGTTCGAAAGAGTATTGAAAAGAATGAAGTTATGCGGTATAAAGCTAGACTTATGGCACATAGATGTTCTCAATGCTTTAGTATTGATTATGAGGAGATATATTCTTCGGTCATGGACATCATCACTTTCGGCTACCTTATCAGTTTGGTAGTATCCAAAAATATTGAGTATGCAGCTTATGGATGTGGTTATATCTCTCTATGGGGATCTTAATTCAGATATATACATGAGAGTGCCGATTGACATGGTTCAACCAAATTCAAGTAACTCTAAACCACAGAGTGCTGATGTTATTATATTGAGACGTTCACTATATAGATTGAAACAATTTGGTAGGTTGTGGTATACACGTCTTAGTGACTACTTGATTAAGAAGGGATACAAGAATGAAAAATTATGCTCATGCGTGTTCAGCAGAAGAACAAGTTGTTCAAGATGATAGACCTTGGTATCACTCAATTTTGTCTTGATTTAGAGATAGTACATCGAGTTGGTTGAATTCTTATTAACCGGTTTGCTTATGTCTAAATCAGGCAATGGACGAAGCACACCAATGGTTATTTGTAGTCTGGAACCCAAAATGATCAATTTCATCGGGATGATGATGGTAAAGATCTTTTGGAGCTGAAATTCTATATCTTGTGCTGTTATAGCTTAGTAAAATATAACTTGTTGCAAACGTCCAGACATTTCCCTTTCGTATGTGCCAACGCAAAGTCATTAGAATGAATTATAGTACACATTTTGGTACTTTAAGGTAACCATTGACTTGAGCTTGTTCTTTCCCTACAAAGAAAAAAGAGAGAAGCCTGAAATTCCCAGAAAATGGATGGTTGAATCACAACATGCAAGTTTTGGGCTCTTCGACCCGTGGAAGGTAGTGAACTGTGATAAGCCAAAGGTGTTTTTCGATCCATTGAGGAACGGTTTCGACCTGTCGAAACTAGTACCATGGATCGAACAGAAGCATTCATTCGATCCGTCGAGGGAGGACGTCAACCCATCAAATTCTTCCCCTGCTGCAAGCAGTTTTACTGATGTCCCCGATTCTGAAATACCGGTTGATGTGTTGGTCGAATTTGTTGATGTTGGGTATCTCTCTGACTCACATAAAGGATGTTCCTAAAAAAGGTATACAATATTCATCATAAGAAACATGGCGATTTCTTGGAGAAAAATAAAATAAACCCTTGTTGCTACTTCCTCGAACTAATCTAAGATTAATGCTTTGTATGAAGCAGTTGATGAGTGTATTTGATTTAAGACGGTAATACAACATATTCGAGGGTCTAGTGGATTGGCATCTATTACGACATCGCCAACTTGAATTTTTGAAGATAATTTGGCTTGCATTGAACAAATGAAGTTGGGTTACATTAAGGATGGTCATACTTAACTCATTTCACCAAAGTACATCTACAATTAGGAATAGCAGCAGTTATTGATTATCCATATGAACCAGGTTGGTTTAGCGGATAATGCTACGGATTTGTTTACTAAGTCCTTACCCAAATCTACATTTGTGAAACATATGAGATGCATTGGTATGCACAGTTTATCTGAACTCCATGATTGAGTTTACAGTCAGGGGGAGTTACATTTCTGTAAACATTAGGGGGAGTCTACATCACATGTATCAGCTTTTGTAGTTGATGCGTTATACTTTTTTTTCCTTCAACCAAGCTTTTGTTTTACTCATGCAGTTTTTGTTTGCTAGGCATGGTTTTTGAGGCAACGGGTTATGCATCATTCATTAGGCCATTGACACAAGGGGGAGTGTTTAAAGAGATTTAATCTTCATAACTTTCGGTGTGTGTCTTGTCCTAATTAGATACAGATTAGTTTAGATAGAGATATTGTATTATTCCTATTTTATAGGGATAGCTTCGGGACATCAAGACGAGTTGAATGGGACAAACGCCAAGCCGTGAGGTGGCCGGATAAGGCTCGCCGCCGGCGAAGCCGTGGCCACCGCCGTGAACTCTCCTCCACCACGGTCAAACCAAGTTGACCGGCCAATGCCATAAATGAAGAATGTTGACTTTCCCTTTTTGGCAACCACTATTTATACCTGCTATTTTAGGAAACTTCCAAAATTAGATTTACGACAAACTTAAAACATCCGTAACTCTCGCGTCGTAACTCCGATTCCGATAATTCTCACGGAAACAAACTCGACTCGACGTACTCTTCAATTATCACCCGAAGTCAAACATATCGACCAAACAGATAAAAAGTCAACCATTCAACCCAAACACATGCATAATCCGACTAAATATTCAACAATCGGAAATAATCACAACTTAATCTTCGTAACTCAGAATAATGCTCCAGAAGTTCCCACGAGCCCGAAATTAAATTCTGAACAACTTCCGTGAAGAAGCCGAAACCAAATTCTCGACCGGTAATTAAGTCGTTAAGAATGCCACCATTTAAATCTGAACTTCAAATATTCATAATTAATTCATCGGTCGTCCAAATAACGATCCGGAACCGCCCACAAACTCGAAATCACACGTACAACGACTCTCGAGAAGAGACTCAGCTCCAATTCTCGGTCAATAATTAAGTCGTTAACAAACCTGACAACTCAATCATCAGTCGAAAATCCGCGATTATGCAGTAACTCACGAATCAAGCTGATTATACTGCTGATTCTGGTCTGGGTCGTCACAAATCCACCCCCCCCCCCCCCCCCCTTAAAAAAATTTCGACCTCGAAATTTCCAAGTCTGCTGACTAACAGTAGGAGCACTGCCTCTGCATACTGCTCAACTACCCAGTGGCTACGTCAACTGAACAACTCTGATAACAGACTCCACAAAAGGAGATAGTTCCGTGCTGAAAATCCTTGTACCCTCAAATCTCAAATCTGAACTGGCTCTACACAATAGCCAAGTGTTCCTGCATAAGGAACAGATAGGGTAAACAACACGTAGCAAACCTGAAACACAGTTCCGCCACTCGAAACCCAATACACACAAAAGCCAATGCTATAGGCGATGCCGAACTATACGGCACAACACAAACTCGCCTATGACCACATACGGATCAAAACAACATGGCAAATCACAACTCAGTCCACACACATCAACATAACTCACACACTCATATCAACATAGCTCAAACATCGGACTTGGGCAATTATCAACCCATTCCGCTATTTTGACAGTCTGTGGTAGCACATTCCACAAAATCAGAATCAAACATCAACTCAAACTCAAACCAAACTCTCTCTCCAGCACAATGGAGTACAACATCGTTCCTCGGAACGACATCAAACAACGTCAAAATCATAGTGGTCAACAAACTGGTATTGCATGCAATCTCGAACAAGTGAAACTGCTGGTCCCAAATCCGTCGGAACTGCAATACCGAGGTCCACAATATGCCCTCCAAGGTCTGAATAGTCCTCAAAGATCGCTCGCCAATCTGAGGATAAGAACAGGTACTAACTCGTAATCTGATTCCCAATGCTCACTGCAAAGCTTGCCAACACTCAGCCGTAGCTGATTACCTCGGTTAGCGAACTGGAAAATAGGTACACCACGAAATGGACAATCTCCACCAAACACAACTATGCCAGCCTGCCACTGAAATCATCTCCGAATGTACAAGGAAAAGTACTGAGTTCATCAAACGATCCACAAAGGCCTAACAACTGGTATCACAAACCAAAGTGCATACAAACACACACAATCACAGCAACAAGCGCTACGTCTAACCGGAAATCTCAAATGGCTGACACTTCTCGGCAAGTCTCTGCCTCCTAGCCATCGCCAGTCGACAAATGTGGCATCTGCACACTCAAGCTGCTATATTGCTCTTCATGTTGCGTCACGAGTAGTAAACTCGAAGTATCTGATACATCTCCGCAACACTAGTGCCAAACGCACGCAAAACAAGGAGCTTCAACATCATCACACTCGAACTCAGCTCTCGTTGCCCGCAACTCGGCTAACACGGAAACTCGAACCACAAGCACACATGAAACACTGAAACTCCCGACATCCAACTGAATGCATCAGCAACAACATCTCAGATGGGTAGTCAAAGTACAACATCTAGCCTTTCCCGAACAAGCTCAAAGGTGCAGCCATAGTCGTTAGTCGACCCCATCCATCTACACTGCCTCAAGCCCAAATCTGGCCGAAAATGCAAGAGGATGAAACTCAAGTGATCAATGTACGTCCTACACTGCGCTGCACGCCATAGCTGTAATGTCTCGAACTCTTCGATGCTAACATAAATACAGCTACACCCAAATCATACATAGGATACGTAGCTACATAAGGTTTCCACTGCCCGTAACCATGAGCCACCGCTCTGCTGCACAGCATCAATACACAACCAAATCCAAATCTCGATGCATCGCCATAACCCACGAACTCACCACGATCGTCAGGTAAGGACATAACCGAAGCAACGGTCAACCATCCTGCAGGAGTAAGTAACTCTCCTCGCGTGCATCGAACCACTCGAACTTGACACCTTCTTCGTCAATCCGGAAAGTAGAGTGGCAATCCGGGAAAATCCTGCACAAAGCCGTCGGTAAAAGCCTGCCAAACCCAAGAGACTCCCGATCTCTGGTACAAGGGTAGGGCAATCCCCAAATCAACACAGCTTCTGTCTGGTCAGGATCTACGCCAACTCCCTCGGCTGACATCACATAGACCAAAATCGTCACGCTAAACGGCCAAAACCCACACTGGCTTAACTTCGCAAACACTTTGTCATCTCGCGAAGTCCGCAAAACCTCTCGCAATTGCTTCAGGTGCTGGCCCACACTCCTGGAGTACATCAGGATGTTGCCAACAAACATGACCGCAACCTCGTCCAGAATCGTCTGAACACCTGGTCCATCAAGTCCACAAGATCTACGGGGGCATTGGTCAACCAAACAGCGTGACCAAGAACTCCTGATGCCCGCACCGAGATCCGAAAGCTGCCCAAACCACATCTGGCTCATCGGTCCCCAACTGATGGTATCCGGATCCGAAATCAATCTTCGACAAGATTGAAGCTCTCGCGAGCTGATCAAACCACTCGTCAATCCGAAGCGGAGGATACTCACTCTCCTCTGAAACGAATCAGGCTTCGGTATTCAATGCACCACCTCGTCGAACCATCCAACATCTGCACAACAATGCAAGAGTACACCACGCAAATACGCGGGGTCGTATGAAATCTCTTGAAACCTCCTCCAGCAACTCCTGGAATCGAACCTGTAGCTCCATCAGCTCCGCTGGCTCCTAACGACAAGATGTCGATAAAATGAGTCCAGCGCTCGACACAAGCTCAATGGTGTAGTCATTCTCCCGAACTGGAGGAACACCTGATAACTCCTCCGGAACACACATGGAAACTCGGGAATCACCATAATGTCACCAATGTCGGGTACAGCAACCATAGTATCCACATCATAAGCTAAGCAAGCAACACAACTCGTCTCCACCATCCGCTCGACCATCACCGCGAAACACTATCTCGGAGAAACTTGGTCGTCGAAACACAACCTCCTTCTCGAGGTACTCGAACACAGCCAAACGCGTCGCCAGTAAGTCCATACTTACAAACACACCCAAAGCCACGATGTCCAGCTATAACAGATCCACGGCTAGGCCACATCCTCTAACAAGGATCTCGCAACCTCCGGATGGAAACAACACTCTCCAAAAAACCTCGGAAGTGGAAATGCAGGTATAATAGCCATGGATATCAAACAACAGTAATCTCGGAGAAAAGTCTGTCATCAAACAAGGTCATGGCACGAACTCCGACATACCCAACTAGACGCCCACGTCAATCGCGACTTGTTGATTAACTCGTTAAAAGGGTACATTGATCAAACTTCAGGAATAGCATCATGATCCCCTCGTGAACTCTGAGCCACCGAACCGCAAACACAGCTGACTGAGGGCGCTCCCTCGTAACGTGACCCTCATGGCCACTGAAACAGCAACTGAAAGTGTTCCTCGAACACAAGTCACCGTAACACCTGCTGCGTGAAAGGATCACCAACGATCACTCGAACTCATACCACAGGAGCAAGTCCGCTACACTGTGATCTCCGCCATCGCCAAACAGATCCTCTGCTTGATCTGATGGCCCACAACATAATCGATAAGGCCACGGCCTGATGAAGTCACTGATCCCGAAGTGTCAAAACTCAACCTCGTCAAAATCTCGACTAAGTCCACTTTCCTCAAACCATCACATCGGAAACCACGTACACCTTTCCTTCTCGACAGCCTCGCCACTGAGTGCAGCACACTAAGCTCCTCACGGTTATCTCGAGGCACAACAGTCAAAGTCCCTCTGATGCTCAGGTTCAAACTCATCTCGAACCTCGTGCATAGCTCCCTCTAAAGTCACATAACACGTGCAAACGGAAATAAACACATGAACAATGCATCTCTGCCTCAGGTGGGTAAACACTCCACATTCAATTGCTGGGTAGCCTGATAAAACCACTACCGTATAAACAACACCCTGGATGTAGACCATGGAGTCGCAACAGGAACTCACACAATATCAGCCCACAAAATACAACAATCTGACTCAGGCAAACATCAACTGCCACAATTCTCTGCTCTAAGGCAACATGTAGACGCTCATACACACACAACCAGGCAAACCGTGCCACACAGTTCACTGAACTCAGAATACTCATCCAAATCCACAGTTCTCTGGCAAATCGCGCGTCGATTGATCCTCAACAGGATCCACAACCGAAACGACACGGAAAGCATGTCAGGAGGCATCCTAATGAATAAAACATCGTTCACAACAAGTGGAACGTAATCATGGAACTTTAAATATTTGAAAGTATACAACACCCGGAATATTGATGAGTATCCGCCGGCCGGTCGGGTCACCATTCTAGACATGCTGTACATTCTCAAATATCCTTAGTAAACACGACTACAGAAGTCTACAGAACCTATAACCTAATGCTCTGATACCAAACTGAAAGGACCCAACCCCGATTTAGCTCCCTAAACCGGAATCAAACCCTTTCGAAATCACGAACCAACAAAAACCGTAGAAATTTTGGCAAAGTTTCGTTACTAACGTGGAATTACCATTACCTGTACGCGGAAAATACACTTCATCCTATGCCACAAAAATCAAACCGTGGGCACCAATCTCATCCGGATTTCTCAATATATCAACAGTAAAGTAAAACAATAATTATATCACTACTTTACTGAAATCCGGTGAAATATCGTATAAACATATACATCAGAATTCTCAGAGCGACCTCTAATGTATAATCATATAAATATACCACAGTAGGTAGAACAATAAACCTACTGGAAGAAACAAGGTAGCTCGAGCACTATGCCTCCGACCACGACGTGCAACACCAGAGTCCGAACTGCAAACTGGGCACGGAAAACGAAAAGCCCAGGAGAAAGGCAAATAAAAACATTAGAGTGAGTGGACGAAAATAAACATATGCCTTTCACTAGTTAATATACATACTCAATGTAAAACAATGCAAGTTCGGAACACATATATATATGGAGGTTGTCGGGCGACCTCTCAAGCCTGACGTTAGGTGAATCGCTCAACCCGACGGTGATAGGCCAGGGGACCTCTCAACCCTGCTTCAGAGGAATCTCTCAACTCTGGGCCAGAGGAATCTCTCAACTCTGGTAGCATCGATGCAATAAATGCCATCACCGATAAAAATATAATAACACCTCCGAAAATAACATATATCTCAATCATCGTATAAAATAAATACGGAAATCATAAAATCCATGAACTCGCAAATCAACAGTGAAAATAGAAACTTGTCCACTCACAGACTAGCGTAACGCGGTTCGCGTTAACCCGTGATCCGGCGGAAAGTCCCTCGCCAAACAAACGATCACGAACCCTTTAATAATCACAATAACCATCTCTCAAAATCATAATTCAACAATTCAAATCAAATCACGAGAAACCACCGTTCTCGGAAACACGAAATCCGATTACGACAAACTGTCAGAAATCCGGAAATCACACCTCAATACCTTGCTATACTTTCGGACGCTCAACTCGAAAAACGAACCTCCCCACTACGATCGGGGCGCGATTTCGAGTGAAATGGCATGCAATTTGTCGAAAACCCAAAAAGTCAAACTGTTGACCGTCGTTGACCGCCGTTGATCACCGCCCACGGCGGCGCCGCCACCAATTGTGAGATTTTCAGGCGGAGCAACTCCTATTCCACTCAAAATCATCCACTGAGCAACTTTGTCAACTGCAACAAAGGCCAATTCAATCTCTAACTAGCTCAATTTCATGATAAACCGAATTGGTACCAAATTTTCCAATCCAAAATTCTCCATCCACAAATCAAATTACGACTCCATACTTACATGGTAGCTTGTAGGTGAGAAGAGCTACAAAACCCAGTCCATTTTGTAGTTCAATTCCACCGGAATCATGAAACCCGAATAGCCTCAATTTCTTCAAACTTTTGGCCGGTTTTTCTTCTCTTTCCGACGAGCCACGCCGTGCATGGTGGCCGGGGATAGCTTCGGGACATCAAGACGAGTTGAATGGGACAAACGCCAAGCCGTGAGGTGGCCGGATAAGGCTCGCCGCCAGCGAAGCCGTGGCCACCGCCGTGAACTCTCCTCCACCACGGTCAAACCAAGTTGACCGGTCAATGCCATAAATGAAGAATGTTGACTTTCCCTTTTTGGAAACCACTATTTATACCTGTTATTTTAGGAAACTTCCAAAATTAGATTTACGACAAACTTAAAACATCCGTAACTCTCGCGTCGTAACTCCGATTCCGATAATTCTCGTGGCAACAAACTCGACTCGACGTACTCTTCAATTATTACACGAAGTCGAACATATCAACCAAACGGATAAAAAGTCAACCATTCAACCCAAACACATGCATAATCCGACTAAATATTCAACAATCGGAAATAATCACAACTTAATCTTCGTAACTCAGAATAATGCTCCAGAAGTTCCCACGAGCCCGAAATTAAATTCTGAACAACTTCCGTGAAGGAGCCAAAACCAAATTCTCGACCGGTAATTAAGTCGTTAAGAATGCCACCATTTAAATCCGAACTTCAAATATTCATAATTAATTCCTCGGTCGTCCAAATAACGATCCGGAACCGCCCACGAACTCGAAATCACACGTACAACGACTCTCGAGAAGAGACTCAGCTCCAATTCTCGGTCAATAATTAAGTCGTTAACAAACCTGACAACTCAATCATCAGTCGGAAATCCGCGATTATACAGTAACTCACGAATCAAGCTAATTATATTGCTGATTCTGGTCTTGGTCGTCACAGAAGGACTACAAATTGAGGGCCAAAGCGGAGGATTCAAGGATAATGGCAATGGATATGGATGCTATGACCCCAAAATCGAAGAGGTATTTTTCGAAGAAAAAATAGATTATCCTAAAGAAAATGGAGGAAGAGGAAGGAGATGGTAGCGATGAACCATTTTCAAATTGTTATCGCCCACTGTTTCAATAGTTTGGTATTTGTTTTCCATTATGAAATTATGTACTTTAAATTTCCAATAATTCTACGCTTTGATTGAAATTATGTACTTTCAATTTTCAAGTAATAAAAACGCACTTTTTTTATTTCATCAAAGCTCACACACAGTACAATAAAACATAATTACTTAAAATCAAACACACATCACTCAAACAACTAAAAGGAAAAACAAATAAAGCAACATGTTACACACACACATCATTTAAAGTCGTTCACCGGTCTCTAGATACCAGTTGTGCTTAACTAAGTCCTTTTGCAACTCTCCATGGATGTACGCAGATTGGAGATCTACAACACGGTCGGCAAATCGTTGTTCATTTTGTTCATCCATTCCAACAGGCTCAAAAGGAATACGATTACCTTGTTCATCCACTGGTCCATCATAAACATTGAAAGCAGTTGATGGGTTATGTAGATCTTCTTCTTCCAACTCCTCGAACTCTTCCTCCACAAATTCTTCTTTGACAATCATGTTATGCATTATAATGCAAGCCAACATGATGCTCTTCAATGTCGATTGGTGATGACACCTAGCTGCATTCCGAATAATTCCCCAACGAGATTGCAAAATTCCAAAGCATCTCTCTACATCTTTGCGGTATGTCTCTTGTTTCTTGGCAAACAGTTTCTGTGGAAACTCTTGGGGATTGGAGTTTGTTTTCACAAACGAGGAGTACCTGAGATATATACCGTCAGCTAGATAGTAAGTATTGTGGTAAGTCATACCGTTAACTTTATAGGTTGCACTTGGACTATTTTCGGCAAGGAGCGAATCAAATATGTCCGATTGGTGGAGCACGTTGATGTCATTTTGTGATCCGGGTACCCCAAAGAAGCTGTGCCATATCCACGTGTCATATGAGGCCACCGCCTCTAAAATAATAGTTGGACGCTTCTTTCGGCCCGAGAATGCTCCTTGCTAAGCTGTGGGGCAGTTCTTCCATTCCCGGTGCATGCAGTCAATGCTTCCGATTATATCAGGAAATCCGCGATGCCTTACTCTCTTTAGAAGTCGGGTTACGTCTATGGCATTTGGAGCGCGGAGATAGAGGTCACCGTAAATCTCGTATATATGCATATACCACTTCTTCATGCATTGTAGTGTTGTGGATTAACTCATCCTTGTTATTTCAGCACACTGATCTGCGGCTGCGCCGTACACCAACATACGAAGAGCGCCAGTCATCTTTTGTTGTGGAAGAAGTCCAACCAATCTGGTGGCGTCGGCTCTTTGGTTCCAAAATTGATCGTGGTTGCAGAGATCCATCATTATACTGTTGAATAAATTCGTATTCATTCAGTACATTCGACGAAAGGCTTGTTCGTTGAAGACAGAGCCTTCGATGAAGTAATCCTCCATCAGATTATGTCTCCTTGACTCCCTCATTCTTTCTTCATTTGGTCGGGGGCGAGGTGGTTCATCATCGAACATTGCATCGACCACGACAGCTTCGGTGATGAAAGCATTAGCAATTTCAGCATTTCGCCGACGTTGCTGTCGCCTCATCCGGAAAAAATTCTCAAAACTAAAAGGATTCATCTTATAGGAATGTAGAATATATGGTTGGAAAGGTGTGAATGAAAGATGAGCACCGATCAACAAATATATAGCCGAGTGTAGATATTCTGATTAAATATGATGATGACACGTGTCGGCGTTCAATTGGTCGGAAATCTCTCATGGAATCTTATACAATTATTAGAGCCGATAACAATACGTGGACATGACACGTGTTGCCTCGTGATTGGTTAAAAATCTTATCGGAAATTTTGTACAATTATTTACCCGATAAGCTTCTGTTGCCGTGACACGTGTCAACTCGCCATTTGTCGGAAATCTTACTCAAAATCTTATTCAATTATTCATACGACAACGACACGTGTCGTTTATAGATTGGTTGAAAATGATTAAAAAAAATTAATTTTTTTTTTAATTTATGAACAGTAATAGCACGTGCTATTTTTTGGCACCGTTGCGCGAAAAACAGAAACTGCACCTCCTATTAGATGAACAGTGACTTTTCCACCTCAAACAGTGCCTGCTCCTCTTCAAATAATACGAACAAGTTCGTTTTATCGGTGCGGGTACTCTTAGGATCTGGTTCTTATTCTTTCAATGTGTTGATTGTTGAAACCTTATCTTCTTTCACCAGGCCACCCACCACCTTTGGGTTAGATTCTTATTCCCTCTCCGTAGAACCACCTCAACCACGTACAGTATTTGGAATTAAAGTCTGTCGGGGTTGATTTGATGTTTTCCTGCCTCCTTCATGAATCATGATCAGTTTAATTAGTCGGTTCGTGCTTTGGGTCAGGTTCTTATTCTTTCATTTGTGGAAGCCTTATCTTCTTTCACCAGGCCACCCACCACCTTTGGGTTAGGTTCTTATTCCCTCTCCCTGTAGGACCACCTCAACCACGTACAGTATTTGGAATTAAAGTCTGTCGGGGTTGATTTGATGTTTTCATACCTCCTTCATGAATCATGATCAGTTTAATTAGTCGGTTCGTGCTTTGGGTCAGGTTCTTATTCTTTCATTGTGCAGATTGTTGAAGCCTTATCTTCCGCTTCGTGGAGACTACACAAAATATTGGATCGTCTGAGAAGTCTTACAGGGTGGTTCATGCGGAGAACTTGCGGCCAAGATTTGATCCACCACTGCCACGTACACCATTCTTTTGAGAACCTATACCGAGTTGCCATGACACCTCCATTACCAATAAGTTCCGGGGAATCTTATTTTGGTATTCGTGAGGAAATAAGCAAGATTGACAATGAGTCCGTGAGAAAACTACAAAAAGATGATGAGCATTTGAGTTTCATCAAGAACCATGCCAAGGGTTTTGCTAAAGGCGAGCAGGTTACTTTTAGCTTCAGTAGTTATTGCAGGTTTCCTCTGTATGATAACGATTTTGGTTGGGGGAGGTCTACGTGGGTGGTGTTTGGCTCCGTTTTCTCTAGCACATAGTTGCGATTAGAGAATTACACTTGTTTTTTTTGTGATGCATGTTTGGCGTGTTATTATCGATGGCAGAATGTCGATATATGTTGCGCATGATGATCTTACTTTTTTACAAATTATTAGAAAGAGCAGAGAACCAACCTCGCTCGAAGCGTTCTTCTTGCCTAAGATTTTTTGTCTCGTTGTTGAGTCACAAAAATTGATACTTCGCACACCCTATATGGTGTAAAGTAGAGCAATTTTCTTTAGAAGTGCTGAGAACACTGGATAGAGGGTGACTTTTTAAACCTCCGAAACCTTCATGCCCTATCTGATATCAATTCATTCGATCACCGTAGTCTAACAAAGAAAACCTTCGAATCTTTACGCCCTGTCTGGTGTCGATTCTAAGTCTGTTGTTGTCGTTGGTTTCTCGTGAGAGAGAACTTGTTTGTTGAAAGTAAATTTACATGTGTTTTTAGATGTTCTCAACACATCATAATCTTGTCTATATATAGTGATCTTGATGTCTTCCTCATCAAGCAAGGAAATTTGATTCCTAGAAAAGATTTGATTCGAGATTTAGTTGATTTGTACTTTCCTCGTCTGGTTGGGAATCTCATACTTTCCCTTTTGTCACTTTATAATGTGAACAACGTTGGACCGCGGTGACCGACTCATTATAATCTTAGTCCATTTATTAAAAATAAATATTTTTTTTTATTTTGGATCCAAACAGATGGGTTCACTGGCGCTTACGTTCAAAAACATAGTGAACTTCATGGACACTAGAAAGGGTAGTGGAATTGAGGTGTATATTAGCTTGGAGGAGGAAGTCATGGCTAAGTTTGAGAATGACGTTGAGCTCTTAGCTTATGTTTCTCCAAGTGGAGTGCTAGTGAACTAAGCAAAATTATTTAGTATTTGGACTATAGTCTTTTACACATTTTGATATTAGGTTTTTAGAAATGAGAAATTCTAGTATATTTTAACACATAAAATACATTAACTTTTAAATTAGTTCTCAAAGTTGTAAAATGAGTAGTTTAACTAGTAATTTTATCCTAAAAGTTGTGAAAATAGTTTAACTAGCTACTTTTGAACTAAAATTACAAAAAAAAAAAAATATTCATTTTACAACTTTTTGAAGAAATTTAAAACTTGATGTATAATATGTGTTAACTCACCGTAATCTTCCTCTTCAAAAATACTTACATGGTACATGAATTTAACACATTTCTTCATGTAGTTACTATGTGATTTAATTATTTATGTTTTACCCAATATGCCTTAGTTATACTTATAAAACTAAAAGAAATAAAAATACTACCAAAAAACACAAAGCAAAACTAGCATTCGTCAGGTCACGACATCATCTACAAGCTTCAGCCTTACTGGATTACTTATGCGGACGGACTCACTACTGAATGCTTCTTTTTAAGGGTGATTTTTCTCCAAACTAAGTTAATTTCTAAGATATAGAAAGCTAATTAGAAATAAAGAGAAAGATGCTTACTAATAACCACAAACAACTCATCTTTTCTACCTTCAGGGCAGTAGTCCGCATCTTAGAGGATCAAAATGAGTATGAACTAATACAAATAACTCACTTTCTTCCTACTTCTGGGTGGTAGTCTGCCTCTTAGGGAGTTTAATGAGGTTTATTAATATATATATGTAACAATTTGAAAAATTGTAGTGGGAAACCATGACTTATTTATTCCAACAAAATTACGGACTAAACATCTAGAGCCTCACTTTCTGGTAAATAGTTATAAGGTGTTTAACTACTTAATTATAATAGTAGACATATTTACTTAAAAATAGAGAAGCAGAACAGTTTGCTTTGACTCTATCTCTCGACTCTCAGGCTTTCTACTCTCAAATAGATCTCTTTTATTCTGATTTTCGATGCCTAGAATTAAGACTCAAAGCTCCTTATATAAGGAGTGGAACTCAAACCATAATTGAAATATACATAACCAGCAATAAAAAGAAGCTCCACTGAAAATGGCGACTCTATGCGGATAAGGTTCCAGCTCTTTTGCATTATCTTCTTTCGAAAAACGTATTCCTTATTGATAAGAAATGTTCCCCTCTTCAGAATAAGACTATGCGAATTCACATGTTTTGTCATCGTATATTTCTTAATTTTCTCCAAGATAAGGCTCATCAAATTCAAGCCTTCTTCTGGTTCCATTTTCTTATACGTCTGTATCTTCATATATCTTGTAGTGCCTTTCATTCTCGATCTTTTCAAGCCACTAGGCACAAGCAAGAGGAGAAACAATTTCTTTTCTTTTGAGAGAAACAAACAAGTCATTGGTAACGACCTCTGGGTGAAAATTATTTTCTTTCCCGAATCAAGAAAAGTAATTTCTTGATCTTCTTCCATTATTTTCTTGATATATTCCAATTTCATGGATTTCATCCTTGGAATACTAGAATTTGGAGTTCTGTTTTATCCAATCCATGTTGGTTCTAGATACTAACCTCAGATGATTTTGACATGCATGGTGGTATGGAGAAATGTATTCAGTCTCTCCATTGTGTTTCTGCACCCATTTTTTGTTGGCAAGTATTGAATTATAGATACTTTAGAATCCTTTTGTGAATATGATTGATTTATTCTTTATTTTAGATATTCTTTTCCTATTAGGAACATGCTTGCAAAGTTGTATATATACTCATTCAAGAGTTAAGTATTGCATTCTACCCTAAACACTTAGTTTAGAAAATTGGTGAAATTATATATATATACACACATATATATTGATGTGATTTTATATATGTATATATGAAATTGAATATATTTGGTGATGATATATGTATAGGTATATGATATATGTATATGAATTTGCGAAATGACGTAATTGAGTTTGATTTTGTTAAATATGTGAAATGAATATATTTATATTTGATGAAATTTTGATGAATTTTTAAATTATGATGCCGATGAATATATAATGGATCTATATATTATATTGTTAATACTAATTTTTTTTCTTCAGCTTAATCAAGATGTCTGACGATAGGAAGAGGCGCATGCCAGCAGAGAAGGCTGCCAAATTTCAATCCATTGCACGAAAAATGGGTTGGACGCAAACATCATAGGAGACCATGATGGCACTTCTGAATCTTTCGGCTCCGGCAGATGGCCAAGAAATGCCGAATTCTCCAAATGAGGCGGCCACAACCTATACGGAAGAGCTAGATGTTTCCGCTTCAGCGTCGGCGTCGGCGTCGGCGTCGGCGTCACAAAGTCTGGAAGAATCTATCGACGATTCTATTCACTATAGCTCCCGATGAAGAATTAGGAGGCAACCCTCAGACCCGGTCCCCAAACGCACTTGGAGACTTGGGAAGGCCTCTAAAGGCAAGCGCATAGTCAAGTCAACGAGGAAGAAGATCGAGGTGTCGTTCGATGAGTTCACCTGAGGCCCTGCGTCCAAGGAGCTCAACAGTCTGTGCTTGCACAACATCTGCTCAATCATGCGAAAGAACATATGTATTATTGCCCCTTCGTGGAACAAGCTGCCCGAATTCGAAAAGTTCAGGGTGTATCGTGAATTCTCGATAATAGGGTCTATTTAATTTATTTAATTTCATAATTAGTTAAAAATCATAAAGGCATAATGAAATCCGAAGTTTAATTTTGTATTTATTTTCCTAGGTATATTTTGACTTTGATGGCAGAACTAAGATGTGGGAGCACATAGAGGATACAGTTACCTACATTTTCAAGGATTGGAAGTATATATAACTCCATAAGTACTACTTGAACATAGCGCCTTGCATACCTCACAAGAGCTGCGGACAGAAAGGGAAGACGAGTTACAATGGTTGGTCGCGCACTTTGAGTCCAACAAGTATAAGGTTCATCTTCATTTTCTTTAATGTAATGAAAATGAATAATTTCTTACTTTTAACCATTTATTTTTTGTTTAATATTCTTTGTTGTGAGACAGATAACATCGCACACCAACAAGGTAAATCGTGAGAATAAGACCGCCCACCATGTTTTGGGCTCACGAGGGTTCATCTACATGGAAAATGAGCACAGAGATGCAGGTTCGAAGCATTATTTCCTGGATTTCAGTGTCTCCGCTTATGTCAAGCCTGGGTAACTCAATGCTGCCAATGAACATGGCGAAAGTAACTATTTTTCCTAAATCAATTGAATTTAATCGTACTTCTGAAATTTATTGAAATTTAGTATAACGGTAATTGGTTTGAAGAAATTGAATTGGTTTTAATTGGTTTCTCAATTTAATATAACTATGATGAGGACATTTAATTAGGTTGTGCTCTTGGAATTTTCTTTAGTTATTTAAATTATGATTCTGAACTTGAGAAATCCGGATGGGAATCGGTGCCCACGGTGAATTTGGTATGTTGGAATTGGTTATTCGAAGTGTTTTCTTTCCTGCAGGTTTCCTCCAATTTTAGGGGAAACTATGGAATTTTTTTTAAGAAATAAAAGTTTATGTATTGTTTACATAATTTATTTCAGGAGAGATTGATACAAATGGTCCAGCAGAAATTAGCGAACAGACAGTCAGAAAACCCGGAGATGATGCCTGAACAATTGTCTCCTCTATCGAAGGAGAGTCAGATTAGTATTGTCGATGCCGTTTTCGGCCGTCGAGCTGAAAATGAGGTTCGTGGGCTTGGACGGGCGGTCCAAAGAGTAGGCATAGTGTGACAGCTATCGAGGAACGGGTCCGAGTGGTGGAAGACGAGGCTCGATCGGCCAAGGCCTGGGAGCAGGCGAGATCGACCCAGGATCAGCTTAACACGACCAACACTTAGATGAGCACCATCCTCAAGTTCCTCGTGTCTATGGGCATGCAACCTCCATCGGAGTGTCATCCCCCCTCCTAGGCTCAATGATGACGACGACGTGGGCGACAGCGGGGGAATTAGTGGGATGTCTACTCCAGGTTTCGGTTTAGTTTCGTTTATGTATTTCAATTGATGTACGTACACTTTTTATGTACACTTTTTATATTTAATTAATATTTTATTAAATTAATTTATTAATATTTAATTTATAATTATCTTAGACAAAAAAAATTAAAATTGAACTTAGACGACGACGAAACATGGACATTTCGTCATCTAGGTCAATCACAAAGACGACGAAACACCAATCAAAAAGACGATGAATTTTTTGTCGTCTAGGTTTTATACCTTAAACGACGAAGACCAATGTTCGTCATCTAAGTGGTACTACTTAGACGACGAATATTGTTCGTCATCTAAGCATTAAATACTTAGACGACGAATACTATTATTCGTCGTCTAAGATGCATCTAAGACAATGAACACTTTCGTCATTTCAAGGTACAATTTTTTGACGTCTAAGTACAAAGGCGACGAAATATGTTTCGTTGTCTAAATAGAACCTTAGACAACGAAACAAAAAATTTGTCGTCTAAGGACTAAGACTACGATTTTTAGACAATGAAACTTAGGCGCCGAAATTGTTTCGTTGCCTAATTGTATTTTTTTGGTAATGCTTTTATCTGTTAGCCAAATCACTATAGGCATTTCTTATTCTATAATGTTTTATCCCAACTTTTGTTTATTTTAGGACATTATGACACCAAAGATGCTTGGTTATGGTACTAGAAGGGTGAATTTGTACTATCTCGATTTAATATTAAGTGGAGAAAAGCAACTGAGTTTGTTGAGTCAAGCTAGCAATGTTAACAGTCTAAATAAAGCCAAGGAAACCATCTGGTTATGACATCGTCGTCTAGGTCATCTTTCTTTTGGATATCTTAGGAAATTATAACTCCATCTATTTTCGGGTGATGATGAATCTGAGTTTAAGCGTGATGTTTGTGAACTGGTCAAGAGTCACCGTATTACTTTTTCTCCTATTTTGAATAAATGTTCATTTTCTTGTATGAAGATTCATTTTGATGTTTAGGGTCCCGCAAAAATTTCTACACCAACTGGCGCCCGTTACTTTGTCACTTTTATTAATGAATATACCCGGATGACATGGGTTTCGTTGATGACTTGCAAAAGTGATGTGTCCTCTCACTTCCCTGAGTTTCATAAGATGATGAGTACACAATACCAACAGTCTATCTTCAATCTAAGAATGGAGGAGAATATGTTAATGGCGTGCCCCATGTCTACCTACTTGGCCTCTCATGGGATTCATCACCAAACCTCTATTGCTTATAATCAATAGAAGAGCTTGGCAGAACACAAGAATATGCAATTATTAGAGGTTTTTCATGCTTCATTTTTTTTCATGAGTATGCCATCTTATTGGGATGTAGCTGTTACTTCTGCTGCATATTTGATCAACTGTACTCCTTCTCATGTAATTGAGTTCCAAAGCACATACCAGAAGTTTCATGAACTGTTGAATGTCCCTTCTCTTCCCAATCTTGAGCCTCGAGTGTTTGGTTGTATTGTGTATGTTCATATTCATAAGCTTCTCCGGGGTAAACTTGATCCCTGCGCTTTGAAGTGTATCTTCATTACCTATGCTGATTTCTCAAAAGATTATAGATGTTATGATCCTCTCGCTAAGAAAACTCATGTCTCCCTTGATATCTCCTTTAGAGAATCCGAACCATATTACTCACACAGAGTTTCATAGTCTTCCCTTCAGGGTGAGAAAGGATGTGAAAGTCCAGGGTGCTGCTCTCGACCCGTCGAGTTCTCCTTCTAGACCCATTGAAATTTCAAACTTATTAAAGCAAAATAGGTTCATATGATTCAAACTTATTCTAGCATGTGAATTTTTTTATCGAGTTTTATTATCTAGATCTACCACAAAAGAATTTCATTAATTAGTGATCTAAATGTCATGTATCTTGTTCGTTTTAGACCATATTCATCATATACTAGTTAAAGGCATCCTAAGACTCTGTAAAACACTAAGTTAGACTAAAAAAAACTTAAAATAATAAAACCCACAAAAATAAAACAAAAATAATATTTTGTTTAGGGCATCATCTGGAAGTTAGTCTCTTGTCCACCCAAGATTTTACAATTTATGACTCAAGAAATTGTAACTTCCTCCATACTTAAACTCTACATTGTTTTCAATGTAAACAAGAATAGAATAGAAACATAGAATCAAGTATGGAAAAAAGTGATTCACCAAATATCTAAAAACCTAAAAGACAACAAAAGTTACAAAAACTTAAAGAGTGAAGGAATAGAGAAAGTAAATCTGCGTTGACGACTCCTTCATCTTCAAAATGAATTGGGTTGCTTCTCAAAAAGTGTTTAATCCTTAACGTCTTTTCAGCCCAGACATGATGCATCCTTTAAGCTCTAAGAACATTCTATTTATTCTTTCCACTTTTCTGCTTTCATGTTCTGACCTTTGTGCCTTGAAATTTTAATTCCAGAAGCTGCAAAACCCAGAATGTTTCAATCTTTATATGACAGGAAACTAGACATACACAACTTTCCAAGCATATAAAGAACTCTTGCTAACTCCAACTGAGCTGAAAATTGTAGCCTTTCAAAGTTGATTGTCTGGTTTGGACAGAAGCTGTGAATTATGAAAACACTTGGAGCACGTTCCTCCATCGTATCATTCAAAACGCAATAAACATAAAATTCAATGGAAATGCATGATGAATATGATGTAAAATGATGCAATGAATGAAATAAAATGCAGGGATGTGTAAATATTCTAAATATTTACATTACAAAAATTGAGCAGTCTAAGCATGACTACTTTCAGAATTTATATAGAATTAATAACACGTTGGAACTAGCTAACACTTTACGAGAATGAACTAGACACATATACAAACACGTCATAAATTTTTCTAAATTTCCTGAGGTAAGTAACTATGTTAGATAAACACACAAAAAAATGTAGTGCTTAGCTCTAATTTGATTCTCTAAAACCTACAAAGAATCACATATACATTGTACAACACATGAGATGGATTACAGTGTGGTTAGTCTTCTTTATAAGTTCAATTTCGATACAAAATTTTGTTAAAAATGAGCTAATATTAATGCATATGTTGTAATCTGTAAGTAATATATGATATGTAATATATTATAGGAACAAAGGTGATTATGATAATCTCTAGTTGATTCTAAAGAAAGTGAAGATGAAGAGGATGAAGATGAATCAATCTCTAGTTGATGCCTTGTATTTTGTTAATTTCACTTTTATGCTTTTTTTGGACTGTAATGATCTGTTTCTATAATAAACTGTTTGGACAGTGTGAACAAGGTTTTTTTTTTTCAATTATGAGACTTTGTAACTTATTTGAATTTGGACCGGATGAACTAAGACTTATGCAGTTATGCAGATGTAAGACTGTATGTAGAGCTATAAGTTTTGCAAATTTTAGACTTGTGCAGATTTTAGACTTTATGAGCTATAATTTTTGCAGATTTGAGACTATGCAAATTTGCAGATTTTGAATATATATATATGGCCAAAATTCTCCAAATCGGGTTAGCTCAAAATTAAAAGTCTTCAAACATGATGCAGACTTGTAATTGGTCCGAAATAGGACGAATTGGGCCGAACCAAACCAAAAATATTTGGTTCGGACTCATTCAGTTCTAATGGCCTAATTGTAATGATCCGAACCATACCATATACTGTTTCGGGTTCGGATTCGGTTCAAACCCAAAACCAAACCGATCCAAACTGAGCCAAGCCCTAGGAAAGCCTGCGTGGGTTTTCTTAGCGGCATTGACCTTCAAGAAAGCAGTAGTTTTCATGGACACCAAAGAGGGTAATGGAATAGAGGCATACGTCAGTTTGGAGGAGCAACTTATGTCTGAATTTGAAACTGATGCCGAGCTGTTGGCTCATGTGTCTCTCAGTGGCTGCTAAACTACTTTAGTACATCGTGAGCAAACAGCTAAGTACTTTCTTGCATGTTTTCATAATCTATATATCATTGTCGTGCCAGTGCAACTGATCGATCTTCGCCGATCATATTTTCAGCAACTGAAGTGAATTTTGAGTAAGGGATGAAAAAAATATAAGCTGTTAGATATATAATAAGAAAGGTTAATTATATATATATATATAAAATGAGTTTTATATTAGATTTTAATTAATAATGATATGAATATAGGATGTCAATCATGTAGATTTGGAACCTCCATATCATGACCCTTTTGGAACTTAAAATCATTTTTTTTTTAATAGGGTCGAGTAAATCTGGTCATCTCTTGGGCAAAAATATGATATTAATTAGGTTCCAAAGGATGACCAATCTACTGAAAAAATGATAGTTATGAAAAAGAAGATCACTGGAAAATCTGAGTCAATCTCAAAAAATCGGAGTAATATTTCTGTCTTTCAAATTATAATGTTCTCTGTATTCCTCTGTTGTATTGCTCTGTTAAATCACTGTGGTGTTTTTTTTTCGATTACAAAAACAGAAAAACAAAGGCAACACTAGAGGAAAAGCCTCTAAGACATCCTCCACCCATGAGACACTGTGGTGTTACTAATGTGGAAAGTGTTTCAGCAACGTTTTACTCCCTGAACTTGTCAGTACGTGTACGTGTAGCTTCTCTCTCATTTGCATGTTTATTTTTTGTATTTTTTTTTAACCATTTGATATGTTACCGGCCTGAATTGTAGTTCTTTCTCTTCTCATTATTCTTTTGGATTTTTTATTTTTTATATAGAGTAAAATATTGATGATTTAATACTTAATTAATTAATAATCTCGTTAAAATAATCTTTTTACTGGTTTCAATTTGAAAACTTGAGTATTAATTTAATACTCGATTAATTAATAATCTCGTTAAATTAATAAATTTTGTCAGTCTCAAAATTATTAATTTATCGAGATTTTATTATATATATTCACATTTGATACTAGAAATTAATTTAGTGTACGTACTTCATACTGAACAAATTAAAACGAACACGCTTTTAGACTGCAGTTTTGGATCTCAGTTTTAGCACAAAGCATTGAATGAAAGCATAATGTATACAACCAAAAAGAAAATATTCACAAAAATAAAAAAATTACTTTACAAAGAAATTGTTGACGACCTCCTTCAGCCTCACAATGTAAAGTTTACAGTGTATCTATATTTTTCTGATGACCTTCTTAGCTAAACCAAATAATGTTATCGAACTTGATCCCCATGTGTTGAACATTCTTACTCTGTTCCGGGTATTGATATTTGCCCTTGGTGTTGGCCTCTGGGATAAGCTATAGCCAGAATCCCTAGATGGGATCAACGTCGGGCATATCCTTTTCAGGAACTCATCGTCACGTTCCAGCTTTGTCAAGACTTGCTTGGTTGAGGTAATGGACATCTCAATTCCAGTAGCATCTTTGGCGTCCGAGAAGATTATCAGGTTGTTGCGGTCGAGTTTTGGCAATCCCAACGGCGCCCATGACGGTCTTCCCCAACCAAAATCATTATCACACGCAGGATAGTTACACAAACTTGTGAAGACAGATGTAACTACACCATCTCCACTCTTAATTATATGATCTTCATCACCATCACGCTCTTGTATATCTAGCTCTTTTATGTAGCCCTTATCGATCTTTCTTATTCCTTTCTGAATCAGCCTTGCAAGGCCATGACAATATCCATCGCTAGTATTCGACAACAAAGGATTTGATTCTGCAAATGTGATCAGATTTCCATAAGAGTGTAGCGGCAGAGGAGGATCAAACCTGGGACGCAGGTTGGCAACATGGAACACATTATGCAACTTGTGCCGTTGGCCATCCTCCTTGTCCATGGTAACGGCCACAAGTCGGCTCCAAATAAAAGCCGACCAGGTTTTGATGCGGGTAGGGCGTTGGACGTCAACATATTTTGCCCTTAGTTGCTCTATGTTAGAGGCATCAAACACGAACCTCCTTGTCCCTTGTTCTTCCTTTGCCAAACCAAGTCTCGGAGTCTTAGGAAACAACTTGGGTGGGAAGTGTGTGGCCGCAACGAATTCGGGAGGTTGTGGTATTTCGGCTTGTCATCTCCAAGTGCACATCGGGCCGTGGCTGCCCAAGCTTTACTAAACATGAGCATGGATGTGCCATCTGCAATCTTGTGAGAGACGCGTTGACCTATAGCGAAGCCTCCGCATGCAAACACGTTGAGCTGGACACCAAAGGGAATGTTGTTAACAGCGTCGTCGAGTTCAAAAAGGAACTAACTTGGTGAGTTGGTCTGCTGGGATAGAGTTGCCGAGGAGGACGTCTGAGAGTTTGTAGTCGGTGACGTGTGCTTTAAGGAAAGGAATGCCGCGATCGTTTCAGTCTATACAAGTTGTCGTGGAATGTTCCTGCTAGGGGATAATAGAGGGTTAAGACATCGGCTAAAGACAGCTTAAGAACTTGGAAATTTCGGTCATGTTGGGTGTTGACTTGGCTTTGGATTCGAAGAAGAGGACCAAATAGCAGTACATGTTGGCAGTTGATGTCTGATCAAGAGAGGAGAAGCGGTAAATGGCGAAGATGGTCAGGGGTTGGAGAAGAAGGTTTGATAGTTGGAAACTACTTTCACTTGAAGAGTCATTTTCGGTTAGCTAGCTATGTGGGATGGACTGATTGAGTGAGTGTGTACTGTGTAGTTCAATCTGATAGTGGTTGCATAAACTGCATTACTTTGATCCAACTATATACACATTCCAGTCGATCGATCATGCGATGAGATAATAAATTAAAATAACAGGATCTGAAATCGATCAACACGATTAAATCTGAAAGAGGAAATCCACACGAATTCGATTTAAACTGACACTTAAAAAACGAGCATAAACTGCAACTAGGCAACCTAACACCATGTTAGAACACCATATTGTACATGCCTAAGCAAGCATGTTTAACGCTAAATACTGGTTTACACCTCATAAACTAACGGAAGTACTAACCAAAAAGGAACAATTTTGAGGAATAGACCTTTCGGAACTGATCAAGTCTTGACAAAACACGCGCCCTCCAAACCTAACAGATTAGACAGGTATTGCAGAGAAAGTAATGAAGGCTAATCCCACATCGAACAATAAATGCTCAACTAACCTCTAACCGCCCATTTATGGCGGGAAAGAGGTAACATATCTCACACTAGTACTTTACTAACGCTATTATACTTCCAATTCACTAACTTAAGCATCGGAGTATCGAAGGCGGACCGCCCCGTCTCGATCTCTAACATACTTTGTGGATTGCAGTTTGATAGGAGAAGTGCAGAGGAAAGGGAGATTCGTCAGGAGCGATCCTCATAATCATCTTACTGTCCATTACCATCTTCTTAACGAAAACCGGTTAAAGCAGGTGGCGCCGTCTTTGAGAAACGCATCAATTGCAAACCACGTTACCACATCAACACGAAAGCAATAATACACATCATGACTGAGCTAGAAGCAAGCAATTTCACCATACCCTTGATGGAGAAACAGAAACATATCGAGGTTAACGCTACTCCAGCCTCAAACACAATGGAGATATTCTCCACCAACTTCGATGAGTCCGTCATCAACGCTAAACTTCTGAAGCTACTAGAAATGGTAAGAAGGGAGAGAGACCAAGAACGCCAAGCCAAAATCAGGGTTGAGGAGAAATTAGAGGCAAGACGTGTCTGGAAGGACGACTATTACTCACTGGAACCCTCCGAGAATGAAGATGACTTGTCTGACGGAGAGGGGGGACGTCATGTTGACACACTCTCTGGTAGACGGAAGCTTAAAGATAAAATTGATTTGAACCCTAGGGCCAACAGTCCCACTCGGAGGATCCAGGAGAGGGCAAACGGAAATCAGCTTGTGACGGAACTCCTAGATAGAATTGACGCCATGACAGCGGAAGTGCGCCAAGAGAAGACTCAGGATCAGAATACGGCCCACATGTACACACTGATGTCAACACCGTTTTTAGCCGAAATACTCTGGGCAAGCAGGGATCGCCACACAAAATCCTTGAAAGACAACAAGTTTAACCGAAGGGGAGACTCGAGGATGCACGTGGAGGAGTTTCAATCGGCAACAACAGGCAGAAACTATGATGACATAACCTTATGTTATTTGTTCCAGGAGACCTTAATGGGAGAGACTAGGGATTGATTCTGCGAAATGCCTAAGGAGTCTATACACTCGTTCGCGAAAATGACGGAGAGCTTCCTTAAACGGTACAGGCTCGAGGGGAAATACAACATGGTGGACAACTTGTTCAAGACCAAGTAGGGTGAGACGGAGAGACTTCACACCATCACCACCATACAAAACCGCACAACCAACCCCACTTTCAACGGAACCACCCCCGCAAGGAATATTCACCGTTGCCAACACACCTATTGAGGCCACCCTGGCAAAGCACAGGGACATCATACCCGGTCCCCCCCCCCCCCCAGTTCCATAAGCAAATGCAAACGCAACCCGCCAAGGGTAATTGGAGCCAATACCACGAGATAGGTTCTCACACTACGGACAGTTGCGGGGCAATAAAAGACATTCTGTACAACTTACGCAAGGATGGGAAAATCCCAGAGGTAGAAAAAGACAGATAGCCCAGAGGGACAGACAAGATGCATCAGGTGGCAGCAATAAAAGTCAGGGGGATGATCAACACAATATTTGGGGGCCAGTCAAAGAGGCAAAGGGAAGTTGTCCCAAATAGGAGAGAGGTTTGCAGGGTCAGTCAAGGCACCGCTCCAAAGGCTAAATGCACGAACTGGGGTACCATCAGCTTTTCAGCAGACGAAGAGGATATCAGAAAAATGGTTGACCTCAACACTCCATTTGTCATTACTGCAATGGTAGACAGGTGGAACATGGAGGGTATCATGGTGGACAATGGATCTGCTGTGAACATTATATACTTACCAGCCTACAAACTCTTAGGGAGATCTTCTAGAAAGCTAATACTAGATCATGAACCACTAACGAGTTTTTCGGGGGAAAGTTTGCGTCTATTAGGGAAACGATGACGTTTGGGCTGGGCACGCCTGGAACACCACACAAGGAGATCAAGACGGAGTTTATCATTTGCGATTGTCTGTCAGCTTATAATGTCATCTTAGGCCGACCCGCCATCAACAAACTAAAAATCATTATTGCTAACCATCTCCTCCTCTTAAAATTCCCAAAAGATCACAGAGTCGGGTACGTCAAGGGATATGAGACTCATGATATCCCATTGAACTCCGACGGAGGAAGGTGCCATGAGGTATTGGCGGTAAACGAGATTCTTGCAGCCACGACTCACAAGGTTGAGATACCAGATGACCCTAGAGAAAATGCATGTTCCGTTAAGCCTGCTAACAGAAAATATTCCTTCACCATAGTGCAACTCTGAGATGAACACCCATAGTGGACAATCCGCATGGGAAACCAGTTGAACGATGACCTCAAGACGCAACTTGTCAAATGTCTGAGGGACCATCAGACAGTATTCACATTGTCATATGCGGACATGCCGAGCATCTCCCCATAATTGACCACCCACAAGCTCAGTCTTACTCTTGAAGTGGTACCGGTCAAATAAAAATGACGAGCATATGATGAAGAATGCTACACAACCATGCATGCAAAAGTGGACCGTTTACTCAAGATAGGCTTCATCTGGCCAGTCAGCTACCCCAAGTGGATTTCAAACGTACGTTGTCATGGTCTAGAAGAGTAACGAAACATGGAGGATATGCGTCGACTACACCAACGTCAACAAGGCTTGTCCAAAGGATAGTTTTCCCCTCCCAAAAATTGATCAACTTGTTGACGCAACCGCAGGTCACGAGTTGCTATCTGTCATGGATGCATACTCTGGTTACAATCAAATACTAATGGAACCAAGTGATCAGGAGGCCACAACGTTTGTAACGGACAAGAGGCTATACTGCTATAACATCATGCCTTTTGGACTAAAGAATGCAGGTTTCACTTACCAAAGATTCATGACCCAGATCTTTGGACCCCAGATGAGCAAAATGGTAGAGGTGCATGTGGACGATATAGTAGTCAAAAGTGTAAATAAAGAGACGCATGTGGAAGACCTAATGGTAAACTTGTAGATACTACTAAAGCAAGGAATGCGATTGAATCCCATCAAGTGCATCTTTGGCGTTACCGTCAGTAAGTTTCTAAGGTACATTGTAAGTGAGAGAGGAATCGAGGACAACCTTGAGAAAATTCAAGCAATACTTGATACCAAAACACCAGTTACGAAGGCAGACTTATAGAGTCTGACGGTAAAATTAGTCACCCTTAATCGCTTCATCTCCCGTTACACGGACAAATGTGAACCTTTCTTCAAGGCTTTGCGGAAGACAAGCAAAAAGGTTGTAGACTAGACCCCTTAGTGCGGAGAAGCTTTTCAAAACATCAAACGGTATCTAACCTCTGTACCAATGCTTTCTAAGCCACTCAAGGGAGAAACCCTATACCTATATCTCGTCGTATCCCTAACGGCAATCAGTTTGGCACTTGTCAGACGGGATGAAGACAAAGGGGAGTTACCCATATTTTATGTAGCAAGGGGACTCACACTGCCAAAAACCCGTTATCCAATGCTGAAACTTCTGACATTAACTTCTACCAGGAGATTGCGCCTTTACTTCCAAGCTCACACAATTCAAGTGATGATGAACATATTTCTCCGTCAAGTACTGCAATCCCCCGAACACAACGGACAGCTAAGCAAGTGGGTTGTGGAACTTAAAGAGTTTGACATCCACTACAAATCATGAGTGGCAATGAAAGGTCAAGCAGTGGTAGACTTCATTGCGAAACTCACCCTAGCTGGCAGAGAGAGGATCATAGACAAACAGGCCGCAATAGAGCCTAACTAGCATAACCTTTCCTCACCATGGCACCTATATGTTGATGGATCCAGAAACTCGAAAACAAGCGGAGCAGGGGCCATATTGACGGGACCTAGAGGAATTTTCGCAGAGTACGCGCTAAAGTTTGACTTCAAGGCTTCTAACAATGAGGCAAAGTATGATGACCCTCATTGCAGGATCACAGTTGGTAAAGGAGTCAGGAGCACCAAACATTAGCATATTCAGTGACTCGCAACTAATGGTCAACCAGGTAAACGAAGAGTTCACAGCCAAGGGGGACAGAATGGCCACATACCTGGGTTACGTAAAGACATTGTTAAGCAGATTCAAGAATTACACAATAACGCACATCCCAAGAGAACAGAATGGGAAGGCAGACGCACTCGCCCGTTTAGCCACTACCTCGACAACCCACACTCCAAGTCAAACCATAGTGGAAATACTTAAGAAGCCCAGCATCAGCAAGACTCTAATGGAAGTGTTCTCACTATCAGTTCAAGAGCACAACTGGATGTCTAATATTGTAAAATATGTCCACTGGGGAACTCCCGTCAGACAAGGTCCAGGCTTGAGCGATCGTAACAAAACCAGTAAACTTCAGTCTTCAAAACGGACAATTATACAGGCAGGTTCCAGGCTGGCCCAATTAGAAGTGCATTACAAAAGCAAAGGGACAGTCCATCTTGGAGAAGGTACATTCAAGAACTTGCAGTCAGCACGCTGGCGCAAGAACGTTAGCATACAAGGTCATGAGATATGGCTTTTGGTGGCCAACAATGAAGGCTAACGCATCTGAGTTGGCAACAAAATGCCATGAATTCTAGATATTTGCACACAAGAACCAAGCTCCTGCAATACCACTCTCCATTATCGTCAGCCCAGTTCTGTTCGCACAGTGGGGGCTCAACCTGATTGGAAAACTCTCAACCTCCAAAGGACAATTCAACTTCATCATGGTCATTGTAAACTACCACACGAAGTACGTTGAGGCAGAAGTGTTGGTAGTAGTAACAACCGAGAAGGTCAAGAACTTCTTATGGAATAACCTATTTTACCGTTACAGATCCCCGTTAATAATCATAACGGACAACGATGCACAGTTTAACAATGACGAGCTAATCAATTGGTGCAAACGGAGGGGAACTACAATGTTGTTCTCCTCACCCTCGCACCCAAAGACAAACGTCAAGGTAGAAGCAGTGAACAGGGTAATGAAGAAAGGATTGAAGAAGAAGCTGGGCAATCTCAAAGATGGACTATGGGCTGAGAAATTAATTACCCGAAGTACTCTGGTCCATCAGAACTACCGCGACAAAGGCCACGGGAGAAACATCATTCTGTCTCACATTTAGAACGAAAGCAGTTCTTCCTTTAGAGCTAACCCACCTCAGCCCAAGGATCGAAAGCTTCGACGAAGCCACAAATGAGCAAGGCCTCTGCCTAGACGTCGCCATACTTGAAGAAAGACGTGACACATCACACCTTCGCAATGTTGAGAACAAGTAGAGAACGACACATTTGTACAATAGACGCGTCAGGGCCAAGCCCCTACACTTAGGTGACTGGGTTATAAAGGTAGTCACCCACAAGGTAACCGGTCTCCAATCAAAGTGGGAAGGCCCGTACAAGATAACAGAAGAAGTGAAGCCAGACACTTATTACCTTGAAGACATGAACGGAAAGCCCTTTCCGCATCCATGGAATAGCAAAAACCTCAGGAAATACCATCATTTACACCATGGTGTAGTTACCCTAAAGTAGTCAGCTACATTCACACTGTGGGGCAGGGTTGCTTTAAGGATTTTGTTTGTAACGGACATTGTCCGTACTTATTTATTTGGTCAACTACAGTCAATGAATTGGAGAACTTTTCAGACCATCACATAAGTTAAAATGATAAACGCACTTTCGTGTGATTAATAATTCTGTTTCACTTAATATAGGGGACACATGTAATTAAGTTCTCCTCAGACTATTCAATGAATAAAGACAAAACACAAAAAGGAAAACGTAGCAAAAGCAAACGCACAATCAGTCTACACTTAGCCAAAGTTTTGTCTTCAAGTTTACATATAAAAACATCCAACACTTAGGCAAATTAACAAAAGAAAGACAACAAACAAAAATACTACACTTCATCCTCGTCCTTGGAGCCTGACGCACTAGAGCTTGACTCATCACCTTCATTTTCCTTGATTGATTCAACGGAGGTCTCATGGTCATTGCTTCCGCCCGAGGAATCACTGCTAGTAGTCACTACTTCACCCTCCACAAACTCCGTCTGGCCGCCTTTTGGATCCTTCTGAGTCTCCTTTGATGGAGCCTCCTCCTCTCAAGCATCGACATGGGGACGAGTCTCTTCCTCAGAGTCAGACCCATCATCACTTCCGTCATACTCCAGACCATGATCCTTGGCGTACTTCCTCATGCGAAAGTAGCCTGACTCCTTGCATGCATACATCAAGTTAGCCATGGCAACCTGACTTGCCTGTTGCATTTCAACACGTTGCTTAGCCAGAGCATCCGCCAGGGCACTCTTCTGCTCAGTTGCGTTCGACGTAATCTTTGATTCCAAGTCAGCCACCTACAGTTTTAGCTCACTGACTTGCTTTTCTAGGAAGTCGATGGATTCCACACTTGCATCATAACGCTCTTACACCAACTTCAGAGCCACCTCAGGGGACTTCTTCTCCTTCAACGCCTCCTCCTGAACTTGCTGCATAAGCTATTTACTTTGCTCCCATCCATCCACCTCCTTTATGCGTGCATTCCAGGAGAGCAACTTTCACTTGAGCTAACGAAGGTTCTTTTCGTCCTTCCTTCTCGCAGTAGTGAGACGTCGTATCTTACCCTTTGCAAGCGCGAGCTCATGATTCACCCCAACGAGCTCCATCTGCACAGAATCAGATCCTTGAAGCTCTGTCAGAAGATGGACCTCATACACAACCTCGGCCAAACAGACCAAAGATCCGTTCTTTGTTGGCATGTGGAGTGCTGGCTAGTTGACGGACCTTGTGGAGAGACTTGGTGTTTTCATCCAGAGAATGGGAGAGATGGTTGTAGAAGTCAGACACAACCCTTATACCAAAGGGCACACCCTCAAGCGGAGATTCCATTGCCATACTGACGGGAGTCTCACCTACTGACTTTGTCGGTTCAGCATGCCTCCTAAAGGAAACATTCTCCTTGCCTTTATTTGTTTACCTCTGACGCAGCTCCTCCATGTCATCGGCCTCCTCCAGGATGGGACCATCTTATGTAGGCTTCTTACTCCCCACGCGCTTGCGTTTGGGCTTGGACTTTGAGGATCCGCCACCTGCCTCACATGGGGTGCGCTTGCCATGCCCCGCTTTCTTTTTCACGGCATCATCTTACGCTGTCTGTTTAGCATGAATGTCGGCGCTAGCCTCCGTTGGCACTAGCTGATCACCTAACGGTGGAGGATTAAGGATTACCGCTTTCGTCAGCCATTTCAACGGAGCAGTAGGATTGTTGGCGTCGGTGGGCCCAAACATCTTGGCGAAGGTGGCCCCTTGCAAGAAGGCGTTCATCATACTCCTGACTGCATCCATCTTTTTGGTTGTTTTGCTAATGGGAAGCTTGATTAAACGCAACACAAAAGTACGTCAAAAAGATATACACAAAAATGGAGACTACATAAGAGTAACTTTGAAAGTCTAGTAGCGGTTATAACTTCCTAGTGAGTAGCCACCCAGACGTCACGAAGTTGTTTCTCCTTCTAGAAGACGAAACGGATCCTATTCAAGCGCCCTTCTTCAATACACATTAACGAAAACTCTAATTTCCCTGTCACAACACATAACCATTAAAATGGGAACAAGGAACACATTAAGCAAAAGAAGACAAGTAATAAATGTCCAAATGCACTTATGGGGCAAAACCTAGACGGGACATGGGGTTTCAACCGATCCTCAGACGTGGGAGTCCTCCCAAATTCCCAACTCCCGCAAGCCATGAAGACTCGCTTCCACCAGTCTGTATTGGACGTGGGCCTGCCCCTTAGCCATTGAGACTGTTTGTTACCTATGTCACATTCCCGATAGGCGTAGCCCATGTGGTAGAACTCATAAATCTCACCTAACGTAGGATGTTCACACCTGGACAAATTAAAGATATTGAAGATGGCCACTAACACTTTACACATGACAGGAGAACACTGGCCCAGTGTAATTCCTAAGCGGGAGAGAGCTTCTTGGAAAAAGGGGTATAGCGGTAAACAAATCTCCATTAGCAATTGTATTTCAACAATGCAGATATCTCCTTCATGTAGATGAGTGTACGACCACCACAAACCTTGACGGGGAGGATATAACTCAACGCAATCGAGTATGTCATAGTTCGCCCTCACAGCTTCTATCTCGGTGGGCGACATGATGGACTTGGGCTCCTCAACATATTCTTCGTCGGACATAACCCACACGTTTCGGTTACCAATCTGAACCTCCTGGGGAGGTGAAGGAGGACAGACCATCATGACAACGGTATGAGACGGACCAACCGTGTATTCACCCATCGGGACTACGTGCCTACGTTTACGTTGATGACCGTTGGGATGACTTAAGTACTCATCTATGCTATCGACTGGCATAATTGAACTCGAAGCGAATGCCTGCTGCAAAAGGACAAATCATCTATCAGGCCCGAGGCACTCAATTCGAGCCACCACCTAGCGGACTCGGGGACTGACGACGTTGAAGCATAATAGCCAGACACATGCGGAAGAAAAACGCAACAAAAATTGACAAAAATAAGAGTAAAGATACTTACAAACGGTAGTCGACGTGCGTCGAGTGAGCAAGACAGACAACAGAGCGAGAGAGAAATCTAACAGAATTTCAAGAGTGAGTGAAGGAAATGTGAAAAATGATTTCACACTCCTCCACTATTTATAGGAAGCAAAGGATTTCACTGAGGGCATCTCGGCCATTCATGCCAACCGAGGCGAACCGCAGAATCTTGTCGCGTGTCCCACCATTTACCAGGCGGAGAAACACCTTGGTTAACAAAGCGACACCATTATTACCCCGTCTTCGCAATAACGCCAGCCGTCATTTTGGAATGCAAAATTCAAATTCAAACCTACACGTGGCACACCTGTAGCCACACAAAGAAAACATGACACGTGTAGGCCACGTCCCAAAAAAAGAGAGGCAATAGCCATCATTTTTATGTTAGCTAACATTGTCAAATGATACTTGTACAAGTTACGCAATGGACTGACGGAACATCTAAAGCGAATTCCAGAGTTCCGTCCACCTTCAGTCACTTAGTATCTGAAGCGAATCCCAGAGCTAACACTGACGGATTAATCTCCTGACGCAAATCACACTAGGGATTAATCCCATCAATGGCTTACGCGAATCCCACCATTGGACACTCATACCCAGACATTCGGGGACTCCAAGGCTAGCACTAATGATTTGTTACATTGATGTTATCTAGCGCCAAAGACACCAGATCTTACTTGTGCAATTGGGGAACTATGAGGTTAGGCAATCGGAACTTCATGCGTTATTCAAGCTTGATTAGGCAATTGCAAACGCAACTCCCCAACCAAGATCACCATCTTAAGCTCGGGGACTTGTTAGTACACCACAATGTACATGCCTAAGTAAGCATGATGAACGCTAAACATTAGCTTATACCTCATAAACTAACAGAAAGACTTACCAGAAATGAACAACTTTGACGAATAGACTTTTTGGAACTGATCAAGTCCTGACGGAACGCGCGCCCTCCAAACCCAACGGATTAGACAGGTATTGCAGAGAAGGTAATGAAGGCTAATCCCACATCGAACAATAAATGCTCAACCAACCTCTAACCGCCCATTTAAGGCCCCATTTATGGCGGGAATGAGGTAACGTATCTCACGTTAGTACTTTGCTAACGCTATTATACTTCAAATTTACTGACTTAAGCATCGGAGTATCGAAGGTGGGCCGCCCCGTCTTGATCTCTAATGCACTTTGTAGATTGCAGTTTGATAGGAGAAGTGCAGATGAAAGGGAGATCCGTCAAGAGTGATCCTCATAATCATCTTACTGTCTATTACCATCTTCTTAATGAAACTGGTTAAAACACACCATGTGATTTTTATCCCTGCCAGAAAAATATATATTGGAACCAATCGAGCTGTCAAGGTAACTTGATGGTTGGCTTTCATCTTCCGTTTGTAATTATTTATTTGGGTAATTTACAAGTCGAGCTCCTCAAGTCCTCAGTACCAAGAGGACAAGATCGATTCTCAGGTTAATTAGTTCTATCTAGATCAGAAAACACATCTCTATATATGTTCAGTTCATATTTGAACTCCAGAAGCCCAGAAACTACTGCGTCTTGACATGAATATATAAAACTTATAAACGACTGTTGCTTTTAGCACAAGAGTTCTCAGGCAAGCGAGGTAGCATCTATATACACTGTGAATTATGGGGGTCATTAAATATTACAGAGTCCATTTCAATTGAAATTTCATTAGTTACATCTTTTGCTTGATTCGACAGCTTCGTGGCACCGCCATGGCCTCAGCTCGGATGAATGAACGGCGGGAAGGGAAGGCAATGCGATCTCATCTCCCGGTGAGTAAAAGCCCAGGGTGAAAATTTTACTAAAAGAATATGCCAGTGAGAAAGTTCAATCGCCCAAACGTCCATCATTTTTAAGTACCCCCTAGCTTCTCTTGAATTGATCAAGAAGTCTATCTGGTATATTAAAAAGAAAGTCTGGCGAAGATGACTAGACTCCCTCCAAGATAAGAAAGTTTCAGTCTTGGCCAGTATATTAGGATCACAGCGTAAAAGGTGTGAAATTGAGTTACAAGCTTATAACACTAGGATAAGCATAACCAGCAACACAACTTTGGCCTGCCATTTAGTTTTACATGTTGTCTTTCTAGTGTAATTTTCTTTAGTTTTCATTTTTCATATTGCTTAAATTGAGAGGTTAAGGCATGGTATCCGGATTTGTTTAAATGATTGACTTACTAGGATCCAAAATGGACTTGTGTGTTCTACTTAGATTTCTGTTTTTTTTCTGTCAGTATTCACGGAATGTCTTTGCCCTTTCTTGTTAGGATTAATTATAAAAAGCTCCCTGTATTATTATACCAAAGTATCAATTTTTTTCATTTTCATACTCCAACTTCAATTCTGTTTGCATATTAGTACATCATGTAATATTTGTCATATTTTCGTTCATCTACCAGAATGATGTTAGAAAAACTAAATCCTTCCCACATACCCAAGACTCGAACGAGCAATCTCATGCATAATAAGGGAGCACCCTACCCACTGAGTCATTAGCTCAACAACAATAATAATATGTCATTTTTTACTTTATACTCAATCACAATTACTCCTAGACACTAAAGCATTTATATATTCTTACTCATTAAATGTATTTCCAAAATTTTAATTTTTTTTCCGATAAAAATTCCCTTAATCTTTTTTTTTGGTTATTTACTTTATGCTTAATTTTATCATTTGTTTATCCTTTTTCCTATGCTTTTTTTAAGAAATTTATCTTGTTGACTTTTGATTCTTGAATTGGGTGACATTTGGTATTGTAATTTTCTGGTAGTCTCTTATTTTGTTATCTGACTTGTTTTGAATATTTTCTATATGAGATTGAACGTTCAATCATAGAGTTCAAAATATAAAGTTTATCATTTTATCCTTTAAGGAAAAAAAATTTAGGTTAAGCAAATGATTTCAATACATTTTTAGGTCTAAAACTTGATAATTTTAAATGAAAAAAAAAACAATATAAACAGTAAAAACGATGAGCATAAAATAAATAAAGACAAAAGGATAATGGGAATTTTGGTAAAAAAAATAGAATTTAAGGAAATGCATTTAATTGGTAAGAATATATAAATGTCTTAGTGTCTAGGAGTAATTTTGACTCAATATAAACTAAAAAAATGACACCTTATGATTGTTGTTGAGCTAATGCCTCAGTGGGTAGGGCGCTCCCTCATTATGCATGAGATTGCCTGCTCGAGTTTTGGGTATGTGAAAAATATTGAGTTTTTCTAACATTATTCTGGTAGATGGACGAAAATATCCTCACAAATATTGCATGAGGTACTAATATGTAAACAAAATCAAAGTTGGTTCGAGTCTTGGGTATGAAAATGAAAAAAATTGATACTTTGATATGATAATACAATTGATTCCATAGTTTGCGGAGTCTTTTGTAATTATTCCTTCTTGTTAACAAGAACCTAATTATCTTAGGTTATTCTTATTCTTACCTGCACTTCACACGCAACAAATATAGAACTGTTCTTCGCGAAAAAAAAGTTACACCAAATTACACATATGATATATTTGCCTTTCTTAGATATAACTCATATAAGTATATAACCATTTACTCATTTGGGGATGTCCCTTACAATGAAAATCTGACAAATAAACCTCCGCAATATAATCTCTGAATTCAATTTTTCTTCTTCTCTTGTAGATTAAGAAAAGAAAAGGCTTCTTGAGTTTCTTCTACTCATATATAAGTGCCTTTTTTAGGCACTTCATTTTGGAAATGTCCCCAACAATGAAAATTTGACTAAGAACCCTCTGCAATCTAATCCCTGGATTCATTTTTTCTTCTTCTCTTGTAGTTTAAGAAAAGAGAGCTTTTTGAGTTTTCTATGGTATACTTCAGAAAATGAACAAACATATTGTGATCCTTTGTTGAACAAGTATCTGATTTTGATTCGTCCAACTCATTGTAAACTTGTAGCTAATCAAAACTTTAAACGATGTCAAATCAATTGATTTTTTTTCAACTATGCACACTATATCCCCCTGGTATTCAGTTGTAGCTATATATAATTAGCTAGAGCAACACTGAATCACATACAAGCACAACTAGAGCTACACTTACCCAGTGTTAGTAGGAGACTGAAATTAAGACATGAAGATTGAAGTCGAACGTGTTTCCAGAGAGCTTATCAGACCATCTTCTCCAACCCCTGACCACCTCCACAGATACAACCTCTCATTTCTTGACCAGATATCTCCCCCAGCCTTTAGTCCTTTGATCATATTCTTTTCCTCATTTGAAGCCGATACAAATTTCGATATTGCTGATATATCCAACCGGCTGAAGAAATCGCTCTCCGATGTCTTGGTGCAATTCTAACCACTCGCTGGACAAGCAAATGGCAACATGTTCATAGACTGCAATGATGAGGGTATACCCTTCTTGGAAACTAGAGTCAAGTGCCAACTGTCTGATGTTATTCGGAACCCAATTCCTATTGAGCTCAACAAGTTGGTTCCACTTCAACTTGATGAGGTTGTTGATTTGGCCCTTGGTGTCCAACTCAATGTCTTTGATTGTGGCGGGGTTGCAGTTGGTGCTTGCATTTCTCACAAAATTGCAGACGCTTTATCGTTCTTCACGTTCATCAAAATTTGGGCCGCAACTGCTAGACAAGATCATACAGTAATGTGTCCACAGTTTGTATCAGCCACACTCTTTCCACCAAGGAACATATCCGGCTTTAATCCAAGAGTTGGCATCACAAAGGAGAATATTTTAAACAAAGAGGTTTGTGTTTCATGCTTCTAAGATAGAATCTCTTAAAGCAAAGTTTAGTGATCATAACCCTCCCAAAAGCCCGGAAAGCATCCAAAGACCGCCATCTCGCGTGGAGTCGCTATATGGCTGCAACTAAAGCTGGCAGTGAAGCACCTGACAGGGGTGTGTGCCATTGTTCATGATGTGAACCTCAGGACAAGGATTGATCCATCACTGCGGCACTGCCAGAACCTCATTCGGGAACCTCTACCGAATAGCAGTGACAGTTCCATGTTTGGATGCAGGGGAGGAGTGTTATGGTCTTGTGAGGCAGGTGAGAGAGCAAGTGAGTCATATTGACAAGGATTATGTGAAAAAATTGCAGGAGGGCAGTGAACACTTGGCTTTCATCAAACAAAGCTCTAATAATTCTACAAGGGAGAGATGGTGACACTGAGCTTCACTAGCTTTTGCAGATTTCCTTTGCATGAAGCTGATTTTGGATGGGGAAAGCCTACTTGGGTTGGCTCGCCTGCCCTGACTTTCAATAATCTACTTTTTTCATGGACGCTAAATCTCCGTGGGCTTGTCTCAGTGCCTGCAGTAGCTTTTCTCATTTTTCGTTTGGATTTTTCCTTCTTCATATATTCACATGTGATTCATAGTTTCATACTGAACAAATTAAAATGGACATGCCTGCAGTTTTGGATCTCAGTTTTAGCTCAAAGCATTGAATGAAAGCATAATGGATATATTTACACAACAACCAAAAAGAAAATATTCATAAAAAAAAATTTACTTAACAAAGAAATTGTTGACGACCTCCTTCAGCCTCACATGTAAAGATTATAATGTATCTATATTTTTCTGATGACCTTCTTAGCTAAACCAAATAATTTTATCGAACTTGATTTCCATGTATTGAACATTCTTACTCTGTTCCGGGTATTGATATTTGCCCTTGGTGTTGGCCTCTGGGATAATCTATAGCTAGAATCCCTAGAAGTGATCAACCTGGGGCATACCCTTTTCAGGAACTTATTGTCACGTTCTGTTTGTACTTGATTTTTTCACGTCTGCCTGTTAAGTTTAATTGTCGAAGGAGCGGGCTATATTAGAGATTATTTTTAGCACATCGGCTTTCTGATATTTTAGCTGATGAACGAGGAAAAAACCAACTCATTTTTGCTAAATCTCAATAATTATATTGTAACTTATTATGATATTTATTGAGTATTAATGCAATTAGAGACCTACTTGGATTAGATGAGGGAGGATAATTATAAATGGATTTGCTATCAACGTGAAAGGATGTGGGGGGTATAGATCAAGACTTCCTCTTGACATGGAGTCTTAGTGAATTAATATTCTGATCTAGTGATAATATCACATTGATGATAGAGATTACACAAGAATCCATGTACAACTCCTTCACCAAGAAATGTAATAATATAAATAGGTCTACTTTACTACATTGTAAAAGGTTCTCGACCAACACAACATATCAATACAATTCATTTTCTCCAAATGCCATTTTCTTCTTAGTCAAAATTTATCTTTGTTTATCGCTTTCTTTTTTCTTCTGCACTTAGTTATAGATTTTATTCTTCAACTTTTATACATGCAATTTAAATTCTAGTATTTACTTTTTTGCTAGTTAATTTACACATTCTTTCACATTTTCTAGCAAATTTACATTCGAAAAGCACAAAAAGAAACGTCGGAAAGTCCTTATTTACTAAGGCAAGAGAACCCTGAGGTCGAGAGGTTCTTTCCTAGGCCCACAATTGTTTGAAGAAGTCGCATTCGAGCGCACATCTATGACAACCTCGCTTAGCCGATAGGCCGCGAGTTGGCACGCCTGTGCATCCAAGAAGGACACTGTGAGCCAAAATCCTACGGTCGTCGACAAAGGCCGTGAGAATTTTTGTGCAAACATTTTTGGCACACCCAGTGGGACAGATACAAATATTATGTGAATGATGCAATTCATGATCAATCAATCACAAGAAAATCTGTATGAGGTGAGTTATGATTTTAACAAATATGGGAAAGGTTATGTCCAAAGTTTTACTCAAACCATGCATGGCCAAGTAAGCCATGAAAGTGATCAACAATATTTTAACATGGGTTATTATTATAAGCCAACATATGATTCTATCAGCCAAGGCAATTACTACCAACCAGCCAAAAGTATGAATTACTACAAAACATATGGTGGTATAAATCACGAGCACTATTGTCAGTTGACCACATATGGAAACGACTTGCCTAATTATGTCTCAAAATATGGTGAAAACCTTGATCATTATAGTTATGAGAGTCAAGATATGTCGATTTAACATCAAACTAAAATACAGCCTCACTCTGCGAATAATCGAGTCTTGCAATTGTTCGCAAGTCTTATCAAAGATGTGCAAAATTTAAAGAGAATGTGGAAAAAGTAAAGGAGGAGTGCAATATGATAAGAAAACTTCAAATCAGCATAACATGCAATCGTCGTATGATAAAAACCTTTTGCATGAAATGTTGGATGAAGAAGCATGCGATGAATACAGTTTTGATGGTTTTATTAGCCAACATGCAAGAGATTGTGTTTATGATGGTTCGATTTGAGGATATAGAGAACACGAGAATGAATCAATTAAAAGATGTAAAAAGTTTGAAGCAAATTGAAATTCTTATTTATCTCATTCTTCTATTCTGAAGAAAAATTGTCTGCCGTCAATTCCATATCCTAAGAATGAAAAAGTTTCGAAGAATGATGAGCTAAATTCAGAGAACCTTGAAAGGAATAAACTTCTTATTGATGAAGATTTGATGAAGGCAGAGCCAACTAAAGAAGTTGGTGCTTATAATCTAATTTTTGACAAGGAAGTTGACCTTGCTATAGAAAAGAGATGTGAATTTAACTTTCACATGGAGCCCGTATATGATGCATATGAGGATAATGGAATCTGTGGATTTAGCTTACTCGGGGGGCTTGAGGATCATCTAGAAAATAGTTATATGACTGAAGAACTCATACACTTTGATATGATTGTCGGAGATAAAGCCGATTTGCAAAAGTTAATTTTAATGTCGAAGCCGAAATGAAATACTCAAGTACATTTGAACGACTTATTAATTTGGCCTGTATCACGGTCGAAAAAGAAGAACAAGATCCTGTCATACTTTCATGTGCGACAGTGTTCGGTTTCACAAAATATGACTCTGAGTTTGTAAACATACAAAATTCAGTATTTGCTATAAAGCATCGATGACCACCCCATATCAGATCTAATGATCTTTTATTTTGTTTGTTTTCTTATTTTGTTCAAGATAGAAATTGCAAAGGAGAAGGGGTTACGCAGCCCTGATCGAGTAAAATACAATCATGCACGGCTGTTGGAAGAACTTTCATGTTGAATGCCCGAGCCCCCTGGAACTAATTTGCCAAGATTTATGAGCATGTGGTTTACTGTACTGTCAGAGAAAAAAGCTCTTTATTTGATTAATTGACCAGGTCATGCGTCAGTGACTTGTGATAAAGTTGATCTGATCATATCTTAATTATTTTGTGATCATCCGTCTTTCTACTGAGGTCATTAATAGCTTCAAGTGTGTGAGCATATCATCATTCGGCTACACTAGCCGATCAATGCAATTTGAGAAAATAAATCTTTAATTGGTGGCAGTCCATTCCATATTTATGCAACGGATTATAGGCCTGGACACGAGATTCGAAGATTCGATCCGAAAAAGTCGGATTATTTTAGTCTTAAATTTATGTACGGTTTGGTTCCGATTTTTTTTTTAAAAATGTGTTGTTTAAATTATAGTTTCGGATCCGTCACAGATTCGATTCTTGATTTTAAAAAATGGCTAGATCCAAAGAATCGTATTAAACCTTATAAATTGCATAACCCCCCAAAGCCCAAATAAATTAGCCTAATTTTAAGCCGCCCAACCCATTTTTTTTATTTTAGAAATTAGAAAATTCAAACATGAAAACGTAACAACCTAAGCCTGTAAGCCGCAATCATCCCTTTCAATCAGTTTTCAAAAAATATATTTCATTTCATGTTCTAAGCCCTAGAAAAAATCTCGGCGACTGGACCTTCCTTCCCAGACTGTCCTTCACGGCGCGGCACGACGACCAGACTGACATTCTCGGCGCCGCACTGCCTCTTCATGACTGCATCCATGAGGACCACGATTCCACATTTCCACGACCTGCACGGAGCCAGATTGTATCACAACCTCGCAGCTCACCTCTCCATGGATTGTATCCACGACCCAGCGAATTCCGACAAACTACAACAAATCGTTTGATTGAGGTATTTAATTTATTTGTTGATTTGATTAGATAAGTTTGTTAGTTCCGGATTGATTAATTTACTAATAGAGTCAGTATATAGTGATGTAAATGATCATTTTAGTCTTGGATTCATGTAAATATGATTTTTCTGGATTAAGTTATGATTTTTGAAAGTTAGAAGATATTCACAGCTTACTGATTTTCCTGATTTTTTTACCCTTGCATTTTTTTTTTAAAACTGTACTGCTATGCTCATTTAATGAAGTAAGTTTCTTCATGTAAGTCGTAGTAGACATGTAAAAGATCATTTCAGTTTTAGATTCATATAAATATGATTTTTCTAGATTAAATTATGATTTTTGAAATTAGAGGATATTCACAGCTTACTGATTTTCCTGATTTTCTGACCCTTTCATCTTTTTGTTAAAAACTGTACTGCTGTGCTCATTTAATGAAGTAAGTTTCTTCATGTAAGTCGTAGTAGACATGTAAGGGATAATTTTAGTCTTGTATTCATATACATATGATTTTTCTGGATTAAGTTATGGCTTTTGAAAATTAGAGGATATTCATAGCTTATTGATTTCCTGATTTCTGAACCTCTCAACTGTTTGTTGAAAACTACACTATTCTGTTCATTTATTGAGGAAGGTGTCTTCATGTAACAAGGAATAAATATGTAAAGGATCATTTCAGTCTTAGATTCATGTACATATGATTTTTTTGGATTAAGTCATGATTTTTGAAAGTTGGAGGATATTCACGGCTTACTGATTTCCTGATTTCTGAACCTCTCAACTGTTTGTTGAAAACTGCACTATTCTATTCATTTAATGAGGAAGATGTCTTCATGTAACAAGGAGTAGACATGTAAATGATCATTTCAGTCTTGGATTCATATAAATGTGATGTTTCTGGATTAAGTTATGATTTTTGGAAGTTAAGGGATTATTTCTGCTATCATGAGTCTTTGTTATGATTATTGAGATGCAGTATGTGTGTGACGTCAAGTTATAATGGAACTTTTGACAGCCAAGAGAATACCAGAGGTCAAGGTGAAGAGAGAATCAGATTTCAGCTTATTTTTGTGACCTAAATCAACTAATGAACCATGTAATGTCAAGGGGCATGTGAACTTTTGATTCTTTTGTAATATGCTCACTTTGTTGTTGATGGAGACATGGAGTTGATTCAAACTTTTAAACAATTTGTTTAGGCCTATTAAACTCATTTTGGTAACTGCTATGATGCAATTTGACATTGAGTGAATGATGATTAATCTGTTCAAGGCAAGTTTACAAAATATAAAATTTTGATTTTTGCGGTTCTTTTTTTTTTCAAACGGATCTTTTAGGAGAACTGAGAACCAGAACCGGAACCGGATGGTTCCAGTTTCAAACGGTTTTATCCATGATTTTCACATAACCGAACTGAATGTAAGCAAATAGTTCTGGTTCTGGATCTTGAATTTTTTTTATTAGAATTGAATCAAATCCAGGCCTAACAAATTACACTCAAGTGGTCAAGATTTATCATAGACAGCGTTTTAATGCTAAGGCCGACTTATGCAAAATTGAAGACTTTATATTATTAGATTCTTAACCATTCGATGACATATGCCGAAGACTAAGAAACTAGGGAGCTATGTTTGTATCTTATTTTTTCACGTCGTTAAGCTCAATTGTCGAAGGAGCGGGTTATATTGGGCCTTATTTTTAGTACATCGACTTTTTGATATTTTAAACGATGAACGAGGAAAAATCTAACTCATTTATGCTAAATCTCAATAATTATCTTATTATTATGATATTTATGAGTATTAATGTATTTAGAAACCTTGGATTAGATGAGGAATGATAATTATAAAGGGATTTGTTATCAAAGGATGGTGGAGGGTATAGATCAAGACTTCCTCTTGACATAGAGTCTTAATGAATCAATATTCTGATCTAGTAATAATAAAGGTGATAATATCACATTGATGATCTAGATTATAGAAGAATCCATGTACAACTCTTTCACCAATAAATGAATTAATATAAACATGAATACTCTACTACATTGTAAAGGGTCATCGACCAATACAACACATCAATACAATTCATTTTCTCCAAATGCCTTATATTTTCTTCTTAGTCAAAATTTATCTTTGTTTATCGCTTTCTTTTTCCTTCTGCACTTAGTTGTAGATTTTATTCTTCAACTTTTATTTACATGCAATTTAAATTCTAGTATTTACTTTTTTTGTTAGTTAATTTACGCATTCTTTTACTTTTCCTAGCAACTTTACATCCGAAAAGCACAAAAAGAAATGCCGGAAAATCCTTATTTACCAAGTTAAGAGAACCCTGAAGCCGAGAAAGTTTCTTCATCAGCTCACAATTGTTTGAAGAAGTCACATTCGAGTGCAAATTTTTCAAAACCTCACTTGACCAATAGGCCGCGAGTTGACATGCCGCGCATTCAAAAAAGACACTGTGAACCAAAATCCTACGAGCGTGACAATTTTTCTGTAAACACGTTCCATCTTTGTCAAGACTTGTTCGGTTGAGGTAATGGACACCTCAATTCCATTAGCATCTTTGGCGTCTGAGAAGATTATTACGTTGTTGAAGTCGACTTTTGGAATTCCCACTGGTGCCCATGACGGTCTTCCACAACCAAAATCATTATCATACGCAGGATAATTACACACACTTGTAAAGGCAGATGTAACTACACCATCACCACTCTTAATTTTATCATCTTCATCATCTCCACCCTCTTGTTGTAGATTTGTTATGTAGCCCCTATCGATCTTTCTTATTCCTTTCCGAATCAGCCTTGCAAGGCCATAACATTCTTCACTAGTATTTGACAACAAAGGATTGGATTCTGCAAAAGTGATCAGATGGCAGAGGAGGGTCAAACCTGGGACGCAGGTTCACAACATGGAACACATTATGCAACTTGTGCCATTGGCCATCCTCTTTGTCCATGGTAACGGCCACAAGTCGGCTCCAAATAAAAGCTGACAAGGTTTGGATACGGGTAGGGGGTTGGACGTCAACATATTTTGCTCTTAGTTGCTCTATATTAGAGTCATCAAACACGAACCTCCTTGTCCCTTGTTCTTCCTTTTCCAAACCAACTCTTAGAGTCTTGGGAAACAGCTTGGGTGGGAAGATTATGGCTGCAACGAATTCGAGAGGTTGTGGTATTTCGGCTTTGTCATCTCCAAGTGCATCTCGGGCTGTGGCTGCCCCAGCTTTACTAAATGATAGTCGCATATTTATGCGTCTATTCGGTGTTTAATTTATTCCCTATACTTACTTTATTGTTATATATTTGAGTATTTAATTAATATTTATTGTTTTATAGGTTTTGTGGAGAAAAAAAGAAAAATGAAATAATATAAGGATTCCTAGCTCAATATGGATTCAAGAAGGAGTTTTGTACAATTAAAGAAGTCTTTTCCTAGGAGGACTCTAGGATATCAATTGGGAGACATATATAAACCTATTTTATGTTTTTGGAGAGGCTAATTAGGAATTTTGGAGAGAAACTCGAGCAGAGAAAGAGAGCAGCCGAAAAGGAGTCAAGAACCTGTCTTCGATTCATCGAAGCTTCGACCAATCGAAGCTGGATGGCAGATCTCATTCTCCATCTATTTTCGATCTGTAAACTCTACGCTTATTTTTGATTCATTTTATTATGACTTTTAGTAGCTAAACATCTTGTTAAGGGACTACTTGAAGCCGTGCACATGAAGTCTTTCTAATTCATACACCTTAATCTAATTTTGTATATTCAATTTGAAAGAGGTTTCTTTTTCTATGTGACTTACCGTATGAATTCGTGTATGTTTGCTTTGGTAGCCAACTTAGTATACATGCTATGATTCTATTGTCATGAGATATGTGCGACTGAAGATAATTTCTTCAACCGAATTCTCTATAGCGATACATTGATTTTACCGTCAGGTTATTGAAACCCTAGATCTAGCAGGACACGCTTATAGTGTACCTGTGAACTCTTGTAGATTCTCAAACCTTCTCTAGAATGTAATGTTTTCTTCTTTGTAAACCTTGGGGTCCATGACTATGGGTTCAATAGAGGGATAGATGTAGGGGAGGTCCATGACAAACTCAGATAGGCATAAGGATTGGGTAATAGGATGTGTCGTGTCTATCAGCTTTCCTGGGAACATTCATTCATTGGATATGTGCATTAAATTAAGTACGTGTTAGATAGATGGAATGACTGTTGTGGATTGCATTTTTCTTAACTCAATCGTCATATAGTTTAAACTCATTTGGATTCATAATCATATTTACTTTTAGAATTTATTTTCTGCATTAGCTGTAGCTTAGCCGACTCAGTTCGGCAATCAAATCAACTCCGAATATCCTAATATTTTGTGTGATAGTCTGCCAATGTGTATAGTTTATTGTGTCCAAATTTTGTATTATTTGAGTCTGTCTAGGGTAGGCTCGTAGTGTTATTAGTGTACTATAGTCGAGTATGTCGGCATTGTAGTTTAGTGTTAGGAATTAGTGTCACCAATTCCTTGTGTTCGATAACCCTTGTTTATCATACTATATTGATATATCTAAGTTGAGAATATGGTATCTTTATATAGGTGTTTTCCAGCCTATCAAATTTTGGCGCCGTTGCCGGAGAATTGCTTAATTCTAAGTCCTAATAGAGTCTTTCAATTTCAGTTTTGTTTTGTTTAGTTTCTTTTTCTTTTTCTTTTGAGTCTTATAGTTTCTTCAATGTGCAGGAACATAGTGTATGCATACTAGGCACACTAGAAGCACTGAATCATTACTACTTGATCCAGAGATTGAACGCTCAGCAAGGCAAAACAAAAAACAGCAAGGACAACGGTCCATGAGTGTGAATAGTGGTGGTAGACCATCTGAGCAAGAAAGAAATTCAGGTTTAGAGTCTGAGTTTGAAGAAGAGGAACATATCCCAGCACCACCACCATCACCAAGAAGAATGGCAAACACCACAACCAAGTTAAGAGAGTCCTTTGTGCCAGGAAAAGGTGCAGCAGATTCATCGATCGTTCTACTAGAGAATTTGGGGTCTTATTCTATTCCCCCATCCTTTATATCGAATCTACCACACTTCAGAGGAATGACTTCTAAAGACCCTCAGGACCATCTTAATAAATTCACAGCATTGTGCAGAATCCAGAAATCGACAAATGTGGAAGAGGACACTGTCGAGCTCCTCTTGTTTTTCGTTTTCTCTGAATGAGCAAGAAAAAGCATGGTACAATTCTTTAGCTCATCTGTTTATGAACACATAGGAGAATATGTGTTCTACATTTATGAAAGAGTTCTACTCTGCTTCCCGCACCAAGAACTTGAAGAAGTAAATTAGCACATTCAGGCAGAAAGACAGTGATGAATTACATGAAGCCTGGAGCCAGTTTAAGAGTCTTTTTCGACAATGCTCTCATCATAAATTTGACCTCAACACTCAAATGGAGTTCTTCTATAAAGGACTTGATTCTTTTAACAGGTCAAAGCTTAATTCAGCTTGTGGGGGGAATTGATGGAATAAGACTGGAACTGAAACAAAGGAAATTGTAGAGAACTAAGCAGAAAAATCAAGACAGTTTCAGTCAAGAGATAGAACTATAGGAGAAAGTAGAAAATCTCTTAATGAAGTTACAATCTATAGAGCCATTAAAAAAAGATTAAGTTCTATGGAGAATGATACTGCTCTTACTGCTAGTAGTGTGAAAGTGGCCAAGAAGACAACAGCTGCAGCATCTCAGGTTTTGTGCACTCTATGTTTAGCTACAAATCATCTAGCAGAAGATTATCCCAAGTTCAGAGAAGATGAAAAGGTTGATCAAGAGGAGGAAGTAAATTATTTTCAGAGGACACATATGGTGGGAATAGGAACCATCCATTATTAAGCTATAGGAGCAACAATGTACTTAATCCTCCAATTGTTCCACCTGGATTTCAACAAAGACAACCTATAGGAGATGGACAACAATTTGGCCAAAGGTGTGTTTTACAACAGCACGTTCCAGCATAAACATCAACAGAGAATTCTACCTTGGAAGCTATGATTCAGCAGATGATGTTTGACAACAAGAAGGAGAGAGAAGAGATGAGCATGTTCCGCCATAAGAACAAGGCCATACAGCAGCAGTAAGGGAAGACAATTGACTTGGTAGAGCGACAAATGAGCCAAGTTTAACAAACACTTGCTCAAGTCAAGGAAGGAAGTCTTTCCAGCAACACCCTTCCCAATCCCAATACAAAATATGAAGTCCATGCAATGACTTTGAAGAGTGGGAAGGTGTTGGAAGAAGTTCCCAAGGCAACAAAAAGAAAGTGGGAAGAACCGGTGACTGAACTGATTACATCAAGTGCATCATTCAAGGATAGCCGAGGAACCCCAATTCGACAAGTCAAAAATATACTTGGAGCATGTTCAATGACAAAGCCTAAAGAAGGCCAGATATTATCTAATCCTTCACCTTTGCTTACTCCTAATGTGCCCTTTCCTAGCAGGTTAAAGAAGAAGGTGAAGGTTGACAAGGAAAAAGAGATCCTTGATGTGTTTAAAAAGGTAAGCGTAAATATCCCATTGTTGGATGTGATTAAGTAGATACCACAGTATGCAAATTTCCTGAAAGATCTGTGCATAACAAAGAGAAAATTCTATGGAACTGAGACTGTGGCTTTGGGAGAGAGAGTATCTACAGTTCTTCAAAGAAAGCTCTCATTTAAGTTGGGTGATTCAAGATGTTTTACAATCCCATGTACTATTGGTGATCACAAGTTTGCAGGTGCACTACTTGATTTAGGTGCTTCCATTAATTTAATGTCATACACTGTTTATGACAGGTAAAAAATGGGAGAACTTATTCCCACAAGTGTCACCATTTAGCTTGCAGATCGGTCTAACTGTTACCCTCAAGGTATTATTGAGGATGTTTTGGTGCAGGTGGGAGATTTGATATTCCCAGTAGATTTCTTTGTGATGGAGATAGAGCATGAGACAATGTCATTAGAAACACAAGGGTGTATGCTTCGATGGATTGAAGGATTCCTTCGACCCATCGAAAGCAATCGGCAACCAGCATCAGGGAGCATGCTTTGATGGATCGAGGAGAATACCTTCGACCCATCAAAAATTGTTCCAGTATTGACGTAACCAGAGTGAATGCCTCGATAGATCGAGAGGACATTCTTTGACCCATCAAAGACTAGTTTTGAAGCATCAAAATCCAGCCTCGACCCATCGAAGAAAATCCCCCGGAATGACCCGTGCTGACCTAGTTTCGATCTATCGAAGCTGAACTTCGACCCATCAAATTTCAGCCTATTTTTTAGATTGCTGAACTTTGATATTGTCTTTGGAAACTACTTTCACTTGAAGAGTCATTTTGGGGTATAGTGTGGGATGGACTGATCGAGTATGTGACTATGTGTAGTTCAATCTGATTATGGTTTTTTTTTTTATACAAAAGAGAAAGAACAGGGGAGAAACTTTAAAGAGATGACCCCCTAGAGCACCCAACACTAGATTGATCAAAGGAAAGAGCAAGGCCGACATTAGAAGGTAACGAGTGATCCCAGGTACGAAGACACTGGATGTTGTGTCCATGATTAGCCAATTTGTCAACAACAAAGTTTGCTTCACGAAGGACATGCTTGAAATGAATTTCTTCAAATTGGTTTGCTAGTTTCCTGATATCTTCAATGTGAGTTCTGAGACGCCAAGGGATGAAGGTCTTTCTGTTGATACAATTTATAATCAATAAAGAATCTCCCTCCACCACAACATTACTAAATCAAGACAGCATGCATGATGGAGAGCATCCATCACTGCAGTGACTTCAGCAACAGGTACAGAAGTGTCACCAAATCTTCTAGCCTCAGCAAATATTAGTCTTCCTTTAAAATCTCTGATGACAAAACCTTCAGCAACACTTCCCACTCCTTTTTGCAACACAGAGCCGTCAAAATCTCTGATGATAATCTGATTGTGGTTGCTACATGCTAAACTACATTACATTGATCCAACTATATACACATTCCAATCAACACGTTTATAGCAAAAATTCCTCAATATCGAAAAATTCCCTCTACTATTGCATCGATCTGACTAGTCCATCTATTATTGCATTGATCTGACTATTTGAACGCAGATCGATTCTCAGTAGCCTACTCCCGTGGTTCCGCCATCAACATTAAGTTTGTTCTAGATCGATTTTCTGCATGTTACTATGTGGAGTATGTGCCTCATAGTCACTTTAGCAACTCGTGTTTTTCTGCCTCTACTAGAAAGGAGGCCCATGCACTGATATGTGTTTTACACCACACAAAAATATCTTATTCTTTCACAAGTGTTATTGATATAGTAGAATGGTAAATAAGGGTTATTACCCATTGAAGAAAGATGAGACTAAGTACTTTATATGCAAATAAACGTAAATGTTAGAAAATTGACAGACTCGACCACACAAAAAATAATTAATTTAGTAAAATAGCAAGGCTCGAAATAAAATTACACAAAACACTAAAATACAGAAGACTCGGACTACCATGTAAATTTACAGAGGATTCGAAAATGATTTGGTTTGTATTAAATTGACGAACACGAAATACAAAACTAAAATAGGAAATTAAAGTTGTAGAAAATCAAATGGACTAATTAAAGAGTTATGCATGCATTTCTCTCCACCCTAGATAGTCTTGAACTACTCCAAACCTAATTCAAAATAACAATGAATGAATGTTTCTCATGCATGAGCTATAATTAAGTTACATACATATTACTCTCTTATTTGGCATGTTATCCAGATTGAATACTTGGCTTAACGTGATCTTAACCTAAAAGATATGGTATTATAATGGGTCTAAATCTACCTAACATAAGTCATTAAGATTCATAGAGTATTTGAGAAATAACAAGACTTCTAGAGCGACTATGATGGGTGCTCTTGCATCACCTAGGAAAATCTTCACACAACTAATAGTGTTGCTTAATTTGAACTCTTTAGAAAACATACTGATGTTAACACTCGCATAAATATTCAAGACAGTATAATCTAATGCATGCAACTAAGTTGGCCACGAAAGAAACATATGAAAGAAGTAATCAATGATTTTATAGTGAAAAAATTCTCATCCAAAATTGTATAAATCACAAGGAGTTCAAAATCGAAACATATCTAGGGCTTCAATTATCCTCTAACAAGGGAATTTAGCTACTCAGTAAAAGAAAGAATCAAAATAGTCCATAGAGATTTGATAGAAACGAGATGAAGAAGAATTCTGGTAGACATGCTTTCGACCCGTCGAGCTGATGTTCTCGACGTGTCGAATCCTGACAGCAGACCTTCTTTGCGGCTTCTTGCTCTCTTGCTCGATCTCCTCTAAATAAAATGTCGATTAACCCTTTCAAAACCCTAAAAAGAGTTTATATATTGGCCAAATTGGGTTAGTCCTTGTCCACTTGGGTTTTATCTTCATGTATTTGCAAGAGGCTCCTTTATTCTTTTCCTTATCGCATCAAAACTCCTCCAATTAACTTATTTCTTTATTTTCTCCACAAACCTAACAAAACAAATAAACATAAGTAAAAATACCGAAATCATAATAACAAGACTAAATATTTGGTTCATTTAAGCACAGATAAGTTGCACATTTATGCAACTATCACGTACTCAGCGCGAGCGTTGAGTAAGATTATTTTCAAACATATCGTCAAGTAAAATTGGTGTCACACATATTTGATTGATTATATACATTTTTTCAGATGAGTAAATTTCATGCATATATTACAAAGCAAGTACTTAACTTGCATTGTATATATTACAGACCAGTTTCGCACACATTGTATAATGAAAACATGCTGCAAAAAAATGACAAACCATATACTTAACTTACATTGTATATATTACAGACCAGTTTAGCACACATTGTAACATAGAAAATAAATATTTGATTGATTATATACATTTTTTCAGATGAGTAAATTTCATGCATATATTACAAAGCAAGTACTTAACTTGCATTGTATATATTACAGACCAGTTTCGCACACATTGTATAATGAAAACATGCTGCAAAAAAATTACAAACCATATACTTAACTTACATTGTATATATTACAGACCAGTTTAGCACACATTGTAACATAGAAAATAAATTTGAAACATGTCTGAAATACCAAAATTATGCTGGCAGATGAAGTCATGTGAGATTTGGAGTCATCGGAGCTGCTCTATATTGAAATTCTTGATTTTGAAAATCTGTAGCATAGCCAAGAAAAAAAAATGATAGGCAATTATGATCATTAAATGGGGAGATAGACAATTTTCAGATGTGAATCAGGTTATTTTAGTGGAGAATCTTACTCAATCTTATATGTTTCTGTGCTTGGCAGGTTATGATTGAAGATAATGCATGTGTGGTTTGTGTTTGACACCATTGCAGGCTCTGAAAAATAAGGCATTAAGGTTAGTGAAATTATGAATTTATAAAGTTGTTAGTTAGAAGATTGTGCAGAAATTGAGGGTAATGATGTGGAAGTTTGGGAGAAAGGATGCACATCACTGAAGATGACGGGAATGTACATATATTTCATTTTTTATTTTATTGGTGGCTATAAAATAAAATAAAACCATTTACTTATGTCTTCAGAGACTCTCAAACTCGTGAAAAATGCAAGCACTGGTGAAGGCATATTGGTTATGCATTGCAAATCTATCGCTCTTGCACTATCACTCCAGAGTGTGATCTTTAGGCTTGTTCTACTAAAATAAAGAATAGATAGGATGGTTATATCTACTTCTATCTAAGTTATTCACATATTGTATTTATGCGAGACTTTATACAAAACGCAACTCAAATTTTCAATAGTGATGTCACATCTTGTGTCTACTATCCCTTTGGTGTTCACTAATGTTTCAAAATGACCTCTGATCAATTTTATGTAGGCATAAGTGTCTTCCAATTTGATTTAACGATTGACCCTGACTTTTATTAATTGTCAATGCATTGCATGATCGTATTGGATATTGTTGCCGCTTAAATGTGAATGACCATTTGTTCTCACATGCCGTTAATACGATTCTTAGGATATAAACTTTTTGTCCAATATTATTACATGCTAATATCTTTGCTTCTATTAATTTATCGAATAATTTTGTTACAATCAATCTTGTTCCATTACATAGACCGCATATTTGATTTATATCTCGCAATAACATTATAGGCATACCTACTTTTAAAATAAATTCATGCGTAGGTAATCCGCTAAATTCTAATTTGATTAGAAATTCGGTAGGATATAAAGTCCTAATATTTTCATTACTTCCAAAATCAAATGATATTGTGTTTGAGCTATAATATGTAGTTTTTTCGCCTGGTAAAAAACTGATTGCATACTTATTTATGTCATGAAATATTAAGTTTCGGGGGGTAACTATGGCCTGTTTTTTTAAGTAGTTAGCATTATCATATATTTGGTGTTAAAATACGGAGAAGTATTTGTGAATATTGATTCTATAAGGTTTGCCGATGGGGAAATTAATAAATCATGAGGAATATCAATCGATGATACATCTTCATCATTTGTATCATAAGCTGATTGTAATATGCCTTCTCCTACTTGTAGCATCCAATTTGTAAAAAAAAATATTTTATTTTTTTCTTCATCAAAAAAATTAGGCGACGACGGCCTCATATTTTTTGTTAGGTGAAATATCTTAAAAGAGTGCCATAGATATGAATTATTTAATGAAGCTTGAATAATTTGTTCTTTAGTTCCTCCTTGTATGACTGGTAAAATCTGTTTAAAATCTCCATCTAATATGATAGATTTGCCCCCGAATGGTTTGTCAACGTGTTTATCGTTCGACTATGATAGAATATCACGAAGAGATCTATTTAGTGATTCAAAATAATATTTATTAGTCATAAGGGCTTCATCACATATAATTAAATATGTTTTTCAAAGTAAGTTTGCGAGGTGGGTGTTTTTGTTTATGGAGCATATTGACACTCAACACATATCTCACACGTATGCAATTTAAAACCCTTCTTTGTAGATGTAGCATTGATAAGTAGGGATCGTTCTTAACCGGGGATTGAGGGTACTAATGCATGACAACGTTTGTAAACATAAAATAAAAAGTATGGGGGGTGCAAAGTTTGTTGTCTAAGTTCCTACAAATTTTAAGGTAAAACGTCCTAAGCTAATATATTTACAAGGATCGACTCATCTTTCACCTAACTCTTTAGAACCTACCAAATTACATGCAACCTATTAGTTCTAAGTCTTTAGCGACTAATTTCATGCATATCTCTCGAAAGTAAAGTGTAGGGATTGCCCTGACACTTCCATTGATTTAAGGTAGGATTGCCATGCAATAAATCAAAGCGTTAAGCACAAAATATAGCATGAAAACCAAAGACTAAAACGTGGAAGGTTCACGTGAACTTGATAAAATTACAAACCAAAAACACTTCCACAAATTTGTCCATACAAACCAAGAAATAATACAAGAAGTAAAGAGTAGAAGTCATGGTTACACTTTTTGATGTCGGGATTGCCCTAGTCTATTTGATGTAAGCCACGCCTTCAATGAATGGAGGAGACAGTTAGGATTGCCATGAAAGTCTCGATGGAGGAAGGTAGATGATGGATTTTGGTGTGAACGGCTTCTTGGTATTTCTTGGAGAGATTTTGGACGTGTGGAGGTGTTTAGAGGCAGAGCTCTGGCGTCTAGAATGAGTGATCCTCTTTGAAAGAGTCGAGCTTCCCTTTATATAGAAGAAGATTAGGAAACTTCCCACCTTCTGAAAGCTGTCAAATCTGACCCTTCTGTATTAAAAGCTACGTTTCGGACGTTTTACAACTTTAAACGGCGTGATTCTTTTGGCACTAGAAAATAGACTTCCAGGGATTTCCAGCTATGCATTATTTGTGCCATAATTCTTCCTGACGCGCCTTCAACGCCCATTTAAAGTTGGCTGTTAGGCAGAATGACCTGTACCCACTAAATCCGAGATTTCTGAATATCTACACATTGTAACGGCATGATTCCAGTGGGGTTGGAAACTAGACTTCCATATATTTCTAAGCGTGCCTCACATGTGTCCAAATTCGTTTTCAATTGATTTTGGTGGCCTGTTGAATTGGGCTGATCTGCATCGACAGATTTCTGGATTTCTAACTTTCGGTCCATCTTCTTCTTTTGGGCTTCTTTCTCTCCAATTCTTCATTGGCCGAAAATACCATGTAATTGCATATATTTTGGGCTTTAAATCATATCCAAATCATCTTGGAATATTCTCCACAAATGTGGCCCAAGTATCCTCCATGAATTCGGCAAGAACATGCTTTCCATGATCGCGCAGGAGAAATGTCTTCATCTTTATTTGCACCATTTTCATTTGTCACATGGTTTCCAATTCTTGATGGAATTTGAGAATACGTTTTAGAAACCATTTGAAGACCATTTCTCGTACCATTTCTTCTCCGGATTTAGGAACTTTGTCCTTATCCCGCTTTTAGCTCCGAAACGCCACATTTATTGTTCCACCTTTATTTTCTACCTAAAAACATAAAATAAGTTAGAAACATATTTACTAAGCTCATAACAAAGCAAAATGCAGAGAGAAAGACATTAATAATCAAGCATAAAATACGTAGATCAGTTTCATCTATCACAAATGATATCTTAAACTGTGAATGTGATGTTCTACCATTTGGTAGTAATAATGAAATAATTTCTGATGAGACAACAGTTAAAACAATTTTTCTTTTAGATCTCAATCTGGCAGTTATAGCATGCGATAAGAATGTGTTTCTTGTTCCTCCGCTGCCATAAAAAAAAAGAATGCTTTGGAGTTTTTTTTTCGACTGCTTCAATTACCTCTTTATAAATAATTTCTTGCATGATGTTTAATTTAGCAATAAGGTTAGAGTGTTCTTGTTTAAGACTATCACAATCATAGTCAAGTTCTTCTCTCAATAATTTATTATTAAGTCATAATATTTTCTCGGCATCTAGCTTTGGCAATTGAAATTTTTCTAGTGAACTGGATGACATGTTAAAAGTCTATTTCTTAATTCGCCCTCTGAAATACAAAGATTGGGCATATTAAATTCATATTGAAGTTTAAATAGAATATTGTCACACATGTTTACCCAATGTGCGTTAAATAATGCTTGAGGATCCGAGACTTCACAAAATAATAAAATTATAACAAATAATTGCCAAATTTTGCGAGATTAAAGTAAATCAGGCTTGTGCTAATACATCAATCCATTCTTTGTTATTATGTAACAAACTTAATACTTGACATTCTTCTTGAAAAGTTGAATATGTAATACCTTTGACTTTTTTTATTTAATTGAAATTGAGACATCATTTTTTTGAATATTTAGTAACATTCTCATATAGTATAAGTCACCAGCCATAGGCGGTACATATTGAATTCTACCAATACCACGATATTGTGACCTTGGATGCTATAGTTTAGTACGTCGATCCCAAACAAATTTAGTGAAAAATTCAATATAAGTTAATTCAATTGTGTTTTTGTAAGTAGCATTTGCCTAAAACCACGATGTGAGCATTGTAAATTCTGTATCAGAATTTTTCAACACTTGTTCTACATGTGTGAATTTATTAAAATGACATTTTGTATGGAAAGTAGATGAATTTTTAAATAATAAAAAAATGCTGAAAATTTTGTATGAATTGAGAATTATAATAGTCTTCATACAGATTAATGAGTCAAATAACAGCAATTGACATAGTTTAGGATTTCATCGTTCATATTATGTTAAAACAAAATTTGAGCTCTATTTGGATATTTATTTATGTATTTAAATAGATATTTTATTAACATAGATTGTGAACAATGATTCAACATTGATCTGAGTAGTATATCTCAAAAATAACTTTGAATGGTAAGGAACGACATAATTGTTACCCACATGAATTCTATTTTTCACCACAAATTTTGTATCATCATCACGGCGTTTATATACTGGGGGTTTGATGGTTTCGAATTTAGTGTCAACATTGTCTGCTTTTGGAAAAAAAAATTATACATCTTCCGTCTCGCATGCATGGAGATTTTGGATTTATTTGTCCACATGGACCATGAATCATAAATTGACTAAAAATTTGCTAAAGCTCCTCGTGGGTAGTTTTATCAGGTAACTTAGTAGAGATGATAAAATCTATATCTGGAGATGTATAACACTTATTTTTTTTAAGCCAAAACAACATATGAGTGTGAGGCAAAACAACATATGAGTGTGAGGCAATCCTTGTTTTTGAAATCTAACCATATAAACGTATACCTCGATATTTCTGAATGGTTCTCCTGATTTAATATATGCAAGCATATCTTCTAATTTAAGATTGAAGATTTGTGAAATTATGTCTGGCCTATCTTTAGGTTTATATCTAGGATTTTTTTTTCAAAGTATCTTCTTATTTCGGGTCATTTGGTGCAAGTAAAAGTTATGAATAAATCTGGATTTTCATATTGTCTAGCATCTTGATAATTGTTTATCATATCTCTAGGTTTCCAGTATGAGAACTTGGAAGAATAATTTGTTGTCCATCATCATAAGTGCCAGTAACTCCAGCTGAGAAAGCAGAATAAATTTGATTACGTTTTTCACGTCTCAATTTCGGTTGATTTTTTTTCCGAATATAGTATAAACGGTCTTCTTCAACTGTGGTGTAACAATCGACTAAATATTTTTAATACAATTTTTCACCTTTTAACAAACTACCCTTGTTATTACGTCTATCATGAATTTGGTAGAAAATAAATTGTATCATCGTAAACTTTATTCTTTTTCCCCCTGTGTTTCTTGCACTTGGCTGTAACAATAAACCAAGTTTGAATCCATCTTCACCATGTGAAAAAAGTAATGGATATTGTAAAGACATGTATTTTGAATGTAATTTAGAAATACGTATTAGCTCTCCATCAGTAGATTGAATAATGATATCTCGATCTGATTTAAATTGACCTATATCACCAACAATTAAACCTCAGATTTTATTGGTAGTTGGAAATTCATATTATTTACTATCAGTTTGTTGTTGATCAAGTATTGTCATGTTGAATGTTGGCAGCAAACTATTTTCGAACTTGTCTATAACATATCGAAATTCTTTAGTTAGTTTGTTGATGTTGTCAAACATCTGCACTAATCCAGCAACAACATCTGGTTTGATTTTTTTATTTGCATGAGATGGATCAATGACATTAATGCGGTTTGTTATTTTATTAGCAGTGTCATAAATGTATAGTTGTGCATATTTATGACATTCTCCTGTAAGAGGTAATACAAAACCCATTAAGTGATGTACTTCTTCACATACTTTAAAAATATAAGGAGCTCAACCATTATTTATGTCATAATCAATTTTTTCACCCATGGAAGTAAAAGTAAACATTGAGTTATATACTCGAATAGTCTCATGAAAGAGTGTACTTTCTTGGTCATTGATTGGATCTAATAATAGTTGAATAAATGTTGGCGTTGGTTTGGACAGTGGACGTTTGATATCACCTTTACAACAACAACCAATATAAGTAAGTACGTTACCTTTTTTTTTTCTTGCGCCTCACCGTACCAGAAGTACGCATCACATTAGTTGCATTCGTAAGAATCATTGCCACAGTCCTCATAATTTACAATAATGTCTGCAAAGATGATAGGTAGTATTTTTCAAATCAACAACTCATTTGTTTCATATTTTGAGAAATGAAATTCTATAAAACGAACCTTGACGGCTTCTCTAATACAGTGCCTAACCAAATGCAGCTGCCTGACCAAATGTGGCTTAATGGAGCATCGGGCTTGGTAATTGAGACATGAAAATTGTTGTTGTCCAAGTCATTATTTCCAAATTATAACACAAAGTTAAAAAAAATTATTATATTCATATGTATAACATGACTTCCTTATACAACTTCAGTAATGTCATTGATGGTCGGCGAGTTCAAATTTGCTGCATCATTTTTTTTTCTTATTGGCTGCATTGGTGCTACTTATTCCATGGTCTTGAATAAGTTGCGACTGAAGTATTAGTTTACGGATTGTTGAATGACTTCCAGAATTTTATAATTGCCCAATTTGATATTTTCCCTTTCTTACACAACCTTGCGACTCCATAACTTGGAAAAAAAAATTATAATTGTTAAATCAACAACAATAGATATATAGACGTATAAGAAATTATTCAGTGCTAAAAATACAACAGATTATGTAAAGTAGATAACAATTTTATGTAACAAAGTAATCATCAAATGAAAAATTGGAAAATGTAGTGGAATAGTGAATTCATAGGTCAAAACAAACAAAGTACACTTGTTAAGCATAGAGAATTTTCATTGGCAAAACAATATTGAAAACCAAATGATTACGTGATGGAATTTGAGCAGTATCATACACAACTTCTAAATTCAAATATTTAGCTTTTTTTTTTTTTCTGTCTGCGGGTTACAGTGATGATGCTTATGCCTTGGTCTTCAAAAAGCCATGGCATTGTTGTGGGTTTTCCGCCCATTGGGTTTCATCCAAAGTTTTTCGGTTGCTGGATATAGCATTTCCTTTTTGTTAGACGATATTTTGACTCCATAACTAGAGAAGAGATTATGAGTGGTCAGTGGTCGACAATATAAGAAATGAACATATTGTTCATAACAATGAATAACGTTGACTATATAAACGGAGAATTGCCAATATTAAACAAGTATTCGTACCCAAATGATTACATGATAGAGATTGAGCATTATCATTCACAGTTTCTAAATTCAAATTTTTAGCATCAATTTTTTTTCTTCTGCCTCTTGGTTGTAGTATTATTGCTTGCGCCTTGGTCTTGAAAAAGCCATGGCACTGCTGTCGATTCACCACCAACTGAATTTTGGCCAGAGTTTTTTGGCTGCTGGAAATAGTATTTTTACTAACACACCTGGTTTACAAACTAAGTTGAAAAAAAATGAGCCTCTAGGACCTATAAATAAAAGATCGCAAAGCAGCACATTAATAATGCATGATTTTTAAGCTAAATGCCAACAAGCAACTCAATTTACCAAAGAGTTTTTTGTTCTTCCTGATGGTGACATCAGAAATGGCAAAAAATTCCTTTATGCTATACGTAGGTTAGTTATGTAGCATTTGTGCATTGCTTAATCCTAAGGTAATAAACAAAAACTGTAGAGCTTTGCGTGCACGCTCGACCACAGAAGAAACTCTGCAAACTGAGCATTTAAACCGAAAAGCCCATGAAAAAGGCACATAAAACAATAAAAACTGTTAGAGTGAGCGGACAAAAATAATCCAAGATATATAATATAAAATCTACAACATGCCTTTCCATAAATAGAATTTCTAAATCTGGTAGCGAGTCTAAAATATTGAAAATACAGTATAAAAGATACGTCGAGGGGGAACTCCTTAACCTTCTCGAGTATCGTACTCAAGTGGAGGCCGTGGCTGGGGTTCTCTGACCTCGAGCCACTAAAGTCATCTGGTGATTCCTGACATAAAGACGACATGAATGTCAGGGAGTAAGTGCTACTACTTCCCTGGAGCCACTCGGGGATCAGTCGAGTAATCAACGTATTGATGCACAACTAACTGAAATAAACCTCCAAAAAAATATACTGAATACTGAAAGCACAAACTGAACTGGAACTAAAAATTGAGCTGAATATAATAATAAATAGACTCGCTAATTAACCTTAAAAATAAAGTGTCCACTCACAGTACTATGCCGTGATTTTTCACCAGCCGAAGTCTGTCAGTCGGTGTTCTATATGTATGATACAGGCTGCTAACGTGCCATCCTAAAACAACGATTATTATTTGATAATTACTCGTTGAAAATCGTATCGAATAGCTAAACTTGTAACTCACGAGCAATACCATCGAGAAAATCGCATTCTCAATAAACGTGCTTCCCAAAATAATATTGGACTCCCAAAATAAATTCTGATTTCCGATTTCCAATTCCTAATTTTTAAATCTTCTATTTAGTTTGTATCCAATATCCTTAATCGTTACATGATTCGTGGTCGAATCGATAAATTAATTTGCCGATTAATAAAATTATAAATACGTTTATTTAATTTTCGATTAACCACTCGACTTATCCTATTGCATCCAATTCAATACAATAACTTCATTATTAGAATCGGTGCGCGATTACGAGTAAAACGACATAAAAATCACATCGAAACCAACCTCTCCGGAGCTCCTCCGTGGACCACCACTGGCGGCGGCACCACACTCATTTTTCAGCGACCTGAACACCCTTCCACTCAAAATCATCCAACAAAAAATTTCTATAACTACACCAAAGTTCAATTCCAAATCTAACTAGTCCAATTACACGCAAAACTGAAATCTCACAAAAACTTCAATCCATCAATTCTCCACGCACGAGTGAAATTTAAGTGTCATACTTACATGGTTAGCTTCGTGGTGATGAGGGCTTCAAAGCCCAGTGCTTCATGCCAGTCAATTTGGCCAAAAAATGGTCGACCTGAAACCCCTAAAATTTTCCAACTTTGGACCAAAAATTCCTCCCTTTTCCGGTGTCATTGCCGTCGATGATGGCCAGAATCACGTCGAGGACATCGAGACAAGCCGGACGCGCCATACCCCGAGGCCGGAGGTGGTCGGACAGCGACTCACCACCGGCGAGTCGAGCCATCTCGTCGTCACTCTCCTTTCTCCCCGTGTTGACTCAGTCAACACCCAAGTCAAAGTCTGACTTACCCTTTTTGGAAATCTTCTATTTATACTTTCCATTTTCAATAACTTCGGTATTTATTTTACGACAAACCTCGGTCGATCAAAACTTACGTGTCGTAAATCTGTTTTCAACGATTCTCACGTCTACGAACTTATCTCAACAAGTTCATCAATTTCCACCCAAAGTCAACCAACATCGACAAATCCGATAAAAAGTCAATAGCCCAACTCAACACAACATTATCCGATAAAAACAATTCAACACTTTGTAAATAACATGCCGATTATCGAAAAAGTTCCTCGAAAGTTCCTATGCATTCGAAATTAAATTCTCTACAACATTCATGAAGGGAACGTGTCCAAACTCATGACTTAGAAAATGGTCAACATAAATCGCGACAACTTTCGATGAACTTCAAATACTAATAACTTTTTCCTCGTAACTCCAATTTTGACGTTTGGCGTGGCCACGAACTCATCTCAATGAAATCTATAGCTTCGTGAAGAAACATAACTCTAAACTCGTAACTTATAAAATGTCAATAATTAGCCCGCATCAGATCTAGGAAAATGTGTCACGAGAAGCCAAGATCGACAATTAGCTTAGTAATGATGTTTAATACCCAAATTTTGGTTTGGGTCATTACAATCAAATCCCATCTGAATTTCTTAAATTAACCAAACACTGAATTCACTAGAAATATATACTGTTTACATAATGTGATAAGGAATCCTAAGACTGATTGAAAAAATACAAAACAAACTGAAGTAAATTGTATACAATATTTAGAGTAACTTCTAATTTACATAATATATAGGACTAGCAGGTTAAGCTAGGAACCTACTAGATGAGTACAGTAACACGAACTCTAAGTTTCCATCAATGATGTGCTACCCTAAGACACAAAACTGCAAACTGGGCAAAGAAAACCGAAAATCCCAGAAAAGACATATAAAATAATAAAACAGTTAGAGTGAGTGGACAAAAATAAATCCAAGATATGTAAATAAAATCTACAATATGCTTTTCCGTGAATAAAATTACGAAAACAGGTAGCGAGTCAAAGAAACTATAAAAATAGTATAAAAGATATGTCGAGGGGGACACCTTACCCTTCTCGAGTAGCATGAGTTAGTGAAGGAGGTGACAAGAATCGTAGAACCTTTAGCCACCTAGATTCATTCGGTGACTCCTGACACAAAGACGACGTGAATGCCAGGGGGAAGTGCTAATCCTTTCCTGGAGCCACTCGAGGATAAGCCGAGTAACCAATGCATCGATGCAAGACTAACTAAAAATGTACTGAATATAGCCTCCAAAAATTATAAACTAAATACTAAAATTTCAAACTATACTGAATATAAATATTAAAGACTCGCTAATCAACTATGAAAGTAAAAGTGTCCACTCACAGTACATAGTTAGCTTTGTGGTCTTGCTCCCTCACCAAAATCTCAATCGCGGTCTCTTGAATAAAAAACAGATTCATTTAATATTGTAATTTGATAAAATGTACAAAAATCAGCTCAGAAACTACCCCGGAAACCCCCCGGCCAATTTTAGATTTTCTCCTCGCCGGACCCCCTCCGTGGACGGTGCCGTGTGGCCCTCACGCGCCTCCACAGACGGCGGCGTGTGAGTCACACGCCCCTCAAGTGGAAACAACTCCGATGGGAGCGTTCGACCCATGGTTAGAAAGATCTTGTAATGCCCTACACTATTCCCAACTGGACATAACCCAAATTCACCATCGTTTGGCCAAAAAATTGCCTGGAACCTCATTGCCCGAAAATCGTCGGAAAAGGTTTCCAGACAAATCCGGGGCCGTCGTTGCTCCTCGGTCCTCCAAACCTTAGGGGTTCGACTTATGGGGTGAAACCCCACCTGTTTCCACCCCAGCCCCCTGCCGAAAAACTGCCGGAACACTGCCATCGGTTAAACCCGAAATCTGACAGGTTTATCGACTTGATTCGTGCCCTTAAACAAGTCAAAATCCAACAATACATAAATGAATAGAAAGAGGGAGCGGAGAGCTTTAAAAACATGCCAAGAACACTGACAACATTGGCGTTTTCTGACGGGTCTGAAATCGGGTCGGGTCGGCTCGTCGTGGGTCACCGGTTGGTTTTTCAATTTTGATTCTTCCCTTTCTTTTTTGAAAAAAAAATCCCTATTTATACCCCTAAACTCCTTATTAGATCAACGGTCCAGATCAAACCAACTTAAAAAATATATTTTATAATAATCCTCACGAAGACTTCCAAAAATCATTAAAAAAAATTGCTCGCTTATCCGATATTTTTTTCCGAAAATTCCTACTAGTTCGAAATAAAATACTCTACGACTTTTGTGAAGAAAATAAAGTCTAATTCTTGCTCGGTGAAAAATTCGTTAATAAATCACACGATACAACTAATTCACGATAAACCTAATTCGTGCCAATTTATGCGTAATTTTGATATTTCTAGATCTGGTAATCATTCCACTGATTCCAGTATTTTGATTTTTTAGAGCAAAATTTAAGAAGAAAAAATTGGGCCTGAATGCATTGTTGGGCCCGGCCCGTCCTTAATCAAAACGGGTCAAGCTTTCACGAGTTTGAGATTAAAGACATTCTGACCCGATCCTTAATAATAAAATAGAATACAGACTTTGTCGAACCTCGTTCCATCTTATCCCGTGCCCCACCCTACCTGAGGTGGTCTTTAAAGTTTTAAAAATTAAGCCCAGAAAGGCAGAAACTTCTGCTACTCGACATGAATATAAAGACTGTTGCTTTTACCACAACTTCTCAGGCAAGCGGGTAAAATCTATTTACACTGTGGGTCATTAAATATTACGGAGTCCATTTCAATTGAAATTTTATTCAAGTTACATACTTTGCTTGATTCGACAGCTTCGTAGCACTGCCATGGCCTCAGCTCAGATGAATGAACGGCGGGAAGGCAATGGTTTACCGGTGAGTAAAAGCCCAGGTGAAAATTTTACAAGAGGAATATGCCAGTGAGTAAGTTCGCCAAAAATTCCATCATTTTTGTAGCTTATCACAAGTATAGGGGACGCCATAGGGGATTAGAGTACCTTCTCTCATATTGATCAAGTCGATCTGGTAAATTTTAAAAAAATCTGGCGAAAAGGACTAGATTCCTCCAAGGTAATACTGCATAAGAAAGTTTGAATCTTGGGTAAATTAGGATCACAGTGTAAAAGGTTTGAAATTGAGTTAGAAACTTCTAACTAGGATGAGCATAACCGAGAACACAACTTTTGCCTGTCATTTATATCAGTTTTCCATGTTGGTTTTCTAGTGTAAATTTCTTTAGCTTTCATTTTTCATATTAGTATAATTTGAGAGGTTAAGGCTTGATATCCCTTACTAGCTTGTACAGTTGTAGTGATTTGTTTAAATGATTGACTTACTAGGATCCAAAATGGACTTGTGTGTTCTACCTAGCCTTCTGTTTTTTCTGTCTGTATTCACGGAATGTCTTTGCCCTTTCTTGTTAACAAGAACCTAATTATCTTAGGTTATTCTTATTCTTACCTGCACTTCACATGCAACACATATAGAACTGTTCTCTGCGAAAAAAAAGTTACACCAAACTAACATATGATATATTTGCCTTTCTTATATATAACTCATATAAGTGATCATATATATATATATAACCATTTACTCATTTGGGGATGTCCCTTACAATGAAAATCTGACTAAGAAACCTCCACAATCTAATCTCTGGATTCATTCTTTCTTCTTCTCTTGTAAATTAAGAAAAGAAAAAGCCTTTTGAATTTCTTCTTCTCATATATAAGTGCCTTTTTTAGGATGTCCTCAACAATGAAAATTTGACTAAGAAACCTCCGCAATCTAATTGCTGGATTCATTCTTTCTTCTTCTCTTGTAGATTTAAAAAAGGAAAACTTTTTGAGTTTTCTATGGTATACTTCAGAAAATGAACAAACACGTTGTGATCCTTTGTTGAACAAGTTTCTGATTTTGATTCGTCAAACTCATTGTAAACTTGTAGCTAATCAAAACATCGAATGATGTCAAATCTATTGATCAGTTTTCAATCATGCACACTATATCCCCTTGGTATTCAGTTGTAGCTATATATAATTAGCTAGAGCAACACTGACTCACACACAAGCACAACTAGAGCTAGACTTACCCAGTGTTAGTAGGACACTGAAATTAAAACATGAAGATTGAAGTCGAAGTTGTTTCCAGAGAGCTTATCAGACCATCTTCTCCAACCCCTGACCACCTCCACAGATACAACCTCTCATTTCTTGACCAGATATCTCCCCCAGTCTTTAGTCCTTTGGTCATATTCTTTTCCTCATCTGAAGCCGATACAAACTTCGATATTGCTGATATATCCAACCGGTTGAAGAAATCCCTCTCGGATGTCTTGGTGCAATTCTACCCACTTGCTGGACGAGCAAATGGCAACATGTTCATAGACTGCAATGATGAGGGTATACCCTTCTTGGAAACTCGAGTCAACTGCCAACTGTCTGATGTTATTCGGAACCCAGTGCCTATTGAACTCAACAAGTTGGTTCCATTTCAACTTGATGAAGTTGTTGATTTAGCCCTTGGTGTCCAACTCAATGTCTTTGAATGTGGCGGAGTTGCAGTTGGTGCTTGCATTTCTCACAAAATTGCAGACGCTTTATCGTTCTTCACATTCATCAAAATTTGGGCCGCAACTGCTAGACAAGATCATACAGTTATGTGTCCACAGTTTGTATCAGCCACACTCTTTCCACCAAGGAACATATCTGGCTTTAATCCAAGAGTTGGCATCACAAAGGAGAATATTGTAACAAAGAGGTTTGTGTTTCATGCTTCTAAGATAGAATCTCTTAAAGCAACGTTTAGTGATCATAACCCTCACAAAAGCCCGGAAAGCATCCAAAGACCGCCATCTCGCGTGGAGGCTCTATCCACTTTCATATGGAGTCGCTATGTGGCTGCAACTAAAGCTGGCAGTGAAGCACCTGACAGGGTGTGTGCCATTGTTCATGCTGTGAACCTCAGGACAAGGATTGATCCACCATTGCCAGAATGCTCTTTTGGAAACCTCTACAGAATTGCAGTGACAGTTCCACGTTTGGATGCAGGGGACGAGTGTTATGGTCTTGTGAGGCAGGTGAGAGAGCAAGTGAGTCATATTGACAAGGATTATGTGAAAAAATTGCAGGAGGGCAGTGAACACTTGGCTTTCATCAAACAAAGCTCTAATAATTTCTACAAGGGAGAGATGGTGACACTGAGCTTCACTAGCTTGTGCAGATTTCCTTTGTATGAATCTGATTTTGGATGGGGAAAGCCTACTTGGGTTGGCTCGCCTGCCCTGACTTTCAATAATCTGGTTGTTTTCATGGACGCTAAATCTGGTGGTGGAATAGAAGCATATATTAACATGAAGGAAGGAGACTTGGCTAAAATTGAAGCTGACAAAGAGTTCCTTACATATGTTTCTTCAAAAGAATAGAATATCAGTTGTGCTGCCCTTCCTGGTATTGCATTGGTAAATTTAAAGAGGTCATATGACTCATATCTATATTTTTCATCTTCAATTTCAGTACAAATTTAAGTGTGTTGGACAAGTATTCAAATGTGTACTGGCATCCAGTCACCCAAATAATGTTTGTTTGAATGATTGTTGTTTTAATTTTAGTAGTATAACCATTACTATCTTCGAAAATAAGATTTCATTGATAATTTCGGAGATACATCACATGCATACGTAACTTAATTGTATATTTTATTTATATTAGTTGATATCTGATGAGATTTGAACGGGTGATTTTTATATTCACAATATGAGTTATTATGACAAGACTACAGCTCACAGTCAACTCACTCATTGGTATACTCACTACTAACTATTGACAATAGAATATAGTCGCCGTATATCTCCAAGTGCCTAAGCTACTTCCTCGGTGAATAAAAACATGATCATCGAGTCAAAAATAAAAAATGGATCATTGTTGCAGGCCAATTTAATAGAGAATCTATACTTGTTTTCAAGGAACTCCAGAAGAGCTAAGCTTTAATCAGCACATACCAGAATGAAGATCGAAGTTGAAGTAATCTCCCAAGAGATCATAAAACCCTCATCTCCAACTCCTCACCATCTTCGCCACCACCGTCTCTCGTTTCTGGACCAGTTAGCTCCCCACGCCTACATTCCTTGCCTTTATTTCTATCCCCTCACCAACAACACTCACACTACTCAAACCCAAATCTCCATTCACCTCAAGAAATCTCTCTCCAAAGTCCTAACCCACTACTACCCTCTATCCGGTCAAGTCAAAGACAACCTCTTTATCGACTGCAACGACCATGGAGTTCCCTTCTACTTAGCCCGAGTCAAATCTCACTCTCTCTCCGATGTCATAACCAATCCCTGTCTTTCGGAACTGAACAACTTGGTGCCCTTCGATCTTGCCGAGGTGACCGAAGTAGCTTTCGGAGCTCAACTCAATCTGTTTAAGTGCGGCGGAGTTGCTGTTGGGTTGTGTCTTTCGCATCGGATTGCAGATGGGTTCTCTTATTTCACGTTTGTCAACAATTGGGCTAACGCTGCTCGTGGAGATGAGTTCGTTGACCCCGATTTTTCGGCGGCCAAGATCTTCCCGCCAAAGAACGTGGATGGTTACAGAGGCGTGTCTTTGCCGAAGATGAATGGTGTCATCACTAAGAGATTTGTGTTTGATGGGGACAAGATCGAAGCTCTAAGAGCTAGATACCAAGAGAGGATCACAATGAAGATGTCGAAAAGACCGTCTAGAGTTGAAGCACTGTCTGCATTTCTATGGAATCGGTTTATAAATGCGGCTAAAGAGGAAGAGTTAAGCTCAACGAGGTTGTATACTGTTGTGCATATCACGGATCTTCGTTCGAGGTTTAAACCACCTCTGCCGCAGAACACATTTGGGAATTATTACCGGGCGGCGATTGCAACTCCGATATTGGTGGATGGGGAGCATGGAGGGCTTGTGAGGGAGGTGATAGAGGAAATTGAGAACATTGACAATGACTACATGAGGAAATTTCAAGATGGCTATATGGAGCATTTGGATTTCTTGAGGAGAAGGATGGAAATGGCTGCAAAAGGAGAGCTGGTTACGTTAACGTTTTCGAGTCTGTGCAAGTTTCCAATTTATGGGGCTGATTTTGGTTGGGGGAAGCCTGAGTGGATGAGCATGGGTTCCATGAGAATCAACAACCAGATAGTTTTCATGGACACCAAAATGGGTGATGGAATAGAGTCCTACTTTAGCTTCAAGGAAAAAGACATGGCCAAGTTTGAGCTTGATTCGGAGTTCCTCGAGTTGATTTCTCCAATTGGTCATGTCAAGCAAACTCCATTTACACGTCTTTAACTCATTGTTGAATTTTATCAATGTGTTTTCTGGATTTCTAGTGTACATATGTGGTCAGATATGCATTACTAGGTCTTGCTGTTTGTAATAAATAGTTTGGATGTATGGAATGTAAAACTCAATGCTGCTCTTGTGGGTTAATATGATGTGATGCTTGGATTCAAAGATGTATATGCGAGCAGCTCTGGGTCACACTCGAAGAGTTTCATATCTTCTTCTGTCAATCTCACCCATGACTCTATTCCATCACCACCTTTTTTGTCCACCAGTAGAACCATATTCTTGCTAGTTGGAATAGCTGAGCTTATCCATATTGGCTCTCCCCACCCAAAGTCTGCAGCTTCATATAGTTGAAACCTACACCAACTGGTGCACACATAGAAGTCCATGTCATGTCTCATTATCATCCTTATAGCCTCGATTTGGGGCTCACATATCACTGAAATATCCTCACTCAGTGATAGTCTTTTTACTTTCTTGGAGAATTCCTCAATGCCTTCTCTTAATTCAGCAACCAAACCTCTTAAATCTGCCTCAGCATCTTCTGTCCTGGCAATAAAGGACCCAACAAAGTTTCCAACAGTGTCATTTGGCAAGGCAGGGACTGTTCTGTTTCTAATGTTCACATTTTGGTACAAGGCCGATAGCCTACATGTTGATCCTGAATTTTTCCTGGAAGCCTTCATTGCACATTTCCATATGAGAGCCGCTGCCGTTTGCACCTTTGTTGGTTGTTTGACTCTTGCAGAAGCTGCTCTGGCTTTTAGAGCTGTAATCTGCGAGCCATTGAACACAAATCTCTTTGTTGCAGATTTTTGTTCTGTGAGATTCTTGAGATTTTCAACAGCAGGTGGAGTGATCAAAATATCTCTTGGGGGGACTATTGACACAGCATTGAATGTAGGAACTACTCTCTGGCCATTTCCTGAAGCAATGGTTGCCCAACTCCTGATGAACGTGCTCATTGTGGCTGCATCAGCTATCTTATGGGAAAGACATATGCCGATTCCCATTCCGCCACACTTAAAGTAGTTGCTTTGAACATGCAGCACACATCCCCTGCCTGCTTCAAAGTCTTCACAGTTGATAGGCAGTAACTGTTTTAGTATCTCATGGTCTGGCTCTTTAAGAATGTCCGAAAGAAGACAGCTCACACGAGCTTCAGTGAAAGCAGCCCCTTCGTCATTGCATTCAATGGAGGCGTTGTCTTTGATTCTTCCAGAAAACGGGTAGAAGTGAGTCAGAGTCTCAGATAGTGATTTCTTTAGATGCAAGGTTCTTCCAGCTGCACCAGTTTGATCGGTTGTGGTATAGAAGAGCAGCAGTGGAATGTAAGTAGCGGGAACCAGTTGGTCCAAATGGGAAAGATTGAAGATATTTGACTGGATCGGAGTTGGAGTAGAAGGTTTGATGCTTTCTTTTGCAATAATATTAATCTCTATTGCTGTTGTCATTTTTTTCATGCTCCTAGTGTTCAGCCTCTACAGGTTTTATATATAAAGATTAGAGAGCAGAAGTATATCAACCTAAACAGATCACATACAAATACTGTGAAGTAGAGTTTGTTGAATAAAATTACGTATTGAAAGATCCTTCAGCTTTCCCATACTCTCAGTTCATGCAAATCTTGTGAAGTCACAAATCTACCAAATCTGAACAGTTAGGTAAATAAGTTTAGCTAAAGAGAAAGACAAGCACTCGTTTTAATTTGTGAGTATTTAAGTTACTAATATTTTGTGATACGAATGACTTTACGCTGTAAGAACAATAGCTTAGCACTTGAATTTTCTTGATTCATTTTGGTTTCTCAAATCTGAACCAACTTTAGTTCGTCGATTGTCATCTTTGTAGAGACTTGACGTTAATCCCACAATCTGTCATTTATGTGTTGGTCTCAAGGTTTTTATTTCTCCTGTTTGGTGTATCTGAGATTCTGAGTTAACCATTAGTACAGTATGTCTGAGACTATTGATAATGCTAGGAATTGAACTACTTGAATTTTGATTTGCAAAGAGTTATTATTTATGTGTCAAACTGGAGGATAGAGAAGCAGACTTGCATGAACAATAGTACATAACATTGGACATAATTTGAATCGTTTTGTAGCTAGCTTAGTAATTAACACCAAATAAGCATCATATGGTGGGTTGGATTTCAGTGCGTGGACTTGGATTTATAGAAGCAAATTCCAGCTACTCCTCGTCACACTCAAAAGCAGCCATGTCTTGCTCTTCCAGAGTCACAAAAGCTTCAATCCCATCCCCTTCTTTGCTATCCATCAGAAGAATAAGATTATTGTCCATACAAGCCCCAATACTCACCCACACAGGCTTTCCCCACCCAAAATCCGCTTCATATATTGGGAACCTACACCAGCTACTACATATGTATTGCACACACTGGTCAATGTTTTTGAACTCTGCCTTTACCTTCTTCAAATGGTTCCTCATGCTCATGATCAATTCTGTACCCCTCAACTCCTTGACAAATGTGCTGCGGAACTCAGACAGAGCCTCTTTCATTTGACCCACCAAGCTATGCAAACTGTCATCTCGTTTCATTACCACAATTGCTGAACCTACATTCCCCACATAATTTTCTGGTAATGGAGGAGTCATCCGGGTACGCAGGTTGACGTTCTGGAGAAGAAGCGTCGGTCTTGGAGTACCCGATGACCTTGCTTCGGAGGCAGAAACTGCGCATTTATACAGTAGAGCACTCACAACCTCTACCCTTGTAGGATTTGGGACTTTGTCAGCTACACTTGCCTCGAGGGCAGCAATGCTCGAGCCATCGAATACAAACCTTCTTGAAACACAATTCTGATCTTGCTTAGTAGTAAATTCCGGCATCATAGGTAGATCGCCTCTCGGAAATATTGAGGGTGTATAGAACAAAGGGGACACTTCTTTGCTTGAGTTTGAAAAAGCCTTGGCTGCCCAGTCATTGATGAAGTTGACCAAAGTTGCTGCATCCCCAATTTTGTGTGACATGCACACACTTAAGGTCATTCCTCCACAATCAAAGTAGCTGACTTGTACAGCAACTAAGGTACTCAAATTCGTGTCCTTCCATTGCAGATTGTCTGCAAATAAAAGGTCCACGATTTCAGTTTTTTGGATTCCTGAGAAGTTCAGTCAACTCCAGTTTGAGCTTCGCTTCCAAAAACACAACTCCCTCATCGCTGCATTCGACGAAGTATCGATCTTTGATCTTACCGGAAAATGGATAATAGAGGGCTAGTGTTTCAGATAGTGATTTCTCGAGGATGTTGGATGTCTCAAAATTGCTAGAAGTAGTAGTAGTATTACAAAAGAAAAGAACAAGTGGAATGCACATACGAGTACAATCCTGATCGAAGTAGGAGAGGTTATAATTTCTTAGGTGAGGTTGAGTTTGAGAACAAGGCTTGATGAGATCCCTGGATATTACTTCAAACGGCCTAGCCATGATCACAAAGCACAAAGGTTCTGTGGTGCAGATGGATAGCTGATTTAAACCGGAAAGTCAGAGATGGCTAGCTCTAAATGTCAAAGTCAAGAACGACGTCGTGTGATGCGTAGTGTATACTTCAAGTCAAGGCCCCGTCGTGCAACTTGTGCTACTTAAAGTATAGAGATTGTCTAAGCAAATAATGATGATATTGTTTAAGGAGAAAAATAAATATGTAAGTGATAGATTTGAAATTGTCATTTTATTTATTGATAAATGATCTTATATAGACATTACAATTTGTTACAAATTTATATCCTTATAAATCAGAGATTGAAAGATTATGTACTTCTTTTCCAATTAGGATAAGATATACACCGAAATACTAGGAGTATTATTTTCTATAAACATTTTCCCTTGTGTCGCGATCCTAATGTATGATGCATAACATATTGCCTCACTAAAAACCTTGTCAAACAAACAAAAACCTCTTGGGTAAAACAAAAGCGTGGTTGAAAAGAAAAAAAAGTACAACACATCAACTACAAAGCGACCACATGTGATGTAGACTCCCCCTGATGTCTACGAAATGAACTCTCCCTTATATACCAGTAACTCAATCTTGGAGTTCAGACAATCTTCGCATACCAATGCGTCTGACATGCTTAGCAAATGTTGATTTTGGTAACGACTTGGTAAACAAGTCTGCAGCATTATCTGCCAAACAAACCTGATTCATATGAATGTTCAATAACTATTGTTGTTACTGATTGAAGAAAAACTTCGGCAATATGTGCTTGGTATGATCACCCTTAATGTATCACAACTTCATTTGTTCAATGCAAACCGCATTTTTCTCGAAGATATAAGTTGGTGCTATAGTAGTGAAAGACAATCCACTAGTTCCTCGAATATGGTATATGATTGACCTAAGCCAAACACACTCTTTAACCACTTCATGTAAAGCAATGATCTTAGAATGATTCAAGGAAGTAGCAACCATGGTCTATTTTGTTGATCTCCAAGAAATCATTGTGTTCCCCATGGTAAACACATAACCGGTCTGGGAACGTCCTTTGTTTGTGTGGGTCAAAGAGATGCCCAACATCAACAAAATCAACCAAAACATCACAAGGTGTCTCTGAATAAGGGACTGCACTGAATTAAGGAACAATGCTTGCAGTCGAACCACTGTTTGATGGGTCGAACAGTTCATTGGACGGGTCGAAGGTATGACTCTGGTCCATCCAGAGTGCAACATTCGACGGGTCAGGAGTATTCTTCGACTGGTCGAAGGCCCTGGAACCAGCATGTTGCGATTCAACCATCCATTTTCCAGTAATTTCATGCTTCTCTCTGTATTCTTTGTAGGGAAATAACATACTTAAGCCTATGAAACCCTTCAAGTATCTGAAGATGTGTTTTATACCATTCCAATGATGTTGTGTAGACGCAGAACTAAACCGAGCTAACAAGTTCACAGAGAATGTAATATATGGTCTTATGCATAGAGCTAAATACACAAAACTCTAATGACACTAAGGTATGACACCTTAGCTCTTAACAGTTCATCATCATCATCTTTTTGACGGTACAAATCTTTATTGGGTTTCAAACAGTGTACGACCATTGGTGTGCTAAGAAGGTGTGCTTTGTCCATGTTAAATCGTATGAACATCTTTTTGACATAAGTAGACTGGTGAATAAGTATTCCACCAACTCGATGTTCTAATTCCAAACCAAGACAAAATCGAGTCCTACCAAGGTTTTTCATTTCAAACTCAGATTTCAAGTAGTTAACCATCTCATTGATTTCATCAAGAGACCCAATGATATTCATATCATCAACATAGACCGCTATAATGAAAAATCCTGAACTTATTCTCTTAATGAACACACATGGGCATAAAACATCCTTCTTGTCTCTCATCCCAATCAAGTAGTCACTGAGGACTGTGTACCACGTCTTACTGGATTGTTTCAATCCATACAGTAAATGCTTCAATCTAATCACATGAGCACTCCGTAGTGTAGAGTTACTTGAATTGGGTATGACCACGCCTTCTGGCACTTTCATGTATATCTCTGAATCTAGATTTCCATAGAGATATATTCTCATCACATCCATCAGCTGCATGTTCAGTTTTTTGGACACTACCAAACTGACACGGTAGAGGAAAATAATTATGTCCATAACTGGAGAGTATGTCTCTTCATAATCAATGCCAGAGCATTGAGAGAATCCTTACGTCACAAGTCTAGCTTTATACTGCATGACTTCATTTTTTTCATTACGCTTCCAAACAAAGACCCATTTATGTCCAACCGGCTTCACATTTGGTGGGCATAACACTACCAGACAAAATACCTGTCTTTTCTTTAGAGAGTCTAATTCAGCCTGTATCGCTTCTTTCCATTTCGACCAATCCGCTTTCCGTTGACATTCAGCAACCGAGCGAGGTTCTACTTCATCATCTTTAATGATCTCTTGAGCAACGGAATAAGTAAAAGCATCATCAACTACCTTGGTTGTTCTATCCATAACAATGCGCGCATCATTGTTATTTAGTGAGATTTCACCATTCTCTGACATCATATATGGGTCTGAAGCGTCCTCTAAAGATGTCATTTGTGATTCTAGGACATAACTGTAGTCAGCAACAACCTCATGTGTGGGATTCACAATGTTGATAATGTAAGGATAATTTTGTGTCTGGATGGCCTGCCTTTTCCCCGACAGCTCATCTGTGAATTTTCTTGGACTCCCTCTATTCCTTGTGGAAGCCGAGGCTGATGCTACTCCATCCACATGGGCAAGAGGTACGTTACTTTGCCCTAAAGTTGTTTTAAACCGCCCCTTGGGGACTTCGAACCTTGTAGAAATATTTTCAGCAGGAATGTGTGATCTCATCACTTTGGCAATATCAGTGAAGGAGTCAGGCATCGAATCTGCTACCTTCTGAAGATCAAGTATACGTTACACTTCAATCTCACTTTGAGATGTGTGTGGATCTTCTTGAAACAAAGTGGGATGAGTTTTCCACATCAATTCTTGACATTCAACCGAAATTGAGGCATTCCTATCTCCCCCTAACGTCGGAAAGCATGTTTTTTTCAAAGTGACAATATGCAAATCTTGTAGTAAAGAGATCTCTTGTCGAAGGTTTTAAGTAACAGACAATTGTTGGAGATTCATAACCAACATATATGCATAATCGACGTTGAGGACCCATTTTAGTGCGCCATGGAGGCGCAATTACCACATACACTGCACAACCAAATATGCATAGAAACAATGGGTATGCATAACCATTGCTCTAGCAACAAGCTGTAACCACTTGATTTGTGTCTCTGCTAAACCGTTTTGTGAATGAAAATGAGGGACAAGATGCTCAACTTTAATCCTAATCAATATACAGTAGTCATCAAAAGTCTTTGATGTGATTTCTCCTACATTATCCAATCTAATTGACTTGATTAGATTGTCTAGGTGGTGAGCCCGAAGCTTAATAATTTATGCTAGGAGTTTTGCAAATGCAGCATTCTTTGTGGATAGCAAAGCAACGTGTGACCATCTCATTGATGCATCTACCAAAACCATAAATATTTAAATGATCCGTATTCCGGTTTGATAGTTCCACAAATATCAATGGTATATTTTCAGTGTTATCAACTACAAAAGAAGGTCTAGCCAACAACTTTTTCAATGAGCAAGCTTTGCAAAAAGAGTGATGAGCATTAGAGATTACCATAAAGAGATCTTGTGGAATAATACTAGGTGTTGAAACCGGATTAAGATTGTTAGTCTCATCCACTCCATCAAATCTAATGGTTTTGGGAGGATGACCATGAGAGTTTTTCAATATTTTGATCATCATGTCACGACCTGAGTATCCCAATCGAAAATGCCAAACCTTGTAAGAGGTTGTGTCACATACAGTAGCAAGTGTGACAACATTGGATTCAATAATCCGAACTATAGTAAGATATAATCCACTACGAATTACCCCTATCTTCTCCATGGTGTGCTTTCTACCACACTCCTCTGAAGTTATGCGTAAGAATTCTTTTCTATTCTTACTATGAGTTTTCAAGTGTAAACCGTTGGCTCTAATGTCCTTAAAACTTAACTAGGTTTGGTTGGCCTTTAGCGCGTACAATACATCAATGATATAAATTTTAGTACCATGTGGTAGCAAGAATTATGTTGAACCACGCCCTTGTATAATTGGTGCGGAACCAATCATGGTTGTCACTAATGATGTATATGGCATAAGATCAATAAACAATTGCCTATTCTGCAATATAGTATGAGTAGTACCGCTATCTGCTAGACACTCGATCTCGCCTTCAAACATCTACAAAAGAATTTGAACTAATTAGTCTGTAAGACTTGTTAACCACTTTTAGTAAAAGACTTAAAGATTTACCAAAAGGTTGTGACCCTTAAAAAGTGTTGATATGACATAAGCAAACCTATGTAAAATACATCAAAAATATCATTCCCGGATGACATCTTCGACGGGTCATGAAGTACCTTTTGACGGGTCGAAGAAACCCAAAATAAATTTTGATTTTTCGATAATTATTTTTCGACGGGTCGAAGATGGTTTTCGACGGGTCAAAAGTTGGAAAGTTTTTTCACATAGGGAAACATTTGATGGGTCTAGGTATACCATCTACGGGTCGAATAAATCCTAAAACCAATATCGATTTTCCGATATCTTTCTTCGACGGATTGGAGAAAATTTTTGATTGGTCGAATTTGTGACTATATGGAGACATGAGCGTGCATTCGAAGGGTCGAAAAATCCAAAACCGTTCTAGAGGGTAATTTCTAGAATCAAACCAACATCTCCTTTGTGTTGTTTTTCATGATACTTTGGTGTTATAATGTCATAGAGTTTTGTAGAATTTGAACCTTGTAGGCAATAAGTATGATCATGACCATTCTTAATACTTTCAAATACCGAAAGAAAGAACTTTGATTGCTTTGCCAACATCAAAAGATTTTTCTTATTCAATAACCATGACTAAAAATAAAATTAAATACAATACTAAACTTGATTGCATAGTAAAGATATCAGTGTAAGCGAAATTTTTAGTCGCTAAGTTTATATTTGGGATATTTACTACAATTAGATTGGGTTCACCGCCATCTTCCATCTCTTCATTAGCAGTGTAATTGGTCTCATGGGCCAAGTACTGATTGCATCTCTTGTAGGCATTCTGGACATCTTTGGGGGCACGGGACTGCTTGTGCATATGTTTGCTCGAACCACACCTATAGCAAGGTTTTGAGCTATATGTCGAAGAAGTAGACCTCGAAGAATTTCCATTGTTCCTGGAACCAAAACTTAATAGATTCTTGTTGGAGTTGTCTTGGCGAGTCCAAGTCATATTCCGACTATTTCCTCTTCTGCCACGACCTCTACCACCACAAGTTTGATAAAGTTTCGAACGATTGTCCTGCTTATCTTTTCATGCCTTTCCAGTATAAGTACGTAGTTGAGCCGCTGAGGTTCTTTCACATTCATTCGACCAAATATACTCAAGATATGTCTCTAAAGCAGTTGTTCATTGAAGATCTCCTCGAGTATTCTGCCACCAACTTGTAGAATGCAGATGAACTATCCTCGAGTAACCGAGCAGGAGAATCATACTCTAGAACCTTGCCTGTATATATAGATCAAAGAGTTTGCACAAAGAAGCTTAGTAAGTTTTTCAAAAATCAAACTAGAATGTCACATCTTTTTAAGGCTAGATCTACAAAACAGTTAAAATAACAGTATAAGCAAAAATGCAAAAGCTTCGTCTCTTCTAAGATTTAGTACCTTCATCAAGGACTAGAATCAAGTCATTGTCGATAACAGTAGGAATCCGATGAGCCACGGTAATTACAGTGCATCCATTTGTTTCTCTCCTTATAGTCTCCTGAATTACAACATCTGTTGCTGTATCCATAGAAGCTGTGGCCTCATCCAACACCAGAATTCTCCTTCTCTTTAGGAGTACTCGCGCCAAGCATACAAGCTGCCTCTGTCCCACACTCCAATTTTCTCCGTCTTCAGCAACTGTATTTAAATCAGTGTTGGAATGAATTATTAAACATAACAAATGAGATTAAAAAGAGGAAAAAAAAAACATGAACTTTTTATGCGACTGAGCAGATTACTATATATAGTTTCATACATACCAGGTGCATCAAGAACCCTTTGGTCTTGCCTAACTATCTCTGCAAGTCCACACTGATTAAGAGCCTGTGTTTTACATACTCGAATCATATTAGGAAAAAATTGAGGTACACACAGCATATTCTTGTTTGAATAAATCGAACTAAAAAAGTTTTGATATTAACCTCCCATATTTCTTGATCACAATGCTGCTGCAAAGGATCTAGATTAGTTCTCATTGTTCCTTGAAATAACGTGGGGTCTTGTGGAATTATTCCCAGCCTTGATCTCAAGTCTTGTAGACCTATTTTTGATACATCAACCCCATCGATTAGAATCTGTCCACTTGAGGGCTCTACTACTCGAAAGAGAGCTTGAATCAACGTTGACTTGCCACTTCCTGTCCTTCCCACAACTCCAATCTTCTTCTGTCCTGGGAAGGTGCAACTGATACCTTTGAGAACCATTGGAAGAGCTGGATTGTATTGAATATGAAGGTTATCAAATTCAATTGTTCCACCTGTAGGCCATTCAGGGCTTGGTCTGCAATCTTCAATGACTAGTGGTGCCTCACTTGGTACATTTGTGTATTGAAGGATTCTCTCCACTGATATCATTTTGTTTTCTACATTGCACATGTTCCATATCACCCAAGCTTGGAGAACATTGAGGTTCAGACCATAGGTAGCTGCCAGTCCTGCCAAACCTGAGACCAGAGAACATTTTCATTAGTTCCGAATATGAAGTAGTATCCAAGACACCGAAAAGTCTAAAACAGGATGACAGAGAAGTTATATGCTTTTGGTGTTATGCTTCTTCATAACTATTATGCTGAATATATAAAACATGAGGAATATAAGGGCTTACTAGGGTCAATGGCAGACCTCGGCAAGCTTACTAAAATGACAAGAGCAAGGAAGAATACAAGGTTGAACAGGAAATTGATCCGGACCGACAGCCATTCCATTGTGGCATAATTGTGAAAGGCTACACGAGAATAATCATCAATAACTTCCATTATCTTCATCAAGAAGCGGTCTTCTTGGTTGAAACACCGAATTGTTGCTGCCCCAGTGATTGATTCTGCAAAGTGATGGAGGATTGGACCCTTTCGAAAACCAACCATCCTGGCTAGTTCTCTTGCTGTTGTCGTGTAATAAGCCTGCAAATAGATAGAATGTGAAATTCCTATGCACCGCCAATATGCCTGATATTATCTAAAATATAAGATTCCTAGTATGTAAAAACAAGGCTATCAAATATCAATCAAGGTGCTAGAAAGTAAAATACATTTTAAAAATGCTGTCCCCTTACTTGATACCAAATGGAGAGTGCAACGACTGTGGCGAAAAGAAGGAAGACTTGCCAAGCCACTTGAGACATAAGGACAATGATGCTTATTAGTTGAATGATTGCAAATGCCAATCCTGCTAATCTGTAAGGAATATCCATATCTACTGTGCTTTGATCCGTAGAAGACTGTAATCATCATGTTAGTAAAATGATGGATTAGGTTGTAGCACTTGACTTATGCAGTTATACTTCAAGTTCATATCAAACTAGGAAACAGAAGAATATTGAACGTACTGACCCTATTGAGAATTCGACTAGAAGGTGTGGAGTCGAAAAATGAAATTGGTGCTCGGAAGACTGAAGTAATCATCCCAAGGAAGAGATTCTGAGCAGTCTGAATAGCAATGGTTGCCAGAAACACTGCCCTGCCTAACACAAAGATTGAACTCCCACCAGATAACATAACAAATACCCATATCAACCGCTCTTTGCTGACCCTTCCCTCCTTCTCCGTAGCCCAAGCCATCCAGTAGTTGCTGCTCATTTGAAGCCCTTGGAAGAGAACTTGACACAGAAGTATAACTGGTACAAGAGCACCACCATAAGCAGAAGTTACAAAAGAGGAATAAACACTCCATTTCACTCGACCTGTTTCTGCTTCTTCTTCATGACTCTTTTCTGGAAGCTTGCCAATGTTGAAAGGTCCTTTTTCTTCTACAACCTCTATAAGATTAACTTGATGGGGTCTAGTGTTAAATGAATCATCTGTTTGGCATGAGTTAACTTGGTCTAATGACTTCCTATGTGCCGCCATTTGTCTGACAAGTTCACCATTAAGGTCAGCAATCAAATCTTCATATTTTCCAGACTGAGCAATCTGACCTCCTTTAACTACCTATGAAGATACAAACAAGAACATGAGATATAAAAGGCTTGATGAAAAACAAAAATGCTACCACGTATCTGGGAAACTTACCACGATGAGGTCTGCAGCTTCTAGAAATTCTAATTGGTGGGTGGCATAGATGACAGTCTTTGAAGACAAGTGCTGCAAGATACATTTCTGCAAAGCATTCCAATATTTCATTGAAACATTTTCAGTAAAAACATAAATTCAACTACAAGCACAAATGACTAGAGTAATTTCGTAATGTGATCAATATATACCTTAAACAAGTGTGTTCCTGTATGTGCATCAACAGCACTAAAAGGATCATCCAAGATATAAACATCTGAATCACTATAAACTGCTCTTGCCAGTTGAATCCTTTGTTTCTCTCCCCCACTTAGATTCATCCCTCTCTCTCCAACCACTATCAGATCTCCATCTTCCCACATTTTAATATCCTGGTCCAAAGCACAAGCTTCTAAGACATCTTCATAGTGATCCTTCACCATTTCCTTGCCAAACAATACATTATCTCTTATAGTACCTGTTTGAATCCAAGCACTTTGTGGAACATAAGCTTTTGTTCCATAAACCTTTGCTCCTGCCCCAGAAATCTTGGGAATCTCACCAAGTATACTACACAGTAGGCTTGACTTGCCAGAACCAACAGAGCCGCAAATCGCGACCTTGTGTCCTTTCATTATGTCTATCTTCTCCATAATTTTGATTGTAGGCTTCTTTAGATTTTGATCACTTGTTTTCCATGCATACTCTCCTGTATCAATTACAATCTTGACACCGGAATCTTTTGAAGTATGGCTAGGAGTTGGCTTCAAAGTATCTTCTTTTAAAAATTCTTTGATACGATCAACTGATACTGTAGTTTGAGAAATCATGGATATGAGATCTGGGAGGTTGTAGATGGGCTCTTGAAGAATTCTAAAAGTGGCTAGAGCAGACAATACAGTACCCGAATTCAACGGTGTATTTAGTATAATGCATACACCAAAAGTGGCAACTGAAACCAGAGTTGGTGAAGCCCAAAATAGAAAAGCCACTGCTGAGCATGTATATAGGTATCTCTTCAGCCAACTCCTCTCAGTTTCCCTTAGCTGAAGCAGCTTATTCAAGAATGCAGATTCCCAAGAATGCAGCTTTAAAACTCGCATGCTCTTAAGAGTCTCCGATGTTACTTTGATCCGCGAATCCTTTGCTTCCATAATTTTGGAGTGAAGCCTTTCTTGCCTATTGGCCAATGGTGTATTGCATACCATGACCAAAACTGTGGCGATAAGAGCAGCAGCAGCAGGAGCAGCACCGAGATTCCTGTACAGGATAGCCAAGGCCAAGAAGACTTGAAGAGGAAGCAACCAAATTCCATGAATGTACCAGCAGAAGTCCCCTATTCTTTCTATATCCACATTGATCAAATTGATCATCTTCCCATTGCTTGGGCTAGAATACTTGGTGGATATGGACTTCTTGTAAATCAACACAGTGAGAGCAGCTCGTAAGCGTACACCGATTAGCTGAGCACCGAAATACCACTGCCTTTGACTCAACGATTCTGCTGTCTTTGCAATGAAGAAGATGAATGCAAGAATCAAACCACGGTGGAGACTTGAATCATCATTCTTCCTCAGTAGATAGTTCACAAAATTTGTAATCAGCAATGGGCCCATATATGATGCAGTAGTATTTACTCCTACAAAAAAAATTAGAGACGTAAAGACCTATCATGTAAAAGCAAAAGTGAAGATTATAGTGACAGACATAAATGCTGAAAATCATTTGGTTCCAGAATAGTGACCAATGGAAGACTAAATAACTAGTACTGAATAGAAGAAAATACCAGCAAAACCTGCACTTAAAGTTATAGTGACCAAGGTAACACTATCTAACTAGTACTGAATCGAAGAAAATACCTGCAAAAACTGCATTTAGAGCCAGTGACTTCCATATAGAGCTGATTATGGCTTTTGGCAATGAAGAGTCCTCCATCTTCTGTTTTCGCAACGACTGTTCAAGCATAGATGAAGCATTTTCTGCTCTTTCTGAGGGAGGGACAGATGGAATATCTGGTAGTTCAAGGTTTTGGATTCGACCCGTTTTGAAAAGTGTATTTAGCCATTGGAATGTGACTTTGCTCCAAACCCCAGCATTTGTGTAAGTATCAGTGTGAATTTTAAAATCCTTCTCAAGCAATGGTTGCTTGAGATCATCGTCTTTCTTGACATAACTAAAAGCATTGCAACATAGTAAAATCAACAAAGGAAATGAAGCAAATTCGACTATGTTAGCCTTTGGGATAACATCTGGCAACTTGGTGGGTTTCAAGTAGTGAGTAATGAGGTGAAGACACACTGACAATGAGCAAAGAATGAAGGAAAAGATCCACCAAAAAATGAGGACCCAAGGCCACCTTCTGTGCTCCTTGAAAGCTCTATCCTTAGAGTAAACAGTAACTACTAGTGCTAAAACCCAAGTCATACCAGAGGAGATTGAGTTGAAAATTACGATCCCACCACGCCAAAACTCATAAATACCAAAACCAACATAGAACACTGAGATCAAGGCATTTGCAAAGAGGGTTATGAAAGCGAAACCTTTACATCCTCTGCTGGCTTCTCTGGCTCTCAAGTCTGTCCGACTTCCACTACCATCTCTTCTCCTCCACAGTATATCTAGCACAACCCACGTCACCAACATTATGAAAAATCCAACATTGATAATTTCCAAAGACATCTCCATCAAGCTTGCTAAGCTTTTCTTGTCTGAATGCCAAAGCTTTTCCTGCCAAATGAGTTCTGAACCAATCTAGAACTGAACTTGAGGAATGACACCTACATATGCATAACAGACACGTTTGGATAAGTAAGCTGGAAAACCCTACTCAGATACACACGTCGAGATTGGAAGCAAGCGCCATTGGCAGTTGAAAAACAAAATGGTTGGGATTAGAGAGATGTCGAGCCAGAATAGAAACAGGAAGTGTCAATCTGGCGTGGGTCTTTAGATTAAAAGAGCCAAACATGATGAAGCAGGCACGTGTTTAGTGAGGAAGAAGTGATCAAAGCTCGATGCTTTACACCTAGTTCGTGGGTCTCCGAAGCGAGCTAGCCACTGAACTGTGATTTGGCTTCTTCTGCATTCAGTGAAAACGCTAGTGTGTGTATACACACGCACTTGGAATCTCAGCTTCCTCTTTATGCTAATTAAACTACGGCTTCTCCATGCTACTACTTGAATCTTTAAAACAAATAATTGCTTGAAACTTTTGTAAATTTGATTTAACGTACTGCAAACTACAGTGATTACACAAAAGTACCGTAGTAATCGATCATTACTGGTATAAATCTCTGATAACTAGTACAACCATGATTTTCGGCATTTTTACGAACACCTTGTGTGCATGAACACTTATACATGGAAAACTTTATCTCCCACGAGTCCCATCAATATGTTCACTTAAGTTGGAGATTAATGGCGGATGCAAGAACACATATATACGAGTTACAAGAGCCAATTCAAACACGTACAGAGTGTACGTACGTTCTTACCGAAAGCAATCAACTTATCACTTATGCCCTATTGTTGGCGTTTGGCGCCAACAGTGCTCGAATTTACAAACTTGTATTTCCTTTTATTGTTAGAAAGTATCGTATATCAACCCTAAGTCACTGATAATTGGAAGTACTTACTTAAAACCTTTGAGTTTAGAAATCAAAACTTGGACCTTCAAAACCTAGTGGTTCCATCTAGTGGCCTTGTGTGTCTGATAATAAGATTCCTTCATCATTGTTCGAGTTACTCCCCACACCAAAAAGATGTCCTGAAGCTATTTCTTTTCTCTTTTTTTGGCAACGGCATGCTCTATATTTTATTATTTTTACCTTTAGCCCAGATATTTTTTCCTCTTCTTTTCCTTTGCTTTTTAATCATGCATATAGTGGAGTCCTATCAATCTATCATGCATGTCGATCTTGACCTTTCAGTTTGTTCTGTTTTTGTTTTAGCAAAAACATAATAGTACGTACTATAGCCTAAGTAAGTAAAGCGTGGTGTATATCGACATGCATGGCTCGATTAGCTAGTAATAGCAAGAAAGGTTGTTATACATAGTGGTTTAACACCTCTCAAAGATACTCTATTCACAATCTAGATATATCAATGTAGTAAGATAAATAGGGGTTATCGAACATAAAGAATTGGTGAAACTAAATCCTGACACACTACTATGCTGACAGACTCGACTACAGAATACTAATGGTATGCGAACCTAAGCTAGACAGACTCAAATGCTATGAAATTTTGACACAATAAACTAGACACAGTGGCGGACTACCACACAAAATTTGAGGGTTTTCTGAGTTGATTTGGTCACCGAAATAAATCGGCTAAGCTACAGCTAATGCAGAAATCAGTAAATTGCAGAAAGTAAATTGTTGTAGATAACTAATGAGATATGAATGTTAAGAACTTCTCTCCACCCTAAACATACTTACGACCTCCCCAATATAATTGAACTAACCATGGATGAATACTCCTCACACAAGAGCTTTGGTTAAGTCATCTTATGTATTACACTCTCTTACTTGGCATGAAAGAGGGAGGGACAATCCGCTCGATCTTGATCCTCACTTAACCGACTTATACATATGGTGATGTAAGTCTAGAGAACTGAAGTCATTACGTTTTAAGAATGTTTGAAGAATAACAGAGCTTCAAGGGTTGATAAGGTGGTCACCCTTACATCACTAAGGCTTGTTTCACACAAATTCATGTTTGTCTCTAGAGAATATGCAATGATAAGGTGATCATATACATAATCAAGACTATAGATCCTAAGCCATGCATCTAAGCGTGCACTCAAAGAAACATGAACATAGAAAACATACGGTGAGAATACAGTGAAACAAAACTCATCCAAATAATTAATAGAATCAAAAGGGGTTCAAAATCGTAAGCATATCTAGGGCTTCAATCAACCCCTAACAATGGAAATTTAGCTACTCATAGTCTTAAATAATAACATTGAAGAATTCATAAAAGATGAACAGAAGAAAGAGAAGGAATAAACTCTTGACGACGTCGAGATCGCAAGCATGCAGTTCGGTTCCTTTTTCCTTCCACTCCTTCTTTCTCTATTCTCCTTTATTCTTCTTTTTGTCTTTTTCTTCTCTTGCTCTCTCGCCAGCCCTCCTCTTTTTCTCTAGTTAGCTAACTATATATATATACCTTAATTAACCTAGCTAGCTAAAGAGAAAGCCACGTGCATGCAATCCAACATGCACAAGGAATCTGTAATCTTTTCCTCGCCAAGCCACCGTACGTCAGCCCACTTGCCAGACTTCCACTCAAGTTAGACTTCTTTTTTTATTTTACTATTACTCTCCAAGTCCACTTCAACTTCTTTTTCTCACCAACTTTGCTCGCCAAGAACCAAAACCAACGTACGTAACCTCTTATAATCTGCTCGCCATGCATCTCTTAATTGTATATATAAATAAGCTCATCGCCAAGACTTGGCTGCTCCCCTTTGTATTCTTTTCAAATTAGGATTCTTTGACCTCGCAAGTCTTCCTCCTCCACAATAACTCCTAAAATATATTATTTAATCTCATTTTCTCCATTAATCTTCAAAACACCTAAAAACAAATAAACATAATTAATTCACTCAATTAATAACAATAAATTAAATATAGGGAACAAATTAAATACCAAATAGACGCATAAATATGCGACTATCAATATATAGATGAAAAAAAGAGAACGAAGAAACTAGGACCGGACCACCAGAGCAACAGAGTACAGACGCATGCATATATCGATCAGATGGACCAGATCGACTTTTGGTTCTATATTATTCACGCCTTAGCTCTGTGGACGTAACATGCACACATTTTTTCTGGAAATTAAAGCTAGCTACCTTTAATTGTAATAATAATAATAATATGATCCATCTTTCAAAATCATGATATATAATCACTAGCTATCTGTAAATGCAGATCGCACTGATCTGTTCTTGTGAAGTTGTGATCCAATTGGAATATGCGATCCATGGCTGTTCTTGAGCGTTTCTTTTCCCAACATACTAAAGCTATGCATGCCTGTCAATCGATCGAGTAGGTCATTTTGGGCCGTTTTATTCTCTTTCAAACTGTAGACTTTTCAACCATTTTTGCTCGTGCTAGTGTCCCATAAATTCTTAAATTTCTTGCGATATGAGATTTAATGCTTTTATCGGTTTTAATTTTATGGTGAAGTCGTGTTAATTATTAATTATAATTATTAAGTGTGTTCATTAATTTTTATCTTTTAAATTTTATCATTAAGAGAGTAAGCCTCCGTGCCTTATTGTGGTGAACCAATTTTTTTTTTGGTTGAATGAAATGGAATACAAGGTTGGTGGTAACCCAAAATACCAACCCAAATGAGAGTACAAACAAGTTCGAATTTTGATTTGGGGCATGATGATGGGTTCCACGAACCTTAATTTGTGTTCACTTCGATAATCGATATTGATTTAATCGAGTCCAAATAACTCTCAAAGACCAATGAAGTTGGGTGCACCTTATCACTCCACACAAAATTTTAGGCCCAATTACATCCGAGTCTCGCTACGTGGCAACTTGATATGACGCCATTTGTAATATGAAAATTAAATAATTGGCCCCGCTAATTTAAAATGTTACCATTCCACTTTTGGCAAGGAAAAAAAAATTATCAACGGATGCTACTTAACAAATAGATTATTTATTATTTTGATATCTTATTTTTAAAAACTATCACTTTAGTACTTCACATTCAAATTCTTATTGGGGAGTAAGAATCAATACCCACCGTTATTAACGCCATCAACTTATTAGTTTTTGTTGAAAAAATATCAAATTTTAAAGAATAAATTTTTTATTTTAATTGTTTTCTTTCTAGTTTTTATTTTTTATTACTTTTTTATTTTTTCTTCTCCTTAAAAATTGACATTTTTCAATCATTTCTTATTAAGTTAACGGTGTTACTAACGACAAATACTGATTTTAGATAGAGATTTAAAAATAAAGTACCAAAGTAATAATTTTTAAAAATAAAATATTAAAATGGTCAATTATCCATCTCTCATGTACCATGATAAAAACTCAAAAAAAAAGGGAGAGAAAAAGAGAGAGAGCGAATAGCCGTTGCAATTCCACTACTTGTCGTTTGTTTTCTTCAACCAAACCCCTAAACTCTATTTCTTCATCACTCTCACAATCCTCACTCTCCCAAGTCACAACGCTTCGTAAAGTTCTCAAGTCTTTCTTTCATACCCGTATCGAATCTGATCGAACCGCAACCAAAGATGGCTTCTTCAAGAACAGCTACCAAAGATATCATCACTCTGCGTGGCTCCGCCGCCATTGTCAGCGAGTTTTTTTGTACGCGACTTTCTCTCCAATTCAAGCCCTTCTGATTAGTTTCTTCGATTACGATTGTCAATTTCTTTGTTGGGTATGCGAGGAATGACTAACTGATGTGTTTGTTTTGTTTTTCCTTGCAACTTTTCTCTCAGGCTATTCAGCAAACAGGTACTGTGCATGTTTGTTCTTGTTGTTTGTGATATCAATTTTGGGCCAAATTGGGCTTGTAAAGTTTGAAAATTGAAACCGATATTGTGGTTTTTGTGTAGCATTTTGTATAATCGCGGAGTGTATCCCGAAGAGAGTTTTGTTAAAGTCAAGAAGTATGGGCTGCCTATGTTGCTCACTCAGGATGAGGGTCTTAAATCTTTCCTTACCAGCTTGACTGCACAGCTTTCTGGTATGGATTTCTCATTCTGGGTATGCTTGAGTTTGATTCGTAAATCGTTTAATTCGTATTGGTCACATTGCTAGATGAACTTTGTTACTTGCATTTTTTGTACTGTCAATGTTAGAATGGCTGGAGTCTGGCAAGTTGCAGAGGGTTGTTCTGGTGATAATGAGCAAGGCCACTGATGAGGTTCTAGAGAGATGGAACTTCAGCATTGAGACAGATAGCGAAGTCGTTGAGAAAGGGTATAATTTACTTCAATTCATATTGGTTTCTTATTGGATTTTGGTCAAGTTATGGTAAAAAATGTCCTAATGTTGTGTTTGGTGTGATTGTAGTGTCTCGAGGGAGAAGAGTGACAAAGAGATTATGAGGGAGATTCAAGCAATCATGAGGCAGATTGCTTCTAGCATTACATACTTGCCATGCCTTGATGAACCATGTAAGAGCCAACACATGTTTACTCCCAATTGAAAAGGGACACTTTCTTTTGATTGATCTATATCTTGGTGTTTGCTGTGTTTATCTGATCTATTCATTGTTTTAGGTGTTTTCGATGTTTTGGCATACACTGATAAGGATGTTCAAGTCCCATTTACTTGGATGGAGAGTGATCCCAAACTGATAGACAATCCACAAATGGTGAAACTGCATTCCTTTGACACCAAGGCAAGTTCAAAAAGTTGCACCTCTATACTGATTCGGTTACATCAACGAAATTGTTGGCTCTATGCAGAAATAGGGAAAGGGCTAATTTGTTTGTTGGTTTTATGCAGATTCACAAGGTTAACACACTGGTTTCCTACAAGAATGATGAATGGGATGAAGAGTAGCATATAATAATCCATTTGTCGTATAGACTTTTGGTGTTGTGAATCTTTTTGTTCACATTCTGTTTATAATCGAAAAGTTTACGTATGCTGTACTAGTACTATTTGCACGATGTTTTCAGGAAAATGAATATTATTGAATTTGATCAGTTCTATTTTTTTGGATCACATGATGAGAGCTACGATTCCTTTGGTCATGCTTCTCAGCCTCCAGTCACAGTTTACTTACTACGTTTAAAGATAACCAATGCCTGCGGCAGTGAAACTTCACGGCACAAGATGCACATTCTCTACATGTTACTGTTCTCTTTGTCTCAAACTAGGGCTAAAATAAAAGCCACTGTTCCCAGAGAGCATTTCCAAACCAGCATATCGTAAAGGAGAACAGCTAATTTTGTTGCAGACAATGGAGCCCAACTTGCAAATGGTGCTTTGGGTGGGAATCATGAGTATATCTTCTTTTAAAAGACCATTGGTTAAAAATGAAGTGTACAAGACTTGACATTATTTTGAGATACATATATACAGATCGAATTTCGAGGCCATGACAATCTGTTCCGACTCATTTTGAGATACATAGATACTCATTGTTCTACCCACCATTAGTACCATAGTAGAATGCTACCAAACATTTTAACATTAGGAATCTATCGTAAATTATATGCCACCTTCATCTGAGAAGCTGAGAAGCGAACATAATGAAGGCACATGCTTGCCCTCAAGTCCTCAACTCACACCACGATATATTGCACCAGGTCGGAGATCATCCATATTTTCAATGTTTCTGTACCCGTCAAACTCCCTCAAAGCTGTCCACGCACGGCGGTTCAGGAACTCCCGAAAATCATCTTCGGTGTAAAAAACCTTATCTTCTGTATGTACTGCAATGTTGTCTGCCTCATCATACAAGCACACTTTCACGGCCAACCCTGAAATTGGGATCACAATCAAGTTCCCATTAGGAAAAGAGATAAATGTTGATTCATAAACTGCATTTATCCAAGGCACCATTAAAGTTGTAATTAGCTTAGCAATTGCAACATAACAATATCAATTTAAAAGAAATTTTTCAAAACCATATTAAGATTTTATCTGCATCTTAGTTAAGTATTCAAGCATAATTAAGGTCAACACCAAACCTATACCTTCATCAAGATGAAGGGTGTAGTTCCCAAGAGGCATGTCCCTGTCAAGACTTCGGACAATTTGGTGTTCATCCTCCAACCAGAAGGTGCGTTTTGTTCTTAACCTAAAAGCAGACTTTATGGCCTCCTTAATGGCATCTGCCAAGCCATCAATTCCAATCCTCCTAGTATAATCCCCCCAGGTTACCTCTATGACTCTCCCGCCATACGATTGACTCTCTCCACCTGCCAAGAGGAAAACAAATGTGTTCACATGGTACTCACTTTTCAACAAGAACAGTGATAATCAATCTGTGGTACTTCAAATAGAGCAGTTTTGAACATAAAAACATCTACTGAAACTAGTTGAGCATACTCAAATTTGACTTACCATTTTCAGGGGTTTCTCTCCAATTCCATGGTGCAACTCCATTTGCTCCAACTGCATCGGCTGCAGCAATCGCAAGAGGATGACCATCATGGTCCAAACCTGTCTCAAGATTGAGTGTAGGCCTGCCATTAGCTGCACATATAGCAAGTTAGAAAGAGATGAAGAGAAAGAAAAGAAAAAAAAGAAGGAAAAGTAACACTCGCATAAAATTCATTTCTCTATTTGCACACGAGAGAGTCAACTTTGCCATTTATTGTTTATTTTCTATAGCAGGGTATGGTTAATAACTCTTCACTACACAGTTAATTTCCAGTAAGCTTATACGGCATCATAGTTTATGACAGTGGTCATTAGTTATATCAGGCCAGTCAGATGATGAAAAGCATATATAAACTCAAATCATTTAGCAGATACCTTCTACATGTGCAAAAGAGATGCTTGTATCTTCAATCCCTGCATGAACATGAAATCCAAACCCCATCACTTGAAAATCCAGACACTATTTCCTTGCAATTAAGCACAATGTTGTAGCAAAGATGTTCCCTTTAAGGCCAAGCCTACACCGCCTAGATTACCAAAAGTTCCGATCTTTATGGTATCTAAATGAAACTCAGCAGTTTCCAATTAAAATTAACATGAACTAGTTGAGCTCAAAACAACAAAAAGGCCTCACCTTTATCCGAGAAATGCATAAAAGAATCAACCTTGTTGTTACTCTGATGAGTAGTTGTAGGATTCTTATACTGAGTAGTAGTAGCAGTCTTGTTCCTATCCCTCAAAATCTCCTCAATCTCTTTATAACAAGACATCTTCCCCGACCCACCACTCCCTCCTCTATTATCATGATGCTTAGCCTTCTTGAACTCCTTAAGCAAGTTCCTCCACTTGTCAGTACACATATTGGGGTTCCTATCAAACCCTTTCTCCCTCATCTTCGCCGAAATCTGCTCCCACAAATGCTTGTTCGACTTTGAAGTGTTGAATAGTCCATCAATCTCTCTCCGTAAAGATATCAGAATCCTCGTCTCGTCTTGCACCCACGTCTCTGCTCTCTTCTTCTGCTGCTGATGCTGCGGCTGATGATGATGCTGCTTCGTGGGCTCGTGATCTTCGCCGCCGCTGCTCTCGCCCAACACCATCAGCTGATTCTGATGGGTTTGAAATTGATGGATTTGTTGTTGTTGTTGCTGGTGGTTTGAAACTGGAATTATCTCAATCATCATGTTCTCGCTGCTGTTGTTGACTGCGGCGGCGTCTTCTTCTTCTGGGTAGTGGGGCTTGTCGGACAAGAACATTATGCTCTCACAGCTTTATTTGCACAATGTAAAAATTAAAGGAGTGACTTCATCAATCTCAATACAAACAAACCCATTAAACACTCTCTCTCTCTCTCTCTCTCTCTCTCCCTGTGGCTTAGTTCATCTCTTTTTAGTGAAGCTTGAGAAGAATCTGTAGTGACAAATGTTTGAACCAAAACGACTCGTTTTCAACACTGGAAACGGTGTCGTTTGACGGCTTTGTATATAAAGTTATGAGTCTTTTTTGGAGAAGGAATTAATAATAATAGCCACTATTTACGGCTGTTGGTCTATCTTTGGTGTATTTTTTTTTTGCAGAAGCCAAGAACCCTAGTGCTGTGGTAGTTATTTAAAAAAAGAGGATGAAGCTGGTTCAAGTTGGTTGTTTACATGGAGGAGAATCCAATTTGGTGTCTGCTTCATTCGGAGCTGTTAAAGTTGTTGGCTTTAGTTCAAGACCTCTCTCAGGTATAAACTCAAGATCAATAACTTTGGTCATTTGCAACTTTTTTTATGCTGAATTTGAACTGGGTATACTTCAGATTGTGAAAGGTTTTGACTTTGGGTTGTTTTAGCTCACTAATAGCATAGTGGAGTTGATTGGGAAATGAATGAATACTCTGCTTATATAATCTTAGACATTTGTCACTGTTAATTTTTCATGTTTCTGATGAATTTGGTGTGGTAAATTGATGAACTTTGCTTAAACTAAAATGTCAAGCAGTGTGTGGCTTTTGCAGAAGCCAGCATCGCCAGAACAAAGTAGCCATCAGTGGCTACAGAAATGGATTCTGTAGCTTTAACCGTAAAGCAGTGGAAGTGCTGTCCTCGAGGAAAATGTGTGCAAAACTGTTTGTGAGGCACTTCTCGACATTGGCCACACCGTTTGTGTCATTGAAATTTCCTCGTGTGAAATTTTTCCCATCATCGCTAGTGTTGGCCACCGGGGCTTCACCATCTGATGCTCCTCAACGCTCGGAGGAGTGGTTTGCGTTCCGACGAGACAAACTGACTGCAAGCACTTTCAGCACGGCCTTGGGGTTTTGGAAAGGAACGCGGAGACCTGAGCTCTGGCATGAGAAGGTATTTGATGTTCAGAAAGAATTCGAGCAAGCTGCTAAGAATGCTATGCAATGGGGGGTGTCTAAAGAAGAGATGGCCATAGAGCGGTACAAAAGCATCACAGGTCGTGAAGTGGGTACGTATGGGTTTGCAACCCACGGGGAAGAGCGGTTTGATTGGATTGGTGCATCCCCCGATGGTCTTCTTGATTGCTTTCAAGGTGGTGGTATCCTGGAAGTGAAATGTCCTTATAACAAGGGCAAACCGGAGAAGGCTCTGCCCTGGTCAACTATGCCTTTCTATTACATGCCTCAGGTGCAGGGGCAAATGGAGATAATGGATAGAGAGTGGCTTGATCTGTATTGCTGGACACCAAATGGAAGCACAATATTTCGTGTGTGTAGAGACCGTAGTTACTGGGAATTGATGCATGAAATTTTACGGGAATTTTGGTGGGAAAATGTGATGCCTGCTAGGGAGGCTCTTTTGCTTGGTAATGAAGAAAAGGCCAAGCTGTATAAGCCAGCTTCTACGCACAAAAGAACAGGTCTTGCAATCTCTAAGAGCTTGAGGTTAGCGAGTGAATCTAAGTTGCTCTGTAGGGAAATTGCTGGTCACATTGAGCTTTACTAGCAATTACTGGCCTCAAATAGAACGGCAAGGAGCTGAGCCTCATTTTGTGGTTGGCTATTGTTTTACATCAGTTCCAATGTACTTGTTAATTGTATTAGGCCTCATCTTACATTACAATCAAAATATTTCGATTCATTTACACTTGGTCTCGGGTACTTTCGAATTCTTGTGCTGATTTCCAGTCTGGGTTGTTCATGTGATTTACAGTCTACCTCAACTAGATTGGTACGCCTCAGATGATAAGAAATAGGCCCTCTGATGATTATTTACAGGGCTTGGCATGAATATAGGTCTTACTATTTTAGGCTTGGCTTGACTTCTTGTCATCACCTGCTGTGAAACTCGGTTCACAGAAGCACACAGCTTCCTTACCAAAATAGCATACTTCATACCAAATCCATCAGATCAAGTCAAATAAAGAATCAAGTTAGTTAACCAAACCAAGCATCGTTATGGCATAAAGGCCGTTAAACAAAACCTTCTAAAGTAGCCAACATTGGCCAAGCCTTGTTTTCCTCGTAAAACTCAGGTTGCATTACATTGCCAAAAGCTCTTCCTCTAAAACAAGTTCCAACCCCAAACAAGAGACAATTTGGATGGCGGGCTGTCCTGAGTGGATCGGTGGGATAACAACCCCGACCCACCGCCATCAGGATCCGAGAATGACAAGAAGAAGAAGGAAGGCTTGAGGAGCAAGCTAGGGAAATCGATGATGAGCTTCAAATGGATGAAGTCCTTCAGCAGCAAGAAGGGTTCAAAAAGCAAGCTCGAGAAGACAATGTTTGACAAAGCTTCGTCCTCTCCTTGATAGCTGCAGCTGTGTACAATGTGATCACCGATTGTCTTCGTTAACAACTTATATGTTGCTCTGTCATCTATCTAACAATGGTGTATTAATATAGTTCACCACCTATTTAATTTTTCACTTATCGATCATCATTCACAGTTGTTATCTTTAGCCTTTGATGTCTGAGCATAAAATCATTAAAGTGTGGAACATGCAAAATGAGGTACATTGTTCATCTGCGTCTGAATAATGCTTATCAAAACTACTGCCACATCCACCTCATTCTCAAAATGTTCAGACATGTTGTTTTCCGACCAAGGTTTTCATGAGAAAAAAAGAAACGATTATCATATTAGAATAAATTAATAATTAAAAGTGGTAAACGAGGATATAACATAAAATATAAAATCATTTTTTTGTAAGTACCTATTGTGGGAGCTAAATTTGGCCACATTGAGCTGGAGGATTCTGGTCCCCCAGGTCCGCAAGCAGAAGAGATCCGATCATTGGAGTAATGGGATTTGGCCTGTACGATTAGGGTTTCAAGTATGAATCGATTAATCTAAAAGTTTCTGGAAGTATCTAGAATGATGTGGAAGCCTCTGGAATGTTCGTAAGATGGTGTGACAATCGCAAAGTACGATCAGATCTTGAGGAATAGTACGATCCGACCTCGAGGGATTATACGATCAGACCTCGAGGGATTGACAGAATCCTAGAGGAAAATTGTAAGATTTGTATGAATTCTAAGGGGATTGCACCAAAGGACTTGTGGTAATCTGGAAATATAATTAGCCCTGGATATAGAGATCTATTCCTTAATGGACTCTTCCTATTCGAAAGTATGTAATCCTATTCTTATATGGATTGTGCTTAGACCTTGAACGATCACTATATACATAACGTCATAGCTCAACAAAGGTAACTCAATCAACCCTAATACACACTTATGCATGGTTCTATACTGATTTAAGCATCAAAAGGTCTAAGCGCGGTACCACCCGTGCTTGGACTTGTTTTGTAGGCTCTTGGACGAAATACTCAATAATAGCTCAAGGACAGCAACTTAGCAAGGATCTACGGCAACGTTAAATTGGAGGAAGAGCGTCTTGACCTTCAACGATCATAGATAGCTCCTATGATCTGGTGCTTTCATTAACTAAGGGAACGGAGCTAGAGAGAGATCCAAATCTGCACCCACAAATGAAAAAGTTTATGTTTTCCTTCTATGTTAGGTTGACAGCAAAAAAATGTCTTGCTGAATCTAATATTATCAACTATAATACAGCAAAAGCCGTTGTACCTTTGGTTCATTGACTACTTCGATCCCGGAAATGTTGGCGAAGATTTGAACGATTTGATATTTCTGGACATCAAACGTAAGGGTTGCTTTGCTATCATACATGTTTGGCAGGACTACTAGTTGTGTCATAAGGCCTAAACCCCAGTGTTCTGCAGGCTTAGGTGATTTGGGACGTTATGTATTGTCGAAAACAAAAATATAACAGTTGAAGAAATCCCTTATTTCACAGGAATACAAATCGAGGCAACACTTGTGACAGAAGGTTCTTAATCAAACTCAGAATGACCAACCAAAAGACAAATCGAGTTTAAAACTGTATAATCATGAGAATCATAGATTCTCAAAGCTGCAAATTTCCTAAAAGGAAGACAAGTGCAGCTAGCTAGGCAGTTCAGAATTCTGAGACTCCCACAAAACCAGGTTGAAAGCCGCAGATTTCCAAGGGCTTTGTTTGCAGTCGATACTGCTCCTACTCGTGTGGAAGCTCTAAGAATCCTCATGCAAGTCTAGAAGGAATGCATAAAGCAGTGCATCAGGGGGTGATTGCTCATGTGGTGAATATAAGAGAACGAATGGCTCCGCGCCTCTACTTTCGCCAGAGAATGCTTTTAATACTGCCCTGCAGTTTGCACTTGCAGCCATAACAAAAGATGGCTATGAGGCTCAAGTAAGGAAAGATCAAGAAAGGAACGAGCACAGATGATACCCTCTACGGAAACCACCAAAGCTGAAGCCAACTGGTAGGTTGAACACAACAAAGTCAGCTAACTCGAGCAGCAACGAGACAAAGGACCCATAGTCTTAAAAGTATCTCTTCAATATTTCTTGATAGATGCCTAAATACAACATCAAGAAAGGAACAAGGACACATATGATATCCTCTACGAAAACCACCAAAGCTGAAGCCAACTAGTAGGTTGAACACAACTCGAGCAGCAATGAGACAAAGGACCCATAGTCTTAAAAAGTATTTCTTCAATATTTATTGATAGATGTCTAAATAACCACTTGCACCTTATCATCCATAACATGAAACAGTAGATCTACAAACAGTAACTAGCCATGGCAACCAAAGCTATTCTGTTCATGGAGAACAGCAGTCTAAGGCGTAACAAACTGTGTATCCTCCGCCTCCTGAGACTTGAGTAGCTGCTTCCAACAATCTGAACACAGCAACTCCAGGCAAAATGTTTCCTCATATTCACTATCATTAATGCAACAACCGCACTGAGCACACCTGCCTATGCATAGTGTGCAGGCCCTGCATAACTGAGTCGGATGCTCTTTCCCTTGACAAGCCTCTGCAGGGCAATCATAAACAAGCCTCAAGTTCTGACATCTAGGGCACATCTCAATATCAATGTCACTATCATCATCACAGGACAAATAAAAGTTCCCTCGGTGATAAAAGTGTGGCTTGCGTGCATTCAGATGCATCTGATTATCAGTTCCCAACAAAAATTTCAACTCTTCAAAATGCTTCTGTGTCACTCCATAGAGTCCACCAATGCGTAAATGCTTCACACCATGTGCACTCTTAGACTTGAAGGCCTTTAGGCTATTCACAATGCCCTCAATACTGAGCCTAGTACATCCAGGCACACTCAACTGCATGAACGAACAGATAATTAGATGGTAAAAGACTCCAAATTGCAGTGCTTTCTTATCCATTTAATAAGTGTTTGATAGTCAACATCTCCCGCACATAATGGTTATGAACAAAAAAACAAAACAAGTGATGTGCACTTGGCTTTTTCCATTTGATGATTGCCAAGTCACTTACAGTATTAGGTTAAACTTTATAATCCAGAACGAGGGAAAAGGTTGACTTCAATAAGGAACTGATTCAATACAGATTAGTTCTATCTTAGTATTGATGCAATCAACAAGAAATGTAAGTATATATAGGAAGGCATGCAACTGGATGACATTTCCTTTAATCTATAGCTAAAAATTGGTAACAAGCAAAATTGAAACAAATAGCAAGATGCAGGAAACAGCCAATACTAGTATTATCAATGAGAGGGTATTACGAAAAGAAAGCAGTCCCAAAGATTAACGGATGATATAGACAAGACCATTAAGTAAAAAGATATAAAAGAATTCGGTCAGTATCTAACAATGAATAAATGCCGGCGTCATACTGACCTTGGTAAGCCTTGGATTATTTTCTAACACACGCTTGAGACCGTCATCAGTGATCCTTGGGCACTCCACCAGGCTCAGGCATTGCAAATTTCCCTGAGCCCTATCACTTAACTGCAAAAGAATTTCATCTGTAATTTTCTCATTCAGTGGCTGATCTATACGAATATTTCTCCACAACAGGGGGTCGCCACGAATGGTAGAATAAAGAGACTTGCAAACACTCTCCACAACAAGGAGATCACGTACACCCAGATGACCAAGGGCAAACATTAAAGCTCCATCATAAGCTCCTCCATCTCCAAGTGAACAAATCTCATTACCCCGCTGCAACTCCACATGTTCCTGACGGGAAACCCCACAGCAATCTTCACTCCCAAACGACAAAACATCATCCACCGCAGAAGCTGATCCCAAACCACCTTGGAAAGACGCATCAGATGTATCGCCAACCCTCTCTTTCAAACATCTACCGAATTCAGCACCGCAAGAACCACTGCCAAGTTGGCAGGAAGCCTCTCCTACCTGCTTCTCTTTAGAACACCCCACCAAGCCGTCACAGGAGGATGCACCACCCGCCTGGTCCTCCTTGCAACATCCCCGGAATCCACTCGCTACTTTAGACTTGCGATCAACACCAACATTCCCAGGGAATGTCTGGAACCTCATAGCATTGTTCCAAATAAAATTCAACCCTGCAAAAAGCTCATAATTCCCATTGCTCGTCCCCGCCTCATCCCTTCCATAACACCCATAGTCCATCTCCAAATCCTCAAGCCAACCCGTGATGGCCGTAAAAGTGGTGCTTATATCCATCCCAAACGGGTCCGAAGGCAAAAGATCAATAATGTCATTCGACACCGGTTCCTGCGAGCTACCCTTATCACACCTATCCCTCCCATACTCAAACCGCTCCTCCACATCCCGGCTCGAATGCCACCCCCCATTCCTCTCCGAAATACCATCGGCAATGTAGCCATTACGAATCCTCATTGGAGACACCAGACTGTCCTCAGACAGATGGCCAGCAAAGCACGGTCGATGCGAAAAATTCAAGGCCATCGAAAAAAACAAACCCCAACCCAATTCTTCTCTACATGTACAATTCCTACCCTAGATTTCTACAACCCTTTTTTTTTCTTTTTTTCTTTTTTTCTTTTTTTGTGGGATCAAAAGAAAGATATGAAACAAGGAGGAGGAAGAAGATCTAATCTCACAAAGAAAAACCCTCAATTTCTGATGGCAAACTAAAACGACGCCCAAAAATTTCACAGAGTTTCTTTGGCAATGAAACAAGAACCTAAAAACCAGCTAGAATCGAATACCCAATTAACGACACCGTGAGAATAAGAAAGAACAATTTATATCTACAGAGAAACGAATGAAAGAATTTAGTTTCTTCTTAAATATATATAATTTTTTTGTTTCAATTTTCTTCTAGGGCTTTTTTTTTTCTCAAGAAATACCAGAAACGAATAAAACCCAATTCGAAACGGATCAGAAAGCAAAATAGTGTCTGATACGAAATCAGATACGAATCGGAAAAGAATTACCGGAACCCTAATTAGCTCATGACGAACGCAGTCGACGGCGGCGGAGGTCTCTACGTGGCACCGAACCTGAATAAGAAGAAGAAGGAAAAAAAGAGGGTTCCGGGGGTTGTTGGATTCGTGTTTGTGACAATAAGGAAATTAGGGTTTGTTTAATTGGGGGTGAAGGGAGTCGATCCGAATAGAGAGGTCGAGTAGCGCCGGTCGATCGAGCTCTGAAGAGAGAGAGAGAGAGAGACGAAGAAAGGACGCGAAAATTGAATAAATCTGAACAAATATTAAAAATTTAAATGGAGAATTATGATTTAATTTTCATTTATTTTTTTTAAGAGAGAGAAAATATAGAGGGCAACGGTGAATTGTCCAATTTAGGAGGAGGGAGGAGGACACGTGGCGGTGGTTGTAGGAAGAGTTTTACTTTGTTCTTCTAGCCATCCAAGATGTGGCGGGAGAAAGGAATCTTTGTTTTGCTCTCAATCTTTTCTCAACTCTCGCTCTCTATGAGTTACGGTCATCCATTTTGATAAAATCGATTTTTTTTTATTTTTTATAACTGTTTAATCTGACGAAAAGATTTACATAACGATCACAACGAATTAAACGTAAGATTAATTCAATGAGTGGGCAATGGGATATTGACAAGGGTGGTTGAGTCATTTTGGGGGCTGTACGGTTTGGTGGGTAAACTAGAGGGGAAGAAGAAGATAGGTTAGTGATTTGTGTCGAGTTGGGGAGCGTATTGGTGAAGGCTTTGGTTGGCCTTTTGTGTGTAAGCATAGGCCATAGGGTCAAGCCACGACTAAGAGAAAGATTTTGTACACTTTCGTGTACATGTGGGCTTCAAACATATTTGAATATCTAGTAAACCTAAAGTCCTAACAACTATATTCAATCTATATCGAAAAAAAAAACAACTATATTCAATCTGACCTAAGCAATTACAACAAAGCAACACTCTGAATGGAGGAAAAACAAGTAGCACAGAAATGGCCCATGCCTTGGACTCCAGGAAAAGTAGAAGGCACGTAATGTGGTTTCATCACATTGCTATAGTAGTAGCAATGAAACTATGAAAGCATTAATTGACAACTGTAACAGAAATTGACAGATATGGAAACACACAAATAGAAATTTCACTTGATGCCCGAGAATACAACATAACGTGGAGAACTCAACAACGCAAGCATCGAAAAGAGACTTCCTTAAAAACAAGGTATCTACCATTCTATGATGGCATGTGACCATCAAAATGCATGTCGCAACACTAGTAAAATCCAGATTACAAAAGTAAACAGTGTGAAAGTATGCAGTTTTGATCATCTTGAATCAAAAGTAGGTAGCAAGAGACCAATAATTAACTGCCAAGTCTCTCAGCTTAGTTCCTAGAGCACTAAGGTTTAAGCAAGTAAAATTCTGCAATATTATAGAAAAATTAACCAAAGGAAATAGATCTAGATCCTTTATGCTAGTTCCTGGACTTTTTTCGTGATTTAGATGAAGCCTTTGATGGCTCAACAACTGAGTTCTGTGAGGATCCTTTCGAAGCGGTTGATGAGTTTGATTTTGCACTGCTGGATGTGGCACCAGCTTCGTGTTTGTCTCTAGCTACAGAACCCTGAGACCCTCTTACCTGCTGAGCAGCTCTCTTATCCTTCCTCTTAGGCCTAAAACTCGATCTTTCTCTCCTTGGAAGCCACCTTTCAGGATCTGGCGGTGGCCCTGGGTTTGCCGGGTCAAAACCTTTAGGATATTTTGGCTTTCTTTTTCTCTTTTTCTTTGACTTTGACTTGCTCTTCCCTTCCTCATATGTCTCGGCAACCCTAACCTGAGAAACACCCTCTTCATGTTTAGCACCAGAAGTCTTCTCCAGATTATCCACATTGATCCCCTTCAAACCAGGTAGTGGTTTCAGCTTCTGCTCATATGCTTCTGCCTTCTTAACATCCACATGAGCAACTGTAGTTACAAGCCCAACCAGTGCTTCCACACTTCCATGACTTTTCACAAGCTCCTCATACAAACGGGAAGCTTCCTCTTCTCGTCCATGCCTGAGCTTGAAGGAAGCAGCCTTTTGCATCACAACATTGAGCTTGTTGTCCTCGGTCATGGAATTTGACCACCAGTTGACTGCAGCATCAAGCACAGCAGCTGCCCCATCAATGTCACCAGCACGCTCTTTAAGGGACACGAGAGTAGCAACAGTAGCAGGCAAGTGTTGAATATCAGGTATTTTAGAAAGGGACTCAGCTGCAATATGAGGATGGCTGGCAGCAGCAGCAATCTGTGCCCTTGCTAAGAGAAAAACCTTGGACTTTTCAGGGAACTTCTCAGAAAACTGAGCCAGGACTTCCTCAGCTTTTCCAGCCTTGTTTTCTCTTACAAAAACTGCAGCCTGAAGTAGTACAGGCATCACACTGTCGGGAAACATGACTGGAAGTACAGCAACAAGTTCTCGAGCCTGTCCAATTTCATCAATAAGTAGAGATTAGATGGGGAAGCTGGAACACCAACAATGACTTGTATCCAACTAATTGAAAAAGAAAATAAATCGTCCAGAGAAAAGTCAGACCTGATCCATCTTATTTGCATGGAGAAGTAAGAGGACCCGAGTCACATATATTGATTCTTTTTGTTTTGGCGAAAGCTTCAAATCCAGTATAGGAGTAAGGTGGAAACTTTGTTTGTCATCTTTCTGTTTTAGCCTATCAAGTTTCTTTAGGCCATCTGATACATCTTTTGGATGTCTCAAAGCAATTAGGTTGTTGACTGCCACCGCAAGTGATAACTCATCTCCAATATCTGATTTAATAAGGTTAGTGTAGGACTCAGTGGCCTCTTGTCTCTGCCCAAGGAGCTGTTGAAAAAAGCTAGTATTATTAGTAGCTGTTGCATTGCCAACCTGGAAAATCTGGAAATAAAGATTTCATATAGTTTTAACATTACAACAGTACCTGCTGAACATAGGCCAACTGCACAGTCATTGGTGCCAATTCAGTTTCTATCTCATCCTCAGGTATGTTATCTTCCACCAATACTTCCTTGCCGGTTCTAACATTACCAATTAAAGTACTCCATCAGCTCATACCAACTGATTCACTTTAGAGTTTATTTCACACACAGACAAACACTATAGGGACCCAAGCTAGCATATGAAGACAAACAATAAGATATAACTCATAATTTAACATGTAAGTAGAGCTTAGCCAAGGTTTGATGTGGGGTTCACAATGACGAGGGTTTAGTTAACTTGGTGTATTAACATTGCATGGTTTAGCAGTGTATAAGCTAGTCATAGGCCATGGGAAATCATAAAATATCTTTCTTTCAATGAATGCTCTGTATGTAAGTTTAGTCATAGTAAGAAAAACAGTACAATGCCTTCTCATTAATGATATCACCGCTTTGAACTTTGAAAGAAAAGTAGCATAGTACCTTCTGGCTAGCAGTAAAAACTGCTGGGCATCTGTGTACTTATTTGTTTCTATCAAAGAACAGGCTAAATTGAATGCCAGCTCAAAGTTGCCCTTTGCTTTATTCTTAAGTGCCTCAACTTGTACTTCAGATGCCCTCCCAGCAGCAATCAAGGTAGCTACATAGTTTGTATCTAGTAAGTCAACCTTGGACTTCTGAAGCTTCTGATATATGTCGATACATGCATCAAACTTTCCCAATCGAAACAAAATTTGGGCTTCTAATAGCATGGCTGCAGGAGTTGCCTCTTGGCTCTTCAAGGACTTCAGAGCTTCATCTAACTCGCTTTCTCTGTATAAGCAGTAGACCTATTTAGGAATAGAAAGAGTAAATTAGAAATAGAACAGGAAGACCGACAGACGGTTGTGTATGTGTTTTATTCACTATATTCAACTAAGCACACATTTGAACCTTCTATCTCTCTGGCTCTGAATGGAGAAGTTCATACAGTTTCAATTAATTAAGAACCAAAACCATGACTATGTGAGGTGCATCATGTCAGGCTATTCAGCTCAAAATAAGTAGAAGAGTGTAAATGTAACTAGAACATGGATTCGTTGCTGCATGGTGGATCATCCATTACTAGAATATTTTAAATGAACTAACAGACTCACACCCCCATTACTCTTCAAATACATCTCCATTTCCAAAACTCTTCTACTCTTTGGAAACAACTGAACACAACTCACCTCCATATCATGATGTTACTTTGTTTATAACCTAAACATTTCTCATAACCAGTAGTCATTCCGTAACGAAACACTGATCCTAACTTTGATGTTACTTTATTTATCACCTAAACAATTCTAATTACTAGTAATCATTCCTAACTTTGATGTTACTTTATTTATCACCTAAACAATTCTAATTATTAGTAATCATTCCGTAAACGAAACACTGATTCTAACTTTCTAACCAATCTGCACCAGTTTTCTACCGCATCACTCGAAATACAAATGTAATTACGCTATGGAATTTAGCCATCTCACTAATATTATACGCAATGCAGCCAAATTTTTGTACACAAACCTTGACGAAGCTGAAATCGATAGTAGGATTTTTGCGAATCACTGACAGCGCCTCTTTGATCTCATCGTCCTTGACCAGAGCCGCGACCTTGGATTTAAGCGCATCCTCGTCGCCAGGAGCAACCGATAGAACTGAGATTAGGTTTTTTTCGGAGAAGAATAAAAAAAAATTCCGAATCGCAGTAAATACAAATACACAAATGACTTCGAGGTTTTGAAATCGGACCTTGATCTGCGAGTTTGACCGCTTTTCCGTATTGGAATTTTTCGATGTGGCCGTGGAGAGTGGTGAAGAGATCCTCCAGCGGCGGAGGCGGCGGAGGTTTCTGCTGCTTGTCTTTGTTGACCTTGGGAGCCATGGGTGGCTCGTCGTCGCTAGCTCTCTGGTTTTGGGGTCGAGACGTTTCGGCTGAGCCTGGGTTTCAGAGACTATAACGCACTTGTGGATTTTGGCGGGTCGGGTACGGATCGAATAAGGCTCTGTTGAGAAACAAAGACTTTTAGAGAAGCCCAATTTTAAGGCCCAATTTGTTTTGAAACAGAAGAGATCGGAGGTTGAAACTTTTCACTCCCAAATCCTTTTCCTAGTCGGAGTATAAATGACTTTCCCAACTCAACCTTGAATAGGATAGGAGGAGAAATGGAGAATCAAGCCCCTCTTCTTAGATCAACTCCAACAATGTAACATAAAGTTTGTTTATTCTCTTCAAAAATAAAATTAAAAATTATTTTAACTAAGTACTTGTAAAAATTTACTCCACCAACATTACTCATTTAAGAGTCTCGATCCACAATAAACTTAAATGCTCGTAATCACTCACTTCTTATTTATGTATTAATCTGATATGTTTTGTTTCATGTTTGTCGAACACTATGATTTGGTTCGAGTTGTTATCATTTCAAGTTAAATTAAATGTTTTCCCCACATTTCACTACTGTAGTTTTATGTATTACATGTATCAATGTTGTGCCTAATTGCCTACGTACTGAGATCCTTGGGCTGATTTTATCTGTGGCATCACATGCCAATGCTTGTTAGTGAACTAGTGATCAAAAATTAATATCTCGACATGAGAAAACGAATAACTGTGAGAAAGGTGCCTAGCTAGCAGCTGAAAAGTGGGCTGGTTGTTGAGATTTGGGAGGTGGCTTCAAAATCGATCATATGCATCGCAGAGCTAGAGTTAGGGCATTGGTAAATAAGTGCATTTTTCAAATGTAGTTTTTCTACATTTGTCCAGCCACAGTATTTGGACCCAAAATAAACAATCTTTATTTTTATGGGTTTTGATATAGATGGGCCGATATCAGCAGCCTGTACAAGAAACAGTGACATTTTTTAAGGAGGAAAAGATTTCTTAACGATCTTGCCATCAAGTCTTAGATTTTGATTGAAAAACCTAAGAAGTAAGAATCCGGGCAATTAGAGTCATTAAATGAGTCTAAGTGCAAGGAATCTCAAGATTACTATGACAAGTCACCATATTTTCCTATATATTGAGGAAATCTTTACGTAATCGGGATCCCACGATCATACAACTTTTGCTCTAGGCAAAACAACATTCTCTTCTCGAGAAACCCTAGCAACCGGCGATCAAAAGATCTTCACCCGAAGGAGCATAAGTATATGGAGATTCAAGGACGCACCCCTGTGCTCTCAAACTCGTCAAAGAGATTGCTCTGCTTCACACCGAATAAGCTGTGGAGTATTGATTTCCGTGGCTAAGCTAGAAACACGAAGAAACAAAGTTTTAGGCCTACTAGGAAAAAAGAATCAATCGAATGGGGTTGGTGTTCTCTCCGTCCTAAATCGCTTCTTAGAAGTCAGGTAGTGGCCTATGCTACGATCAACATTCTTCTGCCCCAGGGCAGTGGCACGCCGAAGCACATTTATACACGGTCAAGTAAAAGAGACAGTTTGAGAACTTCTCAGTACCCTGGGGATTTCTAAGCCAAAAATTTTGGCACGCCCAGTGGGACCTACTTTGTGTCTCTAAACGACAATAGGGGACCCTTATCAAAGGGCATACTCGCAGTGTCGCAAATATCCCCAACCTACCTACCGCGAGCATACATCTACTAAGTGTTGTGCACTCTTCACGAACACAGTAGACTTAATATTTGGGACCGTACAACTCCAACCAATGGCATTTACATTCCCACCTGAGGACGAGATCAGGGGCTTGACATACAAGAACTATCACCTGTATGCCGCCAAGCGTGACCAGCATTAGGCGGCCAAGCTCAATCTCATCAATCAACAACTAGCCGATCAAGTGGCTTTAATTACTGATAATAGCGAGAAGATGGAGGCTACCAATGCTGAGGTAGTCGCTCTGAGGGCCGAGTTCTCCAAAAGCATTGAGGAGCAGGCGGCCCAGAAGGCTCAGCTCGTAACCCTAGTAAAAGAGCAAGACGGGATACAAGCCGAGCTTTTGAATGTTGTCGAGGTCGCGCTAACACAACAAAAGAATGACATGTTAGACATGTTCAAAATGGCCGATAATGACATTGGTCAGCTCACCAAGTCCGTATCCAATTTTGCGAGAACTCAACGACATGCAAACACTTTCTCAGCCACCTGGCAGGAGAAGTTCGAGGTGTTCATGGAGTAGTGCAACATCCATATCGTCAAGCCTCATTAACCATACGAGACCCTTACCCGGCGTTGGGGGGCATCAATACTAACTGGCAATGGCCCAAGAATTATAAGCCAATCAGCTTCCACACCTTCAGCGGGGGTAGGAGTGGGAGTGCATCACCTCACTTAGCATCATTCACATTGCAGCTTAAAACATAGGGGGATGACCCACAGCTGAAATTGAGGGTTTTCGACTTTTCCTTTACCGGCTCAACTCTGATCTGGTACACTGGCCTCAACCCACAATCCGTAAAAGAGTGAGTCGACATGGAGAAGATGTTCGTCGATCACTTTGGCACAGCTTTTCCAGAAACCAACATTAGAAAATTGGCCACCATGAACCAAGCGCCATCTGAGAGCCCAATAGCTTTCTTGCACTGTTTCAAGTCAAAGTATACTTTGTGCAAAACTCCTTTGGCAAAGGACACCATCATTGACAAGGTGATCAATAGGCTGAAAGACCAATACCATCGTCTATTCCTCAAACAAGCATCCTTCACTGAACGAGTTCATTGTCACTGTTACGAAGGCTTACAATACCATGCAAGAGAGGGACAACATAAGTAACTCTTCAAATGTGACATATGCGCCTAAATCATCTTACTCGGAGAGAAACAAGCAAGCAACTGTGGCTTATATTGAAGACTTTGTTGACGACAAGTACGAGTTCGAGGGAAAGCATGTTTGCGTGGTCGAATTGATTCCAAATCTGTGCTCAAGCCTCTGAAGCTCCAGAAAAGCAAAGGTCCAATGAAGCTATCAACAGTGGCTTCCACCAAGCCAGAGTTCGAGACATACACATATGATGCTGACTTAGCTCATGAGATCTTGGATGAGCTTATCAGTTTGCAGGTAGCAAAGACAGACTTTGGGCCTCTCCCTAGCGCCGAGCAACTCAAAGGAAAAAAGTATTGTAAGTTCCATGGCATGTGGAACTGTGACGACCCGGAACAGAATCAATAGAGTAATCGGCTTAATTCACGAGTTAGCGCGTAATCGCAGTTTTTCGATAATTGTGTGGTTGCCGGTTTTGATTACGACTTAATTATTGGCCGAGAATTTGAGTTGAGTCTCTTCTCGAGAGTTGTTGTACACGTGATTTCAAGTTCGTGGACGGTTTCGGATGATTATTTCGACGATCGAGGAATATAATATGATTATTTGAAGTTTCAGAATATCGTCGAGTTTATCCGTTCGTATCGAGTTTATCCGAATCGTAATGGTTATCCGTTTTGGATGATAGATCGTCCTGAGATGCGAGTATAAATATCAGAAATAGTCAAAAATTGTCGAAAATCACTGTTCGGGAAGTTTGACCGGCGTTGACCGAGTTGGAGACGTTGACCACCGTTGACCCATGGAGAAAATTGGACCGTTTGGCTTCCTCCGATGAACTGACTGATTTCGGCGGTTTCAGGCCACGATTTTGGAAGGTAAAATATTCTCCTCGTGATTCTAAACCGTTTAAAACTTGAAATTTCTTGATTTGGTTGAGAATTGAGGGAGAAATATTGAATTGAAATTCATGGAATTCCGGCCAGTTTTGGGTTTCGTGGACGGTGGCGCTCCGGCCATGAGGGTGGCCGGAGATTAGGGGGGTTTGGACCGTGGGGCCACTATATTTTAGCTACTGAGCATTCTATTGAGAGTTTGTTGGACTAAGATGATACCGCCAACACAAAGCGGGTCATCTTCTACCTTAGTCACACACTTACAAATTGCGCGACGAGATACTCGCCCATGGAAAAATTGTGTTTGGCCTTGTATTTTTCTGGATGTAAATTGAGGCACTATATGCTATCATTTACTACATGTGTCATTGGTCAAACAGATTTGATAAAGTATATGCTTTCACGGCCTATACTCAGGGGCTATATTGGGAAATGGATTCTTGCCCTTTTTGAATTTTCACTACAGTATGTTCCACATAAAGTAGTTAAATGCCAGGCCGTGGCTAACTTTCTAGCTCATCACCCAATGCTAGATGTCTACGAGGGAAAGGAGTTCAAACTATCCCGGATCGCACTCGCTCATTGGCTCCTCTACTTCGATGGTTCGAGTACTAGCAAGATTGTTGGGGCAGGTATCGCTTTGGTTAACCTAGATGGGGGAACTTTCTCCTACTCTTTCAAGTTGGATTTCCACTGCACCAACAATTAAGAAGAATATGAAGCCCTCATCATTGGTCTAAAGATACTGATAGGTTTGGATGTCACCGGTGTCCATATCTGAGGGGATTCGTTACTTATAATCCGACAGCTGGAGACTAAATAAAAAGTAGGCTCCATACTCGAGCCATATGTGAAAAGGGAAGCTAAGCTATTAGGGATGTTCACTAAAGTGACGCTGGAACATATCTCCCGCGATCAGAACCATGTGCCCAATGAATTGGCTCAGCTCGCTATAGGGGTTAGTCTCCATAACGGTGTTCGCAAACATATTCTGAAGATTGAGCGACGCACACTACCCTCTTTCTGAGCTAGACAAGAGGATAATAACAAATGGTATGTGTCTACTCTTGATTATATTAATGTGGATTGGCGACAACCCATTATCTCCTACCTCAAGGACTCAAATGTCCCCGTTGACAATCGTATCCATTTCTTGGCTCCTAATTACATGTTAAGAAACAATGAGTTACACAGGTGAGGAGAAGAAGAGTCCTCTTTTGATGTGTGTACGACCGAGATGCTAAGCGTCTAATTAGAGAAGTACACTTAAGGACAGCAAGAGCACAGAAGGCAGGCCCCAAGATACACTGACTACTGCGGCATCATGGTTATTACTGACCTTCGATCCTTAAGGATTGTATCACCTTTGTCAAAGGTTGTACAAATTGTTAAGCTCATGGCCTTATCAGCCACACACCTAACATCCCTATGCAACCAATTATCAACTATGGCCAGCTTGGGGCTGGGCGTTGGACTTAATTGGGATTATTCACCCTAATTCTTCTGAAGGGCACAAGTTCATTATTGTGGCCAACGATTTCTTCACCAAATGGGTGGAGGCCACGACCTTTAAAAGTGGTCTCAACAGATACCATTCAATTCGTAAGTTTTTATTTGAAGATGTTATTTGCAGGTTTGGTATTCCAGAGTGCTTTGTAACAGACAGAGAGGTAACCTTTATGATTGGCGAGGTCGACACTTTAATGCATAATCTTGGCATTCATTTCCTCAATTCTACCCCTTACTATGTTCAGTCTAACGGTCAGGCCGAAGCTAGCAACAAACTCATCTTGCACATTCTTAAGCGCATGCTGGCGGACAACCCTCGCATGTGGCACGCATACTTATTCAACACATTGTGGGCTTATCATATTAGCAAACATAATCCCACAGGGATGACCCCTTATGCTTTGATGCTTGGGCATGATGTTGTTTTGCCTCTAAAGCTCAACGTCCAGTCATTGAGAGTTATGGAACAACATGACTTGATTGGCGAGGACTACGTTCATGCAATGTGGCAGGAGCCTAAAGATTTAGATGAGCAACATCTGAAATCCTATGAACACTTATGCGACAAGAAGCTAAGGGTCGCACGATCCTACGATAGCTGTACTAGAGGCATGAGCTTTACAGAAGGAGCGTTTGTCTAAAGAGCAATCTTACCCCTTGGCGAAAAGATGGAAGACCGCGGCAAATGGTCTTGCAAGTGGGAAGGCCATATGTCATCGACCGACTTTTAGGATGAGGGGCAGTTCGTCTTAGTGATCGTGATGGTACAATCCATGCGAACCCAATCAACAGTCATTTCCTGAAAAAGTATATCACACCAGTGGGAATACGATAACCCACCTGAGGTGACATAATTGAGTTTGCTCACGCTCGCTTCTTTCGTTCGCCTGATCAAACTCAAAGGGCAACCCATATAATATACTGTGAAGGCTAATCCCTGTGGCCAAAAAATTTCAAATTTTTTAGTTTCAGACTTGAACAAACCTTTATCTCCATTGTAAACTTTGCTTTGAGTTTGAATATGTATTTCCAATTCTTGTGGCCAAATACCTTGAAATTATACCGTGTTTATTTTAGTTCCATGAGTGCAAAGCCAATGCGAGTGGTTGAATCAATGTAGTGCTATTTTGTTTTGGTTGAACGTATTTAACACCAAATACTAAAGCGAGAGTAGTAGAGTTTTACAAAAATAAACACAACAAGTACATGGAATCAACGTTTTTATTAAAGTACAAACAATGATAGAGGCTTTGTGGCCTTAAGCTTTGATATTATGGAAAAGAACAAGGGACATGCAAGCCCAAACCAAAAAGTCTTCTAAATGAAGGACACAAATAAAAACAAAACTAAAAGAAGAAAAAGGGACTGGAACACCAGGCCAAAGACCATTAAAAGGGATGCATCCTTTCGGTAAATTCTCATTGGTGCTGATGAGGTAGTCCCGACCTTGGCGTGTCCCGGGAACGAGCAGGTTGTTGTCAACTTCTCACCTCTCGTTTACCTCCTCTCAGACCCATGTAAATGGGGAGTGGTAGCACAACACTCCTCGTTCTTCCCCCAAGATCAACACTGATACAGAGTATATCTAACTCCCTAGAGAGAAGAGTATAGAGTTGCTACTAGCGAGTTTCGTTGGCGAGGACCTTCCCCGGCGTTGAGATTCTGCTCTCCTAGAAATACTAGAGGCAGTTTTACCAAGGTTGAACTTGGGTATAAATATCATTATCTAGCCCAGATGGGGGCATTGATATCACTATCTAAGGCCTAAAGCCTGAAGCATGAAGTCGAGTGGAAATCCTTTAAAGAAGAGCCAGAGGAAGTACTCTGAGAGGAACATCTTTGCTCTGAACAGGAATAAAGGATAGATGTTCTGTACTTCTGGCTCAGGGGGATATTTATAGGAGTCTAACCCTAGAGGCTCTGCACAAAAACGAAGTGATGAAGGGAATCGATTCAACACACCAATTAATGGCGGAGATACGTTGGCTCCGAGATTTGAACGGCTTTAATGAAGGTTTGTCATTTCTGAGAGAGGATGATTACTGTCATTTATTCCCAGATGGTTGAAAGGAGAAGACATATTCCTTGGAAGACGAAGAGCGGCGTGATTGATTCGATAACACGTTTTTAAATATAAAATTTGGAATTAATTGACTAAATGGGCTGAGTTCGTTAGTTAATTTTGTGTGATTCACGTTAAAGGCCTGTACCTGAGGCCTACTTTGGGATACACCAAGTTTGTTTACGGGCTTATGCCAGAGGCTCAGAAATAACTCGATGTAAATTGATTTGAGCCCAAGTGAAAATTTTGGGTTTAATATTATATGGCCCATTAACATTAATAAATATCAATTTACAAAAAGAAAAACCCAAGATTTACATGTGGATGATAGTTAGTTTAATCTCCACTTTAGCATGCTCGTACTTGGCCCACGTGTCAGAGAATGCGTCAAAGGTTGAGTAGAAGTCTCTCTCAGCTTCCTGGAGAGCTTTAACCTAGACAACGTTGTCATGCAACATTTGCTTGCCGGTCACACGGGCTGGACAAGAGGCGGCACGCAGGGCAATCACCTCTGCTCCAGCCTGGCTAGCTCTGCCTCTATCTCTGCCAAGATTCTACGGTGATCCTTGACACTCTTGAAGAAATCTTGGAGCTAGTGGCACTCAGAGTGTACGAGCTATGCTTATTCCTTCCTGGTCTCAGATTGTTGCTCTAGGCGGCGAGACAACTCATTCTTTTTAGCTTGTAGCCCTTGGAGGTGTTGGAGGTTCTGGTGATTTCAAATTATCAAAGGAGCAAGATCAACTGGAGTGATTGGTAACAGCTCTATGACCTCGCCCATGATTACTTTGAGGACGTCAAAGTCGATCTTGAGAAGGGCTTGTATTTTGCCCTTGGCGTGGGTAATCTCTGTGGGACCAGGGAATATGGTCTGAAACTTGGTAAATAAAGCTCCAAGTTTACGAGTTTGAGTAGAGATAAATGTGACGTCTATAGTAGACCCAAATGAGCTTGAGGCCTGGGAGAACTCGACACTAGGATCATAAAATTCCTCGATGTCCAGAACGGGCGCCTTGCGAGCATCTTGAATGGAGACCGTGAGGCTGTCATTCTCAATAGCCATTGGCTTGTCAACGTTGGTTGGAATGTTGACTGGTGGCGAAGGTGGCGTAGCGAAGACTACCTCTTTTGGGGTACTTTCCGAGATGACTTCCGAGTTACCCTCGAGCAGAGTCAAAATAGTTGAAGGCCCAGAGCCCTGGAAAGTCTAAAGAGAAAAAGTAAACAGGAGAGTTTGGGTAACGAAGAGAAGATATTTAGGTTTGAAGAAGCTAAACGTTCGTCACTTACCCCTGTTTCGCCAGGGCATCCTGTAGTGGCGAGGACACACCTTTTGGCGGGTAGTCTGCCGGGTGTTCATCATGCTCATTGGTAATATCTTTTTGAGGCCTAGCAACAGGGCTCTCTACTCTCTCCTTCTAGCGGGGGGTCAGGGTAGCTGCTTCCTCAGGAATGGTCACTTTTCAACCCTTAGGAGGATAGAACTGGTCATGCCAGCTAAAACGAACGTCTTTAAAGTTGGAAGGTTCTTCTTGCTCGTCGCCAATGTTGTCTTCAACTTGGTGAGCGACTTCTATCGCTTCAGAGGTTACTTCCTCATCTTCAATCGTGTATGTGCCAACACCTTCCTTAAGAGGCATGCTAACCAAGTCACCAGCCTCAGGCTGAGTGTCCTCGTGGTCCATGGCTTGCAGATGCTAAAACAAGTTAGGGAGAAAATGAATATTTATACTCCAAAAGCATAGTGGAGTAGTGTTACCTCATGGACGGGGTTGGTAGAAGGCTGGATCAGCGACCGTCGATGTCGCTTGCTCAGAAGAGGAAGTTCTTCTCCTTCCTCACGCGATGGCGAATGGACAGGAGACGTCTCAGGATTGCCAATTAGAATGAACTTTCCTCTCCATTGGTCAGCCCAGTGGGGCTGGTCGTGTTGATCACATTGGAGGTCAATTTCATCAGATGTCCTAAAGCCCAGTCCAGGATGGGCTAAAGGTGTGGAGGTGGAACAGATGTGAAGGTGACAACGTTGTTGACCCCATTAAATGTCACAGGTCTCACCCACAAGGGGTGAACGTCGAGCCTTCTTGCGAGGAACCTGAAACAAAAGTTCAGCTTAAATATGGAAGAGTTTCACACGGTACAAGTTTAATCCTAGATGTGATATGAATGAGGACTTATAGGTTGAACGAGGGTTGCTTCCTCGTTTCTAGCATCATTTGCCTCGTGATTAGAGTCCCAGGAGATAATGCGTGAAGTAGGACAAGAAGGTTGTTTTCTCTTTGAGGGACCAACGTCGGGATTACCAGCAGGGTCATGTCTCTTTTGGGCCAGTGAGACCTGTAGAGTGTTAGAACTGCCAATACTTGTGGTGAGGTTCGAAGAAATAAAAGGATTAGAATACTTATAGTGGGCCACGACGTCGAGGCATTAAGATCGTCTGACACATCATACTGAAGGGTCTTTCTTTCGTATGGGAAAATGAAGAAGGGACCAAAGTCCTCGAAGATTGCGACAAAGAGAGTCATGGGCTGCATGGAGCGAATTCCATCTTAGAACTGAGCGTGCCAGGCTCGGTAGTGGGGAGTCACACCAAAAGTCAGTGTAAGAGGAACAACGAAGACCTCATTTGGTAGCACCACAATGGGAAACCAAAGTGGGGGGTCTTCCATGTCAGCTTAGAGAGGAGTCATGCGCGCTTGCCAAATGCTACAACGGTTGGTAGAATTGATCAGAGGCATTAGGGCGTCCTGGGTCAGCCCGAGTTGGCGAGAGAAGTGGTTAGGAACATACAGCTCATAATATACCTTGGTGGTATCAGGAACCTTTAAGTTCCCACAGTTGTGACTTTGGATAAAAATGAGCCTCGCCGCGTCATCTTGTTTGGGTAAGGGGAGAAAGTCAATCGTTAAATCCTCAGAGAAGTGGCACTAGATAACTAGCTCGGCGGTGTTTGTTAGAAAACCGCCAAGCTAACAGAAAGTGATGAAGCCATTCTGGTAATCAGCAGGTCGTCATGTTGAAACCTCACCAGTGTCCTTCCCAGAAGCATGTCATCCTTGAATGTTCGTACATCCGGATGACGGAATATTGGGAAGTAGACTTGCAGCCAGAGGTCAACTATCCAAAGTGCACCGGGGAAGTCAAACTTCATTAGGTCCAGGGAGATCCATCTCAAGCTACGGTTGAGGCATGCGAGGATGGACTGAGTGAAGCCTGTTTTAGTGCCTTCAAAGAGAGCCTCAGTGAGGGTGGTCCAACTCTTGTTGACCTTGCTGGAGGCGGTCCAGAAAACATACTTTGACAGCCAGTATTCAAGGAACGCGATACCCCCATGGGATGCGTTGTCGTTTCTAAAGCTTTTGAGCCAGGCCAGGTAGGACCCAGGCCGGAGAGAGTTGGTTGTGTCCTTAGAAAAGTAGGCGTTCCCTTGCTTATATGTCGGTTCCACGATAGGAACGTCACAGATGGCTACCAGGTCAAGCAAAGTGATGCTTATGTCTCCACAGGGGGAGCAGAAGCAGTTGCAGCTCGCAACCCAGAAGCATATTGCGGCGGCCAATGGTGCTCGATTACCTCTTTTGGGTAGGGATAAACAAAGATCCAGGAAGTGAAAGATACCAGTCATTTCCCCGCATTGATGGTCGATTTTCTTACGAGCATAGTACCAAGACCTCTCATCTAGGGAGGTCACCGACCATTACCCAGTTGGCAGAAGACGTCCTTATGATTCCACCTCATCGGCGTCGCTGAGGCTCTCCGAAAAATCAAAGAGGAATGATAGTGGTCGGAGTGGAAAGCTTGGAAGAAGGCTGGGTTGATCGACGTCTGAATGAAAGGACCTAGTCGGTCGGTTGCATTATCAAATAGCTTCAGGGTAACGGTGGATCCAAGATTTTTTCTAGCCGTGGTGGATCGCACTGTGGTCACAAGAGCCTCTGCGGATTCTCGCGAGACGTGAAGTTACCGGTTTGATTGGCAGTGAGGCGACATGGTGTTGATCAGGATAGGTGGACGGAGTAGAAAGTTCAAAGCTTCGAAACAAAGTTTAGTCAATCTGGGAGACTGAAGGCGGAAAAGTGTTTAGGAAAATGAAAATCTGACAAATCGTGTGCACTTAAATAGCATTGTGTCATTAAGGACGTAACTTTTCATAAATGAAACGAGCTGAAGTGGCGTTGCGAACGGAAATTACCATTTGACCTTAGATGACGTGTCACAAATACAAATCTCTTCGATTGCACCTGGGCTTTATCTCGAGGCTTGAGGGGCAATGTTTGAGCCCAAAATAAACAGTCTTTATTTTTATGACCTTTGACATAGATGAGTCGATATCAGCGGCCTGTGCAGGAAATAGTGACATTTCCTATGGAGGGAAGGATTATTTAGCGATCTTGCCATTAAGTCTTAGATTTTGATTGAAAGAGCTAAGAAGTAAGAATCTAGGCAATTAGAGTCATTAAGTGAGTCTAAGTGCAAGGAATCTCAAGATTACTGTTAGTACGTGATCCGGTAAACACAATTATCGCACACTTAGTCACTCCAAATGGATCGACACAGCTCATATCAAACGCAAGACAGCAACACAGGCTTCAACTTTAAACGAGGAAGTAACACCATCTGATAGCCCACGTGCTCGGAACGGCAAACGGAAGATACCAGGACACAACATGAGCAAACAAGCAAGATCCCACATCGAAGAACAACAAAAGACCCCATACCCAACCGCCAATATATACAACACATTTATGACAGTTACAAGGTACGCCATATCACGCCCGTTACTCAACCAATACTATTTGTTACGCTTCATACACTAACTTGAGCGTCGGAGAGTCAAAGGCGTGAATGACCCGTCAAGGCTTCTAATGATCGTTTGGTATATTACTCTTAACAACAGGTAAAAGACAGCATACGCGCGACAGCTCGGATCGCCAGAACTGACCCCATCCGTACCTCTGCCGGAATCCTTACGGAATCTGGTAGAAACAATTACTACGACAAATCACCATATTTTCCTACATATCGAGGAAATCTTTACGTAATCAGGATCCCACGATCATGCAACTTTTGCTCTCGGCAAAACAACTTTATCTTCTTGAGAAATCCTAGCAACTGACGATCAAAAGATCTTCACCCGAAGGAGCGTGAGTATCTATGGATTTAAGGATGCACCCCTGTGCTCTCAAACTTGTCAAGGAGATTGCTCTGCTTCACACCAAAGAAACTCTAGAATATCGATTTCCGTGACTCAGTTAGAGACACGAAGAAACAAAGTCCTAGGCCTACTAGGCAAAAAGAATTCATCGGACGGGGTTGAGGATTTCCCTGTCCTAAATCGCTTCTTAGAAGTTAGGTAGCGACCTACGCTACGACCAGCATTCTTCTGTCGCAGGACAGTGACACGCCGACGCACATCTATACACGGTCGAATAAAAGATACAGTTTGAGGATTTCTTAGTGCCTTGAAAATTTCTCAACCAAACACACTGAAATCCAAGTTCCAGTAGCATGGGTAACTCTCCGCATACAAACGTCACTGTAAATCCGCGGCGACTCTTTCCCTTCTATTCTGAGGAGGTATGCTGCTAATTGCCATGCATAAAGGAACTCGATCGATGGAGCATGATTTTACTGAACAAAGCGAGCATCGAGCTAGATAGGTACGTACGGACAAGACAGGTACAAGGAATATATGGGGCTCACCGGGCCGATGAATATTGGGCCGAGCTCATACCCGCTTCAACAAAAGCCCGTAGACAAATGACAAAGGGTAGGGCCTCTCCACCAATTTCTTAAAAAAAAAATATTCAAAACCAATAAATGCAATTTATCGCCTCATAAAATTTGGCCAATTGCCGCACAAATTTCCCTCCTTGGCCAATTGCCGGTTGGTAGGTGACAAAGTAGAGAGAGAGAGAGAGAGAGAGAGAGACAAAATCCATGGCGGAAACTCCGGGAAACGCCGACGTCAAATCGACGACGAAGCAGAAGAAGCGCGGCCAAGGCCTTATAGCTCTCACCGGAGCCGCCGCTCTGCTCGCTCTCGCCGTCAACCTCGTTATCACCGTCTTCAACTCTCACCGCAACAACAACCGAAGGAAGAAAGGTCTAGCTTCACTACTCGTTTACGCTATTTCTATACCTCAAAACTGTCCTCTTCGCTCAATTTTGACTGTGGAAAGTTGCAGATCTCCAAGGATCGAAGGTTCGAGTTGGTTTATCGGCGTCGGAGATTCTCAAGTTGGCGGACCGAGTCATCTCCAAGTCAAAAGAGGTCCACGACGCTGTGGCTTCAATTCCGCTCGATAAGGTTTTGAATGCGATTCATTTTAGTTTGAAATCTCAGCTCACTAGTACACGCATTTTAATTCTGTCACTAGTTTGGCGTAGAATCTGTAATTTACTAGCTCAGTGATGAATCTGAGATGTTTTTTTTTTCTTCGGTTAATTTTGTGCTGATCAATGCTGTAGGTTACATATATGAATGTGATTTCATCTCTGGCTGAATTAGAAGCGCAACAGTTTCCACTTGTTCAGTCTTGTGTGTTTCCAAGGTTGGTGTCGACTTGTGATGATGTTCGCAATGCAAGCGCTGAGGCCGAGCGAAGAATCGATGCACATGTTCTGGCTTGCAGGTGAAATCGATTTATTTTAGTTTTCCTGGTGACTGTCTTTAAGTGAAATTCAGATGCATAGAGCATGATTTTCCAGCTTTAACATGGATGTTGTGTGCTATAATATTAAAAAGAAATCGTGAGGATGTATACCGTGTCGTTAAAGCTTTTGCTACAAGAGGGGAATGGGTGAATACTGAAGCAAAGCACTATACCCAAGCCTTGGTAAGGAGTTAGAATGTGGCTGTTTGTCTTTTGGTTATGTAGGAAGACGTTTTTGGATGCTGATTCTCTCCTAATCAGTGACAGATGAGAGACTTTGAGCGCAATGGGTTGAATCTTACTTTGACTAAGAGAGAGGAAATGCAGCGTGTGCGAACCCAAATTGATGAGCTAAGCTTGCGGTACATCCAAAATCTACATGAGGATAGTACTTTCCTCGTCTTTAATGAGACTCAGTTGGCTGGGTTACCACAAGAGTTTATCAAGGTATAGTATATTACCCATCATTTTTGAGTAATGCCACATGTTAACTTTATGGTTGAACAACTCATTATGTTGAAGTGTTTCATTTTGTATGTAACTTGTCCAGAAAATTAAGTGTAAGAAAAATGAAAATACGCTCATCATAAATTGATAGATATGTCATTAAATTAGTCACTAGCCTCTAGACAGTATTTATTTCTAAAGTAGTGTTTTTAATTTGCAGAGCTTAGAAAAAGCTGAAAATGGTAAATTGAAGGTCACCCTGAAAAGTCATCATGTGGCGGCTGTACTAGAACTTTGTGAGGTATGATCAACTAAGTCAATTTATGTTCCTAAATATTAGCAATAAGGTTTTAGCTGTATTTGCATTTCAAATTGATAATTTTTTTTACCCGAAATACCTTTTCTTGTGGATATCGACAAACGGAATTAAGTAAAAGAGATATGAATATATATATATATATTGTTATCTGAACACTTCAGGAGAATTTATGAGTTTACTAAAAAAATCAATTTCTGCCCTGTGAAGGTTGGAACAACAAGGAAGATGGTCGCGGTGGAATATGGAAAGAGGTGCGGAGAAGTCAATCTTTCTATCATGGAAGATTTGGTAATTATTGTGATTTTTACCCATTGATGTTATTCCAGTTTGATGATCAATCTTTAAATCCATTTTATCTCTATGCAAGGGTACATCATATTTAACTCGGTGAGCAAATAGTTTACCTCTCATATTGTATAGCCAGTTTAGCCCAAAGAAATGCAAAAGTTCCAAAGTATTTGTAATTTTTTTATAAGTGGCTGTTGGATGGCAAAAAAACTCCCTAGATATTTCATTGTCTCCTTTTGTTATCGATTTGTTGCTACTAATAGGGAGAAAACGTCTTGGAATTCATTATCATGGAAATTTTGGAAGTTTAGAGTTGTGAACTGCACTATAGATGAAGGTTATACAATTTTATTTGGAAACCAGAGTTTTTTTAGGAGTTCAATGAACATGAAATTAAAGCTCCAAACATCTTATGTTTTAGCAGTTGGCTGTAACATGTAACTGGTTAATTGTGCATAGCTTTGGTTCCTGTTGTTAACTGGTGTGGACTTGAAGATCTTCTATGATTTTTCATGGAATAAGGATTGAAAAGCATGTTCTCTTTCTGCCATTGATTTTCTTTATCTTCTTAAACTTTAGCTCAAGAGTATAAGCATCTCAGCTTTATTCTAATTGTTTGTTGGCTTAGGTTCAACTACGCCATAAGTTTGCTCGGTTACTTGGCTATTCAAATTACGCGGACTACTCTGTTGATCTCAGAATGGCAAAGACACCTGCAAAGGTTTGTCTCATCTTGCCTTTTTGTTAATATAATATGTGAAGTGATAACTTTATGGAGAATGATGAAGTCCAAAGAACTTAAAGGAGAATAGTTTGGATGCATTTGTTTTGTTATTCTTTCTGTGGTTTGGGACAGGATGGGATGATCAACTGGGGATACCATAACTCATTCTTCATAATTTGACATGCATTATTAGTAGTTGCACTCGGGAAAGGCTAGTGGGTAACTGTCTGAGTGGCCTGTTTCTGGTGAACCATGATTCTGTTGTTGGATTCTTTGTTCATTAAGCAGAAGTATAGGGAATTGCGACTTCTAAAAACATCCTATTTGGTAGCTCCTTCCCCACTTGTTTCTTGCAGATCATTTTGCTACGGTGATTTTCAGGTTTTTGAGTTTTTAGAGGACATCTCAAACAGTTTGGCGGATTCTTCTACCACGGAGCTTTCTATGTTGAAAGATCTGAAGGTCAGAATGTTTTCTCTGTATCCTCCAAGTTTGGCATATTTCAAGGCTGATTTTTATTTTTTTATTTTTTTGCCGTATGTGGTGGTATTAGAAAAGAGAGGAAGGTGACTATCCATTTGGAGTTGAGGATCTACTATACTATGTGAAAAAGGCTGAAGAACAGCAGTTTAATTTTAACTCTGGAGATCTCAAGCAATACTTTCCAGTAAATTTGGTTTTATCTGGTGTCTTCAAGATAGTTCAAGACCTTTTTGGTAATTATTCATTCTGTTTAGCAACTTCTTTTAACAGTATCTACTTTCGCTACCCTAAACAGTTTTTGTGTCCATGAAACTTTTTCAAATCATCGTTGATGTTAGTGATACTGTGCTTTTTATTTTGTGTAGGTTTGAGGTTTGAGGAAATTACAGATGCTGAGGTTTGGCATTCTGATGTTCGTGTTTATTCAGTTTTTGACCTGAGTTCTGGTGGACTTATGGGTCATTTCTACCTTGACATGTACACAAGGTTGAAGGAGAACTTCTGCTAATGACTCTTTTTTTATGATATGAATTGAGTTATGATTTGAATATGAGTTATACTATCTCTGTGCAGGGAAGGAAAATATAATCATACTTGTGTGGTCGCTCTTCAAAACGGTGCTTCGTCATCCAGTGGATCACGTCAGGTTGTGTTCTAACCTACAACATATATGGTACCCTTGTTATCTAGGTTTGTTGAGAGGGTACTGATTTGCTCTGCACTTAATAAAACAGAGTGTTGCTTTTGGTGATGATGATGATGATCCCATAACCACCAGTACCACCATCACATATGTCGCTAACTACAGCCACAGAATGCTGTGTTCATTCACTTCTCTTTGTTAAAGCAGTTGGTCTTAGGAAATGATTTTTTTTTTCTTTCTGGATAATTGATTTTGATTGCTGTGTCATTTTCATGGTGTTCTTATTAATTGCTCCTGGCTTTGAGTTGTAATTCATATATTGGATAGTCATATTACTCATATATACCAATAGAGGTAGAAAACTTGAGTATAGTTTAAAACACTTATGCTGGCTTGTTGATGTATCATTTGTTTTATGTCTAGATCCCAGTTGCATTATTGATAACTCAATTCCTCAAAGATATTAGCGGTCCTGCATTACTGAGATTTTCTGAAGTTGTGAATCTTTTCCACGAGTTTGGCCATGTGGTATGTTGTATTTCATCGTTTACATGCTTAATTTCTATTTGATTGATAGAAGTTCTCGTAAGTAGAGGTTCTCGTTGTCGATTTGTATCATTTAGGTCCAATATATTTGCAATCGCGCTTCGTTCTCCAAATTTTCTGGCCTGGGTTTTGATCCAGACTTTGTGGAGGTTCCTGCTCAAGTGTTAGAGAACTGGTAATTAGAATCTCATATATTGTGCCCTTCTGTAAACTTGGTCTACATTTCTGCATTTTAACTCTGTAACTTTTCAGGTGTTATGAAAGTTTCAGTTTGAAGTTGATATCCGGCTTCCATCAGGTAGCACATGTTTTGTTCATCTGATTATTTTGTTTGAATAGCAGATTCTTGGAAAGTCAACGTGTCCTGTAATTTTCCATTCCCGTATTTGGAACCTCTCATCTAATTAAAAGAAATGATTGTTGACTTCCATTCTAATGTAAATTGACTAAATACTCCAGAATATAGTGTGCTGTATAAGATATCTTCAATTGCTGATATCTGCTGCTTGTAGGATATAACAAAGCCAATCGACGATGAAATGTGCAAATCAATTAAAAGATGGCGTTATTCATTTTCTGCTCTCAAAATGAAGCAAGAAGTTCTTTGCTGTGAGTTATCTTGGTATTTTATTACATCTGCAAGCCGGACTCTTAATTTGTGAAATCATCTGATCTAAAGAATGCTTTAGTGAGTAATATTTTGATTGATTTATTTGGTTGGTTTCGAAAACGAATTCGCTGTCGAAAACTCAACAGCGGCTCCAAATAAATTTAAAAAGCTTCACTTCCTCACTGTACTTTCAGTGAATCTATAGTATTGCTTACCACAGTTGGTTCATTTAGGAATATGGTGATGCGTATATGTCTGCTTATGCTTATCTTGTGAAGCAAATAAAAGGTGTCTGTTGTCAGGTCTTTTCGATCAAATCATACATTCAGCCGAAAATGTTGACATAGTTGAGTTATTTAAGCATCTACATCCAAGGGTATGTGCCTATTCGCTCTAATTTCAACACAGTTGTGTTTTGGTCTGTTGATAGTGAATATTGTTATCTCAGATCATGTTAGGACTGCCAGCATTGGAAGGTGTCAATCCAGCCTCACGATTTCCATGTAGTGCCATTGGATATGATGCTTCTTGTTACAGCCGTATATGGAGTGAGGTTTGTCAAGCCACATATCATTTTCAACTTTTAAACAATTCTTATTTCAATCATCACCCAGTGATCATTTTTGAGTTATTTCATTCTAAGGACGATTGAGTACTGATGCCTTGAATTATACTGGTAGGTATTTTCTGCTGATATATATGCCTCAAAGTTTCATGACAGTTATTTGAACCAGTATACTGGCATGCAGTTCAGAAACAAGGTAAGGAAAATATATTTCATTGATTCATTCCGTATGCTTTCCTCTATTACACTTTCCAACTGTTATATGTTACATAACTTACAGGTGCTGGATTTAAGGTCTATTTTCATTTAGTACATGCTTTTGATATCTGTTTCCTTATTATTTGATTTTTTTAATAGGTATTAGCCCCTGGAGGGTCAAAGGAACCCATGGAAGTCTTAACCAGCTTTCTCGGAAGAGAACCATCAACTCAAGCTTTTATCGACAGCAGATCCCAGTACAGATAGTGACCCCTATTGGCTTATTCTCATAATGCAAGATTAAGCTCTCAGTATCACTGCGGTTTTATTACAAGTAATGATACTTGACTTCTCACGTATGGTCAAATGTTGATGGTAGGAATGGTATTGCCTGTAGTGCATATAGAAGCAATGCGTTTTGAACTGAAGTTAGGTCTAGACGCGCAGTGTAAGCTGTGCTCAAGAGCTTTGTAGTTGTGGTCGCCCCAGGAGTTTTGTAATTACTAATAACCCTTTGGACACTCTAAAACGTGATGAATTAGATTGACCGGAGCTGTTTTCTTTCTTTTTGTAATTAGAGTTGGGTATCTCTGACCAGTACTTTCACCCCATGAAGATTGACTTGGTGTGCCAGCAGGAGTTGAAGTTTGAACAATTCCTTGGGCACATTCCCTTTTCTTTCTTTCCTGAAAACAAAGACTTTAGCTACATGCACCGAAGCTTGTCATGTCCAGTAGCATGAACAAGATTCTCTAATACACAAACCAAACCTAAAAACGACCATGTTTCTATCAGTAAGGTTATTAGAGAATTTCTATCATGGCTTCTGTGCATATTTGTGAAATGCGTATGGTCGAGTCTCGTGTTGCTTTAAAACACCTTTTAAAAATTCGTTTCGCAAAACGAAAATAATAAATTGAATATCATATTTTTAAATTCAAAAATAATAAATTGAATTTTGCATTATAGAATGATATTTTTAATATAAAAACAATAAAACTTGTCATATATTTACGTGAGATTTACAAAACATAAATTTATATTGGTTCAAGTTTAAATTTTAATCAAAATAGATTATGTATGTATATTTAAAAGGTAAAATTTAATATTAAATTAATCTTAATTTTTTTTCTTTGTATTTTTTCAGATTTTGTTTTCAGAAAATAGTGAAAACTTCATTTTGATGTTTTACATAACGTAGTACATTTTCTGTTTTTAGTATTTTTCATTTTTGAAAATTATTTTCTAAAAACAATCTACCAAACACATTTTCATTTTCATTGTATTTTTATATTTAGAAAACAAAAAATATTTTATAAATCGATACCTAACACAGTTTCGATATTTTTTTATTTTTATTTTTAAAAAGGGCCGGAAGAGCCCATAAAGGCGCATACCAAGCAAGAAGTTTATTATCGAGCGAAAATGAATAATGATAAAAACGACGTGATCGAGTTATGTGGGGTGTTTTGGTTTTGAGTTTTGACTTGACTCTTCCAGATAGCTCAGAATATCAGAACACGAAGGAAAAAAATAAAAAAGGAGCGAGAGAGATTGACCCAATAACCTTGTTCCGGGCAAGACACAGAATATAAACTCTAATCAAGCAAGCACCAGAAGAATTCTTCTATTCCCCTATAATTTAATAACAAAGCGCACCAATTCCTGGAGTCAACAAACTACAACGAAGACAAACCAAGCCTCACTCTTGTCATCTCTCATCTCATCTCAATCTCTGTAAGCAATCATCAAACCCTTCTCTCTTTCTCTTTCTCTCTTCATTGTTTCCCAATCTGGGTTTCTCTTTTCTGCTTAGCTCTGTGTTATTTATTGCATGTGCTTATGCTGTACTGACTTTGAATCTCCTAGAACACTTTGCTTTGTTGTTACTTGTCTAATTTTTGGCTGTTTCATTAATCACAGTAGTGGGGATTGCTGAGTTCGAATTTGGGTAGCTGTTACTGGTTTCTTTTTGAGTTCAGAGTGGTTTTCTGCATCTGGGTTTGTAAGTTTTTAGTTAAAGTTCAAGACTTTACAGTTATTGTGAATTGAAAAGGTGAGAATTTTGTTGAATGAGTTCAGTTTGATTTGTGGTGTTGGGTAAGTTATTTGGGTCTCGGTTTTTCGGATGAGAATGGGGGTTTGTGGCCCCATTGCTATTTTGTGTTTGTGACTGGTTAAGGCGGGAGGGTGTTTGGGACGACGACATTGGTGGTCTTGCATTACTTGTGTTGTGGTAGTAAAGGGCAGCGGCATTTTGTTTAGTGTTTGAAATATGTTAAGCAAGATATTGAGTAAGGTTCACAGGAAGTCGTCTAAGCATTCTGAGAATCGGGATGAAGGTCAGGGACTGTATTCGAGTGCTCCCACCAATTCAAAAATTGGTGATCTAGGGACTAGTAAGGCTGGTAATGTGATTTCGTCTGTCCCGGCTGGTAGTCTTGTTTCGGATGTTGGGAAGAGTAATGGAAACAAAAATTTGAAGGGTGGGAACTTGAAGTTGAATGGCTTTGTGTCGTCTTCTACATATGAAGCGTTGCCTGGATTTAGAGATGTTCCCAATTCAGAGAAGCAGGGCTTATTAGTTAGAAAGCTTAACTTGTGCTGTGTTCTGTTTGACTTCACAGACCCAACAAAGCATCTGAAAGAGAAAGAGATCAAGCGGCAAACACTGTTGGAAGTAGTGGATTATGTGACTTCAGCAAATGGTAAATTTTCAGAAACTGTCATGCAAGAGGGTATCAAAATGGTGTCTGTAAATCTGTTCAGGTCTTTCTCTCCGCAGCCACGGGAGAATAAAGTTATTGAAGGATTTGATTTGGAAGAGGAGGAGCCTTCAATGGATCCTGCTTGGTCCCACTTGCAGATAGTCTATGAGTTTTTGTTAAGATTTGTTGCATCACCCGAGACAGATGCAAAATTAGCTAAAAGATACGTTGATCACTCGTTCATTCTGAAGTTGCTGGATTTGTTTGACTCGGAAGATCCTAGAGAGAGGGAGTATTTGAAAACAATTCTCCACCGAGCTTATGGAAAATTTATGGTGCATCGCCCATTCATCAGGAAAGCTATTAACAACATCTTCTATAGTTTTATCTTCGAGGCTGAGAAGCATAATGGGGTTTCTGAACTTTTAGAAATTTTGGGCAGTATTATAAATGGATTTGCTCTGCCACTGAAAGAAGAGCACAAGTTATTCCTTGTTCGGGCTCTAATTCCTTTGCATAAGCCGAAATACTTAGCAATGTACCATCAACAGCTATCTTATTGTATTACGCAGTTTGTAGAAAAAGATTGCAAGCTTGCTGATACTGTCATAAGGGGTTTATTGAAGTACTGGCCGGTCACTAACAGTTCTAAGGAAGTGTTGTTTCTTAGTGAGTTGGAGGAGGTTTTAGAAGCCACTCAACCATCCGAATTCCAGCGCTGCATGGTTCCCTTATTTCGCCAGATTGCTCACTGTTTGAACAGTTCTCACTTTCAGGTAGTGGGTTCTTCTTTACTTTTTTCTGTTTATTCTATTGGATTTTTTTATTTATTTCCAGTCTTCTTCAAACTGTCTATTCATGCAATTACTAGAGTTATCTGTTAATAATCCATACAGTAATTTGTTGAATGCTTGTGTAATGTTTGGCTAGCCCGTGCAGGAATCTCGATTGAAATCCATAAATTTTAGTGATCACATTATAGTGTATCCATGTGCTAAATTTTAATCCTAGGGAAGGGATAAAATACTTATTACTCAAGTCTGATTTTTTTGTTCTCTTTTTGTAAATCATCCCCTTCGTCTTCAATGAACGTTAGATACTTTGTTTAGGACATGTAAGTTTGTCGAGGTTATTTGAAATTCCTTGTTTACAGTACTTACAAAGTTGGGAAGAAATCTAGTAAATATTGAGTTTGAAGCTTGAGTTTTTACTCTTCTCTATGTCAAAGTAGTTAATGCAGGACTTGGTCAGTTTGGTTCTTGCTGAATGGGTTTCGGTTTGTAACAAATATCTTGATTGCCTACTGCAATTTTGCCAATTGAATTCAACTGTGATACGTCAATGTGAGAAATTAACTTCCTTGGCGGCCTTTAGCTTCTTTGAATCTAATGAAGCCGGTTCTTATTATGTCAGGTGGCAGAGAGAGCTTTGTTTTTGTGGAACAATGATCACATTGAGAATCTAATTAAACAGAATCGGAAGGTTTTACTGCCGATTATCTTCTCTGCATTGGAGAAAAATGCTAGAAACCATTGGAATCAGGCTGTCCATAGCTTGACCTTAAATGTCCGCAAAATTTTCTATGACCTTGATCCTGAGCTGTTCAAGGAATGCTTAGTCGAGTTCGAGGAAGATGAATCAAAGGAGGATGAGGTAAAAGCACGACGCGAGGCCACATGGAAACGTTTAGAAGAAGTTGCTGCAAACAAAGCTTCTAGCAATGAACCAGTGCTTGTTCATCGCAGAGCACCTCTACGCACTGCTTCACGCTAGCTGGAGAGACTGTTGACAATTCAATGACATCAATTTTTTTGGGGTTCAGGTGGAATACTCATGCTTTGTTAATTGCTATATGTATGATGTAGTATTAGGAAAGGTAGGTTCTGGCAGATAACCAATCTCCAAAAAAAACTTCTATCTGCCTCATTGATTGTTTCATTTTCGAAGTTATTTTTGTAGCTGTTCTTTGAGCTCCAATTATATACAAAAAAATGTCTGCACTTCTATCATTCTGGTATGAAAATTTCAAAGCATGATTATTCAATTAGTACTTCAATGACTTGTGAAGACTCTTCTCCTTTCTTTTACGCAATAAAAGCAAGTTCTCAAGATTGTGACATATTCTGTGAATATTTAGCATTATCTTGTTTCATTTTGAGTTGATTGTCAAAGTACTATGTAGCTATTCCGACTTTCTGAGTCTCTAGCGTATCCGAAAAAACACTTGTAAAAATTATTTTATACACGGTGGTATAAGTGTACTCTTTATAAAAAATAAGGATAAAAAGAGAGTTTAACATTTTTTTAATTATTTTTAATCCCATTTTTATTTCATTTTATTGTTAGTTTTAGACGAATAAAAATCTGTCAACAGATGGTAGAAACGCACTGTTGTGTAAGAACATATGTTCCTGTTGAGTTGTGACGCACCTAATGTGCATATTATTAGACATGGACTCCTCATTGTCAAATTGCCATTTGACTACAACAAGTCTACTCTTACTATTATCTCGTTTAGCTTTTCACCTGCTTTGTCTCTCCCCCACGCACTTTGAAGTCGCATTACAATTACAAGTCCTAGATTGTGCTAGGAGATTCAATCTCTTTCAATTTACTAAAAATAAAAAAACGAACAAACGAAAGTGTGAGTAGGATCAAAGATGATTGCTTCTCTACTCTTTTGGGACAATCAAACACCAACTAAGGAAATGTCCCAAAAACAAAACAAGATTGTGGACTTGTGGTCCGATGAGTTGTCAGTGAGTTGGCGACTTGATGTTGCTGGGGTTGTTCTTCCTTCCCTACGTATCTACCAATAGACTCACATCGCACTCAACTAGTGTTTAAACAAAATAATTTCACATCATGCTATTCTAGTGTTAATATGTATTGGGATCAGAAAGTGAAAGCCTTTGCCTTTAACTTTTTCCATTTTTTTTTAATTTCTCAATTTTTATTTTTGTTTTTGGTTTCACGTACTCACTCAAAAGTTTTAATTTTTATATACAATAAAATTTTGATAATTTAATATTCAATTGATTAATAATCTTGACAAAATAATATTTTTTATCAACTCAAATTTAAAGACTTAAATATTAAATTAATTAATAATTTATTAAATTAATAAATTTTACTGATCTAAAATTATTAATTTATCAAAATTTTACACTAGAATCCACCGTGACATTGTTGAAAATCTTTAGTTCTTGACAGGAGCTGTTGTGGTCAGCTTGTCTTCTTCTTCTTCTGTTTCTCTCTGACCCAATAACTAGTTGAAGTCTAGAGAGAGAAAAAAAACCCCATGCTTTCTTTGCTTCTGTTCGACTCTGTTTCTGTAAGTATTCTATGCTAGTTTCTGTGTACTTTTGCTTGCAAAGTTCTCAGCTTTTTTTGCTTTGATCATATGATTGATGTGTGATGCAATCTTTGTGTTTTAGATCGAACCCAGATCGTGGTAGAGAACTGAGCTGACTTGGGTAGCTGCTGATTTGGCCATAGTCTTCAGCTTTGCCCAGCTGGGAGAAGATTGGAGACGAGAGATTTTGGTGTGTTTGATTATAAGTTGGGAGCTTGTAATTGGTTTGTGAAATTATAAGTTTGTTTCTGCTTCTGGGCTTTGACTCGATTCTGTGAGAGTAATGATATATAAAAATGAAGACTTTTGCTTGGCTTGAGTATTGGTTCTGTGAATAAGTTTATGGAAATGGGTATCTCTATTTTGGTTTTGATTATTGAATAGTATGAGATTTGTTGTTCATTGGTTTGAAATGGGTTGCTTGTATAGTTGGGGTATGGCTCTATGATTTTAGCTGTGGATTGGGTTTTGGTTTGAAGGAGCCTCCTGGGTTTGATAGGTGTGTTTATGGTCATTTTATTATTGAAGTCATGATCAAGCAGATACTTGGCAGGCTTCCAAGGAAGCCCTCGAAGTCAGCTGATAATCGTGAATGTGGGGGTTCGTCTGCTTCTTCAGTGGATGCTCCGATCAGTGCAAGAAAGATTGATTTAGCAAGTGATAGGCCTATAAATGCAAACAACATGCCTTTTCCGGAACTTGATAGTGCTGCACGTTTGGCAAATCGCGGTGGAAGTAAGCTCCCCCAAGGTGTAAATTCAAAGCTGAATGGTAATTCTGGTACTGCTTCTTATGAAGTGTTGCCGCCATTCAGGGATGTGCCAGGCTCGGAGAAGCAAGTCTTGCTTATCAAGAAGCTGAACTTGTGTTGCGTTGTGTTTGACTTCACTGACCCTGCAAAGCATTTGAAGGAGAAAGAGATCAAACGGAAGACATTGCTTGAGCTGGTGGATTATGTTAGTTCTGCAAGCGGGAAGTTTAATGAAACTATCATCCAGGAGGCTATAAAGATGGTAAATGTGAATTTGTTCAGGTCACTGTCACCACAACCCCGTGAGAACAAGGTTTTAGAAGCCTATGATATGGAGGATGAGGAGCCTTTGATGGACCCTGCATGGTCACACTTGCAAATTGTCTATGAGTTTTTTCTCAGGTTTGTTGCATCTCCGGAGACAGATGCAAAATTGGCTAAAAGGTACATTGATCAATCGTTTGTTCTCAAGTTGTTGGATCTTTTTGATTCAGAGGATCCTAGGGAGAGGGAATATCTAAAAACAATTCTGCATCGAATCTATGGAAAGTTTATGGTGCATCGCCCATTCATTAGAAAGGGAATAAACAATATATTCTTCCGTTTCATTTTTGAAACAGAGAAGCATAATGGGATTGCTGAGATGTTAGAGGTTTTGGGCAGCATAATCAATGGATTCGCTCTCCCACTTAAAGAAGAGCATAAACTCTTTCTTACTCGGGCTCTGATCCCCCTCCACAAACCTAAATGCTTGTCAATGTACCATCAGCAGTTGTCATACTGCATCACACAGTTTGTAGATAAAGACAGCAAACTTACAGATACTGTTATAAGAGGCTTGCTGAAGTATTGGCCGATCACTAGTAGTTCAAAAGAAATCATGTTCCTAAGCGAGCTTGAGGAAATTTTGGATGCAACCCAGCCAACAGAATTTCAAAGATGTATGGTATCTCTCTTCCGCCAAATAGCTCGTTGCTTAAGCAGTTCACACTTTCAGGTAGAAATTTATCTATTCATCTAGTTTACAATATTATGCTCTTAAATGTGGTCCTTTTGCAATTACCAAGCTCTTGCACAAGTTAATTCTGTCATCTTCTGGAAAGAAGCTGTTGTGGCAGGGGGACCCTATATTTTTCGTTGTAGCCCAAAGTTTTGCTTCAAACTTTGCATTACATCTTACAAATTCTTGTGTGTTTGTACGTAGCACTTGATTGTTATTATTCTATTTTACTCCACTTTCCAGTTGGTAGAGGCATAGGCTATAAGTTAATCAATCAAGTAGACCTCTTTTTCAATATTTTCTCAGTGCATCTAGTGTAAGCAGCTATGTTTGTAAACCTTAGCAGGATTTTGTCTTCGTAAATTTCTAGTTTTGAGCTATTTGCTTTGGGTATGTTATAGTAGGTCAAGTTTGAACCTAAATATAGTATCGAATATGCATAAAATGTAACTTAGTTATATCTGCGGCTGCATATCTATATGTTTTTGTATGTATGAAAATTGAAAAGATGGACAACTAGGCCATTATTTACATATGTGCTGCAATGCATTTTCTATCAGTTATATTTGACCTATAAATGATTTGACCAATGGTAGTGGCAAAGTAGGATTCAAGTACTGATACGCTTGATGCCTAAAATAAATGTATTAACTGACATGCTTGCCATATTCAGTAGTTCTGAATAAGCTATTTATGTAGGTCTAAGTCTCATTCAACAGGATCTTTTATGACCATATTCAGTCATGGCTAATGAAATGGTATGACATATCGTTGAGTATAACCCACCAATGAATATTCAAGTTAGCCTCAAATACTAATTATCTGTTGCCTTGTAATGTTAAATTGGATTTCCTTCATTTATATGAGATCTAGATTGAGAATATAATCAGAAGTCAGAATTGTGATTGTAGTTCATTTTCTTTGTATCTGTCTTGTACCAAACCTTGAGCTGACTGATACTGGTTTCTACAGGTGGCAGAGAGGGCTTTGTTTTTGTGGAACAATGAACATATTGAAAATTTAATCAAACAAAACCGTAAAGTCATACTGCCCATTATCTTTCCTGCTTTGGAGAAAAATGGCCGTAGCCACTGGAATCAAGCAGTCCACAGCTTGTCCCTGAATATCCGCAAAATCTTTTCTGACGTTGATCCTGAGTTAGTTGAGGAGTGTTTGCACAAGTTTCAGGAAGATGAAGGAAAACTGGAGGAGACTAAAACAAAACAAGAAACCACCTGGAAGCGCTTAGAAGAGATTGCTACGTCTAAAGCTGTTAGTAGCCAGTCGCCGCCCAGCTGAATCCAGTCCAGTCATCTTCTAGATGATATAGACACATATTTGCGTAGCTGGTCTGCTACCTCTTTACTGCTGTTTCTGATTGCTTGGGGAAATGGATCATGTGGCTGTATCGTTTGAAAGGTCAAACACTGATTGCTGGGTTCCATAGTTTTTACCTGTTTGCCCTCTATTTCTGGTCTCTTTGCACCCTGGCGTCTAGGTGACACTGTAGACAGCGTTGAAGTTTGTGATTCTGGAGTTTGCAAAGATATGCTGGATAAGAGGTTAGGTGCTGCATTACACATTCAAGATGGTGAACATAGTGTTATAGTTAATGGTTGTAAAGGTTAGTATGAAGAAGCTACAAAAAATACAGGTAATTTATTCACTTGGAGTTTATTTAATCAGTTCAAAGAACTTATTGAAACTATTTAGTCTCATTTCTTTATGTGAATGTATAATATATCTCTCTTTTGGTCAGAAAGTATCCTTTGGTGTGTGATGTTTTCCTATACACATATAGTGATGAGTCCACAGATGGCTTATAGTTTAATGTATGCTGCTGTACGTTTCTTATGACAAATAAGTTTTCCTCTTCTTTTCTATTCAATTTCCATAATTCACATCTGGTCTATTATTTCATTCTATTTTATTTTATTTCCTGTATCCGGTTTTACTCTATAGATAGATATGAATGAATGAAGAACTTATATGCAATTTTCTTCGGGGTCTGCATAAACGGGTGATACTTATAATGGCAAGGATTGTATATAGAGAGTTTCTCATTATGTGAACAATAAGCATTTACGACTTGAACCATAACCTAGTTACTCAACTAGGAGCTCCATGGCTAGAACCAACCTGTAGAACCTCGTAATCGCTTTCAAATTAGCCATGTCTTTTTCATCCAAGGTCACCCATTCCTCTAATCCATTACCTGATCTATAAATCATACACATCAATTTGTTTTCTGGACGTGTTAGGAATGCATAACCAGATGGGTTTTCCTCGTCCAAAGTTATAAAATGAAACCTAGACCAACTGCTTGAACCTGAAGAAATCAAAACCTCTCCATCACAGACCAATGCACTTTCTTTAAAGGCTTGCAAGGCCTGTGAAAATCTATATTCACATTGCAGTTTCTTACTATATTTGTATTTGATTTTCCTTACTACTTTCCTTACTTGAGCCTCAAAATCATGTTACTCTAAATTGATTTCATCTTTTGTTATAGCCGCAAGTGCAAACCACCAGGTAGAGCCATCCATTCCCTTAAATTCACCTGCCGATGCGCTGCTCTTCGCATTCCTTCCAGAACTTGCATGTTTAGAGCTTCCACGCGAGTAGGAGACAGAGCCCTTGGAACCTTGGGTCTTTCATTCTGACTTTCTGGGAGTTCCTGAATTCTTAGCTACTTACAAGCTGCAGTTGCCTCAATTTGTAATGTTCCTGTGAAATAAAGGATTCTTTCACCTGATATCGCTTTGTTTTCGACATTGCATAACGTCCCAAATCACCCAAGCCTGCAGAACACTAGGGTTTAGGCCATACAATACACAACTAGTAGTCCTGCCAGAAAAACTTGGATGCCATGCATGCCAGAAAAACTTGGATGCTAAAGTAAACCACACACTCCGATAGGGAAAAATTATAATGAACTAATTAAGCAATGGTGGTGTGTCCTAATAGTTCTAGTAATGTATTTGTACAAATATCGTATAGGTATAGGTGTGATTTCTTCATTTAGCTAATACCGTTCCTTCTACTTTTCTCGCATCTCTCTCTTATGATTACTATTAAAAACATCCAGCCAAATCCATGAGAGACATCGTTGGTTAAGTAATACAAGCGGTAATGAAAACAAATTTAAATCTTTCTACCGGCAATATTGAGGTGATCGATGAATGAAACAATCTGAGGTAAACTTGTCATGCACTGAAAAATTGAAAAGAAAATACCAGAAGTTCTTGATCGACTTTGTTTCAGTCTCTACCTATTCTTGACTTGTCTGAGCATTAATGGTGCCTCCGTATTCCATGTTGGAGATACTAAGCACGTATTCTTATGATTACATCCAAGAAGAAAGAAAAAACGTACACACACATATATATATATATGTATATATATTGGGGATCCGCCATAAAACGGACCTCTTCGAATTTGAACTGATCGAACTTCAACTATACATGAAATCAGCTGCTCTCGATAGATAACTAATTAAGCTAAGAGAAGCATAAGAATTAAGAACACCAGCCTGATCGAGCTGAAGCTATTTAGCTTGATCGAATTCAACAGTTTCACGTTTTGAAACGACCACCATCGGGTATTTATATTGGAGCTTTAGAAATCTGGTGCATGGCCGGTTGCTCTCCGCAGTCAATCGTCATCGTATCAGCACATGATGCACAATGATACCGATTGAACAATATATGAATATCGATCAACATTCCATATATATGACGACTTGACGAGGGTACTGGACTAGTGGACCCTGTCAAGTCATTAGTGTGGACTAGTGACTTATAGAGGCCAGGTTTTACATATTTAAGAATCCATAGTCAGTTGCGGTTTTAGCTAGATCAGATCAGATCTGTACTGTTTGAGAAAGGTCATCGATCACATAGGTAAAGTATTTCAATTCCCATGCCAATTCGTAACATGCATGCATGCATGGTAGAAGCGTTGCATAGGCAGATCAAATCAAGTCTATCATGCTGGTATATCCACCACAGATTAAAGCCCTGGAAATTGAGTTTGTGTCGGTAGAAAAGTATTTGAAGGAGAATTTAATACTTTCATTTATTCTAATTTTGAGTTAATATATATGTGTAAGTGGTTTCCGAAAAAAGAAAGATATTTACACAATTCTATTACATCTACAGAAGTTAATTCTAATTTCAATAGGATATTCTTTCCAACACTCTCTCTCAAGTTGGTGGATAAATATCAATTATGTCATACTTGTCAATCCATCTTGCAAATGTTTGGTGTGACAACCTTTCAGTAAGTATATCTACCAACTGCTCTTCAGATGTTACAAACGGAAACCGTATAACCTTCTTATCAAGATTATCCCTGATAAAATGTCGATCAATCTCTACATGCTTGGTTCTATCATGTTGTACAAGGTTATGAGCAATCTCAATTGCATCAGTATTGTCACGATGCAAATTCATGACATTATGAAGCTTAAAGCCTAACTCCTTCAACACATTCCGGATCCACAACAATTCATAAACATCATGTGTCATTCCATGGTATTCAGCTAAAACACTAGAGCAGATAATCACATTTTGTTATTGCGCCAAGTAACTAAATTTCCACCAATAAATGTGAAGTATCCAGACGTACATGCCCTATTAGTCTTGTCACTAGCCAAATTTGCATCAGTATATCCTATGACTCCAAACTCACAATTGTTGGAAAACAGTAGATATTTTCCAGGCGCAGACTTTAAGTACCTGAGTATTCGCATCACAGCATCCATATGCTCTTCACTAGGATCATACATGAACTGACTGACAACACTTGCAACATATGCAATATCAAGACGTGTATGTGCCAAATAGATCAACCTCTCTACTAACCTTTGGTACCTGCCTTTATTCATTGGAACCTGACCAAGACATAATTCTAGCTTTTGATTCATCTCAATGGGAGTATGAGCATATTTAGAATCCAACATTCAAGCATATACTTTCGTTGTGATAAGATGATTCCCAACTTGGATCTTGCAACTTCAATCCCCAAGAAATATTTCAACGGATCAAAATCTTTCATTTCAAATTCTTGAGATAAACGATTCTTTAAACCTTTCATCTCAACTAGGTCATCACCTGTAACAACCATATCATCTACATATACAATTGGAATAGTGATCTTACCATCCTTGTGTTTGATGAACAAGGTATGATCAGAGTTACTCTGTCGATATCCAAACTTCTCCATGGCTCCAGAAAATCTTCTAAACCAAGTTCTAGGAGATTACTTCAATCCATACAAAGACTTCTTCAGCTGGCAGACCTTTGCAACATCACATGGCCTACAATTGACACCTAGAGGAATGTCCATGTATACTTCTTCTTTCAAATATCCATTCAAGAAAGCATTATTCACATCAAATTGATGTAATGGCCAATCATGTCGAGCTGCTAAGGCAATGAGAATGCGTACAGTACTGATTTTTGCTACTGTGGCAAATGTCTCTTGGTAATCCACTCCATATTGCTGAGTGTGGCCTTTTGCAACCAGACGAGATTTATATTGATCAATGCTTTCATCTGCCTTTAGCTTCACTGCATATACCCATCTACATCCAACTGTCTTCTTTCCATGTGGTATAGGAACAGTCTCTCACCTTTAATTCTTTTGTAGGGCTTCCAATTCTTCATTCATAGCTTGCTTCCACTTTGGATCCGCAAAGGCATCTTGCACATTACTAGGTATAGATACTGTAGATAATTGATTAACAACAAGTGCATATGATCCAGACAACCTATGGTGAGATACAAAACTAGTAATATGATATTTGGCTTCTATGGTTGGTTCATATTGTTTCTTTGGAACCTCTTTTGTTTTCCGTCATGACCTCCTAGGCACACTAACTTATATACTACCAAATTAATTGTTACCAATAAGTACTTCAGGTGAGACATTCTGGGAAGACTCTTCAGTTGATAGAGTAGAAATAGGGTCTTCAGAAGAGGATTGGACTTCAATTTGTGGCATTTCAGCTTCAATCCTCGATCCATCTAAAATCCTCTTCGACGATCCATCGAAGGTGCTTCTCAGATCGAGAGTTTCCTTCGATCCATCGAAGGAGGCTCTCGGGTCTTCGCTTGGATTTCCATCTTCAAAACTTCTTTCAACTTCAAAACTCATTTCCAAGTTCTCTACTTCTTCAATTTCCGGTATATTCAGAGTATTTCCTTCGCATACATTTTTCTCCCCCTGAAGGAAAGACTCTGAAACTCCCTCTAAGTAATATGGTTCAGATTCACGGAAGGAAGCATATAAAGAAACATGTATCTTGTTATGGAGCGAATCACAACAACGATAACCTTTTGGAATTTAGCATATCCAACAAAGACATACTTCACAACACATGGATCAAGCTTGCCTCGCAACTGTTTGTTGATGTGAACATACACAGTACACCCAAAGACTCTGCGTTCCAAATTTGACAAATATGGTACCCTAAACAACTCATGCAACTTCTGATACGGGTTCTGGAACTCAATGACACGAGAGGGGGTGTGATTGATCAAGTAAGCAGCAGAACATAAAGCTTCTCCCCATAGATTTTGAGGAGCATTCATACAAAACAGAGAAGCACGAACTACTTCCACCAACTGTCGATTCTTTCTTTCAGTTAATCAATTCTGTTGGGGAGTGTATGCAATGGAAGTTTGATGTATGATCCCATGAACACCCAAATAAGTTGTCATGTCACCATTCACATATTCTCCACTATTGTCAAATTGAAGTACGCGAATCTACTGCTGGTACTGAGTCGCCATCATCTTGTGGAAGTCAACAAATCTGCCATAGACTTCACTTTAACACTTCATCAAGGAGACCCAAGTCATTCTTGTACATTCATCAATAAAAGTCACAAAGTAACGAAATCCAGAATGAGAAGAAGTTTGTGCAGGAGCTCATACATCCGAATGAATTTTCATGAAGGAACATAACATTTATTCAAACTTAGGAAATAAGTAATACGATGGCTTTTGGCCAGTTCACATACATCACACTTAAAATCAGATTTGTCAACAATTGAAAACAACTGAGGTTGTAACTTCTTAAGATATCCAAAATTCAAATGGCCTAAGCGTCGATGTCATAACCACACTGCTTCTTAGGCTTTATTCAGACTACTGGTACTGTTTGCTTAACTAATCTGTTGTTGTCCACTGCTTATCAACTCTAGGTAGTACAATTTCTCCCTTCTAAAACCATAACCCAGAGTCCTTCTTGTTAGAATATCCTGAAAAATACAGAAATCAGGATAAAAAGTTACGGAGCAAGAGAATGCTCTAATGATTTAACTAAAAAATAAAAGATTAAATGTAAGAGAGAGAACAATAAGGATAGAATCAAGAGTTAGTTTATGAGAGAGTTGCACAGATCCTTCACCAATAACAGTATAAGTGAAACCATCGTCAGTAGAAACAACATGTTCAGGAGAGGTTTTGATGGGGTATCAACAATACTAGGATTATTTATCATATGATCAGTTGCATTAGTATCAATTATCCAAGATCTATTCGTAGATAATGTGGTAAGAGAAGATGCATTACCCCTATTACTTGTTTCAACGACAAGTACAAATGGTTGTACAGGTGATTCAGTAGTGGTCACAACCGCTTTTGGGATATTCTTGTGAGGCTTCCGAGTAAAATCCCACCATTCAGGATATCCAACAAGTTCATAGCATCGTTATTTCGTATGACTAACCTCCTTACAATGAGTACATGTGAAATTCGAAAATTTTGTAGGAGGCTTTCCACCAGAACGAGAAGGACCAAAGAAGCCAGACGGAGGGCCCTATCGTAGCTGGGATTGGGTGACGTTGGCGATATGAGATGAAGGTGAAGAGGTGGATATGACAGGGGCTTCAGATGAAGATGTAGAGAGGGTAGCTCGAGTTCTCTGAAATTGTCAAACATAGGCATATGTTTGCTCAAGATCCAGCCTTTATTCTCTCCTCAAGAGTTCTTCACTCACTCGATTAAATTCAGCATCAAGTCTCATCAAAAATATATAAACTCGTTGGCGGATCATACAAGAGGATTCATTCACACAACGCCATCAACAGTGTCTTGAGAGTGTGTCATCTGTTGATCCATCTCATCTAACCATTCTACATGTTCATTGTAGTATGTTGAAAGAGGTCTTTCATTCTGCTTCGTGGTATAACATAAACGATGAAGCTCAAAAATTTGGGTGTCATTTGATTCATCATAGTATGTCTTGTGCAAGGCATCCCAGATCGCCTTAGCTGTTGGCAATCAGATGTACCGCTTCCTCAATCCAGGGGACATGTTCTCAACAAGTCAGCACTTCACCTTGCCATTGTCGATAGCTCATGTTTGATATTCTGCATAAGCAATGGCAGGGGGGTTCTTTGTGAAAATGTCAAACTTGTTCTGTCCTTCAATACGAATCTTCATGAATCCAGACCAACTAGAATAGTTGGTTTCAGTTAAGAACTTGTCGATGGGAAAATCAGAGTTGTCTTGATTGGTGTTGTGGTAGTGTTGATGATTATGAATAAGTTAGATAATGGTTGCTTCATTGTTTTGGATGATTACTCCTCCATTGTTATCGGCAAATACATTCTCGTTCTCTATCTCTTCAGCTTTTTCAGAATTCAAAAATCAATTTCAGGTTCAAATACAACGGAATAAAAAATAATTGTGGTGGTTCAGGATTTTCAATTTCAATTCAGGATTTTTCAAATTCCAAGAATTCGGCTCTGATGTCAAGTAGAAACGTATTTCAGGAAGAATTCAATACATTCATTCATCCCAATTTTGGGTTAATATAGATATACAAGTAGTTTTTCAAAAGGAAAAGATATTTACACAATCCTATCACATTTATAGAAGTTAATTTTAATTATAATAGGATATTTTTTTCAACAATATTCCTCCTTCTTATGCAATGACCATCTACACAAACAATAAGAAAATAAGAGAGAGAAAAAAAAAATTCCTTCCACTGTAACACGTCTTTTATGTCACGACCATTTACCTCCAAATATATGCATTATTAAGACGTTGAAATTCATCTTCCCAGCAAATATCTAGGAAATAGAATTGTATTTCTTGATTACTTTCTCAAATACTTTCAAACAAACGGTAAGTAAATTTTGAGAATGGGGAGAAATTTTCATATGATCGATTTTCTTTTCATAAAATCAAAGGAGACCTTAAAGTGTGTGTATGTATATATATATTTATAAAACAAATACAAGTGTGATTACATATCGGTTGCCACACGTTTGTACAGGTGTGATGGCAGCCTCGGTGTAGGCACAACATGTATTGGGCTTTTCATAAAAGTCACAAGCCCAGGATTTTCAGACATGTCAATCTCCTCCGGCTTCACCCCTTCAGCTGGAGCCCAATCAAAATGGTGCAATAGATGGCCCAACATAGATGCCACCAAGTTGACACCAAGTTGGGCTCCGGGGCACATCCTTCGGCCTGCTCCGAATGGCAACAGCCTAAAATCATGACCCTTCATGTCCACATCCTCTTCTAGAAACCTTTCGGGTCGGAACTCGTTTGGATCCTTCCAAGTTTTCGGGTCACGCCCGACAGCCCAAACGTTTACGTGTACGGTTGAACCTTTAGGTATGTCATAGCCTCCAATCTTGACATGGGCATTGGCTCGGTGGGGAAGCATTAGTGGAGTTGAAGGGTGCATTCGTAAAGCTTCCTTGGTCAAACATTGCAAGTAAGGGAGGTTTGAGAAATCAGCTTCCACCATGACCCGTTCGGACCCGATGACCCGGTCTAGCTCCTCTTGGGCCTTTTGTTGCACTCTTTGGTTCTTAACTAGCTCGGCCATGGCCCATTCAGTAGTTGTGGCTGGGGTGTCCATGCCCGCAGTAATCATATCCTACTAAAATAGAACACACATTTAGTGTCATGAGTAATGTCTTGGTGGCTAATTTTGGTCAACTGTCATTTAGATATGCACCTAACGGTTAATAATTAAAAAATTAGGTAGACAATTTAATTTCATCGATTAGATGCAGATTTAACGATTGTTGACTCTTGATTGATCCACGAACTCACTGACCACTAGAACATGACTTGTAATATCATGTATATGTTTTTATGAATGAAATCGAGCTTGAGAGTTGAGAATGAGCCTACTAGCATCGTAGTTATTTTACTCTTAAACTCGTTTAAAAGGAAATAAAAATAAATAAATAAAACATACCCAAAGGAGTCCAATAATGGTGTCCTCAGAAAGGTCGTACTTGTCCTGCAAGGTAAGTAAGGCATCCACAAAGTGTTGCTTGGCATCATCGCCGCTATTGTTACGTGCTTGTGTGTGCTCTTCCATAATCTCCTTGGTCAATCTATCTCGTTGTGCACCATGTTTGGCGAATGCGTCTTCCTCTAGTGGGAACATCCAACGTAGCCACGAAATATGCTCGGACATGGCGAGTGATGCACCGAGCTTCAGTCCATTGGCGAGGATGGCAGTAAACTCTGCTCCTTGTTCATCCATCTCACCCTTCGAGTTTACGAATCGTTTTCCAAAAACTAGCCTCGTTATGTTGTTGAAAGCTACTGCTCCCACATACCTCCTCACTGACACACTCTTTCCATAGTTTACTGCATAGCTAGTAAAGTCATTTTTTATGCAAGTAGCTAGATACATGTATGCATAAATTTTCATACACATATATATATGTAGTTAAGGTTATGGAAATTAAAGAACTAAAAATATATATACCAGGTTGGGTACAGTCGTTGTAAATGGACTCGACCACGGAGGTGACTTCATCTTCCCTAATAGGTCCTAGCGCCAAAATCCTCGTTTGAGAGAAAAGCTCGAGTGTGCAGACCTTCCTAACCTTGACATAGTGTGGCCCATAGTCGGCCCAAATGAGGTCCAGCCCATCTTTGCTGAACTTGGCCGCCGATCGGCTTCTGTGCCTGTCCGCTAGTTTCTCGTCGTGGACTTTCAGCACCTGTTGGGCCAATTCCGTATTCGACACAATCACGTTCAGGGTCGATCCGGTCCACACAGATATGATCGGCCCGTAGAACTCGGCCCATTCCGCATAGCACCGGAACCGCACCGGCTTGATGTCGTAGAGGTTTCCGACAACCGGCAATGGACGCGGGCCTGGTGGCAGCTTGAATCTCAGCCGTTGGTACAGCTTGTAGGCAAGGGCCAGTATCACAACTGAGACTGCAATAGAGAGCTGAAGAGCCATGCTATTCCTCATAGTAATTAGCTAGCATGAAAATTATCATGAAAGGAATCAAACGATATGATGGAGGGAGGTGATCGATGGAGCTATATATATATAATAAGGAACTCCGGCCAATCCATGCCATGAAGAAAGGTTGGTGGTCTAGCCAGAAAATAAATAAGTACAGAAGCATGTATCACATGGTTTTAGTTGCGATCAATTACTAGCCACCATTCATGTATATTACTAATATTTCGGTCGTTGTGCACAGCGCACTACTAGCTTCTTCTTCTCGGCTCAACTTCAACAGAAATGACTAGAAATTTTGAGTACGTACAGATGATATGACTAGAAATTTATGTGTATCGTTTGGACCGTGATAAAATATCTCTTATTGAGTTTTGAAAGTTGGATTGAGAAAGTGACATGAGTAGAGTGTGGCGGTCCAGATTGTAATGGACTAGAGAAGGCTGATCTATGTGGCCTATTTCTAATTTAACATTTCCTATAATGGTTAGAACTCATGTGCAAGACTTATCGATAGGATAATAGAGTATAAAAATAAGAATCGAATGAGAATATTGATCATTTAGTGTTGTATTGTGAGTCTAGTTACCGATACCGAGAGAGTCACAAGTGAAGTGGAACAAGAACACGATCTTCTATATAAAGAGTTGAAAAGCGATTGGAAGAGGATCCTCGATCAAATACATATTTTGCTCTTAGCAAACTATTCTTCTCATCAGAGAAAAATCATGCAACCAACGATCAAGAGTTTGTCACTCAAAGAGCGTGAGAGTTTCAAGATCTACGGACGCAACACCTAGTGTTCTCAAAACCTTGTCAAGGAGATTGCTCTGCTTTACACCAGGAGGAGTGTAGAGTATCGATTTCCGTGGCTCTGCTACAGAAACGAAAACCGCAAGTCCTAAGTCATTAGGCAAGAAGGATCCATTCATGAGAGATTGGTGCTCTCCTCGCATAAATCGCTTATTAAGAAGTCAGTAGCCGCTAGATCACAAATCAACATTCCGTCGCGAGACAGTGGCATGCCAGCGCACGAAGCACGATCAAGAAAAGAGATAGTTATACAGGCGAGTTGTACAGGCGAGGCGACGATGGTCTACTATTGTGTTGTGTGTATAGGATTAAAGCCAAGAGACTACTGAGAGAAGTGCATCTAGGGGCAGCAGGGGTGTACCAGGCTGGTCCAAAGATGAGATGGCTACTACGGCGTCATGGGTACTACTGGCCAGGAATGCGAAATGATTGCAATATTTTTGCCAAAACGCTATGAACACTGTCAAGCTCACGGTCCGGTTAGCCATTTACCCAATATCCACTATAGCCCATTATCAAGTCTTGGCCAATACGAGGATGGTCTTTAGATTTGATCGGGATGATCCAATCTCATTCGTCAGAAGGACACAAGTTCATTATTGTCGCTACCGACTTTTTCACCAAATGGGCGGAAGCTAGGCCTTTAAGAGTGGCCTCCGCTAAAGCCATTCGCCAGTTTTTGTTCGAAAATATCATTTGCAGGTTCAGCATTCCAGAATGTTTTGTGTCCGACAATGGGGCAGCGTTCATGTCCGCAGAAGTGGACAAGATGATGAAGGACTTAGGCATACATTTTCTTCATTCCACTCCGTATTATGCCCAATCCAATTGTCAGGCGGAAGCAAGCAACAAGAAAATCTTACATATCCTGAGAAGAATGCTTGCCAGTAATGCCCCCTTATGGCACGAGGATTTATTTAACACATTGTGGGCATAGCGGACAAGTAAATGAAACTCAACTAGAACGACTCCTTATGCATTAATGTTTGGCCACGATGCAGTTTTACTGATGGAGATAAATGTCCAGTCCTTGCGCGGAATGGAGCAACATGATCTGTTTGGCAAAGACTACATACATGCAATGTGACAGGAGTATGAGGACTTAGACGAGAAGTGACTAGAGGCCTATGACAGCCTGTGTGCTGAAAAACGTTGAGTGGCTCGTGCTTATAACCGTTGCAGTAGGGACAAGAGTTTTTCAGAAGCGATTTAGTATGGAAGGTGATACTTCCAATTGGCGAGAAGATAGACGGACGAGACAAATGGTTTGAAAAGTGGGAAGGTCCATACATCATAGATCGTATTCAAGGAAAATGGGTTCTTCGTCTGCGAGATCGAGATGGTACAATTCATGCTAACCCCATCAATGACCATTTCCTCAAGAAGTATGTGCAGCCAGTTTGGGAGTATGATGACCCCCATGCAGCAACATAATTCAGTTAATTCAGGCTCCAAGGCAATTGTTCGCCTGGCTAAACTGAAGGGGCAATAACATAAGGACTAAGTGTAGGCCAACACATGTGGCTAAATGATGGACGAATTTTCTGATTTTGTTTAACTTTTGTGGCCAATTCCTGTGGCTAAGACTTAGTTGTGTTTTTACTAGTTGAGTTTCATTTTCCAATCCCTGTAGCTAATTATACTCTGAATGATCTATGTAACCATTTTTTCCAAGGATATCAACAGGAAATATTTTTGTAGAAAGATCTCGTTTCACTATAAAAATAACACAAACAGAGTCGTTTACATTGAAACACAAGATTACAAAAGCTTTATGGCCTTAAGCTCTGATACCATATGAGATATGTTACAGACAGAAGAATAAGGAATTAGAGCATCAAGGAAACTAGTTCAGCAGCCCAAGATCAGAGTAAATAAATGAATGAAAAATTCATTCATATCCCTTTTATCTCTTTTATCATTAGAGCTGATGAGCCAGTTCCCACCTTGGTATTTTCTCCCCAGGAACGAACCAAGCACTGGAAGCAAGTTGTCATGCGCTTTCCTGAATTGACTCCACGTAAAATAGGGAGTGGTGGCACACATAGCTCCTTGGCATTCCTCGCCAGAACATCTGCATTCGTAGACCTACAACACCTATGCAGACAAAAGCAGATTTGTTGTTAGCGAGGAAGTCAGCGTAAAGTCATCCTCGGCGTTTAGACTTCGTCCATACTCAGGGTGACTTTACCAAGGATTCACCTGGATATGTATATATATATCACTATCTAGCCTAGACTTGGACATGGATATCACTATCTAGGGTTCATAGTGTGGGAGGATTATATCTGGAGGTTTCTTTTCAAGTGAGAACCAGAGTAAATACAGCAAAGTGGAGTTCATCTTGAACGAGAAAGTTGAAGGGGTGCATAAGTTATGAAGAACGAGAGTGGTATTTATAGGTGAAGTAACTATGGGACCGTTACATCTACACAAAGAGGTAAAGATTCACATGATAGATCATCACTGTTGATGAAGGATGCGTGTCTCTAGGGGATTGAGCAACAAGACGGTTTGTCTATCCCGAGTTAAAAGATCCATCATTAGAGATTTTTTGGGGGCAGTTAAACGTCTGGGAATTTGATAGATGGGACATGCACATTTTGGATTTAAAGTATGAGTTAAATACCATTCAAGAAGGAGTTTGACTATAGAAGTCTAGTAACAACAGTAAAAGGGTAAGTAAAATTCTTAGCAAGCCAGGTACTGTTGGAAAATTCTTAGCAAGCCTATATCTGAGGCCCATTAATGAATTCAGAATCTAAGTAGATCATAATAATCTGGAACTGAGTAAAGATAATTAAATTATTTCTGGTTCATAAAGCTGGGCTTAATACTAGAGGCCCAGAAACTACAGCAAGAGAACCTTTCTTTTCAATTCCACTTTGAAGTACTCAAAATCCTTCCAGGCCAAGCTGTACAAGTCTAGAAGTTCCGAGCGTCTTCCTCAGCTTCAGCAAGTCGATTCGTGCGATCGGAGCTCTTGTATAGAAGTTGTTGGGCGCTAGCATGAGTAAAACAGGCGTCAGCCCGCAGGAGTTCCATTTCGGCCTGACGAGCCGCTAGTTCAACTTCTTTGACAGCTAGGGTTTTTCTTTTGGTTGAAGCACTCCTCAGAAATTCTTGAACTCGTTCCCGATCTTGCTGCAATAGGTTGACCATCTTAGCCACCACATCCCGTTTTTTGATCCACTTTATGCTTCAAGTCATCTTAGTGGGTATATAATTTGTGGAGCTTGCAAAGGTCCTGCTCGAATTGAGAGATAATATCAAGAAGTTCGCCAGGGGTAGTTTCTTTTAGGTCCTTGACTTTGTCCAGAGTACTATTAATATTCTCAAACGAGTCTAAGTTGGCTTTGAAGAGTTTCTTGAGAGTGGCTTGAGGAAGAGCAATGCCAGTCGAAATGGGGCTCAAGACATCAAGTTTGGCAGAAAGTTCTTCTAGACTCAGGAGTTGGTCTCGAAGAGCAGCTACTTGGTTGGCGGGGCCTGAAGATGATGAGGCCCTCAGAGATGCTACTGGGTTGTTGGGGGTCACCTTGACGGTGACAATAGGAGTTGAACATTCTAATAAAGAAGGCTGAGTACCGGGAGTTGTAGAAGAAGCTTGAGGTTGCAGTCTCTATTAGAGGATACTTGATTCGGAATAAATGATGATGCAGAGTATAAAAGGAAGAAGAAGTTGTTCAAGTAAACATACCTTAGGTTCGCCAAGCATGTATGGCTCAGGCGAGTGAAGGATATCGAGTACCATTTGCTCCAGAGATGTTTGGGCTCACTTGAAGAATCTGTACTATTTGTCCTTCTAGGCTCAGAGTTGGGATTGCCAGTCTAGGTAGTGATCAGTTATGTAGATAAAAGAAGCAACAGGGCTTTCGAGGTTCTTTTCAAGGAGCAGCACTAGTGGAAAACTGTAGTGGGCATCGGTTGACTCATTAGGAGTCGGAGGAGAAGACGATCGCCAAATGCTGTATCGGTTTACTAAACAGATGAGAGGCATAGGGGGACGTTGGGATAGCCCAAGTTGCCTAGAGAATTTATTTGGGGCATATAACTCATACCCAGAAGTAGAAATATCAGGAACTAGTAGATCACCACATGTGTTGCTTTGAAGGAAAATAAGTTATGCCTAACTGTTTTGGTCTGGCGAGGGCAGAAAGCCAGTGTCAAGGTCGTGAGGGAAGTGGCGGCGCAGAATGGTATCAATTGCAGCATCAGGAAACTCGATGTGCTAGCAAAAGGTAGCGAAGCATGTCTGGTAGGTCCACCCATCAAAAGAGGAGGTGGTCACTAGAGTCTTACCCAGAAGTACGTCTCTCTCGAATTGTACGATTTCAAGGTGACGAAAAATGGGAAAGTACATTCAGAGCCAAAGCTCTATCATCCAGAGTGGTTCTGGTTGGTTGAGGTTGAGCCGTGAAAGTGCAATCCATCATAGACTACGGTAGATGCAAGGAATGATGGATTATGTGAGACCTAATTTGGTGCCCTCAAAGAGGCATTCAGTGAGGTTGGCCCAACATTTTTTAACTTTTTGGGAAGAGGGGCAGAAGATGTATTTGGATAGCCAGAAATCAAGGAAAGCGATGCCTCCCTGGTCAGATTTATTGTCGATAAAGTGTGTGGTCCAAGCGGAGTATGAAGCATGTCGGTATTTGTTGGCTTTTATCAAACACTATATGTAATCACCTTGTTTCCAGACAGGGTGTGCTATAGGAATTCCAAATAAAAAAAAGAGGTCTAGGAGAGTAATAATTACATCGCCATAAGGTAGGCGGAAGCATTTGCATGCGGAATCCCAGAAGCACATGACTGTGGTGAAGGGTGCACAATTCCTACCACTGGGGAGTGAAAAACATAGATTAAGGAGGAGATCAATGTCGGCCACTTGCCATCAAACCAGGTCCAGTTTTCAGCGTTTGTTGTACCAGGTACGGTCGTTGTCAGAAGTGTTGGGCCATTTAATGATTGGGCAAAGAACATCCATACTGGTCCATAGTTCTATGCTAGCTCGTGGTTCATCTTGGAAGATCAAAGCCGAGTTGCAGTAGCGGCGACAATGTATGGGGAAGAGTTCGGGATCTATTGGCGTATAGAGAAAGGGGCCTAGGCGGTCGGTGCCGTTAGAGGTGACTCTGAGGATGAGAGTAGTGCCTGGGTGTCCTTGAGTCGTAACAACGCAAATATCAGCGGCGAGGCGGTTTGCTTCATCTTGGGTTAGGTCTGGGTGTCTTTCTTTGTGAGGAGGCATGATTGTAGTCGGAGAATGATGGCGATAAGAAGGCAGAAAAGCTAGCTTTGGAGAGAAGCTTAAAGTTCGAAGTAATGGAAGTAAAAGAGTTGTGTTGGGTAGTAAAGACTGATGCGAGTGTGCATTTTATATGACGTCAGCTGAAGTGGTGCAGCTTTTCAGAAGAAGGGAGGCGACGTGGCGCTTGCGTGTAGAATTATCTTTTGGAAGTAACAACATGTCGTTTGGTAAATCAAACCTTTTCGATTGCCTTGTTGAATCTAATCTCAAGGCTTGAGGGGCACTGTTTAGGCCCGAGATAAAATATCTCTTATCGGAGTTTGAGGGCTGGAGTGAGAAAACGGCCTGGGTAGAGTGTAACAGTCCATAATGTAATGGGCTGGAGAAAGTTGATCCATGCAGCCTATTTCTAATTTAACATTTCCTATAATGGTTAGAACTCATGTGCAAGACTTATCGATAGGATCATGGAGTATAAAGATAAGAATCGGATGAGAATATTGATCACTTAGAGTTGTATTGTGAGTCTAGTTACCGATACTGAGAGAGTCACAAGTGAAGTAGAACACAAACACAATCTTCTATATAAAGAGTTGAAAAGCGATTGGAAGAGGATCCTCGATCAAATACATATTTTGCTCTACGCAAACTATTCTTCTCGTCAGAGAAAAACCCTGCAACCAGCGATCAAGAGCTTGTCACTCGAAGAGCGTGAGAGTTTCAAGATCTACGAACGCAATACCTTGTGTTCGCAAAACCTTGTCAAGGAGATTGCTCTGCTTTACACCAGAAGGAGTGTAGAGTATCGATTTACGTGGCTCTACTAAAGACACAAAAACCGTAAGTGCTAAGTCATTAGGCAAGAAGGATCCATTCAGGCGAGGTTGGTGCTCTCCTCATCAAAATTGCTTATTAAGAAGTCAGTAGCCACTAGGTCACAAATCAACATTCTGTCGCGAGACGATGGCACACTAGACGGGTATAGTACGATAGACGGATATAGGACGTACGTAGTAGATTCTGATCAAAGCATGAATGAGTTCTGAACATCTTTCTTCATCTAGCTAGATTTATTAATGGAAAGTAACCAGTCCCCGTTACATACAGAAACCCAAACATAATTCATGAAAGTAACCAGTCACCGCATCGGCCATTGCCTTTTGCTGTGTTATATTTACATACTTCAGTGATAGGTGAAATAGTCACCACATTAATTACGTACAAACAAACGTGAAAGTAACTAGTCACCATGCGTCCATGCCATTCCTATATAACAAAGCTCAACCCTTCGAACATTATTCATTTTACTGTTTATCTAGACATTTTTGTTATTTTGAATAAATAAGAGGTATTATCGACTTTACATACTTGATTTTTCTGATCGGTCAAAACCCTACATCATGGTTTTACTCTTCATCGCCTCATTTTCCCTCTGATTAGCAAACCGAGAACGAAACAGATTCTCATCACAAACTCAAAGATTTGGTCGAGTTGAGAGCTAGAGCGATGAATGTGAGAAGAGATAGGTCTCGGCGAGTGAGGTTTGGAAGTTGGTGGGGGTTAGAGCGAGCCACAGAAACACGAATCAATTTCTTTAAGCATTTGGTTGTGTTAGTGCTCTAGGATTGTGCTCAGTGACTAGTTATAGTTCGTTGTTTTTAGATAAATTGTGCACTTTGTTGTGATGTTGGATCTAAGATATTTTAACCTTTATAATTGATAAGCTTCTCTATATTAGTTGTGGATATATAATCCATGCCACACACATTGTTTCACAAATAGGTTCTTATGTTATGCATTGTTGTAATCTTGCAACAAGCTTTGGTTGGTGAAAGCTTAGGTGAAGAACAACTCTTTTCTTTGGAAAGTGGCTCGTTGAGGAATGAAATTGAATTGGACAATGATCAGTGAACGTAATGGCTATCTACAAAATCTTAAGGTAGAATGCTATTCCACCTTTGAATGAAAACTAAGTTAGGAATGGAATTGGTTTGGAGAAGTTTAACTGTTATACAATACTATATACCTATATGATTTGGAAGAAAATGTTGTAGAAGTCTAAGTACATGGTGGTTAAATGTACTCCAATATAACAAAAAAAATACTCTTACTTAGTTGTTTCCTTCTTTCTTTGTGTTTTGTCATTCTATACAAGTTATATACATTTTCTTGCACCCTTTTTACAATTCTAATATGTTGTGATCACTATTTTGATGTTAAACTTATCCGCACATTAGAAAACTTGCAACTTTGACCCCAATTTCATTAATCCAGAATAATGATCAACTGAATGGTTTTTTAGAATGACTAAGCTCGATATTAGTTAGTAAGCGGAAAAACAATAAACTATCGATGGTATTCTAAAGTGGTATGCATTACGCAGGTACCTAAGCTCATGCTTATGCTCCTTTTAGAAGCTCCAAGTAGCTTCTGTATGTATAGTATTTTTTTTTTATCTTCATATTTTAGAATGTTCATTTTTAATTATTGGTTGGCGTTGAATAATTTTAGAAATTGTATCAAATTTACGAACAGAAATATGAAGTTATTTTATTTTTAAAATCCCACGACTCCTATCTCCTCTAGCCTACAATGGTACTAAATTTCTCTATTAAAAAGTCTTTTAAAGTTTAGATATTTTTGCTTAGAACCATGAGAATGAGGGATCTAATCACCTCAAGTTGGTTTCTTTTTCTAAAGTTTAAATGATTGAATCACCACGGGCTTTCAATCCAGTTACATACACAACCAAAACATATATTTATGATTAAACCATTACTAAAATGGTGCATGTTATTATAACATTGTTATATATCAATTTTGATTAATCAAATCTGTAAAAGAATATATTTATGCTGGTATGTAGAACTGTAGAAGACTTTGCCCACATCTTATGAGGCGTACAGAAAGGAAAATTACTATCACATATCTATGAAGATCCATATATATTTTTTAAAAATGACTTGGTTTACGTTCTATTCTTGCTTAAGACAGTAGTAAGTAGAATAACATGGAGTGTTCAAGAGAACAAAAACCTCTCGCTCGTAGAAAGTTAAATACTTAGGGGGTCGGCGACCGTTTTCTTCCTTTCCTTTTCCCTGTTCGCCGGTGGGCCGCTGGGGCTGGCCATTTTGGCCATGTCTTAGTTTTGGTTTTCTGCCGAACGGGAAGTCGAGCCCAGGCGGCTCCGTAAAGTTTTGGTCGGGTTGCTGTTTTTTTGCATATTCTTCTCTGGTGTTTTACGTGGCGGTGCGGTACCTCTTGTGGCCAACAGTGTGCGCCGGGGATGTTTTGGTTTCAGCAGTAGTTTGGTGTCATGTCTAGATTGACTTTGTCGGTAGGAAAGTGGTTTGTTTTGTGGTGACTGTGGTGCGGTGGTTGGTGTTTCATCTTGTTGTATGAGTGATGTGGTATCACAGTACCATACGCAGTGGGGATGATGGTTGTGGTGGTGGATGTTGTTGGTGATTGGATGTTGCGGCAGTGCTCTATTTTCCGGCGGGAGAGTTTTGTTTCTGGGCCAATATTTGGGTTGTCATGTTTCAATTGGGCTTTTATTATTCTAGGTTTTTAGCGATAGATAATTATGTTATTGGTCCTCTTGTTTAGGACCATAGAGTCGAGTATTGTTGGTACCAGAGCTTATTTGCATTCTATTGGGATTGCGTAATTCATTAGGATGACATATCTACCACAATTACGTGCTTAGGGGTATGTTCATCGCTTTTAGTGTATCTTCCGTCTGTCCTTAAATGATGTAAGTAAACTCGACTATGTTCGAGTTTAGCGTTTTAATGAATAGTATTTGCTCTGACTAGTTTTTTTCCTCTTGATTAGAGGTTGAGTTGTTGGTCAACTGTGTATGTGCTATTTTGGCTGAGAAGATTTTAATGAATTCTTCTTATTTCAAAAAAGAATAAAATAGATTAACATGGTTGTAGGGATCGGAGTAGTTTGTACTTTGTACCATATTGTTAGAACCAAAGCTAGCTGCATCGCCTTTTGTTGTGTTATATATACTTCTCATTTGCTGTGTAAAGGGTCTTTTTGACCTTCCAAGAAAGGTTATTTTATTATATAATATGACTACAGTTGTAATTGATGGCATCCAAAACAAACTCCAGAGCAACATTGAACTATTCATGAAGATGGTCGGCTCGTAAGCATGTGAAGCTAAACTATTACAAATTCTAGGATTATAAGAGATTGAAATCAAAATATTCAGTTGCAAAAACACTTTAACATCGTCAATTATATTGCCTAAGCTAGGCAGATCTTCATCAGTGTCCTTCACTTTTTGCACTATCGCCAAGCAATCAAATTTGATCTTGGCCTCCTCCCTTATTCCCAACCTATGTAGAAACACAATTTCATCCCTAATGACAGCAATCTCTGCTTGTAATGCTGATGATTTATGGACATTGTGATATGAAAAACCAGCTAAGAATTCACCTTTATCATCACGAAACACTCTACCACCGCCACCTTTTTCATCACTAAAAGTCGCATCAACATTCAACTTAAGACCCTCCTTAGGAGGAGACTGCAAACGGTTTGCTTTAACTTTGACATGTTGCTCAGTAATAGTTGCCTTAGTGTTCAAACTCTTGAACTCTTCATATAAAGCCATGTAAGAAGCCGCAATCAACTTAGCATCCTTAGATTTATCATTCCACACTGTCGTTTTCATTGAGCCAAAGACCCCAACTAACCATGCATCGTAAGTTGCTTAAACCTGTGGCTAGAAAGATTCACCACTTGTTCAAGCATCCACTCCTTGAATTGGAAAGCCAAGACATAAATACATTCAAGTTAAAAGGGCTGCCATTGATAATCTCTTGTGTCGTGGGACATGAACAAAATAAATGCCCTACCATCTCGAAAGGAGCAACACACAACATAATTTTAGTATATCCATTGTGACTCAAACACTCCTTCGTAGGCAAAATATTATTACAAGCTCACCAAATACAAATACTGACTTTAACTGGGACTTTTGCTTTCCAAATAGCTTTCCACAGAGCTCGATATCCATCCCAATTGGAAGCCGAAGCCAAAGTGTGGCATATGACCATATCTCGAGTTATATTATAACCTTGCTTCATTGCATACTGCCCTCTTATATCTAGTTTCCACATGATGACGTCCCTAGTATTCCTACTCGATCTAGGAATAGCTAGTATAGCAGCTGCCACTGAAGGAGAAAAGATTTGCCTTACGGCCCTTACCCAATCACATCTCACAGCAAGGATCCTGCTTTAAATAAGTCTGAGGCATGTTGAAAATTACAATTGTATGGTTTTCTTAGAGAACTAGGTGACACATTTAGAATCCAATCATCTTACCAAATATTGATCTCTTCCCCGTTGCCTACTTTTCACATAATCCATGCTTGCAGCATCAGCTTGGCGACCATTATACTCCGCTATGAATATGAATAACAGTCATCCACCAAAGCCTCCCAAAAGGAAAAGAAATGATGATATTTTGCTTTATACACTCTAGCAATAAGAAAATTTGGATTTTTGATTAGTCTCTAGCCCTGCTTAACAAGCATGGCTAAATTATGAGCACAAAGATTTTTAAAACTCATACCTCCTTCATCCTTTGATAGACACATACGATCCCAAGAACACCAATGAATCTTTCGAATTTCTTCATTTCCTCCCCAAAAAAATTGACAACACAGTTGATGCATATCCTCACGCAAACCTTTCAGAAGAAGATAACAATTCATTGCATAAGAGGACATGGTCTGAGCTACAGCTTTGATTAGTACCTCTTTACCCGCTGCACTAAGAAGTTTTTATCTCCATCCTACTAGGTTGTTGATTAATTCTTCTTTCAAGTAAGAAAAAAATGTTGTTTTCGATTGACCAACCAGTAGAGATAACCCCAAGCAACACCCATGATCTTCTACTCTCTCTACTCCCAACACACAGACCAAATCTTTCTGGATGTTTCAAGGAACATTCTTGCTGAAGACCACACTGCTTTTTTGCAAATTAATGTGTTGACCTGAACCTTTTTCTGAAAAGGACCCGACCCCAATTTAGTTTCTTCAACTTATGAATTTCAGATTTTTGAATTTTCCTTCGGTCTTTTTTTGGATTAGCATGTTTAGGTTCTAATGTTCATTAAGGGTCTAATCCCGATATAGAAAACTATAACTTTTTATAGGTTATGATCTTGAATTTACTTTTTTTACGAAAGTTGTAGATGATATTATTGTGAGCTCGTACATGTTTTTATTGGATTTTTTTGAGGTCCAAGCTAAGTTTTATAAATTTTTGAAGTTTATTGTATATGGTAATTTAATTGCTAATCTACCATTGGATAAATTTTGTGGACCATCTAATCGTGATTAAAATCGATCTGGGTCGTCCATTTTACTAAGTTGTTTGTTGATATTTTATCTGGGTTGGGTAAAAACCCAACATTTTTCTCTCCTCTCCCTTTCTCGATCTCTCCCCGACTTTCTCTCTCCCGCTTAGTCACTGTCACCAGCAACTCGTCGGCAACCCTTTTCTGGCCAATCTCTCAGTCCCGTTCGGTTCGTCTCCCTCCCCTTGTCATTTTCCTACTCACAATTTCTTCATTAGAGCGACAACGAGCTTGAATCGACGTCAACAACTTCTAGAGTTTTGCCTAGAACTGCCGACGTTGATGGAGGCATTTTAGGCGGCGATGCGCCGCCACACCAAGGGGGTTTTGATGCATGGTCCGCCACAAGTCGATTGTGACCATTTTTGGGTCACGCTGTAGCCAATCGTTGTCGGCCGATGAGATTGAATTCCGGCAGATCCCTACACCTTTTAAGGTAATTTTTTTATCGATTTCGGCCAATATTTTGGTTTGGTGTAATTAGAAGAATGATTGGGCTGGTTGTGATCTTCATTTTGATATACTGGTTGACTGAATCGGTGTTATTCAGACTTGGCTGCAACCTGTGGTTGTGCGTGGGACCCACCCGTTGTTGTGCGCTATAGAACTCTGAGGACCTGAAGACATACTTTTTCATGGGGAGTTGTCTTAGTTGATTTGTATTGGTTTTTGAGTAGTTTGGTAAAGTTTAATGGATTAGCGTTGCTCATTCACAGGAATCGAGTCGACTCGACACTTTTGACTGGGTCAATTGTAGTGTGTCGAGTCGAGACTCATTTTTTATGGAGCTTTGGTAATATGACACGACGAATAGGATCGAGTTCATAACTTTTTGAGTACAAGGATTCATGGTAATGATATGTAAGTTTCTGATCGATAGTACGTCTTAGTTTCCTTTATTCATATTAGTTGCACGATTGAACTTCTAATAATCAATTTGGATCTACGGGTTGGTTTAGGAGCACTGGATAGATTTTCTGAAGTTAATGGATCAATGGGCTAGCTAATTATTTGTGACACAGGTGAGTGGACTTTGTTTATCACTGTTGCATAGTGAGTTTATTTTATGATTATGATTTATTTTACGATTATATCTAAATATGATTTAATACGAGTATGTTTATACACAGAGGTATTACGTTATGTTTTAGATTTTTATGCACGTTATGTCCATGATTATGTATTGAGGGCATTAACTGCTCGGCTGATCACCGAGTACGCTCCCGGGGGGGGGAGGGAGGGTGTTACGACAACACCTGACCCAATGATTACACATGTTCACGCCTCCACACACTTATGATACATTTATATTTTACTTAGACTCGCTATATGATTATGGTGGAAAGACATAAAGTATGTTTTACGATTTTTTACGAATCTTTTATTTCCGTCCACTCACTCTAACGATTTTCATGTTTTATATGTCTTTCCCCTAGGTCCTTCATTTTCAAATACCTAGGTTGCAGAGTCTCAATTGAGGTCAGGTGCACACACAAACTAAGGCATAGCAGCATCTACCGTAGGATCCAAGGTTAATCCTACGAGTTAGCATCCTAGTTAGCATATGTAGTTTAGAGAGTCTAGCAGCTCTGGTGTCTTTAATGGTTTTAGATTCTGTTGGTATGAGTGGTTTCTGAAATTTAGTTTCTTTAACTTATGAATTTAAGATTTTTGAATTTCTCTTCGGTATTCTTTTGGATCCTGGTTTAGGAAACTAAATCACGGTTAGGTCCTTTTATTTTCGTACACAACCAACAAATGCTTGAACTTCACACTCTCCGCTACAGTTGCTTCACCAAATAAAAAGGAATCATCCGCAAACAATAGATGATGCAATATATGAGGCATTGGACTTAAGCTCAGTCCCCTAAGCTCGCCCGAGACTACAGCGTCCGAGATCATGGTTAACAACCCTTCTACACACAAAATAAAAAGATAAGTTGATAAGGGATCTCCTTGTCGGATACCCCTAGTTGGAATAATGTACCCGTGAGGGCTACCATTGTGCCTCACCAAGTAGGTCAGTCTATTCACCGTACTCATTATAATATCTATCAAGGTCGTTGAAAACTCTAACTTGCACAACATCATCTCCATGAACTTCCACTTTAAACGATCATAAGCTTTACTAATGTCAAGTTTCAAAGAAATAAATCCATCACCTGAACTCCTCTGTAGCGTATGCAAAAAATGAGTAACCTCATTCGCCACCAAAGATTTGTCCAAAATCATACGACCCAAAACAAACGTACTTCGCAGCGAAGATATATTCCGAGGAAGAATACTCTTCAATCTATTTGCTAGCACTTTAGACCCAATTTTTTAAGCCACATTACACAAAGCTATCGGCCGAAGACCTTTAGTAATCTTGGGGTCTTTCACCTTAGGTAACAAAGTTAAATGTCACACCCCCAAATCCGGAGCCAGTATTATACTGAAATATGGTGTAAGGATTTGTGATGTGAATAAGAAACCCAAATAATTTCAAAAATCAAGGTGTCTGAATAGTACATTTATTGAAAAGAAAAAGTGCTAATATTACAATACCGAAGTTTTTGAAAATAATAGTCATTACATTTATTCAATTCAAAATACAAGTAGAAAATAATTCGTTTATTTAGTAAGCGACGTATCCCATTTTCCCCAAGCATTCTACTCATCACCTAAAAAGGAGAAAGATGTAGTACCATGAGTCACACTGACCCAGTAAGTACAACTTACAAGTATATACTAAATTATCTCTAAGAAACATCAAACTGAACAACCAATTCAAAAAGGTGAAATATTGAAACCGGTTATTCTTCCATACTTATACTTGCGTCTTTGTAATATATACAATTAGGTACATAATATATATACTTGCACAACTTCACATCTACACACAAACACACCGATACTTCCGAAGTGAATTCTTTTAGATTAACAGGTAATTACTCAAAAAAAAAATCATGTGCTTAGTCTCACAATACCAACACATATATAAAGCCATAGCATTCTAAGGCCACCTGCCAAAGCATGTATACTCCCGGTTTGACACAATTCATTCCTTAGAGTATAATAGTGCACTATCTGTAAGGGACTAAGGCCCTTGGCTAACTCCCACAATAACAAAATAATTTACCAGCAATTCACTTAAGCACGAGTTAATTCGTACTATACACCCGACTTCACACTTCAACCATAACGATCACAATAAGTCTTTAATTAAGACTATGTATATAGATCATAGAGTATATATTTACATCATAATTTTGTAATTTATACGTAATAGAATTTGTAAAGGAAGAAAGATCAAACTTAAACGTATTTCATTAATTAACAATTTTGGTCCAAACGTTTCATTCGGCGGTAGTCCGCTCGAAATCCTCCATTTGTTCCAAATTATATTTGAGAGTAAATAGATGGAGCGATTAAGTAGATAAACTTGAAATAAAAATTAGTTATCATTGGTTCAAAAGCTTCATTCGGCGGTAGTCCGTCTGAAATCCTCCATTAGTCCCAAATCAAACTTAAGAAGTAATAATGCGAGTAAGTAAATAAAAATAAAGTACAAATGCAGAAAATAAAATTATTAATCCTTGAACCAAAAGTATCATTCGGCGGTAGTCCGTCCGAAATCCTCCATTTGATCCGTTTTATAATTAATCCATATTATGTCCAAATCAAAGAAGTGAGTATACCATCTCGAAGTGTTTTTCGAGAGGAATCCAATGATAATAATCACAAAGTTCAGTAGGGAGTTCTCAAGTCCAGAAACAAAAATATTTAGCAACTGTCCAAAAATGATTACGCACGCTATTAAGCTCATTTGCACGAATTAATTTAGTTAGTAAGTATTAATTAATACCTTTCAAACTTTCCAGATTGATATTTGAACTCCTAAGCTTCGTTTTGATATAAAGAACACTAAATTTGGTTAATAAATGAGTGAGATATGAATATTTCAAGTTAAGAGCACATTAAGAGGTTTCGAACATGATTAAAGAAAAGATTAGCAAAACTTGTTTTAGCCATAACTTTTTCATTACTTAACATTTTTAAGTGATTCAAAAGCCAAAGTTGAATAACTTTTTGTGTAGAATCTGAATATGTAAAAATATTTGACTAATTAAAACTTTAACAGAAACGAAAATATTAAATTTACACTATGGCTCATTATTTCTCTTTTATTCTTAGCCATGCACTTTGATGTAATCTTAAAGATAAAGAAGTATAGGAATGTACTCATGTACTTACTCAAGAATTTTAGTAGATGATGGAGGTATTTGATTAAGTCAAGTGACCATCTTGAAGCAAATGAATTAACCACTAAAGTACTTGGAAGAAATGTAGTTTGGTGTGGGATTTTAGGGGAGTTGCATTGCAACTTTTGGGAGGACTTCAAATCAGTTCGTAAGGGGAAGATTGAAGTGGTGCAAAAATCAGATTGAACTCAAGGGTGATTTATATAGACATGGGAGGAGACATGGGAAATAAATTCATAACTATTTTTGTAGACTTTTGTAGACAAGTTGACAATTGAATAGTTGGGCTACTAATTCTAGGGTTAAAATGCACTTGTAAAAACAATAGTAATGTGGTTGGAAATCTGATTGAAATGTTGAAATGTGATTATGTATGCATGTGAATGTAATATATAATGTGATGTGTGAAAATGTATGGTTTTACTAATAAAGTGTAGTGTAGTGTAATATATATATGTATATATATCAACCAATAATAATTAGCACCAAATTGATATATGAGCATGACCTCCAAAAGTATGAATTGCAATCTTAAAATACAAAGTTCGATTCGGAGAAGAGATTCGAATAAGGAAAATTTGGTCGTTTTGCTAAAATTCCATTTCCGAAAAATCGGCTAGTTGGAATTAGAGTTTCTTACCGTTTCTAACTGGAGTAAAAATATTTTTATTATTTTTACTAACCTATAAAATGAAATGTTTCACGATTCCAGCTCGTGGCCTCGAACCCAAGACCAGGGAGTACCTGACTTGAACTTGAGTATCCACTGGACAATTTGCCCCACTCTGTTAATATTTCTCTAAACCTCGTTTTTATACATTGTCTTCGCCGAACAATTATTTTATCGAATTTCTAAAACCTCTAAGGTCAAACTAAATTATGGTCATTTCTAAGTTTAATGAGTCATACAATAATCTAAACTATTAAACTAATTTTTGGGGTATTACATTAAATGTGTGAAGTTAGAAGCTATAGGAATATCACCAGTCTGCAGAAAACTATGTACTACCTCACACACAACATGTTGAACGACATCCCAATATTTCTGAAAAAATAATGGTGACATGCCATCCGGTCTTGAGGTTTAGAATAATGCATTTAAAACAATGCTTTCTTAATCTCCTCATTCGAATAAGTCCTCAACAAATCGACATTCATATGCATGTCCACACATGGCTAGACATGTCATAGTAAAGCAACCTCTTCAACACCTTCTGATTTGAAGATGCTATCATAGTAGGAAACAAAAACCCTAGCGATAGCTTTCAGCTTGTTTTGCCAAACACCATTAGCATTCTCAATTCCTTATATTGTGTTACGGCTTCTCCTATTAGAAGCTTTACGATGAAAAATTGGTCAGTTATGATCTCCTCCTCTGTACCATAAAACCCTAGACCGTTGTCGCCAATATGTTTCTTCCTAAGACAACAATTCATTGTACTCTAGTTGCAAAAAATGAAATTCCTCATACTGCTCTTGTTGGAACGACAAACAAGCAATGTCATGCATTTTTGCAAGAGTTTCATCTTATTCTTTCGTTGCCTTACATATCCTTGATTCCACTGAGATAAAATCCTTCATGTCGCCTTGATCTTGGCCCCCAATTCAGAAAGATGGTTCCCAGTGACTAGCAATTCCCACCCTAGTTTAATTTTCTTAACACGCTCTAGATATTGCGCCCATGTCTCCTCAAATCAAAACCGTAATGCTCTTCTACCATCAATGATCTGATTCGTAGCTACCTCAACTAACAATAGCAAATGATCCGATTTGTCTGGGAGAAGAGAAAGAACACGAGAATATGGAAACCTATCTTTCTAGGCCGGTGTGCAATAGCCCTTATCCAGTCTCTCCTTGGTTGACCTGGAAAACCAAGTGAATTTAGATCCCATATAACCCATATCACGCAAGTTATAGTCCTCTGAGGATTCCCGGAATAGTTGAATAGGCGCTACTGGCTTAGGTGGGCCTCCTGACTTCTCCTCATTGCTCAATAGCTCATTGTAATCATCAGCAACCATACAAGGAGTATCGCACTATGCCATCAGAGTACGCAATAATTTCCGAGTTCTAACCCGATCACAATTGCCCGCACATCCATAGATTCTGATAAACCTTCCATGTGTGGGAGTGCCCTGTACGCCACGATCCACATTAATGTGATTTGTGGAATAATTACGCAATTTAGTCGGATAATCCTTTCTCCAGAACAAGGCAAGTCCCCGCGATTCCTCGGTCATCTCTTGACAATATACACCATCAAATCCTACATTCACTCTAAGGCTTTCGACAACCGTCAGAGGAGCTAGGGTTTTGCGGAGAAAAAGTAAACTAGGGTTTCGATGCTTTACCAGTGTGATAACGACATCTTGTGTAGCGTTGTTAACGATATCCCTACAGTTCCAAACTAGAACCTTGAATTCAGTCATAACGATGGTCAAGAGAAAGAGACGGCGGCCGGCACTAGGAGTAGCTGCTAGAGGTCTAGGGCTTTCCGACGAGAAGAAAAAAAAAATATTAAGGGTCTAATTTTTTAAATATGCTTGGCTGGAGAAAACCACTAAACTAGTACAAATTCAATTATATTTCCCAGTTTTTACAGTAATAGCACAAGAGCATGTGGAACTGTGCACATTTCACTCATCAAGTTTGATCAGAAAATAGATTGCAAATTTGTATGTGCTAGTGCATCTCCGGGCTCGTTTGCCCATGCCTAGTGTATCTTCCACACTCGAGTAACTTGTAGATCGAGTATAACCTCTACATTTATATAAAAAAATATGAGAGCAATACAACATGTGTCATAAATAAATACATACTCCATTTTACACGATCATATGATTCATATCTGATCATCGGTGGTTGCCCTGTCTGGTTATTGAAATTTTAATAATACGTTTTTTTTCTCATGTTGCTAGCCAGTTGTTCTGTTGCTTAAAGAATATGGTGCACGAAGTACTGGTGTGAAGCTGTTCTAAGCCTTTTACACCAGAAAGAAATTTGTATCTGTAAAATTCCATCCCACATGAAATGTAATTGGAAGTGAAATTGCTCATTTTGTTCGAAATGCCGTGTGATCTCAAAGATGAGAGAAACGAAACGCAAGTAAGCTCTGATATCCAACCTCTGGCCGGTCGGAATTACCTAGTTACTCCGGAGATGGTTGGATTTGGTTCGTATTGCCTACTAAACATGACTTGAGCAAACAGTCTCTGAAGTTAATACAGCAAATTAATACTAGGATGAAAATCAAAAACGGTATAAACCGTTCGGTAATTAGGTCAAATCGAAAATCGAACTAAATTTTTTAATCGGCTCGGTTATCTTTTTTTTAACAAAAAAACACGATTAAAAACTGTTCAGTTCGGTTCGAAATTTTTTTGGATTTTTTTTGGATTTTTTTTAAATAAAAAAATTGCATGTTTTTTCTTTCTAAAAACAACTAGAAGATCCATAAAGGTAGGTCTTTAAATATTTGTAGCCACACAGAGTACCATTGAAACGACATAGTAGCAATTGTTATTTGTAGCCACAAAGAGTAAGGTACGGCTCACATGAACCTGGTTCAGCTTGAATCAGGTCAATATAACACATAAAAGGTGGGACCTGCATTGAAAAAAAAAATAGGGACTCATTCTTTTTGTGTGTTAAATTGATCTTGTTCAACTTGAACCAGGTTCATTTGAGAACCATCCCAAAGAGTACCATTGAAAGTTTGAAACATCAATCACAAATCACACATTCAAAGTTTCAAACTATTGCAAATATAAGATGTTTATCAAAAATCACATCACAAAGTGAGATGTGATGGACTGAGGGATGAGGCTGTGCACCAAAGAGATTTTAGGGTAAAATGAAACAAAAACACGTAATGATGTCGTTTCTTTTAATATCGATTAATTTGGTTTGGTTCGGTTCTTCTAGATCAAAAAATAGAAACCGAAATCGAACCGATTTTATCTGGTTCTGTTAAGTTTTTTCTATTTTGGTTCAGTTTTTTTTTCGATTTCGATTTTTTTTTATTACGGATCAATTTTTTTTTCAGTTTTTGATTCGGAAGTCACAGCCCTAGTTTTCAACATTGGATAGATTCCATGGAATCAACCATGGACTACAGTCTGATCATCAGATGTACATGTATAGTTCTTATCAAGATGGTGTTGACTAGAGCTTATGAAGATTAAACCATTACGTACTGCTTCAAATTTGAAGCAAATTAAGTTAACCATTCATAGAGGGCAAGGACACGAGCTAGACAGAGCTCTTCAACTGGCCGGAAACCATCTTCCGGTTCAATTTATAACTGTAGTCGAATTGTGAGGACAAATTATTATAGTATACAGTAAAACTTTGATAATTTAATACTCGATTAATTAATAATTTTGATAAAATAATATTTGTTACCGGTCTAACTTGGAGACTTGAGTATTAATTTAATACTCAATTAATTAATAATCTTGCTAAATTAATAAATTTTGTGAGTCTCGAAATTATTAATTTATCGAAGTTTTACCGTAGAGTCCCTCCAATGTTGTATATACAAGTGAATGAGTCTTGAATATGGCTTGCTGGCAATTCCATTATCATTGTGATTGTTTGCAGAAGGTAAGATCAATGGTGGGTTGTCTGATGCAGCTTAAGATTTAATAAGAAAATTTAGCTATGAACTTTATTCAATGAGATTGATCAGCATCCAAACTACTTGGCAACTCATAGCACATTACAACCGTCTGATAAAGCAATTTTGGTTCCTAAATTACGGAACACTTTCACAGACAAAAATCAAATTTTGAATAGTTCAATCATGAAATGTCACTCCTTGTTTTAGTTTGGGTCTGAAAAGAATTTGTTGATGGATGGCATGATCTGGGGGTCTCGCTTGCGAACAAACTTCCCAAGTCCATGTTCTTTGTAACTCTTTCCCTCTTCAAAGTTCTCTAGAATTCCAGCAGCTCTGTTCTCCTTTGTAACCCTACAACAATAAATTGGACAGAGGTTAGTTGACAGTTGCAGTTAGTATCTCCCCGATAAAACTATTGACATCACAGAATTCTAGTTATTGATTTGGCTAAAATAACACCTGAAAGAGGATTTGGATTCAGAGGATGAGGCCAAAGAGATGGGATGCTTCTGATAAAACTATAGGCATTGGATGTCATGTTACCAAAATTAAGAATAGAAGTCATATAATTAAGCTTTACATGATTTAGTTTCAAGTTTCAACAGATTTCATGATCTTTTCAAACAGCTTGGTAACACATAATTTAGATTACACAGAACAAAAGTATAGCATAGAATTAAAAGATGTATATATATACCTCACTTCCGGGTTGCCAGTGATGTTTCTTACAAGTTGCATCGCGCATATACCAACAGCTACACCAGTTGCTGCGACATATATATATATATATATATATATACACACACACACATCCAACATCAAAACCAAATCAAACCACGAGAACTGAGAAATAACGACTAATATTAAAAGAACATTCATCACAGAGCTAATCTTAACCAATATAATTTGAGTCATCATTTAGCCTCACATTACTAATTTAACATCCATTAGCTATATGTAACATCCAAATTCTTCCTTCTAAATACAAAAACGTGACCTATTACTCCTCGTATGACATTAGAAAAATCTACCGTAGTTCCTTTATCGTGTAGCATCTTTGTAAGAAACCAACTAACCAAGTTTGCAACTTTCACTATGATCTGAGATTCTGAGAACAAATCAAATCAAAATCCCTATTCTTTTTTTTACCAATTAAAAATCAATTTACCTCCAACTTAATTTACCCCTTCAATTTTTTTAACTCATAACGAACAACAACACAGGCCAAATAAAAGTGGTATACAATCTCTGAATCACATCTAAAACATATAAACGAAAACAGGGTCCTTATTTTTTAGGTGAAGAAGGAGGAGAGAGGGTACGTATCTCAGGCCTGATCCATCTGCTAGACATGTTGAAGAAGAAGCCGTTGAAAGAAACAGAGGAGAGAAGAGACGAGGATGTATATTAATTCAGAATTTGGATCCCTTCTTCTTCTTCTTCTTCTGCGCAGCTAGAACAAAAAACGGAGAGGGAATTGAGAGAAACGTACTAGAACAAACAAGGAAAGTGTTTTGGCGATGAGTTGTCTCTATATTTATTGAGAGTAGTAAATATCACGCGAATTTAGAACTCCAAACCGAGAAAATCGAGGGCGTGTATGGAAAGGAAACCAACCCACCACAGGGGTCATGTCTCAGGTCAGCATTTAACTGGAACATATTTTGCGTTTGATCTAACTATTTATATGATACTGATATTAATGTTATTACTAAAATAATAAATAATTAAAATAATAAATTATATATAAGGTCAATTAGAGACTCTATTTTACACATAAGGTCATTTAAACTTTTTATCTTAATAAATGTCACTTTCTTTAATTCATATTTTCTGTCTTCCCAATTTTACCTTTTTATATTTACTTTGAAAATCATTTATATTTTTATCTTAATTAAGGTCATTTTTTATCCATATTTTCTGTCTTCAAATTTTACCTCTTTATAATAACTTTTCAGGTCATTTTATATTTTTTATCCTAATTAAGGTCACTTTTTTATTCATATTTTTTATGCATAAAGTTCCAGTAAAGTAGTATTATCCAACAACTAGAGTAGTACTTTCTGAAAACTACAGTAATACTTTCAACAAAGTTTTGATTAGAATGCATAAAGTCCCAGTAGAGTAGTACTATCCAACAACTAGAGTAACACTTTTTGAAAACTACAGTAGTACTTTCAACAAAGTTTTAGTTAGAATGCATAAGTTTCAGTAGAGTAATACTATCCAACAACTAGAGTAGTATTTTCTGAAAACTACGGTAGTATTTTCAACAAATTGTTGTAGTGCTTTTCATGAAACTGCCAAATGGTGTGTTTTGCAACGTCCTCATTGTAGTACTACTACAGAGCACACTACATACTACTCACAGACAACACTACAAACTACTACAGAGCACACTACAAACTACTACAAAACACACTGCAAACTACTACATAGCGGACTACATACTACTCACATACACCACTGCAAACTACTACAGAGCACACTAGAGTCTGTACATACTACTACAGAGTAACATATGTACTACCACAGATTATCATAGACACTACTACGTACGTAACAACTAAAACACAACAATCTGCCTAACAACCAAAGCACACTTCTGCATACAAATAAATCTCCAACGCTCAGAGAAAGGGAGAGGGAGAGGGAGAGGGAGAGGGAGAGTGAGAGAGAGAGAGAGAGAGAGAGAGAGAGAGAGAGAGAGAGAGAGAGAGAGAGATCTTTTGCGGCTGTGGTGTCGGCGTCGAGGTGTGGCGAAGAGAGATACGGCCTAGAGGAGGCGTGATAGTGGTGAGGGATTGAGAGAGTGAGAGGAGGCTGCAACTGAGATGAGAGAGGAGGCGGTGAGGCAACCGAGAGATGGGGAGAGAGACGAAACCAAACGGAGAGAGAGAATACCAGGCGGAGGGAGAGAGAAAACTGAGATATGGAGAGAGTGATAGGAGAGAGGGGTGTTATATTGAATTTTTATGATGGTATATTTCTAAATAAATCAAACTTCCAGGTATTTTGTTTAATAAAGTGACCTTATTTATGAAAGAAAAATCAGATGACTTTATATATATCTAATCTTACGTAACTGACCTCAGGTATAATTTACCTTAATTAAAATTATATTTAATCTTAGTCTTTGTGCGCTGGAAAAAAAATTCCGCCTTTGATAGCCAACTGGCTTTGCTTTTCTGCTAGCATGCACATGCAAATTGTTAAAAAGCGAAAAATATTGTGGGCTGAAAAATTGAAATAGACGGTCCTCATTTCTCCGAATGTTCTAGGGAGTGGAGTATTTGACCAATTGATGAAATGTTGAAGACGAATGTGATGGCTGTTGAGATGTTCTAGGGAGTAGAGTAATTGTCTATAGTCATTGGGAAAAGAAAAGAAAAACCAATTAAATTGGGTTGGGCTTAACATGTACCCCGTAAGAATAGAATTGGAATCGATTTATTAGGCCCAACGTAAAGATCGAAAATTTCTTGTTTCAGTCCTTACCCAAGGGTACTAGGAGAGGGGGGATAATCAACCATGAAAGCCATGTAGCAACAATGACTCATGGGTCTTGCGCCACTGACAGCGTCTCCTCGACTTCGTACCTTGGTATCTCCTTGGGTTGCGCCGCCTCCTTTGCTCCCAGATGCAGCCCTAATTTTGGACTCGGGCTATGGTGTTGCATGGGTCTCGGGTTTTTACCTTGAATTCGAATCTCGCTCATGGACTTGGATTAAGTGAACCGTTGAACTTTGAGTTCTCGGTTATTCATATTTTGGGGTCGCTTTTGGTCTCGTGGAGGCGACCCAAACAATTTGTTGAGCCGACGCTACATGATACAAGTGTATATTCAAGTTTTTTTCAGTTTCTTTTTTCTTATATATTCATGCTTATAAGTATTTTACTACTAATGTCTCACTATGCATATTACATAATATCTCTCGGGTGTGGCTAGAGATACATATAATCCCCACACGTACATTCGCCACATATATAGTTGTCCTCGACATTAAAGATTTGGACAGTCGGATGAACCAGATATGGGACAAACTTTGGCCGATTCGAGTTCGATATACAGTTGCAGAGTTGCATATATGGTTGATGGCTTCTTGGAAGTTTCTAACGAAGACAACTAAATTCAATAATTCATAGTGCATGTGAGCAAAAATAGCTTAGCTAGCTATGAACAAACTGTCAAAGGCTCAAAGCAAGTATTGAGTACTCCAGCCAACTAACAATGCAGACCAATGAAATACTTCTTTTTAGTGTTCGATATGTCTCTCTCGCTCTTGTTGCATCTCTCTGGCCTCATGTGTTTGACTTTATAGACATATATATGTCTTCAGATTCCTTCACATTTATCTTCATCTGCATACTGCCTCAGGTGATAATGTTTTCCAGTAAATACAAGTATACAACTGATAACTAGATCTTCAGATCCATAATAATTTAACTTAGACAGATCGAGCTCGACCGATTTTTGGTAGCCAGATCGGATCGATTATCCGGCACGCTTCGTTAAGTTTAGCTATAAATTATATGTTTGAGTTTCAGAGAATCATTTATGCTCCTGCTGCTATATAGTTTGATGGAGTTGACAATTAGATGATGTAATGAAGAACATCGGTCTCTAAGTTAATTTCATGCATGCTTTCTTTTTTAATTATATATGAACGAGTAGTTCACTGTCTACCTACCATTCGATAATCGATCAGAGATCATATATGCTTCTTATGTTGGTGGACTAGTGCGTGGTGACTTCATATTTCATGCACGCCTATGTAGACTATGGTATTTTTTTTAGCTTTTTTTCCCTAATGTTTCTATTGAGGTCTAAGAGGCATGCACATCGACATTAGAGAATTAAATACATATTAGAGCAATGTCAATAGTTACGAATTATTCTCTCATTCTTCAATAGTAGAAGGCCGGTTAGAGAACCCGCATGCTTAGTTTGATAATCTATTCCGTTATTGTATATTAAAGTATGTAATTCGTGAAATACTTTGCATTGTCCTCTCGTCAAATCTTATGCATTTTCTAGCTTCCTCGTGTTGTGTTTTCCTTTTTAATATGTTAATGTACAAAAATAGATGTTTAAGACGAGACAGAAGTATCACTACAAGAAAACTGCACTTAGACTACGGAAACGTAAAAGTTCCGTAGTCCAAGTTCCACTTGGACCGCGGAGAATTTTCCGTTGTCTAGGTGTGCACCTGGACGACGGAGAAAATAATCTCCGTCGTCTAAGTCCACACCTGGACCGCGGAAAATTCTCCGTTGACCAAGTGTGCACCTGGACGACGGAAATGTGAACCTGGATGACGGAGATTATTTTCTCCGTCGTCCAGGTGCACACTTGGTCAACGGACTGACACGCCGTGGTCCGAGTGGCCACTTAGATAACGACACCTCCGTCGTCTAAGTGAAGCATTATATAAGGCTGATGCCGAACTCTCTTCCTCTCCGCTCACTCGTCTCTCAACTGATCATAATCTCTTCCTGTCTTGATTAGCGTCTCACGCGTGCATGCAATTCAAACGACGACGTCCTAACTAGCTAGCTACCTAGGTAGCTAGATAGCACTATATATCGATCTTCGGCTCCGACCATTGATTAATTCGCCATATATCGGAGAAGGCCAGGTACGTACGTAGTTAATTTTCCAACACCATTAACGTAGGTTTATATATATATAATTAATTGCATGTACGTTTGATTGATTGCATTGTTAATAATTAATTAGTACGTATAATATATAATTATATATAATTAATATATTAAGTTAGGAAATTGATGATATATATATTAGTTAATTATAGACCTGTAGTACGTATATATGTATGGATGTTTTAAAATTTGGTTAATATTTAGTTAAAACGTACATACATGCATATATGTTAGCTAGACATATTAAAGTAATTGATGTAGAGTACGTATAATTAATAGTTAATTGACTAATATGTAATAATTAATTAATTATAAAATTTTGTAGAAGTATGGATAAGAGTTGGATGGAGTTGCGGAATAGATGTGATGTCCGGTATATGGATGGAATTAGCGAATTTGTGAATTTTACGATAGAACATGGTCAGGGAAAGAAGTGTTTCAGGTGTCCGTGCCAGAAATGTCTTAATTGTTAGTATGTTGAGGTTAATGTTATGGTGCAACACCTGTACGAAAATGGTATGATGTGGAGTTACACTACATAGAACGAGCATGGTGAAGCAGTAGACTTCAGCTCAGGGTACAATTACCAGGGTGCCTCATCCAGCGGCAGTGGTGCCGACCCCCCTGCTTGCAACCCAACTGCAGATTTGGTCCATGAGACATTTCCGGCATTTAGTCATGGTGGACACCAACACGAAGATGGAGGTTATAGTACCACTCATGAGCATGATGACACATTCCCCGCTGCTAGCTTGGACACTGACACTAGTGAGATGGATAAGTACAACAGGATGCTACTTGAAGCGTAGACCCCAGTGTTCCCTGGATGTCGAGAGAATGTGTTGCAATATGTGATGGAGCAAATGAAGATAAAAGTGAAGCACAAAATGTCAGTCAGTGCTTTTAACGAAATTCAGGAGCAAATATGTAAGTTGCTTCATGATGATCACAATCTTCCTAAATCTCATTATAAGGTTAGAAATATCTTGAGCAGCCTCGGCCTAAAGTACAGGATAATTGACGCATGTCTGAATGATTGTGTGCTTTTTTACAAAGAGTATAAAGATTTAGACTATTGTCCCGTATGTGGCCAGTGTAAATATGAGCTGAATAGGAAGAGTTCGAAAAAGAGAATTCCTGTGAAAGTTGTTCGATATTTTCCCTTGATTCCCAGATTGCAGCGCCTGTACATGTCTCTACACACAACAGAGGCGATGCGATGGTACGCAGAAAAGCGAATAGATGACGATGTCCTGCGATACGCCGCAGATGGGGAGGGTTTCAAACATTTTGACAGAGAATTTGGAAACTTTGCTGCAGAGGTTAGAAATGTTAGACTCAGACTATCTACAGACAGATTCAATCCTAGGGGTAGTAATAGCTCCGCCGTCAGCACTTAGCCAGTTATTCTGATGCCGTACAACTTGCCTCCGTGGATGTGCATGAACAAGGAATTTAATTTCCTTACTGTACTAATTGCATGTCCTAAATCTCCAGGGAAGTGCTTAGATGTCTACCTCAGACCTTTGATCGACGAGCTGAAACTGTTGTGGCAAAATAGAGTCTCAACTTATGACAAATTCACTGACACGATGTTCACGATGAGAGCTGCCGTAATGTGGACGATCAGCGATTTTTCAGCGTATGGGATGTTGGCAGCCTACAGGACAAAAGGATATAATGGATGTCCTATATGTTTGGACGACGGGAACTCTAATTAGCACACGGGAAAGGTGTGTTACTTGGGTCACCGTAGATGGCTTCCTCACGACCACCCGTGGCGACAGGATGAAGCTCATTTCGACGGGACGGTAGAAAACGATCATAAACCCTGTAGTTGGTCGGGCGAAGAGATTTTAGAGAGGTTGAGCTATTTCGACTTTGGTGTGTTGACCAATAATACAGATGTAAAGAAATGCAATCTAATTCCTCCACATGATCTCCGCTATTGGCATCACAAGAGTATATTCTTTGAACTCCCTTACAGGTTGAAGTTGAAGCTGAGGAACAACTTGGACGCGATGCACATAGAAAAGAATGTGTGCGACAGCATGGTGGGAACAATTCTTGGTATTAAGTTCAAAACTAAAGATACTCCCAAAGTGCGCAAAGATCTGGAATCAATGATTCTACGTCGTCCCTTGTGGTTGAGGAGGGATAGGAAATGAGTGTACAACAAGATGCCAGCTGCACCTTACACAGTGAAGCCGACACTTAGACGTTCTGTATTTCACTGGTTTAAGGGCGTTCGTTATCCGGCTACGTATACATCTACTATAATTAGAGCAGTGGACGAGGTGCAACACAAGTTTGTTGGTCTGAAGACACATGACAATCACGTTATGCTGCAACGTCTGATTCTAGTGGTAATTCGACCATATTTTCCTCGTAACGTCGTAGAACCAATAGTGGCATTGTGCAGATGGAGGCAGAGGTTATGCGCTAGAGAATTAAAGAAGACAGATGTGGTGGAACTGCAACAAAAAATTGTGCACATCATTTACAAACTAGAGAGGATTTTTTCCCCCTGCTTTCTTTGACATCATGATTCACCTAATGATCCACCGGGCCGAGCAGGTGCCTATTTCTGGTTCGGTCTAGTGCATTTGGGTGAAACGGTGCCGAAAATTAACGCGGTTGAAACCGTTCTGCCGATTAGTTGGGGGCCGTTTCAAAAATTCGAAACGGTTGACTTAGACGACGGAAACGCCCTTTTCCGTCGTCCAAATGCACTTAGACAATGAAAAATAAGGCTCCGTTGTCTAAGTGAAAGTCTATATATAGCCACTGCCCATTCTCTCTTTTCTTCATCCCATCTCATTTCTCCTCCTCTCCTCTCCTCTCCTCTCTCTCAAAAGCTCCAGTCTCCCTCCTCCGGCGACCAAAATTCCGACGTTTCCCTCTCTCCAGCGACTCTCCACTCCGGCGACTTTCCGGTAACTTTCCGGCGGCTCATCTTTTAGGTAATAATTATATTTTTTAACATCATTATTATTAAACTAATTAATTAATTTGTAAATTGGTTAATTAATTAGTAATATATTAGTAATAATAATTATTAGTAAATGAATAATTATTAGTAAAAATTAATTATTAGTAATAATATATTAGTAATCATTATTGTTGGTAATAATAATTATTAGTAAATGAATAATTATTAGTAATAATTATTATTGGTAATAATAATTAATTATATTGGTAAATGAATAATTATTATTGTAAATGCATGATAAATAATAAATAATTATTGTAATTAAATATTGTTTTAATTAATAGTATAATTTGTGATTATTAATGCATGTAATTATAATTTGTAAATATTGTTCTAATATTGTCAATTTGTAGTAAATATGGTAAATCAGTGAATTATTAAAAATGATTAATTGATAATTATGGGAAATTTTGTAGTAAATTGGTAGTCTTTGATTTAAATTTAGTACATAATTAAGTTCGGTTTATTAAGTCGCATTCTTTGGAATAGATGGCGCCTCATTTCTTAGGTTATCTCCTTAACCCCTAGTGATGTGTGGATTTCATCACTGCACACCATAACCTAAGTGAAGTTATGGACACGAGGTTGAGGGTGGAGTTTGCAAAAGACTTAAGGGAGTGTAAAGTTTCGAAAGATTGGCTGAATGTCGGATATGGTGTCTAGAAACGGGTTATGACTGGTGACAGGTTTTGGATCTAAGAAAGATGACACCAATAAAGTATATACCATTGATTTGGTTAGCCTCGAGATGTTTTGTCGAAATTAGTCATGCCTCTCGCGTTATCTCTATCCCTAACTGGTCATGTTTTTCGATTGAACCAAGGCTGATTAATTGAAAGTTTACACTTTATCGCGTGGGTCGCACGTCCATTGAACGACCAAAACACCAAGCTAGTGTACTCTATTTAAATCTTAGGCGCACTCAATACTAAGGTGTAATTATCGTAAATTTTTTTATATAGTTATTATGGTAATCAGGTATTTTAACAACTCGTAGGTTTAAATGGCTCCGTCGAGAAAGAAAAAGGCCAAACAGGAGGCCGAAGATGCTATGCTCCGACGCTTGGCGGAGCAATTCGGTTGGGATTTAGAGGAGGGCAATGACGCGCTCTCTCCGAACCCTTCAGCTGGTCCGTCGACAGCGCCCACTGGGGAAATTCCCGCTGCCCCAGTTATCCCGACCGGTGATGACGACGCCCATTCCGGTCGGACGCCAGGTTTGGCAGAAAGTACTTAGGCGTCGTTGACCTCGGCCTCCTCTAAATCTATCCTTTATAGCGCCCGACGCAAGCTCAGGAGGTCCCCGACTGACCCGGAATCCAAAAGGACTCGCTGTCTTGTCAAAGGCGAAAAATCCGAGAAAATTTTCAAGGCGACCGGGAAAAAGATCGAGTTGCCGTACGACGAATTCACCGGTGGCCCTCCTAAAGCTCAGCTAGCTAGTCTCTCAGCGCATAGCATATGGTCAATCCTTCGCAGCCGAGTTTGTATGACTGTCCCTACTTGGAAGGAGTTTCTGGATGAAGAGAAGGCGAAACTGTTTAAAGAACTTTCGGTACGTAATATGTACAATTTTAAATTTATTTTCTAATAACCAATAAAAATTGTAATTTCATAATATATACGATTATAATTTTCTATTTATTTCTGATAGGAACAATATGAGGTGTATCTCACACCGGCGATACTTAGGCATATCAACCAAACCGCCAACTCCATCTACCGTGATTGGAAGTACAAGCTTCATGTGTACTTCGATAATATCGGCCCCGTGCCTACCCCCGTAGAGCTGCGTGGGGATAGGGAAGATGAGTGGCAGTGGTTGTGTAACCACTTCCAAGATGAAGAATATATGATGTTTACTTTTTTATTTAAATTAAGAGAGTTGAATTATTTTTATTTTAGTTACTCATTAATTTTTTAATGATTTATGTTGTCCAACAGAAATTCTCCGAAATCAACAAGACCAACCGGGGGAAGAAGGACAAATACCATACCTCCGGCGCCAAGCAAGTGATTCAAATAGCCAAGGAGCACAGGGATATGGGCTACAAACACCCTTATCTCGATGCTAGCATAAACGCGTACGTGACGCCTGGGTTTGAGAATGAAGCGAGTCAATACGGCGTAAGTGATATATATATATATATGTGCTTTTAATTAGCGTAGTTTTTATTTAAATATTATTATTTTTTATTTTTATTATTATTATTATTTTTTAGGCAAGGTTGGTAGAACGGACGCAGGAGGAACTGGCCAACACTCAGCTTGCACATCCGGATTTGCCGCCCGAAGACATGCCTCCTCTATTGATGGAGAGCCAAATTGTAATCGCCGATGAGGTATACGGTCGTAGAGCTGGAAGGGAGGTTAGATGAATGGGACCTAAGGTGATTCGAGATTTGTCGACCTCCGACTCATCATCTACGGGAGGTTCGGCGAGGAAAAGTACTCAGGCTGCGAGCGTCCAAGCAGCCTTTGAAGAGTCTCGACTCGCACGGGAGGAAAATCAATCTATGCATCAAATGATTGATTAGCAAGAAGCGCAGATAGCCCAACTCGTTGCCCTCATGGAAAATCAGGCTCGACAACAGTGTTAACCTCCTCCGAACCCATACCCCGATGACGACGACCCGACTGGAGGCGGGGGACTCAGCGGCGCGTCTGCTCTTCCAGTATTTTAGTAGTTAATTTGTGTAATTTATTATATCATTTTTTTCGATTCCGAGCGATATTTAATTTCATGTATGTACAAATTAATTTTTATTATTTAAGTAATTAACAATTTATTATATTTAACTAATTTTAACATATTTAATTATTTAAATGAGATTGGAGTATTTAATTAAATTACTAATATTTTACTACAAATTAAAATTTAATTTTAAAAAATTAAATAATCTCTTAGACAACGGAGAATTGATCTTCGTTTCTCCGTGGTCCAAGTGAGAACTTAGACCGCGAAGAAAGCCCAAAAACTCCACGGTCCAAGTAAGCACTTGAACCGTGGAATTCACCGTTTCCGTCGTCCAAGTGCTTGGACGACAGGACTTGGAGTACGGAACTTGGAGCACATAGGTTCCGTCGTCTAAGTACTTAGATGACGGAAAAACGCACCTAGACGACGAAAACGGTCCGCGGTCTAGGTGCGTTTTTCTTGTAGTATATATACTTATGAGTTAGAAACACGTACACCAGTAGCTTCAAAATTTGAATCCGCCAAAGGATTAAGATGATGAGAAATGATTTTAGACCTTCATGGGTCATGAGGTATAGGCCTTAAATTCTACGTGACATTTTATATTTGTCCACATCATTAGTATTATGACATCTTAACTTCATCAAAAGGCAATCATATCGTTTATATCTAAAGATCGTTAATTTTTCATATTTAAAAATTTAAAAATTATCAATAATAATTTCTTGTATAACATGACTGTAGAAAATTAATTAGTTTTGTATAAAACAAGAAAATTAATTAATGTTCATCAAAACGAAAAAGTTAATATTTATTTAATTACACATTAATTGTGTAAAAAAAAGAAATTAATTAGTATTCATCAAAACTTTAATGAGAAAGATTATTCTTCCTTTTTTTTCTTCTTCAATTCTTTCTTCTCCTCACTATGATTTTTATGATTTTGGAATATGTAAAATGAAAAATTTTACTAGAACTTGGTAATATCTTATATTGCAAAGGAGATCAACTAGAAAGGAGGAAGGTACGTATATACAAAAAATTTAGTGCATGCCAAAGTTGATTTTACATCTAAGAAAAAAATGGGTTAACATTGACATCGGACAAATTTGAATGTTTTATGTTTTCTATAATTTTTTAATTTGATGTAGTTAAATTGTTGTTTTCAATTAATAATTTATAAATTTAATTAATATATAAAAGGATAAGATTAATTTTATAAATTGAATATTTTCTCATAAATTTACAAAAAAATTAAATATTTATATAATATAGTATATCATATTTGATTGAAGCCTACATCTTATAACTCCAACCGATTAAGAACGCTAATATTGTCCTCGAGAGATAGACTTTCACCCTCCATTTGTTGAAATTCGACAAGAAAACAAACATAATGAACTATGCATGTTTCCCACTCGAACCTTTCATAGATGTTAAGATGTCGACCATAGAAAATAAGTTCGTAATTTGAAGGTCAACATTGACGTAGTATGAGGATTATAGTAAAAAAGTTCGGAGTATGTGGCTTAGACACGTTGATGTAGCCCCGTCATCCATAGCAAAAGCATGACATTTAACAATCTTTCATATTCTTTCGTGGGCCATAAGAAATACAATTGTCTTTCAATTATCCATACATAGTGCTTTTCAAGTTTGCAAGTTGTTTGAAATTCAACTTTTGATATTCTCTTTGGGAAAAATTGTTTAAATGGTATTAATTTTTGTCCAAAATCAACAATTTGGTAATTATTACATGGCATATGTTAAAATGATCATTTATCTTCTTCAAAATTATATCAAAATAGTCATTTGCCCGTTAAAAAAAAATTTCCTTTCAAGGGTATTTTTGTCTTTTTATCCTCTTTTTAAATTTAGACCGTATGATCAATCCTAGTTATGATCTAGATCGTTGATCGATTTCTACCTGAATGGATAGAACCCATTTCCGTAACCCAAATAATTAACAACCTGATCGAAATTGCTTCGGCCAACCACTTCTGATCATCGGACCGGTCGAAATCGATTCCCCCTTCCATCTTCAACCTCCCCATCACCTCAATTTCAACATGCATCGACTGTGGGGGGAGAATCGAATGGAGGAAAATTCTAGGGTTGTCCCGTTCGGCCTCCGTCGCCGGCGATAACTCCGATCAACTTAGACCACCGAACCACCCAGGTTTCGAAGCTCCTCGCCTTAGAAGTTGTTTGCACCGGTCTCGAGGTGCGACGCGGCCAAACGATGTCAATTGGTCAATCCCGATTCCGGCGAAACCTGGGTCAATCTGTAATGAGGAGGCCGTGTCTCCACGACAATGAAGCACGAGTTTTGAGGATTGAAGCGCGGCTGTCGTAGAGGATCGAGGCCCGTCACCGGCGATAGCTCCGGTCAACTTCGACCACCAGACCACTGAATGGCTACGGTGGCCCTCCTCCGTTAGAGGGAGTGGCAAATTTCATAATTTTCAAGAACTTTTAGTAATGATATTATTATAAATAAATATAATTTAATGATAAAAAGATATTTTTACCCCTAAAAAGTTAGCGGGAGTGACCAATTTGATAATGAAACGTTAGAGGGAGTGACCATTTTGACATATGTCATACGATAGTTACCAAACTGTCGTTTTGGACAAAGATTAATGACCATTTAACTTATTTTCCCTTCTCTTTATGTCATGATGCTATTAAAATTTTAGCTGGTTTTCTAGTACAAAACATAGACCAAACTTCTCAAAGAACCTTGAGTAAACATTTTTAAATTCAAGACATGGAGAACATTCTTAAACTCCATAGTATACCAGATAAAAAAAAACTTAGTCCTAGTAACACTTTTGTTAAAAAATGTATAAATTTATCCTAATTATGGTATCATATTCTTACATTCTCGATCAAACTTAATGCTCTGTTCTAAACTTGATCATGTAACTGATGTAAGCCGTAAATTTGAAGCGTAAATCATAAACAAATGATGGTTTTCTTTAAGGAGATTTATTCTCCTTAATTTCCAATATTTGTCTTGTTCTAATTAGATACGAATTAGTATAAATAGAGATACAGAGAATATCTGTTATATCGGGACATTTATTGTAACAGATTGTATCAGCCTATATATACGACATTCTATCAATTATTCTCCTTCAACATGTTATCAGACACACTTTGAGTTAATAGTTAGCTATCACCACAGAGAAAAAAAATCTAGCCTTAGCTTTCCCCTGTCGGCCACCCCTTCACCACCGTCGATCTTCAACCCCGGCCTCCATCACCGTCGATCATCACATACTCGGCTACTTCCTCCTTGATTCCAATGATCTTCCTACTTTGTCAAGATTGCTCGACTCCCAAAGAACCTCTACAGACGAGCTCTTCCTCAACGTCGTCCAACTTTTATACTGGTCATACCGAGCATAACACCAATCGAGGTAAATTTTCTAAACCATCAATCATTAGATCTAGGAATAAAACTCACTTCCTGCAAAACCTTAGATCTTAGGATTGTGATTTGTGATTTGTGATTATCCCATATCTATGCCTTCCTTCTTATGGACTTATATCCATAGAATATGAGTGACGGTCCTGGGGGAGTCACGGTTTAGAAAAGAAAAGAAAAAAAGGAAAATCGATCATATGTGATGGTTAATCACAGTTTTTGAGTATGGTTTTTGAGCCACCGTTTATTGATGATCGATTTTGTGACCATACATCATGGATCACGTTCTTATTCATTAAAATTTGATGTTAGTGATCGTATTTTTTCGATCGATACTAATAAAATCTCTTTGTATTTTTTGTAGATGAGTTCGAATGAGCCGGTCAAGCCAGATTTCGACATCCTTGATCTTCAAGGAAAGGAATATCATCGATGGATCTCCGATGGTTAACACATTCATCAGAAAGAGACTCAACAACACCATTCAACCCGTTGGGCCAAACATTGTTCCACAATAAGATGAATCAAAAGCTCAAGCTCTCATGTTTTTGAGGCGTCATATTCATTCAACTTTTAAGAAGCAGTACTTAAAGAAAATAGATCCCCGAATTTGTGAGATGCTTTGAAGAAACGCTTTGATAATGTGTATGATGCATAACTTTTTGAGTTGACTACAAGATGGGAAGCCCTTAGGCTTCTGGATTTTCCAAAGATCTAAGATTTCAATCAAGTGATCTTAGATCTGCAGTCTGATTTGAGCTTCTGTGGGGTGGACTAGTCCAAAAAAGACATGATTGAAAAGTCTTTGAATACCTTCCCAATATCTATGAGCACTCTTGCTCATCAATACCAGATCGAGTACAAATAGGGAAAGATTCTTACCTTAAGTGATCTCATGAATAGCCTAGCCAAAAAGGAAAGGCATCATAAGATCATTCTCAATAATAACTCAAGACCGGTTGATACTAAAAAGTCTGAGAGTTATCAAACTGGAGGAAAGGCTCGTAAAGACAAAAATAATGTTCGTTCGGAAGCTTACAATCTTGGCAGACAAGCTCCACAAGGTGGGAGAGGAGGGCGTGGGCGTGGCCGAGGCCGCAACCAAAATCTAACTTGGCATAGAGATCAAAACACCAACTCTAACAAGAACCAATCTGGTTCGAGTAATGATGAGAAAATACATTTCAATTTTAGGACATTCGCATGTTACTAGTGTGGTTCAACAAAGCATATGCACAAGCAATGTCGTACTAGCAAAGAAATCCAGAACATCTACAAGAGGCACAAGCAATATTTGGCTCAAGAGTCCAACTTTGCTTGAGAATTCAAGATGGATGTTGACACCAATCTCGTGATTGCAGAGGACAAGGAGACGAACCTAGTTACTCCAGATTTTGAATAGCCTATGTGAAAGGCATTATCTTTGTAATAGATTCAAGTTTTTTTTTTTGCTTATTTTTTTGCCATTTTTTTAAGACTATTGTCTTGGTTTTTATTTAATTTTTGGATAAGAACATCTATGATGTATGTTGGCGAGTAATGAAATTTTTTCTATTTTTCGATATATAAAATTGTTGAAAAATGTTAATTTTATATCAATTCTGTGTATGGTTCGATGTTTACATAAATATATGGCATAATGACACAACGATACAGTCAAAAATGAGACATAAATGAGAGGATTCTGTTTTGATCTCGGGGGTTCTTCGATCCATCGAAGACTTGTTTTTTGATCCATCGAAGCTATCCCTCGAGTCGGTTTCTGAGATTTTCGATCCATCGAAAATTTGTACTTAAATCCATCGAAAGTCATCCTCCGGTCCTTAAACTATCATTTTTGATCCATTGAGGATTCCTTCTTCGATCCATCGAAGCCTAATTCTTCAACCCATCAAAAATCAGTATCAAAAAATCAAAATTTCATTTTGAGTTTCTTCGATCCATCGAGGGATTGTTCTTCGATCCATATAAGGTATCCCTCGGGTTTGGTTTGTGAAGTTTTTCGATCCATCGAAATGGTGTACTTAGATCCATCAAAGGTGCTACCAGGATTATGGTGTTCTTGATGTATTTTACATCAGTTTCTATCATGTCATATCAGTACTCAACAATGGTTATAGCTCTATTCAAATCTTTAATTGTTTACTAAAAGTGTCCGCCTGGTCTTTAGTTCAAAGACTCATTTATTTAAATTGCTTTTGTAGATGTCTCAAGGCGATATTGAGTATCTTGTAGATAGTGGTACTACCCACACCATTATGCGGAATAGACAATTATTTATGGATATTTTTCCATATAAATCCTTAATGACTACTATGATAGGTGCAACGCCGGTTATATAAGGGCGTGGTTCTGCATAATTTGTGTTGCCTCATGGTACAAGGTTGTTTACCACTGATGCCTTATATGCGCCAAAAGTCAATCGAACCTTGTTAAGTTTCAAAGATATTTGCGCCAACTGTCTCCACTTGAAAACATATTGTGAAAATTGACAAAAATTATTATATATCACCTCTATTGAATGTGGCCATAAGCGCATTCTAGATAAGTTTTCAGTTATTCGCAGTGGTTTATATCTAACTACAATTCGAATTATTGAATCTAATTTCATGACTCACACGACTTCGTGTGATTCAGAATCATACAAACTTTGGCATTTTTGACTGGGATATTCAGGTCATGATATGATGATCAAAATATTAAAAAATACTCATGGTCATCCATTCATCAGAGCGAAGAACCATGTGGGAATACCTAAATCCATCGGTTTAGATGGGGCGGATGACACTACTCCTTTCAATCCTGGCTCGGTCTCCAAGACGAGTGCAACAAATTCCTGGCAAAGTACCGTTGTGGCACCGTGCGTTATCCTACCAGATTCATATGTTGCAATCTCGAATATACGTTGTTCATTTTGCAAAGCTTGTTTTTTAGCAAAGTTACAGGTACATCATTCTTTTGTTGTTGATAACACCGAAAATATTCCATTCTTACAAAGGATCCAAGGTAATATTTGTGGACCTATCAAACTAAAATGCGGACCATTTAAATATTTCATGATTTTGGTAGATGCATCAACTTGATGGTCACACATTGCTTTGCTATCCACAAGGATTGTTGTGTTTGTAAAACTCCTGGCACAAATTATTAAGCTTCGGGCTCATTACCCGGATCATCCGATCAGGTCTATTAGATTGGACAACACATGAGAGTTTACATCAAAATCTTTTGATGATTACTGCATGTCTGTTGGGATTGAAGTTGAACATCTTGTTCCTCATATTCATTCTTAGAACGGTTTAGTAGAGGCTCACATCAAGCGGTTACAGCTTATGTCTCACGCGTTAGTAATGCACAAACTTACTGGTATTCGCGTGCGGCTATGCAGTTTTACAAGCAGCTACACTTCTTCATTTTCAACTCGTAGGATGCCAACCATTCATTGCGCACCAGTTGGTAACTAGATATGAGCCTGACATTTCACATCTATGCATTTTTGGTTTTGCGGTATATGTGCCTATTATGCCTCCACAACACACTAAAGTGGGTCCTCAATGAAGATTAGACATTTATGTTGGCTATAAAGCTCAAACGATAATCCACTATATTGAACCTTTAACAAGAGATCTCTTTACCGCAAGATTTGCAGATTATCACTTCGATGAGACATACTTCCCGACGTTAGGGGGAGGAAGGAATGTATCTATTGTGGTTCAACGTCAGGAATTGATGTGGTCTAATCCTACTATGTTTCATCATGATCCCTACACATCTCAGAGTGAGATAGATGTGCAAAGAATACTTAATCTTCAGAAAGTAGCAGACTCTATGCCTGACTCCTTTACTAATATCGCTAAAGTGACGAGATCGGATATACCTCCTGCAAACGTTCCTGCAAGGTTAGAAATCCCAAAAAAGGTATTAGTAAGTACCAATACCGGACAAGGAATTTTTCCTCCTACCCATGTGGAAGGTGTTGCGTCGGCCTCGACTCCCACCAAGAAAAGGGGGAGACCAAGAAAATTCACTGATGAGCCAACGGTTAAAAGGCATGTCATCGAGGCATAAAATGATCCATTCGTCATCAACATTGTGAATCTTTTACATGAGATTGTCTCTGACTATAGTTATGTCCTTGAATCACAATTGGCATGTCTGGGGGATGCCCCATAACCTCTTGTGATGTTAAAGAACAAAGAAATCTTGCTTAGAACAAATGATGCGAGCGTTCTTATGGATAGATCTTCCATGTTAGTTGATGATGCATTTGATTATTCCATTTCTCAGAAGATGATTATTGATGACGATGAAGTGGAACCTCGCTCTGTGGTGAATTGCCAACAAATAGCAGATTGGCCTAAATGAAAGGTAGCAATCCAGGCCGAACTAGACTCTTTGAATAAAATGCAGGTTTTTGGTCCAGTAGTGCTATGCCCACCGAATGTTAAGCCGATAGGACATAAATATGTTTTTGTTCGGAAGCGTAATGAGAATAATGAGGTCTTGCATTATAAAGCTAGAGTTGTAGTGCAGGGTTTCTCTCAACGACTTGAAATTAATTATGAGAAGACGTATTCTCCGACCATGAACATCATCACCTTTCGCTACCCAATAAGTTTGGTAGTGTCCGTGAAATTAAACATGCAGCTTATTGATGTAGTTACTGTATATCTCTATGGAGATCTTGATTCAGAGATATACATGAGAGTGTCAGATGTCATTGTTATACCCAAATCAAGCTACTCTAAACCAAGGAGTGCTCATGTAATAAGATTGAGACATTCACTATATGGATTGAAACAGTCTGGTAGAATGTGGTATACACGTCTTAGTGACTACTTGATTGGGAAGGGATACAAGAATGATTATGTATGCCCTTGCGTGTTCATAAAAAGAACAAGTTCAAGATTTACCATTGTAGCAGTCTATGTAGATGATATGAACATCATCGGGACTCTTAATGAGATCAATGAGACGGTTGGTTACTTGAAATCTGAATTTGAGATGAAAGACCTTAGTAGGACTCGATTTTGTCTCGGATTAGAGCTGAAACATCGAGTTGGTGGAGTTCTTATTCACTAGTCTGCTTATGTCCAAAAGATGCTCAGGCGATTTAATATGGACAAAACACACCTTATTAGCACGTCAATGGTTGTTTGTAGTCTAGACCCCAAGAATGATCAATTTCGTCAGGTAGATGACGATGAAGAGATCTTGGGAGCTAAAATTCCATTTCTTAGTGTTATTGGAGCTTTGTTGTATCTAGCTTAGTGCATGCATCCAGATATTGCCTTCTTAGTGAACTTGTTGGCTAGATTTAGCTTTGTGCCAACGCAATGTCATTGAAATGGAGTAAAAATAATCTTCAGATACTTGAAGGGTTCTATTGACTTGAGTATATTCTTCCCTTACAAAGAGCACAGAGAGAAGCTTGAAAGTCCCATAAAATGGATGGTTGAATGACAGCATGCAAAATCCAGAGCCTTTGATCCATCGAAGAAAGCTCACGGGTCAGACCAGAGTCATGCCTTTGATGTATCGAAGGAATTGTTCTTTGATCCATCGAATGATAAACCTACTGCGAGTAGTGTTACTGTTATCCCCTATTCCGAAACATCGATTGATGTGTTGGTTGAATTTGCTGATGCTGGGTACTTCTCTGACCCCCATACAAATGTCGTTCACAAACTGATTATGTTTTTACTATGGGAAACACGACGCTTTCTTGAATATCAACTAAGCAAACATTTGTTGCTACTTCCTCGGATCATTCAGAAATCATTGTTTTGCATGAAGCGGTTAGAGAATGTGCTTGGCTTAGGTCAGTCATTCATCATATTGGAGGGTCTAATGGATTACCACCTACAACGACAGCTCCCACTTGCATATTTGAGGATAATACGACATGCATTGAACATATGAAGTTGGGTTACATTAAGGGTGACAATACAAAACATATATCGCCAAAATTCTTCTTCAGTCAGCAACAACAACAACTGTTGAATATCTATGTGAACCAGGTGGGTTTGGCGGATAATGACGTGGACTTGTTTACCAAGTCACTACCCAAATCTACATTTGTGAAACATGTGAAATGCATTGGTATGCACAGGTTGTCTAAACTCCATGACTAAGTATACAGTCAGGGTTATACTCAGTCAGGGGGAGTTACATTTTTGTAGACATTAGGGAGAGTCTATGTTACATGTTGTAGCGTATGTAGTTGATGCGTTGTACTCTTTTTCCTTATACTAAACTTTTGTTTTACTCATGAGGTTTTTGTTTGTTTGGCGAGATTTTTAGTGAGACAACATAGCATGCATCATTCATTAGGCCATCGACACAAGAATGAGTATTTAAAGAGATTTATTCTCCATAATTTTTGGTGTGTGTCTTGTCCTAATTATATAAGGATCAGTATAGATAGAGATACAAGGAATCTCTGGTATATCGAGACATTTATTATAACAGATCGTATCAACTTATATATAAAATATTTTATCAATAAAAAAATTACAATTTTCAATATATCAATTACTCTCTTTTAACGAACTTACTATATGCCAAGTGAATAACATAATTTTGTGAGGAAATAATCCCCTTTTAAGAATAAAATATGAATATTTATTGCCAAATATATATTTTGCGGTAAAATATATATTTTTACTTCACCAAACAAAGGTCAAGTCTCCGATCTCTTTTCTCGTGAAAAAGTAAAAGCGGCCGTAGAAGTAGAACAATCGAGAAGTACGTGACCAAGAAGACGAGACATCTGACCATCAAACCCCCTACACCCAACCTCACATGAGCCCAAATCCCAAACTCAACTTGGCGACGTTCTCCTTTTACCACCCGATTCTCTCTCCGAATATACCTCAAAAATATTAACTTACCGAAAAGGCCCGGTCGTAAATCAGTGGCTCCATCACAGAAGCCGTAGGACCCTAAATCAGCGGCTCGCGATACGACTAATCTTTTTACTCAAGAAAAACCGCCGCACGGGATTGGGCCTCGTACCCACTCACTGGTCTCCACTTTACCTCTTTTGGCCCTCTTTTCTATATAAACCCTCTCTCTCATTATCACAACCAACTCTCACAAAAACCCTCATCTCCTCCCCACAACTTGATCACAGAAATCTCCTTCACTCTCTCACTTTCTCTCTCTCAACTCTTCTCAGTCGCCATGGGTAAGATCTTCTCGCACACACAAGCTTCTCACTATTTGATATTAGATCTTGTTTTTTTCTGTATATCTGATCGTGTTTTTGTTTCGTTGTGGTGTGGTGTTTGTTGTTATCATCGAGCAGGCAAGGTCAAGATCGGAATCAACGGTGAGGATCCGATCCTCTTCTTCTTATGTTTTGTTTGATCTAGATCTGGCTTGTGGTTTTGAAATCTGATGAAAATGAAATGGTGTAGGATTCGGAAGAATCGGACGTTTGGTTGCTAGAGTCGCTCTACAGAGAGACGATGTTGAGCTCGTCGCCATCAACGATCCATTCATCACCACCGACTACATGGTGAGTGTGTGTTGATCTGTGAGGTTTTTGATTCTGGAATTTTGACTGTTACACGGATGATCGGAGTTAATTTTTTTGTTGTGTTTAGACCTACATGTTCAAGTATGACACCGTTCACGGACCATGGAAGCACCATGAGCTCAAGGTCAAGGACGAGAAGACTCTTCTCTTCGGTGAGAAGCCAGTCACTGTTTTTGGTCTCAGGTAATATTCGATCTCTTTTTTCACTAGACAATTGAGCTTATTTCGCTGATGCTGTGATTGATGGGATAGTAGATTGAAGTGTTGATTGGATTGTGTGATTTGTTTGATGTAGAAACCCAGAGGAGATCCCATGGGGCGCAGCTGGTGCCGATATCGTCGTTGAGTCCACTGGAGTGTTCACTGACAAGGACAAAGCCGCCTTCCACTTGAAGGTCAATTCTATTTTCTTTTTCTTTTTCTTTTATTGCATTATGAGTTTAATTGGACATGTGGTTTGGATAATATGTGAATTGGATTGCTCGTGAAACTTGATTTCTCCGAGTTGCTGTGCTTAGTGTTTGTTGTATATTTGAGTTATTCTGTAGCAACTCTTGTACCACTAATAATGTCAGTGTGCTACTGTAATATGTGATGATTATCTTGGTGATTCATAAGTTACTTAGCTTAGTGATTCTTAAGATCCTGTTGTAGGATTGTGATAATTGTGTCATGACCCTTAGTGTGATCTTTTTGGTTGTTTCATAATTGGTTTGAGTGATTGCTATTAAACTCCAGTTGCACTAGAAATGTGTGTGCTGTCGTGGTATCGATGATATACAAATTTGCATAGCATTGTTTTGAAATCTACACTTTGTTACTTGAAATTAATAAATACTGTTTGTGTGATCAGGGTGGTGCCAAGAAGGTTGTCATCTCTGCCCCAAGTAAGGATGCTCCCATGTTCGTTGTTGGTGTCAATGAGCATGAATACACTTCTGACCTTAACATCGTTTCCAATGCCAGTTGCACCACCAACTGTCTTGCTCCCCTTGCGAAGGTCTGCCACATTTTGCTATCTGTGTTTTCATTTTTTGAAAACTCAGCCAATTGTTGTTGCTTATGTATTTTACTGTGTTTGCATATAGGTTATCAATGACAGGTTTGGAATTGTTGAGGGTCTTATGACTACCGTCCACTCCATCACTGGTGAGTTTTTATGCTCATAAAATATTAAGATGCATGATTTTTTAGATACCGGATGCAAACTAATTGATGCTGTTATTGCATGATTGCGATTTAGCTACCCAGAAGACCGTTGATGGCCCATCAGCCAAGGACTGGAGAGGTGGACGTGCTGCCTCATTCAACATCATTCCTAGCAGCACTGGAGCTGCCAAGGTATTGTCATATTCTTTGTGTGCCTGTGAGATTCAGTACTGTAGAAACCTTCTAACTTGCATGTCATTGAATCTTATATGTTCCTCTGGTTGTTTGTTATGTTTAGGCTGTTGGCAAGGTTCTTCCTGCTCTCAACGGAAAGTTGACCGGAATGGCCTTCCGTGTACCCACTGTTGATGTTTCAGTTGTTGACCTCACTGTCAGGCTCCAGAAGTCTGCCACATATGACCAGATCAAGGCTGCAATCAAGTGAGTCTAGTTATACTTTGCTGCATCATCTTTTGCAATCAGGGGTGTCTCATTAATGTTATATTGCATGTGCTGATTCTTAGTGTTATTATTTTTTCTGTCATGGCAGGGAGGAGTCTGAGGGAAAGATGAAGGGCATCTTGGGTTACACTGAGGACGATGTTGTGTCTACCGACTTCATTGGTGACAGCAGGTAAAGAAATATCATAATTGCTATCTGCTTTGATTCAATTTTGTCATGGTGAAGTGACTGCTGTTCTGATTAATGTGTAGATAATCTAATCTGTACATCTAATTCATTTCTTGGTTCTTTTGCAGGTCGAGCATCTTCGATGCCAAGGCTGGAATTGCATTGAATGAAAATTTTGTCAAGCTTGTGTCATGGTATGACAACGAGTGGGGTTACAGTACCCGTGTGGTCGACTTGATCATGCACATCTCCAAGTGTTGAGCTCAAAAGTATGAAGATGGAAAGGCTATGCTTTACTTGTTACGGTTGAGTCCAGGATCTTAGATCTCCCCCTTGGATCTGAATAAGAGTCTTATTGTTGTGTCCTTCCCTCTGGGAGTAGATCTCTCGGGATTGTCTATTTTTGGTGTTTAAACTTTTTTAGTTGCGGATTTCTCCCCTCTTTTGCTTTTGTTCTGAAAGACGAAACATGAAACGCTACTTTCTAGTTTTTGACATAAAGCAAAAATTTGACGGGGTTGTGTTACTTCTTTTCATTGTGTTAACTTCGTAGTTCGTACTATGCAAATGTGGCTGTTGGTGGGGGACTTGGGGTGCCTCCTTCCAACTTCACTAACCATGTCTGCAAATGTGTCTGATTGTTGACTTGTCAGCATTCATTCCACGTCACATTGCCGTCGGCTTTCCAGAAAACAAATAGCGATGGGAGTTCTCGATGCAGTGATTTTCTCGTGATCCAAATAATGATGAAACCAATGAACGGCTATGAGTCAGAGAAGTAGATGCAGCAGAGCTTAGTAAAAAACGGCACGGCACGGCACGGCACGCGAATTATATAAAAATACGTACGTGTAAAATTGTGTAAAACGGTAAAAATATGGCGCGAATTATATAAAACTACGTACGTAAATTATATAAAAAGTACGAATAAAAATTCGTAATTTTTTTTACCAAAGTCTACCCTTATGAAGATTTGGTACTTTGTGACACTGAGCGGCACATCGGGTTCGAACTCCTTGACCATTGTTTGCCGTCTATGCGCTATACTATGCTAATGCGGTAATGCCCAAATGAGAAATCTCCGAGTATGTCATCGTAAGAGATTTTGATCGATCAAAAACAGAGGTAAAGGCCTAAAGCCTTAACATCTTGAATCAATCCATAATCCACACCAGCAAAATGTTCGATCAATCTGATTCCACCACTAAAAGAGCACCTTATTTTTAGCCCTTTTGGACATGGCTACATAGGTGTAAGTAGAATACTGAAAGAAAGAACGCACCAGCCCATATAGTCGAACATCGCGTTTCGCCTACTTATTCATATTTAAGAGAATTGATTTGAGATATGAAGCTAGCTCACCGAGCTCGTGGAGATGTTATTAGCACTCCAATGCAATAATAAGCTATAACAAAACGTACACCAACAAATTGCGCTGGTCCAGATCGAGTCCAGAGTACTAGTTGATTTGTATTGATGATACTAACAGCCCGAAAGCTGAGGAGTATCACTGAAGAAATCTCTGTGCATTCAGCTCTTCAATGCCTATGAAAGAATATAAGTACCCTTTAAAGAACTCGAACCCCACAGTGATAAATTGCAGAGAATATATAGCTGAGCAAACCAATACTGCACTACTAGATCACAATCAAGCAAGCGAAGACTGCACATGCCTTTCGATCTCATTTCATTTTCTTCCACAGTCACATAGATAGGTCCAACAGCCACGGACACCACGGTCGGTGAGCCATTATCTTTTGGTGAAGGCAAAATCAATGGTCAATAATATTTGTCTAAAACGTCACATATATCTAAATACTTTAATTTAGATATAATTTTAAACGTTACATATCTCTAAATACTTTAACTTGGAGATATAAAAATACTTTAAGTTAGATATTTAGAGATATCTCTAAATACTTTAAGTTAGATATAAAAATACGTACGTAAATTATATAAAAAATACGAATAAATACTTTAATTTTATATATTTATGTCAATAATAAGAATTTCTAAAATTACGAAATCCGTAAATGCGCTCTCTCTCTCTCAGTAGCAGAGACAGACGCCGTCGCCCCTCTCGCCCTCTCCGCTACTGTCGTAGAGCGGCTTTAGCTCGCTCGCCTCCGGCTTCGGCTTAACTCGTCTAGCACTGCGCCTGGACCGACTTTGATCGCCTCGCCCTGATCTGTCCTTCACCTATCGTCACATGGCAGACCTCAGTGGCGCACCGCACTGCTGGATCCGCGAGGCGCTGTGGAGCAGATCGACTTGAAGTGGCTCGCGAGCCGGAGTCACAAGCGGCTTCTAATCTCTACCGGGGACTCCAACTCTATCATAGAGTCCTTGGACCTAGAAAAGGAAACGGAAACGGCGTCGTCTGGGGTGAGACAAATGGATTTGCATCTGGAATCCATTGAATGCGGCGGCGAATGGGTTTGCATTTGGAATCCGTCTACCCACGAAACCTGGAAGGAACTACTCGACCCGAATTTTTATATGGATATCCACGGCGACTTCGACGGCGTCGGTTACGTGGTGGCCACCGACGACTGCAAACTTCTCGTCGCCCACTCCTGAATATAAACGTTGCAAAAAAAAGATAGGGAAAAAATAAGTGAAAAAGACGTAAATATATCTGAATATAAATGAAATATTTTTTTAATGGACATATGAATTCAAATGAAACGTTAATGAAAGCGATTATTTTGACAGATGTAATTATCGTTTTAAATAAAAATTAATGATCATTTATATAATTATACCTTTAATTAATTCTATATTTTTGCCCTACAACATTAAACTATCATTTGCTCCCAAATAATAACAAAATGGTACAATTTTGACTCCTCCCATCCCTAGAAGCATGTGAATCTACCCACTGATTTCTTAACGAGTTCACTTGTTGTATATATAAACTCACTTAACCATCAAGGCATCAACGAGTAAAAAGATTTGAGCTTCTGTTACCCAACTGCACTAGTAGATCACATCATCTTTTACTCTTCAAATCCATCTCCATCAACGTAGTTGTATATCTGTGTTCTTCAAATCCACCGCCGGTCACATTCTCGTTGTTCCTATCTCTTACCAATCTAACAAAAAATCCAATAAAAATCTACATTAAAACTGCTGTAGACTACCTAGTTTGGTCCGCCACCAAGTCATCTACTACATCTGCATGACACAACACTATAAGATAAGACGCCCCCTGGTCACTATACTGAGCTTTCACAGTTTCACGGGCTCAACTCAACTCAAAAGGAATCTCATATCATTCTGTGCTTTTGTCCCTAACTTCTCTCCACCATATAAAATCACCCCTCAAATTCTTCACAATTAATCAAGTGGATATCATCTTCCTTTTGTTTATCCTCCTAAAATCTTGAGCTCACTTTCACTCATTCTCTTCCTCTCAATTAACTCTTTTTATATATATAGAGCTTCATCTCTGCATCCATATCTCCTCTAGCTTAAGCTTCGATCAAGCATCAGCTCACTAAATACAATCTGTGATTCTCATACCTTGATAAGCTTCAAGCTTTAGCTATCCAACTTTTCCAACTTTACTTTCCTGTTTGAGAAAAAAGCAACTTTCTTTCTTTGTCTTCTGGGCCCTTTCAACTTTTCAGTCATCTCTGGTGGTTTTGTTTGTCTGTCATGTTCTAGTGATCGAGATTCGAGAGTTAAATAGTTGAGTTTTAGTTTTGTCATTTTTTCCGGCGTGACAATGTCGCCGGAATACTTCCCTCTCCGGTGGGAAAGCACCGGAGACCAATGGTGGTACGCGTCCCCTATAGACTTGGCCGCCGCCAACGGCCACTACGACCTCGTCAGCGAGCTCCTCCACCTCGACACCAACCTCCTCATCAAGCTCACCTCTCTCCGCCGCCTCCGCCGCCTCGAGGCCGTCTGGGACGACGCCGACTTCGCCGACGTGGCAATGCACCGCTCTCATGTCGCCAGGCGGCTCCTTACCGAGTGCCAGAGTGGGGCCCAAAACTCCCTCATCCGCGCCGGCTACGGCGGCTGGCTCCTCTACACCGCCGCCTCCGCCGGCGACGTGGGTTTCGTCAGGGAGCTTTTACAGAGAGACCCTCTTTTGGTGTTCGGAGAAGGCGAGTATGGCGTCACTGACATATTCTATGCTGCTGCCAGGAGCAAGAACTCTGAGGTCTTCAGGCTGCTGCTGGACTTCTCGGTGGCGCCGCCGCCGCAGAAGCGCAATGGGGAGGAGGTTAGTACAGAATTTAAGTGGGAGATGATGAACAGGGCGGTTCATGCGGCGGCGAGAGGTGGCAATGTGGAGGTTTTGAAGGACTTGGTTGGAGATTGTGGTGATGTTTTGGCCTATAGAGATGCTCAGGGATCTACACTCTTGCATACAGCTTCGGCGAGGGGACAGATTGAGGTGAGGCTCTCATTGTTGAATGTGAATTATGTTATGCAAAGAACTCTTAAGAGGTTTACTAGATCTGATGCTGTGCCTATTGGTCCTTAAATATTAGCTTGATGAAGTGATTTTGATAAGGAAAAGGAGTTGTTAAATGTATAGCTGTTAGATTTTGCCTCTCAAATTTATACAATTACTGGTGTTCATGGTTGGTTAGCAGATGTGGCCTCACAGCCACCTCATAAAATTGTCTTTTACTATAGTCCTTTTACTTAGTTAGTCTGAACTTTTATTCAGTTGAAGCAGATGATGCCTTAATTCGAAGTTTTTGTTGTTGAGGATTCGACTTTTATAATGAGCCATTCTATTTTATGTAGGTGGTTAAGTATCTCATAGAATGCTTTGATATCAGCACCTATGTGGATAGTCAAGGGAATACAGCTTTACATGTTGCTGCTTATAGGGGTCACTGGGCTGTGGTGGAAGTGCTAATCGGTGCATCTGCCTCGATAACCTCTTTATTGAACCACTATGGTGATACATTTCTACACATGGCGGTGGCTGGTTTCCGAGCCCCTGGTTTCAAGAGAGTGGACAAACAGATTGAGCTCATCAAGCAATTGATTTGCGGTGATATTGTGAACATGAAGGACATTGTCAATATTAGGAACAACAATGGAAGAACTTCTCTTCACATAGCTGTGAGTGAGAATATTCAGTCTAGTGTGGTGGAACTCCTCATGGCAGTTCCATCAATCGATCTGAACATACGTGACGATGATGGCATGACCCCATTAGATATTCTTAAAAGGAGGCCAAAGTCACCATCTTCGGAACTTTTGATCAAACAGTTGATATCGGCTGGAGGGATCTCCAAGTGTCGAGACCATAAAACTAGGAGTGCCCTTGTTTCTCATTTGAGAATGCATGGTATTGGGAGCAGTCCCGGAACCTCTTTCAGGATTCCTGATGCGGAGATCTTCTTATACACGGGGATCGACAATGGTTCTGATGATGCCAGTGGTGATCAGTCATGTCTGCAATTTACTAGGTGCTCGGGTGAAATAACTCAGGTCTACTCCCCCAGCTCAGTAAGCAATAAGAAGAATAAGTCAGGTTCTGTAAATAATGCTGCAAGGCGCTTGAAGGTTCTTCTGAAATGGCCGAGGAGGAAAGAGAAAAGGGAATCTAGTAGAGACTCGAGTGATGCTGATTCTTTGGACTCGTACAGGTTGTCTACAGATTTGGAAGACAGTCCAATCCCACTTCGGCAGTTGTATTCAAAATCTTCATGCTTTCCCAACAACAAAAGGATACTTTCTACTAGAAATAGTCTTCCAAGCCCATACACTAAAATGAAATACACCGCTGGTTTAACACATGGTGTGATACAGGCAGTACCTCATTTAGGTTTTCCTGCTCGATCACATGGAAGTCCTATGCTACAATCGTCTATGTCATCGCCTGCTTTCATGGACAAGGAGAAGGGTGCTGACGCTGTAGTACCTTCCCGGTCAAATAGGAAATCACCAATACCGAACTTGAAACAAAGTCCCTTGAATAGGAAGTTAATAAACCATTATCTATGCGTTGGTGCACAAGGCATGGAGGCAGAAGAATCAATTGGCTCTACATGGTCAACTCAGAGCTACAAACATTCCGGTTCCTTAGTTGCTTGATCAGACTGTACAAATGCGCCCCGGCGGTCCAGCCGTCTTGGTTAGACCTATGTAGATAAAGAGAATCTTGGTGAGTTCTCAAACTGCAGTCATTTCTTTTTTCGGCATTATATTTGTTTCGTCGTTTATGCGCCACTGCAGATAACTTGTTCTGTGATACCTGTCTAGTACTCTAGTATATGCATATATAGTTGCTGTGACTCATGTGAGCTTGTCCATGGCTGTTGTATCGTTATCAACATGATCAATACAAGTTTGTTATCAAATGTATACATAAAGTTGGATATCTGGTCTAATTAGATCCAGTTCTGAATATGATCTATACTGATATGAATCACGAACTTCCGAACGAAATATGTTTCGAATAACTCTCCTGTCCAAAATCTTTCTCATAAGATAACCCTGTACAATATGAAGAACTAGCTTGTAATAGTTAGAACCAGAACTACATATATAGCTGAACCTATGGTATAGTCAAGTGACCAGGTCTTGCAGATATAGCATAAATTTGCATATTTCATCTGAATTAAATGCGAGGTAATTTACCCTTTACATATTTCTCCAATTTTCTTTTTCTGATAGAATCTGACAACCTGTTACACTTTTCACCATTAACTAGGTGGATTCAGTTAGAGAATATACTCTTCCTCACTAGGATGAAATTCCCGATAGATTCATTGTAAAAACCTGATCTGCATATCAGTTTGTGGCTAAATTGATCCACTCACTAATTTCATTCCATTTTCGGCTCAGACATGATTTGGTACATGCTTGCATATTTGCAGATGTAGCATCCCTTCTTTGCTGATTTCAAGCTCTTGTCCTATTCCATACAATATGAACAACATACAAATCATATGTAGAGAGCAACAAGAATCCATATGAACTAAACTTAATTTACAGTTGTTTTCAACCTCCTAAAATTTGTTTTGACAGAACTGTCAACTCATCAGTTATGACGTAACCGGTTCTGTGAATGAGATGTCCTGATAACTGAATCCGTACAACTTGGGGGAGTTTGGTAGTTGGACGTTTGGGCAAAAACAAAGAAGTCGTCTTACGGTTTCACCAAGAATCAATCTTTCTCAAAGAATCTCACATCCTAGTGATCCTACGGTTCCACACCAAGCATGAATCTTTCTCTGTTTTTATACGTCTTTCCATTTTCGTTACGAGTTCCACGTTTGCAATCTGTAAATGACCTAACAACCCTCTGGACAGCTCGGAGAAAACCCAAGTTACATTATGAGAGTAACAGAAACAGGGGCTGGTTTGTAATTTGGGGGCACAAGTACAGCTTAACAATCCTAAAAAGGGGTAAATTTCCTTGTACTAATGTGTTGCATGAAAACAAAACCGTGAGCTTGGCCTAACCAATGCTAATTTTGGCATACTCTTACATGTCCATGAATGTTATATAACAAACACACGACTCTTCTGTGCTCATAATTCTACCAGCTTCTTCTTCCCCATTAATTCTTTTGAGTTTGGTTTCAGTCTGGTTATTTGGTGTAAGCAAAATGTCCGGGGAGGCGAGACCATCGGACGCAGACGTCGACAAGCAGAAGCAGATCGATGATTGGCTTCCCATAACTTCTGCTAGGAATGCCAAATGGTGGTACTCGGCTTTCCACAATGTCACTGCCATGGTCGGAGCCGGTGTTCTCAGTCTTCCTTATGCCCTTTCGGAGCTTGGATGGTATATGTTTTCTCTTTGTTTCGTTGCTTCCGATTCATATTTTGATAGAGTCATTAAAATGGGACAAGTTTTGAGATTGTTATTGTTTCCATCACCATACAGATTGACTATGTTCACAACATGATAATAAATTAAACAATGTCTTTCTGCATGTATGGGATTTCTATCTGCCGATTTAAAACAGAATGATAAGATTCATGTTATACATGTTGGTTCCATGTAAATTATGTTCACAATTACTTGATACATTGTGTGTTCTTCTCTGTTGGATTCTATTTCTGTCAATTCAAAACAGAACTCAGATTCCTGCAGATTATTACGTTTGACTATTGTACGTGGCGCGGAAATATCTGCCTAGCTAAGTCAAATATTTTTCTTTTTAGGGGTCCTGGTGTGGTAATCTTGATCTTGTCATGGGTGATCACCCTATACACACTATGGCAAATGGTTGAGATGCACGAAATGGTGCCTGGCAAGCGGTTCGATAGGTATCACGAGCTGGGTCAGCATGCCTTTGGGGAGAAGCTAGGGCTGTGGATCGTGGTGCCTCAACAAGTGATTGTTGAGGTTGGTGTCTGCATTGTCTATATGGTGACAGGAGGAAAATCGTTACAGAAAGTCCATGATGTGCTTTGTACTGACTGCAAACCGATCAAGACTTCGTTCTGGATTATGATTTTCGCTTCTTGTCACTTTGTTCTCTCCCATCTCCCTAACTTCAACGCCATATCTGGTATCTCACTTGCCGCTGCCATCATGTCCTTGAGGTACTAATTAATCAAATCGCCTACATATATAAATGTCTCTTTCAGAATGATCGAAATGGTAGTATTGGTTCTGACCCTTCTGCTTGTTTGTAGTTACTCAACTATAGCATGGGCAGCTTCAATACACAAGGGTGTGGTAGACAATGTAGATTATAGCTACAAAGCCACAACTACTCAAGGAAAAGTGTTCAACTTCTTTGGTGGGTTGGGCGAAATAGCATTTGCGTATGCCGGTCACAATGTGGTTTTGGAGATTCAAGCAACCATTCCTTCTACGCCGGAGAAGCCTTCCAAGGGTCCAATGTGGAAAGGAGTTGTTGTTGCATACATTATTGTGGCTATATGCTACTTCCCCGTTGCCATTGTTGGATTCTATTGCTTTGGTAATGCAGTGGAAGACAACGTCCTCATCTCGCTAAACAAACCTGCTTGGCTCATTGCAGCTGCCAACTTGTTTGTTGTGGTTCATGTGATTGGTAGCTATCAGATATATGCAATGGCAGTGTTTGACATGCTTGAGACTTTTCTGGTCAAGAAATTGCACTTCACACCTAGTTTCCTTCTTCGCTTTGTTACTCGAACTACATATGTTGGTATGTCAGGCACACTACACCTCTCTAGCTATTTCTTCCTCTTGTGATATTTGTTTGCATGCCAATGATGCTTACTCTTTACATTGGCAGCATTCACTATGATCGTCGGCATCGCCATTCCTTTCTTCAGTGGACTTCTGGGATTCTTTGGGGGATTCGCTTTCGCACCAACAACATATTATGTAAGCAAAATCGATTAGCTAGCCTCAGTTTCCTCTTTGTGCTATACTCATGCTGTAGTGTATGCAGCTGAGTTTTTTATGAACCGGAACTAACTTGTTATTGATCATTGCCTTGTGAAGCTTCCCTGCATCATGTGGCTTGCTATCTACAAACCAAGACGATTCAGTTTAAGTTGGTGCGTAAATTGGGTAAGTTTTATTAACCATGCCTCAGTAATTTTCCTTTTTCTTTAATTTGTGGTTATTCATAGTTCATACATTGGCTCACTTGAACTCCACATTTGTGCAAACATTTCAGATTTGCATCGTGTTTGGGGTGACTCTGATGATTCTAGCTCCCATTGGTGCTTTAAGGAACATAATAGTGAAGGCTACAACTTACAAGTTCTTCTCTTAGTGTAATACGGCCTAGCTACGAAAAGCTAATATTATCGAGGTTTTTTCGAGCAAAATGATGCAACCTTTGTCAATGTTTATAAATTATAATGGTGGTCATCATTCTTCTATGTATGAGACTATAAGTTATTTAGGATTGGAATAAGTGGTTTCCTCGTGTACTTTGTTTTTTAGAGGTTAGATTTGCCAAGTGTAAGATTTATTTGTAAATTAGCCAACTTTCCTGCCTGAACGTTTACCTCGAGTTTATTGAATCTCCATCTCAGACCATCACTTCCCACATGGCTTATCTCTACTGTAATAAAAACAAACGTGAACTTCGGTGCTATTTTTTTTTTTTGAACCAGTGATGAACTTTCATTAAATCACAGTGAGGAAACAACCAAATATAACGATCTCCAATTGTCTAAATACAAAACAAACAAAATAGAAAATTTGCGAGTCAAACCTAAATCACATCAATCAGACAAAGAACGCATTCCTAAAAAATAACAAAAAATATCCTAGAACTAAGATACTGCTACCACCATTACCATTGTGTTGCCAAGCCGCCACAAACTGCCGCATAACGATTAACAAAGATGTCGCAAGAGGACCGATAATCCAAGGATACAGTCCGGGGGACCGATGTCCAACAAATTCCAACACACAACTCAAAAAACAAACAACGACCTAAGAGATGAGATCCTTCACCTCGTAAACAGTACTATCTTCACCTCCGACACTGAGATGAACCCATGATTGCTGCTCGAGATGAAAGATCCAGAGAAATGAACAGAAACATGAACACGAACAAAAACAGCAACAACGAAGAATGAGCGGTATGTAACCCATGCGTGAGCACCCATAATCGCGAAGATAAGTGACTTGCACTTTCAAATTGTAATCATAAATACCCACAATCAAGCCTCTCATTTCATCGAGGTTGGGGGTGATGAGAGTAAAGTTGTTATGAGATTGCTTATTTTGTGAGTTGGAAACATGTGAGATTATGTGACAATGAGAAGAACCGTAAATAAACGAGGCACAAAGACCTCCAAATCTGGATAATACCAGTATAACCACAGAGGGTACAAAATCACACGAAGGTGAGATAGAAGTTATACTAGCTTGAAGAAGGGAATGAGCAGCAACCCATCCCTTGATTAGTGCACTGAATTGGCATAATCGACCTTAGAACAAGATCTGATCAAGACAGCAGCCACTGTCACTCGTGTTGTACCGCCACCGTAGCCGGGCAGCCCACCCTTGTCTGCCAACCACTCATTGTCGAAAATGAGGAGAAACTTTTCTCCACGACCCACAGCTCGCCACTGACCAAAATTTGCTTCGCCTCGACCATCGCGGCACGGCCAGACCCAAGTGACGACCTTTGTACGAAAACCAGATCCATTCCAGTCGACCTGCCTCTCCGCGCACCACACCTCAGATCTCCAAAAAAGAGATCAAGGTATTGCCCTTCACTGGAAACCAGCATCACCTGACCCAGGTTCATAGTACCCCGTACTGCTGCACCCATAAGCGCTGACGAGGCCAAAGCCATCACCAAATGTACGGCCGCCGCAAGAGATGTGAACGTACGAAAGAAAATAAAGTTTTTTGCGCGTGGATGGCGCGTTCGACCTAATTTCATGCAAATCACTTCTCATTAGATTGTCTCTTAAGTTTGGTGTATCAGCCATACCAAATTATAAACTTCCAAAATTATCCTTAATGATAAAAAAAAGGTAAAAAGAAAACCCATATATATATATTTTTTTTTAAAATTACTCTCCTAGACTCCCATTTTTATCGGTCCGCATACATCAAGAGCGGATTTTTGCTAGTTCTTATAATCACAAAAATAAATTCCAAACTATGTGTTTTTTTACATCAATAGATACTTCTCTTTAGGCAATGACTTGAATAGATTAAAAATAGACACAATATGTTGCACTTTTGGTATCATAGACCAAAGTAAAAGACGATTACCAATCAACTATCATTGTCAGAGGCGTAGCCACCTGAAGCCTAGCAGTGTCAATTGACACGGGTGAGCTCTTAACCACAACCAATTAACCAACTTAATTTTAAGAGTTTTCAAATATTTTGTCTATCATTTGGACAAATTGATACGGTTGATTTGAATAATAAGCTATTTAAGCATATACGATAAAAGAGATTTCTTGGTAGATTATGATTCATTTATGCAATAAGGTACGATCTTACCTTATAAGATTTCTAATTATCAGTCAATTATTATTTTTTATCAATTAATAAAATCTTTCATTTTTTATATGAATAAGAAAATATTTACACTTGATGGTATCTCAATATTAAATGACAACAAAATCACTATGAGAAGAAGATTGCAAAATATCTAGAACCGTTAAGGAAAATTATAATTATTTTCAAGAATGACCATTTCATTTCACAAGTTTTTATATAATTTTATAAAATTATATAGAACATAATAAGTTTACTTTTGACACGGCTGACTAACATTTCTACCTACGCTACTGATCATCGTGACGATAAATTCTCGATTAAGTATCGAGCTTACATTCTTCTTGTTATGAAACTGTATCTATCATGTACAAGATTTGAACATGATCAAAATGTAAGCTAACAAACGGTGATCCAAGTTTTATTCTCTCCCAATGTATTGCGAAGTAAAATCCAAATAAACATTGTAGTTGCTTCTTTTAAGTTGGCGATACTCCCCAGATATAAACGACATGTCGTTTTTCCGCCAGGGCTATAAACACCCTTTATAAGTACATAGCAGTTATCCCTCCAAAAAGCTTTCACATTTTCCCGCCAACTCTCTGCAAACCCCCAAATTGACGGCTCTATAAACCCTAGAAATTTATTCATCGCCAATCGGAGAATCAATGGAAGCCCAAATCAAAGCCGAGTTCATCAAGAGCGACTTCACTCTCTCGAAGAAGACGAAATCCTCAAGAAATGTAAACTCATCTTTCGCTTTTAAGCTATTCTTTAATGTTTTCAATTCGATCTCATTGAAATTAAGCACCTGTAAAATTTCAATTCAGGTCTCACTCTTTGCATCAATTACAAGCTCACGCCTTCGGACCTGGTCTCAAGCTGGGAGATTTACTACCTCAACAGGTCCAATTTCTCCTCACTCAATTTTTTTTTCAATCTTCACCTAGGAAGTGAGATTTCGATTCTGGGCTGATTGAAAGGTGTTAAATTTAAGCCGGGGAATAAGAAAAGATTGTAAATTTAACTCTGACATGATTGTTTTGTTGCAAATTGTTTGTGCCCACCATAAGAGGAAGCATTAATATTGTTATGAATGTATGCTTGCTTGGCCATAATGCAGGCAATTAAACGAGCCGGTGGTTCGAGAAGTCGAAATGGAAGGGTTTTTGCAGCACTTGCAAAATGAGCAGAAAGAAGCCATCAATAGTAAGGATGAACCTGGTGTGCATATCTACTCGAGCAATGATGTTGACATGTAAGTAAACTATCATGAGTATACGATGTTGTGCATTGTTGCTTGTTTATTTATAATTTAGGTAACAGTTGATGTAGGTTGTAAAGACCTAAAATTAAGATAGTAAGTACAGTGAATGTGGTGTAGCAATAGCTATATGTTTGTGGGAATCAAAGTAGTAAGACTGGTTTCAGTAATTTATTATCGAATGTGTGTGCGAATTACTATGCAGGATTTTGAATAATAAAGATGTGGAATTTGAGGAACCGGTTCTTGGTATGCCAGTATACAAGTCTCAGAACCACTATTCAGACACGACACCACAAACAAATGGGAACATTCCTTCTTCCGGAAAACCAACAAAGCTTATTACTCCATTTGGTAGATGAACTGACAAGTTTGTTGTGAAGTTTAGCATCAATAACATGCCCAATAAAGAGGACGTGGAGAAGGAAGATGATAATGCGAATGAAGACGATGATGACTTTATCAGGAGGGTTAAACCTGGGAAGAGGTGTTCTTTAACGGTACAAGGTTCAGGTCCTGAAATAGGCTGTAGGTTCATGTACGATAGGATTGCAGATAGGGTAAGGGAAGCTCACTTAGCACGTCGTCTTCACCTGAAAATAAGTACTTGATGGACTCAAGCTTTTGGTCTCATAGTTTAATGCACTTGAAAATCGAATTCTGAAGTATGCAAATGCACTGGTTTCATCTGGGCTGTATGAGGAACCAGTTGACCCTACAGTTTCTTCTGAGGTACAGTAATCACGTTCGCTCTCTCAATTTCTTAACGTGGTGGGGGTATATATTTTGGTGGCTGAATCTATTATGATCTTAAGTTATAATTCACTCTTCATGTTGTCACTCGCTTGCTTTATGTTTACTTGAGAGTATGTATGCTCCATAGAGTTTCAAGTCTAAATCATCAGAAAAATCTCTTGTTTCAGAAAAGCATATTTACGGTTGGGATGATCTGTTGTGATGGAGAGGGACATCTGAACGAGAAGTTCATCTTGTTGCAAAGCAGGTAGAATTTCATTGACCTTACACTAGTGTGATGTGGAAACACTACATTGACTGCAAGAAAGTCTCCTTCCTGCTTATGTTACAGGACTTTTTGTTAGACTGATGTGTGACTCGATCATCTCCTCAAATCAAGCCCTAATCAATATCACAATCAGTTATAAGGAAATCAGATTGGATTAGGGCTTGATTTCAGGAGATGATTGAGTCTGTGTAATCAGTCTAACACTCTTAACAGCCATGCTCTTAGAGAATATATTATTTATTTTCGATACAGACAATATAGTCTTTGGATATCAGGTATTAGCAATAGTGCACCAGGTTGGATTCTGTTGGAATTGTTGTCTGACTTAACAAGCCAAAGATCCATTTTGTACCCTCTTGCAGCAGGCTAATACCACAGTTTATGATATCTGTAGTTAAGTGAGAGACCTCATAATCTATTTTTTATTATTTTCTTTATTTTTTTAGTGCATTCTGGAGGCCAACGTGTTCGTGTAGAATTACAACTTGTGAGCAAGTATTCAATCTTTCCTGACCAGGTATTAGAACTTCACAAATAATAAATATGGCTCTGATTTCAGATGTTGAACATCATTATAAATTATAATATGGATGGATTGTGTTCATGCAGGTAGTTGGTATTCTGGGGCACAATCCTAGTGGACATTGCTTCATTGCTTCAAAGCTGATTGATTCAATTCCTTTATCTGCTTCTTCTGATGAGGACTTGCGTCCTTCAAAGAAGGCCGCCTTGGATCAGGAGAGTTTGTCAGTCGATCTGGCCGGTCCACAACCAGAGCTATCATTGGTATGCAAACCAAAAAAACCTTTAGGCAGCTGGTGATGCACTTCCGCAAAAATCAATAATCTGTGCTGTTGGCTTTGAGAGGCAAAAAAACTAGAAGCTAACAGGATGTATTGTTTTCTAACAAAAAATCAAATTTGTAATCAAGTGAAGAGGTAGAGGGGTTTTGCTACTCGTGCAGTTAAACCAATAGACATCCTAGATCTCCGGAAAGTGGAAACAAACAAAACATTACTTTCTACTGGCTGAACTGTTAGGTGTTACATACGAATTCCTCAACATGTTAGGTGTTATGAATCTGGTGTTTCCTAGAACTTTATATGATATTGATGGGTGAACTGTTCAACTCTGCAATTCTATGTTAATTTCTTGATCAATTTTGATAACCTACAATCCTTTTACCACGATCGACAACTTACTGTTTGAACCTCTGAAAGAGCTGCTAGCATATGCAAACAGGAAGCTACCGCAGTTCCTCATATTGGTAAGTACCTACTTATCTGCAACTGAAACTTTAGAATTGTCCTCTACAAATAAAAATAAATAAAATGATTTCTATAGAATTTGACTTTCATCTTGGCTTATTGATGTTTTTTTTCCCAGCTGGGACCATTTATTGATTCTGAACATCCAAAGGAACTGTTGACAGGACTTTTAATGACATATTCCACTTTGAAATTCTAAGAAGGGTAATGTACTTTAGATGTTGTGTAATTGTTATTGTGAAAAAACTGTGAACATCTGTTTATTCTTCACTTTTTTTCTTTTTCTTTTTCTTTGAGCAGTTGCAAGATTATGCTGAATGCATGGGCTCACATGCACGTGTCATTCTTGTACCATCTGTACGTGATGCTAACCATGACCTTGTTTTCCCTCAGGTATGTACTTTTTCACTCAAATTCATGTAGTATGATTCTGCCTACAGTATGTATATAATTAATCTTTGTTTGGTGTTGCAGCTGCCTTTCGATATTGATCCCCCTGACCTCAAACATCAGGTACATGGTTTTGTAGTTCTTTAGGTGTTTCTCTTCCAAAGTTCCAATCTACTTGGTCATTTCGAAGAAAAAATCATTTTCTGGATTTGTGCCTTTGTTGAGGACAATATCCTGGTTTTATACCTACTAAGTGATTGTATCTGTTTCTTACTCAGATAACAAGTCTTACAAATCCAGGAATGTTTGAAGCAAATCAGGTAACACACAATGGCACAATGGCACTTGCTGTGAATTTTTGACAATAACCGTTACTTTTCTGAAATAGTGTGGATGTTAAATTGCAAGATGCTCATAGTCATTATAAGATGCAATCTCAGATAACTTGGCCAACCAACTTGGAAGTTGAGCTTAGGATTCATGAGTGAAATATTTAAAATGTTGCTTGATGTTGCTGATTGACTCTATAGGTGATTGATTGGCAATATTCACAGCTTTGTGATATGCATGTGATTGTAAAATCTTTCTTGCTACGCTTTCATTGTGACTGTTAGAACTTAAAATTAAACCATAAGTAATGGATGTAGAAGAAATTTCATAATCAACTTCTGGTTTCAGGTAAAGATTGGTTGCAGATCTGTTGATATTCTAAAACACCTCAGTGGAGAGGAGACGTCTCGTATTCCAAAGGATGGAACACCCAGTGATCGCATGAGTAGACTCGCAAACCATATACTCGGGCAGCGCAGGCATGTGCTTATAATTTATAGGTTTTATGCTCATTTGATATTAGTTCAATTCTATATGATGAGAAGTGCCCTACAACTTTAAACTCTAACACAGCAATTGTGTTTTTGGGTAACAGCTTTTATCCTCTATATCCACCAGCGGAAAATGTTCCATTGGATTTTTCACGTGCTCCAGAAAGTCTGAATATTTCATCGATTCCAGACATTCTCATCCTACCCTCTGACATGAAGTATTTTGTAAAGGTAACCAACTGTATATACTTGATACCATTTTTTGCAATGTCTAAGCAAGTCTAACAGATCACACAGAATGGTGAGGGTTCCCAACCTAATGAAAAATTGTACTAATTTTGTGAGAATGAGATCTTTCAACCAAAGAGTTGCTTTAGCATAATTTTTGGTTTGGTTCCCAGCTGCTGTCCATCGGGGAAAACGAGCCCGTCAAATGCATATGTGTCAATCCGGGAAGACTCGCCAAGGGAGAAGGAGGAGGGACTTTTGTCGAGCTCAACTACTATGGCAGTCCCGACACATCTAATGCTTAAATTATACGGATTTAAGCTTAGAAACCCTTGATTTGTTTACTTCTGTACATAATCATATTTAATATTTTAGCTAGGTGAATTATATAATCTGCTGTGTTGTATGTTTGAAATATTGCTGTAAGTTCATTGACCATGTCTACATTGAACACTGCTCAATTTGTAGTGTTGTTATTCAAAACTAAAAACCAAATTGATTTTTTTACCTCTTTTTACATCAAAACTTGACCACATCCGATGCGAGTGCAAAAAAAACACACCTTGATTCGAGTATCGCAAATAGAACGCAACCTTTGATTCGATTCGTAGATCGCAAAGAGAGTTTCGTAGCGAGTAAAGCGACCGATTATTGCCAAGTAGACAATCGGCGAATCCGAAACTCGATGGGTTTGAGCCTTAGCGGCGTCGAAACTTTGAGAATTGAGATGTAGATCTGAGGGTGAGATTCAGAGAGCTTTAAGGTTTCTTCTCTTATTTTGTTTAGTTATCCAAATATATTGACATTTAAAATTGATAATAGTTTAAAACGACATCATTTGACAGGAGAATATTTTTCTTCGTTTTTCAGTCCATAAATCGCAGTCCTAGCTCGATCTTTTTCTTCTAATCTCTCAATTTGTACTCTCCTACTTTAAACAAACCACATGCATCAAATATGATCATAATGTTCCGCATTCGAAGCAAGCTAGATAGGCTTAAACATGTCTCTGGTTCATTTGTTTGACTAAGAAAGGAAAAATATTTTTCTTGATTCAGTCTAAAAGGTCCAGAGACCCTCTAAATACTCATAACCATGGTTAACTGTGTTATATGGCTCAAAGGGTTAGCTAATGTATTTCTTTGTTATCTTCATAAAATGTCCGAGGTACAATTGTTGAAATGTCAATTAGTGACAAGAACTTCAATGAAGAGCACCTCAAGGAGAATGACATTAGGAAACATTACACCAATTGTGATAACTGTTTAAAGATCTCATTAAGATACATGAATATCAAATGTGAACAATCTCATTAAGATACATTCCCTTCATAACCTAGCTAAAGTATTTTTATCATCATGTTCGTTTTTTTATGCAGAGAACGAACATAAAGTGTATAATGACATTGACACGAGCCCTAAGAGAGTTTTCCATTGTTTTTTAGTATTGGCACGATGTATTGAGTTGCAGATGTTTGGAATCAAAGTTAACATTAAAGAACAAAGTATTAAAGAATTTTCTACTCTTATACTTGGTTCAAGTTTAATACTTTAATATATGTCTAGTATTGTTAATTGAACAGCATCATGTCTATAATTGTAATGCTTAATACATCACTCTCCTTCTTGTTAGAATTATAGCAATATATCTTAGGGGTATTTATGTCATTTTCATAAATATAGTCCTATATGTAATTGTCGTAACTTCATTCTGCACAATGAATAAACAAGATGTAACCCCAAAATGTCCTCTGCTTTTTTGCTTTACTGTTTTTCTTAGGTTTATGTTCTTACCTTGAATAATCCATGGATGTTAATACTTCTAACGCAGCAGAGTATATTTATTATATAATAATCTTTAAGCAGAGGGTTTATTATTCATGCCTACTATTCATGGGGGTATTTTCGTCAGAAAAAATAGAGCGTGCGAGGCGTGTGAGAGTTTTGCCTGACCTAACCTTATCTCTTACGATCTGAAACCTGATCGTCTCTCTCATCCCACACACTCTCAACTCTCTCTTGCGATTGAAACCTGAACCTATCTCAATCCGATCGCCTTTTCCATCTCCAACGATCCTCTCCGTCGACCCCATGAACCATCGAGATTGTTGCTGTTCTTTCTCTCTTTGCTAAGGTAAGACACAATTTAATATCCCGATTCTTTTTGAAGGGAAGAGAGAAAAAGATTTGTGGTATTTCATTGTTTTTCTCCTTTGATAGAATTGCACTGGGAGAGAGTAAGAGATTGTAAAGGGGTGTTCTCTAGTCGTGAAGCCGGTGGCTGCCTCAATTCACTTTGTTTCTGACTGGGTACAATTTTGTCGTGCCAAAACTACCCTCTTGCATCAATCTGATCGGCCCAAGTTTTTATTTTGATTGGTCTTTGAATAAATTTGATGAGAATTATGATGTGGGTTCTGGTTAGATCATCGATTAGAGTTGTAATTTGACACGGGTCTAATTTGGTACTCTCGGTTGTGGTATGCGTGTTCTCTATGGGTTTGATTGATGATTTAGGTTTACCAAATGAGCTCTTAGAATCGTGGAAATTTTGATAAGCTGTATGCTTTAGTTTCTTGGATTTTGAATAAGGTTGATGGTTGATACAAAAACGAAACTATCAAATTTGATTAAATTTCTTGGGATTTATATCACAGTCTCCATCCAAGGCTGGACTTGAGAATTTGAGATCTGAGGCGAGAATTGAAAATGATGTCATCTGATGATCATACAAAAAAAGACAAATTTACATAATTATGTTACATAAGTATCCAAACTAATTTACTCTCATATTATTCTCGTATCTACAGAACAAATCTAAATCAACGTAAATTAACATTTATGTTTCATTTATTAATCATAAGTGAAATACAAAACTATAATTAAATACTTATAAATCAAACAAAAATAAGTAGACATTCCAATACTGTACATAAAAAAATAAAACTAAAGATTTGTAAATCACAATCGAAATACAATCTTATAATCAACTATTTGTAAATCAAACTAATATATATATAAATTGATGCTTCAACATAGTACATAAAAAAATAAATAAAATTAACAATATTTCAACACTATACATAAAAAGAAAACTGACATTCATAGCAATACTAATAATAAAAAAAGAAAACAATCCACATGTCATAACTGATTTCCTCAAAGGTATCACAAAGTTACTTAAATATTTTCGTCTCAGAGTTTTTAAAAGTATCTTTAATATGAATAATTTTTCCTACACTTTTTTGAAGGTTTTAATCCTGTTGTAAATCTTAAAATGTAACCTATAAGAGCATCTCCAATAGTAAAGCTAAAGTTATAGCTATTTTTAACTAGAAAAACTAAATGTAGCTCCTTATTTTTTAACTTCAAGTTTACCGATGATACCTATTCTAAAGCTAAAGCTAAGTATATAGTATTAAATGTTTGGCTTTAAATCATTTTCTCTCTCCTTGGTAGCTAAATATAGCTACCAATATGACTAAAAGCTATATTTGACTTTAACTATAGATACTTTGTTGAAGCTGATTCTAGATAAAAAGTAGCTAAAATTTAGCTTTTAGCTACTCTGTTGGAGATGCTCGTAACATAGATTAAGTGATAGCTATAAAAACTATTGATAAAGTTGTGTGTTGTTGTGTGTTCACTGGCGGAGCCAGCCTTAAGCTTACTTGGGCTTAAGCCCAGGTAAGTTTTGTAAAGTTAAAAAAAAATCTACTTCAACATAAAAAATAAAAATAAAAAATTTACTTCACATAAAAATTTCTTTTCCCTTTCATTCATTCATGCAATCGCTTTTGTGACACCGTCCTCCGAAAGTCATCACTTATTTCCTCTTCCTCGATAAAATAGCATAAACTTTTCGCAATCTCAACGATTTAATGTTTGGCGATAACATCTATCTTTGATTTTGATCATGTTTTTAGTATTTTCTCTGCTTCATCTAGCTCTTTCAAGTTTAAAACTTTAAACTTTAGTGAATTCTGGTTCTTAGGATTATGTTTGTTTTCCTCAATTTACTATGTTAAAATTAAATAAACACGTTGAAGTAACAAAAACTTAAAAAATAAAAATTGTGCGTTGCACAGTATAGTGTTGAGTTACAATTAGCTTAGGTAACATTTTGATCATGGTTCTGCCAATGTGTGTCCGGTGTGATAGCTATAACAACTATTAATAAAGTTGTGTGTGTTCCCGAGTGTCCAGTCTCCCTCTTCCTCTTTTTAATGTTGGAGCTCTATTTTGTTGAGTGTAGTCGGACGAAGGGTCGTAAGGCTCTGTTATATATAGCTTGGTGTCTCAAAAAAAAGAAGGAATTTCCCGAAAGCATGCTAATGGAGGGATTTGAATTTGATTTGTATTGCCGCATCATTCATATTAAGAGCCAACTGTTGTTATTTTAAGATTTAAGGTTTAACTTGTAGGCCATCCATATATTCGAACTCGGGTATAAATGTTCTTATGAGGTATAGCCTAATCGTTTAGCTACTGCAACTTTCATTTTGCTAAGTAAAACCTGTATATTATTCCAGTGCTTTGTATTCCTTTTTCTTATAATTTTTTTTTCTGATTATCCTCTGCCTTTTTTTTTTCTTCAGAAGATCTTGAAGCTAAAAAGGAACTGTGGAAGGTACTAATAAATTGGTATACATTGTAGCAAATTTCTGCTTCTGATAGATGTGGCTTTGTAGTTGGAAACTTATTTGGTGATTTGTTTATTTTTACATTATTTGACTCGATAAAAAAAAACATGCTTGCACAATTATTAGTTCTATTTATTTTATTTTATTTTGATTCCAGCACATAGCAAAACTAGCAAGGAATCATTACGGATTATTTGCAGTACTTCCCATCGATATGTTTGGTGCCTATGTGCAATATTGTCCTAAGCAACAGTTTAATTAAACTCTTTTATTTCAAATTTTTTTCATGTCATGTTGCATTACCAGAAAGTATTTAAATCTCATTTGCTGATTTACACATCCAGCTAAATCAATTAGTAGTATGCTAAATGTACGTCTATCTCTGTGTGCGTGTGTGTTTTACATATTGATTATGATGGAATTTTTTTTATAGTTGTTAGTTCGATGTTTTCTCTCTCTCCTTTGTGTGTGTGTTTTACAGATTGATTGTGTGATGTATTTTTTTCAATAGCGGTTAGTTCAATGTTATAGTAAGATCTTCATGATCAGGTTATATAATGGTCATGTTTTGTTTTGATATCCATTTCAATTGTGTTATGATTAATTCATACTCCAACTCTTAGTGATTGGATCGATTAATGCAATATCTCTTTCCTTGGATTCCAGCGTTCAATCGATTGGATCCACTGTTGCAGTTACAATCTCTGTTGATCCTTAAGATTTTTCAGATTCTAATTCATCCTATCGCAAGACTCATAGACTAGGTATGACCCTTAAAGGATTTTTGTGATTTTTTGTAGGACTTTAATAGTTGGATTTTTTTATGAATTTCTATGGATTGAAATTTGGGTTTTTAACAATGATTAAGGACCAGGTATGACCAACCTTTCATATGCATGGTCTCCATTTATATATACATATAGACCTAGCCTTACCTTTTATAGATGAACCTGTAGATTTTTTTTCTTGTTTTCTTTCTTCTATTATTTCGTTTGATAGTGAACATATAAAAATTATTAATAGATTTATTTTGTGTGCTTAAAGAGGAATTGGAGTTGAGTAAATGTCTTAATGATAATGTTTTTTTTTTGTTGACATTTGATATGTATAGTTGTGTAATGAACTTTTTTTAAAGTTAGTTCTCTTTTAAGAGAACTAACTTTCAAGATATTTTCTTTTCGGTTAAAGAGAGAATTTTGCTTGGTAAATCTTAATTTTATGTATAGTTTTCGTGGTTTTACGAATTGGCTTATTAAAGTAGTAATATATTAGTATTTTTGTATATATGTATTTTATCCAGAGGTATTTTCTTTGATTCGAGTAGATTTTCTATTTTCTTAAATTTTTTTTATAGTGCAGGAAGATTGGTGTTCAAATTGGTTCGTGAAGGCTCAGATGTCGCCCACATAGAGTGCTCGATCTGATTGGTAAAATCTTAGATCTCTCACACTCTCACCCACTTCACCTACTTCACCTTTCTTGATTTCTCTTTTGTGTCGCAATTGAAAACATCATGAGAAAGTTTCGGTACTGGGTTATCCCAAATATGGGATATCTATGAAAAATGTATCCCGTTAGTTCATTAGAACTAAAATGGTTAGTTGTTATTTAGATAACTTTGGAGTTGGTATGCAGTAAATGTATGAAGTGCTTGATGTCGGTTCAACCATTCATTGCATAACTATATCAGCAAATGAATCACACTAGAATAGATTTATTTATTTACCTATATTATGCTAATTACAGTAAGTCAAGTATTGTCTTCATTCATTGTTTTGTCCATCATTCATGATTTGAATATTTTTAATGCATCCTATTATTATATGAAAGAGTCAATAAGTCAGACAATGTAAATGAATATTTGGTAGATGCCTTTTTATGGGATTCTGTTTGAATTTCTAAATGTTTTATGAGTAGTAAGGAGTATATGATATCAAGCTATCTACAACTTGGTATGGACTGATCCGGTTCTTTGATTGGGGTTTGTGTAATATCCTTTTGATTCTTTTATGTACTTATGTTATGAACCAATTAGCATATGTGTATGTTTGTGATGTAGTCACACACCCTGTCGATAACTTCGTGTCTTTCCTCAACAATAGCAAGGGGAATTATAAGTAATGTGAGTCTAATTAATTACATAATATAAAGATGAAGTAGCAAAAAAAAAATGAAGTAGCAAGCTAGGTTTATATCGTTTTATTCTTGAACTTATATATGCTTAATTAGTCCCTCTTTTTTAATCAAGTGATCATCAATTGTAACTAATATACATATATTTTGCAGGCTGTGAAAGAGGTACAAATTTTCACAGGGCTCTTCCTCTTCGTCTAGTCATCATCGGAACACTTACAGGAAGTTAATGGGTTATGTATTATTCCTTCAAAGGTTTCATGTGATTGTACTCATTTAGCCATATAATCATTGTACTGTATTTTGTAAAAGTGCTCCTATTTATGAATCCATTTATGTTATGTTTGAATCATTTCAATTCTGTTATGTTTCATTTTTTTCCATTTCACTTTTGAGATCAATGTTTTTTTTACATGTTCATTATATTTGGACTTCATAATAAATTATATTCAGCTTACCTCATCTTCTTTATGTTGTAGAACATAGCACTTGGTACTCAAAAATTTTACATAGAAAAATTTATTTATTTTCATTTTCAAAAAGGTAATAACTGCACCCACCATTATATCAATTTTGTGGTAACACCACCCCAAGGGGCGGGTAGCCACTTAGTGGGTTAACAAACGTTTAACCTAAAAAGGAATATAATAGTCTAGAATCCACTAAACTAGGGTGCTCGAATCCAGAAGAGATTTGGAATCCACCGAATTTTGAGAAGAACTCAAAAGTTTTTATTAAATATCAAAAGTTAACAATATAATGATTAAAAGAGTTTTAAACCTAATCAACAATAACTCTCTTATTCATTAGTAAAAAGTAAAACCTGCAGTAGTCGAACTTTTAGATTTTGCCTCGGCATCGTATTAACGGGGCTCCCCTGCGACGACTCTTATCTAAGAGAGGTCGGGAGTCTCGTGATGTCGGCAACAATATTGAGATGGTTTGTATGTGTGTTGAGGTGGTCGAGGCGGTGGTTGGGAGAAGATGACATGATCTGGTGGGGGAGGGAAGCTGAGGTTTATGGAGCTGAAGCAATAGCTCAAGGATGACAGCTTACTTCTCTTGACAACTTCGAGCCGAGAGGATTGCGGCAGCGACGCGGGTCACTAGCCAAAAGGACTTTGGTGGAGTGGAGGGAAGGATTTGGTTGCAAGCTTTGGATTGCTGAGGGAGGACGACGGCAACCTAGTCGGGCTCGACTAAAGAACTTGATCAGAGCACTGATTGGGATTTACCGACCTCTTGGGCGATAGCGTGATGTTGTTGATCGACGCACACAAAGTCGACAAAGGAGGCACCTGCTTCTCTCAATCCTAGGTCAACATAGTCAAATTTAGGCTAGGGTTGGAGATGTGGGCTCGTGGCTCAGACTAAACTCTGGTCTCCCTTGTAGTTGGACAAATCTGGTTCAGTTTGCATATTAGGTTTAGGACCCAGACAAAATTAGTGTCATCACAAATAAGGGGTCTCAGTCCGTCACACCCAGCTACAGTGTATTCTTACGGCACAAGTTGGAATTACGGTGGCGATGGAAGTACGTACCATACTCAGAAACCGAAAGAAAAATGATCGTCCCGATAAATATTATCGCGCGGGACACCGAACATCCAAAAGTTCACTTAGCAAGACAGCGATCGAGTACATGGTTATCTACAACGACTGACACTTTGTTAAAGTCTAGCCTAGTTGCTACTTTAACAAATATTGCCCCCATGTCATTGAGTCATATGATTTTGTTTAAAAGACCTTGCGTTATACAAGAAGTCGTTTATGTTTCTATTCAGCACCAAGCAGAGTGGCTGACTTGATTGTAATCGTTTTTAATTTTAAATATAATTTATATCTTTCACCTAAAAAAAACAATAACTCTCACGACTTAAAAAAAAGTAAACAATCAATCCTATTAAGAAAATAAATCTACTTTCAAAAAAAATTATGAAACTAAATCTAACATAAAAGAAAATCCAATAACCTAATTAATAACACTAAATTCCAAATCGGATTATGTAAACGACACTTAATGACTTATATTCGTAGAGCTCATTAAAGTGAGTTTTGGAGATCTCGTTCCCATTCTGAAAAGGTATTATTCGACCAAAAAGGAGAATCTAACCCAAGGTTGCTTCCATGCGACTGAACAATCCAAATCCGAATTTTGAAAAATACCCTTATTTGAGGACCCAAATTAGTTTTTGACATTCTTTTAGTAAAATGTTAAAAACTAATCAAAAGAAGGCATAAAAAGTCTTTAATACCCTCAATTGATTGACGGAGGCGTGTTTCACCTCCCTCGATTGGTGCTCAAGTTCATCATTCTTCGATTGCAACCTATAATAATTACACATTTAATTTCAGAAGACTACTAACCCACTAACATACTTGTACGTCCTTCTTTAACAATAGCTTCTGCATGTACTCCCCGAGCACTCCAACCTAGCTAAGCGTTGCAAGCACATAGGGTACGTTTACTAATCGGGAATGAGAATCAAATTTTTAGGAATAATTTTGGGAGGAGAAAATTCATGCGTTTATTTACACATTTGAGAATGAGAATGGAGTGGAACCCACCTCTTTATCAGGAATCAATTCTTGATAAACCATGAATTCGATTCCTTAGGGGGGAGATGAGTTTAGGAATCAATTCTCCCCTAATCAATTTTTTTTACCCATAATATCCCAATAAACATTTAAATACTACAAATTACTCAACCCTAAAAATATATATACCATTCTCAATAGTCAGTAGACGACAACAACAAACAACGACAAAACCAAAACAAGTCAACTCCTCCATTGTACTCTGGTGAGTGATCATTGTCCTCTTTTTTTTTTCTTTTTAATTTTCAATTTCATTGAAGCAAAATGTATTGTAAGCATAGGAGAAGTTTATATGATCTTGATTTTTGACAAAAAGTTTTGATTGTATATTAGTCTAATTTTTCAATGAACTTTACTCAGTTTATAAGAAAAGAAGAAAAAAAATCAAATAATATGAAAATATAGTACAGAGTTATTCTGGTAATCAAGTTAGTTTGATTTTGATTTCATATGGTAAGTAAACATTAATATTCGTAATCATTCCAATTCCTGTTCGGATTCTAGATGGTAAGTAAATAGCTCGATCGAAATAAAATATTCCTATTTTGATTCCTGTTAATTTCGATTCCTGATGATTCTCATTCCCGATTAATAAACGTACCCATAATGTGGTACCCTTCAATGTTTAAACTTGAAACAAGAAATAGTGTTACAACTCATTTACAAATTGGCCAGTTCTTGCAGCTAGGAAAGGCCTTGCTGCATCCAAGATTGTTTCTTGAAATTTTCGTGGTTTTGCATCAGCTGTTTCTTGAGGTATATATGAAAGATGAAGGATGGGTGAGAGACAGACGGGACGAGGATTCGGATCCTCTGAGCTGCAACTGCTGCTGTTCTTCGATACATCCAACTTTGGTTGTTGCTGCTCCATGTTTTGCTTCCAGTAAGAACTATTTTATATCAATGATTCTGTGTACGTGCTCATATATATTTGGAGTAAGCCAATAAATCAATTCTTCCACTATCCCTTATATATTTTTTTTCTCAATCTTTGTGTATGAGTGCAGGCAGTGTGCCAGTATCGGGTATTCTCCGTTGCTCCTCGAGCTTTGTTTCGCCACTACCGTGGAGCCGTGATATAGCTAGAAATCGTGAATGATTGATCAAATGAGGGTATAAGAGACTTTTTCTCCCTTCAAATGGTCACTTTTCAACAATTATTAAAGAAAATGTTAATAACCATTTTAGTTACATGTGTATTCTTATAAATTTCTTTGAATTTTGCTCGTGTTATTCGAAAGATTCAATATTATAATTTCTTTATATTTCAAAAGTTAATAAACTCATGAACCTTGAATTATTGATCAACCAAACACTTTCCTTGAATAAACTCTGCTTCTTTAGTGTTCCTCTCGTCCAACTAAATCGACATCTTCATTGTCCTACATCACCTTCCCTTCGCACCAACACTTAAAACTTCTAGGGACTACACTTACAACTTTCTTTGACAAGCCTTATATACTTGAAGAATTTTTCTTGTAAACACCAATTACATAATTCTTCAGACCCAAATAGATGGTAACTTGGCCATCTCCACCATATCTCTAGCATCTATGTTGTAAGGTTTGAAACCGTTTGACTATCGACTTTATAGACACCAAAATCAAAAAAATGATTTAGGATTCTTGAATGCATCATCATAATCTCAATTGTTGAAGTATGTGAAATTCGGTATGCATCCTTCAATATCTGAAGCTAAAACTGAAACTGTTGAATTGCCACCTAAGAAGAGAACAACAACACCTAGTGTTTCTTTCTCAATTCATTCACACTTTTCGAAATTCATTTTGAAAATCTTGAACTTCAATGTATCATTTGTACCTTTGTTTGTAGCTTTCTCATACCTACGAACCATCAACATCTTTCTCGATTGAATATACCAAGTACTTCTTATAGCAGAAAAAATTACCTCTACAGAGAGGGTTGTGATCTACCAATTTTGGAGTTAAGAAGCTCGCAGATCCAATAATTATATCAAAAGATAGAATTTCATCCCCAGCAGCAGAGATAACATATTTGTCTTGATCAACACAAACAACTTCTTCAATGGCGATCCTATCTTCTACATAAGTCCATGTTCTGTCTCTTCCAAGCCTCAAAATGGCCAGTCTGATCATGTCCCCCATAAATAACCACGAGTCCACGACTGTGCAATCTTTAGGATTCAAGATTGGGTCCGATGTGATAGTAGCCTTGTAGACAAGATTGGGTCATGTCCCCAGTGATACAGATGATGTTTTAAGTAATGCCCCATTTTTGTTCATGAACATAAAAGGGTGGAAGGTAAATAATCGATTCTTTCTTGTTTGAGCCTTTAACCCTTTGGAATGGGTTTATCAGTGTGACCATCCGGTCTCTTTCCACTGCTATTAACCATCCTTTCGAAGATTCACAAAATCACTTATTTGGGAGACTTTACTTGATCAAGGAACTTGTTATCACCTACATTATACAAAACTTCCATGTGAATCTCTCTTGGCTGCTAGGAATCAATAACAATGGGTGACCAGGCAATGGCCAGGTCTTATTATTCTTTGCTACTACACCTTGCAATGGCCATGAAATAAAAGAGTCGATTAATCCCTTCAAATTAGAGGTAGATGCGGATTAAGTCGGTGCGATTTGACGCTCAAACCGTAATTACCCACTTGTTGCGGTTTGTTAAAAATGCAAACTACAATTGTTTTACTTATTTGGTGGACCTATATTTCGGTGCACCACATCTTCGGTGTGAAGCGATACGGTTTCAGTTTAAACTCATATTTAATACTTTTGAAATAACAAGTAAATTTAAAATTTTGAATAATGCATAATTAATTTCAAAAATTAAATATTACATAATCACTAACTTAATTGTGATTTATACTATATTTGTATAAATATAAACCCTAGAACTTTGAAGAAAAAAACTGGCCAGAAAGTTTAATAGTTCCGATATTTATATAATATTAGGAGTTTGGATCAGGTTTGTCCTATTCTAACTTTCAAACAAACAAAAACATAGTTAAAATCAAAATTAGATAACGGTTTATACGCATAAACTCTATATTAAAGGGATTTTTTGGCCGGCCCTAGTTCAAACTCCAACATGAAAACTACCTGAACAAATTAAGCATGTATCCACGAACGCAGCATGATTTTGCAAGTGAAACTCGAGCACAAGAAAAACAAATTGAAAGTTTGTTAACACCTCAAAACCTCTCCCTAGCTTATATATATAACATTGATCTTTACTTGGTCCAATTTCCCAAATCCGACGTTGTCCACAATACTTCCAAAACCAGAAAAAGTAAGAAGTTGTTATCTCATAAACTGTAAGGATCACCATGGAAACAGCGTGAGCTCAAGGTACTGCTCTCTTGGATTAGAAGCTAGGCTGTAACAGTGTGACCGTTTTTGAGTCCATTATGAATTTAATCTGGTCCTCGATCTTGTCTTGGTGTATACATGATAATTGACTGCGTTTTAGGAATCATATTTGGTTCTGGGAAGTTTTGAGCTTCTTCAGTTCTGCTGGTTGTTCTTTTATTCACTTTATTTGTCAAAGATAATGAAAGAACCCCTAGCCGGTGCCTCTGTTCAGATCAAGGATAAAGAAGAAAGGCAAAGGATGATGTAGAATTGGGATCAGGGTTCGGTTATGCAAGCAAAAGTTACGAATAAGCTGAAATAAGGTGTGAGGTGGTGGGTTGTTCATGCCAACCGTGCCTACCAACAAGAAAAATCACACACCTAAGCCAACCTAAATATAATCCGAGAAATCCCAATGCGCAGTCAAATGACTAATATAAACAAGATCCAATGTGACAAGCTCATAAGCTCAGGAGTAATATCAAATTCATGTATATATATTTGAAAACAATGTGATGCCCTGAATGGTCAGTTTGAACCTTCTCCGAAGCCACCAGCCTACTCTAAATGTGGATTACAAATAATACAAGATGCCCATGAATGATGAATCTGATCTATGAACCTTGTGCTAAATAATATACACAAGGAATTAACATAATTAAGGGCCAAAGCACCATAGATAGTAGTACTCTTGCTACTCTACCTCACTTTTTTCTGCAGTTTGTGTGTATACCAATCTTTCCAAAGATTCACAACCCACGATATGCTAACACAGATGGCCACCACAATCACAACCATCCAAGAACCCCAAGCCCACATCGGAACTTCTTCTCCGGCCGCCCCACTCACATAGAACAAACCCATCTTAAACATAAACAGAGGCCCCAGAATCCCTCTAATGACACTGTAAAAGGCATAGAACCGAGGAGACAAGAAGTCATACAGTTTCGCAGCAGAAGCCGAATCAGCCTTTTGGAAGCTCGCCAGAGTCCAAACGTTCTGGCATCCGCTGGTGATCTCGGCAAGGAACAACAGCACAATGATTGCATAAGCCCCATGGTGAACCACATAACGACAAGTCGAGAACACGTAGAGTGTGGCCAAGTGGTGAAGTATGAACAAGACTTCGGTTGGGAAGAAGAGCAAGTAGTGAATGAGGTCGACCAAGAAGTAAGCTATGCTGTATTCGAGCACTGTGTTTTCGAAACTGGTGTTTGGGGATGCGAAGATAGTGCCCTTCTGGCTGTGAATTAGTGCATGGATCGCCATGAAAACTACTGGAGTGCTGTGAGCTAGTGAGATTATGCAGCTGGAAGCTTCAGGCCTGTGATCGGAACCCCAGTTTCGAAAAAGCACGAATCTAGCGAAGAGGTAGATAACAAGGAACATGGTGAAGAATGTGGGAAGTGTTGGGGTGATAAGCCCTGAAGTCTCCATGGAGATCAAAACCAGCTACAGAAACACACAGAGTCGCAATAGTTTTATAGATGACAGAGAATATGGAGAAACAAGATGAGGTTAGAGAGCAGACAGGGACTCTGAGGAGATAGAAAGAAAGGCTACCTACTTTTGAGAACTGGGAATGTGAAAGCTTTCAAGATTCGAGAGGAGGTAAAGTATAATGGAATCATAGGGATCGACCATCACCACGAGATATTAATATTGACCAATAATGCTAAAGTCAGCAGTCAGCAGCCTCTCAGCTTAATAGTTTCGTTCGACGACTCGTGATCCTAATTCTATTGCATTAGGTAGTTTCATAAAGCTTTTCAATTCTGGCTCTCAGGGGGATCACAACAACGCTTCTATATTTGGATACCCTTACCGACTCGAGTACACCACATAGATCAATACAATAAGTTTACACATGCCGAGTTGTATCATGATTTTTGGGAATAAGGGGGATTGGGATATTAGAAATAACAAATGGGTAATCCACACGAAATGCTTTTCTAATAAAGAATTATTCGTTGCTTCTATTTTCAGGCTTCTAGCAATAATTGAAGTTCCTTGAAAAATCACAGGGTCCAATTATAGGGGCAAAAATAAATGACAACAATGTTAACTCCAAAATCAAAATAAATATAGAAATAGAATTAAAGAAAAGTTCAGGCTTTCTCTCGATGTAGGAAAAGGCAAGGGGGACCTATTCTCTAATATTGATAATTATCAATGAAAGTAGTTACATGAAATTCAACTAATCCATCCATGCGAGTAGTTCCAGTGGAACATCGAGTGTGTACTTTATCAGATAGATAAGTGTCCCCTAATTCAATATAGTACTTTGATTAGCACTCAGTCTGACTGAAAACTACACTTCCATTTTTTGTAAACACAAAACAAGTTCAAGAAGAGGTCATTGTAGACATCTTTTCATTAACAAGATACACTCAGATTCTATCTCAAAATTTGCTGATTATTTTATAATTGAACTACCTTCAACAACTTGTCACAAGAGCTTCCGTACGATCCATCCAAAATCAGTTGACTCCTGTGATCACATTCCTTTGTCTGAGGCTCTAGTTCACTCAATGAGGTGGGCAGTAGAGTAGACCTACATTACCATCCCTCCATCGATGGTGAGCACCTGCAAGACAAGTTATAAATGGTCATTGACAAGGAATGGGAGAAGCTGATTGATACATGAGGAAAGACCAGGAAAGCTAAAGTTGTGATACAGACAGAGGTTCACCTCATCATAGTAAAGTCTTAATGATCCAAAAATACACTAAAGCATCTATCCATATTCTCTTGTATTATTGTCAGTGGAGGAAACATGACAATCAAATACCTATAATAGACTACGATGTCTCAGGGATAGGGGAGAGCCTTTAGAGCTATTTAGGTGTTTTCTCATCATAATAGATGATATATGAAGGTTAGATGGATTTCAGTCCAGATTACGCCCAAGGTTCCAAGTTCAGGACCACTCCTGGTCTCCTTCTCCCATATCATAAACAATGACAGTTCAAATTTTGGATAGTTATCACTTTGTCCTAAGTCTCAACTCAACTATATAAAGCTCAATAACTAACCAACTTATTCCAACGAACATCTATTAGAAAGAAGAAAAAACTGATACCTGTCCAGTCATGTAGCCGGCAGCAGGACTAAGGGCCAAGAATTCCACCAGTCCAGCAATATCTTCAGGTTGTCCATATCTTCCTGTAGACACAGCCACAAGAATAGAAATTTAGACGAACTTTAGTTACAATATATTTAAAACAAAGCCTTTTTGATTATCCTCCAGACTCACCTAAGGGGATGTTCTGCAAAATTTTCTTCTCAAGGTCAGCCCCTAGCTCGGCAGTCATATCCGATGCAATAAAGCCCGGGGCAACAGCATTAACCTGAAAATATATCATTATTTATGACTCACTCCACTAAAGCCTTATACATCTTGGGATGTGTTTGATCATCAAACAGATCTAAGATTTTAGACGACTCACAGTGATGTTCCTGCTCGAATACTCCTTAGCAACAGTCTTTGTCAGGCCAATTACTCCTGCTTTTGCAGCACTGTAGTTGGCTTGTCCAACATTGCCAACTAGACCAACAACTGATGCTATATTGATGATCCTTCCCTGCAAAAATCATCACTCAACTGATATAAGTTATGTTTTACTTGGAAGTGCAAAACTCTCGACTTAACCAATTGCTGAAACTTCAGAAATCGGATAGTATTAATTGGTGGGAGACATTCTCATGAAAGAATGGAATTTACCTTCTTCTTCTTCATCATAATTTTGGCTGCTGCCTAAGGAAAACAAAAACAAATTTACTCAGTTCAAGACTTCAATGTGGATATCAAGTCACATTGTGATGAACAATCAAATTCACAAATGCACACCTGGGTACATAAATAAACACCAGTAAGATTTAGGTCGATGACATCCTGCCATTGCTTTAGCTTCATTCTCATCAGCAGGCCGTCTCTGGTAATTCCTGAAACCGTGGTGGAAAAAGTCAGAGGTTGAAATTTTATCTTGGAACTTTAAAAAAGGAGTTTAAGCTTGTATTAACCTGCATTGTTGATCAGAATATCAACAGTTCCCCAAGCATCAACTGCCTGTATATTTCAAACCATGAGCACACCACAAGCACCATAATGACATCAAACCATTAGTTATCATAATGAATATATATACTCACCGTTTTGAGCATCGCTTCAACATCTGCTTCTTTTGAAACATCTCCCCCAAAAGTAACAGCTTGTCCACCAAGTGCCTCAATCTATAAGACAGTGAAACCAAATGAATCATCACAATCACATAACCAACAGGCACATCATATGCAAGAGCTAGACGCAGATATCTGATTTACCTCTTTGGCAACCTCCTCCGCCTCATTTGATGACCTAGCATAATTGACAAGAACCTGCATACATAACCATCATTTTATCCATCATCAACCAAAAAAATCCTAAAAATTCCAAAGCATATTTTACACTACTCGCCTAGTCCTGACTAAACTCATTACTCATCGTCTAATACGAACCTTACAACCAGCTTTGCCCAAGGCTAGAGCAATGGCCTTGCCAATTCCCCTTGACGCTCCGGTCACCACCACGACAGGCGCCTCCACACTTTGAACTGCTCCTGTACTTGCTTGCTCCAGCGTCGCCACCTGCGCCCTCACGCCACCTGTCATTTCCATCATCACCGTCACATTACAATTTTCTCAGAGCTGAATCATTCTACAATTTAATCACAGCCTAGCACAAACGATTAACACACTGCTTTTCTACTCTACTCTACTCTACTTTCCAAATCTCAACATTCGCACCACTACAGAAATCAAACCTCATTTCATCGACAAATTCAAATGCCAGCACATTTTCACATTTCGCTACTGAAAATTCAAAGTCAAATTCACTAACCGGAGGAAGTGGAGGAGCTCTTGGATCTGTAGTGAAGCCCAAAGCTCCGACCCGATCCAACCGCACTAGACCACGGCTTCAAATGGAAAGCTCTAGCATCGGCGGCGGCTCCGAATTTGACTCCGGCGGGATTCTTCAAAGCGGCGACGTTTGATGCAGCAGCGATGGAGGCCATTATGAGAGAGAGAGAGAGAGTTGTGTCAAAATGGCGAATCGGAGAAAGTGAAGCAGCCAGAAATGCGTGTCTGGGTTTTTAATATTAAAAGAATTCGCTGCTGCTTTGAGAACTCCGGAGACTGATTTGGAGTGGCGATGGAAACGAAGAAAGTTTGAGCTGTTTGCTCTTGGTGTGTGGAATTACCATACGGCCATTAAAAATGGAGATAATGTGAGGGTATTTATGGTAAAGATGGAGTTGATGAGAAAGGAAGGAAAATTAGGTGGAGTCCGCTCAACTGTAACTCGATCCGTTTTCATTTAATCAAACGAAGCGACCTGACCCGACCCGATTTAATTTGGACTTCCTGATAATAGCCTGGGCTCTGGACTACGAGTTCCAGCAACAAGGCCCATCATGCTCAAACCCAGGTGAGCGTATCAGCCTGTACATTGATTCTTGAAAGGGACATCAAACCGTAACACGTAAAACACAATCTGCTTATATCACCATGGAAGATTGTGAGGAGAGGCCGTTTGCTTTTGAAAGTGATAGCTCACCAATCACCATGGTGAGGACTGAGGAGAGAGTAGTTTCTCGATCTAGAGCTTCGTCGACTTTAATCGGTGTGTGTGTATATATACATCTTCACCTCTCTACACTACCAACAACACTCCGCCAGTAGAAATATATGCTAGCTAGCTAGCAATTTTAAGCTCCTCCTTCTTTAGCCATGTAGTGTAGGTGCAGTAGTATCTACATTTTCCGGCTTTGTGGTCGGTCGCATCGGAGGACGCCAATCGAGATCGATTCGTCCATTGCTAAATGCAGGTGAATTTCCTTTTTACCTACCCAGTGTTTGTTGCAAGGAAATTAAATTTCTACGTACCTTTGACCTAATATACTTACATTCCCCGTGTTGTTATATAAGACATGAAATAGTGTTAACGTTAATCACATTGAAGTTTTAAGTTCATGGAAGTTCCCTGTGCTCCTTCTGGCTAGTAACTTCTGTGTGTCGCATTTTTAAAAACCAGAGTTGAACATTTTCAAAGTGATTAAACAAATTGGAGAGCCAAAGTCAATCAATCAATCAAATCATTTTTCAGAACTTGCTCGAGGCACTTATGTGTGGAAAATCATTCCTTAAAGATATTTTATTCTCAAGTCAGATATATCATATCATTGTAATACTCAATAATAAGGGTTATCCAACATAAGGAATTGGTGAAATTAAATTCTAATACTAAATAACAATGCTGACAGATTCGACTACAGTACATTCGTGACACTATAAACCTACTCTAGACAGACCCAGACGACACAAAATTTTAACTCAATAAACTAAACACAGTGGCGAACTACCACACAAAATTTCAGGGTAATCGGAGTTGTTTTGATAGCAAAATAATTCGACTAAACTACATCTATTGCAGAAATCAGTAAATTGCAGGAATAAAATTGTTGAAGAAAATCAATGAAATATGAATGTTAAAGACTTCTCTCCATCTTAAACATACTTACGACCCCCTTATATAATTAAACTAACCATGGATGAACATTCCCCACAAAGGAGGTTTGGTTAAGTCATCTTGTGTATTACACTCTCTTACTTGGTATGAAAAAGAGAGCGACAATCCGCTCAATCTTGATCCCAAATTAACCGACTTATACATATGGTGATGTAAGCCTGAAAAACTGAAGTCATTACGTTTTAAGAATGTTTGAAGAATAACAAAGTTTCAAGAGTTGATAAGGTGATCACTCTTACATCACTAAGGACTATTTCGCACAAGTACATGTTTGTCTCTAAAGAATATGCAATGATAAGGTGGTCATGTACATAATCAAGATTCTAGATCCTAAGCCATGCATCTAAGCGTGCACTTAAAGAAACATGAACATAAAAATCATCAATGTGAAAAACAGTGAAACAAAACTCATTCAAATAGTTAATAGAATAAAAAAGGGTTCAAAATCGTAAGCATATTTAGTGTTTCGATCAGCCCCTAACTAAGGTAGTTTAGCTACTCATAGTCATAAGAACACAATAGCAAAACATGATGGACAAAGAAGAAGAACCCTAGAAAACTCGGCAGGAAGCTTTTGATGGGTCGAAAGCCAAGTCTTCGATGGATCGAAGACAAATGACTACTCCTTCTCTTCTTTTTCCGGGTCTCTCTCTCTCTCTTGGTTGTTTTTCTCTTTAAAATCTTCAACCCTAATTATTTCTTGAAAATTTCTTTATATATGATTGATTTCTTCAGCATTTTCCTCTCCAAACTAGGCTTGAACCTCTTTCCATGTGGACTCTTGACTTCTTAATCTAGTTGCCTTTAAAAATTTCTTTTTTATTGTTCTTTTTTGTAATTTCTCCATATGAACTGAATAAATGAAAATATAAATAAATATCGAAAACTAAACAATTGAGCCAAAAAATTTCACATAATTAAGCACAAGAAAGTTACATAAATATGCAACTATCAAGCACTCAACACACTAACTTGTGTAGTTTTAGTTCTTAAATTAGTGACTTGTGTAATGAGTCACACTTTGGTAAAAAAAGCCAGTGTCTGTTTACATATCACACCAAGTCACTAATTAAAGAACTAAGTAGACAAATTACCTGATAGTGTGTTAGAGTGCATTGAGGCAAGTTTTGAAAAATGATCTGATTGACTTTGGTTCTCCATTTTCTTCGATCTCATTGAAAATGTTCGACTCTAGTTGTTAAATGCGACACCCAGAAATTATTAGAATGAGCACAAGGAAATCCTTTGTAACTTAAACTTCAAGGTCCATTTCATGTCTTATGTGACATGGGAGTGTATATTAGGCCAAAGGTAGCAATTCAATTTTCTTGAAACACCCGGTGAAAAGGATATTTACCAGCATTTAGCATTGTATGTGTCACAGGATGGTACCTTTTTTCAGCCATATCAAATGGGGTTTGCTGGTGCTTTTCTGAGCATCACTCTGTCGAAATTGTGGCCGTCATGTTCTATCTACCTTAAGATTAACATCGTTGCTCGTAGTTTTAGATTCGATTTGTTAAGATCTTCTGCAAGAAATTGTACACCATCTCTAATATCACAGATGCAATCTAAGCTTGTTATTTTTCTTTCTTTCGTCTGAGAGGTTTGGTTACGCAGTTATGATAAGAATAGTATTTGCAGATATACAAGACTAACTTATAACAGAAAATTAAAAGCTAGCAGATTTCCATACTCACATATAATTAAGCAAAGTTAAATATGCCCATTCATCCAAAAATCGAGAGGGTCGTTCCCCATTTTTGTTTCCTACAGTTCTGGTCTTCATTCCAAACAGGAACCGTGTTGATTTGGGTTTGCATACAATTCCTGAATTTCAAAGTTATAGATGTGAAACTGTCACTGGTGCAAGCACAGCTACCCGCTCGATTCAAAGAGATCAAGGTACGGTGTCAAATTCCTAGTGACCTAAAAACGAGAGCTCGAAACAAAGATTTGAACTAGATTATCCAATATCCACAGAATACACTGGGAACAAGTATGGGGATTCATGATCTGTAAGATATATAACAAAGGTTGGAGGTGACACATATCCCTGATCATGCGCTTTTCTGTGCTGGTTTGAGTGGTTTTGGTTTTCTCTTGGAGTTGTTCTTGGGACGAACCTTCACAAAAGCCTTCTCCAAATCCTAAAACAAATGAAAGAGAAAAGAAAGTTGAGTTAAAACTACATTGCATCTACATTAGAGTTGCAGAAAGCATAATTCTGGGGGAGAGAGGAAGGGAAGGGAGGGGAAGTGAGGAAAGTGACAAAATGGACCAAGCATAAGATGTATTGTCTATATGTGGTTAAAATCCAAACCAATCAGTCTTTGCAAGGTCAGTTTCAATTCAAATTAGTACGCTAGAAACTTTTTTAACCCTCTAAACTCCCTAGATTGCAAAACCAGAGGTAAAAACACAACTTACTTCACTTCAAGGTTTTAGTGCCCGGGGAACCTAATTCAACATCTATTTATGAACTAAGAACTTCTGAAAGCTTGAAAACTCAAAGGACCAGGAAATCAGTCGCATGAACTAAATAGGCGGGATTTAAACAGAAGTGAACTTCAAAAAAAAAAAAAGTGAACTTCAAGTAAGTGATCTTGTGTTAAGGAAATCATACATCAAATATCCAATATCAGATTGACATAGAAGCATGTGTAGTTATTTCATAATATGAGTTTTAATTAAAAATGGTTAGGTGATCATATCTCCCCAACATCTTGAAAACGACTGAGGTAGTATAGAGTATTAGATTATAACATACAATGCAAAGCATCTGTTTTTCTTTTTCTTTTTGTTTAATTAACTTGGTAACCTCATCTTTACCTGCATTGGGTCTTTCTCAGATGGCTTTGTAGTCCACAGAGTTTCCAGATTATAGTAAGCTCTAGCATTCTCATCAAATGCATGAACTATCACTTTCCCTGAGTTAAATGAAAACAGCTATTACAAACCCAAAAAAAAGGTATATATTTTGCCAACTGATAGTGCAACAATAATGGGCAGAAAACATGGCTGCCATATAAATAAAGAGATGTTTTATTTTCCCAACTATTCTATATGAAACCGATGCAATTGTATCAAGTATATAACCCACAGTTCAAAACTTAAAATCAAAACCTATCTCACAGAACCAGCAATGTTAATGCTACAAAGAGCTAAGCACAAACCAGAGTCAATGACAATCCACTTTCCTCCTTCTTGACCTTCAACAGTAGGAAGCACTAACCGCTCCGCCCCTTTCTGCTTTTGCTTAGACTGTATGCACATATGGAGACAAAAATCAAAAGCCGAAAGATCATCCATTAGTTCACAGCAATACATAACCTAGCTAAACACCAAAAATCAGCATAGTTCTTTCATTTCCGAGGTCTACACATCTCTCAGATCATCAAACACCATAACTGATTCAAAAACTATACACAATCAAATGTTGATCTCATTCATTTGTTTATAGCACGATAATCACTAACATAATATCTCGAGCCAAATTACACAGCTACATAGGAGCTAAAGTTTTAATCTCTACTACAATAAAATTGCAGGGAAAATTACCTGCCTTGTAAATTAGGGCTTGAGCGATGTTCTTGACGTGCCAGGTGGACCTTCCGGTGGCGAGGACCATGAAATCGGCCCACTCGGAGTGCTTGTTCGCCGGTATGACCTTGACGTCGTCGGCCTTGACGTCACTGAGAACCGTCTCGACCTCCTGGAGATCAAGCAACCCTCCTCCGTCGAACGCGGCGGCGGCGGAGAAGGTCTTGTGCAGCGACGGAAACCCTAGCTGCTTCCATTGTTGAAGAAGCGATGGTGTTCGGGAGCGTATAGAGGACAACATGAGATCGCAGCACCTGTAGTGGTTGGTGGTGGCGGTAAAGCTTTGCTAGGTTCAATCTAGGTGAAATGGTTTTTGACTTTTTGGGTTAAGGAGAAAGGACGACGTCGTGTGGGGGCTCTGAGCTAAACGCAGCGTTTTGGAGGTAATGGGCGAGTTAAGTTGTTAACGTTAAGTTGGTGGGTGAATAGTAGTGAGAGAGAGGGGAAATGTCGAGCTATCAAACGGTGAAAAAAGTCCATGGAGTTCACGTGTGATTCAAAAGGTCAAGGGAGAATTTTAGGTGGATAGAGAGACCGTAACATGACATTTTATTCGATACTTTCTTCTTGGTAAATCCTTTTGTTTCTTTTCAACGTGTGTACCCTTTGTTTTTTTTCAACGTGTGTACCCATTTGTTTTTTCAAAGAATAGAATAATGTGTTCGAGCCAAGGAGTAAAATATCGGATATCGATGTTTCAAAATTTGGATATATCGACGAAAATATCGACGAAATATCGTTCAAGTGAAAATTCTGACAGAAATTAATAAAAATACATGAAAATTTGTAATAAAACTTTTGGAAGTTATTACATGATCAATTATCTACCTTATGTGAAAAGAAAATATTGAGCAAACATCAAGACATATGAATTTGCTATATTACTATGTGAATTAGTTACGTGTTAAGTGCTGATTATTAAAATATAATTTATTTGTTCTATTTTTATTTTTTGATGGCTAAAACTTATGGGAGGCTAGACCATCACATCTTTTGTACAATATATTACACATCACACATCACAAAATCAAATATATAAATACTTCAAAATCACGTAAGAAACCTATGAGGTTCGAAATTCACACTATTTTCTTCATCTCCCTGTGCATAATCATGTATGTATTGTGAAGAATAATCATTAAATGATTGTTCTCCCATGTAATTCTGCATGTATTGAACATGTCACGTGAATGATGGATTTGACGTTGAGCATGTGAAGATTGGACATTTACCAAACTAAATGTTAAATGTGAAAAGTTTACGGAAATTTCAGAAATTTCAGGAAATATCGAGAAATATCGGGGATATATCGGAAATATCGATAAAGATCGAAAATTTTTGAGAAATTTAGGGATATATTTGAGGATTTTAAGGTAACTCCAAAAAATCAAAATATCGGCGAAATATCGCCGATAATATCGATTTTACATACCGACTTCAAGCGCTCATGATCGGCTTAAATAATATTTCAGTGGAATGGACTATGTTAATTGTTTGGACCTAAAATAACATTTTATTTGGACTAATTCTCGCGGCCCTTTTAGTGAGTCTAGTTTGAGAAGGAAATCATACTGATTTGTTACATCCATTGAGCAAGAAAGACGTAATCTAGTAATTTCGGTATTCATAATCCTTCAAGGATTTAGATTTTTTACTTTTTCAGCAAGATATACACTTGAGCGATCATTAAAAATAGAGGATTCATGACCAGATCAAAAGGCACTTCAACAGTCACAGACTTCGATAGTCATACAATTTACTCTCGGCAAATTCAACTCTCCTCGCGAGAAAAACTGACAACAATGAATCTAGAGTTCTTACCAGACAAAGCGTCAAGGATTTGACAATTCTATCTTGTCAATCGGCAACAACGGACTACGAGTTTTCACCATACATGGCGTGACAAATTCGACAATTTACTCTTGTCATACGACAACGGTCAAATGAGGTTTCATCAAACAGGGTGTGAAGATTGCGGCAGGAGACAAGTCACAATCAGTGATCTCAATACTCATCAAGAAGATAACTCTGGTTTGTACCGGACAGGGTGTATAAAGCATTGATTTTTGTGGCTCTGCATCGAGACACAGACTCAAGTTCTAATCCATCAGGGACAAATTCTAGGTCACCTAGGCAAAAATAACTCATCGAGCAAGGTTGATGCTCTTTTCGCTTCAATAGCTTGTGTAAGAGCAGATCCAGCGGTGCGACGCAAATCAATATTCTGCCCTCGACAATAGCACACCAAGCACGTATAAAAGATACTGTTTGTGATTACCTAATACATTCTCTATTGGGAAAATCTAGTCAACCCTAATCATAAATTGCATCAATATAATGACGGATGTGAAGCCACTCGGAGACTTCATTCCATCGTCCAAAATATTACTAATACCTCAAAATCTTTTAAGAGTATCTCTTTTAGTCATATTTATAGTAAAGCCAAATTTGTTGCCAATACTCTGACATCTATTGATCATTTTTCTTGTAACCTTTACCTTTGAAACAATTTTGTTCCTAAGTAGAACAAAGAATATTTTATATTTTGATCTCCTTGGGAATGGCTACCCAAGGGGAGCTTCAGTGAGTTTCCACTAGCCTTTGCATTTAGTATTTCCTCATAAAAAAAAGTGTTCGTATTTCCATTGCCTATGTTCTCATGCTATCAAGTTGGTATAAGTCCGTATAGATAAAGGTTTAAACGAGGTTTCAAAACCTTATATTTCTCCAAGTTATTGGTGGTCTTTGGTTGTCGTGTCTTTATAAATCGATAGGAAGAAGAATAGTATTATGGATAGACATATGATAGAACATAAATATTGAACACCAAATGATAGCTGGATAGTACTATCAATCAAATCCACGTCTCCGTCTCCATCTCCATCCACGATTCTTTCTACACATGACGTCCAATCTTATTCGAGTTTGCGTCGACTAAGTTAATAGCTAACCACTACTTTAATATAATCCTAATCCAATTTGTTAATTATTCGATCTATTATCATCCTCCTCCATACAAAGACATCAAATTAAAATAACCCAGAAAAACAAATGCACGACAATTTATTATTTTATATTTTAATTGCTTCTTTTATACTTTTTAAAAGGCCAAAGAGAAAAAACAAAAGCAGAACTGTTTTGATTTATATCGACGCTTTTAGCAAGTTGTGTGAAAACTGTTGCTTCGAGTAGAGGACTAGTTATAAATTCTAATCATTAGTTTGAAGGCTTCTAAGGACATCTTTAATGGGAGGATCTAAAATAGGGTGCTAGATCTATATTTAGGACCTCAATTTAGGACTTATGATTTAGGACTTCACTATCTCCAATGGTGAAATCCTATATTGTAAATATCTTTATGGCGCTGACCCACTTCTTTTCCCTCCAAAATTATAGATCAAGTCTTATATGGGGATCTAGTTTAGGACTTCTCATAGGACTTCAAGCTAGTTGGGATAGCTTTTAAGACCTCAAAACACACCATTGGAGAAAAAAAATTACAAGCAAAGTCATATATATAAGGTATAAGACTTGTCATTGAAGATGCCCTAAGTTATCTCCCATCACCAGCCGATTAAAATGGCATTACTTATGGATCCTTGCCTTAAGTGCACTATTTTGGTCCATACTGTCCCACTTCTTATAATGTGATTTGACTGATTTCTGCTCTAGTCTTAAGTCCCTCTTCAATCGCATTATCTATATGTAATCTTCGAGTGCAGTCATACCCTCGAAAAGTTTGCAATCAACTTCTTAGTTGTTATAGTCATTACTCATTCACCAGACTTTGTTTTATCCAAACTAACAAAATGATGTTTGAATTAATCGAACAAGTATTTTGCCTGAGACGATACATAGATTTATATAGACAAACTATTATAAATCGATTGGGAACGTAAAACATAAAAGATCGCCATGAAACCCGACTACACTAATAAATGGGTTAAATATTTGGTCTATGATTCTCCAAGTTAGTAATGTTTTAGTTGTGCTTAATAAGGATCAAGTGAGATGTACTTTCATTCCTAATGATACAAAAAATATGAGTACTCCATAAGTACTAGGTTACAATGTATGCATTCAGCCAAACTTGTCACAAAAATAGTTGACTTGTTACTTATTCATCAAAAGTTGATTAACGTTATATAATTAATAATTAAAAGAGCGGGTGGTTTTTCGGCATATTATTATTTTTGTAGTTATATAGGTACATTTTATGAGGACCTAAGCATAGATTTTGTCATACCTTATAAAATATGTGTGTCGTCTAGTCTGTTTTTCATTATCCGATTATATGAATACCTCTATGAAGAATATTCGATTATCCATGACGAAAAAAGTATATTTTTCTATTATTAGATAGTTCAGATTATATTGATAGACCCGTTGAATGAATTCAAATGCTTTTTATTTGTACTTTTCGCTTGGTAAATAGGGCTAACAAGATACTGAATCAAAGAACACTTGACAGAGACAAAATGCGGGATCATTACGCATGGAGGCTGTAAAAAATTCATCATAAATGGTGGAATGTGAGTGAACATTATCGCGGGCTATAGATTTGGTATGAAATTAATGGTTTGTTCTATTCTTTTGGTAGGATAAAAATTCAATTGGTTTATCCGATTCAATTATTGACCGGAATCAAGTAGTTTATGGCCATTAATTCCATCATTTCAATCATAGAAATCCACCTTTAAATACAGGAATACCAAATCACCAAATCTTCCACCAACCTACACACTTACCTCGTTGTCAATGATTAAAATGTTCAGGAAATTAGAGGAGGAGGTATGAAATACACTTTAAATACAACATAACCAAAATCGCCACACGAACTTACTCTTACAATTCATTATTTTGTTTGTCAAATTTTAGAACATCCGTTTGTGATGAAATATCATTACGTACATTAATAAATCAACAAAAAATTATAGTTAAACCTATTATTATTTATTAAATTATAATGTACGTACAATATGTGTGTTGTCTATTCGATTAAATATAACTTACACGACCAGTTGATATATCATTTGATTTCGTATAAAAATATGAAAAATAAATGTGATCATGACAAAGAAATAGAATAGTGCGAGAACATTTCTGTTATGGTTTTTATAGAAGTATAAAACAAAAAGACGAAGAAAGAGTCAGATTAGGAATACTAGAGGGTGTGGAGGTTAGGATTTAGTGGATTAGTGGACTACGTACTTACGACAACACCTCAGTGGCACCGTTGGTAAAAAAACCAACAACACTAAAAGAAAAAAAAACACATTTGACAGGTAGAAAGAAAAGAAAATAAGAAAATACGAAAAATAAAAAGGAAAGCAAATATTCACGGTTCTGAAAATGAAAGCTTGCTTTGCTTCTGCGGAAGAACGAAGGCAAATCTAGACGACAACAAAGCCCCAACTCTCGTTTAGCATTTTCTCTCGGAATCTAAATTTTCTGCTTCTTCTTCTTCTTCTTCTTCTTCTCCGACGATGACGACGCGTAGTTCTCTCGGAAAATTCACCGCCGCCGATCCAACGCCGTTTCGGTTTAGTGTTCGCGATCCGGTCGAGCTGTGAAACGCTCTAGATTCGAGCTTCCGGCGCCGCATTCGCCGCTGCCGTCTCCGGCCGAAGAAGCTTCGGGATCATTACCGTGTCACCGAGTCGCGGTTAGCTCCAGTGATGCGAGTAGAGGCTGTAGTTTCGGTAATGGTGAGTTTCGGGTTGTGAATTGTGAGCTCGGTGATCAGTGGGAGCTGAATTGGAGTCTCAGCTAGGTTTTCGTGCCGTTTCGGCTTTTCCGGTGGTCTGCAATTAGCAGAAGCTAGGGTTTGAACCGCGAGGATCTCAATTCGGTTAGGTCACAAGTGTATGGTGTGAGCCTCTGCATTTGTTCTGGTACAGTTTCTACTGTGCAATTTTGTATTCAATTTGTATAAGCATTTCGGCTCTGAGTTGACTCAGTACGGCGGTGTATGATTCCTCTTTATTATTAATAATTGGCTGTTGTTAGAATTAAGGTGGTTCAATTGCCGCTATTATTAGACGATTAAGTTAGTATGGGTAGAGAAATTGGAGTGGAGGTATTGAGTTTGTAGTGTTTTTGGTGGTGAGAGATGCCTCCTTCGCCGGCAATGCGGTACTCTCCGGGGAGAGAGCCAAGAGCCACTCAGCACAGACGAGGTAGAAGTTTCGAGGCTGGGGTGATTGTTGAGAGGGAGAAAGATGAAGATCTTGCATTGTTCAATGAAATGCAGAACCGAGAGAAGGAGGACTTCTTGCTCCAGTCGGATGATCTCGAAGACATATTTTGTAAGATGTCAATTTAATGCTTTGGTACTTGGTAGTAATGAAGCTTAGGATCTTCTTTCATAATACCTTCAGTTATGTGGCTGATAAGGTTCATTTATGTTTTCGGTTTTACAGCTACAAAACTCAGGCAATTTTCTGATTTCAAGCTGGGAATCGCCATTCCTATACGTGGAGAGAGTAGTGACTTGCTTAATGCGGAAGAAGAGAAAAATGACTATGAGTGGTGAGTTCAAAGTCTGTTATCTGATGCCAAATTTACCTTTGCCAGCTCAACGGTTTTATGATATGCTAATGTAGTCAGAAGAACTAGAAATGTGATTAAACTACTTCTCAGATTTGCTTGTTTTGTAACTCATTACGTTTCCGTTAATATCAACTAGTTTTGTGTGTTCCACGTGTACTTTTATTCTGGCATCATATCTGATTAATAATTCAAGCTTTTCTATCAAAGGTACAAATTTAACTACCTGAAGTTTTCTATTTACTCGCAGAGCATAAACTATATGGTTATTGTTTTATGGAAAAATACATTGCCATTATGTACTTCTGTGTGATCCTTTTAAACCGGTATCTGTAGTTCACACCCCTTTAGCTCTCTGTACTGATTACAATGATCCTGTATTATTAATTTTAAAGCTTATTGACATGTCTATGCACTCCATTGTTTCCTTTATGTCAAAATGCCAAAATTTCGCTAGCTTAAAATTTTTTGTATGACTTTTCAAAAATAAAATAAAGTTGTATAATCACAGAGTTGGTTACTGTTTTATAATATATACATTGCATTATCTTCTTATTCATGATGTCTTTTCAGCCACTATCTACACTTCTGCAATCCACTCCTGTTTTTTGCTTGGTACTTATGAAATCATATGTTTTTAATTTTGAAGGTTATTAACGCCTCCTGATACTCCTCTTTTTCCTTCCTTGGATGATGAGCCGCCACCAATTGATGTACCACAGAGGGGCAGACCCCAGAGTCAACCTATTTCTATAACAAAATCATCTACGGTACGTGGTATAATTATTGTGTGGGATTCAGTGATGTTCCTTAACAGTTGCCTAACAAGTCCAAAAGTGTATGGCTTTTTCATTTTTCCTATGAATTAAACGAGGCTTGAATTTGTTGCAGATGGAGAAGAGTTACCGAAGCAGTAGGGGTAGCGCTAGTCCCAGTCGCTTAAGCTCATCTCCTCGCTCTGGAAATAGTACATTCCAGTCAAGAGGAACGCCATCATCAGTACGTAACTCCAGTCCAACCCCAAGTCTACATCCAGCTTCTCCCTCACGTCCTGCTACTCCATCACGTTCCGCGACTTCCTCACGTCCTGCTACTCCATCACGTTCTGCAACTTCATCACGTGCTGGTACTCCATCAGGGACACCATCTACTCCCCCAAGTAAATCCCCAACACTGTCTCTGAGGTCTTCTACTCCTAATCCCAGGAGGCTGAGCACTGGGTCCACTATTATTGCCCCATCAGGGAGAAGGGGAACTTCACCGGTGACGACGAGTAGAGGGAACTCTGCTTCACCAAAAATAAGAGCATGGCAAACAAATATTCCGGGCTTCTCCAGTGATGCACCTCCCAACCTTCGGACTTCTCTTTCTGATCGACCGGCGACATATGTGAGAGGTTCCTCTCCAGCATCCAGAAATGGCAGAGGTTCCTCACCGGCATCTGGCAATAGGAGGCAATCAATGTCTCCAACTGCTTCTAGAAGTATCAGTTCATCTCGGAGTCATGATATAGACCCATTAAGTTCTCAAAGCAAAGGTTCTATTGCCTCTTCTGCTGATGACGATCTAGACTCTCTTCATTCTCATCCTGTTGGAAGTTTAGACCGATCAACTCCTAGAAAAGTTACTGCTTTCTCAAACAACAGAGCTGTGGCGTTCTCAAAGAAATCAGCCAAACTGGTGTCCTCATCTTCTGCTCCGAAAAGATCTTTTGATTCAGCCATTCGACAAATGGTAATTTATCATCTAGCTCGTTTATCAGCTGAATTTGAGGCAAATGATTTAAATACAGAACCATTGAATACATGCTTACACATCTATCTTATTAAAAATGTCTCTGGTATATATATACCAATACATATTTCATGAGTTTGTTTGTGCAGGATCATCGGAAAACTCCCCAAAACATGTTTAGGCCACTCTTGTCTAGTGTTCCCAGTAGCACCTTCTATGTGGGGAAATCAAGCTCTGCACATCGCCCTCTGATTTCCAGGAACTCCTCAGTCACAACTAGCAGCAATGCAAGTTCTGATCTAGGTACAAGTTTTGCACCTGATACAGAAGAGAGTGATCACATCCAGGATGATATGGCTAGTGAGTTTGAGAAGATGCCATACTCTGATGGTCATGAGGAAGTATTTGTCTTTGACAAGATGGATGTGGTAGATGAAGACACTGGGAATGATATACATGATGAATCACACGACATTCATGATAGTGAGTTCACTAGGACTACTACGGCTGAGCGTGTAGCTGTTGGTGCTGAAGATTCTGGCCATCCCAATAGCATTATGGAAGTTGGTTTAACTTCTGAAGATTATCATGCTATGGGCGATTGTTCTGAAATTGATGGTTTGGAAGATGTTGTACAGTGTTTGGAATGCAGGTGCAGGTACTATGTTTCTGATGAGGTGGAGAAGAATCTTAGACTTTGCCCAGAATGCAGTAGAAAAGATAAACTTCTGAGTGTCCTGATTCCGGATAGAACTGTAGTTCCTGAAAGCTCCCCACCTTTCTTTGTAAGAAATTTGGAAGAAGAAGAAAAGCCTTTCGATGCTATGGAAACCAGGATAGTTGTACCTGGGTCTCCGCAGGTGACTGAATTGAAAAAATCAACGTCTTCCCATGATGAAGATTATGCTGGTCTTCTCCAAACTGTCTACAATGAACAAATTGATAATCGGTTAGAAGAAAGCTCCCTTTCAAGGCCGGTTGTGCAGGTAAGTGGGGATGGACTATTTGAACAGCAAGAGGTGGGATCACTAAACGTTGGTGGCGGCGGCGCACCTAATGGTGATACTCGGGGTCTGATATCACATCATTCTAACAACTATCCTAATATGAGGGTTGACCTTTCAGAGGGTACAGGCATTTCCATACTTCTGAAGAGGACTAGCAGTAGCAAGGGGGCTGCTTTTCGGGGCAGGACTTTCTCGGCCTCTACCATATCGTACGGGGATCTGTCATATGCTAGAGATAGTTCAACCAGTATGAGAAGCTCCATAGGGCACAGTAGTTTTTCTGCATCATCTTCAGTTGATTTTGGGCCAGCTAGACAAACAGAGGGTCGTGTACTGCGACAGTCAAGCGCCAAGAAATTAGAAATGGAGGTTCACAGACATGACACAAACATGAAGCCCCAAAGCATTGAGTTATCAGACTTGGAAAATCATAGACATGAGACAAACATGAAGCTCCAAAGTATTGGGTCGTCTTCCTCTGGACTTCCAAGATCTTCTCACCAAGTGCTGGGTCTTTCTTCAGACTCAATTGATGACAATTTTGAGGTCGTTGCTGGAAACGGGGAATATGACGTTGTTGAAGGGACATACACAGCATCTGAAGTACTCATTTCTGACTGTACAGAAGCAGATGTTTCTACCACAACTTCCACCAGAACAACTGCTGTTGAAGAGGGTGAGGAAATTGGTGCTAGACGTACAAGAGTTGATGCTTCTACATCAGAACTGTTGACCCATGCTGATAGCACTCTGTTAGATAATAGTGGAGTAGCAACGTCTCTGAATTCTGAAAATTGTGCTTCAAATGAATACAGCGTGGACTTGCAAAACAACGGAAGGAGTGCCACAGATGCCAATGTTTTAGTTGCAGCTCTTGAGTCTTCACTGAAGAAGGAAAATATCATCCTAAACAGTCATGTTGATGGAGTAGATGATGAAGAGATCACTAATCACAGCTCTTTGATTACAGTATCAGAAGTAGAAACCGGAAAAGGTCATCATAGTACTTCTGATTCTATGAGCGATGATGCTTCTCATGAATCAAAAAGCACCACGGAGGACATTGAGGAGCCTTCAATTCCAAATCCACTTGATAGTGATCTGACATCTTCTGTTCCAGAAACCAACACCTCCAATCACGCACACGACATTTTAGGTATGATACACATTTATGATACTCATTGAATATAGTGTGCTGGACTCGTTTCTTTCTCTCTTCTCTTTAGTTATAACACATAGTGTGTTATAACTGAAGAGATAGCATCCTTGAGATATTATCTGCTTTACTTTTTATTTATTGCTGAAATTGTCTATTCTATCCTTTGTTAAAGGAACAGTTGGTATTTGGTAAGAGTCACAAAGTAAATATTCCTATAGTTTTTTTTTTTGTAATAATTATTCTATACACACTGCAGAGATCAGTGGCATAGAGTAGATTAACTTTTAAGGAGCATTTATAGAAATTTCCATTTTAAGTTTTTCAGTGTTTGACTTATTGCTTAAAAACCCATGTCATAATTGATATTCTTCCCTTTATTTTTAACATTTGGAACATTAAGTTGTCATTATCTAGCCTTCTTAGTTATGGCAGATGATGATGTCATTTTGTGCTCATATATGATAATTGTATAGATGTGGGGATGCTATGAAATCCATCTCAAGTGCAATCTAAATTGCAAAACTATTTGCATAATTGATGTAATAAACAGTATCCATCTCCAGTTGTTGAAACGACCACGGTATTATGTCTTTTGTATCCCAAGTCTAACCACCTGTACATACTTTTCATTCTGTCATTCTCATGTGTCTTTTGTGCTTTTACCTTGGTTTTTATATGGAATTAGAGTGAGTAGCTGACAAGTGTGTGTCTTGTTTTCAGAAGAGACAGTAACGGTTGAATGTCGAAGTCGCAGCAAGGCAAGGAGCCTAACACTAGAAGAGGCAACAGACACAATACTCTTATGCAGCTCCATTGTTCATGATCTGGCCTACCAGGCTGCAACAATAGCAATAGAAAAGGAGCGATCAGTACCATTGGAAGGTTCACAGCCTACAGTTACAATATTGAGTAAATCCAATCCCGATAAAAAGGAACCACGTGGCAGAACTGTTAGTAGACGCTCGGTAAAATCTCAGAAAGGTAGGCAAAAGCGGACGGATGCAGACTCAGGATCCCCTGCCACTGAGAATGATGAGAACGAGAACGAGAATGTTGATGACTCTTTGAAACAACGGCCTGTAGGGCTTCCTCCTAGCAAGGCAGACGGCATGAAGCCTCCAAAGCTGGAATCTAAGTGCAACTGCACAATAATGTGAAAGTATTTATTTCACTCTGGTCTTGTTCAAAGTGCTCCTACATTGCACTCTGGCCACACTTCCGTCAGTGTAGATCGGTCCAGCCTACATTGAGATGCCGTTACCCCGCCAGAGTACTTGTATTATTAGTGAATTAAGTGTTTGAAGGGCTGTTTGAGTAGTTGCCAATTGTTTGTGTTGGTCCGTTCCTATATATTTGTACGAACGCCACGCTGTTTTGATGACATAATTGTAAAGTTTCCGCTTGTACTTAGGCTGATAATAGTGAGAGAGAAATAGAGCCATAGAGGATTGGAGGTTTGTGGTTTGCTCCAGCCTCCAGTCTCCTCATTCTTGTTAGTGATGTCAGTGATGTGGTTGGTTCAATTCCTCCATTTAGAGAGTAAGCGTGAAAGAGAAAGAACCCATTCTTTCATATTCATTATGATTGTTTTGCAAATAATTTACCTTCATCGATTCACAGCTTATCAAAGAGAAAATAAATCTCTTTTTCTGTACCGTTCCAATTTTTCTTTTCTTTTTATTATGTTTCTTGGACACTTCACTTCATCGTGTCGAAAACATCAAGTGATCTAGACGGTGAGGTTGAGGTCTACTTCATCGTGTCGAAAATGTCACGTGATCCAGACGGTGAAATTGTCTCGAAAATGTCATGTGATCTAGAAGGTGAAATTCAGGCCGATCGATTCATCAAGAATAATACATGATTTTACCAAAACTAAATTGATTTAGAGCTAAACACCCGCCTGCTGGCGGGAAAATTAAAATTAAAATAGAAATATAATTTATTTGGCGGGAAAATTAAGTGTCAATTTAGGTCCAGCCAATTTTCCTCAACCACTTTCTCACACCATGGAGTCCGATTCAGACTCAGACGGATCTCACATCTCCGCCACTCCGCCGCGGCCAAAGCCACCGCCGCCGAAGCCCGCCCTTGTCTCCTCCTACACATCCAGACGACTCAAATCGTTCTCTCAGTCCAACTCAAAACCCAAAAAGCTCTTCTCCGAACCAAATGCCGAACCCGCTCGACCCGAACCGAAACCCGACCCGTCTCCTCTTCTCTCCTCCGATCTACCGTTCCAGATCCTCCGCCGCCAGCCAGGTCCGAACCTAACGAGCAATACCGCTGCCGATTCCTTCGTCACCCACGGCCACTTCTCCAAGTCGGCGCCGTCTTTCTCCAAAACCCGGCGAATCAGCGTCGATTTCGATCCGGATCCGGACAAATACGACCCGCCGCCGAAGTCGTTTCCTCCGCCGCAAGCGGTCACCGCTAGGTCCGATCCTTCTCCCACCGATTGGGTCCCGCCGGACCCCAAAGTTGTAGCTCTGACCAGGCCTGGAATCTCGGCCAAAATCGTGAAGAAAAACGTGAATCTGATCCGAGGGAATATTCCCCCGCCGGCGGTAAAGCTTCGGAAAACCGGAGCCGGCGAAGGAAACTTCGTGAAGCTCAACCTCAACGGAAGGAAGCGGAAGTTTCTCAACAAGGGCAAAAGAGGAAGTTTCACCTCGTCGTCAAATAACCGCCGGAAATTTTACCGTAAAAGTAAACGAAAACCAACCGATCAAACCGGAAACGAAGAAGAAGAAGAGACTTTAAGGGATGCAATCGTCGCCGAAGAAAAGGATCGGAGCGAAGGGAGTAAAAGCAAAAGAGCCAAGAAATTCGACCCGGATTTATATCAAGAGGCGGTGACGGCGGCGAGAAATGAGCCGTCCGATGAGAATTTGACGAAACTGTTGGTGCTCACCTACGGCTATGATTCGTTCCGGGATGGACAGCTGGAGGCGATAAAGAATGTGCTCGCCGGAGAGTCGACGATGGTGGTTTTGCCGACCGGAGCCGGGAAGTCTCTGTGTTACCAGTTACCGGCTGCGATTTTACCTGGGGTGACTTTGGTGGTTAGTCCATTGATTGCTTTGATGATTGATCAGCTTAAGCAGTTGCCTCATATGATCCGTGGTGGTCTGCTTTGTAGTAGTCAGGTACATGTTTGCTTTGTTCTTTAGCTCTCATTTGACTAAACGCAGGCTCGGTTATAATGAATTCGATTGTTTTAGACGCTGGAGGAAGCTGCCGGGACGGTTAGGTTGGTTCAAGAAGGAGCCATAAAGGTGAGTTCTATTGACATTTCAATTTCCGAATCATAGTGTGGTCTGCATTGTCTGTTTTGTTTTTCGCATTGTAGTTAAACTAGGCTGAAATGTATATTGTAGGTGCTTTTCGTATCACCAGAGAGATTCTTGAATGGAGAATTCTTGTCTATATTTTCTGAGACAGCTATATCGCTTGCTGTGGTGGATGAAGCTCACTGTGTGTCTGAATGGTGAGTGAATAGACCTTTGATTTTTTCAGTGAATGCAGGTCACCTTGGATACTTATACTTTTAAGTTTTTTGTCAGGTCGCATAATTTTAGGCCATCGTATATGAGGCTTAGAGCTTCTATGCTTCGTGCCAAGCTCAATGTTAACTGCATTCTAGCAATGACAGCTACTGCCACAGCCACAACTTTGAGTTCTGTCATGTCGGCTTTAGAGATTCCTGGGACCAATCTTATTCAAAAGGCTACTTTAAGGGAGAATTTACTATTATCAGTGTCGTCGAGTGGAAATAGGTAAGTTTCAATGCTCATTTGACTTTTTCTTCCCATTCAGTTTTTTATTTTTTATATTGATTAAACTAAATTTGTTATGACTAAAGCAGGATGAAAGATCTGCTGAAGCTGATCAAGTCTACTTCCTTCAAGGATGTTCAAAGCATCATTATCTACTGCAAGTTTCAGGTAGACATAGTCATTATCCATCTTGTTTGGCGCATGTTTGGTTATTATGTGTTACAATACTGTACATTGGGGTAATGGGGTGCTCATTCTACTGTTTAGCTTAACTAATCTAAGTATATGCAAATGTATATAATTAAAATAGCATCTAAGGACTGTTCATCACTAATGAACATACATTGTGTGGAAAATAATACTTGCGTTTTGATTTTGCAGTTTGAAACTGAAATGATCAGCAGATATTTGTGTGACAACAATATCAATGCTAAGGTCGGTTTTCCAATTGTATCAACTTCTTGAGACACAGTTTGTAAATTACTACTCCTGATGTTGAATGGTAAAATCTGACAACAATATTGTAAAATGCTATTCAGTGTTACCACAGTGGAATCCCCTCAAAAGATCGTACACGCGTCCAGGAATTATTCTTCACAAACAAAATTCGAGTGGTACAGAATATTATCTTTCCTTTCTCAGTACATAGCCAATTAAATCTTCAATTTCTTTATGACCCACTATCTGACTTGTGTATTTTGATTGAAGGTTGTTGCAACTGTGGCCTTTGGCATGGGCCTAGACAAGAGGGATATTGACTCTGTGAGTAAACTATATTCAGTCATAATAGTGTTTTCTTTTCTTTCCTAATTTGGTATCGTTCATTGCATTGGACTTTCAGCTAAGAAATATAGCACTATATATATGCAGTATGTTTGTGGGTTCACTGTGCCAATATTTATTATTTTTTCTTACTTTATCAGGTCATTCATTACACCATGCCAGAAAGCGTGGAGGAATATGTTCAGGTGGAACTTTTTTTGTAAGGAATTGCCTTTTTGAAAAGATATCCTTTATCTCACAATCTATTAACAAAATTATCTATAAAATTATGTAGGAGATTGGACGAGCTGGACGGGATGGGAGGTCTTCCTATTGCCATCTTTATTTTGATGACAGTGTATATTTCAAACTTCGAAGTCTCATGTATAGGTAGTTAAAAGTTTCATCTTCCATCAATTTCACTAAGTCCAAATTTCTCATTGGTTTAGTGTTTTAAAAAATTCACCAAATTGTCTGTACAGTGATGGCGTGGATGAATATGTGGTAAACAAATTCCTCTCCCAAGTATTCACCACTGACGAGAACTCGCGCGGCAAGATTTGCTCATTGGCTAAAGAAACCGCATCTCGCAAGTTTGATATGAAAGAAGAGGTCCTTCTCTACTGCTATATTCTATTCTGAAATTTGATGTGAATTTCAAATTAGTAGATGCTCTTTTGTAGGAGAGAAAGAATGTGTCTACTGACATGCTTGGTTGCTGCTTTTATTTGGGCAGGTGATGCTCACACTTCTAACGCAGTTGGAGTTGGGTGAAGTGCAGTATTTGCAGTTGCTGCCAGATTTAAATGTGACATGCACTTTGAATTTTCATAAGGTATGCAGCAAATAAGTAAATGTCAATTTATCTCAAGCAAATTTCTGTATAATACCTTATGGGACTGACCTTCTTGATGCTTGAATGCAGACACCCCCAATTGTACTTGCTGAAAAGGATGTTCTTATTGCAGCAATATTGAAGAAGTATGAGGTGTTTTTTTTAAAGCATGGCTATACTGAGGAACATGTGCTAAAATGTTATTTTTTTTCAGGTCTGAGACTAGGCAAGGACAATATGTGTTTGACATTCCTACGATAGCAAATAGCATTGCAGTTACGACCACTGTATTATCAAACCATTTACAGAGTTTGAAGGTACCAAATTGTAATCAATTGAAAATGTACTATTTGAATTGAAGAGTAAATAGCAGGCACCAGCTACTTAAATGTTTTTCAATTTCGTACTTCCTATATTATTTTTTAAGATTTATGCCAACCTCTCGATCCTAAATACTGTGTCTGATAATTATCTTGTAATGTTTCATATAACTAGTTGAAGTTTATAGAAATGCTTTTAGATTTACAGAATGGGATTTCAACTGGCTTCCATGTTTATTTTCTTCTCTTAGTTGACACGTTTACTGTATCATAGTATCTCCCTTTCCTCAGGCCCTTATGTATTCTGTAATATTGATATAGCTGTTTCTTCTATTGTCTGTGATACTATTTTAGTTGAAAGGAGAAGTAACATATGAAGTGAAGGACCAAGCCTTCTGTTATACAATTGTGGAACTCCCCGCAGATCTTTGTTCTCTATCAGCACAGCTTACAAAATGGTTGGCAGAAGTTGAAAGTTGCAAGGTAATTATTATGTGACCAGATTAAAGCTTTCTCAATTTCAATGAGCACACCACTGTTGATAGTGGATATGTATATGTATAATAGTCATAGTATTGGTATGTATCTCTCCTTACATATGTTGTCCAGTGGCACTGTGGGTTATTGTGCATACTTATAGGTCCTTCAGAGTTTGTGATTGTTTTAGAATAGTGCATCCCGTACAAAACAAATTCGTTGATGCATGCAAATGTGTATTGACAATTTTCATTTATTTTATCACTGATCATCATTTAGGTGTGGAAGTTGGACGCAATGTTTGATGCAGCAGTCTCTGCTGTAGCTGCATGTGAGAAAATGGATGGTTGTTCGGAAGCCCAGCAGACACTATGTTTACAAAGGAAGATTTTGGAATATTTCAGTGGAAATGATTTTGATGTCCCTAATAAGATGGGCAAAGGCAGGTTGGTATTCAGTACTATTCACCAGTGATATCTTAATACCACATGATATTTGGTTCTTAAAAATTAACTCATTTCAATTACCTTGTCCATATGGTTTTGTTGGTGACGTGAATGTATTCTACTTGATAACTTGCTGTATACTAATTGCATTTCATTTACTTGTGCAGCCCATTTTTGCAAGCAGATATAAAAGTAAGAATCTACAAATCTACATACAATACTCGACTCAGCTCATTCTTGTCAGTTCTATTCTAACATATTGGCTCTTATTGGCTGGACAGGTCTTTCTAAAGAGCAACTCATCACAGGCCAAATTCACCCCCCGAGCTGTTGCAAGGATAATGCATGGAATTCCAAGTCCAGCCTATGCGTCTGCATTTTGGTCTAAAACTCACTTCTGGTATGTTAAACAATAATGATTTGTGGCACTGAATTATGTTGGAGGGTTTCCCTTCCCTTTTAAGTGTTTGAGCTACACTTGCATCGTGACGTACTTCTGTAGAAATAAATTCTTAGCAAATGTGCTTAATCTTTGCAGGGGAAGATATACACATATAGACTTCCATGCAGTAATGGAAGCAGCAAAGGCAGAATTGATCAATTTTGTGAAGAAGGATGCAGTCTAGCTGTTTTTGAGTCAAGCATCCTTTTGCGTTCAGCAGTTCAAAAGCGGCTATTGAAGGTAATCTAATAGTTGAAATTTTCAATGTGATAAGTTCTTAGAAGTTAGAATACTCGGGGCTCTTGTTCACTGCAATTGAAAGAAGATGTTCCATTTTTTCTTTTTCATTCTTGCAGTTCGGAAAAGATCAACATCTTCCAACCAGCTTGGAACGAACAACAATGACAATGTCTGAACTCTGGTACTATAGATACTAAGCTCTGATGGGTAAGCTACTAAGCATCAAGCTGCACCTCTTTACGAGTTACTAGCCAAAGCTTTTGCCAACGCCGTCAAGTTTTCATAAAAGGATTAGTATGATGATTCTGAATTTCTCTTTTTTGTAACAGGAAAGACTAAACCCAAATCTTCTTGTACAGACGTTGATCAAGGACCCAGAGTACTGTTTGTACCATATTTATGTAATTATGATTGAGAATAAACAAGCAGGCTCAAGTTGTAACAATTAATTCTAGTAATGAGAAAGTCCACAGCAATTACCCGAAAGGTGGGAATTGCTCTAATTCTAAATTGTGACCAAAGAAAAGTAAATTGGACGGAATCATGAAGTTTGAATCTAATTTCTAATGAGGACTATGTTTTAGTAGCCTTGAAATTATTGCTCTTTGATCATCTTCTAAGTTGGTCAAATTCGTACGAAACAGTTCCCAACTTCCCATGATCTTTCTATTCCGATTTCTGAGTCTCGCTTGTGATTTAATTGTCATGGTTATGGCATTGTTTATAGTGTGTCTAGCTGCTTCATTATCCGCAATGTTCGTGTTTAATTCCTTGGCGACATGATATAAAACGGGAAATAATCTTTTAGTTAGTAATGTTTTAGATAGAACAAGTTGGTTTTATGGTACAACTAAATGTTCTAAATTAGCTCAAAATATTCTTCCAGTTTTTTTCTTAAATTCTATTCGGCCGAAAATAAGTTTTTATGGAGAATTAAACCCAATCTTTCAACAACGTATGAAAATAATATTAGGGTGGCTAACTACTGAACCCTAATTATACCTGATTTCCCACATGGTGGTCATGTAATTATTATGTATGTGTAGTCAAAGTTCATCAAAATTCTAAGAGTGATGAAACCAAATCAATGATTTTTTGTTATTTTTTATTTTTTTTTGTATCAAAAAAAATCTAGGATGGGAAGCCATGAATGCCCCATAATTGGTGGTGGCATATTCTAGTAACAGCTTGAGATGCAAATGAGGCATATTCATTTCGCTATTTCCGTTCAAACCAAAATTCTAAGAAAAAGAAAAGGAAGCAACCAAATCAGACCAAAGAAAGACTCGGCCAGCCATTATAGCTCATAGCTAGCTCTCTGCTTGCCCCCTCTCTCAGTTTTGCACCACCTCAAAACAAAGCCTCTACCAAACAGCACCCATCTTTTACATAACAAACGACACCCAAATAAAGACTCGACCTTTATTTTTTTTATCTGTGTGGAAAAAACCAGTCGGTGAAGCTGTTTGTTCTCAATTGTCACGTCCAATTGAGATTTCAGATTCTGGGTTTCGATTGGCGTCGAATTTTATATCAGAAAGTCGGAAGCTTTTGAATTCAAACGAAAGAGAAGAAGGAGATATTATGGGTGAGGTGGCGTCATCATCTTCTTCTTCTTATTCATCGACCTCAATCTTCACCAACTACCCTCTTCTCTCTGCTCTCATAGCTTTCGCCATAGCTCAACTCATCAAGCTTTTCACTACCTGGTACTTATCTGTGAACCCAATTCTTCAATTTTGGATCTGACCACCCTGTTCATAATTTTTTCATTTGTAATGCCTTGTTTGATTGTTTGCTTTTATAATATGCTTTTTATTGACTGTGGAGCTGAATTGAGTTGTGTCATTGATAGTTTTTGTTAACTATTGATTGCTTAGATCTTGGTGCTTGATGTGAAAAAGTGAAATACTAGAAATCAAACCAGCAAAAAGGATCAAGCAGATACCAATCAAGCCATGTATGCATTACATTTCGAAAGTACTAAGTACTAACTCAATTGCCTAGCATTGTCATTGAATCAGAACTCATAAGACATTCTAGAACTCGGGTGCCGGTTTATTCCTGCGAACTGATATATGAATCACAATGTACTTTTAGAGCAAGGCTTATTGCGTACTTGTTGTTTTCCTTTTTGTGGAATGAGGGTGAAGATTTTATTGAGTGTTTGTGAATGTTAGTAATTTTTTTTTAGCCTAAGAGTCTTAAAATTTGATAGATCTGCAGGTACAAAGAAAGAAGATGGGATTGCAAGCAACTTATTGGATCTGGGGGAATGCCATCATCTCATTCTGCAACTGTTACTGCTATTGCGACAGCAATTGGGTTTCAGGAGGGCGTCGGTGGATCACTCTTTGCAATTGCACTGATCTTAGCATGTGTTGTAAGATTCCCTCTCTCTTCATAGTCTGTTATCTTGCAAATAGCATTTGGCTTTCCATGCAAAACTTTAAGTTGCTTCACCTTTTCCTAGAGTTTGAAGAAAATTTTGTGTTTATAGACTTTATATTACATTGATCTCGTCTCAGGTGATGATTATATAGCGATAGCACAATACTCTATCTGCAGCCAGTTGAAATACATGTATCCACATAACCATATTCCACTGGCTTGAAACATTGTAAAACAAACTGATAAGGGGATCTCTAATGTAAAAAATGTTTATGCTCATGAATTTACATAGCCACATGTCATGGAGATCACTAATCTATATTTTTTTGTGGGGCAGGTGATGTATGATGCAACTGGTGTAAGATTACAAGCTGGACGCCAAGCAGAGGTATGTGTTTGGATTTTTGGCTTGTCGTTCAATTCACTGCTATACTTTTCTTTGTTGTTTTGTGTTTGGCTGTGATGGGTTTTATTAATACTTACCAAATATATCAGCCTCGTAATGTTCCTTTTAGATTTTGGTTGATTTTGTTATATGAATTCACATTGGATACTGACATACATTGCAGGTTTTGAATCAAATTGTTTATGAACTTCCTTCTGAGCATCCTCTGGCTGAGAGCAGACCATTGCGAGAACTTCTTGGCCACACACCCCCACAGGTCTTTGATTTATACTACATTCATTTGTGTTAATAAACTTGATTCTGTATTTAAACGGAAAGCTAAAAGTTTGTAAAACTTTAGAGAAACCTTTCTGATGATGAATGTTGTTCCCGATTGACAGGTTATTGCTGGTGGAATTCTTGGAATTGTCACAGCAACCATTGGCCATTTGATAGTCTTGGCTACTCATCATACATGATATCCCCAAATGGGTTGATATCCGCCTAGATAGTAATACAGTGTTACAGGATCTTCTAGTGTCACATTTGCTGCAATATCCTCAGATTGCACATTGCAGATCCTTCATGTCATTATGTTTCATTCTTTCTCAAATTTGATTACATAGGTCTTCTTGTCTATAATCTAGTTAGCATGTCCTTGCTCTAGAACACCGTCATGTATAAACACTAGCATTCTGATAAAATTTGTTCAGCTCACAGCTCTTTTCTTTCCTTTATAGCATGCTGGAAAGGTCATATCCAATTAAGGTGCCATTGCTTAATTTGGTTTTACTTCAACTACAGCCCTATGTTGCCTTTGTGTGCAAGGCATAAAGGCATAAACGAGAATATGCTAGATGGTGCCCATCTTCTGTCATTATATTCCTATTGAAGCTTTCATTAGGATATCCTGTCAATGGTCCCTTAGTACCATCTGGACCACTTTTAACATTTCCAAATAGCAAAAATCAGCTCAATATACTAAGAAACAAAAAAATGATTAACTAGGGATGCACAGAACTGTCTACTGATTGGGTTCATGGTATGTATCATGTGACATCACGCCCAGTGCAGCAGAAAATGCTCTTCTCATTTCGGTCTTAGGGTCCCCAACAACTCCAGACTTCACACGCCAAGCAACATGCTCATCAGGCCGAACTAGGATGGCTCCTTTGTCAGTCATTTGACAGATATCCCACCATGATGCCGAATTTGACGACTTCTTTGCTTCCATGACATCTATGTAATTCTCCCAAGGTGTCAATGATGCCTTGCTTCCTACCTCAACTTGTTCAATGCTACCAGCAGGCCACAGCACACACACCCTTGCAGAAATTTTGAATTCCTCAGCCACCTTGAATGCAGCATGAGCAAGGCGGTAGGATGATTCTGTAGGTGCTATAATAAGGAGAAACTCAACTTTGTCTCCGGATATAAGATCCAGTGTAGAGATAGTTGCCTGCTTAATTTACAGTAAACGGTTGGACATTTGGCATAAGAAAATATACACGTAATACTTGGTGGTTTTAGGAGCCACAACCAACAGAAGAGCATTTTGTCCTTAAAAAAGAAAAGGCAGTGGGCAACACCAGCTACAACATCCCCAAGCCAACAGACATTTACTGGCAAAAGTTAAATTTAAAAATAGCAACATACCTCACTTGATGAATTTGACAATACCCTCACATTCATGTGAGGTAGCCTTGAACCCGGATCTGCAGTAGGAACATAGTCCCTCCGGCGACCAGTAGGTTTATCTTGACCACCCGGTGCACCATTGCCATCAGGAATAAGTGCTCCTTCTAGGTACCTGTATTGACAGTCTTGAGTTAGACAGATACATAGATGCGCTTTGTCAGTTGGTTTCATTAAATTCCCAAGTTAAACTGTTAGGTTTCATTTACTTGCAGAAGGCTAAAAGGTGGTTTGAGAATAAAATATCAGATTGTTATCAAATCAAGCCCAAAAAACATGACCTTGGAGTTGAATAATGTGTGATACTGATACCTGAAACCAAGATCCTCTGCTGGGAACTGGAGCTGAAGGCTCTTTCCTTCCTCAAATATGCGTCTCAGATTAGCAAGCCTTAAAGCTCCAAGTGGGTTGTTTTCATTCAAAAGAGTTTCCGATAATTGTGCACGACCTATTGTGAAAATTCCATCCAAGATGGCACTCTGTAGTCTAGATGGTATAATCAAAGCAAACCTCTTATTTATGACTCGGTGCACTGCACATTTGTAAACAGGAATGTAATAGCTGCATTCTGCCATTTAAAGGTAACAGTAGATCTAATTTACCTGAGTTTGCAATAGTTGGATCAAGACCAAGTGCACCAGGAACAGCCATGGCTGCTTTGAAGTTCTCAACACTTAGTGTTGTATTGAAAATGGCAATCTGAAACCAAAACAGGATATGAATAAACATGATTCTTAAATTCAAAATGAAACTGTAAGCATAGTGAAGAAGATAAAGCCAGTACCGGCCTACGTTCTGTTTCATAAGTAGTAAGTATTGAAGGTGGTGCAATACCCTTGACTACAGAAGCTATTTTCCAGGCAAGGTTATGAGAATCCTGAATTCCAGTATTCATACCTGTATAAAGCATGAAAAACCAAAACATTTAAACACCATAACGACCAGGAGGGTGTCCTATGATTTTGCATGACAGAAAAGTGAAATGCTAACCAAATCCACCAGCAGGAGGAAATCGATGAGCAGCATCACCAGCAAGTATAATTCGGTTTCCAGCACTAAGAAACTTTTCAGCTACTTCAGCATGCATCACCCAAGGTTTTATGTCAATCACATTTATGTCTTCTAGCTCTCGACCAACCAATTTGAAGATCATCCTCTCACATATCTATAACAATTTATTTCTTTTGAACTGAGTACTAACCACAAAGAAAAAGGATATTTATAATAAGGCATTACATGCCTTAAATTTAGTAGAATTAGCTGTTACAACATGTGAAGCTATTTCATCAAATTTTATTTATCCACAATTTAAAAACCAAGAGCGATACCATTGGACTGAAATCTTCAAGGTTTTGCTGAGGTGGATAAAATGGCATCTGCAAGATCACAGGTGACAATCAATACAATTTCACATATATCACCAGAAGTATTGCCATAACTTTTTCTAAATGTTGAGTACCTGCAACACGAATTCCCCTTGCTTGAGATCATGGGCAACAAGAACCCCTATAGCTTCAGTATTGAAGATAAAGAATAACATCCCTGGTCTCTCCCTTAGCAAGTAATTTCCAAGATCTCTGCTCAAGAAATGGACACTCACAAGCTTCTGCAAGTCCTTTTCACCTCTCATATCTATACCAGCCAGCTTACGTACAGTGCTTCCAGCACCATCTGTACCAACAACCATGCTACACCTGATATTCCTCTCCATATGTTTCCCATCCTTGAGAAACGATGCAGTCACAGAAACAAATTCATCAGTGGAATCAATTGAAACACACTCGTGGCCCATCAGTATTTGTATTTCCTTAAAGGGTTCACATTCAAGGCTTTCCAATCCTTTAGATGTACAAAGCTTGAAGCTGAGATTTTCCAGCTGTTTAAGTAGCAATGCATTCAATTTGTACTGCGAGAAGTGTGCAACTGAGACAGGGCTGACGACTCGCTCAAAATCTGGGGATAAAGAGAAACCAGAATGAAACTGCTCAAATGTTAATACACTAGATACTCTACTAATAAGAATATTGTAGAAATTTGACTACTTATGCATTCCTAGATTATATTGGTATCTCCTGATTGATTACAGTGTTCTGGTGTCCAATGGTTAAAAGCCGAATTTCAAGTAGAAAAGTTGAAAAAAATAAGGAGTTCAATTGCACCTTGAGGTTGCATATGATCCACTGACCCAAGTATGGAACCTGAAAGCGAAGTGCAATATATGAACTTTCTCCATAAATCAACTGGAGGTTGAGACCTCTGGATCTCCTCTGCCAGGCCATCCAATTTGCGAAACACCTAGAGTAACATACATCAGAAATGAAGCTTCAATTTTTTTAACAATCCATGATATTGTATTCTACAAATAAGAAAATCAACCTCCATCGTCCGATTGTTGATGAAGTGTGCCTGTGGATGTCTTGAGAAACTTGCACTTTTCTCCAAAACCGCACACTTGACCCCTACAAAAAGAAGAATATGGTCCTTAATTTCAATCAACACCACCACATGATCAAGAGACAGTTACACTCAATCTCAACGTAGGACACTAAATCATGGAAGACCATTTCTTGCCAAAACAAAAAGCCGAAAACTTTCCACTAGATATTTCAAATTCCAAGCACAATAGCTCAAAGATCACACAATCAAAACACCTCTACTGATAACAAGCAAGAATTCCAATTAGAAAGAGTTCTACAACACCAAAACTAAAGTGCCACTGCCAACAATAATTTGATCACAACAAAATAAAGTACACCGCTACTTTGAAGCTGAGAGAAAAACTGAGAGCTTTTAAACAGTTGGGTTATAAGAACTTCATACCGAGCTTCGTTAAGAGTATAGAAAGCACGAGCCCCACAGGTCCTGCGCCGACTATGAGCACCGGAAGCACCGAATCATCGGTATTGTTGAAAAGTTTAGAACTTGATATAGCTCTACTGGGTATATAGCCAGATGGGTATGCTTGGATTCTGGCATTGGCTCTGTACAGACCGCTAAACCTTCTGAACATCCCCGAAAAACCCACCATAAACCCCAAGAAGAAGAAGAAAAACTGACACCAAGTTTAGACCATTGGCCAGGCAATGTGAAAAGAGAGAAGCTTTAAGATGGTGGTAGTTGCCGAGTGAGGGTGACAGATACAACAGTTGGTTGGCTATTTTTACCATTACCGGTTTCTACCATCTCTATTAATTAAGAGAGATGGGCTTAGTATAGTTAACAGAGCGGTTTACGTCAAACATTGAAAATCCCTTTTTTGCCCTTCTATGACAGAGATCAGATGAAGAGCAAGGTTGCGGAGACGGTAGCAGGCGATGGCGAACTAAGATCGGCTCAAGAAGGAGTAGCAGAAACTTTGGATTACTTCATCAAAGGAAGAAACACCCAGAACATTCAGAAACACTTCGACGTATGCCATTTCTCCTACCCAATACCGATCAATTTTTCTCTTTCTTACCCCAATATTTTTGTTTGTTGTTGGATTTCATAGTGTCTTTTCGGGTTTATGGCTGGTAGGGTATTCTGTCGATCCTTATCGTCCTTACCTCTGTTTAGTAGTCAATTTTTCCTGATGTGAATCAAATTTGGTTGCTAATTTGGTAATTGGGTGGTTTCTGGCCTTCTGCAGAAGTAGTAGGAGAAGGTATATTCATCGGTGGTGGAGGTGATGATGGGAATGGTCGGTCCCTTGCTAATCTAGCGATTATTTTTTGGTGAATTTGTGGGGCGACTTCAGTTGAAAGGTTTAGAAGACGAGTTAGTTAATGCTTTCAAATGGAGAGGTTTGTTTTGTTATGATAATCGATTTCCCATAGAGGTAAGACCGGTGTTTTCATTGGTTTCTAATATTAATCGATTTGGTTTAGTGAATTACTGCTCTATTTTTACTTAGTTTATTTTGTTCTTTTCAATCTTTTGTTGTGGGTAAATTGATTTCACTTGGTCTATTTTCACTTAGTATTGATATAATGGTGTGATCACTGATCATTGTGATCAGCCATTTCTCTCTGTGTATAAAATATGAGGCTTTTGATTGGGTGAAAATGGTGAACTCATGTTGATCGAATTAAGGTACTATCGAGATCTTCATTTGATAATTATTTAGATGTTTTCTTCTCTCCTTTATTATTTTTATATTACTATAACCCAGAGAATAAGCTTATACAATATACTCTACGTACAAGTTCTCATTTAATTTTTATTATTTGATGCTTTTTCTTCTTCTTTGTCTTATAGATGGCATCAAGGGACTCCGTTTGTAGTTTAGTCTAGCCATCATTTATGTGATATTTCTTCTCACCGGATTGAGGTTTAGTTCCAGTTGATCCATGATTGTATATGACTAGCAAAAAGCCCGCGCGCGAGGCGCGGGTATAAAGTACACATTCATTGTTCACATCATAGGTTAACATAAACATGAGAAATTAATTACATAACGGTGCATATAAAACAACTAATGTCTAGATCAAGATCACATTCTTGATCACAACATTAGTTCACCAACTGCATTTAAGATTACAGACATAGATGCACTAACATCTATTTAACTAAGAACGCTGCATACAAAACAGATAATGCCCAGATCAAGATCACATTCTTGATCACAACATTAGCTGACCAGCTGCATTTAAAATTACAGATACAGATGCACTAATATCTATTTAATTAAGCAAAATAAGGAATTGAAGAAGTTGGTGTGCTCCGTGAGCTTCTCATGCAAGATAGCGTCATTTCCAGCAAAAAGCAATTCCTTCTTGTATTTACACCAATGCTGACAGCCTAAAAAAAACAAACGATGGTAAATACAAAAACTAAGTGATCTAGTCTATTTATGCATGCATTAAAATGTGTATAGTTGATGTACTTGTCAATTTTTTAGCATGCTCTATGTTGCTGAGCTACTTCCATAGTCGTCCCTGAAAATGTGAAACATTTTCGGTTAGGCTACAATCGTTATTGTCACAAAGCACCCAAAAATTGTATTTTGTGGAACTACTTACTGGTTCCCCTCCTTGTTGATTTCATTCAGGAACAGTTTTATTGCAGCACTCCTGTCCGTGGTTCTCTTTGGAGCAGATCTTTTTTCAGGAGTATCCAGCATGAGTTCTTCAGGTTGGTGTTCATCCTGCAGTGGTTTCTCTGTGGCTGTTTTCTTGTTGGCAGCTTCAGTTTCGTAGGTGTTCCTCAGATAAAACTGGCCATGTTGGTTGACATTGATCTCAAACAGGAATTCTCTTCCAATGTTGCAGCTGATCTCAGGAGGCAGGGTTGATTCGGTGGGATAGAATCTTTTTTTCAGTAACTCTTCACAGGTTGCCTGGAAAAATTCCTCTGCTGCTTTTCCCATAATAGTGATGCTTGCCTGGTCTAGTTCATCTTCAATAATCATGAAGACTCTATAACTGCATGATGGTTGTGTATGTATGTGAGTGAGGCAGAGTAAGCAACACTAATGTAGAAATCAAATAAGAATAGGTGCAATTGTGCATAGTGGCAAAGGAGCAAGTCTACCTTCTTTTGGGTTCGTTCTGTCCATGAACAGAACAGAAGTAATTATCTTCCTGTGTTTCATTCTTGAGCATGACCTTGTAACATTTGTCGTGGGAACAGGCATTGTACCACCAACCTTTTTCAGCAAAAAATCTTGCGACAACTCCTGAACAGTAGACTGATTTGGACTGGGGGAAAAAAAGGCAGGCTGATTAGAAATATTGTTGTATATGAAGGTTGACTATATGAAGATTGATTTACACAACATGTGGTTATATTCACCGACGTCATTTACAGAATAATAGCTGCTAAGTTAGGACACACACAACAACGAACTATATTTGAGATAACACTTTGCACATAAAAAGGATAACACACAAATGATGTTTAAATGAGGAAATGAAATTGATATCAGATTAAACACAGTTGAATTAAAGTGGGAAACTAACTCATAACCACCAAAACAACAATTATTTGTACGAAGGATCAGAGGCATTAGATCTTGCATTCATTAGCATAAGATCAATTCAAGGATTTGAAGCAAACATAGCACTCTTATGGTGACACATGACCTAATAGTAAACCATAATCCAGAAGAAGAAAACAAAGCCCAACTTTTTTAAGAGCTTGGCAGAGAACAAAGTAGAAAAGATGTCAGTTTTCACAAATAGCTTAGTAAACCGAACAATTTATTGAAAGCCAAAGCAATTCAAAGATAATACAGAAGTAAAGCTGGGAAACAATAGATTTTTGGGCACAGAAAGTTGCCTGATGACATACCATGTGTATGGCAGGATCCAAAGTTTTCAATTCAACAACGGTCTTCATATCTGTTTCATTGATTTCTCCTGAGAGTGTCAATTTTGATCGAGTAGCGAAGACATTGACTTTGTCACCTGTTCTTGAGAACCTGACAGGGAAAAAAGAAAAGCTGTCATTAGAAGGCCAGACAGGTGGCATATCTTTATAAAAACTCATCTAATTGAAGAGGAAAATTGCACAGTATAGAAGATCATTGAGCTGGAGTTTAAAGAACCAAAGTTTTAGATTGAAAATTGTAATGCATTCATAGTAACTGCAATTCTTAGGTCAGTAGGGTAGACCCTGTTGAAATAAACCTACTCTTTATTTATTATTTGTTAAGAACTTATGCGGCTGTTAAACTACATGTAACCATATATAACAGCATATATTACGATCCAATTTGAACTTTTGTATCACCCAGCTGCATCTTAATACTGCCCTGAACCCTAAATAGATTTGTGATGATTAGTGATTATATTATACGATACTCACTCAGTTTTGTATTTGTCCGTTTGCTTGATACGTGGATTCAGAATAATACATGTATGATTTGTACTGGATGCTCCCACATACCCTAAAACAACATCCAAAAAAAACATGCATAAGTGATAACAGTGAATTCCCATAACATTTTGAAAAAACAGATAACATGAGAATAAATCACGATAGATGAGTCAATTGTAATACCTTCATACTTTGTTATCCGCATTGCAGTGAAGGCTGCAAGCACGGGTTCAAGAGACTCACTAATTTTTTGGATAGGAAATGATGCTGCCACATCTCCCCACAATGTGATTTTTATTTCCTCTCGCCTGTACATCCAGTGTGCAACATTAGCGAATACAAAATTTCCAATAAAGATGAAATCATAGTAGTGGTCATGGAGCAATGATCTTGTAAAAAAGATATTTGATCAGCATATGAATTAAAGCGTAAAGGCTGTGGAAAAACATACCCTATGAACATGAACTTAATATCAGCTCTGATCTGCTTCCTTTTTGAATTCTTCACTGTGATCTCTATTGGTTCTTTCACTGCTTTGATGCATCCATACAGATCTTGCAGTTGGCGGAGCAAAAATGTTAGTATTTTGTTATGGACTTCATATACTCACAACACGTACACATGTGTATATATATATATCAGGCAACTTACCGGCAAGCAGGGTTTGATGGTCTACTTCTCGCTGCAACTGAGCAAATTCAATGAATTTGAAAGCATATCTTGGAACTGTGCTTATATCTTCTTTGAATTCATTGAACTCAGTTTTTGCAGTGAAGGTGAGGATGATATCACATTGGCAAACTCTCTTCCTGGCAGTATCTCTCTTTGAACCAAACCAACGAATGTCATATACCTGTCCCACTTTCATAAGTTTTGGCATATGCCCATAATAACATTCGTCAATCATAGCATGGATGGATGAACCCTACAGACATACAGAATTCAGAAAGCAGTTCATAACGAAAAAGTGGGCGGAACAACAAAAATTGTCACTAAGCAGCAATTATATGCGAATGTATATTTCACCTCTTCATCCACCAACAGATAATGGAGGCCATCATATTCAAGACTGTCAAACAGTCGAGGCCTCCATTCGAGAGCAACACGTGCCCTAACAGCCATGCCAATTGTGAATGGTCTGATGTTCCTTATCAAGTTTGTCATCCCTAATGAACCTAAGGGAAAAAAAAACTCCATTATAAATGTTGGCATAAGTAGGATACATGGTGGAAGACTATAACAGTACAATATAAATGTGCAACATCCATTGGTCTCTTGATCCATGGCAATATAGAAAATTACAGTTAATCATCAGCAGAAGAGTATAAGTACATGCATTAAGCCACAAATGGTACATGCATAGGCCTGAGTACATCAAGTTAATTCCTGAATCATAATAGTAATTAGATTTATTTTAGTATTGGTTTGAATCAATTATAATAGTAATTAGATTTATTGTTGAAATGTTCATATTTTCAATGTTTCTGTGTTGAAATGTCCAATTCTTCTATTGGTGTTTAGTCACTGTAAGAACCCCTCAACCAGAGTGAACTGGGATGGTATTCACTATACTGAGGCAGCTGCCAATGAGAATGCTCTTAGTCGAAAAGATATCCTATAACAATCTAGCTACTTAAATATATCACTGATCTCGACTGTAGTATTCAGAATTATCTACTTATTTGGTATAAACAGAGTCGACCATTGTCCTCATGTACTATATTATATTGAGTTTTGCATATTATTTCAGTTAGATTGTTACAGATAGCTCTAGATGGTTTATCATGGCCTTCTAAGCTCCTGCATTGTTGCTTTATTTAGGTACACATAGCTGGTAATGTGCAAAGCTATACACGAACACATATATTGGGAGGATACTTCTCAGAGATGGTTCTTGCGGAAGGTTTTGCCAACTACCAGCTAACAATGAAACTAAAGCAATGAAGTGCGGGCTAATACATCTTACTCCTCAGTACATATTCTACATATTCAATAAATTTAGAATTTATAGTAACTAATTGAGTCATCAAGTAATATAAAAAACCTCCACACGGAAAGGAAAATGTGAGAGTCTAAGCATAATTTCTGGTTGCAGCATATAACAATGACAATTTGAAGCCGGCAGATCATAAAATTCACTCAGTTGCCTTAGCATCCTCGTCCATGGATACATATCTTGAGTGAAATTCAATCAATTAAGATAAACTAATTATTAGTTTTTGATTCTTGATACCCAAACTCATGAACCTCAGTTTTCGTTGATATAACAGTACCCTCATTAAAAACCCAAATTCAACATCAACAAACAAAGCTTCCTGTTTCATTTTTTTTTCCATAACAAAACTTCCCATTAATATCTATGGACCATCCAAACCATATACGGATTTCAATCACTACCCAATACAAACATACACCAAAAAGCTACAAAATAAACTCAAGGGATCATACAGTATTGGAAGTGCATAATGATTTCAGTTAAGAACATATCTTATCACAATGGTATTTTCTAAATCAGCTTTTTTTCCTTACTTGGAGAATTTTGTAACAGAAAGGAAAGATAAACCGACTTCGATGAATTCTTTTGAGCTTGTTTCGAGAGCAAAGAGTTTGAACCTTGAAAACTTATATATTTGAAAAGCATAGGGTATGTAGCATATATACATTGCCTTGACATAATTCTCTCCCTGCTAATCAAACCAATACTCAAACACCCCACAGCAATATGATAAATTAGCACTGGAAATAGTTATCAGCACATAAATGCTCAGCTGGATTAAGCACCAAACCGGTTCCAATGCAGCAAACTAAACTAAACTGGAAGTATAAATGAAACAAAGACTTATACATAACCACAACAACATCAATGGACTAATCCAATTCTAACAGCCAGCGAATCAACTACAAAACCAAACTGAAAATCTTTTGAAGACATAATTCTCTCCCTGCTAATCAAACCACTGATCTAAAAATTGACTTGATTCTATGGTCAACCAAAAACAGAACCAATACTCAAACACCCCAAAACAATTCTTGAACATACAATCAGTCAAATCACATAGAATAATTAAGCTAAACCAGCAACACATAAAAACTGAGACAGAGAATATCTAGTGGAGACTGACACACTTAACCAATCCGATGATAAACAGAAAAAACAAAGTACATCAAAGTTAGAATATCAAGAGAGTTCCAGGTATCTCAAGAAACAACCATCCTTGACTTCGGGTAACAAAAATAAGAGCTTGGCTTATGATGCTCACTTGCAGATATACAGCAGATGAAACTTCCAAACTGTTGTCGGATAGAGACCTTACGCCAAAGGTGGTCTGCACAGCAATATGATAAATTAGCACTGGAAATAGTTATTCAAGACAACACAGATCCATGGACTCGAGTTACCGAAAGCATACCGAAACTAAACATGAAACATGCATGAAATCATTCATAAATAAGGAATGTAAGCACATCTGCTGTTTAAAGTGAGAAAGTAACTGTGGAGTATTAAGCAAAATGACGTAATTAAAATATTTGTTTGGCATTACCAAACAGTATATATATCAATGGTGAAGAACGTCATTAGCTTTAGCATACTACACAGAAGTGAATTTACTCATTACGAATTTACTCATACTTTAGTGTCTGCTTGAGGTCAGTCTGTAACACCCAAGAGTGCATAGATTCATACAGTTATAGGTGCATGTGCATACTTTAGCGTACATAAACAGGCTTTGGGAAATTCTGGTTCTGGCTGGTAGGTGAGGATAGGCGCCATGAGTGAGTCTTCTTGTGCACATTGTAGAGAGGTTCTGTTTAAAATCTTGAACCAAAGTGTATTAATTGGGAGCGAAAGAGTCTCCGTTTCTAATGCATATGATAATAGTGTGTTTAACATTTTGACACTCTTTTTTACTGTTTTTCAGGCTCGGCAAACACCCTTCAGAAGCTACCTTCAAGATATGCTAGCTCTTGTAAGTTCATATCTTTTTCTCGTTCTCTACTGTTTCATTCAGTTTTTTTATTTGAATGTGTGTCATCAACAGTGGGGCTTATTTCTACGAACGGTCTAGCTGTACTCTTTTCTCTTATAACTAACATGATGTGGAGTCAATTTCATTTGTACCATTTGAAGTTTTTCAAAGGTCTGTTTTGTTTTCTTGATATATGAGTAAGGCTCATGCATTTTGCCTTTCGTTGCGATATAGAAAATTTACGATCTTTCTAATAAATTAGGATTCGATGAATGCCTTGCTAAAGACTCTTTTAATGCATTTGACCTGTTCAAATGTAGTGATGTTAAATTCTGGTTCTGGCTGGTAGGTGAAGAAGGAGAGAGCAGAGCGTGAGGCTTTGGGATAATAGTGAAACGCAGGCTTATAAAAGAAACAAATTTTGTAAATAATGAAGATCATCTACAAAGACTTAATAAGATATCAAGCCTCACAATATCTTGTTATTCCCTCATGAGCATTTCATTATTTCTTATATTCAATAAGAAATCCCGAGCTTCTTCCCTGCAAGCATATAGGAAAAACAATACTTCCCTGAAATGCTAAGCTTCAACCCATCACACTTAAACCAAAACTCAAACTTAAACCTCTATTTGTTCAGACATATCAATTCACAAAACACACACCAAGAGAAAAAAAAACGATGAACAGGGAAATGGCCAGACTGAAACAACGAACACAGGTATATCTAGAGGTTTACCTATGTGATTGAGGGCGTCGGGCTCAGCCTGAAACTTGAACGGAGTGCAATTGCTTATGCTGTGGATAGTTTGCCCACTCTTGATGTTGAAGCACAATAGCAGCCTTGTGTGTGTTAAGGGGATTATGACGAAGTGAGACGCCACCGGAGGAGACATAATCTCTGCCCCTTTGCTTTTTTTGAGATTAGTTGGTTTTTTAGTGGGGATTTGGTGAGATACGAAACCAGGCATGTTAGGAACAGGGGAGATGGATTTCGAATTGAACTGGGTTGGTTCAAGAGGTAGAGGGGTTGAAGCGTACATGATGCAAACTGGGTTGGTTTGATGGGGACTGAACTCCGGCGACGTTGGTTTGATGGAGACAGGGCTTGCAGACTGGGTTGGTGAAACTGACAGAGGAGGGGCACACGCAAAGCTTGGGTCAACGCAAAGAATTGAAATCAACAGAATGCAGAGAGAGGGAGGATGGGCATGAGCTGGGGGAAAGAGAACGGAGTTGCTCCTCACGTGTGTCTCGCACGTACCTGCACTGTAGTTACTGTGCTTGCCACAGTGACAGGGAGAAACCCATGCCTGTTATATAGGTAATTTGGTAGGCATGGTTCATCTATATCAAATAGCTTTCCGTGGTTTGCCATTTAAATGCAGTGATTTTGTTACTGTGACTGCAGTTCAAACTTCTTCACTAACGCATTCATGCCTTTAATTTTTTGGTTTTTTTTTCATGTTTAGCTAGGTGAATGAAATTCGGCAGTGAACTTTACCAAGGAAGGATAGGATTTGTATTATTCTTTGTTTAGTTGTTGAACCATGTACATGTACTTTTGTACTATTTATGAAAATTAGTAAGTTTATGTATCAATTTGAATTTTCCTCTTTCAATGGCATATTGTTACGTACTGTGATCCAATAGTTATAGTCCTGCAAGTATGTAAATTTAGGACTAGTCTTTAACATGAAAACCATTATATATATATTTCACTTGAGTGGCAAGGATGACATCAAAATAAATGAATGCAAAGCAAGTGATGAGAGTACCTAGCAAAGTCAGGGTTTGGAGAGCCGTTGCCCTCTTGGGTTGGCGTTGTCCTCCGACTGGAGGACTTTGACAGTGAGCATTCTCAACGTCGAGTGTGTTAGGTGAAGATGGTGTTTCTAAGGGCATCAGATTAAGGGTTGCTTGGGTTGGTGTCGGTGCGGCATCTCGTTGACAAGCTTGAATACAAACATATTATGTTCGCATGCGCGGACGCGACGTTTTTCTGCGCGCGCGTATGCGCATACAAGAAGACTAATATCTCATTATTTGTCGTGGGTTGAGTCTATAAAGGCTATAGTTGATTTAAGAGTCGGCTCTATAACTCTCTCATCCGAATCTAATTTTGGATTCCAACTCCCAATTTTCACCATTGGAAAACAAAATAGGTTCTAAATCCAATTCAAACTCCTCTGTTAGTGTTGGAGTTTTCCGTATCAGACATGATAATTGTTACGATCGTTTGGTCTTAAGCTCATTCGTAATATATATATATATATAGTATGTACAGTTGCCAACACACTTGTTTAAAGTTGGAAACATAGGAATCTAACGAGATATATAAGAATGCATGCATGTGTTACGACCATGAATCTTCATTGCGACCATGACCGGACCGGACGACCGGTTCAAGCAATGGCGGATCGAGATAGAGGCGAGGGGGGATGGTGCCTAGACTGACAATTTGACTACATGTATTCGGTTATACATTGTAACTCAATATTTTAATATTATTATTAGATTATGCTCCCACTGAAAATAGGCAAGAGATAAAAAAAATCTATTAATAGCAGCACAAAATCCACTCCGTCAACTCTTACTTTCTATATAAAAGTGTCAAATTTAAATCCAAAAAAAGTGTCCAAATCTCAACAGGTATTGAGAAATCAATTCAAACAAAGACTATTGACTAGAAACTAAAGTACCAGACCCTATATTTTTGTTCTCTCCCTCTTTGTAGTCTTTGACAGTTCAAAGTAAAAGAAAACAAAGACAACTAGACAAGTCTAGACTTAACTCACCCAAGGGGTCAATTATTCAGTTTTATATTCTATTTGATCTGAAAGTCAATTTTCTATACTTTAGTGAGATTGATTTATACTATGCAAAAATTTCCATTGAGTGATTGTTTTGTCTGTTTATTTTTTCTTGCTTTATATATGTATAAAACAGACATTGAGAGATTTTATAAGAAAGTAACGAAGACGCCAAATTCTACCAAAATTGCTGAAACTGTTGTTGGTAGTTCAAAGAAACAATGTGTAGAAATTAATATGGCAGATCTTCCATCAAATCCTGACTTGAGAACTCCAATTTTAGATTACGATCCAAATGTTTGAGATAAAATTTAGAGACATTATTATCTGCAAGGGCCTTATCAACCGAAAAATCATGACTTTTCTTATTCTTCTTTTGGGAATGTGCAACGACGGTTCAATCCTGCTTGGTTTGATAAATATCCTAGTTGGTTAGAATATAACATTGCTAGAAATTCTGTATTTTGTTTGTGTTGCTATCTTTTCAAGTCAAATATTGGTGAACAAGCATGCGGTGAATCATTTGTTAGCAAAGGTTTTGAGAGCTGGAAGAAAAGCGAAAGATTAGGGAAACATGTTGGAAATCACAATAGTTCTCATTATCAAGCTTATAAAAAATGTGAAGCTTTATTGAATAAAAAGCGACAAATTCAAAATATTGTCATCAAGAAGAGCATTTAGCTACCGTATTTGACTTAGTGCATTAGTTGATTGCATTCGATTTCTTTTACGGCAAAGACTTGCCTTTCGTGGTCATGATGAGTCTGATGAGTCAAGTAATCGAGGTACCTTTCTTGAATTGTTAACTTTTCTTGCTGATCACAGTGAGGAAATTAGAGCCGTTGCTTTGAAAAATGCTCCTGAAAATCTTAGATTGACTTCGCCAAAGATCCAGAAAGATATCGTAAATGCATGTGCAGTTGAAACAGTTGATGTTATTCTTAGAGACATGGGAGATGTTGTCTTCTCTATTTTGGTTGATGAATCTCGTGATGTATATATAAAGGAGAAAATAGTAGTAATGTTTCGTTATGTGGATAAAAGAGGTTATGCGATTGAACGCTTCATTGACATCGAACATGTTGCTAAAACCACAGCTATCTCACTTAAGATTGCAATTGACAAACTATTTTCAAAGCATGGGTTGTGCATTTCTCGGTTACGAGGTCAAGGATATGACAGTGCTAGTAACATGAGTGGAAGTTTCAATGGTTTGAAATCTATTATCATGCAGGAGAATGAATGTGCTTTCTTTGTTTATTGTTTTGCTCATTAACTATAATTGACGCTTATGAGTGTAGCAAAAAAACATGGATTAGTAGGTATGTACTTTCTTTTACTATTGGTTTGTTGTGTACTCTTTTTTTCAACCTAATGATTTGTGTTTCTCATAAAAAAATATAGGTACTTTCTTCATTTTAATATCTAATGTGGTCAATATTGTTGGAGCATCAGCCAAGCGTCGTGACATTCTTTGGGAAAAACATGTTGTAAAAGTCATTAAAGCCTTAAAAAGTGGTGATCTTACAAGTGAAAAATGCTTAAATCATGAAATTAGGCTGAAACGTCCATGTGATACACGTTGGGGAACACACTTTGGTCAGCTTTATTGTCATGTTTTCATGTATCATTGATGTACGTGCTTGAGGAAATTGGAGATGATGCATTGAATAGTGACTAGAAAATAGATGCATCTATTTCGTTACATTTGATGCAAAACATATGATTTTGTGTTTAGCTTGCATTTGATGAAGACTATACATGAAATCACAAATGAGTTGTCACTAGTCTTACAGAGAGAGGATCAAGATATTGTGAATGCCATGAATTTAGTTAAAGTGTGCAAGCAACAATTACAAATGATGCGAGACAATGGATGTAATTTATTAATGGAGGAAGTGTCTAGTTTTTGTGTTGAGCAAAATATTGATGTCATTAATATGGATGGATGATATGTTTTATCCGCCAGGAAAGTCAAGGCGCAAGGCTCTTAATCTCACAAATATGCATTATTAACAAGTTGATTTTTTCAATGTTGTGATAGATATGCAACTATAGGAGCACGATAGTCGTTACAACGAGGCCAACACTGAGTTGTTACTTTATTTGGCATGTTTGTCTCTCAATGATTCGTTTTCTGCTTTTGACAAGATAAAGTTGATTTGCCTTGCTCAACTTAACACACAAGATTTTTCTTCTATGGATCTATTGGTACTAGAAAGTCAGCTTCAAACTTATGTTGATGACATGTGTTCTAATGTAAGGTTTGTAAGGTTTTTTGAATTGAAAGGAATTGATGAACTTGCCAAAAGACACAAGCATGAGGTATATCCATTAGTTTATTTGCTCATTAAATTAGCATTGACACTTCCTGTTGCAACAACTTTGGTAGAAAATGCATTATCTGCTCTGAACATTGTGAAAAGACAAATGCGAAACAAAATAGGTAATCAATGGCTGAATGATTCGTTAACAGTGTATCTTGAAAAAGACGTCTTCAATGCTATTAACAATGAGCTTATTATCTACCGTTTTCATAATATAAAGACTCGTCGAAGACAACTTTAAATTTTTAAACTTAAATTGTTTCTTTTTGCTTAGATTTTATTATAATTTCTAAGCACTTATTTGAATTACTACAATATTACATGTTTATGAGAAGTTTTATTTTCTTCACTGCACCCCAGTCACTGGGTTCAAGTATCAAAAGTTGGGTCTAGTCTCGTATCTTTCTCCAGTATACGAATGTGGAAACCTTCTGGAAATGTTACCATAGGACTTCGCATTACATTGCCTCCTTTGAGTATCTCCCACCTGAAATTCAAGATGTACGTGCGTAGAAGCTGATTAGTCTCTCCCTACCTCACCTTCAGTACAACTATTTTTTCTTTCTCTAGCTCCCGGAGTAGATTTACAGGACACTCTTACCTGTACTTTGTGAGTAAACAGTGCAGCCATACAGCAATCTGTAGCTTTCCAAACGTTGCTCCTACGCAGGATCTCAAGCCACCACCAAAAGCCATGAAATATTTGGATGCCCCGTTTTCCTTTCCCTGTCTCAATCAAATTGTATTTTTAAATATTATTAAAGGTCAGGAGCTAGTTAATTAGTTGTTTACATTATATTTTTCTGTTGGCTTACAATTTTATATATGTCATCACACATTCAGACGTACCTCCCATCTCCATGGATTGAAGGCCATAGGATCTTCATACTGTTCTGGATTCAACTGCTGTGCTTGGCTACAAACCAAAACTGACCAGCCTTCTGGAATTGTATATCCTGCACTTCCCCAAATCAAATTGGCTATATATATATATATATATATATCTTATCCAGAGTAAAGCTTCATTTTGAAAAATATAACAGATATCCATCCGTTTTTTACAAGAGTTACAAAATTATTTGAATATTAAAAGCACTCATCTTTTAGATTACCACATAAGGATAATCCTTTAGTAAGTTTACTGGTTAGGATCGTTAAGTTTCTGTGATTGGAAACTGAGCGGTACTTATCTTTGAATTGTACATCTTTCAATGCCTCGCAAAATATTCCCGGGCCAGTTATCAGTCTAAGCGTTTCATTGATCACCTGCATGCACGTTCAAATAGTCAGTTATTTTCTGTGTCTACTTTTTTGACAAGCATGTACTTACTGGAAGTGTTTGAAGTGCAAGCTAGGACTCATCACCTGCAATGTGAATGTCATGGACTTATACTCTTCCCATGCAAGTCCTGAATTAGCATTCTTCCTTCGCTTCACGATCAACTCATGCTCTTGTTAGAGAATGTGCATGGAGAAATACTCCCATATTGGAAATGAGGGGCCTTGCTAGTGGGTTATAAGGATTTGGGCTACTCCTACCATTGCCAATTGGTTTTGGTATGGAACCCCAGATTACTTTATCATGATATCAGAGCAGGTTCACCCTCGTGTGATGCCAAATGGTTCACACGTGCTCACCGCCACCCATATATGTTGTCCACGTGTTTGGCTTGTGATGTCGCCACACGTGCGGGGGCGTGTTAGAGAATGTGCATGGAGAAATACTCCCACATTGGAAATGAGGGGCCTTGCTAGTGGGTTATAAGGATTTGGGCTACTCCTACCATTGCCAATTGGTTTTGGTATGGAACCCCAGATTACTTTATCAGCTCTTCCTGTCATGAGCACAAAATGCCATGGAATTAATAGCTAGTAACTAATATATTAAGAACATTAATTTCGTTTACTAAATTAATTGGGTAATTTGCATGAGGATTCGATCAGACCGTTAATTGCATTAGCACCAGAGGATGGTCCGAAACAAACTTGAGGACTAGAGCAATAACTGAGGAAACTCCATCAAAACTTGTAAGAGTAGCAAAAACATCAAATCATAAGAAATTGTCTATGTTAAGACTGTTCCTTCTTTGTTGAGTTCTACAAGCACTTGATCGAAAAAATCGACAGGTTGCGCCCGTGGCTTTGAACGTCTCTCTTGTAGCAAGCTCTTTAGCGTTCTTAGTACATTTTAATCATGTATATGTTAATCATATATATGTTAACTCTTTATCTAGACATATTAAATTGTAAACTTCCAAAATTATTTTTAATGATAAAAAAAGAAGAAGATAAAAATAAAATCTAAAAAAATGTTATAAATATATTTTTACTCTTCCAGAATTATATTTTTATGGCTCCACACACATCAAGTGCAGGTGTTTTCTAGTACTATCTGTAGCCTATGAAGAAGAACCCAGCCTACCAGGCCAAGGCAAGCTCAATCCAAATGGTCCACAAGCCCCAGCCCAAGTCCAGCTCGGGAGAACAGGAATCCATCCCCCAAGAAGACTGAGCCGCCGTCCTGGAGAGAGACAATCCACCATTGCAACCCACCTTGCCCGAGCTGCCAGAGCAACAACCATCCTCCACCCATGAACCCAGATCACGACTCCAAGGAGCCACCCACCTTTGTCTCGCCGTCCTCTCCACCACTGAAAGCCAGGAAGTTGTTTCGGGCTTGAAGTCTGAAGCTCTTGCCGCTCTCCGTCACTTGCACACTGCCACTGTCCAGCGTTGATGTGCCACCCCCAAATGATGCACAACCCCACCAACGCCACACCAAAATCGTCAGACCCTCGCATATTCTGTCAGGGAAGTCGATAAGAAAACACGAGAGAAATCCAGCATACGTATGCCAAGGCTCTAGTGTCAATATATAGTGCATGTTTGATAATGGTGCCAACTAGGCATCGGCAAATGAGAAATATGATAGAACGTACTGTAAAGAAAAAAAAATATTATAAGACTAAAATTTCTATTGTAATACTAACACTATAATTAGTTAATTAAATATCACTATACTTAGTTAATTCTAAGACTATAATTAATTAATTATGAATTCTTGAGTGTTTAGTTTGGTGATATATAAATCATTACTATGTGACTATTGTCTCTTATTGATGTTGTTGTAGTGTATGACTATAAACTATAATATATAATTGTATATATAACAAATGGTTCATATATAATGTATTTGTTCATGGCTTGTCGAGTCGAGCTTTTCGGGCCGGCCTAGGAGGGATTTTGATGAACCGAATTTTTTCAAGCCTATGAACTTTGGGACCTCGGCTCAAGTCCGGCCTTATATCCATCAGACCGGTCTTGAGCTTAATGGACCCCAGACCGCCTACGAATTTTTCTAACCTATAGACCAAATAGTGACTCATAGTGCCAACTGATCGATTTATCCATGTGTACTTACCTCTAAGCATTTGTAGAAAGCTGTTCCGGGAAACGGCAGAGGGAGAGAGATCATTCCCTGAGAGAACACTACCAGAATACATCTCATTGCCCACGAAATGAAGAAAACAAAGGCCGACGAAGTCCTATATCGTCGGCTATAAGAAGTATCACCAACGAAAATCTCACTCGTCGGCCATTTTTTTCCTCCTCGATGAGTCGTCCTATATTATAGCCGACGACTCGTCGGCATTCACATTCTTGTCGCCGGCTATAATGTTTAGTATGGCCGACGATGGTTCGGCTGGAATACTGACGAGATAATCTATCTATAGCCGACAAGTTAATGAATCGTCGGCTATAACGCTTATATCAGATCTACTCTGCAGCAGCTCATTCATTTTACAAAAATCCGGTGAGAAAGAAGGAAAACGGTCTGAAATCGTTGGGTATTGTCAAAAGGCGTCCAAAACCCGTTCATAAAGCTATATAGCTAGGTACGTATATATATATATGCGTATATATATATATGCGGATGTATATGTGTGTTGATTTAGATATATGTGTGTTGATTTAGAGTTGAGATTAATTGTTTGACATGCAAATAGAGTTGATATATTGTTGATTTTGAGTGATTGACTGTTGATTTTGAGTTGATTTGAGATGAATTCGATGAAAATATGCTTGTGTATATATATATGTATATAAATATTTTGTCATTAATTGTTAATATGTGTATATATATACATGTAAATTTGTAATTGGGAATTGTTGGTATATATATATTTTTATATGGGTCAACTTTTGTTTAGGGAGATATATAGAGGAAGAATTAAATTAGTGTAGCTAGTTTAATGATTTATATATATAGAGATGTAATGATGATTTTTTAATTAATTAGTAGTGAATGTATATACATAAATATATAGTGTTAGAATTTTCAGGATGGACAAGAGTTCACCGAAAATATTCCGTACTGATTGGTCCTTGTGTTCTCCGGGCTAGTAACAAACCATCTACACTTGAACAAGTGCACTTTCATGCGGTTCTCATAAATTAGTTCAACAACTGAATGAAGGAGACCGTAATAGTCAACGCCATCTTGCCCACTATGGACCATCACCCCACAATTCTGTGTTTTCAGTCGGTCGTCTCTATTTTCACATATAAATTTCATGCCATTGACCTGACACATCGAGTAAACTTTTGAAGCTATCGGTTTCATCGCCAAGAGTCTCAACTCGTTTGACCACTCTGGGTAACCATCATTTGCTACAGGGTTCATCTGAAAAAGATAAGAAACCACACAAGAAATTATGAACATAGAAAAAGAAAACCACACACATGCTATATAATGATATAAAATGTATATATATATATACACATATACCCTTACCCATTGACTAAAGTGGTTTGCAAACGTCCTGTTGTGGTAGTCAACATCACCGGTAATAGTAGGGCAGTGAAGATGATAGTTTTTCCAATATTGAACTTCTAGACAGTTAATCAGTACCAACCAGTGGGCAATGGCTACCTCATTTCCATCCAACTTGTACGACTTTGGCAAGCTTCCCTGTACTACCACGTCATTGGAGATGATAGAAAGGTTGAACTTGGCTTCATCTATCGGCATATGTTGTTGGGAGTCCTCCAGCGCCCCCAAATACAAGTTGGTGTACGTTACACACTCGTGCGCAAGATATGCTTCAGCGTTACCCCCTTCAGGTGCAGTTTTATTCTTCACATAGTCCTTGTAGTCTCCCAATTGTCTACAAGTTAACAAGTGCATGTTATGATACTTAAAAAATAAGAATTTACATATAAAAACAGAGGCAAACACAAATGTATGAATCATTTGTACTTTTCTATAGGATACATCCAAGTGTAGTGTATCAGACCGGTAAGCAACAATTGTTCGGGAAGATGGATCATCAGGTGAGGCATGATGTCGAAAAAATTTGGGGAAAATATCCTATCAAGCTTGCACATGATAAAAATGATGTCATCTTGCATCTCCCTGAGGTCTGATTTTTTAACTTCTCTGGTGCACAACTTCTGAAAGAATCTTGACCACGCCACCAACGGCTCCACCACCTCTTTGGGCAGGTACCCTCGAATGAAAACAGGGAAAAGGCGTTGAAGCAGTACATGGCAGTCATGACTCTTTAATCCGTACATCTTATTGTCCAGGAAGTTAACACACTTGCTTATATTTCCTGCATAGCCATAAGGATACCTATATAGCCATAAGCAACAATTATATTAATTTCCTGCATAGCCATAAGAATACCTGACATTACTCATCCACCCAAAAATTTCATTCTTCTGGTTCGGCTTGACGGTGTAAGGAGCTTGGGGTATTTTTTTCTTACCATCTCTAAACCACAAATGTTTCCGCAGTCCCATAGCTTTCAGATCAATGTGTGCCTTAGGGATGCCTTTTGTTTTCCCCTCCCAATTCAGAACTGTGCCCACCACACTTTCGCACACATTCTTCTCTATGTGCATGACATATAGGTAGTGTCTGATAGCCAACCTGGGCCAGTACGGGAGTTCCCAGAATATGCTCTTGTGTGTCCAAAACTTATACCTTTCGGGCTTGTCTAGAATTGACGACACTATCTCAGGATGATTGCTCAGCCGGCCAAAATCATATTCATTCCGCACTTCCAAAATTTCATCCCCTGTCCATCGCATGGGTGACACACCCGTTTCCACAGTCCCATCAAAAACGTCTTGATCCTGCCTAAATGGGTGATCATCTGGAAGCCAACAACGGTGATGCATCTAAACAATTTTCCTGCAATGAGGACTGCAACAATCAACAGTCATGCACTATGAACAAGCCCTGTAACCTCTGGTAACGTTGCCTGACAACATACCGCGGGCAGGAAAATCACTGATGGTGCCAACAAGCATGGCATGCATCTGGAATATCTCATTTTTGAACCTATCGTAAGTGGGGTGGCCACGCTCACTCAGGTACTTAAGCTCCTCAATCAAAGGCCTCAAATACACATCGAGACACTTTCCTGGATAACCCGGGCCTGGAATTAACAGAGTGAGCATATTGTATTCCTTCTTCATGCACATCCATGGTGGAAGGTTGTACGCTACCAAAATAATTGGCCATATATTGTATTGAAGACTCATGTTGCCAAAAGGGTTGAATTCGTGAGATGAGAGCCCTAACCAAACATTTCGGACCTCTGCTGCAAAATGATCAAACTCCCTGACCATGTGCTTCCAAGCCTCTCCGTCAGCAGGGTGTATAAGGGTGTCATCGTCAGGCAAATTTCTCTCAGGCCACCATCTCATAGCTTCGACCGTGAAAGCACACATGAACAACCGCTCCAGCTTATCAATCAGCGGGAAATATTGAAGTATCTTCACAACTTTCTTGTTGCCTGCAGGAGTCAACTTATACCATTTCGTAAAACATACCGGGCAGGCTTCAAGGTCTTCAAGATCTTTCCCCCAGAAGAGAATACAATCATATCTGTATGCATGGATTTTGATGTAGGAAAGCCCAAGATCTTTCAGGATATGTCGCACCTTATGATGAGTGGTAGGAAGGCGATGACCGGGTGGTAGTAGCGAAGCAATCCACTTCAGCCAAGAATCAACATCTTCGACAGTCATTTTGTTCTCCATTTTGAGCTGCATCACTCCCATGACACTTCCAAGAACAGTCTTACTACAACTGTCGTACAACGGAGTCTGTTGCAATGCAATCAGGTTGTTGTACTTGTCTATACTGCTTGTGTTGACATGAGCTCCAAGTAATGGCTCGACTGGCTCAATATGAGGGAAACCCTCAACGACGGGAGAGACATTTGGTGCTTGATCAACAAATACACCGCTCTCATGAAGAAACATATCATTGATCAACATCGTTGTTGGATCATAGGATGGACTGGCCCTCTCAGCAAATTGTCCATGATCATGCGGACCCGCTAACGATGTTTCACCGTGATAAATCCAACAAGTGTACTTATCCCAAAACCCGTATTTACTCAGGTGCTTCTGAACTTTATCAATGGGAAAATGAAATCGATCACTGCAATGTTTACATTCTTTACACGGGCAATAATGAAGTGTAGTGTCTCCACAATTAGCCTTCACAAAATCCACAAAACTCCTAATTCCATGATGATATCTCACATCCCATGTTTCAAGGCTTATCAAACTCTTGTCCATCCTGAAAATTCTAACACTATATATTTATGTATATACATTCACTACTAATTAATTAAAAAATCATCATTACATCTATATATATATATCGATCATTAAACTAGTTAAACTGATTTAATTCTTTGTCTATATATCTCCCTAAACAAAAGTTGACCCATATAAAAATATATATATAAACCAACAATTCTCAATTACAAATTTACATGTATATATACATATACATATTAACAATTAATCACAAAATAAATTTATATACTTATATATATACACAAGTATATTTTCATCGAATTCATCTCAAAACAACTCAAAATCAACAATCAATCACTCAAAATCAACAATATATCAACTCTATTTGCATACCAAACCATTAATCTCAACTCTAAATCAGCACACATATATCTAAATCAACACACATATACATCCACATACATATATACGCATATATATATATACGTACCTAGCTATATAGCTTCACGAACGGGTTTTGGACGCCTTTTGACAATACCCAACGATTTCAGACCGTTTTCCTTCTTTCTCACCGGATTTTTGTAAAATGAATGAGCTGCTGCAGAGTAGATATGATATAAGCGTTATAGCCGACGATTCATTAACTTGTCGGATATAGACAGATTATCTCGTCGGTATTCCGGCCGAACCATTGTCGGCCATACTAAACATTATAGCCGACGACGAGAATGTGAATGCCGACGAGTCGTCGGCTATAATATTATAGCCGGCGATGAGGAAAAAAATGGCCGGCGAGTGAGATTTTCGTTGGTGATACTTCTTACAGCCGACGATATAGGACTTCGTCGGCCTTTGTTTTCTTAATTTCGTGGGCAATGAGATGTATTCTGGTAGTGTTCTTTCAGTTCTGTAGTCTTGACAGACCACTGGTTCAATCTGGTTCGAGTGGTTCGTTCGATTTTTGGGAGAATCGTTTTAAGGCCTTCGGCGCCAATAAGGCTAAGCATCATGCTCTTAAGGAATTTGTAAACCATCACATATGATTTGTGTTAGTATAGCATCATTAGTTGTTTGATTAAATATACTTATCCACTTAAGCAGGTAATCAACACCTACCCGACCACCCTAAAGACCACCAGGAAGGCTACAACTCCGCTCACAAGGCCGATCCCATCCGAGCACGCACGCGCCCGTGGGGCGCACATCCGAATGTGCGGATCACATGACAGCAAGTGCAAACCAGTCCCACATCAAGGAACACAGGTAAACAGCAAACTCAACCACCTATATATGAAATGGGCATTTATTATAGGTAAGGCAAGTCAATTCATCTGAATCCAAGCATTAAACACTCCAACCTACTCTTCTCGTACGTTCAGTTGACTGTTATATCCAATACATCTACTAACTTAGGCATCAGAGCGTTGAAGGCAGGCCACCCCTGTCTTGACCATTTGACTGTCTGTTTGTTGTTGTATTCTTCTAACAGCCGAACCCGAACACGCGCACCCGATCACCCGAAGACCCGAAGAGAGAAGAAGCGCCCGACCATCCGAACAGCCCGAGCGTTCGGACGAAGGAAGAAAGAGAAGCTCGTACTTGCTTCTGCTAGATTGCGTCCCGCGTAATCCTGTAGAAACAGTTGGCGCCGTCTGTGGGAAGCTTACAAATTGCAAACCTCGTACAAACACCACCAACCAAAAACCCACATGCATACCCAGGAGACGAACGCAAGTGACACAACCGTCGGGGAAACACCCCCGGGCGCGCAGGAACGACAGATAATGGAACTAGGAAGGGGCAGCAGTAGCGAAGAGTGCGTCGACGACCTACTTCAGGAACTACGAGAGGCATCGCTCGAGAGAGCGGAGGAGCGCCGGATCCGGCAGAGGCTGGAGGAACGACTGGACGCGCTCATCGGCGAGCAGCAGGGGCAACACGAACGGACCTAAGAAACCACCGACGAAGAGCAACATCCGTTCGACAGGGTCGACGCCCGGACAGCCCGCGCGCCCACATCAGTGGGAGAATCGCCACCCCCGACGGACAACACCCGGATCCTCCGGAGGATGGAAGAATTGGCAGAGGAAGTATCGCACCTGCGGAAAGACAGGTTTGCCGGGCATTGCGGGACGTTCACCCCTCGGGTCAGCCCGTTCTCGGCGCATATACTAGAAAGGGGAAGAGACCTCCACGCGAAGACGGCGAAGATCACCCGGTTCGACGGGAGTGGGGACCCCCGTACGCACATCGATGAATTTCGATCCACCACAGACGGGACCAGATATTCGGACCCGACCCTGTGTTTCCTGTTCCAAGAGACGCTGACCGAGGAAGCACGGAGTTGGTTCTACGAGATCCCGCCAGGCTCCATCCACTCGTTCCTCGAGCTGGTGGAGAGCTTCCAGAAGCGGTACAGGCTCCAAGGAAAGTACAGCACTACGGGTATCCTCCTCAAGGTCTGCCAGGGGAGGGACGAGAGCCTGTCGAGCTACATAAACCGGTGGAGGACGCTCGCGAGCACATGCAGGGATCTTGACAAGCGAGTGGCCAAGATAGCCCTGATGGACAACATGCTCGCCACGCCGTTCGTAGAGAAGCTGGTGCGAAAAGAACATCTCGACTACGACGAGATCATGGACCTGATTGTACAGAAGGCGTTGGTAGAGACGCGAGTGTACGGGTCCACCTCCGAGTCTAGCACCAACAGACCGGAGAAGGCAAGCGCTCAACCGCGGCAACCCGCGAATGAAGAAGAGCCAACCGGGGGCTACAAGAGGGGCCGAGACACGCAAGGACAGAATCACCAGAGGTCGTCCACCCGCAACTATCACAACAACCGCCACAACCAGGCGAGGGGGTCAGCACCACAGGAAGCCCATCTACCGTCAGCGCCATGGTACCGACCGGCGGGCCAGGAGGTATATGCGATCAATCGGCAGTCAAACGAACTGCTGCTCCACCAGTACCGACGCCAGATTGCACCGCCAAACAACATGTCGAAGGCGAGGGCCCCGATCGGCCGAATCTCGGACATCTGGTGCAAATACCACAACACCGCCACCCACCACACCAACAACTGCATCATGCTGACAAAGGTCCTCACGGATATGCAGAAGGACGAGCGGGTTACCCCTCCTAGGGCGGAAGAGCGACAGTGCGAGGCAAATATCGAAACCCAGGAGACTATCAGCACGATATCCGGGGGAAAGCGGAAGGAGGGGACCTCGTCGCCCGATCGCCTGAGCAGGGAAGTGCTGACGATCGGGGAAGGAAGGACGCCCAAGGCAGGAAGAAGTGAGCAGCCAACCATTAGTTTCATGGTGGAGGACGAAGAAGGAAGCCCGAGGGGCAGCACCCTGCCGTTCGTGATCGACGCGATCATCGACCGATTCCTCGTGAAGAGGGTGCTAGTGGATAATGGGGCGTCCGTGAACGTAATCTACCTGGATGCGTACACGGCGCTCGCAGGCCCGCACACAAGATGACGCAGGACCACGAGTGCGTCGCCAGCTTCACGGGCGAAACATATTACCCGATTGGAAGCGACAACGTTCGGGTCGGAATCGGCGCCCCCGGTTCCCCGCACAGCGAAGTCCGGACGGAGTTCATCGTGATGAACACCCCCTCCCCATACAATGCCATACTCGGGAGGCCAGGGATCAACAAGTTGAAACTAATCATTGCGGGGCACATGCTCATGGGACGATTCCCAACCGAGCACGGGGTTGGACACGTCCGGGGATACAATTATGAAGAAGCAGCGAAACCCCGGAACAGACAGGAGGTCCTCGCCATGGAGGAATCTACACCAGATACGGAGGTACCGGACGACCCGCGCGACGGGCTGATGGCAGTGTCGCCCATCCCCGAACGAGAAGAGTTGAGGACGATTCAGCTATCCTCCGAACACCCGGAGAGGACGGTCCAAATCGGGGCATCATTGGCTCCCGCGATAGCTGAGCAGCTGATCGCGCTGCTGAAGGAGAAGCATGAGGTGTTCGCATGGTCGTACAAGGACATGCCCGGGATCAATACAAACATCATATCCCACAAGTTGAGCGTCAGCACCGGCGCTCGGGCGGTAAAGCAGAAGCGACGAGCGTACAAAGCGGAACACTGCGCGGCGATGCACGAGGAGGTGGACCAATTGCTGGGCATCGGGTTCATCCGCAAGGTGGACTATCCGAAGTGGATCTCCAACGCTGTAATGGTGCTGAAGAGCAACAAAAAATGGAGGATGTGCATCGATTACAGCGACCTCAACAAGGCGTTCCCCAAGGACAGCTTCCCTCTACCAAGGATCGACCAGTTGGTGGATGCGACAGCCGGGCACGAGCTCCTGTCTATGATGGATGCATATTCGGGCTACAACCAGATCTTCATGGACTCTGAAGACTAGGAGGCGACGACGTTTGTCACGGACAAGGGTCTATACTGCTACGTCGTTATGCCATTCGGGTTGAAGAACGCTGGCTCCACATACTAGAGGCTCATGAACGCGATGTTTCATGGCCTGATCAGAAACATTGTGGATGTGTACGTGGACGACATCCTGGTGAAGAGCGTTCAGGCGGTCGACCACGTCCAGAACTTGGGGACTGTGCTCGACGTCCTCATCGGGAACGGCATGAGGCTAAACCCGGCCAAATGCACGTTCAGAGTCACCACCAGCAGATTCCTTGGGTATATTGTCAGTCAGCGGGGAATCGAAGCCGCGCCTGCCAAGGTAAAAGCAATCATCGACATGAAACCACCAGTCAAGAAGGTAGACCTGCAGAGCCTCACGGGCAAGCTCGCATCACTGAACAGGTTCATATCCCGCTACTCAGACAGGTGCGCCCCATTCTTCAAGGCCCTCCGAACGACGAACAAACGGGAGGTCGCATGGATCCCCGAGTGCGAGGCATCTTTTCTTCAGATCAAGGAGTACCTGGCCTCCATCCCACTCCTCTCCAGACCCATCCAGGGGGAGATATTGTACATATACCTGGCTGCCTCGCTCACAGCCGTCAGTTCTGCCCTCGTCCGCAGGGAGGACTGCACGGAACTGCCCGTTTTCTTCTCAGAAAAGGGCATGACGGGCGCCGAGACCCGATATCCGACGATTGAGAAGATGGTGCTCGCGCTCATCACCGCCGCCCGACGATTGAAGCCATACTTCTAAGCGCACAGCATCCACATCCTTACAAACGTGCCCCTACGCCAAATCCTCCAATCGCCCGACCACAGTGGCCGTCTGGCGAAGTGGGCTATTGAACTCAGCGAATTCGACTTCCAGTACAAGCCCCGAACAGCAATCAAAGGGCAAGCAGTGGCGGACTTCATCGCCGAGTACACGGAGGCAGAGGCGACAACGGTCGACGCGCCCGACGGCTCGACGGTAGAGGCATCCGACAAACCGGAGGTCAAGGAAGGACCATTGTCGGAATGGAACCTCTACATCGATGGATCCTACACGAAGAAGGTGAGCGGCGCCGGAATCATCCTGACCGGGCCAGGAGGGGTAAACGCGGAGTACGCCCTCAAGTTCGAATTCAAGACGACCAATAACGAGGCCGAGTACGAAGCGCTCATCGCAGGTCTACAACTGGCCAAGAACTCGGAGGCGCCCGACCTCAACGTATTCAGTGACTCGCAATTGGTGGTAAGCCAGGTCGGAGGGGAATTCCAAGTGAAGGGAGAGTCCATGATCGCCTATCTGAAGTACGTGAAGGCACTGATCAATGGATTTAAGCACGTTAACATCAACCACATACACCGAGGGTTCAACGCGAAAGCAGATAGGCTCGCCCGATTGGCCACGGCCCCGTACACACGGGACCAGGGCAGCGGATCGTCGAAGTATTGCGACGACCGAGTATCTCGGGAGTTGAGCAGGTCCTGGCGATCAAACCGCACGAGCACAGCTACATGGACGTGCTCATCGCTTACAAAACAAGGGGAGAACTACCAGAGGATAAGCGGGAGGCCATAACCATTGTCGCACGGGCAGCCAACTTCAGCATGCGGGACGAAATGCTGTATCGACAAGGGAGGACTTGGGCAAGCCTCAAGTGCGTCACTCCAACAAAGGGCAACTCGATCTTGAAGGAAATCCACTCGGGCACGTGCAGCCACCATGCAGGCGCCCGATCGATCGCACACAAGGCCATCCGATGTGGATTCTGGTGGCCCACCATCCACGCGGACGCCACGGCGCTAACAAGCAAGTGCCACCAGTGCCAGTTGCATGCGCATCATCACTACACGCCCGCCGTCCAACTGTCCATCCTCCTGTCGCCCGTACCGTTCGCACAGTGGGGACTAGACCTAATCGGGGAGCTCCCAAAATCGAAAGGGCAGTACAGATACTTGATTGTCATCATCGACTACCACACGAAGTTCATCGAGGCCCAGCCAATGGCAAAAATCACGACAGAGAAGGTCGAGCGCTTCCTCTGGCGTTTCCTCTTCTGTCGATACGGGACGCCAATCAGTATCATCACGGACAACGGGCCACCGGTCAACAACCCCCGCCTCACGGCCGTTTGAAAACGGCAAGGAACGGATCTTGTGTTCGCATCACATGCGCACCCTCAGACAAACGGACAAGTGGAGGCAGCGAACAAGATCATCAAAGCGGGCATCAAGAAGAAGACTGAAGATATCGAACCCGGAGACGCGGGATACGGACGCTGGCCCGAGGTCATCCCGGAGATCCTATGGTTAATCCGAACGACCGCCAACACAGCCACGGGCGAAACCCCGTTCAGTCTAACGTTCGGAACGGAAGCTGTGCTACCCTTGGAGATCACCCACCAGAGCCCACAGATCGAGGGATATGATCCACGCACGAACAACGAGGGACTACGACTCAACAACGACTTGCTGGAAGAACGAAGGGACACGGCGCATCTCCACAACACCGCGAACAAGCAAAGGATGGCCCGATTATATAACCAGCATATTCAAGCTCGACCAATCCAACAGGGGGACTGGGTGATGAAGGCAATCCAGCAGAAAGTTAAGGCACTCCGCCCGTCATGGGAAGGCCTGTACGTCGTGGACGAGGTGGTAAGCGTCAGCACCTTCTACCTTAGGGACATGCAAGGTCAACGACTACGACACCCGTAGAACATCCAACACTTGAGGAAATACTTTCATTAAAGTTTATTGGGTTTACTTAAATTCATTCTAGATTCATTTTATTGTTGGATTGTTTTCAACCCGCCCGCCCGATACTCGGGGGACTAGGTCGAGACTGTTCGCGTTAAAATACCATCTAAACAAAAAGAGGGGGAGCGCATGTACGCGCGAAGTCACTCAAGATGCAAAAAAAGAGAAAAAGTTAAAGGGCACACGCACGGAAGGAAAAGAAACTTCATTACATTTAAAAGGCACAAGGCGTGTTATAAAAGGAGCTACATTTACGAAAAAAAAAAACTACTCTACTGCCCCACCCGCCTCGCCAGCCGCCTCCCCAGTCGCCGCCTCAGGCTGCCCCTACTCAGGCTCTGCAGACGCCCCACTCGCAAGCGACTGCAGGTGAGCGCGGTAGCGCTCCAAGTCCAGGAAGGGAGACACCGCCTCCTGGAACTCGGCCACTTGACCATCGGCTTCAACGGCCACCATCTCCAAGAACTTCGAAGATTCCTTGAAGGCAGCAACCGCCTCCGTTTGGGCCTGCATGGCGCGCTCCTTGGTCCACGCCTGACGCTCAGCCTCCATCAGGCGGGACTCCATCTCCGCCAGCTTGCTGGCCGCCTCCGCCTTGGCCTCCTCCACCGCAGCCAGAGCGTTGTCTCGCTCCGCCTTCAAAACCGCCTCACGCTCCGCGACTTCATGAACCAGACGGACCTGGCGGTCCGCCAACTCATTGGCCTTGGAAAGACCGTGCTGCAACTTCTTTTGCGTCAAGGTGGCCTCGCGCAGCTCCGCCTTCAGTATCCCAATCTCCCGATCGGTCGCCTCCCGCTGGCGTTCCCTGAAGAGCTTATGCTACATCATCGCGCAGGCGTTATAGACCCGGTCTAGGTCGTCCAGAACAAGCGGGCCCGGCGGCAGCAACCCATTGACGAACTTCACCACGGTATAAATGGCGGCAAGGAGAGGGCCGCAGAAGGCGTGCGGACCCCCAGTGGCATCTGGTCGTGCACGCTTCTGCGGACGCTCGGCCCTACCCTCCTGCTCGGGCGCACTGACAGGAAGCTCGGGACTTGAAGACTGAGGCGTGCAGGTGGCCTCCCGTCTATCCCTCTGCTCCACCCGGCGCTGATCACGCTCCACCTACCGCTGCTCTTTCTCGCGTTGGAGGCACTCGCGCTCTGCCCGGTCCTGACCTTTGGAGGCAGAGGCGTTGCTTGGAGGCGGGCGAGGGACGGTCGTCTGTAGCGCCCGGACGGGTTCGGCGCAGTCGGCCACGTTGGGGATGGGGATCTTGGCCTGAGTACTGCTTCCCAGGACGAGTCCGCCATGCCCGTCATCCGCGACCTTGCAGACCTTCTCGGCGGTCAAAAGTAGAGCAGCCATCCGGCGCTTGAGCGCTTCGTCTTTCTCCGTCGCCTTGGACTTCGTCATCTTAGCTGCAGAACACACAAACGGAAGGTTAGCAAACAGCAACACTTCACTACATTCTATTCCTACTCCTAGCATACAAAGTACAAAAACCCAGACAGACCGGGCGGTCTGGCGAGACGCGTGCGCTCGATGAGATCCCAATGGCACGCGGCCCAAAAATATCTTGCTTCCAGCGCAGGGTCAAACATGAACTTCAGGCAAGCTATCCTGGCCTCTTCAACGGGCGTGAGCGGATACTCGTTCGTGTCGAGCGTATGGAAGAACTGGGGGACTCGATCAATCTTGCCGGCATTGGCGGCATACTCCGGGGCGAAGGCGCCGAACTCCCAGTCTCCCCCCACCAAGCAGTTAATTGTGCGCCAGGAGGTTGATGAGCTTGGTGGGTCAACCAGCCACCACTTCACGCGGGGCTCCACCGTGAAGGTCCCCGAATCCCTCTGGCGCGTAGAGTATCGAAGACAGAAGAAATGCAGGAACTCCGCCCGCGTCGGTTAATCCATTTCTGCTCACCCGGAAGATGTTGAACATGGCAACGAGCGTACGGGTGAGCGTGGGCCCGCACTGGCCAAGAGAGATCCTCAGGAGCGCTAGCATGTACTGAAAGAACGGATGCAAGGGCAGCTTTATCCCGGCCTTCAAATGGAACTCGCTCAGGCAGACATGGCCGAGCGGAGGGCGGGTGAACGTGTAGCCCTTGCCAGGGATCCTCAGCCTCACCGAGCTCGGGATGTGGTAGTCGCGCGCCCACCTCGCCATCTCCTTCACGCGCTCGGGCTCTTGAACCGGAGTCCCATCTGGCAGCACCCAGTGTACGCGGCCGCCTTCCGCGAACTGGGGAACGGACGACTCCTGCTGCACGTCCTTCTCGCCCCACGGCCCAGATGTGGACGAAGACCCGCCCGACGACCTCGACGAACTCCCTAACCCTGCGGCAGCGAGCGCTTGTTGGGGATCCATTGGCTGCACCACAGGAGAATTGTTAGGGATGTATCGAAGAGGCGTCACACTCATCACGGACTCAAACGAGGATGTACTCGACCCGCTCGTGTCCGAACCACAACTAACCCACCCCGCCCCCGGTATGTATATGCGCTCACGCGATTGTCCGCTCGATATCTCTATTGGCTCCATCTCCTAGACGCACGCACGCGAAACCCACACTTAGCAAAAAAAACTACCAGAAACACTAAAAACCCAGAAAATCTACCCAAACAAGATCAACACCAGGCACGCCTCAAGAACACGCCTTGTTCTTGAGACGCAGACCCAGAAGAAGACAAAAAAAAACCCAGAAACAGTGAAGGACGAAACGCAAAGCAACCGGAAAACATAAAAACAGAATGGAAAAGAAAGCAAAAACAGATTCCAGGGCCTTACCAAAGGTTGAGAATGAAGATTGACGGTGGAAATTGCACGTCGAAGAAAGATTCCGGCAAGAAAACAACAAACAGAGGAACAAGATAAGCAGTGTGCAGAGTAAAATTTTTTGCAGAGTTTCAGTAAATGTCAAAAGCGATGAGGAAGACGACACTTCAGGCCCTATTTATACTGATCACATGGATTACACGAACGAACACCAGCCGTCCATTTTCGCGTGTCCACCGTCAGATTGCGACACGTGGCCCCGAGGCGGTTTACTTACTCTCCTAAGTAACCGCGCCAACCCTTCAGCTTCCCGCCTCGTTTTCAAAACCCTAGCACGGTCTCCCACGTCTCGCCACGTGTCACCCATGCAACACCCCACGCCCCCATGCGCCTGACGCCTGACCTTCGAGCAGTTACTACGTCATCAGCATTTAATGCCCAGGGCACGCCAGCATTAATTACGCCGGCTAGCATTTATTGCACAACGGTTCCCAAGAAGAAGTCAAAATGAATGTCACATCAAGCACCTCGTCAGACAGAATCACTCCACCCAAGACAAGACAACACACGTCACGCCTCCCGCCATTCGAACTGGCGCACACACCACCCGCACGACCATGTGCCCGAGAAGCCACACAGGCAAGCAAACGCCACCACACCAGATTAATGCAACACCATTTACGCGTCCCGGAAGACGATGAACGCCCACGTTCTCCTTCTGCGCGCACGCGCTAAACGAAGAAGTCTCCACCACAGGCATGGGGCACCTCCCCCCGAGGTAAACGATCGACTCGCCAGATTAGGCGGCACGGGCATGAGGTCCGTCCTCTCCATGCGCGCGGTAAGACCGAAGGGCGGCACGGGCGTGGGGTTCTTCCTCTCCGTGCGCGTAACGTTAACGACCGAATCGCCGGATTAGGCGGCACGAGCATGGGGTCCGTCCCTCCATGAGCGCTGCAACAAACGTACGCAACGGCATCCCAACGTTGGCGTTACGATTATGAGCAACAAACGTACGCAACGGCATCCCAACGTTGGCGTTACGAACGTACGCAATGGCATCCCAACGTTGGCGTTACGACATACATTCGCATACATTCACGCATCATAGCATACGTTCACGCATTGCATACTTATATATCTGTTTTGCACCCGTGTTCACCAGGCGCGCTGCTCCAAATAGCAAGATTCGTTTGGAGGCCGGGCCTAGGAAACAGGACCGCACGAACAGGTTCACGATCGGACGCACAGATTCCCACTCCATCATTCGAGCCCTTCCTTGACAGGAGAGTTGGGGGACTTGGGGGTTACAGGACCACACATCACTGCTCAATCGGATAAGTATCTTGTTTAAATCGCACGAACCCTTTTTCAACTCCCCAGTCAAGAAAGTTCTCTTTGACTCGGGTACTTGGGGGACTTGTTAGTATAGCATCATTAGTTGTTCGATTAAATATACTTATCCACTTAAGCAGGTAATCAACACCTACCCGACCACCCTAAAGACCACCAGGAAAGCTACAACTCCGCTCACAAGGCCGATCCCATCCGAGCACGCACGCGCCCGTGGGGCGCACATCCGAATGTGCGGATCACATGACAGCAAGTGGAAACCAGTCCCACATCGAGGAACACAGGTAAACAGCAAACTCAACCACCTATATATGAAAGGGGCATTTATTACAGGTAAGGCAAGTCAATTCATCTAAATCCAAGCATTAAACACTTCAACCTACTCTTCTCGCACGTTCAGTTGACTGTTATATCCAATACATCTACTAACTTAGGCATCGGAGCGTTGAAGGCAGGTCACCCCTGTCTTGACCATCTGACTGTCTGTTTGTCGTTGTATTCTTCTAACAGCCGAACCCGAACACGCGCATCCGATCACCCGAAGACCCGAAGAGAGAAGAAGCGCCCGACCATCCGAACAGCCCGAGCGTTCAGACGAAAGAAAAAAGAGAAGCTCGTACTTGCTTCTGCTAGATTGCGTCCCGCGTAATCCAGTAGAAACAATTTGTAAACCATCACATATGTGATGGTTTACAAATTCCTCAAGAGCATGATGCCTGGAACCCAAGGTTTGCTGGCCAAAAATCTTTTGAACAGAATCCGGGTAGCCGCTTTGAAACAGTTTATCATCTTGTTGGAAAATATAGTAATTGGGGTCCGAGTCTGTGGATACTATGAAGGGTGCTCCCATCAGATGACTCTTGAATATAGGTCCATATCTGCACTAGGCCATTAGAAATACATGTGCATGCATCATCAGAATTGATTTACACATATGTAAAGCTGAAGATCGAAGAAGTTTACTTGCTTTATCATCCTTTCTTGACGAAGGGTGGAATATCATAGGAGGAGGTTGAAGAGAGATATTGTATGGTCTCGCCTATGAGTGGCAAACCCATCGAACCTGGTGGGAGTTTGCCATTAATGCAACTGGGATTTCTCCATCTATAAACCCAGTGAGAAACGATTATAACAAACAATGCAACAACAATAATGCACACAGACAACATCGATCGAACAGATCTGATTGACTAATTTATTAACTGAATAAATTTGAACACTTTGGCTCGATCAACTTCTTGACCAGGATGAGAGCCAGAGAGAAAGATGGTCAGAGGCATACATTAAAGCATTGGTATGTTCTTTCTAAAATCATAAGGATCGGAGGGTACGTGGCAGGTAGCTAGCTTAGTTGCAGCTTATAATTAAAATGATGAAGATATAGGATATATAGTTTCTGTATATAATCACACGGTGGCAGGCTGGTAGCCAAGTTATGGTCATTTTGAATGTCAGATAGTGCTCCTCGTGTTAATATTTTAATCTTCCTTCATATATATAATCTCATTCCATGAGAAGGTCTGCGAGATTGAATCTAGATACAAAGGATAGAGTAATTTTATATTATTATTTGAGAATAAATTTAGTGATCATTATGATAATAGAGAAATTCTTTATTGATGATCTCTATGGTTAGGATTTGGTGAGTACCTTCTTATAAGTCATACTATCTAATAATATTTTGAAAGATCAATTATTGTATATCTAATTATATATACGTAGATTATTCATATAAATTTTCATTCAATTTAAAATTCGTTAAGGTGTCGCACAAGATAAAATAAATAAACGTTTCAAATTTATCAAATTTGAACCATTCATATTTATAATTGATAATCCATGATTTTGAATCACTTAACTATTTTCGATTTGGTTGAAAATTTACAAGAATGATCTACTCATATATAGCTAAACATCTAATGGTTGATATGTCAAAATATGATCACAAATTGAGTCTTATAAATCATTGTATAGAAAGTACTCATCAAGTCCTCTCCATGGAATGAAAATGGAGAAGCTCTCTGTGGTGGTAGTATACGTTATTTTTTGGGTTATTTAGTTGTATTTGAGATAATTACTTTATTTAGAGACTTAGTTACAACTTTTCAACAAATGTTCTTAAAGTTGTAAATTTGATCTAATTAGTTGTCAACATTATAAATAATCCTAAAAAAATGTGGTGATTGTGGTAATATAGTCCTAAATATTGTAAATTTTTGCTGATGTATATTGGAATTTTGGTTCTTCAAGTGATAAATAAAAGTATGGCATACCACTTGGGTACCATAGCATGTCCCTCGAGATTGATATATAAAGCCCTTAACACGAATGAAACTGTTTATTTTATTTGCACCACGAATGAAACTGTGGGAAAGAAACCCTTAACACGTACATCTACATGATAAATTCCATGATTTTTTTTGTTTTAACATCTCTGAAAAATCCACCATAAACCCCAAAAAACTAACACCCAGTTTAGCAAGTTTTACACATGTAATGAAGACAAATAAAAAGACTGTCATAATGCATTTATACCAGGTCGACTTATTACTGATAACCAACTGGTGACTAATGAGGTTGCACATCATTTGTAGATGAAGAAAAGCGGTATGGATGGGGCTATGACACTGAAGTTGGATATTAGTAAGGCTTATGATAGAGTGGAGTGAGATTATCTGAGGGCGGTCATGATGAAGATGAGATTTCCAGTACTATGGATTGAGAACGTGATGGCATGTGTGACCTCAGTTCGATATGCGTTCCTCATAAATGGCTCACCCCAAGGATGACTCCTACTAAAGGCCTTAAACAGGGAGATCCATTATCCCCATACATGTTTATGTTTTGTACTGAAGGCCTCACCCTTGTTACGCCACTCACAGAAAACTGGGGCACTCATTGACATTCAGATCTATCCATAGGCCCCAGTCTTATCTCACCTATTGTTTGCATATGACAATCTTCTTTTTTCTCAGGCTACAGTACATGCTTGCTATAACATTAAGGCAATGTTGCAATTATATGAGGAGGCATCTGGACAGTCCATTAACTATATCAAGAGTAGTGTGTGCTTCAGTCAAATTTTGGTGGAGAAGGAACATGGAGAGTATGCCTTTTTGTTACAGATGACGTTCCTTATCATGAGTAGTATCTTGACTTACCAACTCGAATTGGTAGACACATAAAGGTAGCATTTGCCTACATTAAAGACAAACTCAGAGACAAACTAAAAGGGTGGAAATGATCCTTACTTAGTGCTGCAGGAAGAGAGTTGCTTGTGAAGGTATTGGTCCAATATTTACACACTTATGTAATGAATGTTTTCTTATTGCGGAAAGAGTTTTATGAAGAGTTACAATAGATGTGCACAAACTTCTTTTGGGGTGACAAGGCAGATAAAATGAAAATTTACTAGACCACATGGAATCAGTTGTCTTGGCCTAAAGAGGAAGGAGGGTTGAGATTTAGAAATCTCTATGCTTTTAACCTTGCTTTGTTGACAAAAAAAGCACGGAAACTGATTATGCAGCTGAATACTTGCCCACGAGACCCCGTTTACAAAGTCAACGGGTGGATGTGGATAGTTCTTGTCTGTTTTGTCAACAAAATCCTGAGATAGAGGTGCATCTATTTAGGGACTGCCCAGCTGTTCAATCGATTATTATTTCAGTGACACATGGAATCAGGCTACATGCAGATACTTGTCAGGAGTGGCTGGAGACCTGCTCCCTGGCTCTTTTGGTAGAGGATATGGCCAGACTAGTTGTGTTTATCTAGTTTATATGGAATGGCCAAAATGATGTCTTGTGAAACATGAAGACCTTTGATGGTTATGCTCTGCGGGTGATAACAGAGGATTGGCAAGATTGAACTGGTCAGTTTGTATTGGAACTGGATGGGAGGGTAGTGTGTGTTTTCTCACCTATGACAGTAAAGTTGGCGGCAGCAGGAGAGGCTTTACGGATTGCTATAGAGCGCGATTTTCACCACGCCCGGTTTGGCACCAATTCATTGAATGTGGTGCAAGGAATAGCCGATCATAGCACTTCCTTAGCCATGTTTAAAGATATCTTCCAGGACCTTTCTAATAGTTTTAGTCAGTTTTTGAACTTTAGGTTTGTACGCATAGGTAGAGAGGCCAATGTTGTGGCTCATAAGCTTACTAGATGGGCTTTGTGTCATGCAAATGGTCTTACTGATTTTCCCTCAGCCCCTCCATTCTTACAGAGGTGGATGACTGCTGATTGTACTGTTTGAGGCTAACAATATATTTTATCATTTCACTTCAAAAAGAAAAAAAAAAGACAAATAAAAAGAGAGAAGCTTTAAGATGGTGGCAATTTCTGACTAAATGGTTGACTACTTTGGGCCTTGGCAGTAAAGTTGATTGGGGAAACTGGACGATGTATAGACCGACTATATCATTAGGCTAAAATCCGCCATATAATAGAAAATTGAGAATGGGCCAGTCTTATGTGTCCATTTTTTTAGGTGAAACGGTAGTATATGAAGCTGGTAAGTTACAGTAAGAACGTCAGTGTTCGGCCCGATAGAAAGAACCCCTTAAAAGCAACCTACACTATTACAGTTTAAACGGGTACCAAACAACATAGCTAAACGTGACTAGATGTAGAACAAGTAGTTAAAGGCTACGTCTAAAGAAATCGGTGGCCCCACATCCTATCTAGCTATACACTCCCAACTATGGTAACCACACATAATTTGGAGCTACTCACTTATGTCGATATCCTACGTAGTTTAGATATAGGACACTGACGACAACACTACAATTCGACGCCCATCACTTTGATATCGTAAGGGAAACCGAATGGAACTCTCAACACACTAACCTCCCAACAATTATTCTCAACACAACAATGGCCTACAAAAAAATACACTAAGCTATACACCTAGAAAACTAACTAAGAGGACCAGCCCCAAAGAGCAACCAGATTCTCAATCTACCAACTATAGCATCGCCATTAACCTTGCCGCACCCCCACCCAGTTCGCCGTTCAGCACCACCGCCTGCACAGCTAGATCGTCGCCTCCACCAGCCCATAGTCGTCGTAATCTGTGCCAACAACCGCTGGAATCACCCTAAACCATCCCAGAGCGACAGCCAACAATGCCGATAGAACATCCATGGCCGACCAACCCATCGACAACCATTATCTAGCAACAAACACCATGCCAATTGCTACCCAATCTCCCTTGCGACAACCGCTAAACCTCTAATCTGGCCAAAACTCGAAGCCTAGCCTGCACTGACCCAAACTGCCTCACCACTATATCACCTCTTCAACATCCCGTCTAGCAACGACCAAACCACAGACAACGAGGCAAGATGCTCACGTTGCATGTAGTGGTGCCATCGGACGAGCAACACCAAACTCTAAGTTTTCTTCGTGTTCACCAATTTCAGGTTTTCCGTGCCTCACAGGTGCTGTTGCCATTGACAAAGCATTTTCAGTTCTCCTGATTTTAGATACAAAGAAAGGAGTGGGCAGTCTCATGTGTCCATACTCAATCATAAATTGAGCGGATGTGTAACGTGATATAATTATTCTATCCCATAATTTTTCGTATATATGGAAGTTAAACTAGTTAGTGAAAATATGCGTATATTGTTGGGTCTTGGTATGATATAGCTTGGCATGCATAAACGATAAGCATCTTCAATTTTGAGTTCATGAAATGTGTTTTACCAACTCAACCACCTCATGATATTTAAGTTATAGGTTAAACTAAAAAGAGACGAAATGAACCTTACAAAAGTTGAGCAATTATTTGTCATATAACGACCTCAACAATGACTCAAAATAAAGTTAGATTCATCATATTAAACACACTGAAATATGAAATAACATAATTTAAGATCGATGATAATGACTCTAAAATACTTATATCCCAATTCCATATTCTAGATATTGTGAAGGTCCTTGTGGAGGGGTGATTAGGCCCTTAATTACTTTTAGTCAAAAAGTAATATAAGACTGTTGTCAGGGATAGGTGTTGTTCTATCCTAATAACAGTTTAACAAAGCAAACAAATTGTGCCATATGTAGATGAAACTAATGACACAATTATGTTTCTAAATGGCAGAAACCCCTTTCTCTTAGGGATGAAAACTGGTTTATCATTTCACTATGTAACAACTCCTTTTACAAGACTATAGTTCTGATAATAGCAAGTATCAGTGCTATCATTTCACTAGACTCGTGCGCTAGATCTAAGAGCTATACTCCATCTTGTTTTTATAGAGATTTACAATAAAAAGATATACAAGTTTCATACATGAATCTAGTTATCGCGCAACTAACTCACTATGACCACTTGAGAAGCTTGCACCTACCAATTCAACCTCATGGTATGCAAGATGTATGCATGAGCATAAAAAATGTGTTTTATGAAGTCTGTAACACAAAAAGATCAACACAAAAGAGCTGTATAAAACAGACTCAGTTTTAGAGAAAAAATGAATAATGACAATTTTCCCTACTAAGCAAACTAACAAGCTAAAACCACCAAGGAAGACAATGGGAGCTTGTGCCTTATATAGGCCAAATGCAATGACCTATGAAGGAAGCCAGCTGCTGCCAACCAAGTGAATGAAAATGAGTAATAAACAAGTTTTAATCTCAGCCAAGTAACCAAAACTTGACAGCCACATAAATGGTGTATTGTACTTCTCTTCAGAAAATATCTTCACATTAAGGGATAAGGATGAAGATTTAAAGATTAAGTTTGTAAGAAACAAAAACTCATCTTTCTAACAAAGTCACTTGACCAGAGAAGTGTATTAAAAGTGATTTATAATCATTTTGAAGTCGAAAGATATTTTTCAGAATGGAACAAAACAAACGTTCCAGGGGCTTCAGGGATGGAAAACACCTTTGTCATCCTCGGCGAAAAACAATGAAATGCATATGCATGCTTTTTACCTTTGAGACCATTAAGTTGTCATGATACAAGGTTGATGGTCTCTTTATCTTCAATCTTCTCTTGAAAGAGTCTTCTAAACCATGTTTTGTTGAGTAAGAGATATGTCAATAACAATCTACCTTCATATTGTCCTTTGTATATAATGACCAATGCACATAGGAGCGCCTAATTTTTTTTTGAAGTACACATAGGAGCACTTAATATCTTCCTTGGGAGATTCATCCATACATAAGAAGTCAAAACTCATGTATCGGTTTGTACTTATACTCTAGGACTCTAGGAGTATAGGGTTCACAAGCTCACATAAAATCAGTACTCATATGCTAGGCTTCACCCTTGTATAGTTATACTGATATAAGCTAGCCACCATCCTTGTATTCACATTCACATGCTATGCCTCATCCCCTTCAAGCCTTCAACATCACCCATCGATCGTTTTTGCCGTCAAACTCCAGGGTTCCTAGCTAGACCCCATTCCTCCAAATTGCCCATACCACAAAATTAGTGACAGATTAAGACAGTCTGTAGGGTTTCAATATTTATTAATTCCAGCCAGCATTGTTTTTTGCCTTGGAGCCACTTATAACACTACCATCCATTCCCCCAAACAATGACTCCATGTGATTCTCCTACCCAATAGCCACTGCTCAATGCCTCAATCCTCACTCCTCATCAAGATTCATCAGACCTTTCCTTCCTTACCATAATAGCAGCTCAAATCTTTTGTCACTGTGTTAGTGTTAGATCATCACAATAACTTCGGTTTCATTAATACTACAGTTGCTATATTATTGTATATAATAAAATTTTGATAAATTAATAGTTTCAAGAATGATAAAATTTATTAATTTAATGAATTTATTAATTAATTGAATATTAAATTAATACTTTAATTTTAAAGTTAAAATTGATAAAAAAATATATATATTATTTTAATAAAATTATTAATTAATTAAATATTAAATTATCAAAATTTTAATTTTAATGAGAATGTGTCGAATAGAAACTATAGCTACTATCACCGTCCATGGCAGTTAATCAGTGCTTTTTTCAAGTACTGAATCTACCTACCTGTAGTCACGTTCCATGACAATCATATTTATTAACAAATTGTCTGTACCACGTACACCAAAGACTCACCAGAAACTGTTCCTTTCTTCTTCTTCCACCACGTGAAGCAGCTCAGAGACCCATAATTTTTTTTTACCTTTTCTCCACCATCAAATCCGACACCTGCATCTGATGCAAACGACACATCGCTCTCATCACAGCCGTACTCGTGTCAAGAAGCCAGTACAGTTTAGATCGCCTAGTTACCGTTTGGGGTCAGAGCACAATGGAAAGACAGAGAGACATAAACTCTTCCCTAGATTCAGTGACAGTGTGACTGTGAAAATGAGCTCATGCATACCTCACCCGGTATTTTGTTAAATGCTTTCACAATTTCCAATGTAAATTAGTTTTATAAAGCCCGTAACTTTCACTATTACTGCTGCCATGTGTGGACTGTGGGATGCTTTCATGGTTGAGTCATGTGTGTGTATTTTTTACCAGTTTTATAATAGTGGACTGGATCTCAAGCCCCATTTCTAGTCTGCAAGTCTCTAAATTCCATGTGATAAGAGGTAGATTATTCTCTGCAAAACCCATCTGTCATTTCGACTCATCTCTGTGCTATTCTCCAGCCCCATTTCTCTCTACTCTACTTCCACAGCTGGGTGGCTCTTTTGACCAGGGCTTTGGGTGCTTTCTTAATTTCAGTTAATTTCAGCTTAAAGGTTTCTTCATTGAGATTAAAGATTAAACCTTTGGATGTTAACTCGGATGGGATAGTTGGCATTGTGGATAAAACCCATCTGGGTCCCTCAGATATTATTTATTTCTTGGTCTTCTGATGGGTTTAATTATTTGTGTTTGATGCAACAAATTTGTCCATATATTTGGTTAAGTGGGTAGAGAATTACTAGGTGCTTCCTATGCTCTATCATATATGTTGAAGAAGCTATATCTATTTTTAGGATGGGGTAGTTGTCTGAGCTAATGTATAGATGAGCTTGTTTTTGTTGTGGAATTAATGGGACTTGTTTAATTTGTCCCCTCAGATCTGCTTAGAGTAGTAGAGAGATTCAAAGATAAGATTTTTGGACCATGTTTTGGTTCAATGCCTGGAACATGTTCGGTTAAATTACTCAGTGAAAACAGGAAGCTTGTGTTTTTGAGCAGGAATGAGATCTATAGAGGATAAGGAGATGTCTGGAGGAGGCAGTGCTATTAGTTTTGAGTTTCACAAACAGAATGCTGGAGCTAACCGCAATACTACTACTACTACTACTACTACTACTACTACTACTACCAACGCTACTACTTCTCATCATCACAGAACAGCCTTGGGAAAGTTGCCAACACCATCAAAATGGGATGATGCACAGAAATGGCTAGTGGGTTTGTCAAGAGGAGTGGACAAAAAACAGTCCAAGACCAAGCCCAGAAACTCAAATGCAGATGACTTGAGGCTCATAGCTCCTGTGCCACAGAAGGAACAGGACTACTCAAGTGGTGAAGATGATCATCAGGCAAAAGCAGTAGCAAATGGCTGTTCTGGGTCTGCAGTGGCTCATCAGTACGATGTGGAGACTAAAAAAGTGGACTGTGATGACTCTGTTTGGAGAAGCAAGTCAAGCAACAACCCAACTTCAGCTGCTGCAATGAGATCCATATGTTTGAGGGACATGGGAACTGAGATGACCCCAATTGCAAGCCAGGAGCCTTCAAGAAACGGCACGCCTCTCCGGGCCACTACTCCAGCGGCAAGGAGTCCGATATCTTCGGGATCCTCGACTCCGGTGAGGCCATGTCAGCATGGTGTGCAAGGTACCCAGCAGGGTTACCAAGGTTCTAGTGATATTGGCAGAAGTAGTAGTAATACTACTAACACTCATGAGAATGTTTCTTGTGGGAGAGGGAGTGTTGGAAGCAATAAAAGGTGTGTGGAGGAATCAAATGTGTGTAAGAGTAGTATGGCTGAGAGTCAGGGTTCAGATCAAGTGAGGAAGCCGAATCCTCTGGAAACTAGAGCAATGGCTTGGGATGAGGCCGAACGCGCCAAATACATGGCAAGGTGAGTTAATGATACATACTCATTTGTTTTTCTAAGTGTGGAGTGATTTCTACTCAAATGTTAGGATTTAACTCATTTAAGTGAGCTAAGTATTAATTTAATGAGTAGTTTGTGTTGTAATTGTAGGTATAAGCGTGAAGAGGTAAAGATACAAGCCTGGGAAAATCATGAGAAGAGGAAAGCTGAAATGCAAATGAGGAAAATGGAGGTACTCATTGTTTTATCTCTGTTTCTGAAAGGTTATTTGTGAAGAGGCAAGTTATATTTCAGAATCTTGTTTCACATAAATTTTTATTTCCGTTCATTGTATAGATCCTAGGTTGATAGTCACTGTTTGTTGGACATATTTGTTGGGACTTTGTATAAGTTTAAGATTCTTCATTAACGGAACTAGTTCACCTCAGATTTCTTATCCTGGAAAAAGAATAAAACAGATCTATGTCACTGTCTATCTGTCACCGTTTTCATTTTCCTGAACTAGACATGTGAAGTTCCAACTTAAATTTAGAATCTTCTCACGGTAATTTTCATGCAAAATTTCATGGAATATTTGCAAGGATCCGGTATGAAACTACGAGTACGTAACAATATGATGAAGTAAATCACATAAGCGCTGCAAAGTCAAGCCTCCGCCCACTAGCAGTATATCGATTCTGTTTTTACACTTCTGTTATGAATATGTAACATGCTTGGATGCAGCTTTCTGACTCGATCTTATTTGATGTTGTTCTAGGTGAAGGCAGAGAGAATGAAAACTCGGGCACAAGAGAAGTTAACGAATAAACTCGCTGCAACGAGAAGAATAGCCGAAGAAAAGAGGGCAAATGCAGAGGCCAAACTCAATGAAAAGGCTTTGAAGACTTCAGAAAAGGCAGATTACATAAGGAGGACTGGTCATTTACCCTCCTCGTTCTCTTGCAAGTTGCCTTCTCTGTGCTGGTAGCCTGGTAGGCTTGGTAGCTATCTGTAGTTCTATAGTACATGTAACATGTCCTAGTCTTTTTTCTCCGCTCTCTCTCTCTCTCTCTCTCTTTTATATATAATTTTCTTGCCAATTATTGAATATGTAAGTGAAACATGTGGAGTATATAATATTTTATAACTGTTTCAAAAGTTCAACTCACCAATATCAATTCTTTGTTTCTTAAAGAGTCCGATCCACTTCTGATCATAGATCAGTCTTCTAAGTTTTTGAAGGCAGTGTCACATGTGGAACGAGGGCCTCTACATATTATTAGTTCAGGGTCTGAAATTTTTCATTGACTGATGTGATCGCTAAAAGTTTATCAGGATTGAATCAAATTTCCGTACCAAGTTTGAATGTTTCGAAGTTCGAGTACAAGTAAAATTGTTCATGAAATTCTCCACCCCTATAACATCTGTACCTGGCAACCAAGAATAGCTCGAGTAAGATCGGTCAGGCCCACAAGAAGAGCTCGAGCAAGAGTTTGTCCAAGTTTTGCTCCACCTTTTGCTGGAGCACGCGTTCGGTCAACAATCGGTTTCGGTGATCAGCACCCCTCCTGGTGCATTTGTTCTTATCGAAGAACAATAGATCAACAACTTGAGCCGACTAATCTTATCAAACTTTCACAAAAATAAGATTGAACAACTTGAGATATGAGTCTCCTCTTAAAAAACTAATAATTGAGGTATGAGTTGATCAACAATGACGTGTATAGAAGAAAACAGAGTAATTGTGTTCGCTCCATTAAGTTTAATCTTATATATCGAGAAACAAGTGTAGTCAACTAATGTACAATATTTATTTTATCAAGTAAATGATAGCTCTTATTTGTCGTCATTCATACACAATTTTAGATTGAATTTAAAAATGTTGTATAATTTAATACATTTAGAATAACTCGACTCGTGACGTGATAAAATTTCTTTTCCATTATTTGTTGAGGATACTTCTTCAATCAAACATCTTCGATTCTCAGATTTTTAGGCTTATTCAATCACAGACGACGATAATAATAATAATAATAATAATAATAATAATAATAATAATAATAATAATAATAATAATATGAACGACATGAAACACAATAATGAAGAAAATAAGTATATAAATGGATATTTTGAAAAAGTATATAAAAGGAAATAGCTAGGACGCCAAAATTTTAAAAACCCAAAAAGGCCCAAATATATCTATCTATCTCATCTGAAATCTCTCTCTTTCTCTCTCGCCGTTTTCGTCTCGAAGCTTTTCTTCGCTCGCTGACTTGTCTCCAATCAATCCCTTTTCGTATCTAATTCCTCCAGTTCTTCACACGCCCATCAATTTCTTGGTGGTCCTTCTATTTCTTTCAAGCTTCTAGCCAATTAACTGACATATGATCGAGGCTGCGTAGCTCGCTCGCTCTCTGGCTCGCTCGCTCTCTGGCTCGCTCGCTCTCTGGCTCGCTCGCTCTCTGGCTCGCTCGTTCGTTCGTCCAGAAGTTAATGTTAGTCTTTCCTGCTTTGCTGTTTTAATCTCGTATTGAATTCGGATCTGGGCACGTTTGGATTCGGATTCTCGAATCGAATTCGCCTCAAAGTTTCTAGCTTTTGCAGTTGGGGTTGATTTGAATTGGGGGATTTAGGTTTGTAGAGTTAGGGTTTCGCGGTGCTCGTTCTGAGCTATATGGCGGCTGGAAGACATGGGGGTTATCGCGAAAACGAGTTCAGGGAGCGCGAGTCGAGCTTCGAATTGAGTAATGGGAATCGTGATGGTCGAGTTAGGGATTTGAGAGATAGGATTAGGGCTAGGTCGAAGGAAGCTCAGGACAAGGAACTGGCTAATGGTGGTGGTGGATTTCGGTCTTCTTCGAGTCGGAGTGATTCGGGCAGCAGCAGCGGTGGTGGTGGTGGTAGGCTTGCTGTGAGTCGTGGGCCGAACCCGTGTGGGTTTTCGGCAGCTAGGGCATTGGATAAGGAGCCTGGTGAGCTGTCGAGTGAGAGCGGTTCTGATGAAGCTCAGGTGGTGGAGAATGGGAATGAGTCTCCGAAAGAGAGGAAGAGGAAGTTTTCGCCTATTGTGTGGGATAGAGATGATAATAAAGAGAGGTTGAGTAATTCTACGTCGAAGAGTAGGGTTACAACGGTGACAACAGCGCTTCCTCCTCCTCCTCCATTGCCACTGTCTAGGGTGCCGAGTCAGTCTCCGAATGTTGCTTCAGATATCAGTGTACAGTTATCTTCAGCAAAAATTGAAGCTGAGAATGTAGAGCCTTCCTCACTGGAGAAGTCTACTGTGGCGCTTGAGACTTTGAGCAATAATGTAAGTGAGTATATGGTAGAGTTGTCTTCACCTGATCAGCTTTTAGGGGAGGATCGTGAAGCAGAGCAGCTAGAAGACGAAGATTATGTTCCAACTCGAAATATATCATCTTCACGATGGGCAGCAGGAGATAATTCTCCTACTGATGAAGGTGTAAATTTAGAGAACGAGGAAATGCCTAAGAGGAGAAGGAAAACGCCTCGTTTAGGATCAGTAGAGAACAGAGTACGCAGTAAGTCATTGACTCCGGAACCGGGAGAGGTTAGGAAAGATGGGTCTGAACGAGGTAGAGCAAAGTCATATGAGTCCAATGAACAAGATAGCCTTGGAAGGTCCAGTGGAGATGACTATCCTGATCATGATTCAGAGAGGGATGACTACATGGATGTCAACAAGGAACATGGTAATGATGACAATGCGAGTCAATACAATTCGAGTTCAGAGGATGAGCTTGAGATACCAGAACCTGTAGCTCCTCCCCATAGAAATGTAAACATGCTTCAGGGTTGTAGAAGTGTTGATGCATTTGAGAGACTAAACAAGATAGATGAGGGTACTTACGGTGTTGTATATAGGGCCAAAGATAAGGTTACTGGGGAAATTGTGGCATTGAAGAAGGTAAAGATGGAGAAGGAAAGAGAAGGTTTTCCATTAACTTCTCTGAGGGAAATAAACATTCTTCTTTCTTTTCATCATCCATCAATTGTGGATGTTAAGGAAGTAGTGGTGGGTAGTAACCTAGATAGTATCTTTATGGTGATGGAATACATGGAGCATGATCTTAAAGCACTTATGGAGACAATGAAGCAACCATTTAGTCCAAGTGAAGTTAAATGCCTTATGCTTCAGCTATTGGAAGGTGTCAAATATCTTCATGATAATTGGGTGCTTCATCGGGATTTGAAGACATCTAACCTGCTTTTGAATAATAGGGGTGAGTTGAAGATCTGCGACTTCGGGTTGGCTCGTCAATATGGGAAACCTTTGAAGCCGTATACTCATTTAGTAGTTACTCTTTGGTACAGGTACGCTTCAGTTTGGTCTACTTTATACGGTTTCTTAAGTGTCAAATTTGATTTTTTTAGCTTCACTTGTTGGTATGGATCTTAATATGCTCATCTGCAACTTGTTTCTGTTAATGATGCATTGGGATATGTCAGCATTTTTTAAGCCTCTTTTGAATATTTAATTAGTTTGTTTGTTGCAAAGTACTCTGCACTTGGAAGGTTATCTATGTTGCCATCCCAATATATGCTGATCACGAGTAATACTTGTTTTTCATCTGTTTCACCTACATAATGTTACCTAATTTTTATGTATTATTTATCCAGTAAACGCTGTCATTTGCACCTCTCTGTGTCTGTTCTAGAAATATCGAATTACTGGTTATAATTTGGCAAAAGATTAGATCATTAATGTTCCTATAATGCAGGGCACCGGAACTCCTGCTGGGAGCAAGAGAATACTCAACGGCAATTGATATGTGGTCACTAGGCTGTATTATGGCTGAGTTGTTATCAAAGGAGCCACTGTTTAATGGGAAAAGTGAATTTGAACAGCTTGACAAAGTGAGTTATTACATGATCTTCTCAATGTAGATTGCACCTTTTCACATACCGATGGAGTTATAATATTTCTTTGTACTTGTATGATAAGTGCAGATTTTTAGGATACTTGGAACACCAAATGAGACTATCTGGCCTGGCTTTTCCAAGCTTCCGGGAGTGAAGGTCAACTTTGTCAAGCATCAGTAAGTGCAGATTTTTTCACAAAGTACTCAATCTTTGTTTCTGATAACAAAGTGTTCTTATTCTTGCCGCTGTTTTCCCAGGCTTCCAGCTTTGGGTGAATTCTGACCTGGCTTCTGGCCTCGATTGGTGATGCTTTCATTTGAATTTGTTATGACCTGTGTTAACTACTGACCTGTTCTTTCAGGTATAATCTTCTGCGCAAGAAGTTTCCGGCTACCTCATTTACCGGATCTCCAGTTCTTACCGAAGCGGGATTTGATTTGTTGAACAAGCTTCTCACATATGACCCTGAGAAGGTAACTTTGTAATTAGCCGTGTGTTGGAATTCTGGAATTGTTGGTGCGGTAATTTATAAAGGTCCATGATAATTGATACAGAGAATTACTGCTGATGCTGCTCTGAATCATGAGTGGTTTCGTGAAGTTCCTCTTCCCAAGACAAAAGATTTCATGCCCACGTTTCCTGCTCAGAATGCCCAAGACAGGTACCATAATACATACATGGCTCCAAACAAGATCCTCCAGTGTTTGATTTCATTTTCCTAAGTTGAATAAACCTATTCTTGTTTCTCCGCAGGCGCTCAAGGAGAATGTTGAAGAGTCCTGATCCCTTGGAAGAGCAACGCAGAAAGGAGTTGCAAGGGGGTATGGGAACAGGGGGTGTGTTTGGCTAGGAGGAATCGGGGATTGATCGGTGGCCTCATTCATAAATGGGAATGGCTGAGGTGAGAGAATGCATTGAACGGAAGTTGCAACTTTCTATGTCAGACGGTCATTTCTGCTCTTTTTTTCAGCAGGCACTTTCGCATGAGTTGGCTGGGCGAATTTGTATTATTTTGCCTCCTGCCGACCAGATTTGTTGCAGGTTAACAATTTGTTCTTGATCTTTGGTTATCTCTTAGAATTGCATATGTGGCACTGCTTTCATTGCTAGTTGTGGCATGGTTGCATTGTCTTTTAAAGAGAATTAGTTTCAGCTGAAACTTGTGTATGTAACGTATTTCACTGTGGTACATTGTAAACAGTTCTATTTGATTTTGACTAGCACTGTTTCTTATATTGGACATATTTAATATTCACATTGTCTTTGCAAGAGAAGGGTGATGTGAAGTGGAGGGGAGTTCTTTGCTTTTCCTTGATGAATATTGACAGTTAAGCTTGTAATTTTAGAGGTAATGTGTTGATTTGAGATATGTGGAATGTTTGGGTGACTGGAGATTATTTAATATGTTTTTTTTCATACTAAAAGTGTTCTTTGTGTAGTTGCACATATAGGCTATGTTGTAGCTTAAGTTTTAATAACAGCGTCGCTTGGTTTCATGACTTCTTGCACATGAAAAAGCTCCCTTTTTATATTTATGACTACAGTGTGCTCTAGGGCCAATACATTTACTCAGTAGCAATACTTGGATGTCATATGGAAGTAGCACATGAAAAAGCTCGCTTTTTATATTTATGACTGCAGTATGCTCTAGTGCCAATACAGTTACTCAGTAGCAATACTTGGATGTCATATGGAAGTATAAATAAAAAGGAAGATGGAAGTATAAATAAGATTATGGGTATGGTTTGTGTGATGTTTTTTTTTCCTCTACATCTAGCTGGAGTCTCAAACCTACAAATTGCTTTAAGATCAGCTTTATTTGAGTTCTTATTATGTAAATTTGCTTATAGGGAAATGAAACTTTCTGTAAGAAATAAAATGTACAGGCAGGGATATGAATGAACATGACTGTAGGCTTGATGATATTATTATCCTTTGTTACATAAGAGGGCTGTAACCTTACCTGGGGTGGTAGTCATCAAGGTTGTAAGATCTGACTTTCTATGGTTAAAGAGGGGAAGTTTTAATAGTTTCTAACTTTGGCTAGTCTTGTCCACCAAAGTAACCAGGGATTCTCCAATCTTGGCTACTTTTGACTAGTCTATTCATCATTGCTCAGTGTCCACGCTGTTTTTAGCTTTTGGAAGTCTTCTTTTCCTCAATAATATGGAATTAAGATGATCATCTGTGTCAGTTTATTGTCCTCTTTTGGTCCATGGTGGTGTTTAATGAATTCATATTCTTGTAGTTTCAATTTTTTCATATGACATATATCTGCCATATGTCACTGCAGTATCAAAGCATGCAGGTTGAGGAGGTTTCCTGCACTTTCAGGAACTTATAGGACGCCAATTAGTTGTTCCCACGGGCTCTCTAGAGGTACTATGCAGTACTTAGTTTTGTTTCCATTTTGGTCTTATCTTCTCAGGATCCTGAGTGTGTTTGCTTTTTGTTATTTTTCCAGAAGAATGTTATAAGAAATACACCCAAAGGCAAAAAAGATTCCGGTCTCTGTTCCTGGATACTTCACATTCTTAACGTTGACAAACTGTCAGGTTTAAAATTACGGTCTTTTAAACTATTTTATTATGCTAATAAATTGGTTTATGATGAAATGAAAATTTATTCTAGTTAAGTGGAACGCCCAGGTGTTGAAAATGTGAGTGGTACTAGCTATTAGTGATGCCATTTATTTTTCCTATAATGGTGTGGTTACTTTGGTATACTTGTCCTTGTGCTATTCACGCTTATAAATGAGAGACAGAGAGCTGGACTCTCTTGCTTCTAAAATGAAGATTGCTTCTAATTCATTCATGGATTAGTTCACTATCATTACGTAATTAAGACTACTTAGAGTAAACTGCAGCTGTCAAATGAATGGATTTGTACAAAGTGACATTCTCTTCTGTTGTGATCAACATCATCTCTGTATATTGAACTAGGAAACACAAACTGGTTTAAATGAGTGGAAGGATATTGCTGTTCTGCTAATCTAATTGACTCATGGATGTGTGTTTGAACTTCTTTGTTCATGTTTCTTATCTTTTTGAAATGTGGAGTTTACATGTCACTCCAAGGACACATGTTAAGTGCAAGATGATGAGTGGGAAAGTCAGGAAACTGAGTCTTATAATGTGGTTACTCCCAAGTATAGAGATGAAGCTCAGTATGACGTTTTAATTTATGTGTTTCTTTGATGTTATGTACTCCGGCTATTTTAATTGCACATTTTACTGTTGTACGAAATCATGCGGAATTGATAGTGATGAGAATGATTTTGAGGAATTCTCTGAATGCAGATAATGTTGAAGCCACTTTGTTCCCTGCTCAATTCTTTTCATAGTTATCCATCATTCTTAAGTTACAATATTCTGCACTTGTACAACTTACCTTGTCACTATTACTTCAGTTCAAGTTTAATTGTCACTGGTAAAATCTTGAATATATGGAAGGGGAGTGGTTAAAGGTCGGATAAATTTCTAATGCATTTACTTCGAAGGCGTACTCAGTTTGCATTACATTTCAATACAATGGATATAATTCACTTCATTTAATGCTAATTCAATTTTTCGTTCTTCTTGCATCGCGACATTGCAATGGGTGACTTTATGTGCTTGTATGTTTTTTTATTTTTTCAAATGGATGTGTGATAGCGTTTCTTTTTGAGACTCGTATGTAATGAAAATTGAAGCATAAAAGACAATTAGGGTTGATTGCGCAGATCGAGGTCCAAATGATAGCCAAACTTGTTCAAATTTATACATTACGTATACAATAGTTCTTTATCTCCATCTTACGGTCCATTTTTTCATATCTTATTTGTTCTTTTCATATCCATTTGTTTATGATCTTTTTACTTTCTAATGGTCTTATTAGTTTAAGGAATTCAACAAGTTATGTAATACTAGTGGGCACATAGTCAGTTCTTTCATTTTGTCGACATGAATCTGTGAAATTCTTAATTTAAGACATTTTAAGTGAAAATAGGCACTATAAGATGACCGTGTATATTTTAAAAATTATTTTTTCTGATTACTGAGCTATATATTTATTATTTTTGAGTATGAAATCGACAATTTTGTTCAAAAATGTCAGTTCAGTATGTTGATCGAGCTCAAAATAGTCATTGAAATTGGTCAAATAATTATGGGCGAGCCATTGATATAATCGTACGGTTAGTTATGTTGATTTTATATTTTTTAATTACCTATAAAAAATTTCTAATATTTATATTTTTATACAATTAATGAATGATAATAGACGAATGTATTTGAACTCGAATTTTTTTCGAAGTTCGATAATAGTAGAGTAAGTTGGACGTTAATATTCCGCGATAATTTTCATAGAATTTTTGGAATATTTATTTTAATTTTAGGATGGTAATGAAGTAAAAAGATTTAATTTGAACAAATAAAATTGCTTGAGTGCATCTGCAGCGTTCGTTTCTATTATGACATCTTTTTTGTGGGCCGTTGGATATTTTTTACCCGAACGACGTCGTTGGTGCGCGAGGAGGAGGGGAGGTCGTCGAGGTGAGAGCAATAGAGAGAGGAGGAGGACGCCGAGGGATTCAATCAATCGTCGCTTTTTCTGGGTTTCGAGAGAACTCGACACAACCGTTTTGGGTGCCCAGAGTAATCTCTCAGTGTCCCAGATCCGACGATGAGAGGCGGAGAGAGAGAGAGAGCCGGTGGTGGCCGAGCGGCGGTTTAGGTTTTGAGAGTCATTATATACAGTGAGCTTATCGTAAGCTCAGAATATAATTCATCTGACGGTTTTGAGAGTGGCACGTGTCCGACTAAATTGCAAAGAAATAAGCGTATTTAAAACCAGCGTGAAAAGCAGCCGAACCCGAGCAGAGCAAGCTAAGAAAGAAAGGCGGCGACAAGACAAGAGAAGAGGAGAATGCGGTGGTGACAGAAAGGTCCTGAATCAGCTCACTGGTAAGTCTTCTGATTCCAATTTCTCCACTAATTTTCATACACGGTCTCGGGAATGGAATGGACTTAAACGGAAGATTGGAACTTTTAGTTTGTAATGGAACTACTTTTACTATCTATATCTATCTATTTATCTAACAATCGGCTTGCTACTACTGCTCTCTCTCTCTCTCTCTCTCTCTCTCAACAAAGGATTTCATTCACTGACTGGAGATACTCTTCACAAACAACAGAGATAAAGGCTCTGATCGCTTTATTGGGTTAAGGTATGTTTTTTATGGTCTTTTGTGTACAAACAATCTAAGTTGATTCCATTCCTTCTCAATAGCCAAATCAAATATGATCTTGCGTGCGATGCTAATCCCTTGATAAAGCCCTTTCTTTAATTTGTGAACGATAATCCATACTCTATTTGGAATGCAATGTTCTGCATGCTAAACTAACATTAGCTTAGTTATATATTTTGTGCATTTTTAGTGTCTTAGAAGAATATCTATAGGTGTCGAGGAGGAGATCAATAGTAATCATCCGTGTGCCTCGCGTGCGGGCTTTGATTCTAATTGGAAATTGAAATTTGTGTAAAAGCCTTAAGGGAGCAGTTTTCTGTCTTGTCTTCTTAACAATTGAGAGGTGATAGACGTGAAGCAAAGCTTATAGAAATTTTTTTTTTTTAAAACATAGGTCTTTTTTTTTGGTCTCGCATGTAAATATGACGCATTAGATGTCATGGTACTTTAGTGAGAGGTGAGAGAGGCAATAGGTAAAACATTCTCACTTTAGCAAGATTCAGTTAAAAAATTGTTCTCCTTGTTTAAGCTGTCACTAAACCCGTGTACGTACATAACAGTCATAACTGCATGTACTTTTAATTTGAATTTGAGGAATTTTGATGTAGGTCATGTTTCTTAATTCGATGATATTAGATGTATCCTGTTAATATTTTTATTTTAATTCAAGTCATTTGATTAATTATTTGTCTATTTTACTTTTACCCTCCCAGTTAATGAAAGGAAATATATTTGAATTTCACAAATTATGTTCTTCTATTAAAACTTTTATGTATTTGATTTCAAATTTGAATCACCACACTTTTGAATCAAGTCATTGACAATTTTGAAAATGTATAAAATCAAATAAAACTAAAACAAAGAATGCACGAACATCAAGCCAAGCTAAACATAAGGTATATTCGAAAAAATTCGATACTACATATATCTAAACATAAGATAAATGAGACTTGTATTTAGAATAAAGGTAAATGATTCTATTTCATGATGTACACTCAAAAAACTTATTTTTATATATATCTAAAAGAAAGGTAAAAGAGATATATCTACAAGGTAAATGAGACTTATATCTAAGAAAAAAGGTAAACGATACTATCTGTACTATTTTTGAGGTATATATACTCGAAAAACTTGAATATAGGTATAAATTTCACGACCAATTAACCTTGAATATAGATATTTTTTTTGTATACTATTATTTATAAAAAAAAATGAAAATGTAAGCTATATATGTCTAAAATAAAGTTAAAATATGTGTCATCAAAGATAAGCTTCTATTTATGTCTAACTCAAAGGAAGATGTATCATTCATGAAAGAAAAAGAAGAAAAAGTTCAAAATGTATATTTCTAGAGTAGAAAATAAAAAGATAAAAGAACTTACACCATACCTTGGTAAGTAGAAGAACATAAAAGATAAAAAAAAAAAAAAGCTACAACATACCACGTTAAGTAGAGAAAAATAAGAAAAAGAAGACGAAGAAATTTGGAAATTAAACGAATGGGATGTGTACTTATAGATTGATCAATTTGGGTTTCACATTTGAACAAAAGAATTTAATTTCGCCAAAAAAAGAAAGGAATTTAATGGTATTTATGTATTGATTAAGAATAATAAATTGTTATCATATTTTTATTAAGGAATAATAGAAGATAATTAAGATCAAATAGTCAACAACCTTAATTTTAGGTACTATAAATAAGGACAAATATGAAATGTAAAAATATAAAATCTATGTGTTAGTTTAGTTATAGGACCACGATTGAAAAGGAAAATGAGTCGGGACTACACTTAAAATGTAAAATGAAAGTAGTGTTTTAAGGGAATAATCTTCCTGGTATCCAAGTGTGTGTCTTGTCCTAATTAGAGTAAATATAAAGATTCTCTCAATCTTTGATTTACCGAGAGATTTATTATATTATATTATAATACCTATTTAAAGGTCATCTAATCAATGAATAAAATACAGCTTCATATCTATCTACTTGTGTATCTAAGCAGCTCTTGAGTTGATAGCCAACCCAAACCCGAAAAAAAAACTTAACCCTTAAACATTATAAGCTCCATTGTTGGCCTCCTCTCTTGCACAAAGTTATCACCGCCGCCGATCACCTTGCGTCGCCAAAATTTGTACACCACCGCCAGAGCATCTTCACAGTCCCCGGAATCATCACCATCACCAGATTTTGCTTTCTTACTTCAAACTTCTTTTCAGTGAAGTTTTCATACTGAGCATAATACCCTCGAGGTAAACCTTCAAAGTTATTTGATTTAGAATTAGGATGCAAAACTTAATTACCGCAATACCCTAGATCTAGATCTAGATTTAGGTTTAAATACCGTGAATTGTATATGTCTCTAGTTCTTATGGATTATTGCAAATACGAGTGAGTGAATGATTAAATCCTCTTTTTCAAAGTTTAAACAATAGTGACTGTTCTGGAGGAGTCGCGGTATACATGAACAAAAAGAAAGGGGAAGTATATAATTTGTGATTTTGAGTTAGTCACGGTTTTATGGGGTGTGGTATGAAACCACCAGTTATCGTATCGTTTTTTGTGACTATACATCAATGGATAATGTTTATTATTCCCTAAACTTGATTAGTGATTGTGATTTTTCGATCGGTAAACTAATTCCATCTCTTGTCTTTTATAGATGACTGAGCCAGCAAGGTCAGAATTTGACATCATTGATCTTTAAGGAGTAGAGTACAACAGGTGAGTCTCTGATGTGATGAATACTCTCATCGGTAAGAGACTCACGAATACCATAAAACCACTACCATCAGGCACTCAAGCCGATGACGACACTATAACTCGAAAAGCTCAACCTCTCATGTTTCTTCGAAGACATATTCATCCTACTTTAAAGAAGCAGTACTTGCTAAATGATGACCCCGCAGATTTGTGGGTGACTTTGCAAGAATGGTTCAACAACGTGCATGACGAACAATGTTCTGACCTACTCGAAAAATGGGATCAAATACGGTTATTGGATTACCCATAAATAAATGATTTTTATCAGGATATGCTAGAGTTGCAATCTGAACTAGCCATTTGTGGCGTTGAAAAGAATGACAAGGCTATGGTTGAAATATCATTGGCTACATTTCCTACCTCTATAGACACACTTTCTCATCAATATCATATCGATTTTGAGCAAGGGAGACTGAGATCATTCAGTGATCTTATGAGTGTGTTGGCCAAGAAAGAACGACATCGGGAGATTCTTCTCCATAACAGTGCTAGGCTAGCCGGTACAAAGAAAGTCTGTGAGACCCATCATACAAGAAAGACACGAAAAGATAAGCTGAACAATTGTTCAGAACCTTATCAAACTCGTGGTGGTAGAGGAGGATGTGGTAGAGGTCGTGGCAGAGAAGAAAACAGTCAGAATTTGACTTGAACTCTTCAAGACAACTCGAACAACAAGAATTCATCAACTTCTGGTTCCAGGAACAATGAAAACTCTTCAAAGTCTGCTCCTTCAAAGTCTAGCTCAGCACCTTACTATAGGTGTGGTTCGAGCAAGCATATGCACAAATAGTTTTGTGCGTCTAAAGATGTTCAGAATGCATACAAAAGATGCAAGCAGTACTTGACTCATGAGACCAACTACACTGCGGATGAAGAGATGGAAGATGACGGAGAAGCCAATCTAGTTGTAGAAGATATCCCAAATGTAAACCTAGCGACTACAGATTTTGCTTAGATGATAGATACTATGTAATCAAGTTTAGTATTGTATTTGACTCTATTTTTAGTCATGGTTATTTGAATAAGAACAATCTTTTGATGCAAGTTTTGATATTGGTAAAACAATAAAAGTTCTTTCTTTCGGTATTTGAAAGTATTAAAAATTGTAATGTTCATACATATTGTTTACAAGGTTCAAATTTATGACACCAAAGTATCATAAAAATGAGACAAAGAAAATAATGATTTGATTATAGAAATTTTCGACCTGTCGGAATTTTTTCTTACCGTCAATGGTATCACTCTAGAAATGTTTTGAATTTCTTCGACCCCTCGAGGGTTTCCCTCGACTCGTCGAATGATTACTTCTGTTTTCACTCGTCACAAACTCGACCCGTCGAGAAACATGCTCAACTGGTCGAGAAAGATATCAAAAAATCGATATCGATTTTAGGATTTTATTCGACTCGTCGAAGGTATCCCTCGACCCATCAATATCGTAGAAATTTAAATTGGAGTCTTCTCTCATGTGAAAGCTAAAGGATATGAAACTTTGATAATTTTGGCAAAAAATACGACTCGGGATAGCTTTGAGTTGTATTACGGTCTCTTTATGTATAACAAAAATTCGAAGAAGCAGTTGGAGAGGCTGGATACGGCATTCAAGGATCTTAAGAAACAATTGCTAGAGAAATTTCTATCTCGTGTGTAGATTTAGTTTGGTTGGAAATGAATTGTTTACCCCAACTGGGCAATCAGACAAGTTTTTTGAGGCTTCGAAGAACGAGAATTTAATCCTTCTACTTCGGAGCATATTCTCGGATCACTTGACATCTTTGCTTGCTTACCTGTGTCTGGTTAAGGAGGATGATAGAGATGCTCCAAGTTTTATCTTTGAGTCGGTTGAGCCGAGCTCCAATGTTGTGAGTTTCGTTCAGTATTGCACATTTGTGTTTGCTTCGCCAGATTCAGTGTCGTCTGATTCACTATAGACATTACTAGATCATACATTTATTTACGTCCAAGTGCTTGTTAGGGGAGGTATAGTGTTATTGGAGCTCAGCCATCTATCGAAGTAGTTGCAAAAGAGAACATGGTTACCATCATGGACTATAGAGAAGGGTGTAGGACAGAGGAGATTGCGGAGGATCCAATGACTGTGGTGGTTACCATTCCAGAAGCCATTAAGAAGAAATTACTGATGACATGGAATTGAATCACATTGTGTGCAACCCTAAATAAGAGATTAACAACGTACCAAGTAGAATTGATTACTTCGTCTCATCGAAGAATATAGGACCGGAAAGGTTGGATGGGCTCCATAATAAAATGTATATAAGCTAAGAGCAGTGGGAACTCCTTTCAAATTCAATATCCGATCTCCTTGTCCAGAAAAGCCTACTCCATCAAAACCAATTCAAATAATGGCAGCGATAATAACATAGGTTGGAATAATCCCACATGTAGAGATGGAAGAAAGTAATCTCAAGTCCCTCATCCACATCGAAGGTAATATAATCAAACCCACAAATACGGTAAAAAGTGGTTTTCCAGTAAAGTAAAGTTCACCCAACTTGACTTCAAAGTGTGGGAACAACTTAACTAGATTATCCAACCAGTTGAGACAAAATAAATCTCTATGTAAAAGAAGAATGAGATCAACATCTTTCCTTTCTGTCCGAATGCCCGAAAAGCAACGTCGGTATATGTTTTCATTGACTCATTTGTTATTGAGCACCTAGTCAGTAATATGCCGGTATAGTAGATTAAAATTGCTATGAGTAACAACAAACCGAGAGTTACCCATCCAGCTTGTGCAAGTGCAAAGGGCATTGTTATTAATCCAATTCGTGCCACAAGTTAGAGTCCATAATTAAATTATATATATATATATTATATGAAAAGGTGCGTAAAGAAAATTCAAGAAAAAAATGAAGAAAGAACCTGATAATGTGTTAATGGCGTTGAAGCAAGTTTTGATGAAACTTGCTCATTTGACACGTCTGATTTCTTGATCCTCCATGTATCTTTCTCTTACAAGAATAAATCTCACACTTTCTGTTTGACGCTAAAATATTTCTCGCGGAGAGATTCTTCCGCAAAGCAGTTTTTTTTATTGATTTCGGATAGTTTGACCGCAAGTATCGGTTTATCCTGTATGTGTTTCGTATGCTGCCGTGCCATCGTTTCTCAACGGAACATAGAACTAAAGCTGCCTGACTTCTTGATAAGCGATTAAGACAAGGAGAGCACCAACCTTACCCGAATATGTCATTCTCGCCTAGTAACCTAGGACTTTTGGATATGTGTCTCTTGCAGAGCCCCAGAAATCAATACCTCACAGTCCCTTAATCAGTGCAAAGCAGAGCAATCTCTATGACGATATGTTGAGAACACTGCTTCCTTGGATATCAGAACTCTCACTCGTTATGTGACAAGTCCTTCAACCTTCCAGTCGCTATGCTTCCTTAGATCGCAATACTCTCACTCGATAGGTGACAAGCACTTTGATCCGCTGGTTGCAAAGAAATAGAATCTCTTGACGAGATGTCTAGGTGTACTTGCGTATAGCAAATGTTTTATGTTTGATCAGGGACCCTTTCAATAATGCTCATATTCTCTTTATATAATGCTCAGTAGTCGTCTTTCAATTCTCTTAAATCTTTTCTGCTCTTACTCTTTGAATCTCAATATAACTCTAACACTATCCAGCGGGTTGTTTCTTTATATAGTTCTAATGCTATCACAACTCCTTCACCTAGAAGAAACCTATCTGAAATAGAAAATGTATGATAAACATTAAGCCGCATGAATCAGCTATCATAATCCACAGTCCTAAGTTGACCTAAAAACAAACTTTGTTCCTTCACTTGACCGTTCGCCAAGCTCTCATGGAATATGGGCCGCTCGCCAAGACTTCAGCTCATCTTGGGCCACTCGCCAAGACTTCATCCTTTCAAACCCAATTTAAAATATTTATTTTAGGCTCAAACACTTTCTATGTACGGTTCTCTTCCGGAGAGTCAAATGTTCGAATGAAAAGAATGTTGAGGTTCATTTATATAATAGCTATGCATGCATGTTGTTCTTCACTAGGCTAGGCTTGTGCATGCTAGTGTAGCAAAGTTCAAGCAACGATAAAGTTGCTTTAAGTTTTGAGATACGTAGAGAAAAACCATAATGCATGATCGGTTGCTTTTGATTTAGATTTATATCAACAGGCATAGACTATTTCCTCTTAAAAAAGAGTTGGAAAATGATGAACTATATATATGATGTTGGTCTTGACATATATAAATAAGCTAAAGAGACATGGACCTTATACATTGTTGTTTGGTCTAACGACATGGAAAACAAACATGCCATAATTATTGCTACATGTTCATCATTAGTCTACATTACCTAAAGAGGTGACTTCCATTTGAAGGCATGCATGTGCAGTCCAAACCTAAGACGAAATTAATGTCTTGGAGAGGAGCAGAGACTTTGACGCAGCGGAATGTATAGGTTATCAAGCGATTAACCTAGAAAGAACCAAGATAAACTGGAATCCACCAGAGTTTGAGAAAAGTTCTCGTTTTTGATTGATAATATGAAAGATGCGTCTAGCAGCCACAAAAAGGCGCTTAAATACTGAAACAAAACCCTAGGGCGATAACAAGCGGGCCCACGGGCGAAATAAAAATAAATCCAAAAATAAATAAAATCCTAAAAAGGCCCAAAAACACAAAAATACGTTTTTCGAGGCCTAAACGACCCACTTTATTTCGTCGTTCCCTTTCCGGAAAGGTATTATGCGCCCAAATCGGACACCGTTTGCCAGACCTGCAGTTTACCGGTTTTACCTTTCCGACGAGCAAGCTCTTCTTCAATCTTCCATGCCATCTGTTCTACATCAGTCTCCTCTTCTTGAGAAGAACTCGACCCCGAGTTATCATCATCTGGATAAAGAGATTCATCTCCACGAAACTCATGCAAATCAGCAACATTGAAAGTATTAGAAATTCCCCAACTGCTCGGTAACGCCACCACATAAGCATTATCATTAATCTTCCTAAGAATCTGATATGGCCCATACTTCCGAGGCTTCAACTTGTTGTAGGTGCCAACAGGAAACCTCTCCTTGCGCAGAAAAACCATGACACTATCACCTTCCTTGAATACTTTAAGTCTCCTCTTCTTATCGGCAGCAGCCTTGTTTTTGGCATTAGTCACCTCCAACCTTGCTTTCACCTCTTCCTGAACAGCTTGGACATCCTTGGCCATGCCTGCAGCAGCAACACTAACACCTGGAAGCTTAGGAAGCTTAACCAAATCAACCACATGCTTAGGAATAGCTGTATAAACAATCGAAAAAGGTGACCTCCCAGTAGCACTGTGAACTGCACTGTTATAAGCAAACTCCACCTGTGGCAAAGCATAATCCCACTGTTTCGGTTTATCCCCACAAACACTACGCACCATATTTCCCAAAGTTCGATTCGTCACCTCTGTCTGTCCATCAGTTTGAGGGTGAGCAGTGCTACTACGGTTCAAAACTGTCTCAAACATCCTCCATAAAGTCGTCCAAAAATGGCTCAGAAATTTCACATCCCTATCCGATGTGATAGTCTTGGGAACCCCATGAAGACGTACAACCTCCCTGAAAAACAGTTTGGCTATGTTGGAAGCATCTGCTGTCTTCTTACAGGCGATAAAGTGCACCATCTTCGAAAACCTGTCCACCACCACAAACACCGAGTCCACTCCTCTCTGTGTACGGGGCAGCCCCAAAACAAAGTCCATAGACAAGTCTTGCCAAATACCACCAGGAACTGGTAAAGGTAAATAAAGACCAGTATTCTGGGACTGACCTTTAGAAGCTTGGCAGATGTAACAACGGCTGACAATGGCTCCGACATCCCTCTTAAGTTGTGGCCAATAATATCGTTCCTCAAGACTAGTAATAGTCTTGTCACGACCCAGATGCCCACTGAGACCCCCTCCATGCAGATCTCGAATCAATTTCTCCCGTAAAGAGGTCTTTGGAATGCACAATTGATTACCTCGGAACAAGTAACCATCACAAACGAAGAACTCACCAACTGGACGCTCCTTGCACTTCTTCCAGATCTCTTGGAAGTCCTCGTCATCCACATATAACTCCTTTAAGAACTCAAACCCAACTACTTCTTGAGCCAAAGTGACCAACAAAGAAGCCCTCCTACTCAACGCATCTGCCACCCTATTTTGAACACCAGATTTATGTTGAATGACAAAAGGAAATTTCTGTAGGAAACTCACCCAACGTGCATGCATATTGCTAACACTCTTCTGGCTATTTATAAACTTCAGGGCTTCATGATCTGTGAACAAAACAAACTTCTTATGAACGAGGTAGTGCTCCCATAACTTCAATGCACGGACCACAGCATAAAATTCTTGATCATAAGTACTCCACCGTTGTCGAGCTTCACTAAGCTTCTCGCTCATAAATGCTACAGCCCGCTTCTCCTGTGACAGAACAGCCCCTATTCCCACACCACTCGCATCACATTCAACTTCGAAAACCTTTTCAAAATTTGGAAGAGCCAAAACTGGTGCAGTGCATAACTTCTCCTTGATCAAGGCAAAGCTCGCCTCTTGCTCATCACCCCATTGGAATTTTCCCTTCTTCATGCACTCAGTAATTGGAGCAGTAATAGTACTGAAATTCCGCACAAACCTCCTATAAAACGTAGCTAGGCCATGGAAACTGCGTACCTCAGAAACAGTTTTAGGAGCTGGCCATTCTCTGATTGCTCGCACTTTTTCCTCATCCACCTGAATTCCATCCTCTCCAACCACAAACCCCAGAAATAACAGTTTGTTAGTGCAGAAAGTACATTTTTTCAGATTGATGTACAATTTGTTTTCCTGCAAAACTGCCAAGACTTGACGAAGATGCAACAAATGTTCTTCTTTTGTACGACTGTAGATCAGAATGTCATCAAAATAAACCACTACAAAAGAACCAATAAAAGGACGAAGCACCTGATTCATCAACCTCATGAAAGTACTCGGAGCATTAGACAACCCGAATGGCATGACCAACCACTCATATAACCCCTCCTTGCTCTTGAATGCTGTCTTCCACTCATCCCCAGGCTTAATACGAATCTGGTGGTATTCACTGCGAAGATCAATCTTTGAAAAGATTTTAGAGCCCTCCAATTCGTCCAACATGTCCTCCAATCGAGGAATGGGAAACCTGTACTTAACAGTAATTTTGTTAATGGCCCTGCTGTCGACACACATTCTCCACTGCTTGTTTTTCTTTGGGACTAACAAAACAGGAACTGCACATGGACTCATACTTTCACGAATGAACCCCTTCTTCAATAAATCTTCAATTTGTTCCCGCAGAATTTCGCACTCCTTCGGGCTCATGCGATAATGTGGTAGGTTTGGAAGACTAGCTCCTGGCACCAAATCAATTTGATGTTGAATATCACGCATTGGTGGAAGCTCATTAGGCAGATCGTCCGACACCAGCTCTTGAAACCCCTTTAATATCTTCTGTACCTCCAAAGGGATCTCGATTTGTTCCTTGGCAGCAGTTAATAGCCCTTTCACCACAATTGGAAACGCCATCTCAGCCTCCTTCATATCTATCTCCATGTCTGATTCATTGCTACTCACTATCAGGAAGTTATTCTTCGGCCCTGTAGTGCTACCTGCCGGTGCTATTGCAATTTTATGGGACTTCCACATAAACATCACCACGTTGTCCCTACCCTTATGAGTTTCATCAACATCCCACTGCCATGGACGACCTAGCAGAATATGACAGGCATCCATATCAAGCACGTCACAACGTACCTCATCAGAGTAGTGCTTTCCAATCGAAAGAGGCACTTTGCACACTTCTGTAACTCTTTCACAAGGCCCTTTCTTCACCCAACCTAGTGAATAAGGAGCGTTGTGAGCTTCTGTAGCCAACTGTAGATGTGCCACTAGCTTCTTGGACACGAAGTTCTCACAACTACCACTGTCCACTATAAGGTTGCAAACCTTATTTTTCACAGTACAAAAGGATTTGAAGATACTATGACGTTGCCCCTCTTCTTTAGGAGCCAACAACACCCGCTGGAGTACCAAGTTGACTTTCTCTGAACTCTCCTCTGTGGCGAATTCAGCTCCCTCATAAGGATCCGACTCCTCCAACTCTTCTTCTTCGTACCCTTCTGAACCATCCATGATAGCTAATTGCCTTCGTCCTTCAGGACACTCATTAGATCTGTGACCCTGCTTCAAACATTTGTAGCAAGTGATCCCAGCAGGCTTAGAATAAGGATTTTTATTTCCAGTAGGACCAACTGTAGTCCCCTTCGAAATAGGAGCCTTTGGAGGTACTCCTTGATTCTGAGGGATTTGTTTTCCTGTTTCCGCTGGAACACTGGATGACGCAGTAGGATTCCTGGAATAAGGAGTTCTTTGATAAGACCTGTTTTTCTCCAACGCCTTTGCCTTCAATGCAAAGTTCGAAGCATCAGCTATGGTCCACATGTGTTGCATACCAATCTTCTCCTGTATGGATGATCTTAGACCACTGACATACCTTGCTATTCTCTGATTTTCAGTTTCTCCCAAGTCATTACGTTCAGCAAGTCGTAAGAACTCGTCTGTGTAGTCGTTCACTGTTCTGCTTCCTTGAACGCACTCGAGGTACAGACGATATAATTGCTGCTCATAGTCCTTAGGCAAGAATCGGTCTTTCAGCAGACCCTTCATCTTCCTCCATGTGTGAATTTTTGCCTTCCCTTGCCTTGTTCGAGAAGTTTGTACTTGGTCCCACCAGTTTGAAGCACTACTTTTCAGTTTCCACGCAACCATCTTCACCTGTTTGGACTCTGGGATCTCCATGATTTCGAAGAATCTCTCCACCTCTACTAGCCAGTCAAGAAAATCCTCCAACTTCATGTGGCCTGAAAAAGTTGGGATTTCTGCCTTGATCCTGTAGTCCCTTTGCCCGTCGCCACCTCCTACAGCAGGTTGCGCCACTTCTTCCTCAGGTTCTGACTCACTCGAGTCTTGATTTTGGGGTTGAGGTCGTGGTTCCCTTCTTCCCCGATTTCCTTGAACGCCCTGATTCTCGTTCAACAACCTTCTCATCTCTCCCATCAGTTGAGTTGTTACCTGGGTGGTAATCTGATTTGTTAAAGCAGCGAGTTCTACTCTAGTAACAGGACTATCATCGTTACCAGCCATGGATCGTTTCACAAGCGATAGAAGACAGGGAAAACCTGGCTCTGGTACCACCTGACGCAGCGGAATGTATAGGTTATCAAGCGATTAACCTAGAAAGAACCAAGATAAACTGGAATCCACCAGAGTTTGAGAAAAGTTCTCGTTTTTGATTGATAATATGAAAGATGCGTCTAGCAGCCACAAAAAGGCGCTTAAATACTGAAACAAAACCCTAGGGCGATAACAAGCGGGCCCACGGGCGAAATAAAACCAAGATAAACTGCAATCCACCAGAGTTTGAGAAAAGTTCTCGTTTTTGATTGATAATATGAAAGATGCGTCTAGCAGCCACAAAAAGGCGCTTAAATACTGAAACAAAACCCTAGGGCGATAACAAGCGGGCCCACCGGCGAAATAAAAATAAATCCAAAAATAAATAAAATCCTAAAAAGGCCCAAAAACACAAAAATACGTTTTTCGAGGCCTAAACGACCCACTTTATTTCGTCGTTCCCTTTCCGGAAAGGTATTATGCGCCCAAATCGGACACCGTTTGCCAGACCTGCAGTTTACCGGTTTTACCTTTCCGACGAGCAAACTCTTCTTCAATCTTCCATGCCATCTGTTCTACATCAGACTTCCACAATTTTAGCAAGTACCACCTCTTAGATTACTTCTGAGGAATACATAAACATGGTAGTGGAATTAATTCGAACTACTCTCTTATCATACGTAGGAACACGTGATAGCTATGGCTATGAACAGAAAAAGCCTGATTTGGGTATCTCATTTTCAACTATACAACAAAAAAAAGCCTGATTTGAGTTTCTCATTTTCAAATTTACAACAGACAAGTCTCTTTCTATTTCTCTCTGGCTTTGGATGTGTATATCTAACAAGAAGATGGAAGTGTCCGCCAACCAAATCGTGATGCAAATGGCCTTGTGTAGATGTCGTGGGAAAACAATTGAAGAGATGGAGAAGGGAAAACTTAATTTCTTGTGACAGTACTCCTGAATTTCTTGTTGGTAGGCCGATATATCCCAACTTCAACGTGGTTAGGAAAGAGTGGCAACAGTTAAGTCGTTGAGAAAACTATTGTTTTGCCAAGGACAAAGGTAATCAAAGATAATTCGATGAAGAAGATTGTTGTGAGGAGGGCTCTATCAACTGTCCATCCAAAAATTGTGATGCCACCAGCATTTGTTTGCAAGTACATTACTGGTATATCAAGAAATACAACATTAGAGCTCTCATCAATGTGAGAACATGAGTATAAACAAGTGAAGCTAAATGATTTTAGCACAAAAAAGAAGAAAAAGATGTGCTATGCTCAAATAGAAGCCAGAGAACAAAGATGCATGAACTATTGATGAAAGCTTGTCACTATTACTCTGAGACAGGAATTTCATCACAGGAACGTCTGATGTCTCATCAGAAGTTTCCGATGGATGTCATTGAACTATGGTAGTGTGAATTGCTTACGCACTGAATTGCAAAGTTTTCATAGAGAAACTTGAATATGGGGGCAACAGCTATCCTTTGTGCCAGTTTTGCATTCATATTGAATTTATTATTATTTTTTCTATTATCAGATCATGGGGTGATATCATGTAAATCCCATCCAAGAATAATGACACTGCTTTTCAGAATGATCACCATGACTAATGTAAACCCTATACAATGTTATTGGAGACAGGTAATCGTATGAAAGCAAGAAGCAATGAAAAATACACATACCAAAAGCTTGTCTTCGGTGATACGATGACATCTGTGTATTTGAAGGAAGTGATACATTGTATTCACATGACTCCAAATCGCTCTCAGAGTAACTTAGATGCAGTAAATTCACTGTGTTGGCAGCCTCCAGGTTTGCCAAACCATTTGAACTTCTGTGATGAGATGAATCATTAGAACTGCATGTTACTAATGCATGCCATCTACTAGCAAGTGATGCTAAGGCCTGGGCCCTATGGGAAATTCTAGTGGCTGCATGCAGGGAGATAATAATCCCCACCACCTGAACAATTGTGGAGACCTGGAAGTTTTGGGAAAACAAAAGCAAGGAAATTAATGTCTCAGATATAACAGTTTACTTCATAGAAGCTATAACGGTTTTGAATATAGTGTGAAGAGATAGACAACAAGCATGTGAAGTAACGAGAAGTCATTGAACTTACTGCAAAATCACCACCATTAATGAAAGTGATCTTTCCACTGTATCCAGTGACCTCAAATAGAGTCACAAACTGACTCGATGTTACAACCAAAAACTGTAGAAGAAGGAAGATCCGGAACCTATGGCTTAATTTATAGAGATTATACCGCAGCCGAATGTGCTCCTCCATAAATACCAAAACATTAGACTCCCTTTCCAAAACCCTCCCATAATCCTCAAAGTGTATAACTTGCAGATTGCAGACAAGATGAAACAAAATGCTGGCTGTGAGGGTGATTGTACTCGCATAAGTCCATGACAGAACCAAAGCTAATAAAACTGAAACTGACAGCCACCAAGAATAATCATGATGAACATAGAGCATCCGGATAACTTCACGACCAGTCTTTAAGATCAGACATGGAATTGACCACCAAATAAGCAACCGAAAAGATCCCTGCGCCAAAGTCGACCAATGTAAGCCAATCAGCACCATAAGTAATATACTCATGTCCAATAAAGCAGATAATGTAGTTTTATGACCATGAATGATGAATCTCCCCATTACATACAGGCTCCAATTAGTGCATATGACGATTAACAACATACGCAAAATTCTGATGCATGAAGTGAAACATGCTACATCTTTGGCTTATATACATATAAGCTGATCGAATTGCAAAGAGACCAAAACAGACAAAAACTTTAGCTCACACTGCACACCATACGGTAATGCCATCACTCCAAATGACCGCATTCACTAAAACTAAGCATCACATTTGACAGTTGAGTCACTCCAAATGATCACATTCAACACAACTAAGCATCACATTTGAAAGTTGATACACAAAACTAAACAGCCAATCTACTAAATGGGATCAAAAGCACACACATTTTCACAACACAATGAGAAGTAAGACCAATCCAATGATGAGCAAAACGAGAGCCAATACCTTAATCTGCCTAACGTAATCGTTTCGAAACCGGACCATATGACCAGTATATTTATCAACAAACAAGAACCTCCTAATGCCATACTTGCGAAGATTGTGAGATAAGCAAAGCAAAGACACAGCAGCCAAACAAGCCTGAGAGCCCAGAATTACAAGCTCGAACCCTTCAATCTGATACTTATCGCAATTCGAACAGTTGAAAATCACAAGCACAAGAACCGGAAGCACGACTCCGACGATCACAAAACCAAACCAAGACAGACCAAAGGTCAACAGAGAAGATTGGTTGAAGCCCAACAGAGTGAGGAAGCTTTCTAGCCTTTGGAGGGTCTCATCCAGCTGGGTATCTTTGATTTCATCTTCTTGTTGGTTGTTGTTTTTATTGGAATCGAGAAGAGGGGTGGTGTGGTCCTCTGTTGTGATATGAGGGTCAGCCATGAATGAGGTCTTGGAGCTCAGAGCTTAATAAAGGTGAGGTTTTGATGGGTTTTGAAGCAAGAGTACGAAATTGGTGGCAAACCCAGTTGGCCAGTTGAGATTTCGAGTGGTTTAAATAGGAAAATGCTTGATGATTGGGGTGAGGTTTTAACTTCTAAGATTCTGATCAGGGAAAAAAAACCAGTCTTGATTTTCAAGTTCCTTTATTTTTGGCAATCAACACTCGAATGACTCGATCAGATTGGCGACGAGTAGTAATTTAATATGAATATAAACCTGCGAGGTGTGGCAGCATGACTGTACTACCAAGTTAGAAATATTCAGACAAAACAAAAAGTTCATTGTAGAGAGATTTTTTTTTTTGAAATATTCAGCTAGTAAGGAATTTACAGCCGTCTGATTAGTGTGGTAAAAGACAAAACAGTTGATCAACAACCATAGATTTGGACAAGGAATTTGGTGAGAGAGAGATTCCACGAAAAGAATTATGCTTTTCTTCGAGAATGTACCTAAAAAAAGTTGGGAATCTATGAGGTGAGACCGTGGAAGTATCAAAGATCGAGTCTTGCCAATTAAATGCAACCAAGTAGTGACTACCGGTGTTCTACGGTGCTCTAAAGTCCTCACTTTTCATTTCTCTAAAAATAATTATTTAACGCTTTAAAATTGAAAAAAAAATTTGTACTTCAAAACACAATAAACTTTTTAATAACGAAGCAGTCAAAATTCATATCACAAAAAGTCTGTCTGTATGATTTTATCTTGTTGATTCTTATTGCATTGTTAGTTTCTCGGCTTTTAAGTCCCCTTGGTGTTGTGATCGGTGGTCGCACACCAACCAAAAATAATATCATATTCAGTATATACTTAAGATTAATGAAATATAGTGCAAATAGGGATAGATCTACGGGGAAAAGTAAATTCTATACTCTAAACACAAACTAAGACGTGAATATCAGAAATCTAACAGACTCGACCACTGGACGGAAACGCAATTAATTAAAATACCTAAACTAAACCAAAAATTACGAAATAAATACTGGACAAACTAGACACAGTGGCGGACAACCATACAAAAATTCAATGTAATCGGAGTTGTTTTGAATGTCAAAATAAATTATATAAACTAAACTACGAACTAAAAACAGTACAGTAAAACAACGATTTAATCAAAGTAAAGAGATCGTTAGACACTTCTCTCCACCCTAGACAATTTCAATCTACCCCAATCAATTCACATAACCTCAAATGAATGTTTCTCATGCATACGCTGTGATTAAGTCGCATACACCTTACACCCTCGTGCTTGACATGCTAAACCGGTTGATGTACCCTAGCTTAACGTGATCTTAACTTAAGAGATATGGTACTTCTTCGATCAGTCCAAAATCAGCTTAAACTAAGTCATTACGATCTGTAGGATGTTTGAAACAACAACAAGACTTCTAGAGCTACTATGGATGAGTGGCCTTGCATCACCTTGGAACTAATTCACACAACGTATTAAGCTGTTCATCTCTATAGAATATGCACTGATTGATCGTCACCTACACATTCAAGATAATAGATCCTAACATACACATCTAAGTTTTGAACCAAAGACACATATGCAAGAAATTATACGGTGATAAAATAGTGAATAAATTCTCATCAAAAAGTTATGTAAATCACTGGGGTTCAAGATCAAAACATGTTTAGGGCTTCGATCAGCCCCTAACAAATAAAGTTTAGCTCCTCATGCTAACCATGGAGGCTAAAAGAAAAATAGATGAGAGAGAATTACAGAAAATAGGAGAAGTTTTTCGAAATTATGGTGGAGTTCTCCCTTGGCTGCCGAAATTCCTTCCCTTTTACTCTTGTGATCGATAGTCTTCTAGTCCTTGTGAACTTGTTCCTCTTTTATTTAATTCCCAAAGCTGATTTATTTTGGATTAAATACATAAATTGGGCTGAAACCAAATGACTTAAGGCTTTGACAATCCATTCCTTCGTTGGACTTGATCCATTAACTCCTTGTTAGCTCATTGCTTCTCCTTGTTGACCCAGAAAAGTCCAATAATTTAGCTTTTAATCAATATTCTCCAAAAACCTATAAAACAAATAAACATTATTAAAATGCTGAAAACATAACAAAAACACTAAATATAAGGTAATATTAAACATAGAAACGTTGCATAAATATGCACCTATCATGTTGAAACTTGAAACTCTGTTAAACTTGGACCTGTAGTTCTTGGTCGCTGTCTCTTCTGGGTTGAGTTTTGTATACAAGAAACTCTAATCAATGAAACCTAACCAAGAAGTAAAGAATTCGAATCACATAAATCGATTTACAGTAAAATTTTAATAAATTAATAACCTCAAAATTGACAAAATGGATTAATTTAGCGAGGTTATTAATTAATACTCAAGTTCTTAAGTTAGGACCGATAAAAAATATTATTTTATTAAAATTATTAATTAATCGAATATTAAATTATCGATATTTTATTATATTTATATATAGTGTTTAGAATTTATGATCTCATTTTTAATTATGTGATCACTACATTAAATGATCTATTGTTACACATCGACAGCAATGAAAAGTGAAAAATATTCTGAGTTTGTAATAGATCAATTGAAATTTAATATAAGAGGACTTGTTCAATTATTGAATCAAAACCAGTTTACGCAATTTTGATCTATAGCCGATCTAGCAGCTCATGATGGAATCGGAGGAAATTAAATGAATTCTGGAGTACCATGTTAGACATTTCATATTTGAGAAACTGGGAAAGGGGACAAAAACGACACACTGCTAGTGTCGGATCTCATTGTGATTTGTTGAAGGGCTAATTATACAACTATCCAGCTAGTTCCAAAATCTATGGGACTCCCGCCAAATGTAGAGCGTGACGTGTTTGTATGTCAAAAGCCCCAAAAGGTTGAGCTAATATTGGTCGTACACATGTCACTGGGAAACTATATCGGTCGTACAGTGACACATGTGAAGCTTAAGTCAGGAATCTATAGTTTCATTTTAATATCGGGTTTGAGGTTTGAGGTTTAATGAGTTATGAACTTATTGATTAGGAGATACAGAGAGAGGTGTGGAGTGGTTAGGGGAATTGGAGGTGGCACAAATGAATGAGAATTGAGATGGTGATCGATGAGAGGGCTTAGGGCTAGAAATCACTTTTGTCGGCCGATGAGAGCTTATTCTTCGGGTTTACACATAAGATGACCAATTACCTTAAATTTGTTGATGGTGCTTGGGCTATGCAATAGTAGTCTTATCTTTACAAGTTACAAAGTAGTGGTTATATATTATATGGTCTGTTGAGTGTTGATGCAAGAGCTTCTGCAATGCTTAAAGCCTTAAACGGAGTCACTCTCACCTTACAGTTGGCTATTTGGGCCTTCTCACCAGCCTCACGAGTATGGCCTTCATTGGCTTCAAACTGTGGGCATCGGGACCCCTTTGCCCTTTGGACCATGTGATCATGACACGTGTGGAAGGACCCACCGTTGATATACATAGTCTCCATCTTTTGAGTTGTGATATGCAATTCTACAGATGGTTACCGAGTAGAAAGTATATGCAGAATTGGATATATTTCGTTGAACGAAATGGGAAACCAAGTAGCACCATCATTCAGTAATCCAAAAACTTTGACATCAATCCTTTCTACTACTGCTGGCCAATTCTCAGTTTAACTGGAAAGAACCAAATATGTTGCATCTCTCGAATACCCAACTTATAGGCCTTGATATGTGATATGTCCGGTGCACAATTTCAAAAGAAACAAGTTTCCTGGCTACCATTTACCAACAGTAATGACGACAAAAAATACCTATGTATAGTCGGTGACTCATCAAGAAGTCTGGCAGATAAACTCACTCAAATACAAGGGCTTTTTCCCAAAGCCTAAAAATAAAAGTAAAAATTTTCATCGGGCCCACCACAAAATTTAAAATTTTCATCAGTCCATTACTAGGCAAAATTATCAGCATGTTCTTACACTATTTCACTTCCCCTTCCCTTCTAGTATCGAACTGTTCTCTCTCTCTCTCTCTCTCTCTCTCTCTCTCTCTCTCTCTCTCTCTCTCTCTCTCTCTCTCTCTCTCTCTCTCTCTCTCTCTCGTTCCAGATGAAATCGTCGTTACTTCGTCGTCGATTAACTCACAGCCGCAATTCAAACCTTCGCCGATTGATTCAACTTTGATAGAAAAAGGGAAACCAAATCATTTCAACTACTACTCAATCTCGAAATAAGGTTTTCACAATAACTATTCACATTCGATTATGACTACGGTTTTGATTTCAAGTTTATAATGTTTATGTTTTTTAAATGTAAATTTGGTTATGCAACTTCAGTTTAGGGTTTAGGGTTTTGATAGAATTTCAGGTTGTGTTGTGATTGATAATATTTGAAATTGTTCAGAGTATGATATGATTTGAGTGTGATATGATTTCGAGTTTGTTTGTTTGTTCTGGGTTTGATATGATATGAGGGTCAACTGATAGTCAGTTGAGAGTCAACTGCTTGTCAGTTGAGGGTAAACTGAGTATCAGTTGAGGCTCTTGTTTGTTATGGATTTGATAGGATTTGATCTTAACTGATACTCAGTTTGGACCTCAATTGAGTTTTAAAATTATATTTGACTTATTTTTATTTCCTGTTAATACCTAGGATGTCGTCGTCCTAAAGAACACACAGTGAAATGTCGTCGTCCTCGTCTGATGTCGATAGCGGAAGAAATGATCCAACAATAAGAGACCTTATTGTAAGATAAAACCTAAAACCAATGCAAAAGAAAAGGAAGAGGAATAATGAAAAGAAGGGAAAGATTCTCATGAAGCAGAGCTCCTCTGTGCAGAATAAGAAGAAGACATCGAAAAAGCTAAAAATAAAAATATCACAGGAGGAGGAACCAACAATTAGATACTTGCAACAGAGATGTGGACTCACATCATTTTACAAGATGCTTGAACTGACAAAGATACCCAATTAAGGCAACGTGCGGTCAACTCATATTCAGTTCAACAAAATCTAAACACAACACCCTTCAACTTCAACTGACTATCAGTTGAGGATTATTTTCAGTTCATCAAAATATAAACACAGCAGCCTTCAACTGACTATTAGTTTAACGTCTCTAGAACGTAAATTTTAAAAATTCAAAAAACAGAACAACTCACATACATCTCCACGCACAAAACATCGCAACCTAACGAAAACAATGAATTAAACACTCTATATCAGCAACACCACAAAGCTTCACACATCCAAATTCACTAATAAAAACACAAAAATCCAAAATCAAAAGCAAAAATTAACAACAAATAATCTAGAGAGAGAAGAGAGAATCGAACCTAGCTACAATGTTTGAATCGAGAAGAAAATCTCAACTTACTGTTCCCATTGCAGATTGAGAAATCAAAGCTTTGCTCAATAATTAGTTCGACTATGTGTCTCTCACGAAATTAAAGCTTCGGTAGCGAATTTGAATCACATGAAATCAAAACTTCAATTCAGAAATCGAATCTCAAATCAAAGCTTTTCTCTCTCTCTCAAATTTCAAATCAAACAAATTTGAAAGTATGGGAGTTTTGGACGAGGGCTAAAAGGGAAAGAGAAAATTGGGGATTATGTGATATTTGATGGATGAAATTTTTTTTTAAGAGTTAGTTGACTAGTGAAAATTTTGTAATTTTTTCATAATTAGTAGAATTTTTGTTTTCTAAAATTAGGCCGATGGAAACCCTTGACAAACGAAGTGATATAACAGCAAATATATACTACTTAATATATATACCTTTAGCTGAAGTTTGAAAACACTTTCATCTATGTAGATCGAACACTTCAACCATAACATATGTGAAGCATACACGGGAATAACAATGCATGTAAATGGAAGCCTGACATGCATGGCTAGCTAACTGAAGCCAACAGAAATTAGAGAACAGTCATGGAGAATTTGGAAATTTTAACTCCAGAAAACTTTAACCATTAGTCTAATATAAGCACTTGCTTGCTGTGACTTGTTATTACAAGAGTAGTACAGAAATCGGCCGAAACTGGGAAAATCGAGGCACCACGGGAGCGCCGGCTGTGACAAATCATACAATTCAAGAAGACATGAGCAGTAATTTATTTTTCGCAAGTGTACGTTAATTAGTATCAAACTAATTCCACACAGGTACCTAGCTATTTTCGCCATTTACTGGCGTCGTTTACATGCATTGTGGCCCCTGGATAACAACAAGAGCAGCCTGACATGGACATGTCCCTAAAAACCTACCGGTTCAATTAGAATTTGTAACAAACCTCAAGAGCACAAATTAGAAGACGTATTCAACTTATCCAAGTAAACTGAACAACCAAACTCAAATTCAGTTCCACACTTACGTAGCTGGTCGCAGCTAGCTTCAGACTTCTGAGCAACTTCAACTATGGCCGACGTCGACCACATTGATCCCAACAGCGGCTATTGCTCAAAGACCAACACTTTCCACAGCCTCAGGCCCAAAGTCCCACTCCCTGACCCCAAAACGACGCCGCTTTCGATCACTCACTTCATTTTCTCCCAACTCCAATCCCACCCTCCTCCGCCTTCCGCAGCCGCACTCCTCGACCCCTCCACGCGCCGCCACATTCTCTACCCTGACTTCACGCGCCGCGTCAAAACACTCGCCGCAGCTCTCCAGTCTCGGCTCAATCTAGGCAATGGAGACGCTGCCTTCATTATCTCGCCGAATTCTCTCGACCTCCCTATTCTCTACTTCTCACTCCTCTCCATCGGCGTCGTCGTCTCCCCTTCCAACCCCGCCAGCTCACCTCCCGAGATTTCCCGCCAAATCCACCTCAGCAGACCCGTCATCGCCTTCGCCACCTCCGCCACCGCTCACAAAATCCCTAACGATAATAGTCTCCAATACGGCACCGTTTTGCTAGACTCCCCCGACTTCCAGTCCATGATGACGTGTCCGCCTCCCTCTCCGCCGCTGGAGCTGCCACGTGTCGACGTCCGCCAATCCGATACCGCCGCGATCCTCTACTCCTCCGGCACCACCGGCGCGGTCAAAGGCGCCGCGTTGACCCACGGCAACTGGATCTCCATACTCGCATCGGCCATCGCCGTCCATCCTCCTCCGCCGCACACGGCGTCGGCGACGTGGCTATGCACGGTTCCTTTTTTCCACGTGTTCGGCTTCGGCGTCCTGTTGCGGGTGTTGGCCTTCGGCGAGACGCTGGCGACTTTTCCGGCGGGGAGGTTCGACCTGACGGCGACTCTCCGGGCCGTCGAGGAGTTCAGGATCAGCCACGTGGCGTGGGCACCTCCCATGGCGGTCGCGGTGGTGAGGCTCGGTGTTCGCCAGCTGGCAAATTACGACCTGACGTCACTCCAGGTTATCGCCAGCGGCGGGGCTCCGCTCTCTAAGAGCGTCATCGATAAGCTCAAGAAACGACTCCCTAATGTACAAGTGGCACAGGTCCTAGTCACTAAATGCATGTTTTAATTTTCATTTTGGTCCTCGTAGTTTTGAAGTTTTATAATTTGAGGTATGAAAATGAAATAGTTGTTTTGTGAAGGGATATGGGCTGACGGAGACATCGGGCCGAGTGTTTGGGACGGTAGGCCCAAAAGAGACCCAAGTAGAAGGAGCTACTGGGAAGCTTATGTCTAATTTTGAAGCCAAGATTGTTGACCCTGAGACCAAAGTTGCCTTGCCTCCTTTGAAGACTGGTGAGCTTTGTGTTAGGGGACCATTTGTAATGAAAGGTAAGTAAAGAATGAGACAATGCGTCTGTCAAGTTCATTTTTTTCTATGCATGTTTTGTTCATGTGTGTGTTTGGTTAGTGTAGGTTACATTGGTGATGAAGCAGCAACAGCTATGACTATGGACTCTGAAGGATGGTTTAAAACCGGAGATCTTTGTTATATCGATAACGAAGGTTTCTTGTTCTTCGTTGATCGGATCAAGGAGTTGATCAAGTACAAAGGCTACCAGGTTTTGCTTGGACGAAACTAGCTAATTTGTTTGAAAAAGAATTAGTGAAATGCTGTCTGTTTATAAAAATTGCATGTTTGTATTAGGTTGCGCCGGCAGAGTTGGAGCAGCTGCTTCAGTCCCATCCTGATATCGTTGATGCAGCTGCTGTTCCGTAAGTGATTTCGATTATCACTTTTGGTTTTGACTTGTTCATCAAGTTAGGTGAAGTGATGAAAGTAATGTGACAGGTACCCTGATGAGGAAGCTGGTCAAGTACCGATGGCCTTTGTGGTGAGGTGCCCAGGAAGCGCGGTTGATGAATCGCAGATCAAGGATTTTGTTGCCAAACAGGTACTTCAGACTATTCCGATGAGCTAACTAGCATGGTAGATACATAGACTGCATGAAGTATATTGATGTTCCAACTAGTATATGAGCTTCTGTTATACCTGAATTGCAGGTTGCACCATATAAGAAAATACGACGAGTAACTTTCATCAGTGAAATACCAAAGAGTGCACAAGGTAAAGTGATGAGGAAGGACTTGATCAAACTTGCATTGTCCAAGTTATAAATTCCAGTTCTTTCCTCTGGTGTTATAGAAGAGTGTAAATCACTATATCTGTCTGATCGAATCAACGCAATGTTCTACATTATTCAAAGCTTTAGTATTATTGGAGGACTGCAGTTTTACTTAAATAATACAATAGATAACAAATCCATCACTACTTGAAAATTAGACTGATGCTTTTCAACATATATATATGGTGCTTGCATACACAGGCTTCTTAAGAAGCAATTGATAAGCACCAAAGATGACTATAAGTAACAAAGATTCAAAGAGAACCTAGCCACTGACCTGAAACAAAGCTAAGGCCATCAAATAGAAACGCTGTTGGGGATTCCACGACCGGTGACCCCAGGGCCCGAAGAGGGAAGCAGCAATTAATACGAGGGAATTCCTGCTCCGCTTCTATTTTTAAGACGATTATCTTTGTTTCTTCTGTTAATGATCTCCTCTATTTCCTCCAGTCTGGATGAGAATTTACTGAACAACTCCAAAACTTCACGATCATTGATCCAATGGGTGTGTAGAGGATTCACCTGACCCAGGTACTCTTCATCAGGGGAGTGAGTCGATAGGGTATCTTGAACGGCCATTAATTTGGTGGCTTGAAGTCTAGTGGCCAGGGAAGACAGGAAAGTTAGCTGGGGATTTTGAAGAAACTTCTCATAATCAGGGTCACCTTCTTGTGGAATAAATTTTCTCATAAGGGCAGGACGGTTTGGGACATAACTGCCGAAAGGGTACTGACCAAAGTTGATGGCAGCATGTTCAGCTGAAGCAACCCAAATGATTATTGTGAGTATACCAGATAAGTCCTCTTTGGTATTGAGTTTAGGCCACCAAGGCTCATTCCGCTTGTCAGCATGACCCTTATTCTTGATCTCATTCCACCAGTCTTGGAGCTCAACATCTGATGTAACAGAATTTGGCTCGGAGTAGAAGCGTTCCACATAAGACTCTACCCAGTCTTTAATGGCAGACCAAAGGAGGAGACCATCGGCAGCATATGGATAGTCCTCGATAACAAGTTTTACACCACAAGGTTCTGAAGGATCTTCCACAGCCATGCCTCTGAAATTTTCAACACAAGTACTCAGCTCAGTTGCTTGATGTGATTTTGTTTCAATTATAAACAGATTAGTGATGTTATGAATCAGGAAAGCCTTACCTTCGAATAAGATCTGCTGGTAATGCCTCCATGTCAAACCTCCACATACTCTTGTAGGCGGCAGAGCTTACCTCTAAAGCATATTTTCCCGGACTAAAAGAAGCTTCTATTATTCCGCCTCCATTTATCAAAGCCTGCCTAGCAAGTGCATTAATTTCTAAGGTGTAACGCATGTGAGGATGAAGTAGCTTGTAGATAGGGTGCATTGAGCTAAGCTGCCTATGAGTGGCAATAACATATGGCTCCATGCAAGCATGAGTCCTCAACCTGAAGGCACAACAAATTCTCACAAATTTAGGTACATCCGTATAGTATGTGACAAAATATAACCTCTGCCAGATCCAATATATTTGTATGTGTTACCAATGATTTACTAGCTGATGGATGCCGGCGTCGTTTGAACAGGCATGAGCTTTGGCTAGCTTCCAAATCCAATGTGTAGTGGCATGATGACCATGGGTATAGACACGTTTATTCCGAGTGGATGAAAAAGTAAGTGGAAGTGAAAGCTCAATAGCTAGAGGCCTCAAGAAACTGTTCTTGTCCAAAAAAAACACTGTCCTAGAGGCATAAGCCTTTCTTCCGGGCAAAGAGTTCATCTTCTCAATAAATGGCAAATATAAGTCATGGTAATCAAGTATAAACAGTCTCTTTTCCTCAATAGCCTGTATTATAATTTGTGAGAGGAACAGTTAGAAACTAATGAAAGAAAGAAATCAAGACTTTTAGTATTCATAATGCGCTTAGATATTAATACCTTTTCCGCACTCATCCCACTGAGTTCTTGCTCAATCAACTCCATTGTGATTGCAGAATCTGGGGCCCGTAAACAGCAGGATCTAACTCACTGAGAATCGGACATTCCTGGAAATATACATAAGCCAACATAAGCACACGAGGGCATTTGACTAACATATATTAAAAAAAGAAGATATGTTTGTATGTTACCTTCAAAATCTCAATGTTCACGGGATTGACTCCAGCTAATGCCTGCCGTGCAAACTCATTGTCACGCAACCAAGCAAATCTATCTCCTGATCACAGAAATGAAACAACAGGAGAAAGAAATGATATTAGACCAGAAGATTTTTCTCTAGCAAATGAAATGGCTTTATCAAAACAGGGGAAATGGTAAAGAATTGAAGTAAGTCTAGTGTAAGTTACTTTTGATAATAGCTGGGATTTCGTATTTCAACCACTTTTCTCCAACGGTGAGAACTTGTTTCATCAAGTTTCCAGAAAACATGACTGATTTTTTCTGATCATTTTCATCTTCCAAGACGAGACCATCATTATATAACTTATCGAAATCAGAGAAGCACGTGAAGGGTTTGTCCGAACTCGTCAATTTAACAGCAAGAGAGGGTAAGAGATTAAAGTATTCTGCTTAATCTCTTCAAAAGTCTCGTCACAAGGCACGTACACTGGATGGGGCTTCTCGATTCTACTCTCTGTAAGGGGATCTGTTTGCCACTTAAAGCAGCACGGTTAGATGTCAATGCTACATTCTGTACTGCAACAGCACAGAGAAAGAAAACATCTTACATACCTGACTTGGATGGAGGTCGGCCAGTTCTACAGCGCCGAGGATAAGGCCTCTCCTCACCACCAACGACTGGCCTAGCTAGTTCTTCACTCTTATCAGGATTCCCCAACTCATTGTAGACATCATAGTCATAAATTCTATCATGTGGCTTTCTCCTGCCTTTCCCATTTCCCCGAATACTCAGCAAGTCTTCGCGTCGAAGATCTTTAATCCCTGCTGGTGTTTCTGAAGGTAAGTATGCCTGTTTACACCAACAAAACTATGTAAACATAAGCTCTTGCAGAATCAATCATGCTACATTTACATAAAGTAGGAAATAATTGAAGTAACAGAGACGAATTTTGCACTTGGTTTCTGAAGATGATTCTACTTTCGGGGTTATCACTGTTAGAATGGATCCAAGTATTTGCAGGGAAGAAAAAGGGGCCTTTATCAAAACCATGAATGACAATCTCCAACAAGTACAACTCTTTGCCATGAAGATTGGTAATAAGAACAGCTCCAGGGCACCCAAAGTCCCTTGGAACTTTGAAATTAGCAGCATACTCAATTATGTGTGAATATTTCGTCGGCAATTGCTTCGGCAATCATCCCCTCACAGCAGAATCGACTATCTTTCCTGAATTAGTATCTACAAGAACAATAATGGCATAAACTCTTTTTTTGACATATAACCATCAAAGCAAAACTCAAAAGAAACTCAAAGCTATCTTTACCCAAAATGTCTTTGGAGCACCCATCAAAGAATATACATATTGGAACCCAAAAGGAGCACAATTTTTTGAGTTTTCGATGGTAAATACCAGGATCAACAACAAAAATGAGCATGAAAATCTTACACATACATAAAAAGCAAAAAGCAAAAGAAACCGAAAGCTTATACATTTACTAACAACTTCTTTCCACTAAGAGCAACTCTAACAATATCACGGAAAGTTTGCTTATTTTGTTCAAAAATGAAGCCGAAACCTATTTTAGCTAATCACTTGTATAAATTTACTCCAACAATATCACTTAAAATGTAGTTAGATTTAAACACATGCTTAGTTTTGATTGGTTGATAATAAAATATTTATTTATTAATATAATTATTAATTACATTTACAATCTAGAAGGAAAGTATTAATTACAATATTGAATATTTCGTTACCTATAATTTATGTTTTCGGTACAAGAATAGGGGATGAAAACATGAAATATAGGGAATTCCTAAATTGGCTAATAAGTTAGGGGAGCTGCTGGAGTGAATTTTAAAAGAAAATCTTTATATTTTAGCTAAAAATGATTTATAGGGAATCTGACGATGGAGTTGCTCTAACTAACTATACATTTATAGATTGAAATTCACAAAAGCACAAAAGTTTGCGTCTTTTACTAGGATCAAGAACAAAAATGGGCATGAAAATCTTGCATGCCCATCACACCAAAAAGAAAAAAGAAAAAAGAAGAGAAAAACCATGATGAAATTTACCAGGGTCAATTTCTTGACTGATGAGCTGAATCAGAATCCCCTGACCAATCCCATTCATAATGAACTCCCACTGATCCTCAATCTTCTCTGCAACTTTCTCCTTCATTTACTTCCTGATCGTCACCACCGCCTTCACTTCGATCGGAGATGAAGAAGACGAAGAAGATACCGGAGATGTATCATTCTCTCTGCTCTGCAGTTGAGGACTAGTAGCTGAAGTTGCTTCCACTGCAGCCTTGTCACCACCGCTGATCACGGCTCTGACCGATCCAAGCCCATTGGGCCTCGACCCGAAAGGAACCGGTGGCTGTTTCAGTGCATACATAACGACGACTCTTTGGTGTGTTCCAGACCAAACAACGTTTGAACTAGTCTAGTCACTTGTTAAAGTAGAAGCTAACTAGTTCACAGTGAGGGAACTAAAGCCAGGTATGTTATAGTTTCAGTTCATAGTGAGGGAACAATACACATGAAAATTCAGAAACGGCTGTGATTTGTTAGCAACAACACTACTATATATGTAGTCGAGCAACAGAAAGGAACAAAAAACACTTCACATTTAAGACGAAGTAAAGCATCTTAAATTTGAAGCAAAAAGTAGAGAAAATTTTGATCCCAAACTAATTAAAGAAATGAAGATTAAGAAGAAGTAAAGTATCTTAAATTTGTAGCAATAAAGTAAAGGACTTGACCAGTAGGTGCAGAACATTACAAGACTCCGAAACTACTAATTTCCCAGTTCTCACTGATTATGACGACTACCCAGAAAAGGTTAGCATTGTTTAGCTTCTCTGAAGTTGTCATGAGAATGATGCATGAAACCATAGCAGACCTCTGGTTGGTAGTCGTTGTGAAACGCATAAGATAACAATAATTAGTGTCTAAATCTTCACTTTCACACGTCTATTTTCTAAGTTCAAGAATAACTCTCTCTCTTATGGCAGTTGGTGCATATTCAATTCATTCTTCATTTCCCAAAATAACAAAAAAATCATGTGTATCACGTCTCGCCAATTTTTTAAATTTGTTTAGTGTGTCATGCCTAAAGAGGAGACTGAGGTGTGACCAAAGAGAAAAAAACGATTGGACACACATTGAGCTTCAGAAGGCCTGGGAATGCTACCAAGTCAGGTACTTTGTTCAGAAGCAGATCCAAATATACCTTATGTCTAGTTTTATAAGACAGAGACCCCTTTCCAAGTTTCCAATATATAGATCAGCCATGTTCACCTACTCAGTAAATTCTTAGCTCAGTAGATTTACTGCTGCTGTTTTACTTTACCAGCAGACAAAGCTCATAAGTTTCTTTTTAAAACTGAACTAGATTGTGCCAGATTTGATAAGTACCTACTTGCATGTTTAGCCATTTTTATATGTATCTCAGTGAGATAACAGATCTGCTTCCAGCAACTATATATGATATTCAGATTTCAGAATCAGAACATGCATGAGCCATATCCCAGTTGGAAGATTCTTGTTTGCATTGCCAAAAGGACCAGTATTTTATTTCACTTTGTTAACTTTGCATAATACATTGGTCAAAAAACAAGAAGTTAGATTATTACAAATACAACTGGAAGAGGTTCCAAGGAGAAACTATGATTGGCCTTAAAATAGGAAGTAATTCCGAGATAAAGGAACGGTAGTGGCTGCACTGCAGGTAAGAACCTCGCCGTCTGCTGTCACCATGTACGTTTCAGGGTCGACCAGAATCTTTGGGAGGGCATCGTTGAGCTCCATGTTGCGTTTGCGGAGATTCCTGACATTTCCTACAGCTTCCACTCTCTTGTTGAGGTCATACAGCGCTTTAACACCATTGTCTTTAGCTGCCTGTTTGCATAGGAAAACAAACAATTACTCCTTATTTTTATCATACATTTGTTATCTGTATATTAGTTTGGAATAGAGACTCATGCCTTGCTGACAAAGGCAATGGAGTGAGCACTACTGGCTTTGCCAAATGCACCAAACATAGGTCTCGAAAGGACCTGCAAAGAGATATTAGAGTGGTAACTTTTATGTTCACCTGGCACAGTTACTACTTACGATCTGTTGTAATTTGTAAAAGCAGAAACTTTACCGGTTCAGGTGTGGGAATGCTTGCATTTGGATCGCCCATATTAGCCCATGCAATTGCACCACCTTTGAGCACCATTTCTGGTTTTGCTCCGAAGAAAGATGGCTTCCATAGAACAAGATCAGCAAGCTTGCCCACCTACAGAAGAATTCATGACAACAAAATGAGAATAATTTATCTTAAGAAAGGAAATATAACAGTGTCACTGTTTAAAGTCCACCCAATTAAACGCTGAATAAATTATGTTCTCGAAATGGATGAAAGGATAAGCGAAGCTTGAAAAGAATGATTCTGGTGTTTTGTTCAAGGTAACATACCTGAACAGAACCAACAAATTCAGAAAATCCATTTGCTATTGCTGGATTTATGGTGTACTTCGCAATGTATCTCTTGATTCGAAAGTTGTCATGGCTGGATCCACTAGGTTCAATCGATCCTCTTTGTGACTTCATCTTGTCAGCAGTTTGCCAAGTTCTGATAATCACCTGGTAGCAAAGTTTGCACACATTTTAAGACTTACATATATTCAAGGTCCAGGGAAACTGAAATACATATCAAACAAAGGGTAAAGGAATTAAAAACCTCTCCAATACGACCCATAGCCTGTGAATCAGAAGCGACCATGCTAATTGCCCCCATATCATGCAAAATATCTTCTGCGGCAATTGTTTCAGCCCTTATCCTTGATTCAGCAAAAGCTACATCTTCTGGAATGTCCTTGTCAAGGTGATGGCAAACCATCTACATGCATTTAAAATAATTATATGACACATGTGTAAACATAAAGAAGATTGTATTGGTACTCATCTTATCTTCTCATACCAGCATATCAAGATGCTCATCTATGGTATTGGAGGTGAAAGGCCTTGTGGGATTCGTTGATGAGGGAAGGACATTATCCACACCACATACTTTGATGATATCTGGAGCATGACCCCCACCTGCACCTTCACTGCCAAAATGGTCAAACACAATCAAAAGACGGGAAAAAATAAAACTAGATGCTAGAATGCAAACTGTCTTAGGTCTGCATGAAATTCTTAGAAACTTGGGAATTTTGGTGACAGGGTCAAGCAGTTGTGGATCTGAAGCCACAACCAAGTTTGGAGTCAAGTGAGTCAACAAATTTTGGAAACTCATGCTTTCACAAATAGAAAAGTTTTGCTCTTCTTGATATTAACTAGAGTTCTCATTAAATGTGTACACCAACGAGAACAAGTTGCACACCAGAATAGAGAGAACGTGGTCTATACCTGTGGTATGTATGGATAGTTCTGCCTTTAAATGCTGCAATTGTGTGTTCCACAAATCCAGATTCATTCAAGGTGTCTGTATGGATATTAACCTATCAAAGACCACAGTTGGATGAAAATGTTCTATTCACGACGAGTAGCACAGCATATTGAACTTTTCAACAAAATAAGATCAAGTACCTGGATGTCATATTGTTCACTAACACTCAAGCAATTGTCTATCGCAGCAGGAGTAGTGCCCCAGTCTTCGTGCAGCTTCAGACCCATTGCCCCAGCTCTGATTATTTCATGTAGTCCATCAGGTTTGGCACTGTTCCCCTAAAGTAAACAAAGGCATTATCACATAAGAAAAAGAGATAAAAGGAAACAGGTTCAGCCATCAGTTCATAATTTACAAAATATATTGATCTGTTCGGCCATGTATACTTGGGGTAGGGGAGAAAGAAGCCTTTCAAGTACAATCAAGTATGCATACCTTCCCTGTAAAACCGAAGTTTAGAGGAACTTCGTCAGTTGATTGCAGCATGAGCTTCATATGTAATGGAGATGGTGTGCAAGTTGTTGCACGAGTCCCTGTAGCAGGTCCAGTTCCACCTCCCACTAATGTTGTGATACCTGCATACATCAAGAAGTATTGGAATTATTCAGAGGTCAAACCACTGAGCTTCAGATATCACAAATATATTGAGTGAAAATTAAACGAAATAAAGGATGACAGACATGTAAATTGTAACAAAACAGCAAATATACTTTGACGTTCTAGAGCAGTATGTCCATGCAGAACATCTCGAGTGACTAAAGCAAATATATTGATGAAATGCACATGACAACTGAGGGCACAACAGTATGTCAAAGTAGCTCACCACTTGATATTGCTTCATATGCCAACTGAGGGCAAATGAAATGCACATGACAGTCTATGGCCCCTGCAGTCACAATCTGTCCTTCACCCGCAATGACCTCAGTATTAACCTAGTTACGAAGAGTATGTGAGAAAATGTTATTGACTTTCTTGGATACTATATATCCAAAACCAGATGGTACTTACCCCTATAATCATATTACTAGATACACCATCCATAACATCTGGATTGCCTGATTTCCCAATGGCAACTATATGACCATCTTTGATACCAATATCTGCCTTGAAGATCCCACTATAATCAATGATTACTGCATTAGTTATAACCGTATCCAACGATTCGGATGCTTTGTTCCCAGATGACTGACCCATTCCTTCTCTTATAACTTTGCCACCTCCAAAAACACATTCGTCCCCATAAACAGTATAATCCTTTTCAATCTCAGCAAACAAGTTGGTATCACCTAGCCGAACTTTGTCACCGGTAGTAGGGCCATACATGTTTGCATAAGCCTCACGAGAAATAACAGTGGTGAAAGCGGCATCTATTCCTGCAACACCTTCACTGCAAAATTAGTACTGAGGTGAGACATCTCCATTGTCGCTTAATCATCTTAGTGAACAAGCCAACCAAATCAAATATTCCTACAATCCTACTAATATAACCAAATAAAATAAAAGCAAATTAGGCAAGCCAGCATTGCAAAGGGAGAGAAATTTAAACCTAGCATTTGGTTCTTCTTCATTCCCAAATTGTCTGGCTTCTACAACTTCCTTGACTATCTGGTGTCTGTCAAAGCTTCGTACTGCACCATCAACAATATCATTGCCTCCTCTGATTACTTTATTACCTCCAATGCTTACGAGTTTGACATGTTTACTCTCCCCTGGCTGAAAAGGCAAAACAAGCTCCATTAATGTACTTTAAATGTTAACACTTCCTAGCTAAGCGCAATAAATGAGAACTCAGAAATGTATTATCATCCATGGTAACAAAATAGGCTTATAAGCATGTCATGTTGGCTTATAAGTATTAGCACAAATCTGATTATAGACTTGTGAGTGAAGGATGAAAACCATCCCGTTTTACTTTGGATGAAGTGATACTACTTTTAAATACACAAGATTGAATAATCAACAAAGATATTGAAAAATAAAACACCTCAAATCTCTTGGCTGTTCCAGCAGGTATATTCAGGCGCATACCATATGCTTTCATTCGATCGAACACCAAATGGGGGTTGACCTCGATAAAGTGATAGTGACTGCCAACCTGAAAAAAAAGAGGCCATCTATAAATCACTATAATTTCTTCAACTGAGTCCTCCCTGGGAAAATCTTGATGAGATGTTGTAGGTAAGTTCAAATTGCTAAATAGCAGTATTATAACAATTGCTTACGATGTGGACATTATATAGATTACTTCTATAAAAATTTAGATACAGAACAACTGTTAAAGATTTGGCATTAGAATGCTATAGTTTCAACAGAAACATGACAAGAAGATCACAGTTGCTGACTGAAATGTAGGCACAAGTAAAAGGATAAAGGGTAAGTTCATGATAAACACCTGAACTGGCCTGTCTCCGGTATTAACAATTCTCAGGAGTATTGCCTTCCTTCCATGATTAAGTACAATATCACCACCTTGGAAGATCAATTCACCAGGAATGTTAGCATCCGCCATTTCAGTAAACTTATCAAATGAGGGAACTGCACAACAACTTTGTTTCATGAATTCCCATGTCCTGATAAATAAAGCTAAACAGGTTCTAAAAATTAATCAAGTTAAAACTTATCAATAGAACTTAGTCTTTTACCAGGAAGAAAGGAGTCCTTTAAAGCTAGTTCGAGATCACCGTTCTCCCTAGAAATTGGATCATGAATGGTGATTAACTTGGTCCCATCGCGAAAGGTCCCTTCAACCTGCATTAGAGTTTTACATATAAATTTTGTCTTAGATGGTGTATTACTTCAGAAAATGACAAATTTACAGCAGCAAGTTTCCGGTCTTCTCATAACAACGAGAAAATCTAATTCTTTTTTTTTTTCCCAAAAGGAGAACAAAAGCCCACAACCTTGATGATTTATGAGCAGAAATACCTGCACCATATCCGATAGGTACTGAACACCAGGAAGAACTTGCTTCCTGTTTGAAAAAAAATGCATATCAATCATGAAGAAAACAAACGCTTCTAATCCACATGTTTATCAAGATAGACACTCAGATTTAAGACAGAAATTTGATAATGAATACATGCTTGAAAGTTGAAATCATTACCTTCCTAGAAGCTGTTTCCCAATATCCATCAACTCTGCCACAGATTTGTCACCATCACGAACAAACTCCAAAATCTACCCAAAGAAAAAGAAAGTCACATCAGACCATATAACATAATCTCTATAGTACCAATCACCAAAATCACAATATCTCATATATGATTAAAGCTGAAAACTTTAACTGGAAAACACAAAGCCAAAAGTGCAAATAACACAAACCTGAGTGGCTATGAGTGCTACAGCTTCAGGGTGATTGAGCCTTAACCCACGAGCAAGTCGCTTCTGTGCTAGAAACCCAGCATTGTGGAGACCCAATTTGTCGAGCTCTCTCGGCACCAGCTTCATTTTCTTCTGCTCGCTCACTCACTCCAAGTCTCCAAGTCAACGCCTTTGAAACGAAAAGATTGTGTATTTATCTGTTGGCTGCCAAAATTGAAGAGATATTCGTGATGATACGATGATGACGACGATGATAAAATCAGCTCCAGAATTGATGGCACAAATGTCAAAGCTTCAAACTTCGGTAGTTCAGTGTCAAAGTTTCGTACTTTTGTCAGTCCTATGATTCTGAGATCGAAATTTGAAGCTGGGTCCCCTGTGATCGTCTCGGTGAGTGAAACTCTTCATTTTGGCTTTTCTATATGGAAAATGCTTGGGTTACAAAACAAATGTTAGTACAAATAAATGGGTCAGTAACTCGGGATCAGTGACAAAGGGTTTTACACAAATTATTATATCCAAGTTGGCTATTAAATTTAAAGATGTTCGGTGATTTAGCTTAATTAAGATATATTTGTGTAAAAAATAATATTTTTATTATTTTGGTGTGTGTTTAATCTTAATTAGAGGAGAAATAAATATTCTTTTGATCCCTGATTTATAGAAATATTGATTGTATCAGATTGTATTTAAGGTCACCTGCCAATGAATAAATGACAGTTTCAGATTTATCTCTTGTGTATTTTTATTTCTCATTTAACACGTATTCAGCAGCTCTTGAGTTGATAGCCGACTCAAACCCTAAACACATAAAACCTCCACCTCCACCACCTGCCTCCTCCTTGACGGAATTCCCTACTACCGACGATTATCCACTGCCGGAGCTTGTCGTCGGAATTCTTTCTCTAGCCAAAAGTTTGTGGACTTTTTTCTCTTCAAACTTCTTTCACAGTGAAGTTTTCATACCGAGCATAACACCCTCGAGGTAAATCGACTAACTTTCTTCGATTTAGAATCATGCTACAAAAACTTAATTACTGCAACACCCTAAATCTAGGTCTAGATTTGGGTTTAAATATCGTGAATTATTATATACATCTAATTCCTATGGATTAATGGAGGTATGAGTGAAGGAGATTTATTCATCTCTTCCTCAAAGTTTAAGATTAGTGACGGTCATGGAGGAGTCATGGTTATTAGTGAATATCACGGTTAACTGTGATTTCACATTGAAAAAAAAAAGAAGTCGATCTTTGTGACTCTGAGTCAATCACAGTTTTATGGGGAGTAGTATAAAGCCACCAATTTTACCTCAATTTTTGTGACCATACACCATTGATCATATTTCTTATTCCCTAAATTTGATATTAGTTTATCGTGATTTTTCGATCGGTAGACTAATTACATCTTTTATATTTTGTAGATGACTGAGCCAGCAATGCCAGAGTTTAATATCCTTAACACTCAAGTAGCAGAATACCAGAGATGGGTATCTAACGTGAGGAATACTCTCCTCGGCAAACGTCTAACGGATACCATCTGATAACGCGTAAAACATGCATCAAATATTAACACAAAGTAGACACTCAACACATATCTCACACGTTTGCAATTTAAAACCCTTCTTTGTAGATGTAGCATTGATAAGTAGGGATCGTTCTTAACCGGGGATTGAGGGTACTAATGCATGACAATGTTTGTAAGCACAAAAGTAAAAGGTATGAGGGGTGCAAAGTTGGTTTGTTTAACTAATTTCCTACAAAATTAAATGTACAAACGTTGGTTACCAATACACGTAGGGAAATCCTAAAATTCTAACATGCTTCACTCATAGACAAGCAGACAATCAAGAACTTAAAATTACAAGACATGTATTGTCACCGAAAATAATATCTAAGTCTAATATTTACAAGATCAACTTATCAATTTACATATCCCTTAATAACCTAACCAATTTCATGCAACCTATTTGGTCTCCAAGTCATTAGCTATGTTTTAACATGCATATCTCGGAATTAAGTGCCAAACTCGGGAATTGCCCGATATTCAACACATCATAACTTAAACCGGGAATTGCCCTGCATTCAAATTAAGCGTTAGGAACAAATATGCATGGATAACTAATTTCTAAGAACACCAAACAAGTCATACAAAACTAATTAGAATTATCTAACCAAAAGACTTCAAGAAACCAATCCATAGTAATTGTAAATTTACACAAGGAAGAATAAAGAGAAGAAGTCATGGTACACTTTTTAAGTAAGGGAATTGCCCTATACTAATCCGTGCTTGATGCTCCTTCGATGGATGGAGTATGAAGACACCTTGGGATTGCCAAGCTATGCCTCCGGCCTTTGGAGAGTGGTGGAGACGGTTTTGTGGAGGAGAGGCGGCTTCCTTGGAGGTCTATGACGTTTTGGAGAGGTTGAGATGACTCTTGGACAGGGGTTTGGCTCTTTGATAAGTGATAATGATGAATGAGTCGAGCTCCCCAATTTATAGAAGAAGATTAGGTCTTTTTCCTACCAAAATAAGACTTTCCATATGTACCCGGGTAAATCTGACAGTCTGTCTTTAAACGCGTTTTCCCGGAGTTTCAGATCTTGGAAATTCTGATTCTTGTTTCATTGGAAAGCTTATTCAAAGGGCTATAAAATCCATATAAGGAACGTCATATTTGGAATTGAATTGAATTTACTACGGATTTTAGAAGTTAAGTGATCTGGCTGCCCTGTTTTCTTCTTCTTCAAGGAAAAGGAAATCTTCATATCTTCAAATCTTGCATTCCTTATTCCCTAATAATTCTTGGCCGAATATACCATATTCTTGCACATATTTTGGCCCTCAAATAAGGTATTTATCTTCATGGAATATCCTCCCAAAATTCGTCCATTATATGCTCTATATATTCCGCCATATTTGCTCTTTCCTAGGTCGCGCGGGAGAAATGTCTTCATCTTTTTGTGCACCACATTGGTATCCATTTCATTTGGCATTTGGTTTCCAATTCTTGACACCATATGGGAATGCATTTTAGTAACCATTTTGAAGACCATTTCTTCTCCGGAATTAAGAACTTCCTCCTTAGCACGCTTTTCACTCCAAATCGCCTCCTTTATTGATCTCCTTTATTCAAAACCTAAAAACAACAAAGTAAGTAAGAAATGATAATACTAAGGTCAAAACAAAGCTAAATGTAAAGAGAAAGACGTTAAGAATCAAGCATAAAATGCGTAGATCACCATCCAACCGCTACCATGTAGCACTGTAGTCAACGATGACACACTAACTCGAAAAGCTCAAGCTCTCATGTTTCTTAGGTGACATATTCATCCTGCTCCGAGAAAACAGTACTTGTTAAAGGATAACCCTACAAATTTGTGGGTACAGGAACGGTTTAACATATGCATGACGCACAACTTCCAGAGCTACTAGAATGTGATAGAATCCGGTTATTGGATTATCCTAAGATAAACATTTTTATCAAGACATGCTAGAGCTACAGTCAGAGCTTATCATTTGCGGCATTGTAAAGACCGACCAAGCTATGGTCGAGAAGTCTTTGAGCACCTTCCCTAATTCTATGGACACCTTTGCACATCAGTATCTCATTAATTATGAGCAAGGAAGACTTAAATCATTCAGTGATCTTATGAGTATGCTGGCCAAGAAAGAGAGGCATCACGAGATCCTTTTCCACAACAATGCTAGGCCAGCCGGTACAAAGAAAGTCCATGAAACTCACAACACTGGAGGGAATGCACAAAAAGATAAGGGGAAACAACGTTATGAACCTTATCAAACTCGTGGGGATAGTAGGACATGGCAGAGGCCATGGTAGAGGAGAATATAATCAGAATTTTAGTTGGACTCGCCATGACAACAACCACAACAATTTCAACAAGAATCATTATCAGTGTATAAATAGGCACCTCTATACTATTTATTGATGATCACATACTTATTCTTTTATTATTTATTTAGCAATATTAGTTTACTTTATTGTTTTATAGGTATTTTGAGCCAATAAGGGAGAAAAGAAGTAAAAAGGGGATTTAAAGCTTAATTTGGGTAATTTGTCTATGCAGGTTAGTCAACTTCGATAGAGAACTGAGAGCATCTAAGGATAATCTAGATGATGATGTTTTATATTCGTGGAAAGCTACAGATGTCTAGTTTCTGTAGCTTCTTCCAGGACGTGATTATCATGTGTCTAGAGGAAGTTATGGTTATTTTAGTACACGGAGGTCAGTCTGCTCGAAAATCTGACTTTGATGAAAAAGTTGTGTTTGGAAGCCCAAATCACACCAAGAAGCTTAAGGACGAATTTGTGTTTTAAAGTCCAATTAATTATTGACGTGGCTTATGAAAAAGAAGTTAAGAGCTAAAATGATTAAAGAAGTGTGACTTGTCAAAGAAAAGAGTCCAAAGCATAAGTGAACAAGGAGATGCCCAATCAAGACTCTATAAATACTCTTTTTAGAGTTTTGGTGAAGGTTAATTAGCTTTGGGAGGAAGAACAACTAGGGAATATAGTGCAAGGAGCCACGAGAAGAAGCGGCATAAACTCTTCTTCTTCATATGTTTTGCTTTCTTTTTCTTATGATTTCTTATAGTTTAGCTTCCTTGTCTATGAGAGGCAAATTATTTAGTTAAGGAGCTGCCTTGAATCCCTAAACATGGGATTTATATGATATACATACTTTAACCTAATTTTGCTTCTTTCATTGAATGAGATTTCTTTTTCTATGTGAGTCACCGTATGAATTCTTGTGTGTTTACTTTGGTGCGCAACTTAGTATACATGCTAGGATTCTATTGTCATGAGATACAGGTGACTGAAGATAATTTCTTCCACCGGATTCTCTACAGTGATGCACCGATTTTACCATCGGGTAATTGAAATCCTAGTTCTAGTAAGACACGTCCATAGTGTACTTGTAAACCCTTGTAGCTTCTCAAACCTTTTCTAAAACTTAATACTTTCTTCTTTGTAAACATTGCCATGACTATGGGTTCAATAGAAGGATAGATGTGGGGGAGGTCCATGACAAACTCACATAGGCATAAGGATTAGGTAATAGGATATGGTTGTAGCGATCAACCCTTCCTGCGAACTTTCATTTAAGATTAAGTGTATTAGGTTGCCCTCAGTTTGCTTTCCATTGTTTGTTCATTTTTACTTTTCAACATTTAGTCTTAGTTCGCTAATTTTGTTCGGTAGCCAAATCATCTCGAAACCCAACCAAATTTTGTGTGGTAGTCTACCACTGAGTCTAGTTCCTTGTGTATAAATTTTGTGTCATTTAGAATAGTATAGGTTAGGTTACTTAGTGTCTGTTGGTCGAGTCTATCAGCTTTCTAACATTCGCGTCTGTCTAGTGTTTAAGACTCAGTTTAACTAATTCTTTATGTTCGATAACCCATATTTACTGATTATACAATAATATATCTTAATTGAGGATAGGGTACTTTTGAGAGGTGGTTTTCTACTCATCAAATCACTCTAATTTCGGTCCTATGAATGGTGAAAAATCTTCAAATTCTGCTTCTACCATCTTATCACCTTGCTATAGATGTGGTTCTACCAAGCTCATGCACAATCAATGTCGTGCACCCGAGGATGTTCAAAATGCTTACAAAAGGTGCAAATAATATTTGACACATGAGACCAACTGTACTGAAGACTATGAGATAGAAGATTATGGTGAAGTCAATCTTATTGTAGCAGATGACACAAAAGCAAGTATGGAGATTTCGGTTTTTAGTTAGTCTATGTATTAGACTCATGTCTTTGCTATGTAATCAAGTTTAGTTTTGTATTTGACTCTAGTTGTAGTCATGGTTATTGAATAAAAATAATCTTTTGATGTAAGTTTTAATGATTGGCAAAGTAATAAAATTTCTTCCTTTTGGTATTTGAAAGTGTTAAGAATGGTTATACAACTATATCAAATGAATAGTTCGATTTATACACCAAAATATCATTAAAATGAGATAAAAAGAGGATGGTTTGATACTGGGAATTTTCAACCCGTCAGAATTTTCTCTCGACCCGTCGATGGTAACCCATTATATTGGTTTCTGCACTTTTTTGACCCGTTGAAAGTGGTCCTCTGCCACACATTTTAGCCATTCACTCGTCAAGAGATACTGTCAACCCGTCGATTGTAGGCTACTATCTCAAGAATTTCCGTTTTTTTGACCCGTCGAGAATGGTTATCGAAAAAAAAGGTTTTCCTTTAACCTGTCAAAGGTTTACCTCGACCTGTCAAAGGTAACCTACTGTCTCAAAATTTGTTGACTTTTGATCCGTCGAAGGTTTGCATCGACCAGTCAAAAATTAGTATCGGAAATTCATATTGGTTTTTGGGTTTATTTGACCCGTCGAGTGTGTTTCTCGACTTGTCGAAAATCTAGCCCGGAATTGGTATTTTTGATGTGTTTCACATCGATTTTATCGATAAATAAATGTTCAGAAATTTTTTTGGAAATTTTGCACTGGATGTGGTTTTTTCTAAACGGCCAACCTGAAATTCTGCATCAGACGTGGTTTTACATCAGTTTTTGTCATGAAACTTAATCTACAAGAGCCATTTCGACCGTTAAGATGTTGCTATACATCGGTTATTTGATGTTAATATGACCAACACGTTAATTGAACCATGTTAAGTTTTGAAAATATTTATGCCAACGGTTTTCACTTGAAACAATATTGTGAGAATGGAAAATAATTTTGTGTATACTCTTCATAGAATGCTTTCAACGGCGCAACCTAGAGAGGTCTATTAGGATTTGTAGTGGCTTTATATCTTACTACGGTTTGGATCATTAAATCTAATGAAGTCACTTATATTACTATGTATGTGACTCTGCCTCATATGAGCTTTTGCCTTATAATGATCAAGATATTGAGAAGTTCTCATGGTCATCAGTTTCTAAGAGTCAAGAAATATGTGGGAATATCTAAACCATCAGTTTTTAGAGGGGGGAGTGAGATTATTCCACTAGGTTTCCAAGACAAGTACAGTACTTTTCCACTGGATGCCTTTATGGAAAAATCCAATGTATATTGCTTAGTTTGCAAAGCTTGTTCATGTCTGTAATTTTGTTTACATGCATGACAGTCTTCTTTTGTAGACACAACTTTCATTCCTCCACAGATTCCAAAGAATATATTTGTGGACCTATCAAACCGGTATGCAGACTGTTTATATATGGTTTTGATTGCTGTATCAACGCATAAGTCACACATCCTTGCAATCCACATGGCACACTGTATTTGCCAAAATCCTAGCACATATTATTAAGCTTCAGGCTCACCACCCGGACAATCCAATTAGGTCTATTAGATTGGATAATGCAGGAATCCCCCATGTTCATTAATAGAACGGTCTTGTAGAGACACAAAAGCGATTACAGCTTATGGTCAGAGATTTAGTAATGCATACAAATTTATCGGTATATACTTGGGGAAATGCAATGTTACATAACTCGCCAACCATTTAGTGTGTGCCAATTGATAATTGGATATGAGCCTAATATCTTACACCTACAGATTTCAGGTCGCGCAGTACATGTGCCTACTATGTATCCACTGCGTACAAAAATGGGTCATCGATGACAATTAAGCATTTATGTTGGTTATAATTCTCCAACGATTGTCTGTTATTTAGAACCTTTGATAGGAGATATCTTTATTGCTAGTTTTGTAGTAAGTCACTGTGATGAGACATACTTCCCGTTGTTAGGGAGAGATATGAATGGTTCCATTTTAGTTAAACGTTGAAAATTGACGTGGTATGTCCCCACTATGTCCCATCATGATCCCCGCAAATCTCAGTGTGAGATTGAAGTGTAATGTAGTCTTGATCTTCAGAAAGTAGAGTCAATGCTTGACTCTTTTATTAATATCATGAAAGTCATGAGATTGGTTATACCTGTTGCAAATCCTGCAATGTTAAAAGTCCCTGGAATTAGGCAAGTTAACGCAACACCTGGGCAATGTACCGTTTCTCCTAACCATAATGAAGGTGTAGCGTCGGTTAAAATCTACTGATGAGTTGTTGGGGAAGAGCCAAGCCATCAAGGCACAACTATTCATCATCAACACATGAGATTGTTTCTGACTGTAATTGTGTCTAAAAGTCAACATTGACAAACATTGGGGGATGTCTCAGAGTTAATGGCGATTTCAGTAAACAAAGAAATCTTACCAAGTAAAACAAATGCTAGCGGTATTATGGATGGTTCTTCTAGGTTCGTTGATGATGTATTTACTTATTCCATTGCTCAGGAATTGACAACGATGAAGTGGAATATTGCTCTGTTGCGAATTGTCAACGGTTAACGTAGAGCAGATTGACCAATATAGAAAGTTGCAATCTACGCTGAACTAGACTCTCTTACAAATGACAAGTTTTTTGGTATGGTAGTGCTATAACCACTGAATGGTAAGTCAATTAGAGACAAATGAGTCTTTGTTTGGAAGCATAATGAGAAGAACTTATGGCGCGGGGATTTTCTCAATGCTCTGGCATTGATTATGAGGATACATACTCTCTAGTTATGGACATCATTACTTTCTGCTATCTTATCAGTTTGGTAGTGTCCAAAAAATGAGCATGCAGCTGATGGATGTGGTGATAGCATATCTCTATGGAAAACTTGAAAGAGATATACATGAAAGTGTCAGAAGGCGTGGTCATATCTAATTCAAGTAACTTTACACCATGGAGTACTCATGTGATTATATTGAAGCGTTCACTATATGGATTGAAGCAATTCGGTAGGATGTGGTACACAAGTTTAAGTGACTACTTGATTGAAAATGGATACAAGAATGATGATTTATGCTTATGTTTGTTCATGAAGAGAACAAGTTCAGGATTTGCCATTGTATTTGTCTATGTTGATGATATGAATATCATTGGGTATCATGGTGAAATTAATGAGACAGTTAGCTACTTGAAATCCGAGTTTAAAATGAAAGACCTTGGTAGGACTCGATTTTGTCTTGGTTTGGAATTAAAACATTGAGTTGGTGGAATACATATTCACCAGTCTGCTTATGCCCAAATATGCTCAGGCGATTTAACATGGACAAATAACACCCTTTTAGCACACCAATGGTTGTACACAGTCTGGAACCCAATAAGGATTCGTACCGTCCAAAAGATGATGAAGAATTATTGGGAGCTGAGGTACATTAGTACTACTAGAACTTTGTTGTATTTAGCTCAATGCACAAGACCAGACATTGCATTCTTTGTGAAATTTGTTAGCTCGGTTTAGTTATGCACCTATACAACATCATTGAAATGGTATAAAGCAAAACTTTAGGTACTTGAAGGGTTTCATAGACTTAGACTTGTTATTTTCCTACAAAGAATACAGAGAGAAGCTTAAAATTCCCGAAGAATGGATGGTTGAATCGCAGCATGCAAGTTCCAAGGTCTTCGACCCGTCGAGTGAATCACTTGACTCGTCGAAGGTTGCACCATGGACGGACCAGAATTATATATTCGATGGTTCGACCCATCGAACACTAATCTAGACGTAAGCATTATTCCTCAATTCAGTGCAATCCCCAATTCAGAGATACTTTGTGATGTCTTGGTTGATTTTGCTAATGCTGGATACCTCTCTGACCTACACAAAGGACGTTACCAGACAAGTTATGTATTCACCATGGGGAATACACTATTTCTTGGAAATCAACTTACCCTTGTTGCTACTTCTTTAAATCATTATGAGATTATAGTTTTACATGAAGCAGTTAAGGAGTGTGTTTGGCTTAGGTCAATCATACATCTTATTCAAGGATCTAGTAGATTATTATCACTACTACAACACCAACTTGTATCTTTGAGGACAATGCAGCTTGGATTGAACAAATAAAATTGGGATACATCAAGGGTGATCATACCAAGCACATATCGTCGAAGTTTTTCTTCAGTCAGCAACAACATCAGCTATTGAACATTCATGTGAATTTGGTATGTCCGGCTGATAATGTTGCAGACTTGTTTACCAAGTTATTTCCAAAATCTACATTTACAAAGCATATGAAACGCATTGGTATGCGAAGAATGTCTGAACTTCAAGATTGAGTTACTGATCTGGTGAAGTTCATTTCGTAGTCATCAGAGGGAGTCTACATCACATGTGGTCACTTTTGTAGTTGATGTGTTGCAGTCTTTTTCTCTTCAACCAAACTTTTGTTTTACTGAAGAGGTTTTTGTTTTCTTGGCAAGGTTTTTAGTGAGGCAACATGTTATACATTACTCATTAGGACCGCGACACAAAGGGGAGTGTTTAAGAAAATAATATTCCTGGTATCTCAGTGTGTGTCTTGTCCTAAAGTGGATATTATTTCAATTCCTGATTTATAGGGATATCGATTGTATTAGATTGTAATGTCTATTTAATATCATCTATTAATAAATAAAGTATAGTTTTAGATCTATCTCTTGCGTATCCTTATTTCTCCTTCAACAATATCAATATTTCCATTTATCTTTTATTAAATTACCAAAGTAAAAACTAATTTAATATAATCCTACAATATTCTCTTCTTCTTCTGTCCAGAAAATCTAAGTATATCCTTATTTTACTTTTTTCATGTCAATGTGAAGGTAAGCTATATACTTTTTTTTTCAAGAAGTTGTTTACAATATTTCATGTTGGTGTAGGAAAGAAATCTGCATATGTGGATCAAGTTCTTGTTTCACATCTAAGATGAAGTTTAGATGTCTCACGTATGCCTAATCTTTACAAAAAAAAGTTGATGTATCTACCTTTGCTTGTTCTAATATATTTGTATATCCTACTGGATTTAGATGTATATTGATAGTTAAATAAGATTTAGATTTTTTTTTTGATATGACGAAAATTTAGCAGCAAAATAGTACAAAGTTTCACCGGATTCCCGGCCAGAAAAAATGAAACCTCAATACACACTACCCACCAACTAAATATGAAAATTACCCAACCAAACAAACCAAATCCCCCAGAGAGTAAAAAACTAAAGGGTTGCTCCTTACTTAATCGGGCGCCATATCTAAAAGAGAACAACTGGACTCAGGGGAGCAGGTGATGATGCTGAGGATGAGGATGATGACAAAGGTACTTTGGTGGACTTGAGTTCAAGAGGATTAGCGAATAAGTTTTCTCTCGACTGGTTCCAATGCCCTCTGGGTACACATATCTGAGGACTCGGTCCCTTAACAGTGATGCGGGCCCCTAAATTTCTTCTCTTCATACGAGCTTGCAGCACCTCATAGTCGACCTCCAGAATATGTCCTGGATGAGTGTTCACCTCTATCAGAAGCAAAATGGTCCCGACTTCCTGCTCAACGGCCTCACTGGGAAATACTGGAGGAACCACAGGGGTCGCTACCCATATATCAGCCGTGTCCACCCCCTCCTCAATTTGGGAACCCGTTTCACCTCCCAATCCAGCCAGAATCGAATCCTCTTGAGTAATGCCCCAGGGGTCCAGTGCCCTTTGGGTATCACAACCCATGACCACCTGTATATCTACATGCTTGCGGTACACCAAACAATCCTTAACAAAATTTTCAAAACTACCACAACCCTTGTAGTAGCCTTTCGAGATCAGATATGCAATATCACAGTCAATCCAAGCTTGCGGGCCAAGTCGTAGGCTTACCTTGGTTGTCACCTGCTTCCCAAGGTTAACCTCTACAAACAATCAGATATCACCAATAGTATGCAAACTATACTGATCATAATCAACATATCTACCTAGGTTGTTGCCTAGGGTAACCCACCATTGTGGAACAGTAATGGCCCTAACAGATCGTTGTCACGACATGCACACGAGCCCATGCCTTGGCCACAGCAGCCGACATCGAATGTACGGGAGCAAATCCATCATATTTCTCCACAAAAATAGTCAAAGACCCATAATACTATGGGTTTCATAATAACGCTTGCTGAATCACTTCCTTGTTTCTGAATCGGCCCACTATACGATTAAGGGAATGGTAGGTGATACTTATCGAACCAGTGTTGGACATGCCACACCAGAGTCTAAGTAGCCAGTGCTTGAGAGACTTCAAACTTTCAACAGATAACATATGAAATGTCAACCTCGACCGGAACTTGAGACATCCTCGTCCTCATCCTCATCCTCGGCACCATATGAAATGTCAACCTCGACCGGAACTTGAGATGTCATTGGGTGGAGATTAGGATTTGAAATTAGGAAAAATGATTTGAGGAAAATGTGAGAACAACCAAGGTTAGGGTTTTGGTATCTCGATAATAGCAGGGATACAAGGGAATGAGTGGCAATGAGATCGACCAAAAGGATTTAGGGTTTGGTTAGTACAATTAATGGAGGAAGGAAGGAAGAGAACATTATGGCCTGAAATGCTATTGGATGGTTTGAAAGCCAAGAAGATGTAGGGATAAGGATGATGAAGATAGAGACATGAAGATGAATAGAAGTAGATGAAGATAGAGATGTGAAGATGGAGACGGTGGTGGACTTGGGATAGTGGTGGCGTAGTAAGGTTGCTGGAAATAGGCAAAGTCGAGAAAAAATTATTCGCTAATCACAATTTTTTCTCTTCCCCATAAGTGTTAGATGATTGATAACAAGGATGCAACAACCCTTTATGCCCAGCGTGATGCCAACAAATCAAAAAAGATAACCTTCGAATCCCATGAACAAGAGAAGAGAAGAGAGATTGTAATCGAGAAAAAAGAAAGAGAAAAGAGATAGCCTGAAATTCCCTTATTTCAGATTTTGACTAATATAGCGTGGGTTTTGATTCGAGAAGAGTAAATAGAACAGAAGAGAGAATGTGTGTAATTGAAAAAAAAAAATAGAAAAAAAGAGAATATTGATTAATTAGTTTTTATAAAAGATAAATAGAAATATCGATATGTATTAATTAACCCTGGTCATTAAGCGTCTTTATATTTAATTAGATGTAATAATGTGTATACAATCTTTGGTGTCATTGAACCTGACCCCAAAAAAATTGATACAAATGCGTGGCACTCTAATTATCATATTTTTTTAAAAAAAGTTTATTATCATATTCTAAGTTAACAATTATTTATTATTTACGTGGAAATCACTCGCTAAATCATCATATTCTATGTCAATTATTATCCTTCACTCTAGTCGCAAACTCAATGAAAAAGTGAAGATCGATCCTCGGATCCAACTTTGAAACTCTGTTAGACGAAAAGCTTTGAGAATTTTTTTTCTTGTGACGACTCCGAGGAGCGACCAGAAAATGCAGGGGCTTAGAGGTACGTTGTGTTGTTGTGACTTGATGGTGGGTTTGTCGAGTGTTAAGGGACTATTTTCTCCAATGGTGTTTTGGTGAAGGCGAGCGATTATGTCGACGATAATGTGATTGATGGCTCAGAGACGGTGGTTATGGTGGAAGGGAGCCTACCTGGGGATGTGGTATGCACACCAGTGAATTTCTCTCTACCAAAGTGAACTATACGGGAGGTAACAAAGGGCCGAGACGAGGCCGCCTCAAAGGTAATGGCGCACGACGGGTTGAGGATGGCCTGGGGCCTGGGCAAGGAATACGGAGGGTGAGGGAGTGGAGGCAATTAGCGTGCCTGGATCAACGACAACCAAGCCGAGAAGGCGAGGGGTCTCTCCTAGCCTGCTTGGCAGTCCTGTGTCGAGAATGGATAAGAGACAGTGATGGATGATGGCTTCCACTTGCGTCGACAAACCTATGCCGAAGGAGACCAGGCGATGGCGACGGTCCTGTGCCAGCGGATTCTAGGGATAGTGGCGACTAATGATAGTTAACCTAGTGGGTGTGAGTCTAGGGTTTCAATCGTGCGTTGGACCTAAGCATATTTGGGTCTCTCTATTCATGGTAGGGTGTATTAGGCCTCGCTTATTGGTTGGCATTGGTGTTTTGGGCTACCTTCACTTGGTGGATCGTAGTGCACTTTTGGCTACGATTTTGGGAACCGGGCACCACCCAAGAGAGCTTTCAGCATCACCCCGCGCAAAAGGATCCCGTCTCATGGGGAATTATTCGGACCAAAGATCTCATGGTATAGTTTGGTGTGCATAGGTAGATAAAGGTGTGAGGCCTCGATTTTTTAATGTTTTACCCTACATTTAGTCCGTCTAGTTATGTTATGGTACTTGGTATTCAAATATAATAGTGTAAGTTATTTTGGGGAGTTCTTCTATCGTGCTGGTAATCAGTGTTCTTCTTGTAACTTATCATATCTAATATATTCTACCGCTTCATTCTATTAAAAAAAATGTCAACTATTGTTACGTGGAAATCTTTCATGTTTTTATTTTTTAGATAAAAATCGATTGATTGAACTAAATGATTGTGATTTTGTTAGTTTCAAACTTTCAATATCATTCCTATCGAAATGTGCAAACGAAAAAGTTGTACTACACATAGCAAAATATTATATATAAAAAATTACCAAATAACATGGCATGTGACACATTATTAGTTTATTTTGATGTGGATTTCGAAAAAAAAAATAGTGATCAACAACAAGAAAAAAACTGTCATATGGCTATTTTTTTAGTTCCTTACTTTCTGGAAAAGCACATGTGGCTGTGTAGAACCAGAAAACTCTTCATTCCATTTTGATAAACTAACCTGTTTTTCAATATCATCAAATTTGGAAGGATTGTACATAAGGTTTCAATGTCCAACATACTAACTCCCTATCATACATGGGTCTACATGTATGATTAGACAATGGTTTCAAGGATGTTTGGAGTAAGACACTCACCTTTGAGATATTCTTACAATGGCAAGTCCAAATGCAATCCGCGTCGTTGTTTCCGAGGTATCTAACTAACTTGGTATTCCACTTTTTTAAATCAAAAAACAAAATTTCTTTTTAGTATTTGAATTGATAAGAAATTAGCCAGCGTACGACAAAGTTGCCTGAAAGTTTCGTGGTGCCAAAGCAGTCACAAAATCTTCCTATCCTTTTTTCTTTGGGTTCAAAATAACATAGACATAGAAATTTCGAGAGTATCAGACTTAACATACTGGTTCAAAATAACATAGAAGTAGAAATTTGAGGAGAGTATCAGACTTAACATGCTGGTTCAAAATAACCTAGAGATAAAAAATTTAGAAGTGTGGCTGAAACATGCAAACACAACCTCTTAGTCTTCTTAAATGCCATAAAAAATGTGTGGTTCAGTGCATCTGTGGTAGTAATCCACTCCCCACGATTGATGACTAGCATCATATTAACAAGGTCTTTAGCAGAGGACTCCATAACAGCAATGCCCAAGCCAGTACTCAGAACACTGAAAGCCCGTTTCAAGACCCTTTCTTCCGTGGGTGCCAGGAATGACGGGTCTTCGACAAACATCTCAACTGAGAAAACAATCAAAATATACATATTGATTATTATAGGTAAGAGATAGAGATACCAATTTTTCTTATCTTATTAGAATCACATCAATAGAAGAAGAAACTAACCACTCAGCTGGTAGTTGTGGGTCATTATATGACATAATTCATCCTTCTTCTTTTTCAAATTGGTTCAAACTTGGAATCATCAGTTTTTTTATCAATTTGAATTAATGGCTTGACTTGATAGATTAAAGAGCTACTTCTGTCAATCAGATCAAACTGAGATTATTAAATCTAAGGCAAACTTGAAAAAAATGTTCACATGAAGAAAAATCAACGATAGTGATGTCATAGTGTTATCAACATAAAATTCAGTCTTTGGTTTATCGTTTTGTTTTTTAATGATTTTTTAAATATATCTCAATAAACAATCATATAAAAAATACTTTACAATGCACTTCATTATGTACTGAAATAAAATAATAAATTGTTTATTATGATCATTTATATATTTAATTGTGGATGAAATTAACATTTTCACTTTGTAATTTCATGTTGTAGATCCTACAGAATACCATTGCCAAATAACTTTCTTTGTGAAGCATATTATTAGTAATGTGTTTTTGTCCAGAATCTTGGTCCCTTATTATGAATGTTCTTGTAAAAATGTAGTGTTATGGATGTAAATGGTAGAAGCCTATAACTTTGAAATCCAAGATAAATTATTGAAATTCTAAAGTAGCGTGCCATATCGTTTAGTTTGAAATTAGAGATGGGGTCCCCTCGGACTATCTCAATAAAACTAATACTAGCCAATGGCTTTGCTACTTTTGTTGGTTGTTGCCATTGCTTTGCTAAAGCCTATGAAAACTCCTCATTTGTGGTTAAATTTTATATTTCAACCCCAAATCATTTGATTTTTTTATTTATATTAAAAGCACTTCAATAAAACATGTTATCACTTGTCAATGAGATTTGAACTCGTGACTTATATTGTGTTACTTAGATAAACTGACTTACATGTCACGATATTGTTAGAATATTAATCTATGCACATTGAATATCCACAAAGTTCCTACCGGAATCTATGGAACTTATAGTTCATGATGTCACTGATATTTGTTTGAATTGTCTCTAAGACGCATTGACAATTTGATCATTTAGGTTGGGCGTGCTTTGTGAATGTAAGTGTCCGGCCAACTGCCAAAGCCAAAAAGATGGTGTTGGATTACATATCTCACATCGAAATATGACACGATGAAATACAACTTAAATGAATATAGACTATTTCTAATTAAACCAGGGCATTTCTGAATAAACCTTACCTTACACTTATGACATGGCCTTGTAAGAATCTTTACATTTGATGGCATCTTGTTTACACTCTAGACAATAAACAATATATATACCATAGTAATAGATTTGTATTAATCTCTATTCCTTTTGTATTAGCTTCTTGACTATCCAAATTCACTATTAAAGTTTTCACTCTATCAAATTTATATACAAGAAGATCTAAAAATTAATTAATTAGTTTTGTCTAAAATAGATTTATTTTTAGCGTTTTCTTTCCATTCAAATTTTTATGTGTATGTGTATTTGCTTCCAACCTCTTCCTCTTTACACAGCACTATAAATTCTCGGATTTGATTATAATCGTTTGTCTTCTTCACATTTCACACATAGCTAGACTTGAAATTATCAAACTTGAAGCGAATTTTAAAAATTGTGCCCCCTCCAAACTTGATGTTTACATGAAAAAAAATCAACGATAATAATATGATAGTACTATTGTTTCTTTTTCAACATAAAATTTAGTGTTTACTTTATTGTTTCTTTTTATAACGATCGTTTAAATATCACAATAAACGATCATGTAGAAAAGTATCTTATTTTATAATGTATTTCATTATATTTGGTTGTTTAAGTATTTAGTGATTTTATTTTATTGTATACTTTCTTATCTTATGTATTAGAAAAATTAGAAATCATGCCTTGAAAGAGAGAAAGTGACATTAATAGTTTAATACGGGCACTAAAACTTTATTAATTAAGAAAAAATAAAATAAAATCGCAAACGGACTGATTTATCGACTATGTCAAATATTGTTGTCATTTTTGTGTTCCTGATTTATCTATTAGATCAGTATGATTGTTATTTTCAAGACAAAAAAGCAAAGTGCAAAAAAAAAATCTTTAATATCTTCCATGAAGGTGTCAAAGTAATATATTTTTTAAGTTCCTTACTTTCTAGAAAAGCGCATGTGATTGTGCAAAACCACCAAAAAACTCATCAGTTAGGCTTCCTATTTAGTCCAGGAAAATAGTTCTCTGGTCAGTTGTTAATGTTTTCTAGGAAAACTATCTTCTGGCTATTTTTCTTTTAGTTTCTTATTTATGAAAAAACATATGTGGCTGTGCAAAACTAGAGAACTTTTATTTTAATAAACTTACTTTTTTTTTCATCTCAGCATATTTGGAGAAGTTATACAACTAGTTTCAATGTCCAACATTGAACCTCCCTATCTTGCATGGGTCTACGTGTATGATGAGGCGACAATTTCAAGAATGTTTCGAGGAAGACACTCACCTACGAGGTATTCTTATAATGGTAAGTCAATTTGGATAAAGAATTGTAATCTTTATCACTATTATTGAGGTAAAAGACTAATTTTCTAACTTCGTATGAGTTTTTAGTTTGTACAAAGGGGCAGCCCAGCCAGCCCTTGCTACGTACTCATATTTCTTATACGCATTTTACACGTGTTTGTCTATATAAAACTAAACTGGTCATCCATGTTGCAGACATATATTGATTCAATACTCGCAGATGAAGAAGGAGTAATGTTGTCAGCTTGGATGATTCTTCATACTTCTAGATGTAAAAACTAGAATACTTGATGTAATGTACTTGCAACAGTTTTTTTAGCAATTTGGATTGAATGAAATCTATTTCATATGCTATAAATTGTAACTAGTATTGTGAGCTCCTTACATAATAATTGAGCTATTTGACGTATTTGAGTAAACAAGAACTTTTTTTGTGTAAATAGTAGTCACTCTATCTATTCCATGTTTTTTAGATTGATCAAATGTTGTATACACTTTTATCACCTGCAGGCTACAACTGACATGTTGTATATAGTTTTCTTTGTTGAATGTTCCTTCAATGAGATTATGTGGTATTAATTCTATTATAATTTATTTTTTATGTCTGTGTAAACTGATGAACTGATATAAGAAGAGTTTGAGTTTCTTTTTGAATCTTGTGAAAACACATTATTTGTCATGCCATATAACTAGTAGTATCTGGATTTGTAAAATGGAGGATCACTTGTTTCTTATACAGTTCTGAAATAATTTATTTTTCACTAGTATTTGGAAGGAGCTTAGGGATTGTTATGTGGTTTACATGCCATAGTAGCACTAGTTCTACAGACATTTCACTTACTTATAGTTGTTGATTGACATTGCATCTGGCCAATGAGTTTGTTATTTTTTGTTGCTTTAACAAATTAGGAAAACTCCTCATTTGTGACTTTCTCGTGTTAACCCATTTTTTATTTATTACTAAAGAACTGCAATAAAACATGTAATCGAAAATTTTAAATTGGTCGCTTTTTGCGTTTCGGAACCAGAAGTTTTTATTTTTCAAGCGTGATTTTTTTTGAAAATACGAATTTGAAAATAAATAGAAATCTTGAGAGAAATGAATTATGTATAAACTATGTATTGGGTTTTCTCTATGTGAATTCTTATATTTATAAACATACGAATTCATAAACAATAGAACTAGAGTCTTGTATTTTCTTATTATTTATTATATATCTACATATAAGTAATTTTAATATTTTATTAGACGTTTCTTCCTCGTAGCCGCTTTCCCTATTTATTTATTTCAAAAAATCACTTCCGCATACCCGCTCCCGTTTCCATACAATCTAGGTAATCTTATGTCAATAACATTTAAATTCGTGACGGAGTTGGTGGCACTTGTGGTTCATGATGTCACTATTATATATTTGAGACTGTCTCTGAGAAGTATTGCTAATTTGATCGTTTAAGCTGTGCGTGCTCTGAATGGAATGGAAGAATCTAATTGCCAAAACCGAAAATACTAGAACGAGAATCTTGGTTTTTCATGAAGTATATTTTTATTTTTTTGCTAGAATTCTCATGAAGTATAATAATCCAATAATAATCGAAAGCTTATATGTGTAACATCATTATACTTCAGTTTCGTAGGATCTTGCCTTTGCAACTATTTGTACCGCACAAAGCAATCAACATTTTGAATCATACACAAAAGAATACGACTTTTCATTAGTGGAGATTCTTTCTTATATGATGTTGAGACAAAAATAAAACAGTGATGTACTTGGATACCAAATCGTAGCTTATATTCCGGTACAGTTCACCTGCACAGGGTGCAACGTGAACTGATTTTTTTTCTTTGTAAAAAAAGGTAAGACCCACCAATACAAAATATGCCACCTTTTGTGCGTGGTTGTAAGCCATGTTCACTCTGAACAATGGTCAGGTGAGAATGTTCGCTTATATTCGTGGGTACGGCTCATGTGCACCTGTTCACTGTGAACATGCCAGTTTCTACTCACAAATAAGTGGGGTCCGCCATTTGAAAAAAACAAAGGACTACTTATTTGTGAGTAAAAACTGGCATGTTCACACTCAACAGGTGCACCTAAGAACTATCCTCTATATATATATTGTAGATTTGCAAACATCTAAAATTGTTATCAATGATACATGGATTATCCATCCTTGACTGATGTTGATTTTGATCGTTCTCATGGCTTCCAAAGCATCCATACGTCTTCACATGAAGACATGCTATTGATTAGTGATCAAGTAAATCGACAGAGACAAGTTTTTAATTACGGGAGTGGATCACTGGATCAGCTGTCCTAATTAGGGTTGGGCTTTAAAACTGAATTACCGACCCGTTTGGCCCGAAAATTGAATCCGAATTCGAATGGGACGAAAATTTCGGTTTAGTGTTTTTTAAGGCTCGAAACCGACTAAACCCGAAACAGAAGATTTAATCCGATACGGGATCGGTTCTATTCTCAGCCCGAACCGATTAGTTCCGAAATCGAATTGGACAGGTGTCAGTATTTAATTTGAAGGTTTTTCAAAGCCTTGATACATTTGCATACACTTGATCACTCTCCCCACAAATATAAGGGAAAAATATACCTTAAATCCCATTGCTTTCCTTTCTCTCGCCTCCATCTCCCTCTTTCACTCTTCTCTCTCTTCAAACCCATAAGCATCCTCAATGAATCCCAGAAAAATCCTCAATCACACCCAAAAAATTCTCTCAATCGATAAAATACGATTCCTTCAACAAAGTCAGGAAAATCCCTAAAAATATTCATTCCAACTTAGATTCCTTTCGAATTTGATTCTCAAGCACTAATTCAATTTTAACCCTGTAGTTCATTCCCTTAATTTTCTTTTGGTAAACATGCATGCATGCAACTATGAAAGCTCAAATTCAGATGTGTTTGGATGAATAAATGAGGTGTACAAATTCCAACTGAAAATTTACTTTTTTCTGGAATCCAAATGAAAGTGATGATGTATCTATGTATATACAATCAAATCAGTTATAGATTTTTTTTGCAATCAAAGTCTCTAAATGTTCGCTAAACCGGAATAATCTGAAACTGAACAGATATTTTCGGATCGGATCGGATTCGATTGGTTTTAAGAGTTCAAAAACAAGGAGCCGAACCGATTCAAACCGAGTTTCGGTTTCAGATTTGGGTTAGACTTAATACCGACCCGAGCCCACCCCTAGTCCGAGTTTGTGGTGGTTCCAACTCTGTCTCATTCTCATAGTGCCGACACCTGTCCTCTCATCTAACTCTCTTTCAACTCCATTAACCTCATAATTTTTAATGACAAGTAATTTATATTTTATCTCAGTTTCTGAGTTTCAGTTTCATCTTTAATTTTGATTATGAGGGGAGATATTAGCGCCGTACCTTTTCTTTCTCTCGACGAGACGATGGTGGGGAATGATAACGCGTAAAACATGCATCAAATATTAACACAAAGTAGACACTCAACACATATCTCACACGTATGCAATTTAAAACCCTTCTTTGTAGATGTAGCATTGATAAGTAGAGATCGTTCTTAACCGGGGATTGAGGGTACTAATGCATGACAACGTTTGTAAACATAAAATAAAAAGTATGGGGGGTTTGGAAGTTTGGTTATTAATTAACTACGAAAATAAGAACAGAAATTGGTAAGCAAACATATTCAGAAATCCTAGATTCTATCATGCTTCACTCATAGACAAGTAGAAAACAAACAAGAACAAAGAATCCTAAACATGCTTGCTAGACCGAAAACAAAATACTAACTAATATATACAAGTGATCAACTTAATCCATAATCTAACTCGTTTATTAATACATGCAAATAACAACACTACCGAAATCCCATAACCCTAAATTTCGATTAAACATGCATAATTCATATTTTGTGCTAGGCATCCCCTAAACACCATTGATCTAGACTAGGAATCCCCTAAATCAAAACCAAAGCATTAAGAACCAATTAACTTCATGCAAATTGAAATCTAGAATAAGGAACACATGGAAAAGTTATTGAAATTTACTTATGTAATAAAACCGAAATACAATCATCCAAAACACACAAACAAGTTTCATGAACAAAAAGAGACTACGGAGTAAAGAGGTCATTGTTACACTTTTATATCTTCGGAATCCCCTATGGATACTCAAGAGAACTAGACTTCTTGGTGAATGACGTTCGGAATCCCCTATGCGTCGGTGGAAGAAGAGATGCGGCGTTATGGTGGTGTAGTCGGCTTCTTGAGAATGTCGGCTTAATTTGTGGGGAGGAGGAGAGTATTTGGCAGAGCATAGGCTATAGAATAAGTGATTATTTTGTTCTGGCCGAAGCTCCATTTATATAGGCCAAGCAAAGCCTAGTTCTCTCCTTCTAGGACTCTAACTACTCCACCCGGATAACCTGGCCTTTCTCCACTAAAACGAGAATTTCTCTCGTTCTAGAACTCCAAATCGTGTGATTCCAGTTGCGTTGGAAACTAGACTTCTAGAGCTTTCCAACCATATGCTAACCACGTCTAGATTTATCCGGATCTGTTCACAGTGGTCTTTCGAAGTGGGCTGATGTACAAAGGCCGATTTCTGATAATTCATTTTAATTCATCTTCTTTCGTTGGGCTTCTTTGGACATGCTCTTGGTCTTTGACCCATCTTCATTAATCTTAGTCCACTCTTGAGTAATTTGGGCTCCCTAAATGGTCTTCTAATTAATTGGACCCATTTTCATTTGTTCTTCTTCAAGATCCTTCTATTTTGCTAGCCTTTGAATGCTTATAGACTTCTTTACTCCGTCTCTTTTGGTCAACACCTGAAATTAACAAAATAAGTTAAAACTAATAAAACTAAGTAATTATCAAAGTAAAAATGTAGAGAAAATATATTAATTAATACGCCTAAAATACGTAGATCAAGGAAGCATAGAACAAACTGTTATCCATGGAGGCAAAATTTCAATAGAGCATGATCCAAGACTTTGTCACTTTGGTGCATATATTTTCATCCCACATCGACATAATAAAAACAATCCTGGGTACTCTATTCATTACCTTTTCACCCACGCGTAGAAAATGGTACGAGGTTGGCAAGAAGCTATCGAGTCCGTACTTCCCAAGGTTTGGAGCTACTTTACACAAATTTAGTTACTAAATCTATTGTTTATGATTGTTGGTCCGATTTTAGAATCAGGCTCAAATGCACCCAAGAATATTCACCCCAAAGAGTATTCTCCACTTTGACACATGTCATGTAACGAATGGTTTCATTTTGTCAATTCTCAAAGTTGACTGCGCTAACCATAAGCTCAGCCTAGGGGCACTCTCTCCCTCCCTCCCTCACTGCATTCGGTAGCAGCACAGCAGCCTCGCCGGAGTTCACCTCGCACTCGCCTCCTCACCGTCGTCCGTCAAGCCTCCGTCGATGTCATCCTCACCGCCACCCTCTTTCACGCAGCGTCTGCCTCTTCTTCGAACCCGGCCTGTTTCCTCTCCTCCTCCGCCGCTCTCGGCACCTCGTCGTCGTGCCTCCTCCGCATCTGCCGTCGCCCCTCGCAGCCGAACTCGGAAGCCAAACTTCGGCGACTCGATCGACCACTGTCGTCCTCCGTCCTCGCAGAACACAGGTTAAAAATACCCAAACTCCGAGGACAACGACCCCAGTGTCGACAACCTTTGCGAACGGGTAAAACATCAGCAGCAGAGCGAAAATGGTGACGCTTTCATTATCGTAAGAGCCGGCCACATATCGCAAGGAGCGACGTGGAGGGAGAAGTTTTTCTTAGTTGCTTCAGTTTGATCTCTCGTACGAGCGCTCACGGCTTCTTCGGTGACCGGCCACGGCGAATCGCAACTAACCTCGAGGATAAAACCACCTAGCTTATTCTTTGCTGATCAATCGAGTATCATATCATGACTATTATTTATCGATCAGAATTATATTCAGCTCAGACTCGATCTCTTGAGTCTTGAACATTACTTTGATTGGCACATCACTGAGAGCCAGACGCCTAATCCCATCTTTAACATAAATACCAATATCTCTGCAGAACCTTGCAATAAACACGCACTGGGGCAAAATACGAGCTTGTAATTATCATCATATTTCTCGATCTTAAACCAATTACTTGTAGTTTGAGGACCCGGAAATCCATTAACCCCGCCACTTGTGATAAACCTTTGGCATGTTGATTCATCAAAGCTATCTAATTTCTGGACTTCTGAATTCCTTGAAGCACTTGATGTGTTGGCTGCTCATGATGAAACAGCTGGGGCTTAGTTCAACCTTTGTAAATTGTATTATTAGTCATTTATACTCTAGCTGTTTCGTGTTTCTAGATTGATCAGATACTGTACGTAGTTTTATCGTTTGCAGATGCTTCTTTCACATAGTAGTTCTCGAACAAACAGCCTAATAGTACAAGCTTCACAAAATCGCTACGACAAGCCACTCTTGTTTTCTCTAAGGTCATTCTCAGTTGGAAGTAACCGCAATATCTACAATGTGTATGTAAACATATGACAGCATGCTCAAAATAGGCCGACAATCAGTTACTGTATCTATTGGAATATCGACAAGGACTTGGAAAGTTACTGTATCTATTGGGAGTCAAAAGTAACCAACGATCACCGCTGAACTAACCATAGGGCAGGAAAATTAGACATCTAATAGATGTGCCGGACCATGTTTTAAAGATTGTTGATTGCAACTACTGAATGGAACTGATCTGGGGGTTAGAGAACCAGCTCCCTTAGCTTTTCACATGAGGGATGATAAAAGAGCTCTGTAGTTGCTAGGTGCTGCTCAAATCTCTCTCTTCTTTCTTTCAGGCGATCTTCACACTGAGCAGGTGAGCTGAATCTCATCAGCAGTAGCATGCAGTGTTTATACATACCACTATTCCATCAAAGACAACCGGAGATTGAGCTCACTTCTTTACTTTACGAGCAAGAAATCGCTCCCGAGCTGCCTGTATTCTGCTTTCACGATCATCAGGAACCACAGCAACAGCATCCTCTTTCTTTGGCAAGTCAGAATGATTTGCCTTGTCTTCAATAATATCAATCCCACCGCTGCATAAACAAATAAAGGGTCCAAGCTCAAGAACTGTTTTTATATGGACCCTTCAATTAACAATTCTTTTACACTATATATGTGTCAAAGAAACTAGCATACCTCAGCTTGTTGATGTTTAGATTATTAACCTTGTTCAGAACAGGTGCAACCCAAGCAACATCTACAGCACATACAGTACGCAAGTATGGGCGGGAAGTGGCAATGAGTTCTTGATACACAACATAGTCTGGGAATTTTCCTTCATCATTTGATTTTAGAACAGTGGACGGATGCACCTTTATACAAATATAAGTGTCAGTTCTATATTTCCAGAAACTAACTACACAAACTAGGATGGGGCAACAATTCTGCAAAATCTAATTCAAACCAAACTTCAAGGTTCATACCTGTACTACTTGGGGCTTAAAACCTAAAGTTCTATAGCCATTGTGAAAAACCATTCTCTCAGCAAGCTGATTTGCATACCCCACACATAAAGCTTTCCTTAGATTCCTATAGCTGTGTTGGCTTTCTTTCCCTCTTCTGCTTGGCTGTACATCTAATGATCCTGTTTTCCAGGTACAAAATGTCTTGTCAGGAACAATGCTTGCAATGCATTGCCAGTCTCATAAATACATTCGATTAATATAATAAACTTAGTTCATATGAGTAAGATAATCAATAATGACTACTAACCCTTTGCTATTTTCTGCATTATCTGACATAGCTGTTTCCTGACATCCTTGACAAACATCATCCCCCTCACCTACAATAGGTGAGTTCCAGAAGCGTCAACTATGAGTTTACTGGATTAATTCATCAGATTTATCCGTATATCAGAGTTCTTAGACAAATTATAAGAAAATACCTGCAACCCACGTTCCTTGCACCAACCAATGTCATAGTAACTTTGATGCCAGCACTCAAAGATCTGTAGTAATTGGATATGATCACCCCAGCCTGAACCATCAGGAAGGTCCAAATCATCATATTCCTCTTCTTATCAGTACTCTTGCTGCAAATGGAGGATTGCAAACTATAAATACTCAACTATATTTTTTGTTTTATACATCTGATGTATGTGTCCATATTTAGTTCAACATAGGTTAAGTTATGTCATTATCTTCAGAGCACTTCACTTGCTGTCCAAAACATAGAGAGCTTAACTAACCTTCTACCAGGAAGCAATGTGGTTTCTGCTGATAACATAGCAGCAACTGTCAAAGCCTGCGACAAGCAACCTTGCTCATTTGCCTCCATTAAGGTTCTTGACAATGAAGGTTCTAATGGAAGTTCTGCATATAAACAAGGTAACACTCAGCAGATCTATCAGAAAGGAATATACTTGGTATACGCATGTACTGCAAAATAGATGGAGAAAAATGAACAACGAAACATGATGGCATGAATTTTTGAATAGATAATTGACATTTTGATGAGAATTCAGCTAACAGTATGGATGATGCATAACTTTATATGTAAGAATATATTTTTTTTCTTTCTGATCAAATAGTGGCAAAACTTAAGGGAACACTAGTCATACTCTCATAGACATATAATATAGAAATTCGGCTTCAAAAATCAGATGTCAATTCATACCAGCCATTGTTTTCCCAACTCTTGTGATCAGTCCATTTTCGTCAATAGCATCAATAAGATACAGTTGCTTCAGAGCATCTTGTAATGATTCAGCTGCAACGAACAAGATATAATTAAAAATCAAGGTAAAAGAAATTAAAAAAAAAGTATTTGTATGGAGTCAACAAGATGAAGAAGACGTGCACAAAAAAAAATCGTCTTACATGAAGGGGAATCAAGAAAATCAAATTTGAGAATGTCAATATCAGGGAGGTCCAAAGATTTCAAGTAAAGAACACTTCCAGCAAGTGAAGACCGTTGAATTTCTGGAATTGTTGCATCCAGGAGCTCATCATGGTAAGCGATGGAAGGGTATAATCGATAGCACTTCCCAGGACGTGTTCGTCCAGCTCTTCCTGCACGCTGATTTGCTTGTACCCTGCAATTGAATGAATTCAAGAATTGATTAGAATGATAAGGAAATATATATCAGCAAATGATGACAAACATCTAACAAAAGTATGAAATTACCAACTCCTTACTTGCTAATTTGAACAACGTCAAGGGAGTACATGCCAGTGGATGGGTTGTACTGCCGTTGCTTCACATAACCAGAATCAATGACATACCTATAAACACACACAATTTTGAAGTATCAAATTATTGTTTAATATCATCCCACCTATAGCACAAACCAGTGAAATTGTTCATAATAACTCTAACTTTGCATAAGGAGACTCAACAACCAATGTACCAGAAACCCTTTCTTAGAAAGTAGCAGCGCCCCCACCCATACATATAATGCACATGTGAAAATAAAAGGTAACTGCAAGGAATTAGTTTCTATATAAGCATAAGATTCTTACACAACACCATCAACAGTCAAAGAAGTTTCAGCAATGTTTGTGGCAACAATAAATCTCCTACAATTTGGAGGTGGGGGACTAAATACACGTATCTGCATAGAAAAGAAGAAAGATCAACCACAAAGTATTGTGTTGATAGCAACCAAGTATTATGTGCATAAAGCTCATGAAAGGTACAAGTCAAAACAAAAGTTTTACTTGCCTGCATTTCAGGCTGCAAAGAACCATGAAGAGGAAGGATTATGGCATCCAGTACAGATCCTTCTTCCAGGCTTCTAACTCTATCTTCTAGCTTTGACACCAACTTCTCTATATCATCCTACATAAAATAAATTTTCCTGGTAAATGGAAGCACAGTTTGGAGCACTAAATCACAACAGCTATGATCCAACGAAGTTGCGAAACATAAATGAAGAACTTCTCACCTGCCCAGTCATGAATATTAAGACATCACCTTCAGGTTCCTTAATATGTATATCTATGACAAACAAATAAACACTGATTAATTCATTTTTCTTCTTTTTGGACCCAAAAGGTTAGTTAGGCAAGAACCTACAGTGACAATAATCAAAGTTCTATACACCAAGTAAGTTATGTACATCAGTACATGCATCTGTGACAACAGTACACATCGGAAAAGAAAAGATAGTAAGAACTACATGACCAGAGAGTATGAAGATTAAAGTGAGAACCTGGTTTTAGTAAACTAAAGAAGAGGAAGAAAAATAACTAGACTTTTACGATGAAATTCTATGATGACTAAGTCAAACCTAGTTAACATGAATAAAAAAAGAGCATATAGTTTCCACTACTACTCGTAATATACTACATTTGAAGAAACAAGAGAACTCTAAAACCACAGAAAGCAACTAGCCAGCCTACCAACGTGAATCTATAAAGGGTACACACAGTCGAACAGAGAACAATATAAGGCCAAGATCATACCGAGAGCTGTTTTCAAAGACGACTCAAGATAGCTCTTCGGCCGCTCATTGCTGTACAATATCTCCACCGGATATAGCTTCCCCGGAACATTCAGCACAGGACAATTCGAAAAGAACTGCGACACTTTATCACCGTCTAGAGTTGCTGAAGTAATAAGCACCTTCAAATTTGATGCACGCCTCTTCACCAAACGTTTCATCAGTCCTAGCAATATGTCCCTATAACCCCAAAACATTCAACCAAACATCACAAAACTGCAAAACTCACAACAACATTAATAAAACTAAATTGAAGAAATGTAGAGAGGTAGTATAATGTACGTATTCAGACTCCTCTCGTGAGCCTCGTCCAGTATAATTACAGAGTATTGATCAAGCTCCGGATTCGTTAAGCTCTCGCGAAGAAGAACTCCATCGGTTAAGTACTTAATCCGAGTCCTCCCCGAAGTCCTATCTTCGAATCGAATAGCGTAACCAACTTCTTCTCCTAGCCTAACATTAAGCTCCTGCGCAACTCGTCTGTCCACAATTTCAGCTCCGATTTCAAATTTCTATTTCAAATTTCAGAATTGAGAATTTGACTAGCTTTGAATTTAGAGGAATTTAATTACAGAGCAGTGAGGTTACCTGGCGACGGAGACGGCGGCGACGCGGCGAGGCTGAGTGACGCCGACGATGCCGACGTTGGTGTAGCCGCGTCTGTGGAGCATCTGAGAGAGCTGCGTGCTCTTTCCAGAGCCGGTCTCTCCGATTATGACAACGACGGAGTTTTTCTCTACTGTTTCTATGATCTTCTCTTCGAATTGGAGAATTGGGAGCTCCGCCATTGTTGATAAAGATGGAGCTTTCGAGTTGCAGAGTGACGAAGACGAAGAACTGGGGAGGTGTTTTTATTTGAGAATTTAGTTGGAGAAAACAGAATTTCAGGGTTTTACAAAATTTAACGGTTTATAGCTGAGCTGCTCTTATTGACTGACCTTGGAAAATCTCTCTCGGTCCACGACGTTTCATCGTCCTATTGTGCCTTTTCTGTGACTACTAGATTTACGAAGGATTGCTCTATATCATTATTTTCTTCTTTTTGTTGCCTCCGTTTGAAAAAATTGTTGAAGCTAAACGGATTCATCAAAGTGATGTAGGAAATCTTAAGAAATATTTAGAGAGATATGTTATTTGATCAGATTGATATGAGTACAGAATGAGTGATGGATGAATATTTTATAGCTAATTGTAAATAATCTGATATTTAAATATGAAGACACGTGTTGCATCATCATTGGACAAAAATCTTACCGAAAATCTAGTCCAATTATTTTGTCAATAACGCTATCTGAGAGTGACACGTGTCACATCGTCTGAACAAAAATCTTATTGGAAATCTTATAACAATTATGTTGACGAAAAAATAATTAAAAACGTGGCAATGACACGTCTCACGTTTTTATTAGTCGAAAATCTTATCAAATTTTTTGTATATTCATTTAGTTGATAACAATATTTTGGCAATAACACGTGTCGCATTATGAATGGTTGAAATCTAATCCAAAAAATAATTTAATAATATTTTCCAACATAATGAATAGTAATTGCTCTTGTAGTCTTGCTAATTGTGTTTTGCTGCATTCAAAAATTAATTTGCTCTTCTAAATTATGGATTAAGTTTTGATGCATTATTTTTTTCGCTCTTGTAATGGGTGCTCTAAGGAACTGATATGTAATTTGCTATTTTTTTTTCTAACTTTGACATCTATGGACAAAACGACTTCTCTCTATACACGCATTTAACATATGCCATTGATTCAATAATTCTAGTCTGGCATCTTTTTTCTAGGGATTGGAGTCTTTTTTGGAATGACCAAAAGGAACAAGCATTAGATCGATGTAAAACTTTCCATCAACCATGTATATTTACCTGAGTACGATTAAATCAACAAGAGGGAAGCGATCGATCGTGATGGGTGGGGTTGATTTGGTTCAGGCTAGGTGATTACCCAGTTCATTTGGTCGACCGATTTCACCTCGATGCTTCTATGTTTGGGCAGTTTGGAAGGAGCATATATGTTCCTCCTCCTCAATCTTTCACGAGCTAATTACGCGTAAGGCTAGTAGGATAGGCGAAAGATTATGGTGAGGCGAGGGCAAACGTAGTGAAGCCTGGTTTGCAAGGAATAGCATGTGAATGACGACTTAATTAAGCCTCTGGAAGCTCAGAGTATTTGGTGGCCGAAGGGCGAAGAGAGTAGAAGAGGGGGAGGGTCGCTGAGGGTGGGGGTAAGTGGTGATGGGGGCTTAATTTAATTTAGTGAACACGGTGGTGGTGAGAGCTGGTTTTGTGACGAGCAATAGTAACAAATTTAGACAAACTTCAACGGGAAAAAAAGGAATCTTATGGCAAGTGAAGTATGACTCATGACTGCTACTGGAGGAAGTATCTCCGATCTATGGATGCTTCAATAACTTTTTTTATATATGTTATCAAAATCACCCGGTTAGTCAGAATTAGAGGTTGTGATGTTATGTCGATCGAGAGAATTAGGGTTTGGTAGAGCCGTCGCATGCAATGTTAGATTCGGCATGATACTGTGATATGTGTCAGTTTTAGAACCTGAACTTGAATTTGAGTCAAGTGTTCACGTAGCATATAAGTTTTGGTTTTTTGAAGGTAATCTCTTTCCTTGTCATATTGGGCTTGTTTTTTGTTGTGATTATTTTCATGGTTACTTATTTTTCCAAGGATGAGACTTTTGTAGAAAATGATTTGAGATTGAGATCAAAAGAATCATCAAGCTTGTTATGTGATTGTTTTACTTATCATCCCTATATGCATCAAGCTCAAATCCTAACCGCTAAATAGCAGCTAAAATGTTGAACATACTACATTTAATAAGTAAATCTTCATATAAATATTTCATTTATAGATACTACCTATTTATTAATGACCAGCCGATTGGAAGAAAAAAAAATATGTTCAAAAATTTCAAGAAAACTTTGCAATCCATAATTTTATTCCCTTCTGTTTGAAGCCATAGCAGATTAAACTGCAATCCGAAACTAAACTGCAATCGCAAGGGTACTTCATCTAAACTTGAACTTCAGAAGGGAGCTCCGACTTTCATTTATTTTTATTTTTTTCACCTAGACAAACAAAAATTCTTAAGTTTGGTATAGCACACCAAGAAAGAAGCTTACTTGACCTCCACAGTCCATTTCTTCTTGTCCTCAAGACGACCTGTCTGGATTCCTGTTAGAGTTTCATACAATTTCTGACATAATGTTCCTTTTCCTGTTTTGTATTCAGCCCTGCAGTATAGATATTTAACAAGTCACAACCAAGTGCCCAAATATTTAGGAATATACTAAAGGAAAATGATTTTGGGCCTTACGTAAGGCCTAACTTTGTGGCCTTAATTTGGCGTGGAACTTTATGTCATTTACATGTCAACAATTATCCTTAATTTATTTATTTTCCTTTTTCCAATTGATATAAATTATGTCCATCGATATACCTTCTGCAATTCTCTTTCTTTTTTAAGTTCGTATTCTTATTCCTAGGTTTTTCTCTTCATTTGGTTTTGATTTTTTCGGTATACTTTAGATGTAGATGTTCGATTATCTTCTCTATAATGACTGAATTGTAAACTTCTTGGAATTAAATGTTGGTGATCGACCTCATTTACCCTAAACCCTCATTTACTAGCTAATACCTCGCACCCTTTGCCCAGTTTAATCTTATTTTTTCCAACTAGTTCATACCAAATCTTCAATCAAGTCAATTATCAATGGAAGTCTTTCATTAATAGAATTAATAGAGTTATGCGTGCTATGAATCACAAAAAAGAGCTAATGAACAAAGTTAAGGAGAGATCAGATCGATCTCTAAGGACGCCTAAACCTAACCAGTGGGGTTGGCGTTTCAATGGGTGCTTTCGGGGCCGGTTTTTCATTTTAGGGTTCTTGGTATAGGTTTAGTGGGTTCAAAACTTCATATATACATATGAATAAGGATAATTAATAGTATTTTTGTTCTACTCTGAAACGATATAAGGATGATCATAAAATAATAAAATCCAAGGATAATATTGGGTTAGCAAAACTTTTACATGAAACATGGGTAAGCAATTTATTTACTAAAATGAGATGGAAATACCACATCATTTTAAGGCTACAAAATGAGGTCTTCCTAGGAATATCATTTTAAGGATAATATATTCTGTTGTCAATACTTCGGTATTGTATACATTTCGGTGCGAACATTTCTTGCACCACCTTCTAAGTACCACCCGACGATGAGGGGATCGTCCAAGTAGAACACTTGTTTTGTCTTCATCGCAAGACAAAATGGTGAATTCTCATAGTAACTAGTGTTTGTATCCACTGATATCAGACCATGTATCTTGGATCACTAAAGGACCCGCAACACTGGAAGCCTCGACTCTGTCTTTAAGCCACTGTCTCCGTCGATTGATCTTTGTCGGTTGACTAGAAACTTCCCCATGTAGGTGCCAAGCTGTGTAATTCGGATTAAAACCATGGTGTATGCAGTGATGATAAATCTCTACGATAAAGTACAAAGGCAGATGAAAAAAAATCTATATATAGATGTTGCATTTAAGACAAAGTACAAAGGCAAATGAAAAAAAATTCAAGCGACGAAGTTTGACCAATGTTCGTCGCTTCGTTTACACATGAGCGACGACTTCACTAAATTTGTCGCTTCAATGATTAGTTTGCGACGAAGATTGAATGTCGTCGCTAGATTTTTCAAAACATGGTTCTAGGATAAACCTAGGCGACAAACTATGAATATTGGTCGCTTCAATACTTTTGTAAGTGATGAATTTTGAGCAATATATGTCGCTCTCTGTTTTGTAAGCGACGACGTCAATAATCGTTGCTTAGAGTTGTTGAAGCGACGAGTTTGTTTTTTGCTTTTCATTCTTCGTCGCTTGAATCCCTTTCTCCACTAGTGCCTTAAGGTCCCATAGCATTGCTCTATACTAAACTAACGAATAGTAAAATTAACATTTCATCGTATTAATTGATTGATCACAATCAATCAATGTGGCAGCTTGATGTTTTACTTATTTGGTCAACTGTTCTTACCTCTTGTCGTCATAAGTCACAGCACCTATAGGGGTCACGACTACAGCAGTTCCCGTGCAGAAAGCTTCATCGACTTCAAGTAAATCCTCGACTGGGATCTCACGCTCTTCCACCTGATCAATGAAATATTAGTGGAGGAACATGGTCTAAAAGTTAGTTTCTTTTGAAAATGTCACATCCAAAACATAAAATCTCAGCTCATTCGAGTTCTTTGATCACCTTGTAACCAAAATCGAGGGCGATGTCAATGACGCTTTTACGAGTTATTCCAGGCAGGATGGTTCCATGTATCAACGTTGGAGTTCAAATGACATTACCCTACAAATACATCATAAGAATATAGTCGATCGTGATAAATTACTACTAACTGTGAAGGTTTGATTCACAATCAAATCAAATGGGGTATTTTACCTTCAGAATGAAAATGTTAGCTCCTGCAGGCTCCTCTATGTTTTTACCAGTTAGAGAATCCAGAAATAAGATATCAGAGAACACTTTGGCCTTTACTTGCTTCAGTGGCTGGTAAACCTGTATATGTATCATATATATGACATATAGATGAGGAACTGGTTTTATCTGCTGTCCATAAAAAAAGCAGTTCTATTTGCTTACAGGTGAGTAATTGGTGACAGATTTGACGCCTCCAGTTTCACCTGTTTCTACCGGATTACGCGCGGGACGCAATCTAGCAGAAGCAAGTACGAGTAATCTTCTTCTTGTTCGTCCGAACGTTCGGGCTGTTCGGATGGTCGGGCTCTTCTCCTGTCTTCGGGTGTTCGGATGCGCGTGTTCGGGTATGGCTGTTAGAAGAATACAACGACAAACAGACAGTCAGGGGTCGAGACAGGGGTGACCTGCCTTCAACGCTCCGATGCCTAAGTTAGAAGATGTATTGGATATAACAGTCGAGCGAGCGTGCATAGAAGTAGGTTGAAGTGTTTAGTGTTTTGAGTACGTTGGATTGAATGCTCTTACTTGTAATAAATACCTTTCATATATAGGTGGTTGAGTTTGCTACTTGCCTGTGTTCCTTAATGTGGGACTAGTTTGTGTTTGCTGTCATGTGATCCGCATATTCGGATATGCGTCTGTCGGGCGCGTGCGTGCTCGGATGGAGTCGGCCTTGTGAGCGGAGTTGTAACCTTTCTGGTGGTCTTTCGGGTGGTCTGGTAGGTGTTGATTGCCTGCTTAAGTGGATAAGTATATTTAATCGGACAACTAATGATGCTATACTAACACCACCGGGCGTAGCTCTATGGAGTTTATGCTCAACATACACATTGAGAATGAAAACATTGAATTTCCAAGGGACAAAAATAGGATTTATAATTTTTGTCAGCTGCAAATAACCAAGAATACAAATAAGTAAAACTTTTAGTACCCAACGTTTGTTGGCAAGAACTGTTTGCTTCACAGCATCAACAAATTGTTCAACTGATGGAGATGGCATGCACATTCTCTGCACCAATCTTCATTCTTTGAGCATTCTCTTTTGGCCGAAACAGCAAAACACGAAGACCATCTTCTGTTCTGATCGCCTTCAGACCTTCGAATAGTCCCTGTAATAGACAACAGATCAAACAATGTTCCAATGTGTTCTGATCGCCATAAGCTATGGAATATATATTCCCCAGCTAAGAATGCAGCAATCAATAATGTGTACATCAAATGCTAAGTACAATATTGCTAGCTGAAACTACTTACCTGTCCATAGTTTAATATTCCAGCAGATGGGCAAAGCTCCATTTTTTTAAAGGGAGAGAGCTGCTCATGTGTAAAGTTCTCTCCATCGGTGTATTTCATGGTGTACATGAAATCTATTGGAGTCGGTCCAAACCCTAGATCATCCCAGTTGACACCCTCAACATAGTTTTCACCAGCGTGACTGCATTTTCACATGGATAATAATACGTATTTGACATAACAAAGATTGAGGAAAGCTCATGATGCATGATTGCATGTATGTGGAAATTGTGGCATGCATGGTAAATGAAACTGGGAGAGGAAACTATGTATAAAATGGGCTACGCTAGCTTATTTACCTGTGGTTAATGAATTCTGAACTCCAGTGGTGGTAGGCATAGCTAGAAATCTTACTGTCTCGATGTACCTGCTAGTGAATTTGGAATAACAAGGTCGATCGGATCTCAAATATATATATGAGTGTGAGAGAATAAGCTTGGTTAAAATATATAGAGAAAGTTTGAACTTGGAATCTAGTATCTAGGGCTTTATTGTTACATGGGTTTGACTATTGAAGAGTTCGTTTTTGCTGGCATTCTAAATGTTTTACACCTATTAAAGTTTTTGTTAACTCATGAAAAAAAGAATCATGATCAAATCCATCACATCTTCCAATCTTCGACTGAGAATCTAAAGGAAAGGACTAAATTCTTAATACACATCCCTCAATTTTTTTTTTGTGCCATTTTTACCTTCATTTTCCCTCAACTACCCTTTCTCTTTTCTTCTCTTCATCTGCAGCCGCCTACACTACACCGATGCTTTAGGCCTCTAGCTTTTGAATACCAATTCACCAGCTTCTGATACTTATCGGCAATGTTATTTAACACATGATGAAGTCAATCTCTCAATTCCAATGCACCGGAAATGGAATCCATTGTGAAGTGGCATGGCCGGATCTATCCTGCTCCAAATTTCTTGTATACAAATACCGAAATACTCTCTCTCTCTCTCTCTCAAGAGCCCATTTAGCGAGTTGCCCAACCCTGCCACACTGCCGTGGGAGCCGCCTGACCCCGTCGCCACGTACCACCGCAAAAGCACAATTCCAGTCATCTTGTCGTCGTTCTCAGAAAATGGCATTGATGAACAACAAAATCAGGATTTAAAAGACAATAAATATACAGACACTTCCGGCAAATGCAACTATCCAATTGTTTTAGTGACTAATTGATCTAAGTCTTTATGAACAAATAAGCGTGGTGTTCAGAACTCAGAATCATCGAGCGAGATCAACCAAAATCGAGCAAGCAAATTAAAGGGAGGTCTTACATAGAGGGATAAAGTGAGGATTTAAAAATTCACAAAAAAATGGGGTGTGTATTAATGAATTGAGGTGCGTGAATATAATTTCTCAGGACTAAATCAATTCTATATAACACAGATTCTGTTTTCTCTTCCTCCGAACCACTCGGGCCACTCTGCTGACGTGTAAAAAGATCGATTCCAACTTCGCCACGTGGCTCCCTCCTCCTCTCCAAAAAGAGAAGATCCACTGTCAGTCAACTTCAAGCTCCCCGGTCCGACCGGTGAACCGTTTTCACCACATCGAAGACATCAACGCCGCCCTCCGCTTCTCCTGGGGACTCGGCATGCCTTTGGTCGGTCGTCTCCGCTATACCTGTACTGGCTATACGTCAGCTACAGCGACGACCCGAACCCGGGTTCGAGGCAGTACGTACCCTCCTCGTTCCCTCTGGACCACGCCGTCGGCAATGTCGAAGATGAGTTGCTGGAAGTACTTGCGGGATTGGCCTTTCTTTGACTTTGCCTTTTGCGACTTTGGTGAAGAGCTCGTCGCCGATGACGAAGAAATTTTGTGCTCGATGCAAAAAATGCCTTTTCTCGTTTTATTTTCCTCATCTTACTGCATTATGTAATCATCCGATACATTCAAAGTATGTAATTAAAATCCGGCAGTAGATCGATGCACGAATCACAGCTTGGGATGATACATATATAGATCAGGAATTACGCTGCTCCCTGACGTCGCTCACTCTCAAAGTTGGAAGGCTTTCAGAGTACGTCAACCGATCAGTGCAGGAAACATATATAAGTATTAATTTGTGTAGTTTTGATACGGTTTCTGTTTGTTGGTTGTTTTCCATATCAATTTGACAGTACGTCGGCCAATAGATTGGTGATTTTTGTTGTTGTTTTGTTTTCAGTCTCACAACGGACGACGCTGTTCTACCCGAAGATATTATATATGGTTTCGATCCTGACTCTTGTGCCGATGAAATCGCTGCTCCGATTCACCTGTGTCTGCAAACGCTTTTATATGATCATTCTGAAGGATCCTACATTTGCAAGGTCTCAGTCGAAAGCATCTCATTTTTGGTCTAAAAAAACATCTCAGTTGAAAGCATCTTATGAGCACAAAACCCTGACTCACAAACTCCTCCTGCTCATCCACGAACCAATATACTACTCTCAGAAACGGGATTTCACGTCTATCGACTTGAACACTCTGTCCTCCTCCTCTGTTAGATCGCTGAAAATTCCCCTTTGAATAGAGAATGCAAGAGCGTTGTCGATGCTTTGGATTATTGACCCCCAATTTCTTGGCTCCTCTAATGATGTCGTATTTCTGTCTCAAGACATTACCAATTTTGTGTGAGAATCATCCACTTTGGTGTGGGCTATTTGCCTGCCACCGACGATTACAAACTTGTTATATGCATTGGTGATAAAGATTGCCGTGGTTACAAGTACATTAGCATCACTAGCATGGCCATGTTCTCAATGAGAAACAATGCTTGGAAATGGCTTCAGGTTCACAGGTACCGTTTTTCTACAACTAAGATGGGGACTCTGTCAAACGAGGAACTCCATTGGGTCTCCAAATAAGATAATGTAATTGTGGCAGTTGATTTGACAGATGAAAGCAACAAATGCAGAGAAATGTCTCTTCCCAAATTTGCCGATGAAGACAAGATGTTCTACGTTTCAACCTGCCAGAGGATGCCTACGTTTGGCTCATTTTTCGGGGCCTGCCCCCAACAAAGTCAAGGTGTGGGAAATGAAAGAATATAATGTGAGCTGCTCGTGGACTAAACTATTTAACTTGGAAAGTTTGGATCTACCTAAGGCTTTAATGGATAACAATACAATGTTGCTTATGGGAAGTAGTAAACGTGGTCAGCTAACATATAACATCGGTGTGGTGGAGGAGGAGTTGATAAGGATTGATCTCAAAGGAAAAAAAAAGTATGTTGCGTATAAGTTTGCGGGATATCTGAGCGCCATAATTCCATATCAAGAGACTCTAATAAGGATTACATGATTAGTCCCCTCTTTGTATATGCACCGGTGCTGAAGTTTGAATTCATATATATGTTGCAAGAAGGAGCTCTATGGGAGGGTCACTTGTCAGAAACTAGTATAGTTAATTTTTCAGTTGTCTACTGGCTACTAGTCAGGGTTTGTTTTAAGCTTTGATGATGTCTATTGGAAGCCCTTGATCTTTCGAACAACAATCTTTCTGGTTCGATACCTCACAGTTTGTCATCTCTAACCTTCCTGGCTTACTTGAACTTATCTTCCAACGTACAACTTGTCCGGAAGGATTCCTACAAGCACTCAGCTGCAGACAGTTAACGAGCCATCCATTTATGCTGGCAATCAATATCTGTGTGGCCCTCCTCTTTCAACCAAGTACCTGGGAGATAGCGCGATGAATCCAGTTGGTGATAACGATCATGAAAGAGTTAAAAAAGACGGAGATGACAATTGAAGGCAGCTGGGTTTGTACCTTAGCATCGTACTCGGGTTTACCCTAGGATTTTGGGGTGTTTGTGGCACATTGCTTGTGAAGCACTCATGGAGGTATGCCTATTCGTTTATTTGATGGCATCAAAGATAAAATAGCATTGGCGATTGCACTCAAGGTGCCTCATTTCCAAAGAAGGAGGACTTTATGATGGAGAATGTTGCATGGTTTAATTTGTGCCTATTATGACCTGAATTTTAGTAGTAAGATGTACATGTAATCATTGACAGCCTTGTTGCATAATTCTGGTCATGTATTTGAACATTTTTTAGATGAATCGGAGTTGAATTTTGTTCTGCCAAATTCTAGCTTGTTCTGCTGATCTGCTCTTGTATAGAATAGAATAGAATAGAAATTGCTACTGTTGTGACATAATTAATGTTTCACTCACTCATTCTTATTGCCAAAGATAGCTCTCATCGTCACAAGCTTGATTCCTCTCACCCACAACTCTGCCATTTCACTCCCACCTTCACACACAAAATGCAGCTCCTTGTTCTTTGTAGTCACCACATGGAACATTCCGGGCTCATCACAGTCATACTTTCTCCTCCGATTCCATCTGAATGCCTCGCTAGGCCCGACCTCCGCCTTCTTGCAGATCACATTTCTCTTACTTGACTTTCCCCACCTTAGAATCCCTGCTACCCCAACCATTTTCAGCATTTTACTATGTGGAGCTCCTTTACCCCATTTTGTGTGCTTCTTTACATGACTCCCACCAAGCACGAGTTTTAGTGCAAATTCATTCAATATAGCCTTCTCTGCATCATTTTTCGATCCACTTTTCCTCGCAAGCATCAGCGCCGTCTCATGTCTTGCATTCACAATGTCACATTGGGCCCCTAGAGAGATTAGAAGGTCACAAAGCTTACCATGTCCTCCTCTTGCTGCCAACATCAATGGAGTGTAGCCATCAGCATCGAAAGCATTGACATCGTAGCCGCGAGTTGCCAATGTATGAACCAAATCCAAGTCTCCATGTTGTGCTGCAAGATGTAGAGCATTAAACTCAAGAGAACCACTATCAGGCCCCTTCTCAACTGTTTGATCCAGCATTAGTTTTTCAAACTCTACATCTTTCTGTTTTATATCTAATAGTTCAATCGCTGTCTGCCCAAGCTTGTTCTGCAACTTCATGTCAGCTCCGGCACATATAAGCAATTTAAAAGCTTCCATGTGACCATCTGTTGCAGCTATCATGGCAGCAGAATATCCATTTTCATCTTGCTCATCAAGATAGATGTCTTTCCTCTCAATCACTTGCTTCAAAGCCTCAACATCGTTTTCTTGAGTCACAAGCATTAGGGGAGAAAATACCAATGTGTTGCTTGATCGAACAATCTGCCCATCTTGAATCACGTCTAGGACTGCTTGTTTGAAGCCAACAGTCCACTTAGCTGAATCTGCAATTGAGCTTGCACTTTGACCATCAGAATTGACAAGGCCAAAATCAGCACCATTTGAAGCAAGTATTTTGAGGCATTCCTGGTATTTATGTCTAGCACAGATCATTAGTGCCGTTTCTCCGGATTCTGTTTGAGAGTTGATCTCGCAACTTGAGTTTATCAGCTGTTTCAAGGACTCAACATCGTTTGCTTGAGTCACGAACAACAGTGGAGAGAAGATTGTGGTATTGCTTGATTGCAAAACCTTCCCAGCTCTAATGACATCTAGAAGTGTTTGTCTAAAGCAAGCACTCCACTTAGCCGACGCAGCAATTACGCTTGCGCTATGACCACTGGAATTGACCAGGCCAAAATCAGCACCATTTGAAGCAAGGATTCTGAAACACTCCTGATGTTTATGTCTAGCACATATCATTAGCGCAGTCTCTCTAGAATCCGTTCTAGAGTTGACATTGCAGCCACTATTGATCAAGTGTTGTAGAATAGTACTCAGTCCAAATCGCGACGCCATGTGGATGGGATACTCAGTTTCTGAAGTTGTTGTCTTAATCGAAACTTCTACATCTGCACCACAACTCAACAACACATTAATGGCTCTCTCATTGTTGCACAAGATGGCATGGTGAATAAGAGTCCTCCCAAAGTGAGCAATGTTGGGAGAGACATGTTGTAGCAGCATACTCAAGATGGCACCGGTGGCTTCAAAGTACTCGACTGCGCACCATGTCACACTGTAAGCCTCGGCTAGTCCTGCACCCACCCGAAACTCTTCTCCTGTGCTTACATCCCAGGACCACCCTCCTAGACTCACTTTGATATCTGTTCTGGCTCCAGCCTGTATTTTTTCTTTCCAAAATGTAAGTTACACTAGATAGAATATAATCAAATCTGCATAAACAAGATCTTAGGAGCTGAAAATACTAACCTGCAACAATAGTCTCACAACAGAAATTTGCCTGCTAACAATGGCAGCAACAAGAGCATTACAGTCGGCATTGGTGTACAGCGATGGCTTCGATGACTGAAGCAATGTCCGGTCAGTTGCATCAATATTCACCCCATACTGATCACCATTCAAAAGCATCATTTGTCGAATCATATTTGTACTGGGTGATCAACAAGTGAGATAAGTACTTTCAGTGACATAACACTGCGGCACATAAACATTACCTTGAGGAGTGTGTCCACTACATCAACAAAGCCTCTGCAGCAAGCAGAAACAAAAGCACGAACCGCCACTTGAGGCCCGATCAACTCGGACCCCATGAGCATCTCAGCAGGCCTAGCGCGGCCCAAGTAGCTTGCCTCCAACAAGGCCTCCTCGCAGGCCCTCTGAGATGCTCCGGCATTGATAACAACCTCCAGTATCTCCGTGTGATCTTCCCTCGCCGCCGCCGTCGTCACATAGCCTCTGAACAATTTCATATTCACATTGGCTCCATAACTCTATCACATGAAAAATGACCATAACTTAATTTAGTCCCAACTCAAAACAGAGAACATTGAAAATTTGAGATATTACAAAATACGTGATGAAATTGAACTTGAAATTCAGAATTAAAATCTTACATATTGTCTTACAGTTATTGATTTCAAATTTGAGACAATTGAACAAAATATTCATATTCCAGCTCATAAATGTTCCATTTTACTCATATCAGTTACAGTAGACTCTTGTTCGTCAGAAAATGAAAACTCCGCCAAAAATATAATTTAAAAAAAATGGTAGATGAAATTTGACATATATTATTACCAGTAGCTTTCTAAGGAGACTTAAATTTCCGGAATGAGCGGCGAGGAACAAGGCGGTGACCTGAGTCTTGAACTGCTCGTACTCGACACGAACCTCATGAGTCGACTCGCCGTTCAACACAATCTCTGTCTTCTTCGACTTCAAGCACACTGTCCCGACGAAGTTTACGTCGACTAAAGGATCGTCAAGACACTCGTGCGCCGAGTTCGGATCGGTGTTTTCGTGCGCGGCGTCGACCAAGCGCTGAGAGACCTCGGCTTCGTAGTTGAGAGGGAACACGTGCGCTTTTCCGGCGAACACAGTCATCGGAATAAGTGTGTTTGGTTTAATTAGTTGGTTTGGTTTTGGTTACAGAGTACGTGATGATGTTGGGGTTAGGGAGAAGATTGGTGAGAGAGAGAGAAAGAGAGACCAGGGCATGCGCGATGAGCTTGGACTGAAAAAGTTTGGGGTTTAATTTGTGAGATTTTGGTGAGCGGGGAGAGGGAGATTTGAGAATTAAAACGTTGTCTTTGACCTGGTTGTGACATTTGTCTTTTCTTTTATTGATAAAGAAAAGAAATTATGTCCTTATAAAAGAGAGAAGGAAATTTCTTGGTTGTATGGTTTTGATTGGGATTTTGTTCGGAAATTTTCAATTTTTTTGGACCAAAAATAAAAGGTAATTAGTCTAATCAGATTTAATCAGATATCAGTAATATTTTTACGTTAAATTTGTGTTAAATCGTACATTAATTACGTTTAAATGTGGAAGTTTCATGTTGACCGTACTGAAAAATTGATAATAATGATAAGAAGCATGTTGAGACTTTATTTGAACTTTTAAACCGAAAATCTATAGAATTTTTCAAAAAATATTATAATGAAAGTTGCAAAAGATAAATAGAAATTTTAAATTAAAACATGTTATGGCATTTTAGTGCACTTAGTTTGTATAGTGTATAGTGTTTGTACCACCTAAAAATGAAGTTGAGTTTTATGTTTGAGAAGTAACACTGTCCAAAAGTATCTGAACTAATATATTGCAACTGATGATGATGCCTAACTGGTAAAAGGGAATGACTACTTCTCTAAGAAGATGAAGTAATCGGGTGAGATTTAGGCCAGAATCTGATGCCTTTGTAGGACTTGCATATACTAAACTAACATCAATCTTACACGAGCTAACTCCAGCCGTCAAGCCAACTTCCCAACAAACCAAATCAAACAAATCGTGGAACTGGCCATTTGGCCAAATCCCAAATAGAGCCCACTCTGATATTACCCAAACAAAGTAGTTATAATATGGAGTTTACTTTGTCTCATGTGCAATTAGTTCAACTTATTACAAACCGGATTTGGCCGGCATTTCTTTTGCTCCAAATTGACGATACAATCAACATAAAGGATTACATGCATGGTGATGAGTCATAATTTAGCTTAAATATTTTCGATGCTATGTGATTGCTTATCTTATAAAGCAAACCTTATGATTAGAACTAATACCAAAGAGAAGGAAACCATGCATTAATTGAGATTTGGAGTCTTGGACAAGAAAACATAGCAAAATGGAACAAATCTTAAACCAATTTTATGCCAAACTCAAGTACACCGAATTTCGCACATGAAAATATCAACTTTAAAGTCACATTGTTCAAGTCTTAGGAAAATGACGAACTAGTTGAGCCGTGATTTCCTCTTAATAAGAAGATATTCTGTAAACCATTCTCATGGTAAGGAAAATATACTCGGCCAATCACTTAATCACAACTCTTTTTATTTTAAAATCAGTAAAATTTATGTTTCTACTAATACAAAGCGAAACCCTCTTTGTGTCATCACTCACCAACCTTACAAAGTTTCAAATTGACCAATATACATAAATCAAAAGAAAAAATGAAACTAATAAAAAATAAATTCAAAATGGTACTATCGTAATTTTGTAATAATTATTCATAACTTCCTCCATAATTTTTTTTCACTTCCACACCACATCCGTATGGGTGGGAATTTTTCTAGTATATCTAAATTGTCAATGTCGATGAGTAGTGGGCTAGCGGCAAACCAAACTTACACCTCACCCCTCTTGCTATTTGTTGGGCCGGAAGGACAGCTGGCACCATGGTGTTGGGTTATTGGGATTGAGCCAGTAATTTTGCAAGGTTAAAAGCTTAAGAAGTAGGCCCAATTACGACTCTTGAATTGTAGACCCAAGTAGTAAGAAATAGGCCCAGACCACCTCTACGTGTCACAGAAACTCATAACACTCATATCAGTCCCCATATTTCTCAACCCTTTAATTAAATTTAAATTCGGAAGGTCCATTTTCCATAGCCGAGCTTCGCAAGTCGCAACCGCACCAGTCTCAGCTTCTCTCTCTATCAATCTCGTTCTGCATCGGACGAATCAGAGTTCGTCTGTGTTCAATTCACGCCATGGTACGCAAAACCCGAGATCTCTATCACACTTTTAAATTTAGTAGCGAGGCCTATCGTTTCGCTGCGTTAGGTTTGGTGATGCGATGCGAACTCATTACATTGTTTGCATCAATTCGTGTTTGTTTTGTATGATTGAGAATATAGGCCAATTGTGAATAGTAGTAGATCTGCCATGGCTATGTGTTTGGTTGCTCCCTGGTAATTGGAAACAAAATAGATTTTCAATTCGGTTTTTAGATATTAAAATGTGTTGAAGCTCTATTCAGCTAAGGAAATCTTTAGACTTTAGGTTTCAAATTGATGACGAGCTTTTTGAAGTTCTTGGAATTGAAATTTTAGGCTTTTGAATTGATGAAAGTGAACTTTTTGTTAAGAAGGGAGTTTTCGGTTTCGTTCTCTGTTTAGGTTCAGGAGTGTCTAGAATATGGTGAAATTCAGGTCAGTAAGTGATTACGATCATACAGTTTGGCTAAAACTTTAGAGTTTAACTCTTGGATATCTGGGTTAAACGAATTAGATACTTGAATCTCAATGTCATAGGCGAACACAATTTATTTGGGGTTTCAAAGAGTGTTAATCCAATTTCTTCGAAGGTTCATTTGTGTGGGAAAGACTATGAACCTTTATTCAACCTTAAAAGCACCTAGCTATAGTGCAGGGAGGATAAGTTGGAGCAATGAAGATGTACTAGCCATGTTTAAGCTTATAGTGTGTGTGTTCGCATTAAATTCTTCAAGAAATAAAGATAACTTGTATTGTATCTGTTTTGATGTTTGAAGATTTTCATGCATGTTTGGAATGTAAAAATGATGGAGTATAGGTTGGATAAATGATTTGATCTGATTTCTTTGTTATGGATGTTTCCCATAGGCACCCATCAGGGGTATTCTGTGTTTGCAGAGGGCACTGTTAGCCCGGCAGCATGGTGGTCTAGGGTATAGGTTATTGAGTACACAGGCTGCAACAACTGCTACTACTCCTCAACCTCCTCCACCTCCCCCACCTCCGGAGAAAACTCACTTTGGTGGTTTGAAAGATGAAGACCGAATTTTCACCAACTTATATGGGTTGCACGATCCATTTCTCAAAGGTGCCATGAAGCGAGGTGACTGGTACAGAACCAAAGATCTTGTTCTTAAAGGTACTGATTGGATTGTTAATGAAATGAAGAAGTCTGGTCTTCGTGGACGTGGTGGTGCCGGTTTCCCGTCCGGCCTCAAATGGTCTTTCATGCCAAAAGTTTCTGATGGTCGTCCTTCATATCTTGTTGTAAATGCTGATGAAAGTGAACCTGGAACTTGCAAGGACAGGGAGATTATGCGCCATGATCCACATAAGCTTTTAGAGGGTTGTCTGATTGCTGGTGTAGGAATGAGGGCTAGTGCTGCTTACATCTACATTAGAGGTGAATATGTGAATGAACGATTGAACCTTGAAAGGGCCAGAAAAGAAGCTTATGCAGCTGGTTTACTGGGGAAAAATGCGTGTGGATCGGGTTATGACTTTGATGTTCACATCCACTTTGGTGCTGGTGCTTATATCTGTGGTGAAGAAACTGCACTCCTAGAGAGCCTTGAAGGCAAACAGGGGAAGCCAAGATTGAAGCCTCCTTTCCCTGCTAATGCAGGATTATATGGCTGCCCCACTACTGTTACAAATGTGGAGACAGTGGCTGTTTCTCCCACCATTTTAAGGCGTGGACCAGAATGGTTTTCCAGTTTCGGTAGGAAGAACAATTCAGGGACAAAGTTATTCTGTATCTCTGGACATGTTAACAAGCCTTGCACTGTTGAAGAGGAGATGAGCATACCCTTGAAAGAGTTATTAGAGAGGCACTGTGGAGGCGTGAGGGGTGGATGGGATAACTTACTTGCAGTAATTCCAGGTGGTTCATCTGTTCCATTGCTTACCAAGGATATATGTAATGATGTCTTGATGGATTTTGATGCACTAAAGGCTGTTCAGTCTGGGCTGGGGACTGCAGCTGTTATTGTGATGGATAAATCAACTGACATTGTGGATGCCATTGCACGACTTTCCTACTTCTACAAGCATGAGAGCTGTGGGCAGTGCACACCATGCAGGGAAGGGACAGGATGGCTTTGGATGATCATGGAAAGAATGAAAGTTGGGAATGCAAAGTTGGAAGAGATTGACATGCTTCAGGAGGTGACCAAGCAGATTGAGGGGCACACAATCTGTGCATTGGGAGATGCTGCTGCTTGGCCTGTGCAAGGTCTGATAAGGCATTTCAGGCCAGAGATGGAGAGGAGGATCAGGGAGCGTGCCGAGAGGGAGCTGCTTGAGGCAGCTGCTTAAGTGTCTTTCTCAGGTTCAGTCTTGGCTCATTTCTTTTGTGCATTTATTTCTTCATTTGACTTTTAATAATAAGAAACAGATGAGAAAACCATACAAGTTACTTCGAATTCAATTGTTGTAAGACCAACTATCAGGTGACCTGATCTGGTTGGATGAATCTATACATGTGAGTAGATTTCTTAGAATGTTGTGAGGTCTATTGGTTTTTAACAATAAGATTACTGACTATTTCCCTCAAGATGGCCTTTTTTGGTTGTTGTTGTGACATACACTCTTGTATCTTCTCTATTGTGTGGTATATAACTACCGAATGTTTATACTAGACGCTTTGCTCTTTATGACTGATACAGAAAATAATGAAACTTTAGGCCTGTCTCATGTCGTAGTCAACCTGGTGTGATATGTAAATATCAGTTTCAAAGTTTTGAACCAATTAGTACCCTTCTATGGGACAAAGTGTTCATCAGGTGGTGTCAGTAAAATGAATTTTTTGATTGTGTAGGTTAAGCTTGTATTTTGGTGGGAAGTATGGAATAAAATGAAGTATGTGTCCAGATTCCGGAGAATAGATTGATCACTTTGGAGGCAGCTGGTGGTCCAGCTGCTATTGTTTGTTTTAAAGCTGTATCGACTGTACGATCTCACTTATTGTTGCCCTGGGATAGGTAATTTATGTTATGTTTCTAGATCATGTGCTCCCAACACAGATGGAATTTTGTTAATAAAATTTGTATTTTTCTTCCCGTTTGGTTTATGTCGAATCTGCTTCCTTCTCTGCGCACTTGTGCTCTATTATTAATCGAGTAGATTGATTCATTCATGGAGGCGGAGAATACATTTTTTCTGGAGTTGCTTAATTGTTGGAACTTGGAAGCGGCTACTTAAGTCTCAGGAGGCGGAGGATACACAGTTTGTCACGTACGTCAAAGTCTGTTGTTCTTCATGAACATAATAGCTTTTGTTGCCATGGCTAGTTACTGTTTGTAGATCTGTTGTTTCATGTTATGGAGGAGAAGGTGCAAGCGGTTATTTAGGCATCTATCAAGAAATATTGAAGAGATTGTTAAGACTATGGGTCCTTCGTCTCGTTGCTGCTCAAGCTAGTCGACTTTGTTGTGTTGAATCTACCAGTTGGCTTCAGCTTTGGTGGTTTCTGTTAGGAATGGTAAAATAACTCGAACCGCGGGTATCAACCCGACCTGACTCAACTCCGATGTTTTAAGGTAAATAACGGGTATCGAGTATTTATTGATCTAAACCCGACCCGAATAGTAGCGAATTCGGATCGGATACGGATATGCATCTACCGAACTCTAACCCCACCGCCTATTTCTTTAAATGAAATTTGTTATATTTTATAATTTATATGTAATTTTTATATATTTTATATAGAAGAGTATATATATAATCCTATTTTTATATATATGATTTTTTTTATTTCTTTTTTATTTTGGTAAATGGGTCGGGTTCGGGTCGGATGAAAACCCGAACTAAAATTTTCCGAGTTCTGTACATGCTTGTTCCTTTCTTGATATTAATTACTTTCCTTACTTGAGCCACATAGTCGTCACCCTCTGATGCACTGCTTTATGCATTGCTTCTAGACTTGCAACAGGATTCTTGGAGCTCCTATCCAGTATCATTTGCAAATAGAGCCCTTGAGGCCCTACGGCTTTTAACCTGGTTTTCTGGGAGTTTAGAATTCTGAACTACCAAGCTAGCTGCAGCTGGCTTCCTTTTAGGAAATGTGCAGCTTTGAGAAGCATCAGTTCTCATTTCCTATATAACAAAGATGGTGCCACTATTCCTACTTGAACAATATGACCAGTAACTCACGTGCGAGTTTTCATGTGTGAGCCTTCTCTCTCTCCCATATCTCTCTGCCATCTCTCAACTTCGCAGGTTCTTCAACATCGATATCGACGTCGACATCAACCGACCCTGTGAACCTTTCCTGTTCACAGTTTTTGTTCTTTGTTCTTGTTCATACTTTTGGGATATTGTTCATAGGTGTGCGGCCCGTGTAGCTATTTTCTCCTCCGTCTCGACTCCTCTCAGTCTCTCTACTTTGTCTCAAACTCACTCATATTTTCCCTATTCTGGATAAGGTAAGATTGGCTCTCAAAATTGTCGATCTCTCTCTATCGATCTGAAACCTCAGACCTTCTTTCTCTCGATCTCTTTTTTCTCCTGTTCATCGTTGGCCGACGAAATCCCAATCGAGATCGTCAGCGACGAAGAAATGGCTTTGCTTGAAGCTGCCTTCGTCTCTGTGGCTCGCTCTGCAATCCATTCAATCTGATCTCCTCGCTTTCTTTCTCACTCTCACTCTCACTCTCACTCTTACTTCACTATCAACATCAGGTCCTTTCGCTCCATCATCATCGTATTCAAATGGAGGCTTTCAGGTTGCTCTGAACCTGATATCAAGGATTCAGGTTTATTTAATGCTTCCCAGCTGCAGAACATCAAGAAGACTCGGTTGGTCGATTCGTATTTGCAGCGATTCAGAAACAAGGGTTTGGCTGTCACCGTTTTAATAGGCACGGTAAGGACTTTGTTGATCAACTTGGAACTCTTGATTCATCAATTGAAAAATTGGGTTTCATAAAGTTTGAGACTTTATGGACGATTGTGAATCACGAATTTGTAGCTCATCGCAGGAATCAAAATCGATGGAGATATTTGATGTCGGGGTTCAGAGTACTTTGGGCAGAAAACAAACAATGGTGTCGACGACGTGAGAGTGGATCAGTATAAGAGAGACCAAAATCATTAGTTCACAACAGTTCACTCTCGAGGTGTGAATCTCTTAATTAATTGATTCGTTTCTCCTTTACTCTTGGTAGTGATTTGTTGTGTTAGTTTTTGAATTGTTAGATTTGTTCTGTTCATTGGTTGGTTGCTGATGAAATTTAGGAAAGGAGATGAGAAACCCACATTTTCATTTATGGTTATGGGTTTTAGTTGAATTCAAGATTCGTTTTTTTTTTGGAGAATTGAATTTAAGCAATTCTGACTTGGTTGAACTTGAAGAACAAAAAAGATAGAAAAAAATATAGAAGAGCAATAGTTTTAGTGACTATACTGGCAGAACTCTAATCCAATCTATAAGTTAATTTAGAGACTTTTACATCGTTATCTCTCATTAAATCTCTGTATTTATCTCTTTACATGTTTATTTTTTCAAGGATCGAACATGAGTTCAGCTTAGGTTTGGAGTTGATATGAAATCTATTTGGGTTTGGGTTACGCGTTGTTCTTGCTAGAAAAGGCAAAAGAGAGCTTACAATTGAGAATTTAATGAATGAAAGGTTTTAAAATTGGTATAAGCTTATATTGATGTGAGTACTAATGTGCTCTATGTAGTGATATAAAGTTGAATTGTTGTGTTGTTTGAGTAGTATAGTTTGAATGTTGATGGATTATTGTGCTTCTACATTTTAGGGTTTAAGTTAGGTGATCTTAGTAGGCCAACTACATGATATGTTAATGTTATGGAAGTGTAACATTATATCTATTAAAATATGGGCAGGGTCATAGTCTTAGGATGAGGGTGATGCCACTCTTTTGTTTGCATTCACATTGTTTTGTTGTTACTTTATATGAACCTATGTACCATCTATTGTAGTTCTCCATTATTGTTTCATGACTGTAGCTCCCTGGGTGTTGAAGACAATTTTTTGAGATATTTAGTTATTACTAATTTGTTACATGATTATGATGTTAGTTGCAATGTTGTATAGTCATGTTTTTCAAATTAGTGTTTGATCACCTATTTGATTATTATTTTGATCCATTTGTGAGTTTTGTGATTGGGGTGTTGTGGTACTATCCATCTTTCTTGACCCAATGCATAACTTTCTTATGAAAGCAAAAAGTGCTAAAGCGCTTGGAGAGCTTTTCCACGTCAATGTTCAGTGTGAGGTTGATTATGAGATAATATGAATCTCGATCAACTTTTTTACTGAGGTTTTTGGTTATTACGTTATTTTTGTTCTTGGGTTTGGTATTATCTTTTAGTACTTAGGAGTGGTTTGATTTGTTTAAGCATTTTGCATGGTCGTATAATATTGAAGTCAAGGGGTAATAGTAAATAAAAATTTCATCATAATTGATTGATGTTACCATAAAAGACTTGCATTCAATCACTTTCACTTTCACTTGATTTTTGGTGATTTCATATCTTATGGTCACTTTATTTGTGAATTTAGGTTGCAACTGTGGACCAGCGATGTATTACCAAAAGAATTAAATGAGATTGTTTAGTTTTCAAATAGGTTGGTGATCCTTATATCGTCGTCAACTTATTTTCTGGTTATTTGTTTGTATTGTTTGAAATTTACTTCCTAAACCTCATAAAAAGAAGACTGATATATGGGTAAGGAAAATTATTTAACTTTTCAATTTTCGTCACATTGGCTATAATCTCAGAGCATCAATATTAAATATACGGGTGAAAAAAGGATACAAAAAAATGGTGGCACTTAGATTTTACTTAAAACACACTATAGCAATTGTGATATCTTTCTACCTTTTGATTAATATGTCAATGGTATATAGCCAATATCCGTAGCTCGCATGATATCTTGGCTTTCTCTTCATCTCCTAGAGTAGAAACTTCAATTTTTTCTTAGATCAAACTGCAATGTCCTTTCATTTAATCTAATCCAATGTATGATCTTCTTGGTTTTTCATTGAATTGGGAGAAAAGAATAGAGAAGAACTTTGTTGAGCTTAGGTGTGAGGCAACAATAGTTATGCTTCCAATCCAAACCAAGCAAGGCACTTCAATGGGGCTTGCTGTGTTGATTTTCTATAGATTTTATGGCTTCTTTAACAACTAAATGAAGTTATTAAAGTTTCTCGCTACTTCGTCTTTTGCACCATTAATTACCAGGTTTGTGATGCTCATTTACTCATTCTTTTGTAGTTGATTTTGTGAAATAGCTATGGAATTGGTTATGGTATATGAACTATAGCAGATTCTTATGTGAGAGATTGAGCAGAACAATATATGAGATATCTACTTATAATTGATTGATTGGAGTTGATTTAGGACTAGGTCAATTATCAGTATAGTATATAAGTCGATGTGTTGTGCAAATAGAATATCTCTTGCGGTTGCATAAACTTAGACTCTGTTTCTTACTTGAGTGTATAAATGTGTATATGAATTATATCATCATATTGTGAGTTGAGATCATCCATCCAAGGTAGTTGCAGACTTTGAACTTTGAGAAAGGAGTTCTCCTAGTTCAAACAGGAAAAGTGTTCATGTGTTCTACTTTGCTGGAAGGATCAAGAATCTTCTACAAAAGGATTATTAGGAATAGATCTGTTTTATTAATTCTTTGTATGACTTTGATTTTGTACTTGATTGATTCTTAGTGGATTTTGAGGTATCCTTGAAGGATCCCGTAATTGTTTTCCCGAAAAGATTTTTACTGCATAAACACATTGGTTGTACTATGTTTGTTTCTCTTTCTTTGTGTTGTGTTGATGTGGTTTCTACATCATTCTCGTATTTTCAATACGGAAGATCATGAAACTTTAGACCTGTCTTATGTCGTAATCAACCTGGTGATACGTAAATATCAGTTTCGAAGTTCTGAACCCAATAGATCAATCCTTCTGTGGGACAAAGTTTACAGCAAATGGTGTCATTAAAATGAATTTTTTTATATAGTACGTGTAGGTTAAGTTTTTATTTTGGTGGGAACTATATATAGAATAAAATGAAGTATGTGCCCAGATTCCGGAGGATAGATCGATCACTTTGGAGGCAGCTGGTGGTATAGCTGCTATTGTTTGTTTTAAATTTAAAGCTGTAAAGATTGTATGATCTCACTCATTGTTGATGTGTGTCTTTGGGATACATAATTTATGTTTGTTTCTAGATCATGTTTTTCCTACGTAGCACCGACACTTCATTATAGTGTCGTGTCATATGTTCGACATTTGGGGATATTATAGTGCTTAGGGACACTTGAGGACACCGTGTTCAAAGTATCACGTGGCGTGTCAAAAAAAATTCCTTTTTGGATGCTTGGGGATGCTTGCTGGACGCTCAGGGACACTTTAGCGTATTAAATAATATATATTTTAAACATAAATAAATGAGAATCGATCTTATTCATATATATTATATGTATATATATGTATTAGGAAGTGCAGATGTTCTTGAGTTTGTAAATTTTTCTCTAGATGAATCAACAATAGATGATGTATTATTTGGAACCTTAGAATTATGGCAACAATGGTGCAACTAATCATTACATTATGAAATTACATGATCTTTATGTCTTGTTTGAATTTTTAGTATTTTTCTTAATGATATATGAATTTTTAAGTTTGTTATGGATCTTTAAGTACAAGATTCTTTATATTTATGGATAATTTTTATTATTTTACTCATTTTTTCGATTTAATAAGTAATATTTAATTTTAATTTAATTACTGTGTCTCAACCGTGTCCGTGTCCGTGTCCTAATTTTTAAGATTTTGCCGTGTCCCGTGTCCCCACGTGTCTGTGTTCCCGTGTTTGTGTCCGTGTCCATGTAACATAGTGTTCTCCTAACTCAGATGGAATTTTGTTAATAAAAAATTGTATTTTTCTTCTCTCTTTTTTTGAAGTAAAGCCTAGAGATTTTATTGCCAAGAGGCTTAAGAAAAAACAAATTGTGGGAGGGCCTCCTTAATAACAGCAAGAGTAGATTAGAGACAAATCCAAATTGAAAGCTAATTTGCTAAGTTTATGACCTAAGTCATTAGCTTCCCTAAACACATGTTTAAAACCAGTACCAGGATAAACTCTTTTGACATCTGCAATATCTCTAAGAATACCTCCAATAAGAGAAGAATCTGTCTCTACATCAAGAAGGGCTTGGAAAAGTTGGAGGCAATCAGTTTCAACAATGATTGGTGCCAGTTTCTTCTCATGGATTACCTTGCATGCTTCCCTCAATGCTAGAGCCTCGGACGTGAGAGCATCTAGGACCAAACCTTGAGTCGCCATTCCTCCCCACAACACTCTTTCTATCTATCAAGCTCCATCAGTATTCATTTTCAACCATCCTTATGGTGGTGCCGACCAGGAGGTCTTTGATCTATGCATGGGTTTAACCTTCACATGACACAAAGTTGTATATTCGTTAAACCCCTAACGAGCTAGCTGGGCTACCCTGGAGCCTATCAGGGCCTTATCAGACTAAAGTCGCCGATTACGTTCTTTCCAAATATTCCATAAGAGGTAACAAAACCAAGCTGCCAAGGGTGTAGCTAGGGAGTTAAGGCAGTCTTCCACCCAAGTATAACTTCTAATATGATCCGCACCTACAAAACAATGGTGTAATTCCGAAACAGTTGAGGTAAGGGCCTGAATGTAATGGCAAAAAAATCTTTGATAGCATGCAGTAGTGTCTCTTCATCTTCCCCGCAAAGACAACATAGTGTAGAAACATTAACCTACTTCGAGTTGAGCTGTAGTGCAACGGGTAGGATTTCACGGCACTCCTTCCAAACATGAATCTTAACCTTAGCTTGTATGGGTAGCTTCCATAGTTTAGACCAAATCGGGAACGAATGAGAGGAGGAAGAGATACCTTCCCAACTTACTAGATTCTATAACACTAACTTATAAACTGATGAAGTTGAGAATCTTCCTTTTTTTTGTCTGGAAACCATGCTATTCTATCTTCCCCACTACCCGTACTCAATGGAATAGCTAGAATAACATCAACATCTAAAACCAAGAAAGACTCATGTACTAGAGATTCGTTTCACACACCCAGAGATGAGATCAACTCCGAAACCCTAGCTTCCCCTCCAAGAAAACAAGTCCCTACCTTCAAACTACCAACTTCAAGTATCCATGGATCAGAACAGGCCCTGATCTTACTACCATCACCAATTCTCCAAAGAATTCTCTTCTCCAAAAGTTTACGAGCCTCCCAAATCCCTCTCCAACTCTGTGAAGCATATCTAGGAACATCAGCTTCCCAAAAGGAAGAATGTGGACAATACTTCGCTTTGTAAAGCCTTGCCAATAAGGAGTTTGGGTTCCGAAAAATCCTCCAACCCTATTTTGCTAAGAGAGCTAGATTATGGAGATGAAGATTTTTAAAACCCATACCTCCCTCTGACTTTGGTAAGCACAATTTGCCCCATGCTAACCAATGTATCTTCTTATTCTCTTGCTAGCTTTCCCACCAGAATCTAGCACAAACTTAATGTAGAGAGTCGCAAAATTCCTTGAGGAGTAGATAACAACTCATAGTATATGTAGGAAGAGCCTGTGTAACCGCCGAGCTTAATATTTTTCTTCTCTTAGTTTAGTTTATGTCGAAATTGCTTTCTCTGCACACTTTTGGGCTCTATTATTAATCGAGTAGTTTTATTCATTCACGGATGAGAATTGTAACATGCTCCACAAGACCACAACATGTCCATATCTTTCATGTTCTCACCTAAAAGTCTAAAACCATCCATCATGTTCAACTATTAATAGCTTTTCACCATGTCGTTAAACATTACCAAGAATTATAGATAATTGAGCATAACGAAGACGTGAAATACTAACTACTCTTGTTTAGAAGAAAATGTTGAATAAATTCCTTCTCGAGTGCCATTTCCAAACAAAAGAAGAAAGAATAAAGGAGAAGGAAGGAGAAAAACAAAATAAACTAGTACCTTTTCATTGGAACTCTTACAATGAGGACTTTATAATGAAGACTCGATAATTATCTTTCATAAAATTGTCGTAATAGTTATTTTTCGATAATATTTTTGTAAAATTAACTGTTAAATGTTTAGATATTGATGAGTAGATCATTTATACAAATTTTTATCCAAATTAAAAATCGTTAAGGTATCGAACATGATCAAATCAATGGACGAACCAAAACTGTCAAACATACACCGTTCTTGTTCACAAGTGATAAATCTTGATTATAAATGACTTAACGATTTTTAATTTTTGTGAAATTTGTTATGAGTGATCTACTCATCGTTATTTATTTAATCAATAGTGAATTTGTTAAAATATAAAGGAAAAATGAGTTTAACGAAAAAGTACTCACCAAATCCTCGTTATAAACGTCTCAATAGAGAATTTCCCACATTTTCATTACCACCGTTTAGTGCCGACCTTAGTGGGCTGGATAAGGATCAGGGGCCCATATAAGAATCAGACGCATTCGCCGAAAAACGCGGCATCTCCATCTTCATTTTTCTTCTTACCTTTTTCATTTCATTTCTCTCTCTCTCTCTCTCTCTCTCTCTCTCTCTCTCTCTCAGAGACACACACACAGAGGAGAAGAGTAGCTGACTCTCTTCTCCTTCCTCATCTTCCACGTACATTTCACCACGCCTCATCCGTCGTAACTGCCACCTCACATTATCCTCTTCCCTCACTCTCTCCAATCTCCGATCTGAATCCGACGCTGTTATGCTCTCCGTCTCAATGCTGCCGTGACCGAAATAAAAGTCAGCTTCTTTTCTTCCTTTTATTTTATTAATTCCTCGTTGTCATCCTTATTGCTCTTTTTGTCTGTATCACTCATTTCTCGCCTCATTTCGTCGCAGCTAGTAGTTTTCGTTCAATTATTTTAATTTTGATTATCATATAAATTAGAGCTGAAAATGAGTGGGGTAGGTGATCCCAGCACTTTTAATTACTATTTTAATTTTCATATGTTGAAGGCTTGAAGCCTCCCCACGTTCTCTTTAATATACCAAAAAGTTGAACTGTCAATTTGTTTGTTCTTGTATAGCTATCAATTTATCATCATAATGTTGAAGCAATGTTGGATTCTGTTTGTTTTGTTTAGGTGTGTGTATATCTGTGATGAATATTGAGGCTTTGTGATTTGTTCTTGAGAGAGGGGTTTCAGTTTTTAGAACAACAATGGTGTTGGGGTTAAGATCAAAGAGCCGGAAGAGCGCGGCGGTACAGGTCGAGTTTCTTATCAATGTGCAGGAGATTAGACCGTGGCCTTCGTCGAAAGGAGCTCAGCAGTCTGTGTTTCTTCAGTGGGAGAATGGTGACGACGCGTCGACTTCGTTAATTTGTAATGTTGGAGATGGGGAGATTGTGTTCGGGGAGACTTTCAGGCTTCCGGTTGTTTTGTTCAAGGAGAAGGCGAGGAAAGGAGGCGAGTACCAGAAGAACATCTTGGAGTTTCACTTGTATGAGCCGAGGAAGGACAAGGCGGGGAAGAGTAACCTATTGGGATCGGGTGTGATGAACCTTGCGGATTATGGGAGTTCAGTTGAGGCTGTAGATGTGAGCATTCCGATGATTTTGAAGAAGAGTTCTAAGAGTGCAGTGCAGCCGGTTCTTTATGTTAGTGTTCAGATGTGTGGTAGAGATGGCTCTAGCTTGTCAAGACAAGAGTCGCTGGAGAATGGGGAAAGCCATGGAACTGCATCTGTTTCAGGGTCTATGAATGAAGTGGATGACGAGATTGCTTCTTTTACTGATGATGATGATCTTTCGTCACATTCATCGCGTACTGTGACCTCTTCTGCTATTGAGGCAATGAGTGGTGCTAAGGTATGTGGATACAAAGGCTTTGCTGCCTGGTCTTGTGATTTTGGAAGTGATATCTGAAATGCAAATCATTTGTTAATCATGGTATCCCTGTCATTTCATTTGCATATGTATTATCAAATTAGACAATACAAAAACAGAACAAAATGGGTGCAGTGACGCAGTTGTTTCACTCTGAACCGTAGACAACTATTGTTTATCATTTAGTACACTGCGAACAACAGTTCAGGAGGACCATCTTTATGTTAATCTGATGTCTTTTTTTCATTCTATATGAGCATTATCATTTGCCTGGCGTTTAGATATGTTTGACAAACATATTAAATCAATTGCAGAATGGGTCAGGATCGACAATTGAGAGCAGTAGAAGGATTTACGGGGAACCAACTGTACATTCAATAGCAACGGCTGCAACAGTTGGGACAAATTCAGTCGCTAAACCATTCAAACATCAAAATGGAAGTTCATCTCCACTGTCATCAATAGGCTCTTCCTCACCTCAGAAACCTGCTACTGACTATGTTTCATTGCCTCATGTTCCAAGGGAGAGCTCAGTGCCCATACTTAAAAAATCTCTGACTCAGTCTGTTCAACCATCTTCTTCATCCTCTGGCTATCAAAATGACCATCAAGATTCTGGTAATGATAATATTAAAGCCAACAGAATTCACAAAAGTCTTACTACAAAAGGTGCCAGATGGCAAGAAAATGCACAAAAATCTACCATGGGAAGAGTTGGGAGTAACCATGCTTCTGAAGGTACAACTTCAAGTACATCTATTCAGGAGAATTCAATCTATGCAGATTTAAAATCCCCCTGGGAGGATGTTCATCATGTAAACATGAAACGCGGAAGTAAAGTTAAAGGTACTGAATTAAAGCATGTGAAGTCCTCAGAACCTTCTGTCTCAGCTGAGACCAATAAACGGGTTAGAAAAAATGAGTTTAGTAAAAAGTCAAAGGAAGGTGAAATTCCTGAAGAAAGTCCTGTCCGTGGTGTCTCTAATGCAATGTCTGAAAGAGAAGAAACAACAAGCAGCCTTTCCGGTAGTAAACTTGAGTTGGAGTCTACGATTGAAATGCTTAAGGATGAGTTGAGAGAAGCTGCTGCCGTTGAGGTTGGCCTTTACTCAGTTGTTGCGGAGCATGGGAGTAACACGAATAAGATCCATGCTCCTGCTCGTCGACTTTCTAGATTCTATTTTCATGCTTGCAAAATGAGCTCTCCAGCTAAAAAGGCGAACGCAGCTAGAGCTTCTATTAACGGCCTAATTTTGGTTTCTAAAGCTTGCGGAAATGATGTTCCAAGGTATCTTATTCACCTTTTTTTATTTACTGGTCATGTCCTTATTAGAGATGAAATTATGCTCTCTTTTGCAAATCACAGTAACTAGATGTGCTACTACATGGGGGCCTTTAACTTTATTATTGTGTGAAACGAGGATGTAGCTGCAACCAATACCTCCACTTCCATGGGGATTCAGTTGTATTTTTTCCCCTCGTCTGTACCGAGCTGATCATTTGATATGTCCATTTCTAAACTTCATTGATGAAGTAACGATACTTCTCTGTTGGGCATTTTAATAAACTTACTTTTCCTCCTATTGACAGGTTGACTTTCTGGCTATCAAATTCAATTGTGTTGAGAGCTATTGTTAGCCAGAGCTTACCAAAATCTCAAGTGTCAAATGGACCATGGACTAATATTAAAGGTGGTGAACAACGTTTAGCCAATAGGGGTTTATCAGCAAAGGATAGATATCGTACTCGCAAAGAAGAGAAAAGTAACATTCTTGATAGTTTTGATAATTGGGAAGATCCAAACATATTTATGGCTGCTCTGGAAAAGTTTGAAGCTTGGATATTCTCCCGGATACTTGAGTCCATATGGTGGCAGGTACCCATATTCCTTCCAGTTTTCTTTTTTTAAATTCATTATCATGTCACTTCCTTGTTCCATGAAGAGGAGTCTGGATCTGAAGTCTGTTCTAATTATGTTTGACATTGCATCCTGCTTTTCATCTCCAGAATATGACTCCACATATGCAGCCTGCTGCTGCAAAACACTCAATCACAAGGAAAGCTGGTGGAAGAAAGAATGGTTTGGGTGATCATGAGCAGGGTAATTTTTCTATAGAGCTGTGGAAGAAGGCTTTCAAAGATGCATGTGAGAGGCTTTGTCCTTCTCAAGCTGGTGGCCATGAGTGTGGCTGCTTGCCGCTGCTGGCTCGTTTGGTAGGTTTTGCATCACAATGCTTTCCTCAATACATTGTTGAGTTTTAAACTTTACAACCTCAGAAATTATATTATACTAATACCGGTAAAGTGGAGCTCTCTCTGTAAATGAAACTTTCTGTATCATCTCCAATATCTTATGTGTGTGTCCACCTGCTGGTAGAATCCAACATTAAATTTAGAGCTCTTGGTTTTTCAAGTCATTGAACTATATTGGTAACTTGCTACTTCCATCAAACTTTTATCCACTAATGAAATAATTACAACCTGTTGTCTTTTCAGGTCATGGAGCAGTTGGTGGGTAGGTTGGATGTGGCTATGTTCAATGCTATTCTTCGTGAAAATGCTGAAGAGATGCCCACAGATCCTGTGTCCGACCCCATAAGTGATTCTAAGGTTCTCCCTATTCCAGCTGGAAAATCAAGCTTTGGGGCTGGTGCACAGCTAAAAAATGCGGTTAGTGTAGACACACATGATTATCTGAGGTTATTGTGATGGTATTATGACTATTTTCTTAATTTGCTTGCAATAATCATTACAAAACTAAGTGCCAAGGTTTTTAATACACAAAGATATAGCCTTGTGTTCTCTTGATGTAGAGACTGTACTCCTCTCTGTATCTTCAGATTGGAAGCTGGTCCAGATGGCTGACTGATCTATTTGGTCTGGATGATACTGATGTTCCGGACGATCAGGATAAACTTAGCGATCTCAAACAGCAGGGGCGCGAAACATCTTTCAAACCTTTTCGCCTTCTTAATGCCTTGAGTGATCTCATGATGCTTCCATCTGAAATGCTCGCAGATAAATCCACCAGAGAAGAGGTAGATACTTGGACTTAAAATGCTCACTGTATCCTCCCCTGATTTTCTGTAGAGACAGGAAAATGCTGAATGAATAGACTTTCAAAATTTCACTCTTCTATCTTTATCCGGCAATTTATTCTGTACCAATCACTCTTTCATTGATTGTCTGAAGGTATGCCCTACATTCGGTGCATCATTGATCAAGAGGGTCCTTTACAATTTTGTTACAGATGAGTTTTGCCCAGACCCAATTCCGGAAGCAGTCCTTGAGTCTCTTGACGATGAGGTACGAAGAAATGCCCTCTTTTAATCGTGAAAATACGTAATTACTTCCAGTACGACAGCAATCATTCTTGAAAGGTGGCCTGATATAATTGGTTGGTTTATTACTCTATATGGCTACTCCCTGAAACGGAACTCATGCCCAGGGTGTAAACCTTTTGTGGGTTTTGATTTGTACATTAATCACGACCCTTTCTTATTCAGGAGAATTTGGAAGCTGAAACTGTCACAAGTGTCCCCTTCAGCGCAAATCCTACAGTCTATTCGCCGCCTCCAGCTGCTGCATCTCTAATAGGCATTTTAGGAGATGTGGTGAGCCCAGCTCTCAGGAGGACCGGCTCTTCAGTGCTTAAGAAATCATATACTAGTGATGATGAGCTTGATGAGTTAGACTCACCAATGACCTCAATCATCATAGAAAATTCCCAGGTTCCCACCAAGTCATTGACAGCCAACTCAATGCTGAAGTGGAAAGATGGTCGGAAAGTTGTCCGTTATGAACTCCTCCGTCAGGTTTGGAAAAACAGTGACTGATACGGTATCTTCTCTTTCATGTCTGTATTTGGTGTACCTGGGGTTTGTTTTTTTTCTTTATTTTTATATACTGTAGAGATTTCTGTTGCCAGTCCTGTACATATACGATGAGTAGTGGACTACTAGGGGGAGTTTCTTCCGGTCTTTGATAGCAATATAGCAATGTGATTACAGTATCAGGTCATAAACAACGTTTGTGAAAAATAGAGTAGCTGTTGTGACTTTGAGGAACCAGCTATAGAATTGTGCTGTGTATTTGATGGCATTGGCCCAGTATATGACCTGATTTGGTACTGAAAGTCGGCTAGGCGAGAAGCCCATGTGCATGTGCCAACATGTGCATGTGCCAACATGTGCATGTGCCAAGTATAAGAGTAGGTCCGTAGGTGTGTAGGTAGTTAGGATTAGGAATACAATAAAATTTTGATAATTTAATACTCGATTAATTAATAATCTCGTTAAAATAATATTTTTTTATTTGAAGAATTTGAGTATTATTTTAATATTCGATTAATTAATAATTTCGTTAAATTAATAAATTGGTCAGTTATGAGATTATTAATTTATCGAGATTTTATTGTATATGATTAGTTAGCATCCCGTATACAATAGAAGTTGGTGCTTGGTGCTTCATCAGATTATCAAAATTACTAAACAATGACCGATTAACGACAAAAGTAACGATGTCAAGAGCACTACAAGAACACATAACTGGGGGGTCTTATTGGTGTGATCTCCCATCTGAACAGTTGGAGTTGGTCTTCAAAAAGCTTAGTGTTGTCGATCTCATGCGCTCCAAGTCTGTCTGTTTGTCTTGGGTGTACTCGGCCAATTCGTCTTTTTGGATGGTTCCTAGTCCACTGTGAGGGAATAGCCGCATATATAGCTGCAAGCTTGAACAATATTCTCCCTTCTGTGGCAAAAAGATCAACCTTTTATTGTGTAGCTGATGCAAAATGTGTAAATCTAGATATGGTCTGAGCCTCTAACCAAGGTTCATTTAGCTTGAACTTTGTATATTAATTATAGTTTTATACTTTTATAGTTCATTGTCAAAACATTCATTCACATATATTTTGTTGATAAAATCGACAAGAGAAACCAAGATGACAAAAGAAATTAATAAAAGATCATTGACCTTCCCATTGTACTATACAACATATGCTTAGTATACTTCTCCAGAATTGCATATTTAGTATCTCATGCAATATTTGTGAGGATATTTTTGTCTATCTACTAGAATGATGTTAGAAAAATTTAATCTTGATAAACATACCCAATACTCCGGACAACTTCATGCATAATGAGGGAGCATCCTACCCATTGAGCCACTAGCTCAACAACAATGATATGTAATTTTTTACTTTATTCTCAATCACAATTACTCTTCGATACTAAGACATTTATATATTCATTTCCATTAAATGTATTTCCCAAAAAAAATTATTTTATTTTCGATAAAAATGCCCTTAATCTTTTTTTGGTTATTTACTTTATGCTTATTATTTTCATTTGTTTATCCTTTTTCCTAAGTTTTTTTAAAGAAATTTATCTTGTTGACTTTTGATTCTTGGGTGACATTTGGTATTATAATTTCCTGGTAGTTTCTTATTTTGTTATCCGACTTTTGAATATTTTCTATATGAGATTGAACGTTCAATCTTAGGGTTCATACTATAAATTTTATTATTTTATTCTTTAAGGAAAATATAACCTTTTTTTAAGTTAAACAAATTATTTCAATACATTTTTAGGTCTAAAATTTGGTAATTTTAAATGAAAAACAATATAAACAGTAAAAATGATAAGCATAAAATAAATAACAACAAAAGGATTATGGGAATTTTTGACAAAAAAATAGAATTTAAGGAAATGCATTTAACTGGTAAGAATATATAAATGTCTAGTGTCTAGGAGTAATTTTGATTCAATATAAAGTAAAAAAGGACACCTTATGATTGTTGTTGAGCTAATGGCTCAGTGGGCAAGGTGCTCCCTCATTTTACATGAGGTTGTCCAGTCTTGGGCATGTGAGAAATATTTAATTTTTATATCATCATTCTAGTAGATGGACAAAAATGCCCTAGCAAATATTGCATGAGGTACTAATATGTAAACAAAATCGAAGTTGGGGTATGAAAATGAAAAAAAAATTGATAGTTGGGTATGATAATGCCAATGACCTCATAGTTGCGGAGTCTTTTGTAATTAATCCTAATTTGTATAACGTAACTCTTATTTTTTAGGTTTTAGAAAACGTGGTTAGGGCAAGTGACTTGCTGTCTCCTAATAGGAATCTATGATCGATCGCCTAGCACAACCAAAATAAAGACCGTACAATATTAATTGGATTAATAGGTCCTTATTCACACGATCAAAAATCTTTGAACTACGATGGCCGAGAAGTCCAAAGACGAAGCACTCAATGGTTGCATCGAAAAAGAAAAGCTTTCAAACAACGATGCCAATTGCTGGTCTGATCTCCCACCTGAATTGTTGGAGTTGGTCTTCAAAAAGCTTAGTGTTATCGATCTCATGCGCTCCAAGTTTGTGTTTGTCTTGGCTGCACGCTGCAAAGTCTTGTATGGCTTCCCAATCCTACGTATCCTCATTGCCTCAAATTCCATGGCTCTTTGTCCCTTGTCCTAAGCGCGGTGATGATGCTCTCTACATCTTAAACCCTGTAGATCAAGATGATGGGTGAAAACATCCTTACTTATTTGGAGGAGGAAATTCATGTGGTGTTTTTCAATACATGTGAAAAGCTTTTGCTCTAGCTTCACACCCATTCAATCAAAGATGAAGCTAGTTGATGCAGCCAATATTGAAATGCAAGATAGCCTATACGTATAGGCTTGTTGGTGGCAACAAAGTTTGACAAAGCAATGGTGAGTATGCATTAAATTGGCATACAAACATTGAGCTTGAAATGAGGAAGAAGTGTGGAATTTCTTCTCAAGTGATGGACGTGCACAAAGAATGCATGCACATATTTGGCTATATAAGGAGGCATTTGCAATAGTGCAAATGTATAGGAAAGAACTGGACAGAGTTATCACCTTGTGTGTTATCAAGAGTGAGATAGCTAGATAGAAAACACCAAGTAGAGAGTTTGTATGTAGCAAAACAAATTGAGTGTGAGAGTGTATCCCTTCAAGTGTGAGTCTTGAAGTAGTGTTTCTCTACGTGTAACATTTATTCATATAGTGAAGGTTCTTTGTTGTTGCTGCTCCGTGGACGTAGGCATTTTGCCGAACCACGTAAATTCTCGATGTTCTTTATTATTTTATTTTTCACTTGTGATTGTGAGTTAATTATCGATTCTATTCCACAGTTTATTCTTCCACATTCCCAACAGTGGTATTAGAGCTCTTGGTTCTGACCGGGAGTTGATAGAATGAAAGGATAACAGAGTACGATGATTAGTCTCAACCACTCCAACTGGATTACGTGGAAGCCGAGAAAGGAGGATATTCTCTATTGCAAGGATTTGCATGAGCCGATACAAGGAGACAATGCCAAGCCAGAAGGAACTACACCAGCAATTTGGGCGAAGATGAACCGCAAAGCCATCAATCATATTCGTGAATGGGTGGACAACAGTGTGTTTCACCATTTGCCAATGAAACCAGCGCGCATGAGCTATGGTTGAAGCTGGAGTCCTTGTTCAAGAAAAAAACTACTACAAAGAAAGCTTTTCTCATTAAAGAGCTCGGCAACATGAAGTATCGATGAGGCGTTCGAGTGACCAAGCACCTCAACAACTTCCAGAGTGTACTCAATTAATTAGCCGCGATGAGCATAAAGATTGATGATGAGTTACAAGCCTTGCTGCTGCTCGGGTCGTTACCAGATAGCGGGGAGACATTTGTTGTTACTGTAAGTAACTCCGCTCATAATTGTGTATTATTTATTGGTAAGTATCAAAGATAATATGATGAACAAAGAAACCAGAAGAAGTTCTTTATCCGTTGCAGCAGGAATCCAACGTTGGGTTGCAAGATGATAGAGTTGAAGATGTACCTGACATAATCGATGCTGAAGTCGAAGATGAGGGGGAGCTTGATCAGGGGGAACAACTTGTGGATAGTCAAGCACCAATACACAGAAGCACTAAGATGCTAACACCATCCACCAAGTGATAGAGTTGAAGATGTACCTGACATGATCGATGCTGAAGTCGAAGATGAGGGGGAGCTTGATCAGGGGGAACAACCTGTGGATAATCAAGCACCAATACACAGAAGCACTAAGATGCTGACACCATCCACCAAGTATCCATCATCACAATATATTTTGGTGACTAATGATGGAGATGATCCTTATGCGAATTATATCCTGTTGACCAGTGACGAAGAGCCTGAAAGTTATCAAGAAGCAAAGATTCATCAAGACCACGACAAATTGAGACTAGCCATGGAGTCTGAGATGGAGTATTTACTGAAGAACGACACCTATGAGTTGGTGGAGCTTCCCAAAGGCCGGAAAGCACTTAAGAACAAGTGGGCGTTCACGTTGAAGCGAGACAAGAACGAGAAGCTAACGAAGTATAAGGCTTGCTTAGTTGTCAAAGGATTCAATCAGAAAAAAGAAATCGATTTTGATGAGATTTTCTCACTTGTTGTCAAGATGCCCTCGATTAGAGTCATTTTGGGCATGGCTGCGAGCATGGATCTTGAGGTGGAGTAGATGGACGTGAAAAATGTATTTCTTCACGGTGATTTAGAGGAAAAAATATACATGGAGCAACCAGAAGGCTTTGAAGTCAACGGAGAGGACCATATGGTTTGTAAGTTGAAGAAAAGTCTGTACGGATCCAAGACAGTGGTACAAGAAGTTTGACTCATTCAGGGTAAGTCATGGGTGCAAAAGAACGTCAACTTATCTATATGTGTGTATATTCAAAAATCCGTTGGAGGTAATTTTATCATCTTACTACTCTATGTAGTTGATATGTTGATATGTTAATTGTCGACAAAGATATTGCGATGATCCAGCAGTTAAAGACCATTTTATTAGAGTCCTTTGATATAAAGGATTTGGGACCAACCAAGCAAATTTTGGGCATGGATATAGCCCGTGATCAAGGGAACAAGAAGTTGTGGTTATCACAAGAAAAGTACATCAAGAAGGTACTGAAGCGGTTCCACATGGAGAAAGAAAAATCAGTTGCTACTTCACTTACCAGTCACATGAAGCTCAACTCAAAGCAGAGTCCTACAAGTCAGAATGAGGAAGTAGAAATGGCAGCAGTGCCATATGCCTCAACAGTAGGGAGCTTTATGTACACGATGGTTTGTACCAGACTAGACATAACACATGCAGTTGGTGTTGTTAGCAGATTCTTATCTAATCTAGGCAATGAGCACTGAAATGCTGTTAAGTGGGTTTTAAGATACTTGCGGGGAACTTCCAAGATGAAGTTATGCTTTGGAAGTGGCAAATCTAAGCTGGTTGGCTACACAGAAGTAGATATGGCTGATGATATTGACATGAGGAAGTCCACATCAGGGTACCTGATTACGTTTTCAGGGAGAGCTGTCTCGTAGCAATCAAAGCTACAAAAATGTATCGTTTTGTCAACCACAGAAGCAGAGTACATTGCAGCTACGGAAGCGTGCAAAGATATTTTGTGATTGAAAAGATTCCTACTTGAATTGGGTCATACACAAAAAGAGTTTGTCCAACATTGTGATAGTCAAAGTGCAATTCACTTGAGCAAGAATTTGATTTTTCACTTTAGGTCGAAGCACATTAATGTGAGGTATCACTGGATACGAGATGTGCTTGAAGCTAAAAAAATACTGCTAAAGCAGATTCATGCCGACAAGAACAGTTCGTATATGATGACGAAGTCTCTACCGAAAGAGAAGTTCGAATTCTGCAGAAATATATCAGGAATGACGCATCCCTCTAACTAAGTGGGGAGGGAGGAAGATTGATGGGTGAAAACATCCCCGAGGAAATTCATGTGGTGTTTTTAAATACATGTGAAAGCTTTTGCTCTAGCTTCATACTCATTCAATCAAAGATGAAGCTAGTTGATCCAGCCAATATTGAAATGCAAGAGAGCCTATACGTGTAGGCTTGTTGGTGGCAGCAAAGTTTGACAAAGTAATGGTGAGTATGCATTATATTGGCATACAAACATTGAGCTTAAAATGAGGAAGAAGTGTGAAATTTCTTCTCAAGTGATGGACGTGCACAGAGAATGCATGCACATATTTGGCTATATAAGGAGGCATTTGCAATGGTGCAAATGCATAGGAAAGAACCAGAAAGAGTTATCACATTGTGTGTTATCAAGAGTGAGACAGCTACAGAGAACTCCAAGTAGAGAGTTTGTGTGTGGAAAAACAAAGTGAGTGTGAGAGTGTATCCATTCAAGTGTGAGTCTTGAAGCAGTGTTTCTTTCGGTGTAACATTTATTCGTATAGTGAAGATTCTTTGTTGTTGTTGCTCCATAGACGTATGCATTTTACCGAACTACGTTAATTCCCCGTGTTCTCTATTATTTTATTTTCTGTTTGTGGTTGTGAGTTACTTATCGATTTCACTCTACAATATATTGTTCCGCATTCCCCAACACAAGAAAAGGTTTATACTATCATCGCGAACGTCGACTTGGATGTTATCGGTGTTAAATGCACCAACTCCCATCGATGATGTCGGCTACTCCTAATTCTAATTCTAACGAACCACATGTGATGGAAATCTTTGAACCTCATTTTATAAAGGTTGTTCTTTCCTTCAACCCTTCTTACGACAACAATTTCATCGCGGTGCACGTGGCAATACACGAAGAAGACGAGCACTTGCGGTCAAGTGTATCATTCTAAAGCATGCATGGAGACGGTACAACTACATGGACTTCCTTTGTGTTGGATTGGAGATCCCACATCGAAATATGACAATATTAAATATAACTTAAATGTGGTTGGACTATTCCTAATTGTACCGAAGCCTTTTGTGGATAAAACCCAACACCTTAAACGTAGTTAAGTTGGGACAATATTGGTACAATTCGGACTCCATGTGCCACGCTTTTCACTGTTCAACTTGGTATCAGAGCGGACCATTTCCAATCACCTCTCGAGCCCAGTGGACTCAAATTGAATTGGGCCTTCGAAAAACTGTTGTGTTGGCTCCCACTGACTTAATTGGGCCTTCGAAAAGCTATTGCGTTGGCTCTAGTGGACTATTCTAACCAAGATTTCGATGCGAATTTCGGACTTGGTTTCACGTGCTAACATCGTACTTCGGTTGCATGTGAGGGGGCGTGTTGGATTGGAGATCCCATATTGAAATATGATAATATTAAATATAACTTAAATGTGGTTGGACTATTCCTAATTGTACCGATGTTTTTTATGGATAAAATCCAACACTTTAAATGTGGTTAAGTTGGGACAATATCGGTACAATTCGGACTCCATGTGCCACGCTTGTCGCTATTCAACTCTTTGTTGGTCTAAACGGAAGTGATTCAAGGTTTTTATTGACTTCCGTATTCTGCAATGGCTCTTTATATGTGATGACCAGTGTATCCCAAGTTGAAGTTTGGGACTTCAGGCAAAGTAGTCATCATCATCCCATTAAAACCATGGAGATCCAGCTGACCGATATTCACCATCTTTTATATGGCAAGATCTATATGATGGAGTCCTTGGGTGAGGTTATGTTGGTTCATCGATTTTGGAAAGAGTACTATCTTATTCGTGATGACGAGGGAGATTGTCGCTTTGATATCTACGAGTTAAATTTCACCTCCAAAAGTTGTACAAGGGTGAAGAACTTGCATGATCGGGTTTTATTTCTTGACGACGATTCAAATTCAGCAGTGTCATTGTCCACCAAACATTTTCCGCAACTCGAACAAAACTCAATTTACTGGATTGATTCACCAAAAAATATATCCGAGTCCGGGCATCGACTTTTGGAGACCCGTGGAAACGTATATGACATGAGAAGTGGAATTCTGAAGTCATTTTATTGTAATAGACACCAAAACCGTGTTCGTTTCTTTTGGATGGTCCCTAGTCCATTGTGACTCCGTGCCCTAACAAAATTCTCATGCACTTCCAAGCTAATTTCCAGTGTTCTTCTTCATTATTGTTTGATGCATGAGGCAGCATTTTCCCATTGTTGCTATTAAATATTAATGTTTACTACAAAGATCTTCAGTAGAGTGACTAATGTTTACCACCGATCTAGCATTGTAACAATTTTACGCGTTTGAATTTCATAGTAGATGACCAAATCTAAAGCAAATAACTAAGCTACATCAATATGATACAGTCCTAGTCTATCTCTTTTTTTCTTCTATCGATTTTGGTATATGCGAAAGGAATAATTCAGAGAATTTTACAAGGAAAATATAGAGACAAAAATCGAAATAATTCAAGAAAAGATTTCGTTACTTAATTTGTAGAGGAAAAATTGTTGAAGAGGTCACTCATGTTTGACAGTTAAGACGGATTACTCACTTTTGTTTAATTTGACAAATATCGGATTTGTCACTCATGTTTGACCTTTTTATTCAAATTGATCACTTTATCCTTTTTGGATGTTAAAAAATATATATTCATTTTATTTGTAAAGTGCATATAAGTCAATATATTTATTGGCTTGACAATGACAAAAAAATGCATTTAAGTAAAGCACGTATATTTATATATGTGATTTTTAACATCCAAAACAGACAATCTTATCAATTTGAATGAAAATATCAAAAATGAGTGACCAATATGATATTTGTAGGTTACTAATCTGTATTAGTTCTCAAACATAATTAACCTTTTTAGCAAATTTCTCATTTGTATAACGTAAACTCCTAGTTGCTAGAAAACGTGGGTGACAACCAGATTTAGGGCAAGTGACTTGCTGTCTCCAAATCCTAATAGGAATCTACGATCGATCTCCTAGCACCGCCAATAAAGGCATGTATATATAATTGTTGGTGTTTAATAGGCACTTATTCAGACGATCAAAAATCTCTCAACTACGATGGCCGAGAAGTCCAAAGACGAAGCACTAGTACTCCATGGTTGCATCGAAAGAGAAAAGCTTTCAAGCAACGATGTCAATTGCTGGTCTGATCTCCCACCTGAATTGTTGGAGTTGGTCTTCAAAAAGCTTAGTGTTGTCGATCTCATGCGCTCCAAGTCTGTCTGTTTGTCTTGGATGCACGCTGCAAAGTCTTGCATGGCTTCCCAATCCTACGCATCCTCCTCGCCTCAAATTCCATGGCTCTTTGTCCCTGGCCCAAGGCCTAAGTGCGATGATGCTTTCTACTTGCAGATCAAGAAAAGGTTTATACTATCAACACTAACGTCGACTTGGATGTTATCGGTGTTATTTGCAGGGGTTCTTCACATGGTTGGATGGTGCTTGATTATTGGATCTCGAGGACCGTCTGTCTTTACAATCCGCTTTCTGGATCAAGTGTCGAACTCCCATCGATGCCAGCTCCTCCTTCAGATGAACCATATGTGATGGAAATCTTTAAACCTCGTTTTATAAAGGTTGTTCTTTCCTCCAACCCATCTTACGACAACAATTTCATCGCCGTGGCAATACACGAAGCCGGAGACTGGCGGCGAAGAGTAGTATTCTATAGGCATGGATACAGTACAACGTGGACTTTCTTTGTCGGTCTAGACGAAATGAAAGTAAGGGCTTTCGTGGCTCTAATATTCTGCAATGGCTCTTTATATGTGACGACCTGTATATCCCGGGTTGTTGAAGTTTGGGACTTCAGTTAAGGCACTCATCATCCCATTAAAACCATGGAGGTCCAAACCCATTTTAAACAACCTTTAAATGGTGAAGGTCCCTGTGGAGGGGTGATTAGGCCTTTAACTACTTTTAAACAAAAGTAATATAAGATTGTTGTCAGGGATAATAAGGTGTTGTTCTATCCCGATAACAGCTTATCAAAGCAAACAAATCGTGTTGTATGTAGATGAAACTAATAACACAATTATGTTTTTCTCTATGGCAGAAACCCCTGAATTCAGGAATGAAAACTGTCAAATCTTTTCACTATGTAACAATTCTTTTTACAAGACTATAGTTCTGATAATAGCAAAGTTTCGGTGCTATCATTTCACTAGACTCGCGCGCTAGATCTAAGAGCTATACTCCATATTGTTTTACAGAGATTTACCATAGAAAAATATACAAATTTCAGACATGAATCTAGTTATCGCGCAACTAACTCACTATGAACACTTGAGATGCTTGCACCTACCAATCCAACCTCATGGTATGCAAGATGCATGCATGAGTTTAAAGTGTGTTTTGTGAAGACTTTAATACAAAAAGATCAACACAAAAGAGGCTGTATAAACAGACTCAGTTTTAGAGAGAAAATGAACAATGACAATTTTCCCAACTAAGCAAAATATCAAGCTAAAACCACCAAGGAAGACAAGGGGTGCTTGTGCCTTATATAGGCCAAATGCAATGGCCTTAGAAGGAAGCCAGCTCTTACCAGCCAAGTGAATGAGAAAGAGTATTAAAACAAGCTTAAGGTTTTAATCCCAGCCAAGTAACCAAAACTTGACAACCATATAAAGGGTGTATGTACTTCTTTTCAGAAAATATCTTCGCTTTATAAGAGATAAGGATGAAGATTAAAGATTAAGTTTGTAAGAAACAAAAATTTATCTTTCTAACTAAGTCATTTGACCAGAGAAGTATTTTAAAAGTGTTTTATAACCAGTTTGAAGTCGAAAGATATTTTTCAGAATGGAACAAAACGTTTTAGGGGTTTCAAGGATGAAAAACATATTTGTCATCCTCAATAAAAACAGTGAAATGTATATACATGCTTTTTACTTTTGAGACCATGAGATTTTCATAATACGAGGTTGATGGTATTTTTATCTTCAATCTTCTCTTGAAAGACTCTTCTAATCCATGTTTTGTTAAGTAAGAGAAATGTCAATAAATATCTACCTTCAAATGGCAAGTTATATTTGGTGGAGTCCTTGGGTGAGGTTATGTTGGTTCATCAGTTTAAGAATGAGTACTATCTTGTTCAGAAGACGAGAGAGATTACAACTTTAATATCTACGGGTTAAATTTCACCTCCAAAAGTTGTGAAAAGGTGTATAGCTTTCATGATCGGGTTCTATTTCTTGACGAACGTTCAAAATCAGCAGCGTCTTTGTCCACTCAACATTTTCCACAACTCGAACAAAACTCAATCTACTGTGTTGGTCCATCAAAATATGTATCCACCATGTCTGCGAATTCGAATGTTTGGGGTAAGGTGTCCCTTGGAATTATATACAACATTAGAAGAAGTCGAATTCGGAAGACATTTTATGGACACCAAGGCTATGCTCGTTTCTTTTGGATGTTGCCTAGTCCACTGTAAGGCACAGCGACAAGCAGGAACAATATTCTCACTTCCAAACCCTACTTTTAGAAATTCCGAGGGGACTGATCAACTTATTTTCCAGATTGTGTTACAGATCGATGCAGGGTATAATGTATTCTTTAGATTTTCCTACTAGTTAGACTGAGTTAGAGCAGCAATTTCCATTGTTATTGTTATTGTTATTGTTACCATTGTTACCACAGAGATCTTCTGTAGAAAGTGACTCTTTTTTTTTGCAAAATTAATAATGCTCCGGAAACCATGAGAAGGGTCAATATCATGGCCAGTCATCCTTGACATGGAGGTAGATGGAGTCGAATATTACATCTATGATGCCATGACACACAAACGTGAGTATGATTACAAGCTGGGAAACCTGATGGACAATTATGGTTTCAAAACTGAAGCTGAACTACTGAGTGGAAACATCACCAATACATCAAAATTCTTCAACAAGATAAAGGACTTGGACTCGATTAACTACGCTGTGAGGTTACTGAAGAAGGAGGCTAGGACATGGTTTATTGGTGAGAAGCCGAACAGTGATGACGATCAATCCGTTTTCGGAAGTGATACGAACAATGTAAATGCAGCAAAAGCATCAGCATGGTACCATGTTACGTATCATCCAAGTTACTGGGGTTGTCACAACAACAACACGGGTATGACAAGAGATCATTTCCTGAGTTTTCCGTGGTGTGTGTTCGGCGTGCTCATCCAGATCAATAAGGATAAAACAAGTACAAGAGATCATTTGCAGAAGTCATCATCACCGAAGAACCAATGGACTAGGAAATCAAAGAGCATCAAGGTGTCTATCTGAAAACTGAAAGGACTACTGAACTTGGCTTAGTTGGCTATTGTAACTGTTTTTCGCTAATGTTTAGAATAAGATTTGTTGTGTTTAATTTCGTATACTTTTGTACTTCTAGAGTGGGGTTGGTTCCCAAGTGTATTTAATTTATTATGTATCATATTCTGAGGTAATCATAAAATGTTATGTGTCAATATCAAAGCTGCAGTCTAAACTTCAACGTATATGTATGAACATAGCATCAAGGTTGGTATCTGAAATTTCAAAGACTATATATCACCAGTCTTTGTGTATAATAAATAGCTTAGACCTCACGGTGTTTTGTGTGGCCGAGGAAGTCATAGCAGAATGTGGTTTAGTTTGTTTCACATGAAGTAAATAGAATTCTTGGTCTCTTGATCTGCTCTGTTCATCTCATCACTTGCACTATTCTTCTTTACTTCTGTGAGGACTGAAGATTATTGTTGTGACTTGTGAGTGTGAGAGTGATGAACTCTAAGAGAAGGTGGTGCATCAAACATGTTTATGCAGTAATATTTATGTTTATGTGGGTGCTTCAGCATACTAATACTAGAGGTGCGAGCAAGTGCATAGAGAGAGAGAGGGAGGCACTCCTTGCTATCAAAAAAGACCTTGTGGATGAACACAATCGACTCTCGTCGTGGAGTTCAGGAGAAGATTGCTGCATATGGGAAGGAGTCTCCTGTGACAGTCATACTGGTCATGTTCTTACACTTGATCTTGCAAACCCATGGATCTCGAACTACCAACCCCTATAAGGTAAACTGAGTCCTAAACTGATTGAGTTGCGTAATTTGACATATTTGGACCTCAGTTACAATCAAATTCAAGGGGACCAAGATACAGTGTCATTCATTGGTGCTCTCACCAATTTAAGATATCTTGATCTCTCTAACAACCAATTCTGTGACGGTCAAATCATATACCAACTGGGAAAACTTGCTCACTTGGAGTATCTCAATCTAGCTTTGTATTGCACTGATGATGTCCCTGTTAAAAACTTCGATTCGCTCCCTAATCATCATTCTTTAAAATATTTGGACCTGTCGTACCACAATCTCAATAGTGTTTCTGATTGGCTGGAAATAATAAACAAGTTCCCTAATCTCAGAAACTTGACATTGGATCGTTGTGATCTTCCTCCTCCAAATCTATCTTACACAAATACAAATACTACCTCCAAATCTCCTCTTGCTAGTGTTAGTTTGTCCGGCAACCCCGCCATCAGCTGCTCTTCAATATTCAAATGGTTGTTCAACTACAACACTACACTGGTTTATCTTGACCTCTATGCCACCCATTTAACACTGATTCCAGATTCTGCTTTCAGATACATGACCTCTCTAGCCTATCTTGATCTCTCTCATAACAAATTAAGTGGTCCAATTCATGCTGATGTTTTCAAAAACATAAGGTCCCTTTCACACATTTCCGTCTCTTATAACAATCTAAGTGGTCCAATTCCGCCAAATATTTTCAGAAACTTGTCCTCTCTTGTACACTTTTCCCTCTATGACAACGAATTGAGTGGTTCAATTCCGGACGCTTTCGGCAACATGAGCTTGTTGCGACATCTTGATCTCTCCAAAAATATACTTGATCGTGTGATCCCGCAATCCATTGGTCAGATAACTCATCTGCACCCATTGGAGATATTGAATCTTTCGTATAATAGTCTTGTTGGTCCAATGCCTAATGTAACTAACCTTTTATCACTAAAGAAACTGAATCTCTATGGAAACCATTTCAGTGGACCACTTCCTAAAATTATTGGACTATTATCTTCTTCTTTGGAAATATGTGATCTCGGTAGGAATCAACAACTAAGTGGCAGAATTCCACAAAGTATTGGGAACTTGTCATCCTTGGAAGTCCTAGATTTCTGATAATCGATTAAGCGGAAGACTACCTGAAAGTATTGGACAACTGTTCAACTTGTGACGTTTGAATCTCAGTGTTAATTCTTTACAAGGATTGGTCTCAGAATTGTTCATTTCTCAAATCTGTCCAAGTTGATTGAGTTGAATTTAGCAGATAACATTGGATTAGTTATTGACATCCATTCCGATTGGATTCCTCTTTTTCAATTGTATAGTCTAAATCTGAGGTCATGCAAGCTCGGACCGGATTTCCCAAAATGGCTTGCAACACAAAAGGGTCGTTTTGCTCTCGATGTGTCTCATGCTGGAATTTCTGATGTCCTTCCCAAAAACTTCTGGTGTCTCTTCAGTAGCTTTCTGACTATTGATTTCTCCCATAATGCAATCAGAGGAACATTTGGAAATTCGACGATGGAGGTTCCAACATTCTATGTACTTGAAGTTCGTTTCAGTTCAAACCAAATGGAAGGTCAAATACCCTCAGTTTTATCAAATTTGTTATATTTGGATCTCTCCAACAATATATTTTCAGAGATACCCTCTTTCCTTTAAGCTCCGAATCCAGAAATAAAGATGATGAGGTATCTTGACCTCTCCAACAACCATGTTGTGGAAGAACTTCCCAATTGTTGGACGCATTTGGTTCATCTACAACTATTGGATTTGAGTAACAATACTTTTTTTGGAACAATCCCAAATTCTATAGGCGCTTTATCTGGGATGGAAACAATGAAACTAAGAAGCAATAGACTTGTGGGAGAGTTTCCTTTCATCCTTGGTGAAATGTACAAATTTAAGAGTGATTGATCTGGCAGACAATAAGCTTTCCGGTTCAGTGCCTGAATGGATAAGGGTTAGTTTTCCAAGACTGGTTATCCTTATGCTTCAGTCTAATCACTTTACTGGAAGCTTGCCTCTACAACTATGTCAATTAAAACACATTCGAATTTTGGATTTTCTTTGACAATGACATCTCTGGAACTATGCCTAATTGTCTCGATGGTTTGACAGCTTTGTCAGAAAAAGGGAATTCGAATCTGACCATCCAACATGAAATTGACATCCTTGTAATAGGACAACCTAGGGATTATTTCGAGGTTGATGCAACCTTCGTATGGAAAGGAATTATGTCTGAATACAAAAATACTCTAGGGCTTGTTAAGAGAATTGACTTCTCAAGCAACAGATTAACCGGAGAGATTCCAAGTGAAGTTACTTTCTCTGAACCTGTTGCGAAACAATTTAATAGGGCATATACCACCAGATATTGGTATGTTGGAGTCGCTAGATTCTCTTGATATGTCCAGAAACCAAATAGGTGGTGAGATTCCAGCAAGTCTTGGTCAGATCGATCGACTTAGTTACTTGGACTTGTCGAATAACAACTTGTCTGGCGAAATTCCAACTGGTACTCAGATTCAAGGCTTTGATCCATCTTTTTTTGCTGGTAATCCTCACCTATGTGGACTTCCACTTCCAAACATGTGTGCTTCAGAGAAAAAAACAAATCAGGATGATCAAAAAGATACTGATAAGTTAATCACCAGGGGATTTTACATCACTCTGGCACTTGCATTTGTTGTTGAATTATGGGGTGTCCTTGGAAGTTTAATATTCAAGAGAAAGTGGAGATATGCATACTACAGGTTATTGGATGTTCTTAATGATTGGTTTTATGTCAAGGTGATTTTGATCAAACGGCAATTCAAGGATAGATGTGCTTAAATGATCGCAACTATAATATTAAGGGACTCTCTCTCTACATAAGCCGATGCTTGCCTCCGGTCAGTTGAAGACTACTTATGTACAATGGTACATGCATAATTTCTGTGAGCAATTCTCCTCATCTGCCGATGCTTGCAAGCATAATTGTTATGTATTGAACTACTGCCAGCTTATATGGGCTTTTGTTTTAGGATAAACGGTGTATAGAGATTGTGAAGCAATCGGTGTGACATTTCATTGATAATAAGAAGCTCTTTTATATAAGAGAGGAGAGTACATGAAGTTAAATATGGTAAGAACTATAATACATCACTAAATATGATTCTTTCATTTATTCTCTGTTTATTAAGTGTGCATAACTAGAACTGATCTACCTTGTAACAATTTTACATGTATGAGTTTCACATAGATGATCAAATGTACAAGCAAATAAGCTACATCAATACGTACGGTTCAAGCTAGTTCAAGACTCCCGCTGTGATACAATCCTAGTCTATCTCTGTTCATATATATCTGAACCTGCCAATAGCCATATATGAATCTAGTCACTGCAATTTTTTTTGTGTTTGATGTAAAAACAAAACAGGACATTTCAAAAATTGAATTTACAAAAGAGACTATAACAAGAGATGTGCTATTTCTTAAGACCGGGAAAGCGAAAACGCCATAGAGAGAAACTCAGAAACGTCAAAATTGGAATATATTTGTGTGAAGCATAAAGATTTTCCATGAAATAGACATATAAGAACCGAGAAATCTTACAACTTGGACGTGAAACCATTACTTGAACTGTGCAATGCATCATAGTGTCCATAGCCATGATAAAGTACTCGGATAGGTTTATCCTTACCGTACTCTTGACCATATTCGGCTATGATTCTGAGGTTGCCAGAACGCTTGTCCCTCATGTAAACTGTAATCGGTATCCTACAAGTAGAAAATTGCATATCAATGAGATGATTAGCCTATGTATATATCAGTCCAGCCGAGACAGATTTATTAAGAGTGCACTTACCGTAGTACATGCGAGGACATAAGCAACTCAGGCTCGCCTCCCCAAATGTGAGGATGTCGCATCCGTACAACGTATGTGTCAAAATCATCTTCAAGAAACCTATGGACCAGTGATACACAACACGAAGAAAAGTACCGAAAATTAGTACTGAAGTTGGCTTATTTCAAAAGATGTGTTGAGGAAGAAGCTCATGAGCCTCAGACAAGTATTAAAAGGCTCAAATGTAGTAAGAGCTCTTAGTTGCAATTGCTACCATGTAACTTTGATGGAACGAAATCACAATCAAACCAGAAAACTCAAATGTATTTACCATTCGGTGTCTGCCCTCCTCTTAATGAATTCATCTGCTACCTGTACAATTCATACAAGAGCTTCAATTCTCGAGAGACTGAATATATTTTTACCATAAGTGTTGATAAAAAGGAGAATTAAGAAGAAGATAAAAGGAACCAGAACAAGTTTCAATCCAAAAAAATTAAAAAATCTATGTTTCCTCTGTTTTGCTCTGTTTCTGTGTTCTAAGGGATATGAATAGTACCTTCTGTCTAAGCTCATCTGCAAGTTCCCTCTGATGTCCGTCACTTGGAGATGGCTTCCCTTCTCTTAAACAAGCTCCATGAACCACAGATCGGAACAAGCACCTTCCATCTCCACGTATGCCTGTACAAAACTATATAAGACATTCATATGGTAATTACAGAGCATTATTTTGTGTGTGTGTGTGTGTGTTTGTGTGTTAAACGTACCAAGCATACTTTCCAGATTTGGAATTGCTTCAATTCAGAATAAGCACTTGACATAAGGGATTAGAATAAAACCCAATTTATGAGAAGGAACAACTATTGATGCCCTTACCTGCTTCTTTGCTTGTTGGTAATTTTGAATCTGATATGAAACTTTTCGCGAATCGTCCAATAAGACCACGAGTGATGTGAGAACAATTCCTCCAAAGTGCACGGCTTTTCGTCTTCAATTGCGATGCCAAATTAGCCAGCATCAAAGTTTAAAAAAAATTCGAATTCGATTCTCTGGTGTAGTTTTTGTGCCTTAGGTCCAAGTCTCAGCCATCAACGGCTACGATAGGTTTGCGAGCGCACCTACTATTCCTGGCACCCACCCAAAAACGACATCGTTTTGCTCTTTTCTTAAGACGAGCAACACGACCCGCTCAAATCAATACGATTCGCTCATTTCCAACTGAAAGCGCCTCAAAAAGTAAAAGGCTCCCACCATCAATTTTATTTGCTTCCAAGTCTTGCTATAATGAGGTGCTTCAAATTTAGTGACTGCTATCTATAATCTATTCCCCTCTCTGAAAAAAAATATAAGAAAAATTCTTTGACTGCTTTCATGATTATGATCTATGGATTCCAGGGCTTCGCTTGCGTCCCAGGTATGAATTTCTTCCTCAACTTCACCTTCTACTCTGTTTTGAGCAATTCACAATTATAACTAGTGTGCATGTTCGATTAGGATTGTGTGATTTGGTTACACAATTATAACTACGTATAAAAATCTATGTGGAATTCATACACAAGTCTTACTAGTGTGCATGTGATTTCTCAGGAATCGACAGCCCAAATGAAAATGATGAGTAGGAAACGGCCATTACACACTTGTGCGGTTTCCGTTTTAGTTATAGCTAACAAAGCCAATACCATAGTACAAGGTATACATGGACCTTTAGGCGTAATCGCAAAGGTGACGGCAAAGTTTGCAACATTTGCCAGCCCCATTATTTTTCTCAAGCAGTATCAATGGATCATAATGGCAATTCTCTCGTTTGTCGATAATCAGATACTCGCCGTTGAAAGCCTGATCGAGAGAGCTTACCCTCCATCGACCGTCGTGTTTAACAAGATCGATGACCTAGTCGGAGTCACCGAATCCCTCCCCGGAAAATTCGACGAAGCGATGAACAAACTCCCCTCTTCTATGCACCAAGGTTCGGCTATAGATTGGGGACTGGTTCGTGCCATTTCGTTCCTGAATTTTATTACTGCTACGTTAACTTGTTGGAGAATGTCAAAGGGTACTAGGGAGACGGAGATTGAGGTTGATAAGAGCTGCAACGATCACCATTACTACAATAACAGAGAAGCTAATGGAGCTAGGGAGCAGCTAATAGATTCCTCGGCTTATGATTCTAAAGGCGGTGAGGCTAATAACAATAAGAGTAGTAACTCCATTTTTCAACCTTTTGGAAGTGCTATGAAGGGAAGTTACAAGGAAGCTCTAACCAAGTGTAAAAAAGAAGGGATTGAAAGTAAAAAAGGTGACAAGAAGTACCGGAAAGTGAACGGCATCGAAGGTAAAACAAAAGAGAGGGACTACAACAAGCAAGAAGAAGTCAACTCTGGTGCTAGTGATAGTGCTGATGATAAGAATGAAGGCAATGGTGATGAGGATGATATTCTAGACTTGTTTGACTCGGCATGGCTAATGAACCGAGGAAGAAATTTCGAAGGAAACGCGCCACGGTCGGTCTCATTTCATGGAGGTTATTAGCTAAACAAAATTAGCTAGAACGGAAAAAAAAAGCCTTGAACTTTCTCTTTTCAAGAAAAACAGTTCTTGTGGAACTTTCTAAGGATAGGAAATGCAGGCCATGTCAATAGACTCGGTGCATGTACGTCCAAATCTCGACGTCTTTTTAGAATATTTTTGGAAAGATTGGATACATTTGTACAAACTTGCGTTCATGATTAGCTACCGGAAGAAAAAACAAAAGAATCTTCCGAGAAATTCATACTCTAAAAACTTTCTAAGAAAATTCGATTTTAAAAATAATCAACTCCATCCAAGCAAAACAAAAACAAATCGCTTTTCTCAAAAAAAAAAAAATTAATTTTAAAAGAATAGACAACTAGTTACAAGACATTTCATTACAAAAGAAAATAAAAACTTTCGAAAATAAAATAATCAACGAATATGTTCTGATATTCATACAGCCTTTTGGCATAGGAAAAAACATACAGTCACTCTTCTTTATATCAAAAATTTCAATGAAAAAAAATATCCCTACTAAAGCACGCCCAATTCAAATGAATCATGAAGTCATGGAATTCTGTAAACAAGAAATAGGGGATCTTCTTAGCAAAAAGATCATTAGACCAAGCAAATCACCATGGTCCTGTCTTGCCTTCTATGTTCAAAAAAATGCTGAACTAGAAAGAGGAACGCCACGATTGGTAATCAATTACAAACCCCTTAATACAGCTCTTGAATGGATATGTTATCCTATCCCTAATAAACGAGATCTCATAAATAGGTTAAATCATTCATTCATCTTCTCCAAATTTGATATGAAGTCTAGTTTCTGGTAAATACAGATTCATGAAAAAGAACTTGCTGTAACTGTGTGTGTGTATGTATGTGTATATATATATATACAGTGACTGAGGCATTATGGGGCCAGGGTGGGCCTTAGCCCCCCCCCTTCCGAGTTAATGTAGAAAAAAATATTAGTATATTATTATTATTATTATATAATATAAATATTAAAATTTATTTGAAGTATATCTAAACTTCAATTACTGACAATTCAATCCGACAACTTTGTAAGAATATTATTATATTATATTTCAATTATAAAATCCAAATACTAGGATTCAATCTGTTACCAGGTTTAGGATTTAATGGTTTTTTTCTTTATAAAAACTCTACCGTACCTGAAATTAAAATATAATCATTTTTATTAAGTTTATTAGATATGAAGAGATACTTCAAAAGAAAAGAAAAATCATATTCTTCTACTCCAACATCAGATGAGAAACCACCCACAAAAATTCAAAAGAAGAATAGTAACAATCTGAAAAAGTCTCGTGCTGAAGATATTATAGAAAAGTATCAATCGAATCCCGCTAAACGCCCGCAAATTTCAAGTTATCATCCTAACATTCAAGAAGAAATTCGAAAATACTATCTACAACAAGGCCCTTGTCGACCTAAAAATAGAACATATGCGCTAGTTTACCGGCTTGTGAAATTGGCATTGATTCTACCTATTACAACAACAAGCGTGGAGAGAGTATTTTCTGCAATAAATATTGTGAAGAATCGATTACGCAGCCGAATGAGTGACGAGTTGATGAATGATTGTTTGATTTCTTATATTGAGAAAGACATTTTTCTTACTATTGACGATGAAGCTATTATGAAACGTTTTCAGGATATGAAACCTCGTCGAGGACAATTACCCTTGTAATAGATAGTATTTTACAAGCACTATTTTAATATTTTGAATTATTTAAATTAATATATTATTTTTATTTTTTAAGCTTTTCGTTTAAACCCCCATCACCGAGAATCCTGGCTCCGTCCCTGCATATATATATATATATATATATATCTTGTCACTGGTACGAACATTAACCTTTGGGGCTCAATGCATAACCGCGGAAGGTTTCCGTCAAAGCAAACATATCGGAATTGATAATCAATTCTATAGTAATAGGAATTGCCTTGGTAACCGTAATTGAAATCCCAGACCCCAGGTGGTGGATTACCGCCTAGGTGAGGTCTCTGGTATATGTTTTTGACTCTTCACAATCCCCAGGTGGCGGATTACCGCCTAGGTGTGGATCTTGTGATGATCTTGAGTTGTTCTTGAGTTAATCTAAATAATCTACTCATTTTAATAAGTGAATTGAAGGCTTAAATTAGGAAAAGGTTCTAGGTAAAAGAAACTTAAGTCTGACACCCTAAAGGCTAAGGTACTCACCTCTCCGCTCACGCCGCTCCGCTCACGCCTCTCCTTGGGCCTTACTGTTTGGACGCCGGCCTTACTGTTTGGTTTGGTGAATAGACTCAGAAAATAGGAAGAACAGAATAAAGAATCTAAAACCAGAAACTTTAACTAAAGAAAGAATTCAAATACTTAAATAAATGAATAAATTAAACGGAATTTAATATCTCCAAATATTAAACATATTGAAATCAATTTATCAATATGTTTACATTTTCATAAACACCAGAATTGATAATCAATTTATTCCAAAGAATATTACTATAACCGAAACAGTATAGTTCCGTCAAACCAAACAGTATTGATTGTCGTCAAACCGAGGTGTTCCCCTTTCAAATTACCTTCTACAGACAACCAAGATTCCAAGAAAACAACAGAACAAATTAATTATACAAACCAAAGCCTAATCACTATAGGAAATCAATTAGACAAAATTGAGATTGCCGTAGATAACATCTCTACTGCAGTCCAACCTTCCAAAAAACAAGAATCACCTCTAGTTCATTTCAGAGACTTAAGTAAAACCACCCTTAAGCCAGTCACCACCACCCAAAAAATAGAACAAATGTTAAGAGAATTAAAATCTGAGCCTAGTACAATTACTGTCATCCATACTACTGACTCCTCTGATGATAACTCTAGTACCATCTCTAAAGTAAACCAGAATTTTGAAGAACTCCAGATTAACAGATTAGGACATCCGACCAGAAAACCTTTCAGAAACTAGAAAGAACGTCCTTTGCCAATAGATATCCAACCAAGTAGTAACGCTACCACAAACCAATTTTCTGTTTCAGCAGACAAAACCTACGAGTGGAACATTGACAATCTTTCCGAACAGGAAATTCTTAATAAACTCCACCATATGTCAATGACAGCCAATAGTTACGTAACTGCCTACAATTACTCCCAACCTGAAATTGTTGATATCTTCTCTTCAGGATTCACAGGAATGCTTCATTCCTGGTGGGAAAAACATCTCACAACAGATTCAAAAGAATCAATCAAACATGCAGTCATGCATGATGAAGACGGATCCCCAATCTTCGATACAGATATCGGAATGGGAATCTCTGATGCAGTAAACACCCTTTTTTACACCATAATCCAACACTTCATTGGCACACCTAGTCACATAACCTCTAGAATTCATGACCAACTTAGTAATCTCAGATGCCCAACACTTAGTGACTTCAACTGGTACAAAAATGTTTTTATCTCTAGAGTAATGCTTCGAGATGATAGTAACCAACCTTTCTGGAAAGAAAAATTCATCAATGGTCTTCCAAACCTCTTTGCCCACAAAATAAGACATGTCCTGAGTAACGAGTTAGGACAAATAGATTATGATTCCTACACCTATGGCCAAATTATTACAATAATTCAAAAAGAAGGTCTTAAAATGTGCATCGACTCTAAAATCAACTCTGCTGCTAAAACAGATAAAAAATTAGCAAAGTATGAATTAGGTAATTTTTGTGAACAATACGGTCTCCCTTCTCTACCCCCTTCAAGGAGAAAATCAAAACACATTGAATCTAATCACTACAGAAGACCCTTCACCAAAAACAGATTCACTCCAAAAAATCATTTTGAGCCAAACAAGTTTTATTCAAAAAATAAGTTCCAGTCCAAACAACCTTTTCGTCCTCCTAGTAAAAATACTGCGAAAGGCAATTGCTTTAAATGCAATAAGCCAGGACACTTTGCCAATAAATGTCCTTTGAAAAACACAATTAATCAATTGAATTTAAGTCAAGAAGATAGAGACAAACTCATTAATCTTCTAGAAATACGGAACACAGACTCCGAAGATAACTACTCCTCGGAACCAAATGACAGTAATCCGTCAAAATCCTCTTCTGATTTTTCCAGTAATTCTTCCCCCCTTATTACTTTTGGTTGCAATGATGCTTCTCAATGTAATAATGATTGTTGTACCAAAACCATTAATGTACTTACCAAACAGGAAGAACAAGAAGAACTCCTAATAGATCTAATTAGTAAAATAAATGATCCCGATTTAAAAGCCGATTACCTTACAAAATTAAGGAAGCTGTTAACTCAAGAAAAACAAGTTAGCATTCCTCAACCTAAAATCTGCCTGACTTCTACCTTCCAGAAATTCCAGAGTAAAAAGAAAGACATAACAATACAAGACCTCCAACAAGAAATAAAGATCATTAAAAACCATATTCAAAGCCTCAACCAAACCCACCAACAGCTAATTCATGAACATGAAGAGTTCAAACAAGAATTAAATGTCATCAAAATAGATAATCAATTCCGTCACTTTGACGACAATATAGTTCCAAAGAATCCAGAAGAAACTTCCCAGGACGCCACCATTAATACCATTAGACAAATTCACCTTAAAAAATGGTACATCTCGATAAATATCAAAATCAAAGACTTCTCCTTAACAGCAGTAGCTCTCGTTGATTCAGGAGCAGATCTGAACTGTATTCAAGAAGGTCTAATACCTTCTAAATATTTCGAAAAAACAAAAGAGTCACTACGTTCTGCCAACGGTTCAAAAATGAACATGAGATACGAACTCCCCAAAACTCATGTCTGCCAAAGTAATGTTTGTTACAAAACTTCTTTTGTCCTAGTCAAAGACCTAACTGACAAAGTCATTTTAGGACTTCCTTTCCTCACCTTAATTTATCCCCTCACCACGGAATACAATGGAATAGTTACTTATCCCTTTAAAGAACCAGTCAAATTCCCTTTTCTCAATAACCCAGAAATTCATTCTCTAAAGACTTTCCAAGAGAATTCCATTTCCAAAACAATCAATTCTATTCAAGCCAAAACTAGACAAATTTCCTTCCTTAAAGAAGAAATTAACTTCAAAAGGATAGATAGCCAATTACAAGACACCACTTTACAAAGCAAGATAAAAACCTTCGAAAATAAAATTATCACTGAGCTTTGTTCTGACATCCCTACAGCCTTTTGGCACAGAAAAAGACATATAGTCACCTTACCTTACATCAAGAATTTTGATGAAAGACAAATCCCTACTAAGGCCAGACCCATCCAAATGAACCATGAAGTCATGGAATTTTGCAAAAATGAAATCATGGATCTTCTTAACAAGAAGATCATTAGACCCAGTAAATCTCCTTGGTCCTGTCCAGCTTTTTATGTTCAGAAAAATGCTGAATTAGAAAGAGGGACACCTCGTTTAGTCATAAATTACAAACCTCTCAATACCGTTCTAGAATGGATACGTTACCCCATACCTAACAAAAGAGACCTCATTAATAGATTAAACCATTCAGTTATCTTTTCAAAATTTGACATGAAATCTGGCTTCTGGCAAATCCAGATTGATGAATGTGACAAATACAAAACAGCTTTTGTCACACCATTTGGTCATTATGAATGGAACGTAATGCCCTTCGGTTTAAAAAATGCTCCTAGTGAATTCCAAAACATCATGAATGATATTTTCAACGACTACAGCCATTTTTGCATTGTCTATATTGATGATATTCTTATATTTTCTCAATCGATAGAACAACACTGGAAGCATTTACATCAATTCTTCACAATCACCAAAAATAATGGCCTAGTAGTCTCTGCGTCAAAAATCAAACTCTTTCAAACTAATATTAGATTTCTAGGCTTTAATATTCATCACCTCCAAATCCAACCAATAGACAGAGTTATCCAATTTGCAGACAAATTCCCTGATGTGATTCTAGAAAAAACCCAGTTACAGAGATTTCTGGGATCCCTGAATTACATTGCAGATTTTTACCAGAATCTTAGAAAACGCTGCAAACCTTTGTTTGAAAGATTACAATCCAATCCACCTCCTTGGTCTTCCATACATACTTCCTTAGTCAAAGAAATAAAGAGTCATGTAAAAACCCTACCATGTCTTGGTATTCCCCTTAGTGATTCTTTCAAAATAGTTGAGACTGATGCCTCTGAAATTGGTTATGGTGGCATCCTAAAACAGCAAATTTCCCCTAGTCATCCTGAACAAATAGTAAGATTTCATTCTGGTACCTGGAACCAATCCCAAAAAAATTATAGTACAATCAAAAAAGAAATGTTATCAGTTGTTTTGTGTATTAGTAAATTCCAAGATGATTTATTAAATCAAAAATTTTTAATTCGCGTTGATTGCAAAAGCGCCAAAGACGTTTTAGAAAAAGACGTTCAAAATATTGCCAGTAAACAGATTTTTGCCAGATGGCAAGCTATTTTAAGCATATTTGATTTTGAAATTGCATTTATAAAAGGATCTGATAATCATATCCCTGATTTCCTTACCAGAGAATTCCTCCAGGGCTCTAGTCATCATGACAACCAGAAAGCTCCGCAGCTCAGTCAAATCAGATTCGGAATCCCCTCCGGCACAATCAGTCAAGTTAGAAACACCAGATAGCATAATGATACCGGGCATTCCTCATCCTGTCCCAACCCGGTCCATGACTCCAAATCAATTAGTAAATTTCAATCCTATCCTAAATCCTCTCTTAAATCCCCAGAGTCTAGTCCGTCCCAATTTCCAGTCAGTTCTAGTCAACCAGTATGATCCCTATAAATGTGATCCCCCTAGTCAAATCCATTTCCCAAAAACTTCCCCTTACCATTTGCAAGTTAGTAAAAACCTTTTTTACGTTGAACCTCCTCATAGTCATCTGAAAAATCCAATGTCCCTAATACGTGAATATTTTCCCCCGAACTTCCATTTTGCCCCAACCCATCCTGCTCACTCCTTAACTTTCTACAAAGATATCCTAGTCAAATCTGGCTCAATCTCCATCAGAGCCATCTATGATAAAAAAAACACCACCAAAATCCTTTATCATTCCCTTTATATACTGAAGATTGACTCTCTAACAAGCTGGGGTGATCAACCTTACAATCTTCACACCTGTCAAGGCATATCCTACAGTTACAACGATTATATCACTGCTTGGTCAACAATCTTTCTTCACCAGACGGAAGACTTCAGTCACTCATTATCAACTTCGATAAAAATTTCAAAAGAAATCTTCCCATGTGGTTCCTCAGATGGTGGGCATCCCATGGTTTCCCCTATGACCTCCTACCTCAGCAAGCCAAGAATGCTGTGACCCGCTTCCAAACAGTCATGAATTTTAGTAAATATGATCAGAACTTTCCAGCTACTCTACATTTCATGGCTAAGTACAAGTTGTCGTGGATATTTAAATGGCACTATGAGCTCAACAATAACATTGTTTCCAGACAATATCTAGTCAAATGGTGGGACAAGTTCAACCTGGACAGAGTCCTATCCCAGTTCAATGAAGAATTCCCAGTTATGGCTCCCCAGTCTAGTAAAATCAAGCTTGAAGAATCTCCAGTCACTCATCCTCATCTCAGTCAGATCCAGACACCAACAAATAGTCAACTATCTCTACTAATGCCTCTGCCACCACCTTCTTCTTCCAGACATCAAGACCAAATTAAATCAAGACCCTCATCCGAGAGAAAAGAATCCGCCAGAATTAAAGAAAAGTCTGAAAGGACCCAACCCCGATTTAGCTCCCTAAACCGGAATCGAACCCCTTCGAAAACACGAACCAACAAAATTTTTTTTCGAAATTTGGGCAGAGTTTCGCTACTAACGTAGAATTGCCATTACCTGCACGCGGAAAATACACTTCATCCTATGCCACAAAAAAACAAACCGTGGGCACTAATCCCATCCGGATTTCTCAATATATCAACAGTAAAGTAAACAATACACATATATATATACTTTACTGAAATTCGGTGTAAAATCGTATAACATAACGACAGATTTCTCAGAGCGACCTCTATCGTATAAACATATATGTATACCACAGTAGGTAGAACAATAAACCTACTGGAAGAAATAAGGTAGCTCGAGCACTATGCCTCCGACCACGACGTGCGACACCAGAGCCTGAACTGCAAACTGGGCACGGAAACCGAAAAACCCAGGGGAAAGACAATAAACACATTAGAGTGAGTGGACGAAAATAAATGTCTTTCACCAGTATATAAATGTTATAAAAAAAAAACATATGCGAGTCCAGGTAAATATAAACAACAAAGTACACGAGGTAAAACTCATACTCCTCCGGTGTACTGAGCATGCAAGTAAAATCCCACGGGGTCACTCATGGACTCCACCGTGCTAGTACAGTCAGAATCACGGGGTCCCTGGCCCACACGTGATTCTAGCCGGAAATGGCTTCAGGACAAAGGTCTGCCTCCCCCCCGGTAAAGACCTCGGGTCAGGAGTCACAGCCTCCCCTGACATATGCCTACCATCGGGGATCAGCCGAGAGGCGAGTGTGTATCGATACAACAACGTAACCACGACTGTACTCTGTGTAAACCAAATCATAAACATTTCGATGCAAATGCATGAAACAACATATAAGTGTATGTATATTCGTATACGTATATCCATATAAGTATAATCGTATAATCGTAAAACACATGCTCATGTTTAATATAATCTCGTATGAAATCTCATGTTCGTAAATCATCATCATGCTGCATGCTCAAGTTCATAAAATCATATAAAAGACTCGCAAACAATCCGTGAAAAGAAATTGTCCACTCACAGACTAGCGTAACGCGTATCGCGTTAACCCGTGATCCGGCGGAAAGTCCCTCGCCAAACGAACGATCACGAACCCCTGAATAATCACAACGTCCAATATTCAAAGTCATAATCCGACAATTCGAATCAAACCACGAGAAACCACCGTTCTCGGAACTACACAATTCGAATACGACGAATCGTCGAAAAACCATATATACCACCTCAATACCTCGCTTTACGTTCGGACGTTCAACTCGAAAAACGAACCTCCCCACCGCGATCGGGGCGCGATTTCGAGTCAAATGACATGCGACTTGCCGAAAGTCAAAAAGTCAACCCATTAATTTCAGTCAACACTTTCCCAAAAGAGCAAGTTACTATTTATAGCTTTCCCAAAACGAAAACTCCATGTTTATCCTTTTCGTCGAACTTCAAACGCGCGTAACTTTTTCGTCGTAATTCCGATCCCAATAATTCTCGCGACCACAAACTCGTCTCGACGTACTCTTCAATAATCACCCAAAGTCAAACATATCGGCCAACCGAATAAAAAGTCAACCTTTCAAAGCAACACACATTAAATCGACTAAATAATCAACAAACGGCAAAATTTGCAACTAATTCCTCGTAACTCCAAATCATGCTCCGGAAGTTCCCACGAACTCGAAATTAAATTCTGAACAACTTCCGTGAAGAAGCCGAAACCAAATTCTCGTCCGGTAATTTAGTCGCGAAAAAACCCGTTATTTAAATCCGTTTCCGTCGAAACTTCAAATATTCATAACTAATTCCTCGGCCGTCCAAATAACGATCCGAAACCGCCCACGAACTCGTAATCACACGTACAACGACTCTCGAGAAGAGACCCAGCTCCAATTCTCGGCCAATAATTAAGTCGTTAACAAGCTCGGCGATTCCAAACAACCGTCGGATACCAGTGACTACGCGGTAACTCACGTACATAGCTGGTCGTACTGCTGATTCTGGTTCGGGTCGTCACAAAGTCATCTTCTCAGAGCAAAGAAAAGTCACCTGCCCAAAGCAAAGAAAAAGACAAATCTTCCACAAAAAGTAAAGCAAAATCTTCCAGATCTGCAGAGTTAAAGGCTCTCGTCGATACCCTTTAGAAGCAAGGCGCCCTCGTTGATGCCCTTCTTCGACAATCCAGTAAAGACAGCACCTCAAGCTCAGAACAAAATTCAGTCAATAACGAAGACCTTGGTTCATCTCAGTCCTCGTCATCCTCTCCTAGTCATTCGCATCCACCAGCAAAATGGTTCCAAGATAGTCAGGACCCATATGAATAAATACAGCTCTTATCCTCAGTCAATTACAGGCATTGGATGCCGAAAGTTACTATTCATAAAGATTCTCCCGAGATTTATGGCGCCACAGTGAAAAGCAAACAGTAAATCCAGCGCCATAAAATCCGGGGGGCATCTTGCCTTTTACTGTTTGCTTTTCATATTCCGTATAGTTCTGGGTAATATTGCCAGAACTATATCTTGTACGTTTACTATATCTTGGATAATTATAAAGGTGGTGGCGTCACTGGTACGTTTACTATATCTTGTCTTCATAGTTTCTATCTTGAATAAAATGGTGAGGAGGGGACCTAGGTTATGGGTGTTCTACAATATTATAGAGTATCAAAATTCCTCAATTTTAAAACATTTGATCACTTCAGTTCTTTAAAAGTGGGAATCGCAGAAGTTATCCAAGAAAAGAAAAATTATACAGAATAGCTCTATAGAATTTTCACCTAAGCTAGGACTAACGGAGGTTCTCTGGTCAGTGGCATGTGGAGAATCTTTGATTTCGTTGAAGATGCTTGGGTAATCTACGAGGATCAATTCAATTCAAGATGATAAGAATAATGAACGTCCAATCGTGTCATTCGCGTGCATAGAACGTAATTCTCGTCTGGATCAAGAAGCTTGACAATGGCTGTGGAAAATTGGGATGTACAAATCAGTACTCTCTATATCTCTCATCTTGAAAAAATTAACATAACATCTCCATATGTGAAATAGCAAAGGAACGTTAGTTTAATTTTGTTTTTTTTTGTCTAATCAAAGCATGAAGCATACAAACAGTACAGAAGAAATCCAAAAGATTGATCTATCCCACTAACAGCTCACAAATTTAGTAATTGATCATGATGGAATCAATCATTTACTCCGCTGCTCAACTTTATTTTAGTGCTTACATTCATTTCTACTTTAACTTCTTTAGTCCCTAAACACTAAAAAAGACCGCAAATCACCCCTTAAATATATACTAGAAAAAATTCACACCGGATATGTGTGGAGTAACAAATTTGCGAATCTTGAAGAGTATAAACATATATATAAGTATATATTTGTTTGAGTTTTTCTTTTATCCTCTTTTTTTATCATTAATAACAATTTTAATATTTCAAATTTTGATATGTCTTATCACCCCAAAACTTCTCCATACCTCGCTTTATTAATAAAGGAGATTTAGATTGATTACTACTTACGTTCCTTTCAATTGTGTGTTTGTGTAACCCATGTGTATCCCAACTGGCCGGAGATCCATACATATATATATGCCATTTTTGGTCACATCGACTTCGTTTAGTCAAAAGAGTTGAGCTGCGATTTTATTTTAGAGCCCTTGCCTTTAATTTTTACTGTTCTTATCAGTCTCACAATCTTTCCCTTTATATATATCGTGTCAAAGTGAGCTACAAGTACATAGAGAGTGAGAAAGATATGGATCTCTTGCTCTTGGACTGTGTAATATATCTTTCTCTTGCCTGGATCACTATCCAAACACTGTATTTCTTTACAAGAAGAAGCAAATCATCAGTTCCAAGAGATAGGCTTCCTCCAGGACCAAAGCCATTCCCAATAGTCGGCAATATGTTTGAGGTTGGAGACAAACCACACATCTCCTTCACCAAGCTTTCCCAACGCTATGGCCCCATTATCACTTTGCAACTAGGTCAGCTAACCACGGTTGTGATCTCCTCTCCGGCTATGGCCAAAGAAGTCCTCCGCACCCATGACCAAGTCTTATATATGCAACCGAACCATCCCGGACTCAATCCACGCCTGCCAGCACGACGTGTACGGCATGCCATGGGTTCCTGTAGCAACAAGGTGGAGACATCTCCGCAAAGTATGCAACTCGCAGTTACTTGCTCCCAAGGTTCTTGATGCCAACCAAGACAACAGGCGGGTGAAAGTGCAGAAGCTCATAGACGTAATCAACGTGAGCATGAAGGCCAATGAGGCTGTGGAGATCGGAGCGGCGGCTTTCACGACATCGCTCAATCTGTTGTCGCAGACTGTCTTCTCTGTGGATTTTGCAGCCTCCAACAGTGAGACGGCTAGGGAGTTTAAGAAGACTATTGGAGGTTTGATGGTAGAGGTAGGGCTACCGAACATATCGGACTACTTTCCTTTTCTTAGGAAGATTGATCCACAAGGCATAAGACGGCGCACGATCAACTATTTCCAGAAAATGATAGACATCTTTGATCAGATGATTTATCAAAGGATGGAAGCAAGAAAAGAGGGTAGTTATATCAGAACCAATGATATGTTGGAGACTCTTTTAAACATATGTGACAATTCAGGGAAGGCCATGGACATTGATGAAACTCACCATTTGTTTCTGGTTAGTTACCTACTCTTTTTAGCTAGCTTGTTCATGTTTATTACTTCTTTTCTTTCAAATAGTACGTACTATTTGTCCTATTATGTGATAAAAAGACATTGGTAGTTTGAAATGAATATAAACCTTGTATATTTTGGTCGATTATCTGTATATCTTTAGTCAACTGTGAACATACGATGACGTTGGACCACTGGTAAGCTAGATTGAGTTGAAATATTGAATATGAATTAAACCATATATATATTAGTGGGCTGAGCATACAAATCTAGCTAGACAACAAATGAGTACTTATATATTGTGAAGCATGCATACGTACACTTGGTTCAAGTTTCTTATTACCTATATAACAGGCGTGGGTTTCCCACTGTACCTGTAGCTAGCACAGTAACAACAGTATCAATCCGTGTGAGGCACACGTGCAAAGCAATTTTCCCAACCCAGACCTATCGTTTCTGGCCCTCTTTCTCTGCATTCTCTTTCCCCTAATCTCACTTTGCATCTCTCAGCACAGAACGAATCCAGCCTCCATCTTGAGCTTCTATTACAAACCGATTAGCCCACCTTCCACGAATCCAGCCTCAAATCTATTGCAAATCACCAGCATCGATCTCCATCTGTCTTTGCTCTCCAATCTTCCTCTCCGACGAAATCGATCCTCGGAGGTTCCTCAGTAACCATCTCCATCTCTGAACTCGATCGCCGGATGTTCCTCACTGACCATCTCCATCTCTGAACCCAATCGATCGTCGGAAGTTCCTCGGTAACATCGATCTCTCCATCTCTGAAATCGATCGCCGGAAATTCCTCAATAACCATCTCCATCTCTTCTAGATTTATCATTGAATTTGGAGATTTGCTCTCCGTTCTCTTTCTCACGTTTGTGGACGATTCCATCTTCTAATTCAAGTTAGTTCGTTGCCCATTGATCTCTTTTGTTCATTGCCGATTGATCTATTTTAATTTTTCTTATTTGTTCGATACAATCGTTGATTTTGATTTATCAATAGGTTATCAGGTGCAAGAGTAGTTTGGGTGACTAACCACTGTTGATCTCGCCACCGGCTTTGATTCTTCTACTTGCATGTTGGATCTTTCTCTTTAGCTTCGCTATGATCTGTATGGTCTTCCACTTATTTTATCGCATGTCTAACTCATTCATACGTTGTGATAGGTTATGCTCTCTCTCTCTCTTCCTTTCTTACGGGTTGCTTTGAATCTATTGGGTAACATTATATTTCTATCTCTTTAAATATAGCTAAGGTACCGCTTCTATCTTTCAATCTCTTTGGTCTGTGTAGCTTCAAGGTTTTAGATTTTGAGGTGTATTGGTTTCTCAATTACATATCTTTCTGGGTTCTTACAATTTTGTTCATATAAAGGGTTTTGCTTTGTTGTGATTACTCATTGATGCTCGCTGAGTTTTGGATACAATCGATGAATAATGGATAATTTTGGGTTTGCATTTTTATTGGAGAATTGGGGTTGAGTAAAATTTCTCTTACTTGATTTGGTTTTGTTCGTTTCTGAGTGATGACTGTACTCTAAGTAATGAAATTATTTTGAGACTTCAATCTATTATATGGGTTCCGTGGAATTGTGATTAGATTTATATACACAATGATATGGATGTGATTCGACTATATGATTATAGTTTTAAATTTGCTGAAGTATGATGTTCCTCTTAGTGTTGCCAGCAAGCGGAGTGTCCCTGAGTTGTGATATAGATAACGAGAGTTTTAGTTTCAGAAATTTATATAAATTTATAACTGACTCAACTAGCTTTGTGTGAATCGAAGTCAGTGATACGTTATTTCCTCGATGACAAAGCTTCTCTTCCTTGAATTTCTAATACTAAAAAATGTCTGCTTGATCGGTCAAATTCCTACAAGTGATTATATTAGCGATGTGGTAGTGAGGAATCCAAAGTTCTTTTGTTTTTGCTTGATGTATTGTCGATAGTTTGATGCTTTCATGTTGTAAATTAGATTAATTCATGGTGATGTTAATTCCTATGGTCTAATATTAAGTATTCAAGTTTCGTGCTTGGATTCTGTAGGTTGAATCTAAAATTGAGTTGTAGCCATTTCAGAAGTTCATTTGCTTCGATTGAAACCAATTCTTTCCTGTTATTATTGTAGTCCTTTGTTTTCTTTCTCTTTGGTGAACTAAGTTTTTAGTTTCGTTTTATTCTTTGTGTGCAGATCATAGCAAATGCGCGATCTTTTCTTTAAATTTCACTAAGCTTTGTGGTATATATTCGCTTGAAACCAAAGGCTCCTCTTCCTTAGGTTGGTGTAAGTTTTGGGGAATAAGACCAATAAGTTACAACACAATTTTTTGTTTTTATTGTGGGTTTTCAATTTAAGTAGGTAACTGAAATTTAGAGAAAACTTTGTCATTTGGAAGGTTATAGACAACCAATACTTACGGCGGGATCCCTCGGGGAGAAGGTTAGATGAGAATATTAACAGTTCCTCAATAACCATCTCCATGTTGAGGAACCTAAGGAAGGTTATAGACAACCAATACATATTAACAGTTTCTTTTACTATGTTGGATCTAGGCTTTTCGGGCCTATGTATCTATTAGTTTTGAATGGGTTTATGTATCAAATTTCTTCATTTTCAGCTATAAGAGAAAATCTCTAATGACCAGATTCATGTTTCTTTGTAGAATCGATCAGTATTGGTACTGGCAGTTCGTAGAGGCTTTGACACCTGGCTCAGGTATAATTCATTCTTTTCAAATTTCTCTGGCTTCGTGTGTAGGCAGGAGACCGACATGGGTTGAATTGGATTGTGATATATTCTATATATGAAGTGATTGTGATTGAATTTTTCTTTTCTTTTCTGCAGTTTGATGACAATTGGTTTCATTTTTCAGGTTACATCCATATCGATTTCTCATCGGTCTCTCTTCATTTACTAGAGTAAGGTTTCTCTATATCTTAGTCTTGATCTCGAGTTGATGTTCACTTTTTATTACATCTTTATACCTTCGTAGGTTGATTCTCGCCCAAACCCATCATGGGTTTTTTAGAATGTGATAGACGTTTCTGACTATTTAGTTTCTTTGAAAGTTTATATAATAACAAGAATATAATCAATCCTAAGTTTTTTCATCGCGTAACCCTATTCTTTTCAATGATGCATTGATGGTAGTAATGCCTTCATGCTATCTTATCCATCTCTTTAAGTATATTCTATGATAGTTGGATATATGCTGTGACATATAGTACAATAACAAGCTCACTAATTCCATTGAACACGTATATGAACGAAGTTTCGTTTCTATCTCATGTGTCTAACATCAGTTTTTGCTTAGTATGCAATGTAAAACGTTTTTACAATGTGCAAACAACTTGATGACTGGCTTAATTGAATGCATGATAGTATGCTATAAGCAATCAACGAAGAACTTCAACACCTAATGTGCTGTTGCTATGTGTGTTTGTGTTTGTCTCAAAAGTCTTTGGCTTTGTTTGTACACCTTCACAATCAATGTTGCCACCTTTTTACGATATGGTCTTTCGTTAGTGTTGCTTGCTGTTTTGAACAAGTTTTTTTATTAAGTCTAATTTGCAGTTATTAATTGTTATATGTGTTCTTTGGAACTGAATTTGATGGATTGTGGTATTTTCATTTAATTTGAGATAGCAAGCTCTAGACAGTTTTGTTGAATTGTTCACATGTAGTTTAGGTGGATTGAATTGTTTAGATGTGTTATGCTTCTGTGAGTTTTGATAATGTATGCCTTCATTGTAGTGTCCAGTGATGCTCTTGGTTCTATGATTTAAGATTTAGGGAACTTCTTATCTTCCAACTTTCATTCAGATGTTAAATATACAATTTCATCATAATGTTGATTAATTTATGTGTTTTATAGAGGAAGAACAAGCGTTGTTATTGGTGATTGCTTTTAGCATTACCCTCTGTAAAAAAAAGCTAAGAAGAAAGGGAGACTTTCTCTGCCCGAGGTCCATATCATGTCTATTCAATGTTGTGTGTATATGTATGATCGAAATATATATGATGGCTAAGAAGACTGCGTCTGTGTATAATAGGCAGTCAAAAAAGTGGCCACCAATTTTTTTTATCACCAATTGGGTTTGTTCACTGTGAAAGAACTGTGTTATGTTTAACAAGAGATTATGCATTTATTAGAGAAAAGTGTTGCGTTTATAGTTTTGATCTCTTTTTCTCCCTTTACATTTTTGATTGTGTGTTATTGGAGTTTGTATGTTGTTTGATTGGCTGTAGAGGATAAGACAATGTTGCATCCGCAGCGATCAATACGTGGAATAACATAAACAAACTTGATTAGTTGGTCTTTTTATTTACTGTCATGTGTTTTTGTGCTCTCAGTCTTGGTGTAAATACGATGAGGAATTGACTTTTGCTGGAAATGAGACTATTTTGCATAGGCAGTTTGTGGAGTACGACAGCTTCTTCAATTACTTATCTTGCTTAGTTAAATGGATGTTAGTACATCCATGTTTGTTATTCTAAGTACAAGTAATCAGCTAATGTTGTGATCAAGAATCTAATCTTGATATGGAGATTAGTTGTTTTGTATATTCCATTATGTAATCAATTACTCACGTTTATGTTAGTTTGTAATATAGATAGTAAATGTACATTTCTACGAGATTAAAATCATTTCCACCCGCGCCTTGCGCGCGGGCTTGCCTCCTAGTATATACAATGATTGGGGTTGTTTTCGTTTTAGTTGATAAAATTGTAAAACTAATTAAACATTATTAATTATAAACAAGCAATGAAATATTGTGTAGGATGTGTTCGCTGCGGGCACGGATACAACTTCTGGCACATTGGAATGGGCAATGGCTGAGCTACTACGGAACCCAGAAGTCCTCTCAAAAGCTCAATCAGAGCTCGAGCAAGTAATTGGAAGAGGGAAACTTGTCGAGGAATCAGACGTTGCTCGACTCCCTTACTTACAAGCCATAATCAAAGAAACACTTCGACTTCATCCAGTGGTTCCATTACTACTCCCCCGGATAGCCGGAGCAGACACAGAGATTGGAGGATACATAATCCCAGAGGGTGCACAAGTTCTGATCAATGCTTGGGCCATAGGCAGAGACCCTATTACTTGGGGAAAACCAGACTTGTATATGCCCGAGAGGTTCATGGGATTAGAAAACCAAATTGATGTTTTGGGGCAAAACTTTGAGCTTATACCATTTGGTGGTGGGAGGAGAATATGTCCTGGACTTCCATTGGCAATGAGAATGTTGCACTTGATGTTGGGTTCCATTCTTAACTGCTATGATTGGAAGTTTGAAGAAGGGTCGTCAGCCGAGACTATGAGCATGGAAGAGAAGTTTGGCATTACACTACAGAAGGCTCAGCCACTGAGAGTTGTGCCCAAGAAGTTCTAGGATAAGCACTAGTGCATTACCGCTTGGCTATTCCTCTCCTCTGAAAGTTCTAGGATAAGCACTAGTTCCCTGGTAAGTATGCATGCTATAGTTTAATAATATTGTATGCATGCATACAAGCCCAAGCCAATATGTATTTCCGTTTTCCCACTTTTGTCTTGTTGCATTGAAACCTATTTTCTCTAGGTAGTTAGAGCATCTCCAGTAATGTTTATATTTTTTGATAAAATTATTAATAAAATAGTTAAATGCTAAAGTATTTACACATGAGAAATTTAGAACATTACTACATTAGTCTCATTAATTAGTGTTATGCATGAGTCATGGATTTACCTGTGGAAGAGAGAAAATGGAGCAGAAATTAAAGAATGATATCATGCGATTAGGACCGTAAACGTCGTCATCAAACTATATATATAGATGCATTACCAGAAAAACACACTTAGGCGACGAAGTAATTTCGTTGTTTAGGTGTATTTTTTTTATCGCTTAAAGTTCGTCGCCTAACAATCATAGCCTAAGTATTTAGACGACGAAATGAACTTCGTCGTCTAGCTAGGTGTTTAGATGATACAAAATTAGTGAAAAAATGACGAAAATTTTCGTCGTTTAAGTGAGAACTTAGACGACGAAAATTCAAATTCGTCGCCTAAGTGTCGAATTAAAAAAATTAAAAACACCTTAGACGAAGAAATCAATATTTTCGTAGTCTAAGTGTTTGTTTTTAAAAAAAAAAATTAATTAAATCGTAATTAACTAGTGAAACGTTTATTATTAATTATTAATTAATACAAAAAATATAATTAGGAGATAATTTAATTTAATAATAGTGGTGGTGGTGGTGGTGGTTTGAGAGAGAGAGAGATACAAAAAATATAATTAGGAGATAATTTAATTTAATGATAGTGGTGGTGGTGGTGGTTTGAGAGAGAGAGAGAGAGAGAGAGAGAGAGAGAGAGAGAGAGAGAGAGAGAGAGAGAGAGAGAGAGAGAGAGAGAGAGAGAGAGAGAGAGAGAGAGAGAGAGAGAGAGAGAGAGAGAGAGAGAGAGAGAGAGTACCAACATATGCACTATACCTGACGAAATTAGAAAAAACAGCCCGACAACAATTGCAACCTTCGGGTATAGTGCACTTTACCCAACGGTACAAACCGTTGTCGGTAAAGAACACTATATCCGATGGTTCATTTCTGTAGCGTCGGGTATAGTGTTAGGATAGCCGATGACCAGATTTTTCAAACACCGACGATCTGATAAACTATAGCCAACGACCCCTCTTTATGTTGTCGGCTATAGTTCCTTATCTAAACAGATCGGGCAGTAGCTCAACCATTCAAAAAAATTGGAGGAGAAAAACTCAAAACGCTCTCAAATTGTGAGTGTTTTCGGTAGCGGTCCAAAAAAAGTGCGTGAAGCTATTTCTCACTATATAGGTACTTATATATGAGTTTTGTAGATTGAGTTGATTTAATTAGATGAAAATATATTTGTATAAATTTTGGAGATTGAGTTAATTGATTTATGTGTTGTATATATATATAGATGAATTTGGGAGATTAAGTTGATTTAATTAGATGTAAATATATATGCATGTAAAAAAATTGGAGATTGAGTTGATTAATTAGATAAAAATATATATGTATAAATTTTAGAGATTGAATTGATTTAATTAGATAAAAAATATATATGTATAAATTTTGGATATTGAGTTGATTTATGTGTTATATATATATATATATATATATGAATTTTGGAGATTGAGTTTATTTAATATATATGTATTAAATATATATTTTAGAGATTGAGTTGATTTAATTAAATAATTAAAAATATATATGTATAAATTTTAGAGATTGAGTTGATTTAATTAGATAAAAAATATATATGTATAAATTTTGGAGATTAAGTTGATTTATGTGTTATATTTATATATATATATATGAATTTTGGAGATTGAGTTTATTTATGAATTTTGGAGATTGAGTTTATTTAACTAGGTGAGTGTGTGTGTGTGTGTGTGTGTGTGTGTGTGTGTGTGTGTGTGTGTGTGTGTGTGTGTGTGTGTGTGTGTGTGTGTGTGTGTGTGTGTGTGTGTGTGTGTGTGTGTGTGTGTGTGTGTGTGTGTGTGTGTGTGTGTGTGTGTGTGTGTGTGTGTGTGTGTGTGTGTGTGTGTGTGTGTGTGTGTGTAATTACGTAGCTAGCTAGCTAGTAGATGATCGAATTAAAGATGTATATATATATAAATTAAGTTAAAATTTTCAGGATGGACAAGAGTTGGATTTTGCTTCCAAGATGGGATCGAAATTATAAAATTGGAATGAAGAGTTTTGTGGAATATGTAAAGGCTAATTCTAATGTGAATGATATTTATTATTGCCCGTGTAAACGTTGTCAGTGTCGGAGCGATATGTATCGTTTTACCATTGATACAGTATGGAAGTACCTGAAGAAAAATAGATTTTGGGATAAGTACACGTGTTGGATTTATGTAACGACCCGAACCGGAAATGGTATGTTAATTGGCTTGATTTGCGAGTTTCACGATTAGTCCCAGTTTTGTCGTAATTGGTCAATATGGCAGGTTTGTTCACGACTTAATTATCGGGCACAAATTTGGTTTGAGTTTCTTCGCAGAAATTGTAAAGGACTTGATTTCGAGTTTGTAGGAGGTTTCAAAGGATTTTTCGGACAATCGGAGAATGTAAAATGAATATTTGAAATTATCGTCGAGTTAGTTATACTTATCCGTTTGAGTTTGAGTTATCCAAATCGTGAATTTGGTCGGTTCGCGACGTATAAATATCGAAATAGTCGTAGAATTGTCGAAAAGTTACATTTGGGCCGAGTTGACCAGTTTTGGACTGTGTTTGACCGAGTTGACCGAGTCACCAAGTTGACCCGCCAAGTGAGTAACTCGCCGTCGTGGTTCTTGCCTGAATATGGCACGGTTGTCGGAAAGGAAGATAGGAAAATGATCCTCTTGATCTCAGCTTTCTATTCATGTATATATTGTGATGATTTAAGGTGGTTTGGGTGGTGAATCGTGGAGGTGAAGTTGGACGGAATCGGTGGGTTTGGGGGAGGTTTTCCGGCGAGTTTCCGATGGGGTTTTGGGGTGGAATAGGTTGGGCTTGAGTTAGGGATGGAAACCCTTGAGTTTGGGAGGACAAGGTGGCTCCACGATGGAGTATTTCACTGGCAAAGCTTTCCGGCCGATTTGAACTCCATGGGTTTTGACGTAACTTTCGGCCACGGTGGTGGTTGGTTGGTAGTGGTCCTTTGAGGAAAGATGTTGGGTTTGATGAGAGGAAGATTTTGAGGTATGGGTCGCCGGAGAATGGCACCGTTGACGCCGCGCCGCCACTGACGGCGGAGCTCCGACGAGGTTGACTTTTGGAGATTTTTATACCATTTTACTCGTAATCGCGTCTCGGTTGTAGTCGTGAGGTTTTTGAATTGATTTGAGTATTATATTTTGGGGCGAAGGTTGTTTGGGTGTATTTTAGAAATTTTGTTATCCTTGTCGATATTTCAAGCGATAGGTCTTTCGAGAATGTGGGGTTCTTGACGTATTAGTTCTGTGTGTTGTGTTTCAATATGTATTGATCGTATCCTTGTTATTCAGGTGATCGGGATCGAGTGTTTGGCGAGGGATCTTCCGCCGGACCTCAGAGTTAGCTTCGTACTGTGAGTGGACATTTTATTTTCATAGTTGAATTGCGAGTCTTGATTTATACATTTTATGAGTATACGTTTATGATTATGCATTTACATTATGCATTTATGATTATGCATGTGTATGGAAATGATTTATGATTTGGTTTACATAGAGTACGGTCTCGGATATAGAGGTATGCATCGATGCTTTGGCTTCTCGACTGATCACCGAGATGCTCTGGGAAGGACAGATATCCTGACCCGAGGTCTTTCAGACTTATAATCACATGTGGGTCTGGGATCCCATGATTAGACTGTACTATGCGGAGGAGTCCATGAGTGACCCCGCATGATTTTACGTGTATAGTTATGAATCAGGAAAAATATACCTGGTCGGGATTTTCATGTGCATTGACTCGCATTATGCTTTTATGAGCATATATTTGGGAAAGACATATTATTATTTTCATCCACTCACTCTAACGATTTTATTTGTCTTCCCTGGGCTTTTCAGTTTCCTTTGCCCAATCTACGGTTCGAATTCAGGGGTTGAATGTCGACGGTAGAGGCGTAGAGTTCAAATCACACTACAGTTCGAGTAGGTTCATTGTTCAACCTATTGGTTGTATATGATGTATATAGGCGTCGCTCTGAATACTTATGTTGTGTTTTCAGTTGAGTTTACTCCTGAATGTTTCTGGATTTCTTGTAAATCTTTTGGTTTATTATATTTACGATGTTGAGAAATCCGGATGGGGATCGAAGTCCCATGGTTTGGCTTTTGTGGAATAATCGAAGTGTGTTTCTTTGCAGGTTCTAATATTGGTTCACGTGTTTTAAAGTAAACTCTGGCAAAAAAAAATTAAGGTCATATTTTCAAAGGGGTTTGATTTCGGTTTAGGCAACTAAATCGGACTCGGGTCCTTTCAATTTATCACTGTGAAACATCTTCAGCGGGTCAGCATGATCATGGGCAATATCCTCAGATGGCCAGTACATCCAATGATCCGATAATGAGGTTGAGCAATGATGTGTTTCCTTATGAGAGCGGTGTATTAGCTCAAGTAGTAGATAATGATTCCGCCGTTAGGGGTTTCCCTGATATTGAACCAGTCCAGCAATTACTTACAGCTGTCAACACTACCGGTATGGACAAGTACAACAACCTGATTACATTCTAACAGACCCCATTGTACAACGGGTGTAATAAGTCTGTTCTTCAAAGTGTCATGGGAGTAATGAAGCTGAAAGTGGAGAACAAAATGAGTGTCAAGGCAGTTGATGATTGGCTGAAATGGACTGCTTCGATGCCCCCCCCCCCCGGTCATCGTCTTCCTACCACTCATCGTAAGGTTCGACATATCTTGAAACATCTTGACATTTCCTACATGAAAATCCATGCATGCAGATATGATTGCGTTCTCTTCTGAGGTGAAGATGCTAGTGGGAATGATCTTGAATGCCTTGATGCCTACCCAGTATATGGTACGGATAGGTATAAGTTCACTCATACAGGGAACAAAAAAGCTGTGAAGATATTTCGGTATTTCCCGCTGATTGATAGGCTGGAACGGTTGTTCATGTGTACACACACGGCCGAAGCTATGAGATGGTGGGCTGAGAGGAATTTGCCTGACAATGATACCCTTATACGCCCTGCTGATGAAAAGTCTTGGAAGCACATGGTTAAGGAGTTTTCTCATATTGCATTAGAGGTCTGAAATGTTTGGCTAAGAATCTCATCTGACAAATTCAACCCTTTTGGCAACATGAGTTTTCAATATAATATATGGCTAGTTATTTTGGTACCGTACAACCTTCCTCCATTGATGTGCATGAAGAAGGAATACAATATACTCACTCTGTTAATTTCAGGGCCGGGTTATCCAAGAAAGTGTCTCGATGTGTATTTGAGACCCTTGATTGAGGAGCTTAAGTACCTGAGTGAATTTGGTCATCCCACTTATGACAAGTACAAAAAACAGATGTTCCAGATGCATGCCATGGTTGTTGCCACCATCAGTGAATTTTCTGCCCGCAGGATGTTGTCGGGCAACGTTACCAGGGGATACAGGGCTTGTTCAGAGTGTATGACTGTTGAGCGCTACAAACCTCATTGTAGGAAGATTGTCCAGATGTGTCACTGTTGTTGGATTCCACATGATCTCCCATGGCGGCAAGATCCCGAGGCTTTTGATTGGACTGTAGAAACGGGTGTGTAACCCAGAAGATGGACGAGGGATGAAATTTTGGAAGTGCTAAATGAATACGATTTTGGACAGCTGAGCAATCATTCTGAAGCGTCAATACCTGATAAACTCGACAGGTATAAATTCTGGACACACAAAAGCATATTCTGGGAACTCCCGTACTGGCCCAAGTTGCATATCAGGCACTACCTAGATGTCATGCACATAGAGAAAAATGTGTGCGAAAGTGTGGTGGGCACAGTGCTGAATTGAGAGGGAAAAACTAAAGACGGCCCTAAGGCACGCATTGATCTGAAAAGAATGAATTTGCGGAAACATTTGTGGTTGAGAGAAGGGAAGAAAAAAATTCCTCAAGCTTCTTACACTGTCAAGCCTGACTAGAAGAATGAAATTTTTAAGTGGATGGGTAATGTCAGGTATCCTTCAGGCTATGCAGGCAATATAGGTCGGTGTGTTAACTTCTGAGATAATAAGATGTATGAATTAAAGAGTCATGACTGTCATATACTGCTTCAACGTCTCTTCCCTGTTTTCATTCGAGGGTACCTGCCGAAAGAGGTGGTGGAGCCATTAATGACGTTGTCAAGATTCTTTCAGAAATTATGAACTAGAGAAGTGAAAGAAAAAAAAACAGAGCTGGGAGAAATGCAGCATGACATCATTTTTATCATGTGCAAATTTGAGAGGATATTTCCCCCAAATATTTTTGATATCATGCCTCACCTGACGATCCATCTTCCAGAATAATCGTTGCTTACCGGTCAGGTACACTACACTTGGATGTATCCTATGGAAAGGTACATACGATTCAACATCTAAATTTGGCTCTAATTTTTTAAAACATTATTTGGAAATAAAGTTTATATGCACTTTTAAACTTGATAGACAACTGGGGGACTACAAAAACTAAAGGGCTAATAAATCCGCACCTGAAAGGTGTATAGCTGAAGCATATCTTGCGCACTAGTGCGTAACATACACCAAGTTGTATTTAGGAGCGTTAGAGGACCCTCCACAACATATGCCGGTAGATGAACCACAGTTCAAACTTTCTATCCTCTCATATGATGTTGAAGTTGGTGAAAATTTGCCAAAGTTGTACCAGTTGGAATAATATGAGCTGGTCATTGCCCACTAGTGGGAATTTCTTGGTGGGAATTGCTTAACTATCCTGAAGTGTAATACTGGAAAAACTTCCATCTATACTGTCCTCAGGTTGTCGGTGATCTTGAGTACCACAATAGGGAGTTTGCAAACTATTTTGGCGGTTGGGTACGACTATATATATACTTATTGATATATATAATTAAATATCATTAATTTTGTCATCTAACATGTCGATTATTATTACTTCAGATGAACCACGTAGAGTATGATGGTAACCCAAACTGGTCACACGAATTGAGGCTTTTGGCGATGAAACTGATAACTTCAAGAGTGTATCCGATGTGTAAGATCAATGGCGTGCAATTTATATGTTCATATAGAGACGGAGACAAAAAACACAGAACTATAAGGTAATGGTGCATGATCAACAGAATGGTATTGACTATTACGGTATTCTCCATTCAGTGATTGAACTAATTTATGGGAAAGATATGACATTGCACTTGTTTAAGTGTAGATGGTTTGATACTAGCTGTGACGACCCGGACCAGAATCAGCAGTAAGATCAGCTGTATACGTGAGTTATCGCATAGTCGCAGATTGCCGACAGTTGAATGAATCGCCAGGTTCGTTAACGACTTAATTATTGGCCGAGAATTAGAGCTGAGTCTCTTCTCGAGAGTCGTAGTACATGTGATTTCGAGTTCGTGGAAAGTTCCGGATCATTATTTGGACGACCGAGAAATTAATTATGAATATTTGAAATTCGGATTTAAATGGTGGGTTACTTAACGACTAAATTACCGGTCAAGAATTTGGTTTCGGCTTCTTCACGGAAGTTGTTCAGAATTTAATTTCAAGTTCGTAGGAACTTCCGGAGCATGATTTTGAGTTACGAAAAATTAGTTGCGAATATTTCCGTTGTTGTTTGTTTAGTTGAATTAAATGTGAGTTGCTTTAAAGGGTTGACTTTTTATTCATTTGGCCGATGTGTTTGACTTTGGGTGATTATTGAAGAGTATGTCGAGACGAGTTTGTGGCCGCGAGAATTATCGGAATCGGATATACGACGAGAAAGTTATGCGTGTTTAAAGTTCGTCGAAATGGATAAACATGAAGTTTCCTAATCGGGAAGGGCTATAAATAGAAAGTTGCCGAAAAGGGAAAGTCAAAGATTATCATTTAATGAGTTGACCGAGTTGACCGAGTCAACTCGGTGGAAGGAAGCTCACGGCGTCCTCCACGGCTTCGCCGGCGATGGAAATTTTCCGACCACCTCACGGCCTAACCCGTATGCCGTTCGACTCGCCCCGACGTCCCTTACTCAACCCCGGCCACACTTTCTGGCAAGTCTCACGGTGGAGAGAGAAACATTGATCCAAAGTTTGGGATTTTTGGGTTTAATGGTGAACTCCGATTTCGGCCGAATTAAACTTCAAGAGGTACTGGGTTTTGTAGCCTTCTTCAATGTGATTCTAACCATATAAACATGGTATTCTAATTCGATTTGTAGATGGAGAATTTTGGGTTTGAATTTTGTGTTCTAATTCGGTTTTGCTTGAAATTGGATGTGTTAGAGTGAGAATTGGACTTCGGTGCAGTTGACAAAGTTGCTCAGTGCATGATTTTGAGTGGAATAGGTGCAGCTCCGCCGTGAAATTTCACGTCCGCCAGCGGCGCCGCCGTGGACGGCGGTCAACGGTCAACGGTTTGACTTTTTGGACTTTCGACAAGTTGCATGTCATTTGACTCGAAATCGCGCCCCGATCGCAGTGGGGAGGTTCGTTTCTCGATTTGAGCATTCGAACGTACAGCGAGGTATTGAGGTGTAATTTCGGGTTTTCCGACAGTTTGTCGTATTCAAATTACGTGTTTCCGAGAACTGTGGTTTCTCGTGATTTGTTTTGAATTGTCGAGTTATGGTTATGAGAATTGGATTTTGTGAATATTCAGGGGTTCGTGATCGTCTGTTTGGCGAGGGACTTTCCGTCGGATCACGGGTTAACGCGATACGCGTTACGCCAGTCTGTGAGTGGACAATTTCTTTTCACGGAATTCTTGCGAGTCTTTTTATATGATTTTCGAACTTGAGCATGCATATGAGATTTCGGATTACATGAGCATGTGTTTACAATTATATATATATTTACGGATATACGTATACGAATAAACAGATATGAGCATATTTACGAGATTACGATTATTATGAGCATGTGTTATATACGATTATGTTACGCATATGCATTTTTATGCTGTTTACTGTACATGCATCGAGATATTTGTGATTTGATTTTTACAGAGTACAGTCGTAGTTCATGTTGTTGTATTGATACACACACATCCCCGGCTGATCACCGAGGGTGCTTACCAGGGGGGACGCTGTGCCTTGTGCCGATGTATTTCCGGGTAGGTACAGTTATATGTTTCTTGTGCCGAGGTATTTCTGGGTGGAAACAGTTACCCTGACCTGAGGCCTTTCTGGCTCGAGTCACGTGTGGGTCTGGGATCCCGTGATTCGGACTGTACTAGCACGGACGTGTCCATGAGTGGCCCCGTGGGATTTTTACTTGCATGCTCTGTACGCTGGAGGAGTGTGGGTTTACCTCGCGTATTTTATTATATATATTTATTTGGACTCGCATATGCTTTTATAACGTATATTACTTGGTGAAAGACATTTCTTTTCGTCCACTCACTCTAACGTATTTCATGTCTTTCCCTTGGGCTTTTCGGTTTCCGTGCCCAGTTTGCAGTTCAGGCTCTGGTGTCGCACGTCGTGGTCGGAGGCATAGTGCTCGAGCTACTTTGTTTCATCCAGTAGGTTTATTGTTCTACCTACTGTGGTATGCGTATATGATTATGTATTAGAAGTCGCTCTGAGCTTCCTATTGTATATGTTATATGATTTTACTCCGGATTTTCAGTAAAGTACATATATATTTACTACTTTTCGTTATTGTTGATATATTGAGAAATCCGGATGGGATTGGTGCCCACGGTTTGCTTTTTGTGGTATAGGATGAAGTGTATTTTCCGCGTGCAGGTAATGGTAATTCCACGCTAGTAACGAAACTCTGCCCAAATTTCGAAAAGTTTTTGTTGGTTCGTGTTTTCGAAGGGGTTTGATTCCGATTTAGGAAGCTAAATCGGGGTTGGGTCCTTTCAGCTTAGTATCAGAGCATTAGGTTATAGGTTCTATAGACTTCTGTAGTCGTGTTTACTAAGGATATTTGAGAATGTACAGCATGTCTGGAATGGTGACCCGACCGGCCGGCGGATACTCATCAATATTCCGGGTGTTGTATACTTTCAAATATTTGAAGTTCCATGATTACGTTCCACTTGTTGTGAATGATATTGTATTCATTAGGATGCCTCCTGACGTGCTTTCCGTGTCATTTCGGTTGTGGATCCTGTTGAGGATCAATCGACGCACGATTTGCCAGAGAACAGTGGATTTGGATGAGTATTCAGAGTTCAGAGATATGTGTGGCACGGTTTTCCTGGGGATGTGTATATGAGCGTCTATATGTAGCCTCAGAGCAGAGAATTGTGGCAGTTGATGTGTTTGCCTGATTCCGATTGTTGTATTTAGTGGGCTGGTATTGTGTGAGTTCCGGTTGCGACTCCATGGCCTACATTCAGAGTGTTGTTTATATGGTAATGGTTTCATCAGGCTACCCAGCATTTGAATGAGGAGTGTTTACCCACCTGAGGCAGAGATACATTGTTCACATGTTTGTCCATGTTTGCACATGTTATGTGGCTTCAGAGGAAGCAGTGCACGAGGTTCGAGATGAGTTTGAACCTGAGTATCAGAGAGAGTTTGAATGATGTGCCTCGAGATATCCGTGAGGAGCTTAGTGTGCTGCACTCAGTGGCGAGGCTGTCAAGAAGGAAGGGCGTACGCGGTTTTCGATGTGACGATTTGAGGAAAGTGGACTTAGTCGAGATTTTGATGAGGTTGAGTTTCGACACCTCGGGATCAGTGACTTCATCAGGCTGTGGTCTTTTCGATATTGTTGAGGGCCAGCAGATCAGGCAGAGGATCCGTTTGACAATGGCAGAGATCGCAGAGTAGCGGATTTGCTCCGGTGGCATGAGTTTGGGTGATCGTTGGTGATCCTTTCACGCAGCAGGTGTTGCGGTGACTCGTGTTCGTGGAGCACTCTCAGTTGCTATTGTGGTGGCCAGGAGGGTCACGTTACGAGGGAGTAGCCTCAGCCAGCTGTTTTGGCGGTTCGGCAGCTCAGAGTTCACGAGGAAGTCATGATGTTATTTCTGGAGTGTGACCAACGTACCCTTTTGATGAGTTATTCAGCAAGTCGCACTTGACGTGGGTGGCTAGTTAGGCATGTTGGAGTTCGTGCCATGACCTTGTTTGAGGACAGACTTTTCTCCGGGGTTATTGTTGTTTGATATCCATGGCTATTGTACCTGCATCTCCACTTTCGAGGTTTTGGAGAGTGATGTATCCATCCGGAGGTTGCGAGATCCTTGTTGGAGGTTATGTGCTAGCCGCGGATCTGTTATAGCTGGACATCGTGGTTTTAGTGTGACTGTGAATATGGACTTACTGACGGCGCAATTAGCTGTGTTCGAGTACCTTGAGAAGGAGGTTGTGTTTCGACGACCAGGTTTCCCCAAGATATTGTTTCGTGGTGATGGTCGAGCGGATGGTGGAGACGAGTTTTGTGGTTTGCTTAGCTCATGTTGTGGATACTACGGTTGCTGTGCCCGACATTGGTGACATTGAGATGGTTTCCGAGTTTCCAGGTATGTTTCGGAGGAGTTACCAGGTGTTCCTCCAGTTCGAGAGATTGACTACACCATTGAGCTTGTACCAGGCGCTGGACTCATTTTACCGACGTCTTGTCGTTCGGAGCCAGCGGAGCTGATAAAGCTACAGGTTCGACTCCTGGAGTTGCTGGAGGAGGTTTCAGGAGATTTCTTGTGACCCCACATATTGCGTGGTGTGCTTTAGCATTGTGTGTACGAGGGATGGATAGTTCGACGTGGTGGTGCGTTGACTACCGGAAGCTTGATTCGCTTCAGAGGAGAGCGAGTATCCTCCACTTCGGATTGACGATTGGTTTGATAAGCTTGTGAGAGTTTCAGTCTTGACGAAGATTGATTTCGGATCTGGATACCATCAGTTGTTGTTCGGTGAGTCAGATGTGGCTATGTTGGCTTTCGGATCTCGGTGCGGGCATCATGAGTTTTTAGTCACGTTGTTGGTTGACCAATACCCCCGTAGATCTTGCGGACTTGATGGACCAGGTGTTTAGACGGTTTCTGGACGAGTTGCGGTCATGTTCGCTGGCAATATCCTGATTTACTCCAGGAGTATGGGCCAGCACCTGAGGCAATTGTGAGTGGTTTTGCAGACTTTGCGAGACGATCAGCTGTTTGCGAAGTTCAGTCAGTATGAGTTTTGGGCCGATTAGCGTGAAGATTTTAGGTTGTGTGATGTTATCCGAGTGGGTGACGTGGATCCTGACCAGTTAGAAGCCGTGTTGATTTGGGGTTTGCCCTACCATTGTACCAGAGATCAGGAGTCTCTTGGGTTCGGCAGGCTATTACCGATGGCTTGTACAGGATTTTTCCGGATTGCCGCTCTATTTTCCGGATTGATGAAGAAGGTGTCAAGCTCGAGTGGTTCGATGCACGCGAGGGGAGTTACTTACTCCTGCAGGATTGTTGACCGTTGTTTCGGTTTTGACCTTACCTGACGACCGCGACGTGTTCGTGGGTTACGGCGATGCATCGAGGGTTGGATTTGGATATGTTTTGTTGTTGTGGAGCAGAGCGGTGGCTCATGGTTCAGGCAGTGGAAACTTTATGGGACTACGTATCCTATGCATGATTTGAGTGTAGCTGTTCTTATGTTAGCATCGGAGAGTTCGAGACACTACTGTTATGGTGTGCAGCTCAGTGTAGGACGTGCACTGATCACTTGAGTTTCATCCACTTGCATTTTCGGCCAGATTTGGGCTTGAGGCAGTGTAGATGAATGGGGTCGACTCACGACTATGGCTGCACCTTTGAGCTTGTTCGGGAAAGGTTAGTAGTTGTACTTTGACCATCCGTCTGGGATGTTGATGTTGGTGCGTTCAGTCGAGAATCGGGAGCTTCAGTGTTTCATGTGAGTGTGGCTCGAGTTTCCGTGTTAGCCGAGCTATGCGCTACGGAAGCTGAGTTCGAGTGTGATGATGTTAAAGCTCATTGTTTTGCGTGTGTTTGGTGCTAGTGATGCGGAGATGTATCAGAAACTCCGAGTTTACTACTCGTAACGCAACATGAAGAGCAATGTAGCAGCTTATGTGTGTAGATGCCACATTTGTTGACTAGCGATGGCTAGGAGGCAGAGACTTGCCGAGAAGTGTCAGCCATTTGAGATTTCCGGTTATACATGGCGATTGTTGCTGTGATTGTGTGTGTTTGTATGCACTTTGGTTTGTGATACCAGTTGTTGGACCATTGTGGACCATTTGACGAATTCAGTACGTTTCCTTGTACTTTCGGAGACAATTTCAGTGGCAGGCTGGTATAGCTGTGTTTGACGGAGCCGCCTCCTAAACCAAAAAAACCAAAAAGTCCAATATTCTCTCTCCTCTCGGGAAACAGCCCGTCTGAGCCGCCTCTGCCACCCTTCCACCTCCTCTCTCTCCACTAAAAGTAACTCTCTCTCTCTCTCTCTCTCTCTCTCTCTCTCTATATATATATATATATATATGAATTTGTGATTATTGTGATTTAGGTGATTAGGTTTGTGAAATTATGTGTTATATTATTGTGATTTTGAAAGTAGGAATTGTGAAATTATGAATTGTGATTAGGTTATGTGATCGTAAAATTATTGTAATTGTAATTGGGTTAATATATGGTGATTAGGTCATGGGTTTGTCATTTGCGTTGGAGAATTGTGATTGTGATTGTTATTGTGATTTAGGTGATTAAGTTTGTGAAATTATGTGTTGTATTATTATGATTGTGAAAGTAGAAATTGTGAAATTATAAATTGCGATTAGTGATATACGCATTTTAGGCGTATTAATTAATATATTTTCTCTACATTTTTACTTTGATAATTGCTTAGTTTTATTAGTTTTAACTTATTTTGTTAATTTCAGGTGTTGACCAAAAGAGACGGAGTAAAGGAGTCTACAAGCATGCAAAACACTGCAGAATAATGGAGACAAGAAATTGGTTCGAAATTCCAAGGAAGAAAGGAGAAAAATTGAGGAGAAAAAGAAATCATTGGTTGACTAGGAAAACCTTTCCTATGTTGACCAGGATTTGAAAGCTTTCGGAAGGATCTTGAAAAAGAACAAATGAAAATGGGTCCAATTAATTAGAAGACCATTTAGATAGCCCAAATATGAAGATCCAATCAGCCAATTTCGTGGAGATCAAGCTTTGGTAAGAAAAGGATTCCCAAAGTCAAAAGAAGAAGGAAATCATAAAAAATAAGGAAAGCAGAATCTGCCTGTGCAGATGGGCCAACTTCGACAAGCTGTAGAAATTGCATATCAACTCCGATTGAGGTGATTAATGAAGATATTTTATAGCTCTCGGAATGATCTTTCCAATGCCGCAAGAATCACGCAATTCGGATATGTACAACTCCAGGATAATTCACAATTCAAATGATTTGATCTACGCATTTTAGGCGTACTAATGAATATATTTTCTCTACATTTTTACTTTGATAATTGCTTAGTTTATTAGTTTTAACTTATTTTGTTAATTTCAGGTGTTGAACAAAAGAGACGGAGTAAAGGAGTCTACAAGCATGCAAAACAAAACAAAATAATAGAGAAAATAAATTGGTTTGAAATTCCAAGGAAGAAAGGAGAAAAAGAAATCATTGGTTGACTAGGAAAACCTTTCCTATGTTGACCAGGATTTGAAAGCTTCCGGAAGGATCTTGAAGAAGAACAAATGAAAATGGGTCCAATTAATTAGAAGAACATTTAGATAGCCCAAATATGAAGATCCAATCAGCCAATTTCGTGGAGATCAAGCTTTGGTAGGAAAAGGATTCCCAAAGTCAAAAGAATAAGGAAATCATGAAGAATAAGGAAAGCAGAATCTGCCTGTGCAGATGGGCCAACTTCGACAAGCTGTAGAAATTGCATATCAACTCCGATTGAGGTGATTAATGAAGATATTTTATAGCTCTCGGAATGATCTTTCCAATGCCGTAAGAATCCTGCAATTCTAATATGTACAACTCCGGGAAAGTGCAAATATTTACAGACTGTCAGATTTGCCCGGGTACACAAGGAAAGTCATGTTTTGATAGGAAAAGACATAATCTTCTTCTATAAATTGGGGAGCTCGGCCTCAAAGTGGATCATCACATATTCTAGGCCTAAGCGCTGCAAAATTACTCTTCAACCTCTCCCTCAAACACCAAGACCAAGCACGGAGTTGACAATACCGCCATCCACCATCACTCGGATCGCTTGCACACGTTAAGCCCATACAAGTGAGAACCACCATCTTTTGATTCATCTACACCTTGGGAGTTTGCAGCGTTAAGCGGGATTTCTTTAAAGTGTAACCATGAATCCTTTACTCTGTAGTCATATTTTGTTCTTGAACTCTTTTTGTTTAACGTTGGGTTTTGGTGAATATTTTTGGATTTTTAATACTTACTTGAGTATATCTTCCATGTGTTTATGTTCTTAGTTTTGTTTGAGGCATGCTATGTCTAGTTCTTAATGCGTTGGGTAGTGCGGGATGATTGTGTTTTAACCTTTCGCCTGGAAGTTATTCAATGATTCTTAGATTTTAAGGCGTTAAGCTTTAAACCACATGGCATGTTAACAATAAGAATTAGGAGCATAAATTTTGAAGGTAGCTTAATTAGGTAGAGAAAATTGGTTAGGTTGAATATGATGATCACATGTAAATAATTAGCTTATGTTTTATTTTTGTCGAAATTTATGGTGGGATTTTTGGGATTCTTTTTATGTGTTTGCTTGTCTATGAGTCGATGCATGTTGGAGTCCTAGAATTTCTTGCTATATTTTTCAACGTTTTTAGGTAGTAATTAGATAAAAAAAATTAGGTAATTAAAATCAACTCACACACCTCCCATATTACACAATAATTGCATGCACCATTCAATCCCCGGTTTAGAACGATCCCTACTTGCTTATATTATACTACATCTATAGGGTTTTAAATTGTTTATGGTTGATTTATGTGTTTAATTTAAATGCATATCTTGGTCATATCAATTAGGTTGATTGTGACATTATTGTGATTGTAATTGGGTTTTGATATTGTGATTAGGTTATGGGTTTGTCATTTGCATTAGAGGATTGTGTTTTAGGTTATTGTTTGATGAATTTGTGAAATTATGGATCGAAATTATTGTGAAATTATGAATTGTTATTAGGTTATGAGATTGTAATTATTTTCAACGTAATTATTGTGATTGTGATTATTGTGAATTTTAGGAATCATGCATTTATTTTCGGGTAGAGGAAACAAGCCGACATCTAAGAATCGAGAAAATGGGTCCATCGACGACAGTTGTGGGTCTGGCTCGAACAACCGGCTTCACCATCCTTACGGTGGCCCGTACAACAATCATCGCTGGCAACTGCTTGGAGGCACCGAGGAGACGCATGTGCATGATGATGTGGCCGACCCCCAATGACCACAGAGCGCGAGGCAGGTTTTGTTCTCTAACAGGAGCCAGACGTCTACGCCCAGCTCTACGGGTCCTGACCCTTCATGTCAAGGTTTGCCAGACATGAGCCACGTTTCGGGTACGCCCAGCTATACGGGTCCTCGTATGCTTGAAATCAACCGGCCAGAACCAACTCTAGGTCATTCTCCCGGTCATGCTGGTGGTTCAGGGATATCGTCGTCCAGACAACAAAGACGAGTCTTCTCTTCTCACCTCTATTTTCCCTCGCATGGCGTACATGTCCTGTCATATGTCGATGACGCGGGAAACCTTATATCAGCTATCGATGATGAGGGAAACCTTATTTATATCCACCCGAAGAAAGCATATGTCTTTCAGCCGTTTGATACATCTCTGAAAAGTGCGAGTATAGCAAACGCATCGACGTCAGAATCATCGGAAAAATAATAAATATTTGCATTATTTAATTTCAAAATTTTCATTAATTTGTATAATAAATTGGGTTATCCTGTTTTAATTTTTTTTTACTTTGTCTTATGCGATAGACGTCGGATGGGAGAAAAAAGTGAGGACCAGAGGCCTTGTTGTGGGGAATCAACTTCAGAAGGACGTGGAGGTCTACGGGCCCCTGGTTATGGAGACTAACGAGCAAGGATTGGTGAGAGAGGGAAACATTTATAGGAGGTACTCCGGCATGGTTAGAAGCATTATCCGGACAAAGTCCCTGTTCTGTAGTCAGAGTGGTCCTCAGTCCCTCAGTCCGTGAAGGACCAAGTGAATAATACGATGTCAGTGAGTTAGATATTCATTGTGTATGTCTACTTATATCAATTAATTCTTTTAAAATATAATTATATTAAAATAAAAAATGGGACATTGCAGGTATGGTTCAATGTTCGGGAGGAACTTAAATCCACCTGGGCAAATGAGGTTCAAAGAGGAAGGTGACGAGAGTTATATAATATATATTTAGATATCACAGTGATTATGTAATTTGTTTCTAACATTTGTGTCATATATATAGGTATAAAAAGTGGAAGAATGAGCTATGTAAGTTTTGGAAGAAAAACGACTTGCTCAATGACCGTTCGGGTACCCCTATGGAGTTCATGCTTAGGGAGTACGAGTGGAAGTGGCTTCTAATCTACTTCAACGCCACATGATTTGAGGTATATCTTTAACATCATATGTATTTACTTGTGAATAATTTGGCGTCGATAGTTTCCAAATCTATTTTTACCCTATATATTTATGAAACAAGACCATTTCCTCCATAAATGCGAGGAACCGAGCAAAGAACACGGAAAAACATCGCGGTGGTTCAAGACCCCATGCGTCTTATAAGGAGGAGGCAATGACCCAACACCCTGAAGAAAACCCGTTCGTGTGGATGTATGAAAAAACGCATCCTCAGTCCCACGAACAAGCTGTAAGTATTGTGCCTTTACAAGTTTACAAATTGCTTACATGTGTATTGTTCGGTTATTTTTTTAATGTATGTTTACTAATATGTTATTTTCTTATCGTTGTCAATTAAGCTCATTTAAGGGAAACAGCTGAGGAGGTCTTGACTCAGATTGCGAGGGAGCGAAATCCTAATATCTCGGATGATGAGCTTCCCCAGGCCATATCTCAGATCGATGAATCTTATTTAAGGGTTGGGGCGAGGATCATGGGAAATGCTTTCCCACCACGAATGAGCAATTACTATTGCAAGGGTTTAGGACGGTAAGGCAATGAGATATTGAAGAACACACCTGGTTTTCAACGCAAATCGGGATCTTCCAAGGCCCAGCTAGAGGAAGAATTTTGTAGGCAGACTGAGGAGTATCAAAGCAAGATAGAAGAAACTCAGCGACAGATGACCCAATAGATGGAAGAGATGCGTCAAGAGATGGCTTAGCACTAGGCTGAGGAGTTAGCTCGGATGCGAGCTGAAACGGCTAGGAATTTCGAAGGCCTAAGCTCAACCCTTCAGGCGCAAGGAATGAATGTCTCAGCCCAAGGTTGGACTCCATCTAACTATCACCCTCACGATGCCCCACATGAGCAGCAAGATCCGCCCGATGATGATGGTAGTGGCCCATCTTATCTCCACAACTTTGACATTGGCAACATTTAGTTTATATGCATGAGTTTCAAAATTATACGCAAATTTTTTATAAGTTTGTGTTTTGTGTTGATTGTGAAGCTGTTATGCATTGTTAGACATTGTGGAAATGAAAATATATGTTCGTTAGCTATTTTGAAACTACAGGTTCTGGTAATGGTAAATCCAGAATCTATAGTTTTTTTTTCATAAAATTGTATACTATAGCCGACGCCCAGGTACCAAAGTCGTCGGCCATGGTCAACATTTCCTGACGACCAGCATAACTATACCCGACGACCAACATAACCAATACCCGAAGATCCCTACACCTATTCGTCGGCTATAGTATCCTCTGGTCAAAAAAATTTGACCAGACCAGGAAGGTTTGTCCCATTCCACTCTAAAGTCGTCGGTTATGGTTGGGAACTATAGCCGACAAGGTGCACCTCAGGTCGTCGACTATAGTATAGCCGACAACCTTTTACTGACGACACCATAGCAGATGACATGTTGTCGGCCATACTATAACCGACGACATTGGGCTAACAGGAAGACGACTTTATGTTGTCGGCTATAGTACATATGCTGGTAGTGAGAGAAAGAGATAGAGATTTGGAGAGAATGTGAAAAAAAAGGGATGAATTTTTTTTATAGGCATTCACTTAGGCGACGAAACCTGGTTTTGTCGACTAAGTGGTTTCAAATTTTGATTAAAAAAATTGGCAGAAAAAAATTACCGCCAAAATTTGAATTTAGGCGACGAAATTATACATTTTTGTCGCCTAAGTAATTTTCAATTTTTAGTAAAAATATTTGGCGAAAAAATTAACTGCCAAAAGTTTGGACTTAGGTGACGAAACATACTGATTTGGTAGCCTAAGTGATTTTCTTTAATTTTAATTTTAGTTTTTTAAAAAAGTAAAATAAATTTTGTTGGAAAATGGTGGTTTTTCACCATTTTAATATGAAAATTTTAAAAAAATAATTGAGTGTGTTGCACTTAATTTTGATGTGAGAGAAACATGAATTTGTGTTCTCCTACAAGAGTACATAAAGATTATGTATTCATTTGTTTAAATTGGTTAAGGGGTGAATGAGAAATTGTCACCCAAAGTTGGCTACTTAAAACAAAAGAAAGGAATGTAATCCCACATGGAAAAAATTAGAAATGTGGAAGTCTTTATTTATGATTGCACCATAGTATAACTTGAGTAAGTGAGTAGAGATGCTCTCTATCACGTGCGCAGGGGGGTGCAACTCTGGAGCGAAATGAGTATGTGATATGGACTTGTGTGCGCCCATGTCCCGTGGACACGAATGTCGTTCTGATTTGGGCCAGACCGTACGAGTTTCCTTTTGCACTCAGGAAAGACTTTTTGCATTCCTCAAGACCTTTCAACTTCTCTGGTTATTGGCCGAATTATGGTGGGTTTTCTGGTAGCCGGCCATAATGTCATTCTCCATCTCCTCCATGTATAAATAGAGGCTTCATCCTCCCTTATTCTTCATCCTATCAGAAAGCAATCTTCTCTTCTGATCACTTCTCTCCCTCTCTCAACGCAGAGCAAATTCGGTGATAGAGTAAGGTATTCTTCAGTTCGAAGAGAAGTTCTTGTGATGCGGTACAAAACTTTGAAGGTTTTTTATCCTGGGAGAACAACGTCATACAAGCCTGTGGACGACGTAAAAGTTCTTAAGGAAAACATGCGATACACGTGACTCAACTTAGTTCATCTTCTTACCCAGAAATTGTTCTTCATTCATATGTTTACAATTTACTAATTATTTAATTAGTATTTCGTATATTATATTTAATTTAATATTACTTGTTTATCTTACAAATTTCACTTAAGCAACGAAACCTACAAATTTCGTCGCCTAATTGATTTTTTTTAAGTATACGTAGGCGACGAAATTAATTATTTTCGTCGCATAAGTGAAATTATTTTTAAAAAATATATAAAAATTAATTTTGGGTAGTTGCTTAAAAATCATCAAAAATCAACCGTATGATGTAACAATTATATTTATATAATATTGTAGAGAAAAATTCAACGTAATTCGGATTAGTTTAGGATTCGATCCAATCAATATATTGATTATCGAAAAATATTTAAAAGACAAAAATTATCTTAAAAAATAATTCGTAAACCCGTTTCCGAAATTACAGGTGTTTGTTTTGTCGTAAAAACTTAATTTATCAGCTAAATATAAATTAATTAAAATTTGACAAAAAATTTATTTAAGATTTAAAACTTGTTATATTTCTACTAATGCTATATAACTTAAGTATTCGTATGTCTATATTCACTCCACATCAACATTAAGGAAATTTAATTTAGACAAAATAACCATTACATATATTCATTATAACATAATATGTAAGTGGATGATTTTTCATTCAAAACGAAGTTCATTAAGGGTTTGATCGGCGTAGACAACCATAAAATCGAAATTTCAACGAAACGGAAACGATGATATGCAAATCTTTGTAACTCTAATTTTTGAATCGTCGACACTCACAGTCTAAGAATTGTTTATTTTATACCCTTGATGAAAAAAATATGTATTTTAAAATTGTATACATGGTCGTGCTCTTAGAGGTAAGATTGTGAATCTCTACTTAGATAACAAAAAATGTGTTTCGTCCCCTAAGTCTTCGGGTTTAGGGGTTAGGGTTTAGGTTTAGGTTTAGGGTATGATCTTAGACGACGAAATGAAAATTTACTTCGTCTAAGTTCAAACTTAGACGACGAATATTTTTTCGTCATCTAAGTCAGTTCTTAGACAACGAAATATTTGTTTTCATCGTCTAAGAACAGACTTAGATGACGAAAATCAATTTCGTCGTCTAAGTTATTTTTTAGACGACGAATTTTCTCTCTCTTAGGTAATGCTATATTTTTCGTCGTCTAAGTACACTTAGACGACAAAATTTTATACTTAGGCAACGAAATATGATTTCATCGCCTAAGTGGATTTTTCAAGTAATGATGGAGAACTTATTGCCATTGCACAAACCAAGACAATTAGTCCTTTTGCTAATAGGAGAAGACACTGTCCATGACCCCCTCCTAGAGTGCATCTACAGTGCTCCGCACAATGGTATGCGGGGTACTATTTTTCAAGATATTCCAAAAATACCATTTTCAGCATTTTTCCCTCTTTTTACATTTTTGAAAGCATAGTGGGCCCATAATTTATTTGTTCTAACACCTGCAGCTGGAGATCTATTATCAATACTTAAAGGTAAATAGTTATTTTCCACCATAGAAAAATTTCTCCCTTTCAAAAAACACGTGAAATTAAGTTCTAAACTTAAAATATTACGAGAATTTATCACTAATAGGAATGAGAGAATTAAACTATTCGAAAGATCAAGAGCAGTCTATTCTCGTCCTTTAGAACAAGCAATTCATAATCTCAAAATTTCCAGAGAAGAAGCTTTTCTTGAAAACTTGTTAAGAGCCAAAGCAGAATAGAAAATCTTTTGCATCAATTATCTATCTGACTGTCTATTTGAGCATTGGTTAGATCCGCAGATCAACTTGTATCACAGCTTGCAATAGATTAAAATCCCAATAATAGGATCAGTAACTGAGAAGCTAGATTCTTTATTTGAAGCATCAGATGCAAGGCAACAAGAAATCTTATCGGAAATTTTTAGATGCATAAAATATCTAAAAATTCTTCCAACAATCAACAACCAATAACAGAAATTGGAGGCTAATGTGGATTATATCCAGAAGCATCCGGAAGAAAAACCAGAACTATTAACAAGAGTTAATAGTAAGATCGAGAGACTAGATCTTAAACAAATAAAGATCATTGACTATGTTCATAAGAAAACTCAAGAACATCCAAGATCAAGCACTAGTCCACCTCGAATTGTCATTAGAAAGATTAATTACTTCAGATCACTAAAGCTTCCAAAAGGGAACCCGATGCCAAAGCCATTTTTTCAGGGTTCTTCATCAAATCCTTTAGCATTCAAGTTGAAAGAACCTACATCAGAAGACATGCGCAGCATGAATATGTTGAGCATCTTCAAGAAAAAATATGTTGAGTTCAACAAGATCGAGAACAACGTTCGAAATGCTTCGATCCCGAAATTTGAATTCAAACAAATCTATAAAAGAGGAAGTTCTGAAAAGATATAGTTGAACCCTTGCAAAAAGGATTGATTAGACAGTCAAAGAGTCCTCATCACGCTCCAGCTTTCTATGTCAGAAATCACGCGGAAGAAATTCGCGGGAAAGCAAGAATGGTGATTGACTACAGAGACGTCAACAAGAAAACCGTAAAGGACGGTTACCAGATAGCACAAGCAAGAGTTCTAATCAACAAGCTCAGAGGAGCCAAGGTGTTTTCAAAGTTCAATGCTAAATTAGGATTTTAGCAAGTCAAAATGCATCCTGATAGCATTCCTCTTACAGCCTTTGGAACGTTACAAGGACATTACGAATTGCTAGTAATGTTTTTTGGACTGAAACAAGCTCCATCCATTTTTCAAAGAAAAATTGACACTATATTCAAACAAGTGGCAGACTTCTGTGTTGTCTACATAGACGACATTCTTGTGTTCTCAAAGAACAAAGAAGAACACATGAATCATCTCTTTGAAGTAGTCAATATCATCGTCCAGCATGGGATCATCTTAGGAGAGAAGAAAGTCTTCCTCGTCCTAGATGAAATTGACTTCTTAGGGATCAACATAAAGAATGGAGTCATCAACCTTCAACCTCATATTCTAGAAAAGGTCTGGAAATTCCTAGACATAATTCCTGACGCCAAAAGTCTACAAAGATTTTTGGGAGTCATAAATTATGGAAGAGACTTTCTTCCTAAAATTGCTGGATTAACAGCAATCTTGTCGCCCAAAACAAGCTCAAAGAGAGCTTGGAAGTTTACCGAAGATGACGAAAATGTTGTCAGGCAAATCAAGGAGCTATGAAAGAATTTGCCACCACTATATCAAGGAGATGACGATGTACTTAGACACCCCGCAGATGGGGAGGCCTTCAAATCTTTTGACATGACATTTACAGACTTCGGATCGAAAGTTTGAAATGTCATATTTGAAATTTCTACTGACGGGTTCAATCCTTATAATGATGGCACGTATAACACTTGGCTTGTTATTGTCATGTTGTACAACCTGCCTCCCTGGATGTGTGTGAGCAATGAATTTAATTTTCGTACTCTGTTAATTTTGGGTCCTAACTCGCCTAGAAAGTGTTTGATGTATTTATAAGACATTTGATTGACGACTTGAAATATGTGTGAGAATTTGGGACAGCTACACTAAACTTTATTCATCATGAGAGCAGCAGTGATGTAGAGCATTAGCAATTTTTCTGCTTATAGGATGTTGGCATCTTGCAGGACTAAAGGGTACAAGGCTTGTCCTATCTACTTAAACGACGTAATCTCTACCTATCACGTGGGAAATGTGTGTTGGTTAGGTCACCGTAGATGGCTTCTTGAGGATCACCAATAGAGTTCGGATAAGGCGAGTTTCGATGGGACGACAAAGAATGGTCTAAAACCCCGAGTAAGGTCTGGTGATGAGATTTTTCAAAGGTTGTACGGTGTTGATTTTTGAGTGTTGAACAAGTGTCCATTTGTGAAGGCCAACATTCATGTGGTTGACGATGATCTTACATATTGGAGTCACATAAGCATTTTCTTTGAACTACCTTACTAGTCGAAGTTAAAACTCAGGAACAAGCTAGACGTCATGCATATTGAGAAGAATGTATTCGACAGCGTGGTTGGAACAAATCTCAGTTTTGATAAAAAAAAAAATAAGGACACTCTTAAAGTGCATGAAGATTTGCAGTGTATGAAAATCCGTCGTTAATTGTGGTTAAAGAAGTCGAGTTTATTTAGAGACTTGGTTACAATTTTTTAACAAATTGTTCTCAAAGTTGTAAATTTGATATAATTAGTTATAAATATTATAAATAATCATAAAAAAAATTGTCATTGTGGTAATATTTTCTTAAATGTTGTAAATTTTTGCTCATGTATATTATAATTTTGATTCTTAAAGTAATAAATAAAAATATGGCATACCCCTTTGGTACCATAACATGTCCCTGGTTTATACTATCTTGCCGCTCAATTTCATTATCCATATAAAGAATACACTCGACATGTATTTGAAACTCCAAATCTAAATATTTCGGTCTCCGAGACTCGAACAGATACAAGTGCAAGAAGAAAAATGTGAAAGTCACACATACATTATGCTCATTCCAAAATTTCATTATGACAATATTAGAGAAAAAAGTTGTAAAAAAGTTTAATAATTAGTCTTGCAACTTTTTTCGCTCTTCCATTATCTCTGTCTCTCGCTCTCTCTCTCTCTATTGAACAAAAGCTACGGCCTGCCTGATGATAATTTTATCTGATTCATCGGTATGAAGTCATACGTACTCCATAATCAAGCATGAAGATTGCAACGCCCTCACAATTGTATCTTTTCTTCTTTGAATACTTGTAAATTGATGTATGACATAAGTTAACTCATTTTAATCTTCATTAAATATGAAAACGAGACCAACATCCATGAATCTATTTATAGATTAAAGGGTACAATACAAAGGGATTAAACCAAAGAAAATTTTAGGGTAGAGTGACTCTACCTTAGATTTGATTCACAAATTTTGTTGTTATTATTGTAAAATGAGATAACTTTTTAGTAATTTCGTTCAATTTTTTGTAAATATTCTAACGAGCACATTTTTACAAATTAGGTTGAGAACAAATCATTGTCAATATTGTATTTTAGTGTAATTGTTTGTAAATGATAATATATAAAAAAGTAGTAATTGTGTTATAAATATAGTATTTTCTAATTCAAAAGGTTATAATTTTGTTTAACTAATTATAAATAAATAGTTAAGGTATATCTATGCTACCATACTCTTACTCTTAAATCAAGACCATGTATGATATATAAGAAGCAAACATGACAGAGCTTGTAAATAAAAGCTGACAATAATGAATTCGTTAATTAAGATCACTAAAAGTTAAACAAATTTAAGTTTCTAATGATCATCGATGGGGATGGGATTTGCAATCAAAGAGATGAGACGATCTTTAGTTACCCCAGTTGAGCTGCCAATACCATCGCCATGCTGGAAAATGCAGTGAGCACTCCGAGCCATATTCAGTGACAGTTTTACGAGTGACCTTGGCAAGCTGGTTTTGGCACTTTCTTGGTTTATCTTCTTCCATGCATAGATGATCAAACCCTTTATGTACTCCTCCGCTTCTTCTTCCGATATGCCTTTCTCTTCCATGTAGCACTGTACGGCTTTTGCGACATCACCTCTCTCCCGCTCAGCCTTTTGAAAAGTGCATATGTATTACACACAATTAGGTTACATTGTCATGTTTTTTCAGATAGAGAGATATAACACATAAAATATATATGCTTGATATATATATATATAGATATGTACACCTTGGAAGTGCCCAAATCATCACTGAGTCGAGTCACGAGGGAGGCCCAGTATATTAGCTGAGAGCCATTGGCAAAGGACTCGAGTGAAGCTTTAGTTAGTTTGCATCCGTGGGTAGACAAATAAGCATGGAGAATCGCTCCAGAACCACCCACTGAAGTCCATGCATTCTTTAGATACTCTTCCAGAGTCGGTGTGTATCCACTGTAGAACCACCTTGCTTCTACCATGTAAGATTTACAAAGATTTACCCACTGCATGCAATTCAAAATATATATATATATATATATATATATTAATTCTTGTTCAAATCTGATACAATATATATAGATGAAGTTGGTGCAAAGAATACCACGCCATAAATTAATACAGTACGTACGTTAAAGAGATAAGAGAATCAAATGCAGATATGGACTTACCTCGTTCTTAATATACATGAGGGTGTCCAAACTAATATTTTTTGATGAGTCGTCTGCTAATTTGTTGCCAAACTGGAGCATGACAGAATAGACTGGCTTCATGTACTCTTGAAGGTCATCTTTGGCATCTATACTCCATCTAGTTAAAAAAAACAAATCGGTCGTTGAGTGAAATTTTGATAATTTAATATTTGATTAATTAATAATTTTGTTAAAATAATATATTTTATTAATTTCGATTTAAGAATTTGAATATTAATTTAATATTAGATTAATTAATAATTTCGTTAAATTAATAAATTTTGTCAATTCCGAAATTATTAATTTATCGAAGTTTTATTGATATACATGATAATTATCCATTAATTTAGTGGAAGGAATTAACATATTAATTAATAAAGTCAATTAACTTCTTACTGCTGAACTGCATCTGTAAATTGCTCAAGCTCATCCAGGAATCCATATACATCATACATGTCATCGATGACACTAAGTATGCACACGTACTTGGTGAGGCATGTCCTACATTCTGAGAATTGAGGTTCATAAATAATCCCCATTGCCCATAAGTAGTTCTCCATTAGTCTGTCCCTTGAGAAACTTGCCTTCGATTTAAAATCCAACTCTCTCCACCACCTGCACATTTACATAATTGAAATCCCACTCTTTATTGATTAAGCAAGATAAGCTTATACTGCTTGAAATGGTATATACCACATGTCTACATCTATATATAACATGGGACCTTGTTGGGTACCTAAAAGGTATGCTATATCCTTATTTATTACTTAAGAATTAAAATTATAATATATTTTGAACATATATTTACAAAATTTAGGACAAATATTACTACAATGACCAAATATTTTTATGATTATTTATGATATTTACATATTTGAGAACAATTTGTTCAAAAGTTGTAATTGAGTTTCTAAATTAAGTAATTACCTCAAATACAACTAAATAACACAAATAATAGCTCAGATTATCATAATGATCACCAAATTTTTTCTCGTAAATTAAAATTGCCATACGCTGGGCTACATATATAAGAATTATCCATATAACATGAGTCAACTAAAGCAGTATTTCAACTGTTGCTATAATACAACAGAATATATTATGCATGCATGGGTTAATTATGGGTATACGTCTTGCCTTGATAGCACCTTAATCTCCATTTGATAGACTGACTGGACAAGATTATAGTCTAATATGGCTAGCTCAAGCAGAGCCAGGTTCCTCGTATCATCCATTTGGTAGGCGTTGATGTAGTTTAGAGCTTGTATCCTCGGCATACTCCACTGTACGGGAGTTTCCAGTGCTTGCTCTACTCGTTTCAGTAGATTATTGTCATTCAGTATTCCATCCAAGGATTGCTTCAACATTTTCATACTAAATCTCTTGGCTTCCTCCAGAACATCTTCTCCCGGCATTCCAAGGTATGAGGCTTCATATAAACTCAAAAGTCCCTCTACGTCGTCGCTTATGGTATCTTTGAAGCTTCCTTCTCCACTCCTGAACTTATCAAACACATCTGCATCTCAAAATTCAAAACATACGTGTCTCACTCGGCCTAAGAAATGAGGCTAGCTAGATTACCATATCATATGTACATATAAATATGTGGTCTTTCTGAGGGGTCATTTGTGGCTTTTACTTGCATGTAATTTACCTGAGCTCACAGATATACCATATTGTCGTAGAATACGAAAATGCAAAGCAGCAGTATGAAGATCATATGTGGTACTGAGAGTGCTGGCAGAAGATACAAGAGTAGCTAGAACTGCTTGGATCTCCTTTTCGAAGTGGTAGGCTACTCCCAACCTCTGCACAGCGTCTACGAGCTTTAAAACCAAACAAGCATCAGTACTCGCTGCGACCAAGGCTCCGGAAACATTCTGCTTCAGACTCTCCAATCGTGTGGCGTGTGATTCATACTGCAAAACGAGATTAAAGTTTATATGAATTACTAAGCATGCATGTTGGACCTAATATTAACAGTGTGAGAAGATTAATTAGAATACGTACTGTGTAGTGAGTGGTGAAGGCCTCGATGAGGTCGGGTCCCCAGATGGTAGGATGATATTGAGCTACACGGCGTTGAGCCACCGTCGGAGGAGGATCAGACACCGCCGATGTTGGGTATGAGATGGTGAGATCTCGGGAGGCTTGCTCTCTTCTAATGCTGCTTGTAGCATTTACTTGTACTACTGTTGCTGGAATAAATTCCATTGTTGAAAACCTATTTGTTTTTGGAACTGGATCGATGAGTGAGAGGAGGAACGTAACAATCGTTAGTGAGGAATATAATGTTCGATCACTAGCTCATATGAAGTAATGCATGCTTGAAAAACAAACATTATCAAGTAATAACATATATATGGGTGAAAGAATGTGGTCTGGTCTGTTGACAGTAGAGGCTTAATGACACGTCATAGTCTAGATAATTTCTGATCATTTCTTACAGTTGGCTTGAGGCGTAGATATTTTTTCTATTCTTCTCTTAGCTTATGGCCACAGATTTATGATGTGATAATGTACTGATTTCGGTGTGATTAGAATGAAAGAAACAGAGCTCTGAGCTAAGCTTTTCTCTCTCAATTTTCTCTGTGATTTTCTTCAATTCATCAGAACTGTAGATACGATTTCCAAGACACAGGACAACCACTCAAAAATACCACAAAACCTGTAGTAGATCTCTCCAGTGTTTCAACCTCATAGTATCAATCTCAGACTTGTCACCCTTGCTGAGATGGAGGGGGGCTGTTGACAATAGAGGTTGTCACCCTTGCTGAGACGACTTGTCACTCTTGCTGAGACGGAGGGGGGCTGTTGACAATAGAGGTTGTCACCCTTGCTGAGACGGAGGGGGGCTGTTGACAGTAGAGAGGCTTAATGGACTATTGTGACACGTCATTTCTTACAGCTGGCTTGAGGCGTAGATATTTTCTATTCTTCTCTTAGCTTATGGCCACAGATTTATGATGTGATAATGTAATGATTTCGGTGTGATTAGAAAGAAAGAAACAGAGCTCTGGGCTAAACTTTTCTCTCTGATTTTCTTCAATTCATCAAAACTGTAGATACGATTGCCATTGTTAACACATGGTCGAGTATTATAATGCGCGCATATCCTGCGTGTTACATTTTTTTCTTTTTTCCACGGAGAAGAAAGCATCATTGAAATCACATGTTACATCAACTTAAGAACATGACATTGTTCTCTTTGTATATATTCTGAATTTTGTACATGGTCAGGATGGTTCTAATACACTATTATGCATGTGTATCACCTGTTAAATCTTGCGTAAACCAATATGTATTTATGATGGTTCTAATACACTGTTATGCCTGTGTATAAGTTGCAGTAAAACATAAAAGGATACATCAGTTCAAAAAACTGATACATTGGTTCAGAATTGAATTCTGAAATGAACAGATACAACAATTGCTTGATGGATGTGATTGTTTGATCTGTTCTCAATATATAGCCTTGATTGGTCCCTGGATTATACACAACACATTCACAAAAGTCTCATTCATTTAGAATCTAAAGGTATATACTGCAGAAGATCAACAATGACAGCAAGAACAACACAATCCTGTAAGTTTTATTCATTTGTATTCAAGATACACAGATGTTCTTATCGTGGTTTTGCATAATACAATCACTAAAACTAAGTTAATCTAACAATTGGTATCAGAGCAATGATTGTTTCTGTAAAATCCAAGTTCTGTGTTTCATTTTCTTAAAGATCTTGGGAATCACTAATCCGCATATATTTTAAACAAGATCAAATTCAATTCCTTTTGCAGTATAAATTGCACTGTTCTTTTCAAAATTGATCATTGTGTTTTGATGCATATCATCCGCATAAAATTTTTAAATCACTACTTCAATCTTGAAAGAATTCATATCATTAACTGTCAAAGTAGTTATAAATACATGGATTCACTCTACGATGGAGATTAAGATCAAATAAAGATGTTATTGGAATTGACCACTATCTGTTACCAAAATGCAGTTAGTATATCAGAAATCTAATATACGTATCAATATTTCAAGCCTGCAGTTTTGATAAAACTTAAAACCAAATTAATATAAACTTCCAAAGAAGAATATGTTAAGCATTTAGTTGACAAACTTGCAAACATACAGATACATAAATAAACCTTTATAATCAATCTGAAATCAGAACATCCAAAGGTGTCAGAATTTTATTTTGATTTAGTTTACTTATATTACAGTATGAATGAATACTCAGACATTCATTTTCATTCATTTGGGACTTGATTTTATGTGCAACCATGCATTTTTCCATGAGCATAAATCAGATTAAATTACTAAACAGCTCAAATTACAAGAAATGGAAGGCTGACATTGAGTTAAACTTGGGGAGACTGGATAATGACCATGTTTTGAAGGATAATCCACCAGATGAACTCACACCAGATTCAAGCAAAGAAGACAAGGAAAAACATGACAGATGGACAAAACATAACAAAATGACACTGATCATGATTAAGAAAAGCATGACTGAGAATGTTAGGGGAAGCATTCATCTATCTAAGACTACAAAGGAGTACTTTACTTCTATAGAAGAGAAGTACAAAATCTCAGATAAGACAGAAACTAATAATCTCATAAAGGCTTTAATGCATCTGGAGTATAGAGGAAAATGAAGTATCAAGGAGTTTATTATGAGAGGCTCGGACATTGTAAACAAATTGAAGGATCTGAACATGACAGTAGAGGATTCTTTCCTAGTCTACATGTTGCTGAACAAACTACCAGATGAATATGACAACCTGAAATCACTTTACAAGACACAAAAGGAGAATTGGAGTGTGGATGAGATGATATCATTATGTGTTGAGTAGAGGATGAGATCAAGAAGAAGGGCGAGGATGTGTCTGTTAACTATATCTCCAAGAGCAAGAAGAACAAACTCAAGGGTAATTGATCAAACTCAAGACCTAAGGCAGACATCAGTAAAAGTAAGTCCTCCAAAACTTTAACATGTTTCTTCTGCAAGAAACAAGGGCATTTCAAGAAACATTGCGAAGGTTTCAAAGCTTGGTTATCTTAAAAAGGTACGTCTATAAAACCAGTTTTTAACATTCGATCAAAACGTTTTGAAATAGACAATACATGGTGTTTTGACACTGGCTCACCTATTCATATTGTCAATTCATTAAACTTGCAAAGGATGACAGTCCCAAGTAAGCAAGAGACAAAGGTGTGTGCAGCAAATGGACAGAAAATGGCTGTGAAGGCAATAGGAACTGTCAAACTTAAGTTTAATAAATTTGTATTAGTTCTGGAGAATGTGTACTACATTCCCAACATAAGTAGGAACTTAATTTCTGGATCTTTATATGCCTTAAACAAAAGTTTTGATTTCAGTAGTGATAATAATCACTACAAGAAAAGAGCACTTAGACCACGGAAACGTAATTGTTCCATGGTCCAAGTGACACCTAGACCACGGAAAAGACTCCGTGGTCCAAGTACAACCTGGACGACGGAGAATACCATCTCCGTCGTCCAGGTGATCACCTGGAGGACGGAGAAGACTCCGAGATCCAGGTGAGCACCTGGACGACGGAGAATTCCGTCTCCGTCGTCCAGGTTATCACCTGGACCTCGGAGTCTTCTCCGTCCTCCAGGTGATCACCTGGACGACGGAGATGGTATTCTCCGTCGTCCAGGTGATTACCTGGAGGACGGACCGACACGCCGTCGTCCGAGTATACGAAACGTACTTCCACTTAGACGACGTACCGACACCTCCGTCGTCTAAGTGAAGCATTATATAAGCCCGATGCCAAACTGATCGAATTCATTCCTCGATCTCTTCATTCCATTTGAAGAAGAATTGAAGGAGAAGGGAGAAGGAGAAGGGAGCTAGCTAGCTAGAAGGCCGAGAAGAATCAGAATCGATAAGGGATCTCCGCTGACTAGCTAGTTAGCTTAATTAAAGTACAGATATCGAGAAGGCCAACAGGTACGTACGTACGCAGTTAAAATTTGCTTAATTAATATATATTTAGTGAAAACGTACGTATATATATACATGCAAGGATGTTAGCTGATGTTAGCTATATATATATATATGTGTGTACAGATCGATTAAATTACGTACGTACGTAATTGATGGATCGATGTAAATCGAGTACGTATAATTAAGCGTAAATTAATGGACAAATATATATATGTAATAATTAATTAATTATAATATTTTGTAGCAGTATGGACAATAGTTGGATGAAGTTGAAGAATAGATGTGATGTCCGGTATATGGATGGAATTAGCGAATTTGTGAATTTTACGATAGAACATGGTCAGGGAAAGAAACGTTTCAGGTGTCCGTGTCAGAAATGTCTTAATTGTCAGTATGCGGAGGTTAATGTTATGGTGCAACACCTGTACGAAAATGGTATGATGTGGAGTTACACTACATGGAGCGAGCATGGTGAAGCAGTAGAGTTCAGCGCAGCAGACTTCAGCTCAGGGTACAATTACCATGGTGCCTCATCCAGCGGCAGTGGTGCCGGACCCCCAGCTTGCAACCCAACTGCAGATTTGGTCCATGATGCGTTTCCGGGATGTAGTCATAGTGGACACCAACACCAAGACGGAGGTTACAGTACCACTAATGAGCATGATGACACATTCCCCGCAGCTAGCTTGGCCACTGACACCAGTGAGATGGAAAAGTACAACCGGATACTACTTGAAGCGCAGACCCCGGTGTTCCCTGGATGTCGAGAGAATGTGTTGCAATATGTGATGGAGCAAATGAAGATAAAAGTGAAGCACAAAATGTCAGTGAGTGCTTTTGACGAAATTCAGGAGCAAATATGTAAGTTGCTTCCTGATGATCACAATCTTCCTAAATCTCATTATAAGGTTAGAAATATCCTGAGCAGCCTCGGCCTAAAGTCCAGGATAATTGACGCATGTCCGAATGATTGTGTGCTATTTTACAAAGAGTATAAAGAGTTGGACTATTGTCCCGTATGTGGCCAGTGCAGATTCCAGTTGAATAGGAAGAGTTCAAAAAAGAGAATTCCTGTGAAAGTTGTTCGATATTTTCCCTTGATTCCCAGATTGCAGCGCCTGTACATGTCTCTACACACAGCAGAGGCGATGCGATGGTACGCAGAAAAGCGAATAGATGACGATGTCCTGCGACACGCCGCGGATGGGGAGGGTTTCAAACATTTCGACAGAGAATTTGGAGACTTTGCTTCAGAGGTTAGAAATGTTAGACTCGGCCTATCTACAGACGGATTCAATCCTTGGGGAAGTAATAGCTCCGCCGTCAGCACTTGGCCAGTTATTCTGATGCCGTACAACTTGCCTCCGTGGATGTGCATGAACAAGGAATTTAATTTCCTTACCGTACTAATTCCAGGTCCTAAATCTCCATCGAAGTGCTTAGATGTCTACCTCAGACCTTTGATCGACGAGCTGAAACTGTTGTGGGAAAATGGAGTCCCAACTTATGACAAATTCACTGACACGATGTTCACGATGAGGGCTGCTGTAATGTGGACGATCAGCGATTTTCCAGCTTATGGGATGTTGGCAGCCTGCAGGACAAAAGGATATAATGGATGTCCTATATGTTTGGACGACGTGAACTCTAGTTGGTACGCGGGGAAGATGTGTTACTTGGGTCACCTTAGATGGCTTCCTCACGACCACCCGTGGCGACAGGATGAAGCTCATTTCGACGGTACGGTAGAGAACAATCCTAAACCCCGTAGTTGGTCGGGCGAAGAGATTTTAGAGAGGTTGAGCTATTTCGACTTTGGTGTGTTGAGCAATGACGCGGATGTAAAGAAATGCAATCCAATTCCTCCACATGATCTGAGCTATTGGGATCACAAGAGTATATTCTTTGAACTCCCTTACTGGTCGAAGTTGAAGCTGAGGAACAACTTGGACACGATGCACATAGAAAAGAATGTGTGCGATAGCGTGGTGGGAACAATTCTCGGTATTAAGTTCAAGACTAAAGATACTCCCAAAGCGCGCAAAGATTTGGAATCAATTAATCTACGTCGTCCCTTGTGGTTGAGGAGGGATAGGAAAGGAGTGTACAACAAGATGCCAGATACACCATACACAGTGAAGCCGACGCTTAGACGTTCTGTATTTCACTGGTTTAAGGGCGTTCGTTATCCGGCTATGTATGCAGTTACTATAACTAGAGCAGTGGACGAGGTGCAACACAAGTTTGTTGGTCTAAAGACACATGACTATCACGTTATGCTGCAACGTCTGATTCCAGTGGTAATTCGACCATACTTGCCTCGGGACGTCGTAGAACCAATAGTGGCATTGTGCAGGTGGTGGCAGAGGTTATGCGCCAGAGAATTAAAGAAGTCAGATGTGGTGGAATTGCAACAACAAATTATGCACATCATTTGCAAAATAGAGAGGATTTTCCCCCCTGCTTTCTTTGACATCATGATTCACCTAATGATCCACCTGCCTGAGCAGGTGCTTATTTCTGGTCCGGTTCAGTACACTTGGATGTATCCTCAAGAAAGGTACGTACAACTAATTAATTAATTTGTTCCACTGGAGATTATATATATACTAGCTAGCTAGCTATATGTACTTATGTAATGTGTACGTTTGATTTTGTAGACAGCTTGGACAGTATAAGTCATTCGTCAAAAACAGGTCGGCCCCGGATGGCTCCATAGCAGAGACATACCTAATGCATGAGTGTGTTACTTACTGCAACAGGTACCTCAAAGATCCACCCCCTCCCACTGCCTCCGATCGCAGTGCCCGCATCAATCTTTCTGTCGTCACCAATGTCGTCTGACCGTTTAGAGGAGTATTAAAGGAATCGTTAACACGGGAAGAACTTATTGAGGCACATTGGGTAGTGTTGCGAGACTGTGACGAAGTTGAGCCGTACATGTTGTCATACAGGGAGAGGCTTCAGGCGTTAAATCAAAACAAGAGTTTGGCGTGGATTGAGAAAATGGTTAAGAAGAAGTTTCCTGATTATTTCTTCCAATGGGTACGTACGTACGACTCGGTATTAATTATTTAAATACATATCGCTCATGTTTGTAGAAAGTAAACCCTTATATTAATTTGCCCATCTTCGCAGATGATTGATCTGCAAAAATCTGATAACCACGAAGGGTGGTGGTCATGGCCAAAGCACTTGCTAGCAGGGAAGCCGGTTAAACACTATATTTATCCCGGATGTTTTGTGAACGGTGTAAAGTTCCATTCATTGGCCCGAGACGAAGGAAGAAGAACACAAAATAGTGGGGTAGCGGTTGGGAAAGACAATGATCTATATTACGGGGCTATTGTATACGTGGTTCAGCTATGTTACGGGAATGATGTCAACGTTTTCCTATTCAAGTGCAGATGGTTCAAGCGTACAAAGGAAGACCTGGGACTATTATCAGTCGATACAAACTCGCACTGGTATGAGGATGAGCCTTTCGCTCTCGCCATCTTAGTTCGGCAGGTGTTCTATCTCAACGATCCGAAAGCCGGTGAAGGGTGGAAAATAGTGAACCATATCTCTCACCGAGGAATATGGAATACAGAGACAATTGAAGGGACACTGGCGACGACTGAAGATGCTGCTGAACCAGAAAGAGACATTCCTGCCTATCAAGAGCCTAATATTTCTATGGTCCGTTCCGATATAATGGACCTGGTTCAAGATGGTGAACGGTTACCCATGCCTGATGGTTGTATAGATCTAACTGAAGATGAGATTATCGATGAGGTAGATGAAGAAGACGAGCAGGAAGAGGATGCGGACGAGGACTCAGGTTATTCGTCGGACGATGTTGAGTACGATGACGAGGATGAGCCGTCGTCTAACGGGGATGAGGACGATGATGATTATGACGAAGAGTACGGTCATACGACGAGGGAGATTAATTGGTAATTAATTACTGTAATTATTGTAATATATATATATATGATCGATGCCGGTTTACAGTAAGAAATTAATCCGAATTATATATCCTGGACAACGGAGAAATTAATTGCAGGTTGTCGCCAAATCTCAATCTCATATAAAACCCTAGCTAAATCCTTGATCCTAAATCTAGCAGTTCGGATCGATCGATCAATTTTTTAATTATATTTTTTAATCAGAATAATTGAACGGACACACAAATGATCGGGGACGACCTAAACCGTAAACCCTAAGGCCCTAACCCCTAAAATCGGGGTTTAGAACTTGGACGACGGAGAATGGTCATTATCCGTCGTCCAGGTACATACTAGGACGACGGATATGGTAATTATCCGTCGTCCAAGTTCATAAACCCTAAACCCTAAACAGTAAGGCCCTAACCCCTGAATTCAGGGTCTATACACCTGGACGACGGAGAACGTCATTCTCCGTCGTCCAGGTTAGAACCTGGACGACGGATAACTTCATATCCGTCGTCCAGGTGATTACCTGAACGACGGAAACGCTCAATTCCGTCGTCCAGGTGCAGATATCGTAATTTTTTCTAAGACAACGACCATCTAGACCTTATTCCAATGCAAAGTCTTTTCATCAAGACTTTAGAGTAAACAATTCTTGGTGTGTGAGCTTCGACGGTTCGAAAATCGGAGTTGCGAAATGCCTTGTATCCACGTTTCCGGTTTGTGAAATTATCGGTTTTGCGGTTGACTGTGCCGATCAAACCTTTCCCGAACTTATTATTTTATGGTCCTTTGAAGACAATTATATATTATGTTACGACGAACATATCCAACGGTTGTTTTGTCCAAATTCAATTTCGTTAATACTCTGCTGCAAATGAGCGTCTACTCATGAACACTTAAGTCGTAAAGATTAGTCGATACTTAACATGTTTCAATACGTAAAATTAATCGGCGGTTCAAATTTAACTGTTCATATATACGATGCGTTCATCGATATTGTACGACTATTTCACTCGAATGACAGATCGCTAAATTCCTAGCGAATTATTTTTTAAATTTTTTTTTACGTAATTTGAACCTGGACGACGGAGATGGTCATTCTCCGTCGTCCAGGTTCAAAAATCATGGCGGTTCAAATTTTTTTTTGTTTATTTTTTTCATGTAATTTTCACTTGGACGACGGAAACTGACCATCTCCGTCGTCCAAGTCCAATTTTTATGGCGGTTCAATTTACCGCTTCTGTTTTGGGACCGCTTGAATTTCATAAGTCAAAAATCATGGCGGTTCAGAACGTTCCGCCGATTAATTGGCGCCGATTGAAATTTTTTTAAACCGCCACCTAGACGACGGAAAACACTGTTTCCGTCGTCCAGGTGGACTTAGACGACGGAGAATAGTGATCCGTCGTCTAAGTGCAACTCTATAAATAGAGTTGCACCCCCCTCATTTTCTCATCATTCCATCTCCTCCTCTCCCTCTCCTCTCCTCTCCTCTCCTCCGGCGACGCTCCGATGACATTTTTTCCGGCGTGGTTCCTCCTCTCCGACGACTCAACTCTTCCTATATTCCGGCGACATTCCGACGAGGTAATAATTCTATTTTTTACCTCTTTTACATTTTTGTTAATTAATTAATTATTTAATTAATAAATTGTTTTAATTTATTAATTAGTTTAAAATAATTAATAGTTATAATTATAATCATTAATGAGTTGTTATTATTAATATTGGGATAATTATTATTAGTTGTTAATTATTTGGTAATAATTTTATATTTGTTAGTTAAAATTAAATAATAGCAATAATTATTATTGTTAATAATAATTAATTATATTGGTAAATGAATAATTATTATTATATGCATGATAAATAATAATTCATTATTGTAATTATTTATTGTTTTAATTAATTGATAATTAATTACGTGTATTTTCGAGTAAATTGCATGGTAGTACGTGTTCAATTTAAATTTAGTACATAGGCTTGGTTTATTAAGTCGCACTCTTTGGAATAGATGGCGCATTTTTTCCTAGCTTATCTCCTTAACCCCTCGTGATGTGTGGATTTCATCACCGCACACCATCACCTAAGTGAAGTTATGGACACGAGGTTGAGGACGGAGTTTGCAAAGGACTTGAGGGAGTGTAAATTTTCGAAAAATTGGCCGAATGTCGGACATGGTGTCTAGAAACGGGTTATGACTGGTGACAGGATTTGGACTAAGAAAGACTTTTGTCGAAATTAGTCCTGCCTCTCGCGTTATCTCTATCTCTAACTGGCCATGTTTTTCGATTTAACCAAGGCTGATTAATTGAAAATTTACACTTTATCGCGCGGGTCGCACGTCCATTGAACGACCGAAAATGCCAAGCTAGTGTACTCTATTTAAATCTTAAACGTACTTAATTAATTAGCGTAAATTTTTAAGTTGTAATTATTATGGTAAGTAGGTATTTTAACACCGTACTCTTAGGTTTAAATGGCTCCGCCAAAGACCACATCCGGCAAGAAGAAAGCCCAACAGAAGGCAGAAGATGAGATGCTCCGAATGTTGGCGGCCCAAGTCGGTTGGGTTCAACAGGAGGGCAACGACGCTCTCAATCCGGACGGATCATCTGGTCCGTCCGTAGCGCCCTCTGGGGAAATTCCCGCTCCCCCATTCATCTCGAGCGGTGATGACGTCGACCCCTTCCAATCTCCGACGCCCGGTACCCATTCAACGGGAAGTACTCAGGCGTCCTCGACCGCCGAATCAATCATGTGCAGCGCCCGCCGTAGGCAAAGGAGGGCCCCCACTGACCCGGAACCGAAAAGGACTCGGGGTCTCGTTAAAGGGGGCAAAGCGGAGCGTATTTGCAAGGCGACCGGTAAAAAGATCGACTTGCCGTACGACGAATTCACCAGTGGCCCTCCCACAGCTCAGCTAGCAAGTCTCTCGGCGCATGGGATAGGGTCAATCATCCGTAACCGGGTTCGTATCACTGCCCCTACTTGGAAGGAGGCGCCGGATCATGAGAAGGCGAAAGTCTTCAAAGATCTTTCGGTACGTAATACGTCCAATTTAGTTATTATATAATATTGTTAATATTAGTTAAAATTTCATAATATATACAATTATAATTTTCTATTTATTTTTGATAGGAACAATTTGACGTGGATCCGACACCGGCTATGTTGAGGCATATCAACCAAACCGCCAACTCCATCTACAAAGATTGGAAGTACAAGCTCCATAAGTACTTCCAAGATGTCGGTCCCGTGCCTCCCCCGGTAGAGCTGCAAGGGGAGAGAGAAGATGAGTGGGAGTGGTTGTGTAACCACTTTGCCGATGAACAATTTAAGGTATTAATTTATTTTTTTTATTTCAATTAAGATAATTGAATTATTTAAATTGTAGTTATTCATTTTTTAATGATTTAATTATGTTGTGTAACAGAAATTCTCCGGTGTCAACAAAGCCAACCGGGGGAAGAAGGAGAAACACCATACTACCGGCGCCAAGCAGTTCATTCAAATAGCCAAGGAGCAGAAGGATAAGGGCTCCAAACACCCTTATTTTGATGCAAGCGTAAGCGCGTACGTGACGCCAGGGCTCGATAATGAAGCGAGTCAATGCGGCGTAAGTGATATATATATATGTGCTTTTAATTATAGTAATTATTATTTAAATATGATTTCATTATAATAAATTAATTATTCTTTTGTAGGCAATGGCGATAGAGCGTGCGCATGAAGAGTTGGCTAACACTCAGCTTGCGTTCCCAGATGTGCCGCCGGAAGACCTGCCTCCTCTATCCTTAGAGAGCCAAATTGCAATCGCGGATGAGGTCTACGGTCGTAGAGCTGGCAAGGAGGTTAGGCACTTTGGGCCTAGGGTGGCACGAGATTTGTCGACGACCTCCGGCTCATCATCTACGGGAGGTTCGGGGCAGCGGAGAAGGAGTCAGGCTGCGGCCGTCGAAGCAGCCATTCAAGAGGCTCGACTGGCACGAGAGGAGAATGAGTCAATGCGGCAAAGACTTGACGAACAACAAGCACAAATAGCCCAACTCATCGCCCTCATGCAACAAAATCGAGAAGTATGTCAACCTCATCCGAACCCACACCCCGACGACAACGACCCGGCTGGAGGCGGAGAACTCGGCGGCGCATCTGCTCCTCCAGTGTATTAGCTAGCTAGTAGTTTATTATCTCGTTTCTTTTCGCATTCCGAACAATATTTTAATTTTTAATTTATGCGTTTTTTCGATTATTCATGTATGTACAAATTAATTTAATTTAATTAAGTAATATTCAAAATTCAGTTTATTTAATTAATTTTAGCATTTTTCATTATTTAAATTAAATTAATAATAAATTAAATTAATAATATTTAATTTCAATTTTTTTTTAAATTAAATATTCACCTGGACGACGGAGATTATGTTCTCCGTCGTCCAGGTGAAAAACACTAAACCTAACCCTAAACCCCTAACCCCTAACCCCTAAACCCTAAACCCTGTCGTTCTCCGTGGCCCAGGTAGACACCTGGACGACGGAGAATTAGTTATCCGTCGTCCAGGTGAACACCTGGGCCACGGAGAAGCTAGCATTATCCGTGGCCCAGGTTCACCTGGACAACGGAGAACTAATTCTCCGTCGTCCAGGTGAACACCTGGGCCACGGAGAAACGAGCCATGTCCGTGGCCCAGGTAGACACCTGGACGACGGAGAATTAGATTTTCCGTCGTCTAGGTGTCTACCTGGGCCACGGATAATGTCCGCGGTCCAAGTGAACTTGGACGACGGATCACTAAATCTCCGTCGTCCAGGTGCTTGGACGACAGCACTTGGAGCACGGACCTTGGACGACGGAGATTCCGTCGTCTAAGTACTTAGACGACGGAAAACTGCACCTAGACGACGGAAATGGTCCGTGGTCTAGGTGCAATTTTCTTGTAGTGAATGTTATGTATTTAACTTATCTATCTAAGTGTTTTGGAAAAACTTTTATTGATGATGGTTATTGGAAAGTTGATTGTGAACATGAACAATCTGATCCATCAGCAAAAATAGAAGTTTTTAACATAAACAAACATTCTAGTATAAAAAAGAAGCATAGTCAAGAAACCTCATCTTTTCTATGGCATAAACGATTGGGTCACATATCAAAGGAGAGGTTTAAGCTACTGGTTAAGCAGGAAATTCTTCCAGAATTAGATTTTACAGATTTCAAAACCTGTGTGGATTGTTTAAAATGAAAAATGACCAAAACTAGAAGATTTGGAACTAAAAGAAGTGAAATACTTTTAGAATTAATACATACAGACATTTGTGGCCCTTTTCCAATTAAAACCAATTGTGGAAATTACTATTACATTACCTTTATAGATGATTTTTCCAGATTTTGTTACATCTATTTAATTTTCGAAAAATCACAAGCTTTGGATACCTTCCCAAAATTTAAGACTGAGGTTGAAAGACAATTTGGAAACCTCATTAAGACAGTCAGATCAGATCGAGGGGATGAGTACTTTGGCAAGTATACAGAAAGGGGCCAAAAAAAGGTCAATTTGCCTTGTATTTACAAGACTGTGATATAAAAGCACAGTATACAACTCCATACACTCCACAAAAAAATGGAGTTTTAGAAAGGAGAAATAGAACCTTGATTAATATGGTTAGGAGTATGATCATTAAATCTGGGCTACCAAAGTTTCTGTGGGGAGAAGCATTGAAGATGGCAAATTACGTTTGCAATAGGACTCCCAATAAAGCAGTGTCAAAAACGCCTTGTGAGTTATGGTGTGGATATAAACCTAATTTAAATCACCTGCATATATGGGGATGTAATACAAAAGTAAAGATCTACAAGATAGAAGATTGAGCTAAATTTGATTCTCAATCTGTAAGTGGCTATTTTATTGGCTATCCTGAGAAATCAAAAAGTTTCAGAATTTATTGTCCAGGCAGAAGTACTAGAATCATTGAAGTACCAAAAGCTATATTCATAGATGAAAAATTTGATCAGCAAGCATATATTGATACTTATGAAGAGATCAACTCGAGCAATGACAGTTTTATAGAATGGTTTGCTTATCCTGAATCTAGTACAGAAAGGGTTATCATTGAAGAAGAGTCTACAACTACACCTACTGCATTGGAAATCATCCCACCTCAAATAGAAGAACAATTTGATAATGTTGTTGAAAATATAGCATTAGAAGCTGCAAATTATGAAGAAGATATAGCTTTGGAACAACTGATCTACGCATTTTATGCTTGATTATTAATGTAATTCTCTCTACATTTTGCAATGCTATGAGCTTAGTGAATACTTTTCTAACTTACTTTATGTTTTTAGGTTGAAAATAAAGGAGGCAAAATGGAGCAAAAGCGCAGAAAAATGAAGAATCCTATTTCGACTATGAATCCTTGTTGGAGTAGAAGTCCTCGGGAGAATAAGAAAGTAAATTCGGAAAACATGTGCAAAATATTTTCTAAAGTGGAGAGGAAGTGTCCGGCTCTTTTCTAATTGATGAAGGAAACCTTTCCTAATTGTGATTGAAGAAGAATTGAAATCCTAGTCCACCTAGAAGAAGGATTTGTCACGGGTTTGCTTATATATTAAAAATGTCGACCATATTGCTGAATGGGAGCCCAAATTACTCAAGAATGGACCAAGATTAATGAAGATGGGTCAAAGACCAAGAGCATGTCCAAAGAAGCCCAAATAAAGAAGATGGATTAAAATGAATGATCAGAAATCGGCTTTTGTACATCAGCCCATTTCAGAAGACCACTGTGAACAGATCCGGATGAATCTAGACGAGGTTAGCATATGGTTGGAAATATCTAGAAGTCTAGTTTCCAACGCAATTGAAATCACACGATTTGGAGTTCTAGAACGAGATAAATTTCTGTTTTTGTGGAGAAGGGTCAGGTTACCCGGGTACCCGGGTGGAGTAGTTAGAGTCCTAGAAGGAGTCGAACTAGGTTTTGCTTGGCCTATATAAAGGGAGCTTCAGCCAGAACAAAAGTATCAATTATTTCCTATGCCTAAGCTCTGCCTAATACTCTTCTCCTCTCCACAAATTAAGCCGACATCCTCAAGAAGCCGACTACGCCATCAAACCGCCGCATCTCTTCTTCCACCGACGCTTAGGAGATTCCGAACGTCTTCCACCAAAGAAGTCTAGTGCTCTTGAGTAGCCTTAGGGGATTCCGAAGCTATAAAAGTATAACCATGATCTCTTTACTCCGTAGTCTCTTTTTGTGTATTAAACTTGATTTTGTGTTTTGGATGATTTTATTTCGGTTTCATGAATTATATGTCTTTCAATAAATCTTCCATGTGTTTTATTACTTTTATTCGAAATTTACATGTGTATTTGGTTCTTAATGCTTTGATTTTAAACTTAGGGGATTCTGAATCTAAAACCAATGGTGTATAGGGGATTACCGAGCACAAAAATATGAAATATGCATGTGTTTTAAGAATTTAAGTGATAGAATTTCGTAGGTTATTGAGAGATGTATATATGTCATGTTTAAGTGAAGGTAAGGAATAAGATGATCACTTGTAAATAGTAATTAGGTTTTCTTTTTGTCGAAATATGTGGTAGATGTTTTAGGGGTCTTTTGTGTGTTTGCTTGTCAATGAGTCAATGCATATTAGGGTTCTAGAATTATTTGCTATGTGTTTATGACATTTTCTAGGTAGTAAATTAGGAAATTAAAAACAACTCTATTTACCCCCATACATTTACTTTTGTGCTTATAAACGTTGTCATGCATTAGTACCCTCAATCCCCGGTTAAGAACGATCCCTACTTATCAATGCTACATCTACAAAGAAGGGTTTTAAATTGCATACGTGTGAGATATGTGTTGAGTGTCTATTTTGTGTTAATATTTGATGCATGTTTTACGCATATCAACAACTTATAGTTCAAGAACCAATACAACTGGATCAGAATATTCTAAGAAGATCAACAAGGGAAACAAAGTCTGAAATTCTTGATGACTACCATGTATACCAAATGGAAGTGGGATATGATTTAAATGAGGAAAAAATCCATGCACAATACAACAAGCAATGAAGTCAGCAAACTATGATAATTGGAAGCAAGCCATGGAGGAAGAATTAGAAAGCATGTCCAAAAACAAAGTCTGGATGCTTACAGAAAAACCTAATGGATGTAAACCAATAGGTTGCAAGTGGGTGTTCAAAACCAAAAGGGATGCAAATGGCAAAGTTTAAAGATACAAAGCTAGATTGGTGGCAAAAATATATAATCAAAGAGAATGAGTCGATTACAATGAGACATTTTCACCAGTTTCTACAAGGATTCATTAAGAATTTTAATGACCTTTATGGCACACTATGATCTAGAGCTGCATCAGATGGATGTAAAGACAGCATTTTTAAATGGTGACTTGAAAGAAGATATCTATATGTTGCAACCAGAGGGGTATGAACAAGGTGAAGAGAAAGTATGCAAACTCAAAAAATTAATTTATGGTCTTAAACAAGCTAGCAGACAATGGTATCTCAAATTTGACAAGGTAATCACTAACTTTGGTTTTCTGAAAAATAAATTAGATGAATGCATCTATCTAAAAATCAGTGGGAGTGACTTTATCTTGATGATCCTATATGTTGATGATATCTTGTTAGCTATCAGTAACATGTCTTTATTAAAGGAAACAAAACATTTTCTTTCAAATCAGTTTGATATGAAAGATATGGGTGATGCTCATTATATTTTGGGGATAAAGATTATCAGAGACAGGAAAAGAAGTATGTTGGGACTCTCACAGAAAGGCTACATTGATAAGATACTGCATAGGTTTAACATGCAGAATTGTAAGGGAGAGTCACCGATGTCTAGAGGTGATAAACTACACAAATGACAATGTCCTAATAATCTGTTGGAAAGAAAAAGTATGCAGAATATGCCATATGCTAGACTAGTTGGAAGTCTCATTTATGCACAAGTCTGTACCAGACCAGATATAGCTTTTGTTGTCAATATGTTATCCAGGTATCAATCAAATCCTAGACGTGAACATTGGACTGCTGGGAAAAAAGTGTTGAGGTATTTGAAACATACAAGAGACCATGTGTTGGTCTACAAGAGAATAGAAGATAAAGAGTTGAAAATAGAAGGTTATGTAGATGCATCATATAAGCAAGACATTGATGATTTAAAGTCTTGTTCAGGGTATATATTCATGCTTGATGGAGGTGCAATATCATGGAAAACAACAAAACAGACCTTGACAGCTACATCAACCTTTCAAGAAGAATATATAGCTGTACATGAAGAAATTGGACATGGTCTATGGTTGAGAAACTTTGTTTTAAAACTACAGTTGTTAGAATCAATCAAGAAGCCTATGACTATTTATTGTGATAATGCTTCAGCAGTATTCTTTTCAAAGAACAACAGAAGGACCTCTCATTCCAAGAACATAGATGTCAAATACTTTCCAGTCAAAGAATGTGAGAGACAATGAGATTGAAGTCATCAAGATAGGCACCAAAGATCAGGTAGCTGATCCTTTCACCAAAGATCAGGTAGCTGATCCTTTCACCAAAGATCAAGTTTTGTCAAACATGTCAAAGCCATGGAAATTTTAGAAAATTTGGATGTTGGTATGAACTAGCAACATCATAAAGACATAATTATAGTATTATATATGTACTGAGTTATTCCTTCTACATGAATAAATTCATAATATTTCATTCATTCTATATTTTGTAACTAAAGAATCTGCAGAGTTTTTCGGTATGAAATATATTTAAGTTTTGCAAATCATGAATTGAAGTTTTAGTAGGACTTTAGGAGTATATTTTGTTTCAGTATCAAATATACTTGTTACGGTATTAGGTAGTTTATATGATTGTATTTGTGTTGTTATGGTTTTGAAATACTGATGTTTTGTCAATCCATCAAGTTATTTCTTAATCTAATATAACTTTTGCAATTGATAAAACATTAAATCAGATTAACCATCTAAATCCAGTCGACACTTCAGTATATATTGTGTCATTCTACATATTCAGAATTTAAACAATGTCAAGTTCAGTGGGAGATTGTTAGATCAACTTAAGAACATGACATTGTTCTCCTTGTATACATTCTAAATCTTGTACATGATCAGTATAGGATCTAAATGTAATTCTTGCGTAAACCAATCTGTATTTAGGATGGTTTTAATACACTATTATGCCTGTGTATAAGTTGCAGTAAAACCTAAAATGGTACATCAGTTCAAGAAACTGATACATTGGTTCAGAATTGAATTCTGAAATGAATAGATACAACAGTTGCTTGATGGATGCGATTGTTTGGTCTGTTCTCTATATATAGCCTTGATTGGTCCTTGGATTATACACAACACATTCACAAAAGTCTCATTCACTTAGAATCTAAAGGTGTATACTGCAGAAGATCAACAATAACAACAAGAACAACACAATCCTGTAAGTTTTATTCATTTGTATTCAAGATACAAAGATGGTCTTATCATGGTTTTTCATAATACAATCATTAAAACTAAGTTAATCTAACAGTACCAACGCAACATGATTAACCGAAGATATTGTTCAAAAATACATACTTGGTCGAGCTAGACTACAACATTTTTGTTGTTGCTGAGAGAATAGCTAAACTGTAGAACAGAACAAAAGAGGAAGTATGAATAAACAATTAAACCACTTCCACCATGATTCCTCCACGGCTCCACCGACAATGATTCCCTGATCTCCCTTCACTTACTACCTGGAGAGAAAGAGAGAGATCATAATCCAAAGATGCAGAGAGGAGAGAATTGTTGGGTTTGTGTTAATTCATGAATTAAACATATCTACACTCTAAATATAGTTATATATGATGTTGAAAATGATCACATGTTTGCACCTAATACTACCTTTGCTATTGTTTTAGACAAAGTTACAAAAATCAAACCAGGCTAGCCGGACATCATCAGGTCATCGGCCACCAGGTGGAAACAACAGCCTGTTAAGGTTTTTGTAACTCTATCTAAAACAACAGCAAAGGTAGTATTAGGTGGAAACATGTTAGACATACATCACGTGATGCTTCGGTGATTATGAAGTGGCTAGCTAACACTGCCGCTGTCGTTATGTAACTGTCTTTATCTTTTCCAACTTTTTTGTTGGGATAAATCGAGAGCAACTTTGTTTTAAAAAATAAAGGGAGGTAAAAAATGGTGAGTTCATGCTATATAATGATTAAAAAAATTAAGGTATTACATTGCATAAAATTGAAAATTCAAGTTGTAAACTGATATAAATGTCATGACAAACCACATCTAGTGAAAGAAATAAAATTGAAAAGTTAGACAGTGAACTAAACTTGATAGCAAACCATAAATAAATAAAAAAGAAAATTTCCCTAAATAAAAAATTATCATCTTAACATTGGTTACATATTTTGTTTTGAAGAGGCGATAATTTCATTCCAACAAGATAATAGTCATACAAGATTCCACCATGATCCCGGTTAGATAAAACAAAATCTTAATGCATCACTATTGTTCACTCAGTTCTCAGTTCACAACTTACATAAACAAATTAACTAGAGTAGCGCAAAAAATAAAAATAAAATTGGGGGCACCACTCCTTAGTCTAAGCACCTTTTCTTCTGTGCGACGCTTCGCCTAAGTTCCTCTGCATCAGTGCCGACTAGTAACATAACCGGCTTCTTCTTGGGAGAGATCTTCTTCGGTCTATGAACCGGCTTCAACTTATACTTGCTTCCTCTATCTTCTGTTTTTTTCGCTTGTTCTTGCCTTGTCTTTTTGCCACTCGTGATTGATCCACCGCATCAATCACCTCATCCTCCAGCATTAGCTCTCCAGGCTCCATAGAGTTGATCGTGTCTCCACTACCATCTGCCAAACCCTCACTTGATCCTTGTAGCCCCACCAGAATATTTGGAGTGCTTACAGGCACCTCCACAGCACAGTTCTCCATTGAATCCACCAGGAACTACCATAGACATGGATTCAGTGGTCACTGGAGTAGAAGCAATGGGAGGAAGCCCTGTTGCATCAACTCTCATACCATCTGGTCCTAATACAGGGATAAAGCTCTCATCTTCCATCTGCAAAAGAACAACTTCCTTAGGTGGGTTCTCCCCATAAAAGGGATTCACCCGAAACACATTTATTGGGTGCACTGGGACACCATCATTTTTTTTGTTGTCCGCTACTTAGCCTGAGGGAGAATCATCTATTGTTGAACGACCTTTAGAAGCCCCACAATTGAGTTCGGGTTGGAAACATGAGTCTTAGTACCAACCCCTTTACCTAAAGACACTTGCTCCCAGCGAGAGCAAGAAGCTTCCACAGATGAAGCACCACTACCGAATCGCATGATTGTCGTTGCAGTACGTGGAGGGAAAGTAGGTCTAGGGCAAGCATTAACTTTCCCCAAAAAGTAGCCTTCCAATCCATGTACAAAATAACCAAAACCTGTACAAAACCCCCGAATCTTCTCATATTCAAGTAGACTACCCTCTGAATAATCTTGGTCGAATCTAAATTTCTTATAGGCTACCAAAGGTTTTTGAAAGTTCAAAGAAACACAGATCTGAATAGTAGCTAGCTTTCATATCAAGTGAAAGAGAATCATGTTCTACGAACTCACTAATGTAGTTGTCAATCCACCAGCACCATTTCAACTAAAGAGCTCCAGGCATCAGTTTCCCCTGAGTCGGCCTCACGGTGACCTAAGCACTCCCATACGCCGCTGGGACCTTCATGGGATCATTTACTGCTTTGAAACCTTGGACAATAATTTTCAGGTATTGAAAATACCAAGGTCCTTTCAATACAGCTCTCTTCCTATTTAACTCGGATTCAAACTTCACCACAAAACGATCATCCATTATATTAGTGAAGCGGGCTTGCTTGAACCTCGCATGTCACCCCAAAGATTTGACATACTGACCTTCAAGGGTTGAACTCGATTTGGGCTAAGAGGGTTTACTGCGAACATCCTTGCCACGGTAAAGAACCATTCAACGTCGTCTTCGTTCTCCCCATCCAAAAGGGCTTCCAGATTGACTTTCTCTAGCTCCACTACTAGGCGTTGTGGATCCAGATTAGGATCTAGAAAATTCTCATTGGTCGGGCGGTTTGGGACTAACGTCATAAGTATGAAATTGGGAAAGAAGATAGAGATTGAGGGAATGGAGATGAGAGATCTGGGACTAGAATTGAAAAAGGAGAAATTGGAAGGAAATAGGTGAACAAGAATTCAAGGCTAATATTTGTTGGTACGTGGCTCTATTGATTACATAATAAGCAATGCCTTGAACCATAGAAAACTAAAATGGAATAGCCAATGTTGACCTCCCGACCTTAAATTGTGAAGCTTATTGAGTGTTCATAATGAAATTGAAGGAAGATCTAGAACACGACCCCATCTTCTATTTTGTTTACTTTCCCTAACATTGGCTACATTATGTTTGTCCAAAATTGTAACATCTTTCGATCTGAGTCACTCGATATGAGGTTTCTGCATGTTATGGTCGACTGATATTGTACGTGTTTAAGGAAAAGTCTTTCGGAGACATTTGGAATTCAACTCACAAGTACTATTTTTTTTAAAAGGGCACGCCCTCGTTACCAAGTCGCTCTCGACCAAGGGCTTTTCTCCATATAAACCCTAAGGCTGCCAGCCTCAATTTCTATCTCGATCTCTCTCCTTTCTTCTCCAAATTTCAATCAGATCTTATATTCTTCTTCCCCTAGCCGAGAGTTGCACCCTTATATATTTGCATGTCAAATTCGATGGAGAGAATATGGAGACCCAATTTCGGGCTGCCATGAATTTTCATGAAGACGATGTGGAGATGTGGCCTGAGGTTGATCTCGAGGCGAATTCTGACGGGGAAGTGGGCGGCGCCGAGTGTAACTACGGTGTGGTCTGTGTCTTCTCGCTCACCCCGATTCCAGATGCTAAGGAAAAGGGTTTTGGGGCTCAGATGAAAAGAGTTTGGCGACTCCCGCACGAACCGGCCATGGTTCTCTTCCTCTAGAAGGTTGTCGATCGGTTCTTTTGTACCTTCAAGGACATCGAGGTGAGACGTCGAGCTATCTACGGTGGCCCATGGTTTTATAGGAATGCAACGGTGGTGGTGGACAGGTTTGATGGATTCTCCGATGTGATGGCGGTGCCGGTGTCCAGAGCTTTGGTTTGGGTTGAAGTGTATTGCATGCCGGATGGTGGGTTGGATGAGTCCTGAGCTATCAAGATTGGTCGTGGGATCGGACAATATAAGAGCTATGATTCCTTAAAGCTCATGTACTCTCATCAATTGCGCGTCCAACTGGTGGTTGATCTCAGCAAGGGCTTGGTGGTGCATCGCCGATTTAAGTTCCCGGGTGGTGTATCGGTAATGAAATTTTTTCGTTATGAAAATTTG